>OY998261.1:69056747-70487581 GCA_963922045.1 Persicaria maculosa
TTGGAAGAAGTCGAGAATCCAAGCTGGTGGAAAAATGATTTTTTTGGACATCTTCGAGGAGGATTTCTCAAAAGACGTCCTCTGTAATGGCGCAGGCCTTGAAGTTAGCTTAGCAACGAGCTCTCAAATGGCCCGAAAAGACCGATGCAGCTCTTGTTATGACCAAAATACCAAGTTCGTGTCCGTAACACCTATAGAAAGGCACACTACCTTCATTCCGTGGCCATTTGGGCATCTCAGGTGGGCCTTTCATGGACCTATAACATAACTAGCATCACACCATGCATAGGGAAAAGAATTTGGGGTTTTACATTTTTTGAGATTTTGAGATTTTTTGTGGACTACCCCCTTTGGAAAAAGTTGAGAATCCAAGCTGGTGGGAAAATGATTTTTTTGGACATCTTCGAGGAGAATTTCTCAAGAGACGTCCTCTGTAAAGACGTAGGCCTTGATGTTATCTTTTCAACTAGCTCTCAAATGGCCCGATCAGACCAACGCAGCTCTTGTAATCACCAAAATACCAAGCTCGTGTCCGTAACACCTATATAATGGAACACTACCTTCATTCCGGGGCCATTTGGGCATCTCAGGTGGGCCTTTCATGGACCTATCGCATAACTAGCATCACACCATGCCTAGGGAAAAGAATTTGGGGTTTTACATTTTCTGAGATTTTGAGATTTTTTGTGAACTACCCCCTTTGGAAGAAGTCGAGAATCCAAGCTGGTGGAAAAATGATTTTTTTGGACATCTTCGAGGAGGATTTCTCAAAAGACGTCCTCTGTAATGCCGCAGGCCTTGATGTTAGCTTAGCAACGAGCTCTCAAATGGCCCGATAAGACCGATGCAGCTCTTGTTATGACCAAAATACCAAGTTCGTGTCCGTAACACCTATAGAAAGGCACACTACCTTCATTCCAGGGCCATTTGGGCATCTCAGGTGGGCCTTTCATGGACCTATAACATAACTAGCATCACACCATGCATAGGGAAAAGAATTTGGGGTTTTACATTTTTTGAGATTTTGAGATTTTTTGTGGACTACCCCCTTTGGAAAAAGTCGAGAATCCAAGCTGGTGGCAAAATGATTTTTTTGGACATCTTCGAGGAGAATTTATCAAGAGACATCCTCTGTAAAGACGTAGGCCTTGAAGTTATCTTTTCAACTAGCTCTCAAATGGCCCGATCAGACCAATGCAGCTCTTTTAATGACCAAAATACCAAGCTCGTGTCCGTAACACCTATAGAATGGAACATTACCTTCAATCCGGGGCCATTTGGGCATCTCATGTGGGCCATTCATCCACCTATCGCCTAAATAGCATCACACCATGCCAATGGCAAAGAATTTGGGTTTTTAAATTTTTTGAGATTTTGAGATTTTTTGTGGACTACATCTTTGGAAAAAGTCGAGAATCCGAGCTGGTGGCAAAATGATTTTTTTCTGGACATTTCGAGGAGGATTTCTAAGGAGATGTCCGCTGTAAAGTCGTATGCCTTAAAATTAGCTTTCCAACGAGCTCTCAAATGGCCCGATCAGACCAACGCAGCTCATGTTATGACCAAAATACCAAGCTCGTGTCTGTAACACCTATAGACAGGCACACTACCTTCATTCCGGTGTCATTTGAGAATCTCAGGAGGGCCTTTCATGGACCTATCACTTAACTAGCATCACACCATGCCTAGGGCAAAGAATTTGGGGTTTTAAATTTTCTGAAATTTTGAGATTTTTTTTGGAATACCTCCTTTGAAAAACGTCGAGAATACAAGTTGGTGGAAAAATGAATTTTTTAGACATATTCGAGGAGGATTTTTCAGAAGACGTCCTCTGTAAAGACGTAGGCCTTAAAGATAGCTTTCCAACAAGCTCTTAAATGGCCCGATCAGACCAACGCAACTCTTGTTATGACCAAAATACCAAGCTCGTGTCCGTAACACCTATAGAAAGGCACACTACCTTCATTCCGGGGCCATTTGGGTATCTCAGGTGGGCCTTTCATGGAAATGTCGCATAACTAGCATCACACCATGCTAGGGAATAGAATTTGGGGTTTTAAATTTTCTGAGATGTTGAGATTTTTTGTGGGCTACCCCCTTTGGAAAAACTCGAGAATCAAACCTGGTGGAAAAATAATTTTTTTGGACATTTTCGAGGAGGATTTCTCAGAAGACGACTTCTTTAAAGCCGTAGGCCTTGAAGTTACCTTTCCAACGAGCTATAAAATGGCCCGATCAGACCAACGCAGCTCTTGTTATGACCAAAATACCAACTCGTCTCCGTAACACCTATAGAAAGGAACACTACCTTCAATCCCGGGCCATTTGGGCATCTCAGGTGGGCCTTTCATGGACCTATCGCATAACTAGCATCACACCATGCCTAGGGAAAAGAATTTGGGGTTTTACATTTTCTGAGATTTTGAGATTTTTTGTGAACTACCCCCTTTGGAAGAAGTCGAGAATCCAAGCTGGTGGGAAAATGATTTTTTTGGACATCTTCGAGGAAAATTTCTCAAGAGACGTCCTCTGTAAAGACGTAGGCCTTGAAGTTATCTTTTCAACTAGCTCTCAAATGGCCCGATCAGACCAACGCAGCTCTTGTAATGACAAAAATACCAAGCTCGTGTCCGTAACACCTATAGAATGGAACACTACCTTCAATCCGGGGCCATTTGGGCATCTCATGTGGGCCTTTCAAGGACCTATCGCCTAACTAGCATCAAACCATGCCAATGGCAAAGAATTTGGGTTTTTAAATTTTCTGAGATTTTGAGATTTTTTGTGGACTACAACTTTGGAAAAAGTCGAGAATCCGAGCTGGTGGCAAAATGATTTTTTCTGGACATTTCAAGGAGGATTTCTAAGGAGATGTCCGCTGTAAAGTCGTATGCCTTAAAGTTAGCTTTCCAACGAGCTCTCAAATGGCCCGATCAGACCAACGCAGCTCATGTTATGACCAAAATACCAAGCTCGTGTCTGTAACACCTATAGACAGGCACACTACCTTCATTCCGGTGTCATTTGAGAATCTCAGGTGGGCCTTTCATGGACCTATCGCTTAACTAGCATCACACCATGCCTAGGGCAAAGAATTTGGGGTTTTAAATTTTTTGAAATTTTGAGATTTTTTTTGGAATACCCCCATTGAAAAAAGTCGAGAATACAAGTTGGTGGAAAAATGAATTTTTTAGACATCTTCGAGGAGGATTTTTCAGAAGACGTCCTCTGTAAAGACGTAGGCCTTAAAGATAGCTTTCCAACAAGCTCATAAATGGCCCGATCAGACCAACGCAACTCTTGTTATGACCAAAATACCAAGCTCGTGTCCGTAACACCTATAGAAAGGCACACTACCTTCATTCCGGGGCCATTTGGGTATCTCAGGTGGGCCTTTCATGGAAATGTCGCATAACTAGCATCACACCATGCTAGGGAATAGAATTTGGGGTTTTAAATTTTCTGAGATGTTGAGATTTTTTGTGGGCTACCCCCTTTGGAAAAACTCGAGAATCAAACCTAGTGGAAAAATAATTTTTTTGGACATTTTCGAGGAGGATTTCTCAGAAGACGACTTCTTTAAAGCCGTAGGCCTTGAAGTTACCTTTCCAACGAGCTATAAAATGGCCCAATCAGACCAACGCAGCTCTTGTTATGACCAAAATACCAACTCGTCTCCGTAACACCTATAGAAAGGAACACTACCTTCAATCCCGGGCCATTTGGGCATCTCAGGTGGGCCTTTCATAGACCTATCGCATAACTAGCATCACACCATGCCTAGGGAAAAGAATTTGGGGTTTTACATTTTCTGAGATTTTGAGATTTTTTGTGAACTACCCCCTTTGGAAGAAGTCGAGAATCCAAGCTGGTGGGAAAATGATTTTTTTGTACATCTTCGAGGAAAATTTCTCAAGAGACGTCCTCTGTAAAGACGTAGGCCTTGAAGTTATCTTTTCAACTAGCTCTCAAATGGCCCGATCAGACCAACGCAGCTCTTGTAATGACAAAAATACCAAGCTCGTGTCCGTAACACCTATAGAATGGAACACTACCTTCAATCCGGGGCCATTTGGGCATCTCATGTGGGCCTTTCATGGACCTATCGCCTAACTAGCATCAAACCATGCCAATGGCAAAGAATTTGGGTTTTTAAATTTTCTGAGATTTTGAGATTTTTTGTGGACTACAACTTTGGAAAAAGTCGAGAATCCGAGCTGGTGGCAAAATGATTTTTTCTGGACATTTCAAGGAGGATTTCTAAGGAGATGTCCGCTGTAAAGTCGTATGCCTTAAAGTTAGCTTTCCAACGAGCTCTCAAATGGCCCGATCAGACCAACGCAGCTCATGTTATGACCAAAATACCAAGCTCGTGTCTGTAACACCTATAGACAGGCACACTACCTTCATTCCGGTGTCATTTGAGAATCTCAGGTGGGCCTTTCATGGACCTATCGCTTAACTAGCATCACACCATGCCTAGGGCAAAGAATTTGGGGTTTTAAATTTTTTGAAATTTTGAGATTTTTTTTGGAATACCCCCATTGAAAAAAGTCGAGAATACAAGTTGGTGGAAAAATGAATTTTTTAGACATCTTCGAGGAGGATTTTTCAGAAGACGTCCTCTGTAAAGACGTAGGCCTTGAAGATAGCTTTCCAACAAGCTCTTAAATGGCCCGATCAGACCAACGCAACTCTTGTTATGACCAAAATACCAAGCTCGTGTCCGTAACACCTATAGAAAGGCACACTACCTTCATTCCGGGGCCATTTGGGCATCTCAGGTGGGCCTTTCATGGAAATGTCGCATAACTCGCATCACACCATGCCTAGGGAAAAGAATTTGGGGTTTTAAATTTTCTGAGATGTTGAGATTTTTTGTGGGCTACCCCCTTTGGAAAAACTCGAGAATCAAACCTGGTGGAAAAATAATTTTTTTGGACATTTTCGAGGAGGATTTCTCAGAAGACGACCTCTGTAAAGCCGTAGGCCTTGAAGTTACCTTTCCAACGAGCTCTAAAATGGCCCGATCAGACCAACACAACTCTTGTTATGACCAAAATACCAAGCTCGTGTCTGTAACACCTATAGAAAGGCACACTACCTTCATTCCGGGGCCATTTGGCATCTCAGGTGGGCCTTTCATGGACCTATCGCATAACTAGCATCACACCATGCCTAGGGAAAAGAATTTGGGGTTTTACATTATCTGAGATTTTGAGATTTTTCGTGAACTAACCCCTTTGGAAGAAGTCGAGAATCCAAGCTGGTGGAAAAATAATTTTTTTGGACATCTTCGAGGAGGATTTCTCAAAAGACGTCCTCTGTAATGCCGTAGGCCTTGAAGTTAGCTTAACAACGAGCTCTCAAATGGCCCGATCAGACCGATGCATCTCTTGTTATGACCAAAATACCAAGCTCGTGTCCGTAACACCTATAGAAAGGCACACTACCTTCATTCCTGGGCCATTTGGGCATCTCAGGTGGGCCTTTCATGGACCTATCGCATAACTAGCATCACACCATGCCTAGGGAAAAGAATTTGGGGTTTTACATTATCTGAGATTTTGAGATTTTTCGTGAACTAACCCCTTTGGAAGAAGTCGAGAATCCAAGCTGGTGGAAAAATAATTTTTTTGGACATCTTCGAGGAGGATTTCTCAAAAGACGTCCTCTGTAATGCCGTAGGCCTTGAAGTTAGCTTAACAACGAGCTCTCAAATGGCCCGATCAGACCGATGCATCTCTTGTTATGACCAAAATACCAAGCTCGTGTCCGTAACACCTATAGAAAGGCACACTACCTTCATTCCTGGGCCATTTGGGCATCTCAGGTGGGCCTTTCATGGACCTATCACATAACTAGCATCACACCATGCATAGGGAAAAGAATTTGGGGTTTTACATTTTCTGAGATTTTGAGATTTTTTGTGGACTACCCCCTTTGGAAGAAGTCGAGAATCCAAGCTGGTGGGAAAATGATTTTTTTGGACATCTTCGAGGAGAATTTCTCAAGAGACGTCCTCTGTAAAGACGTAGGCCTTGAAGTTATCTTTTCAACTAGCTCTCAAATGGCCCGATCAGACCAACGCAGCTCTAGTAATCACCAAAATACCAAGCTCGTGTCCGTAACACCTATAGAATGGAACACTACCTTCAATCCGGGGCCATTTGGGCATCTCATGTGGGCCTTTCATGGACCTATCGCCTAACTAGCATCACACCATGTCAATGGCAAAGAATTTGGGTTTTTAAATTTTCTGAGATTTTGAGATTTTTTGTGGACTACAACTTTGGAAAAAGTCGAGAATCCGAGCTGGTGGCAAAATGATTTTTTTCTGGACATTTCGAGGAGGATTTCTAAGGAGATGTCCGAAGTAAAGTCGTATGCCTTAAAGTTAGCTTTCCAACGAGCTCTCAAATGGCCCGATCAGACCAACGCAGCTCATGTTATGACCAAAATACCAAGCTCGTGTCTGTAACACCTATAGACAGGCACACTACCTTTATTCCGGTGTCATTTGAGAATCTCAGGTGGGCCTTTCATGGACCTATCGCTTAACTAGCATCACACCATGCCTAGGGCAAAGAATTTGGGGTTTTAAATTTTCTGAAATTTTGAGATTTTTTTTGGACTACCCCATTTGAAAAAAGTCGAGAATACAAGTTGGTGGAAAATTGAATTTTTTAGACATCTTCGAGGAGGATTTTTCAGAAGACGTCCTCTGTAAAGACGTAGGCCTTGAAGATAGCTTTCCAACAAGCTCTTAAATGGCCCGATCAGACCAACGCAACTCTTGTTATGACCAAAATACCAAGCTCGTATCCGTAACACCTATAGAAAGGCACACTACCTTCATTCCGGGGCCATTTGGGCATCTCAGGTGGGCCTTTCATGGACATGTCGCAAAACTAGCATCACACCATGCCTAGGGAAAAGAATTTGGGTTTTTAAATTTTCTGAGATGTTGAGATTTTTTGTGGGCTACCCCCTTTGGAAAAACTTGAGAATCAATCCTGGTGGAAAAATGATTTTTTTGGAAATTTTCGAGGAGGATTTCTCAGAAGACGACCTCTGTAAAGCCGTAGGCCTTGAAGTTACCTTTCCAACGAGCTCTCAAATGGCCCGATCAGACCCACACAGCTCTTGTTATAACCAAAAGACCAAGCTCGTGTCCGTAACACCTATAGAAAGGCACACTACCTTCATTACGGGGTCATTTGGGCATCTCAGATGGGCCTTTCATGGACCTATCACATAACTAGCATCACACCATGCCTAGTGAAAAGAATTTGGGGTTTTACATTTTCTGCGATTTTGAGATTTTTTGTGGACTACCCTCTTTGGAAAAAGTCGAGAATCCAAGCTGGTGGGAAAATGATTTTTTTGGACCTCTTCGAAGAGGATTTCTCAGGAGACGTCCTCTGTAAAGACGTAGGCCTTGAAGTTATCTTTTCAACGAGCTCTCAAATGGTCCGATCATACCAACGCAACTCTTGTTATGACCAAAATACCAAGCTCGTGTCCGTAACACCTATATAAAGGCACACTACCTTCATTCCAGGGCCATTTGGGCATCTCAGGTGGGCTTTTCATGGACCTGTCGCATAACTAGCATCACACCATGCCTAGGGAAAAGAATTTGGGGTTTTAAATTTTCTGAGATGTTGAGATTTTTTGTGGACTACCCCCTTTGGAATAACTCGAGAATCAAACCTGGTGGAAAAATGATATTTTTGGACATTTTCGAGGAGGATTTCTCCGAAGTCGTCCTCTGTAAAGCCGTAGGCCTTGAAGTTAGCTTTCCAACGAGCTCTCAAATGGCCCGATCAGACCAACGCAGATCTTGTTATGACCAAAATACCAAGCTCGTGTCCGTAACACCTATAGAATGGAACACTACCTTCAATCCGGGGCCATTTGGGCATCTCAGGTGGGCCTTTCATGGACCTATCGCTTAACTAGCATCACACCATGCCTAAGGGAAAGAATTTGGGTTTTTAAATTTTATGAGATTTTGAGATTTTTTGTGGACTACCACTTTGGAAAAAGTCGAGAATCCAAGCTGGTGGCAAAATGATTTTTTTTGGACATTTCGAGGGGGATTTCGAAGGAGATGTCCTCTGTAAAGTCGTATGCCTTAAAGTTAGCTTTCCAACGAGCTCTCAAATGGCTCGATCAGACCAACGCAGCTCTTGTTATGACCAAAATACCAAGGTCGTGTCTGTATACCCCTATAGAAAGGCATACTACCTTCATTCCGAGGCCATTTGGGCATCTCAGGTGGGCCTTTCATGGACCTGTTGCATAACTAGCATCACACCATGCCTAGGGAAAAGAATTAGGGGTTTTAAATTTTCTGAGATGTTGAGATTTTTTGTGGACTACCCCCTTTGGAAAAACTCGAGAATCAAACCTGGTGGAAAAATGATTTTTTTGGACATTTTCGAGGAGGATTTCTCAGAAGACGTCCTCTGTAAAGCCGTAGGACGTGAAGTTAGTTTTCCAACGAGATCTCAAATGGCCCGATCAGACCAACGCAACTCTTGTTATGACCAAAATACCAAGCTCGTGTCTGTAACACCTATAGAAAGGCACACTACCTTCATTCCGGGGCCATTTTGGGCATCTCAGGTGGGCCTTTCATGGACCTATCGCATAACTAGCATCACACCATGCCTAGGGAAAAGAATTTGGGGTTTTAGATTTTCTGAGATTTTGAGATTTTTTGTGGAGTACCCCCTTTGGAAAAAGTCGAGAATCCAAGCTCGTGGAAAAATGATTTTTTTGGACATCTGTAAGGAGGATTTCTCAAAATACATCTTCTGTAAAGTCGTAGGCCTTGAAGTTAGCTTTCCAACGAGGTCTCAAATGGCCCGATCAGACCAACGCAACTCTTGTTATGACCAAAATACCAAGCTCGTGTCCGTACGTAACACCTATAGAAAGGCAAACTACCTTCATTCCGCGGCCATTTTGGAATCTCGGGTTGGCCTTTCATGGACATATCGCCTAACTAGCATCACACCATGCCTAGGGCAAAGAATTTGGGGTTTTAAATTTTCTGAAATTTTGAGATTTTTTGTGGTCTACTCCTTTGAAAAAAGTCGAGAATACAAGTTGGTGGAAAAATGATTTATTTGGACATCATCAAAGAGGATTTCTCAGAAGACGTCCTCTGTAAAGCCGTAGGCCTTGAAGATAGCTTTCCAATGAGCTCTCAAATGGCCCGATCAGACCAACGCAACTCTTGTTATGACCAAAATACCAAGCTCGTGTCCGTAACACCTATAGAAAGGCACACTACCTTGATTCCGGGGCCATTTGGGCATCTCAGGTTGGCCTTTCATGGACCTGTCGCATAACTAGCATCACACCATGTCTAGGGAAAAGAATTTGGGGTTTTAAATTTTTTGAGATGTTGAGATTTTTTATGGACTACCCCATTTGGAAAAACTCGAGAATCAAACCTGGTGGAAAAATGATTTTTTTGGACATCTTCGAGGAGGATTTCTCAGAAGACGTCCTCTATAAAGCCGTAGGACGTGAAGTTAGTTTTCCAACGAGCTCTCAAATGGCCCGATCAGACCAACGCAGCTCTTGTTATGACCAAAATACCAAGCTCGTGTCTGTAACACCTATAGAAAGGCACACTACCTTCATTCCGGGGCCATTTTGGGCATCTCAGGTGGGCCTTTCATGGACCTATCGCATAACTAGCATCACACCATGCCTAGGGAAAAGAATTTGGGGTTTTACATTTTCTGAGATTTTGAGATTTTTTGTGGACTACCCCCTTTGGAAAAAGTCAAGAATCCAAGCTCGTGGAAAATTGAATTTTTTGGACATCTGTAAGGAGGATTTCTCAAAATACATCCTCTGTAAAGCCGTAGGCCTTGAAGTTAGCTTTCCAACGAGGTCTCAAATGGCCCGATCAGACCAACGCAACTCTTGTTATGACCAAAATACCAAGCTCGCGTCCGTACGTAACACCTATAGAAAGGCAGACTACCTTCATTCCGCGGCCATTTTGGAATCTCGGGTGGGCCTTTCATGGACCTATCGCCTAACTAGCATCACACCATGCCTAGGGCAAAGAATTTGGGCTTTTAAATTTTCTGAAATTTTGAGATTTTTTGTGGTCTACTCCTTTGAAAAAAGTCGAGAATACAAGTTGGTGGAAAAATGATTTTTTTGGACATCATCAAAGAGGATTTCTCAGAAGACGTCCTATGTAAAGCCGTAGGCCTTGAAGATAGCTTTCCAATGAGCTCTCAAATGGCCCGATCAGACCAACGCAACTCTTGTTATGACCAAAATACCAAGCTCGTGTCCGTAACACCTATAGAAAGGCACACTACCTTGATTCCGGGGCCATTTGGGCATCTCAGGTGGGCCTTTCATGGACCTGTCGCATAACTAGCATCACACCATGCCTAGGGAAAAGAATTTGGGGTTTTAAATTTTTTGAGATGTTGAGATTTTTTATGGACTACCCCATTTGGAAAAACTCGAGAATCAAACCTGGTGGAAAAATGATTTTTTTCAACATCTTCGAGGAGGATTTCTCAGAAGACGTCCTCTGTAAAGCCGTAGGACGTGAAGTTAGTTTTCCAACGAGCTCTCAAATGGCCCGATCAGACCAACGCAGCTCTTGTTATGACCAAAATACCAAGCTCGTGTCTGTAACACCTATAGAAAGGCACACTACCTTCATTCCGGGGCCATTTTGGGCATCTCAGGTGGGCCTTTCATGGACCTATCGCATAACTAGCATCACACCATGCCTAGGGAAAAGAATTTGGGGTTTTACATTTTCAGAGATTTTGAGATTTTTTGTGGACTACCCCCTTTGGAAAAAGTCAAGAATCCAAGCTCGTGGAAAATTGAATTTTTTGGACATCTGTAAGGAGGATTTCTCAAAATACATCCTCTGTAAAGCCGTAGGCCTTGAAGTTAGCTTTCCAACGAGGTCTCAAATGGCCCGATCAGACCAACGCAACTCTTGTTATGACCAAAATACCAAGCTCGCGTCCGTACGTAACACCTATAGAAAGGCAGACTACCTTCATTCCGCGGCCATTTTGGAATCTCGGGTGGGCCTTTCATGGACCTATCGCCTAACTAGCATCACACCATGCCTAGGGCAAAGAATTTGGGCTTTTAAATTTTCTGAAATTTTGAGATTTTTTGTGGTCTACTCCTTTGAAAAAAGTCGAGAATACAAGTTGGTGGAAAAATGATTTTTTTGGACATCATCAAAGAGGATTTCTCAGAAGACGTCCTATGTAAAGCCGTAGGCCTTGAAGATAGCTTTCCAATGAGCTCTCAAATGGCCCGATCAGACCAACGCAACTCTTGTTATGACCAAAATACCAAGCTCGTGTCCGTAACACCTATAGAAAGGCACACTACCTTGATTCCGGGGCCATTTGGGCATCTCAGGTGGGCCTTTCATGGACCTGTCGCATAACTAGCATCACACCATGCCTAGGGAAAAGAATTTGGGGTTTTAAATTTTTTGAGATGTTGAGATTTTTTATGGTATACCCCCTTTGGAAAAAGTCGAGAATCAAACCTGGTGGAAAAATGATTTTATTGGACATCTTCGAGGAGGATTTCTCAGAAGACGTCCTCTATAAAGTCGTAGGCCTTGAAGTTAGCTTTCCAACGAGCTCTTAAATGGCCCGATCAGACCAACGCAGCTCTTGTTATGACCAAAATACCAAGCTCGTGTTTGTAACACCTATAGAAAGGCACACTACCTTCATTCCGGATCCATTTTGGGCATCTCAGGTGGGCCTTTCATGGACCTATTGCATAACTAGCATCACACCATGCCTAGGGAAAAGAATTTGGGGTTTTACATTTTCTGAGATTTTGAGATTTTTTGTGAACTACCCCCTCTGGAAAAAGTAGAGAATCCAAGCTGGTGGAAAAATGATTTTTTTGGACATTTTCGAGGAGGATTTCTCAGAAGTCGTCCTCTGTAAAGCCGTAGGCCTTGAAGTTAGCTTTCCAACGAGCTCTCAAATGGCCCAATCAGACCAACGCAGCTCTTGTTATGACAAAAATACCAAGCTCGTGTCCGTAACACCTATAGAATGGAACACTACCTTCAATCCGGGGCCATCTGGGCATCTCAGGTGGGCCTTTCATGGACCTATCGCTTAACTAGCATCACACCATGCCTAAGGGAAAGAATTTGGGTTTTTAAATTTTCTTAGATTTTGAGATTTTTTGTGGACTACCCCTTTGGAAAAAGTCGAGAATCCAAGCTGGTGGCAAAATGATTTTTTTTTGGACATTTCAAGGAGGATTTCGAAGGAGATGTCCTCTGTAAAGTCGTATGCCTTAAAGTTAGCTTTCCAACGAGCTCTCAAATGGCCCGATCAGACCAATGTAGCTCTTGTTATGACCAAAATACCAAGGTCGTGTCTGTATACCCCTATAGAAAGGCAGACCACCTTCATTCCGGGGCGATTTGGGTATCTCAGGTGGGCCTTTCATGGACCTATCGCATAACTAGCATCACACCATGCCTAGGGAAAAGAATTTGGGATTTTAAATCTTCTGAGATGTTGAGATTTTTTGTGGACTACCCCCTTTGGAAAAACTCGAGAATCAAACCTGGTGGAAAAATGATTTTTTTGGACATTTTCGAGGAGGATTTCTCAGAAGACGTCCTCTGTAAAGCCGTAGGACTTGAAGTTAGTTTTCCAACGAGATCTCAAATGGCCCGATCAGACCAACGCAGCTCTTGTTATGACCAAAATACCAAGCTCGTGTCTGTAACACCTATAGAAAGGCACACTACCTTCATTCCGGGACCATTTTGGGCATCTCAGGTGGGCCTTTCATGGACCTATCGCATAACTAGCATCACACCATGCCTAGGGAAAAGAATTTGGGGTTTTACATTTTATGAGATTTTGAGATTTTTTGTGAACTACCGCCTTTGGAAAAAGTCGAGAATCCAAGCTGGTGGAAAAATGATTTTTTTGGACATCTTCGAGGAGGATTTCTCAAAATACGTTCGTTGTAATGCCGTAGGCCTTTAAGTTAGCTTTCCAACGAGCTCTTAAATGGCCCGATCAGACCGACGCAACTCTTGTTATGACCAAAATACCAAGCTCGTGTCCGTAACACCAATAGAATGGAACACTACCTTCAATCCGGGGCCATTTGGGCATCTCAGGTGGGCCTTTCATGGACCTATCGCTTAACTAGCATCACACCATGCCTATGGGAAAGAATTTGGGTTTTTAAATTTTCTGAGATTTTGAGATTTTTTGTAGACTACCCCTTTGGAAAAAGTCGAGAATCCAAGCTGGTGGCAAAATGATTTTTTTTGGACATTTCGAGGAGGATTTCGAAGGAGATGTCCTCTGTAAAGTCGTATGCCTTAAAGTTAGCTTTCCAACGAGCTCGCAAATGGCCAGATCAGACCAACGCAGCTCTTGTTATGACAAAAATACCAAGGTCATGTCTGTATACCCCACAGAAAGGCAGACGACCTTCATTCCGGGGCCATTTTGGGCATCTCAGGTGGGTCTTTCATAGACCTATCGCATAACTAACATCACACCATGCCTAGGGAAAAGAATTTGGGGTTTTAAATTTTCTGAGATGTTGAGATTTTTTGTGGACTACCCCCTTTGGAAAATCTCGAGAATTAAACCTGGTGGAAAAATGATTTTTTTGGACATTTTCGAGGAGGATTTCTCAGAAGACGTCCTCTGTAAAGCCGTAGGATTTGAAGTTAGTTTTCCAACGAGATCTCAAATGGCCCGATCAGACCAACGCAGCGCTTGTTATGACCAAAATACCAAGCTCGTATCTGTAACACCTATAGAAAGGCACACTACCTTCATTCCGGAGCCATTTTGGGCATCTCAGGTGGGCCTTTCATGGACCTATCGCATAACTAGCATCACACCATGCCTAGGGAAAAGAATTTGGTGTTTTACATTTTCTAAGGTTTTGAGACTTTTTGTGAACTACCCCCTTTAGAAAAAGTCGAGAATCCAAGCTGGTGGAAAAATGATTGTTTTGGACATCTTCGAGGAGGATTTCTCAAAAGACATCCTCTATAATGTCGTAGGCCTTTAAGTTAGCTTTCAAACGAGCTCTCAAATGGCCCGATCAGACCGACGCAGCTCTTGTTATGACCAAAATACCAAGCTCATATCCGTAACACCTATAGAAAGGCACACTACCTTCATTCCGGGGCCATTTGGGCATCTCAGGTGGGCCTTTCATTGACCTATCGCATAACTAGCATCACACCATGCCTAGGGAATAGAATTTGGTGTTTTACATTTTCTAAGATTTTGAGACTTTTTGTGAACTACCCCCTTTAGAAAAAGTCGAGAATCCAAGCTGGTGGAAAAATGATTTTTTTGGACATCTTCGAGGAGGATTTCTCAAAAGACGTCCTCTGTAATGTCGTAGGCCTTGAAGTTAGCTTTCCAACGAGCTCTCAAATTTCCCGATCAGACCGACGCAGCTCTTGTTATGACCAAAATACCAAGCTCGTGTCTGTAACACCTATAGAAAGGCACACTACCTTCATGGTGTGATGCTAGTTATGCGATAGTCCACAAAAAGTCGAGAATCCAACCTGTAAAGTCGTAGGCCTTGAAGTTAGCTTTACAACGAGCTCTTAAATGGCCCGATCAGACTAACGCAGCTCTTGTTATGACCAAAATACCAAGCTCGTATCTGTAACACCTATAGAAAGGCACACTACCTTCATTCCGGAGCCATTTTGGGCATCTCAGGTGGGCCTTTCATGGACCTATCGCATAACTAGCATCACACCATGCCTAGGGAAAAGAATTTGGTGTTTTACATTTTCTAAGGTTTTGAGACTTTTTGTGAACTACCCCCTTTAGAAAAAGTCGAGAATCCAAGCTGGTGGAAAAATGATTGTTTTGGACATCTTCGAGGAGGATTTCTCAAAAGACATCCTCTATAATGTCGTAGGCCATTAAGTTATCTTTCAAACGAGCTCTCAAATGGCCCGATCAGACCGACGCAGCTCTTGTTATGACCAAAATACCAAGCTCATATCCGTAACACCTATAGAAAGGCACACTACCTTCATTCCGGGGCCATTTGGGCATCTCAGGTGGGCCTTTCATTGACCTATCGCATAACTAGCATCACACCATGCCTAGGGAATAGAATTTGGTGTTTTACATTTTCTAAGATTTTGAGACTTTTTGTGAACTACCCCCTTTAGAAAAAGTCGAGAATCCAAGCTGGTGGAAAAATGATTTTTTTGGACATCTTCGAGGAGGATTTCTCAAAAGACGTCCTCTGTAATGTCGTAGGCCTTGAAGTTAGCTTTCCAACGAGCTCTCAAATTTCCCGATCAGACCGACGCAGCTCTTGTTATGACCAAAATACCAAGCTCGTGTCTGTAACACCTATAGAAAGGCACACTACCTTCATGGTGTGATGCTAGTTATGCGTTAGTCCACAAAAAGTCGAGAATCCAACCTGTAAAGTCGTAGGCCTTGAAGTTAGCTTTACAACGAGCTCTTAAATGGCCCGATCAGACAAACGCAGCTCTTGTTATGACCAAAATACCAAGCTCGTGTTTGTAACACCTATAGAAAGACACACTACCTTCATTCCGGGGCCATTTTGGGCATCTCAGGTGGGCCTTTCATGGACCTATTGGATAACTAGCATCACACCATGCCTAGGGAAAAGAATTTGGGGTTTTACATTTTCTATGATTTTGAGACTTTTTGTGAACTACCCCCTTTAGAAAAAGTCGAGAATCCAAGCTGGTGGAAAAATGATTTTTTTGGACATCATCAAAGAGGATTTCTCAGAAGACGTCCTCTGTAAAGCCGTAGGCCTTGAAGTTAGCTTTCCAACGAGCTCTCAAATTTCCCGATCAGACTGACGCAGCTCTTGTTATGACCAAAATACCAAGCTCGTGTCTGTAACACCTATAGAAAGGCACACTACCTTCATGGTGTGATGCTAGTTATGCGATAGTCCACAAAAAGTCGAGAATCCAACCTGTAAAGTCGTAGGCCTTGAAGTTAGCTTTACAACGAGCTCTTAAATGGCCCGATCAGACAAACACAGCTCTTGTTATGACCAAAATACCAAGCTCGTGTTTGTAACACCTATAGAAAGGCACACTACCTTCATTCCGGGGCCATTTTGGGCATCTCAGGTGGGCCTTTCATGGACCTATTGGATAACTAGCATCACACCATGCCTAGGGAAAAGAATTTGGGGTTTTACATTTTCTAAGATTTTGAGATTTTTTGTGAACTACCCCCTTTGGAAAAAGTCGAGAATCCAAGCTGGTGGAAAAATGATTTTTTTGGACATCTTCGAGGAGGATTTCTTAAAAGACGTCCTCTGTAATGTCGTAGGCCTTGAAGATAGCTTTCCAACGAGCTCTTAAATTGCCCGATCAGACCGACGCAGCTCTTGTTATGACCAAAATACCAAGCTCGTGTCTGTAACACCTGTAGAAAGGCACACTACCTTCATTTCGGGGCCATTTTGGGCATCTCAGGTGGGCCTTTCATGGACCTATTGCATAACTAGCATCACACCATGCCTAGGGAAAAGAATTTGGGGTTTTACATTTTCTGAGATTTTGAGATTTTTTGTGAACTACCCCCTTTGGAAAAAGTCGAGAATCCAAGCTGGTGGAAAAATGATTTTTTTGGACATTTTCGAGGAGGATTCATCAGAAGACGTCCGCTGTAAAGTCGTAGGCCTTGAAGTTAGCTTTCCAACGAGGTCTTAAATGGCCCGATCAGACCAACACAGCTCTTGTTATGATCAAAATACCAAGCTCGTGTCTGTAACACCTATAGAAAGGCACACTACCTTCATTCCGGGGCCATTTTGGGCATCTCAGGTGGGCCATTCATGGACCTATTGCATAACTAGCATCACACCATGTCTAGGGAAAAGAATTTGGGGTTTTACATTTTCTGAGATTTTGAGATTTTTTGTGAACTACCCCTTTGGAAAAAGTCGAGAATTCAAGCTGGTGGAAAAATGATTTTTTTGGACATCTTCGAGGAAAAATTTCTCAAAAGACGTCCTCTGTAAAGGCGTAGGCCTTGAAGATAGCTTTCCAATGAGCTCTCAAATGGCCCGATCAGACCAACGCAGCTCTTGTTATGACCAAAATACCAAGCTCGTGTCCGTACGTAACACCTATAGAAAGGCAGACTACCTTCATTCCGGGGCCATTTTGGAATCTCGGGTGGGCCTTTCATGGACCTATCGCCTAACTAGCATCACACCATGCCTAAGGCAAAGAATTTGGGGTTTTAAATTTTCTTAAATTTTGAGATTTTTTGTGGGCTACCGCTTTGAAAAAAGCTGAGAATACAAGTTGGTGGAAAAATGTTTTTTTTGGACATCATCAAAGAGGATTCCTCAGAAGACGTCTCCTGTAAAGCCGTAGGCCTTGAAGATAGCTTTCCAACGAGCTCTCAAATGGCCCGATCAGACCAACGCAACTCTTGTATGACCAAAATACCAAGCTCGTGTCCGTAACACCTATAGAAAGGCACACTACGTCGATTCCGGGGCCATTTGGGCATCTCAGGTGGGCCTTTCATGGACCTGTCGCATAACTAGCATCACACCATGCCTAGGGAAAAGAATTTGGGGTTTTAAATTTTCTGAGATGTTGAGATTTTTTGTGGACTACCCCCTTTGGAAAAGCTCGAGAATCAAACCTAGTGGAAAAATGATTTTTTTGGACATTTTGGAGGAGGATTTCTCAGAAGACGTCCTCTGTAAAGTCGTAGGCCTTGAAGTTATTATACCTATTAAAGCGATTAGATTTCGTAATCTATATGAGATTCCCCAAGTTATTAATAGAAAATAACTATTAGAAAATGTTTTGTGCTTTTTCTAGCTTTCCAACGAGCTCTCAAATGGCTCGATCAGACCAACGCAGCTCTTGTTATGACCAAAATACCAAGCTCGTGTCTGTAACACCTATAGAAAGGCACACTACCTTCATTCCGGGGCCATTTTGGGCATCTCGGGTGGGCCTTTCATGGACCTATTGCATAACTAACATCACACAATGCCTAGGAAAAGGAATTTGGGGTTTTACATTTTCTAAGATTTTGAGATTTTTTGTGAACTACCCCCTTTGGAAAAAGTCGAGAATCCAAGCTGGTGGAAAAATGATTTTTTTGGACATCTTCGAGGAGGATTTCTCAAAAGACATCCTTTGTAATGTCGTAGGCCTTGAAGTTAGCTTTCCAACGAGCTCTCAAATGGCCCGATCAGACCGACGCAGCTCTTGTTATGACCAAAAAACCAAGCCCGTGTCTGTAACAACTATAGAAAGGCACACTACCTTCATTCCGGGGCCATTTTGGGCATCTCAGGTGGGCCTTTCATGGACCTATTGCATAACTAGCATCACACCATGCCTAGGGAAAAGAATTTGGGGTTTTACATTTTCTGAGATTTTGAGATCTTTTGTGAACTACCCCCTTTGGAAAAAGTCGAGAATCCAAACTGGTGGAAAAATGATTTTTTTGGACATCTTCGAGGAGGATTTGTCAAAAGACGTCCTCTGTAAAGCCGTAGGCCTTGAAGATAGCTTTCCAATGAGCTCTCAAATGGCCCGATCAGACTAACGCAGCTCTTGTTATGACCAAAATACCAAGCTCGTGTCCGTACGTAACACCTATAGAAAGGCAGACTACCTTCATTCCGGGGCCATTTTGGAATCTCGGGTGGGTCTTTCATGGACCTATCGCCTAACAAGCATCACACCATGCCTAGGGCAAAGAATTTGGGGTTTTAAATTTTCTGAAATTTTGAGATTTTTTGTGGACTACCCCTTTGAAAAAAGTCGAGAATCCTAGCTGGTGGAAAAATGATTTTTTTGGACATCTTCGAGGAGGATTTCTCATACGACGTCCGATGTAAAGCCGTATGCCTTGAAGTTAGCTTTCCAACGAGATCTCAAATGGCCCGATCGGACCAATGCTGCTCTTGTTATGACCAAAATACCAAGCTCGTGTCCGTAATACCTATAGAAAGGTACACTACCTTCATTCCGGGGCGATTTGGGCATCTCAGGTCGGCCTTTCATGGACCTATCGCATAACTAGCATCACACCATGCCTAGGGAAAAGAATTTGGGGTTTTACATTTTTTGAGATTTTGAGATTTTTTGTGAACTACCCCCTTTAGAAAAAGTGGAGAATCCAAGCTGGTGGAAAAATGATTTTTTTGGACATCTTCGAGGAGGATTTCTCAAAAGACGTCCTCCGTAATGTCGTAGGCCTTGAAGTTAGCTTTCCAACGAGCTCTCAAATTTCCCGATCAGACCGACGCAGCTCTTGTTATGACCAAAATACCAAGCTCGTGTCTGTAACACCTATAGAAAGGCACACTACCTTCATGGTGTGATGCTAGTTATACGATAGTCCACAAAAAGTCGAGAATCCAACCTGTAAAGTCGTAGGCCTTGAAGTTAGCTTTACAACGAGCTCTTAAATGGCCCGATCAGACTAACGCAGCTCTTGTTATGACCAAAATACCAAGCTCGTATCTGTAACACCTATAGAAAGGCACACTACCTTCATTCCGGAGCCATTTTGGGCATCTCAGGTGGGCCTTTCATGGACCTATCGCATAACTAGCATCACACCATGCCTAGGGAAAAGAATTTGGTGTTTTACATTTTCTAAGGTTTTGAGACTTTTTTTGAACTACCCCCTTTAGAAAAAGTCGAGAATCCAAGCTGGTGGAAAAATGATTTTTTTCGACATCTTCGAGGAGGATTTCTCAAAAGACATCCTCTGTAATGTCGTAGGCCTTTAAGTTAGCTTTCAAACGAGCTCTCAAATGGCCCGATCAGACCGACGCAGCTCTTGTTATGACCAAAATACCAAGCTCATATCCGTAACACCTATAGAAAGGCACACTACCTTCATTCCGGGGCCATTTGGGCATCTCAGGTGGGCCTTTCATTGACCTATCGCATAACTAGCATCACACCATGCCTAGGGAATAGAATTTGGTGTTTTACATTTTCTAAGATTTTGAGACTTTTTGTGAACTACCCCCTTTAGAAAAAGTCGAGAATCCAAGCTGGTGGAAAAATGATTTTTTTGGACATCTTCGAGGAGGATTTCTCAAAAGACGTCCTCTGTAATGTCGTAGGCCTTGAAGTTAGCTTTCCAACGAGCTCTCAAATTTCCCGATCAGACCGACGCAGCTCTTGTTATGACCAAAATACCAAGCTCGTGTCTGTAACACCTATAGAAAGGCACACTACCTTCATGGTGTGATGCTAGTAATGCGATAGTCCACAAAAAGTCGAGAATCCAACCTGTAAAGTCGTAGGCCTTGAAGTTAGCTTTACAACGAGCTCTTAAATGGCCCGATCAGACAAACGCAGCTCTTGTTATGACAAAAATACCAAGCTCGTGTTTGTAACACCTATAGAAAGACACACTACCTTCATTCCGGGGCCATTTTGGGCATCTCAGGTGGGCCTTTCATGGACCTATTGGATAACTAGCATCACACCATGCCTAGGGAAAAGAATTTGGGGTTTTACATTTTCTATGATTTTGAGACTTTTTGTGAACTACCCCCTTTAGAAAAAGTCGAGAATCCAAGCTGGTGGAAAAATGATTTTTTTGGACATCATCAAAGAGGATTTCTCAGAAGACGTCCCCTGTAAAGCCGTAGGCCTTGAAGTTAGCTTTCCAACGAGCTCTCAAATTTCCCGATCAGACCGACGCAGCTCTTGTTATGACCAAAATACCAAGCTCGTGTCTGTAACACCTATAGAAAGGCACACTACCTTCATGGTGTGATGCTAGTTATGCGATAGTCCACAAAACGTCGAGAATCTAACCTGTAAAGTCGTAGGCCTTGAAGTTAGCTTTACAACGAGCTCTTAAATGGCCCGATCAGACAAACGCAGCTCTTGTTATGACCAAAATACCAAGCTCGTGTTTGTAACACCTATAGAAAGGCACACTACCTTCATTCCGGGGCCATTTTGGGCATCTCAGGTGGGCCTTTCATGGACCTATTGGATAACTAGCATCACACCATGCCTAGGGAAAAGAATTTGGGGTTTTACATTTTCTAAGATTTTGAGATTTTTTGTGAACTACCCCCTTTGGAAAAAGTCGAGAATCCAAGCTGGTGGAAAAATGATTTTTTTGGACATCTTCGAGGAGGATTTCTTAAAAGACGTCCTCTGTAATGTCGTAGGCCTTGAAAATAGCTTTCCAACGAGCTCTTAAATTGCCCGATCAGACCGACGCAGCTCTTGTTATGACCAAAATACCAAGCTCGTGTCTGTAACACCTGTAGAAAGGCACACTACCTTCATTTCGGGGCCATTTTGGGCATCTCAGGTGGGCCTTTCATGGACCTATTGCATAACTAGCATCACACCATGCCTAGGGAAAAGAATTTGGGGTTTTACATTTTCTGAGATTTTGAGATTTTTTGTGAACTACCCCCTTTGGAAAAAGTCGAGAATCCAAACTGGTGGAAAAATGATTTTTTTGGACATTTTCGAGGAGGATTCATCAGAAGACGTCCTCTGTAAAGTCGTAGGCCTTGAAGTTAGCTTTCCAACGAGGTCTTAAATGGCCCGATCAGACCAACACAGCTCTTGTTATGATCAAAATACCAAGCTCGTGTCTGTAACACCTATAGAAAGGCACACTACCTTCATTCCGGGGCCTTTTTGGGCATCTCAGGTGGGCCATTCATGGACCTATTGCATAACTAGCATCACACCATGCCTAGGGAAAAGAATTTGGGGTTTTACATTTTCTGAGATTTTGAGATTTTTTGTGAACTACCCCTTTGGAAAAAGTCGAGAATTCAAGCTGGTGGAAAAATGATTTTTTTGGACATCTTCGAGGAAAAATTTCTCAAAAGACGTCCTCTGTAAAGGCGTAGGCCTTGAAGATAGCTTTCCAATGAGCTCTCAAATCGCCCGATCAGACCAACGCAGCTCTTGTTATGACCAAAATACCAAGCTCGTGTCCGTACGTAACACCTATAGAAAGGCAGACTACCTTCATTCCGGGGCCATTTTGGAATCTCGGGTGGGCCTTTCATGGACCTATCGCCTAACTAGCATCACACCATGCCTAAGGCAAAGAATTTGGGGTTTTAAATTTTCTTAAATTTTGAGATTTTTTGTGGTCTACCGCTTTGAAAAAAGCTGAGAATACAAGTTGGTGGAAAAATGTTTTTTTTGGACATCATCAAAGAGGATTCCTCAGAAGACGTCTCCTGTAAAGCCGTAGGCCTTGAAGATAGCTTTCCAACGAGCTCTCAAATGGCCCGATCAGACCAACGCAACTCTTGTATGACCAAAATACCAAGCTCGTGTCCGTAACACCTATAGAAAGGCACACTACGTCGATTCCGGGGCCATTTGGGCATCTCAGGTGGGCCTTTCATGGACCTGTCGCATAACTCGCATCACACCATGCCTAGGGAAAAGAATTTGGGGTTTTAAATTTTCTGAGATGTTGAGATTTTTTGTGGACTACCCCCTTTGGAAAAGCTCGAGAATCAAACCTAGTGGAAAAATGATTTTTTTGGACATTTTGGAGGAGGATTTCTCAGAAGACGTCCTCTGTAAAGTCGTAGGCCTTGAAGTTATTATACCTATTAAAGCGATTAGATTTCGTAATCTATATGAGATTCCCCAAGTTATTAATAGAAAATAACTATTAGAAAATGTTTTGTGCTTTTTCTAGCTTTCCAACGAGCTCTCAAATGGCTCGATCAGACCAACGCAGCTCTTGTTATGACCAAAATACAAAGCTCGTGTTTGTAACACCTATAGAAAGGCACACTACCTTCATTCCGGGGCCATTTTGGGCATCTCGGGTGGGCCTTTCATGGACCTATTGCATAACTAACATCACACAATGCCTAGGAAAAGGAATTTGGGGTTTTACATTTTCTAAGATTTTGAGATTTTTTGTGAACTACCCCCTTTGGAAAAAGTCGAGAATCCAAGCTGGTGGAAAAATGATTTTTTTGGACATCTTCGAGGAGGATTTCTCAAAAGACGTCCTTTGTAAAGCCGTATGCCTTGAAGTTAGCTTTCCAACGAGATCTCAAATGGCCCGATCGGACCAATGCTGCTCTTGTTATGACCAAAATACCAAGCTCGTGTCCGTAATACCTATAGAAAGGCACACTACCTTCATTCCGGGGCGATTTGGGCATCTCAGGTGGGCCTTTCATGGACCTATCGCATAACTAGCATCACACCATGCCTAGGGAAAAGAATTTGGGGTTTTACATTTTTTGAGATTTTGAGATTTTTTGTGAACTACCCCATTTGGAAAAAGTCGAGAATCCAAGCTGGTGGAAAAATGATTTTTTTGGAAATCTTCGAGGAGGATTTCTCAAAAGACGTCCTCTATAAAGCCGTAGGTCTTGAAGTTAGCTTTCCAACGAGCTATCAAATGGCCCGATCAGACCAACGTAGCTCTTGTTATGACCAAAATACCAAGCTTGTGTCTGTAACACCTATAGAAAGGCACACTACCTTCATTCCGGGGCCATTTGGGCTTTTCAGGTGGGCCTTATATGGACCTATCGCATAACTAGTATCACACCATGCCTAGGGAAAAGAATTTGGGGTTTTACATTTTCTGAGATTTTGAAATTTTTTGTGAACTACCCCATTTGGAAAAAGTCGAGAATCCAAGCTAGTGGAAAAATTATTTTTTTGGACATCTTCGAGGAGGATTTCTCAAAAGACGTCCTCTGGAATGCCGTAGGCCTTGAAGTTAGCTTTCCAACGAGCTCTCAAATGGACCGATCAGACAGACGCAGCTCTTGTTATGACCAAAATACCAAGCTCGTGTCCGTAACACCTATAGAAAGGCACACTACCTTATTCCGGGGCCATTTGGGCATCTCAGGTGGGCCTTTCATGGACCTATCACATAACTAGCATCACACCATGCCTAGGGAAAAGAATTTAGGGTTTTACATTTTCTGAGATTTTGAGATTTTTTGTGGACTACCCCCTTTTGGAAAAAGTCGAGAATCCAAGCTGGTGGAAAAATGATTTTTTTGGACATCTTTAAGGAGGATTTCTCAGAATACGTCCTCTTTAAAGCCGTAGGCCTTGAAGTTAGCTTTCAAACAAGGTCTCAAATGGCCCGATCAGACCAACGCAACTCTTGTTATGACCAAAATACCAAGCTCGTGTCCGTAAAACCTATAGAAAGGTAGACTACCTTCATTCTGGGGCCATTTTGGAATCTCAGGTGGGCCTTTCATGGGCCTATCGCCTAACTAGCATCACACCATGCCTAGGGCAAAGAATTTGGGGTTTTTAAATTTTTTGAAATTTTGAGATTGTTTGAGGTCTACCCCTTTGAAAAAAGTCGAGAATATAAGTAGGTGGAAAAATGATATTGTTGGACATCATCAAGGAGGATTTCTCAGAAGACGTCCTTTGTAAAGCCGTAGGCCTTGATGATAGCTTTCCAACGAGCTCTCAAATGACCCGATCAGACCAACACAACTCTTGTTATGACCAAAATACCAAGCTCGTGTCCGTAACACCTATAGAAAGGCACACTACCTTGATTCCGAGGCCATTTGGGCATCTCAGGTGGGCCTTTCATGGACCTATCGCATAACTAGCATCACACCATGCCTAGGGAAAAGAATTTGGGGTTTTAAATTTTCTGAGATGTTGAGATTTTTTGTGGACTACCCCCTTTGGAAAAAGTCGAGAATCTAACCTGGTGGAAAAATGATTTTTTTGGACATTTTCGAGGAGGATTTCTCAGAAGACGTCCGCTGTAAAGTCATAGGCCTTGAAGTTAGCTTTCCAATGAGCTCTCAAATGGCCCGATCTAACCAACGCAGCTCTTGTTATGACCAAAATACCAAGCTCGTGTCCGTAACACCTATAGAAAGGCACACTACCTTGATTCCGGGGCCATTTGGGCATCTCAGGTGGGCCTTTCATGGACCTATCGCATAACTAGCATCACACCATGCCTAGGGAAATGAATTTGGGGTTTTAAATTTTCTGAGATGTTGAGATTTTTTGTGGACTACCCCCTTTGGAAAAAGTCGAGAATCCAACCTGGTGGAAAAATGATTTTTTTGGACATTTTCGAGGAGGATTTCTCAGAAGACGTCCGCTGTAAAGTCATAGGCCTTGAAGTTAGCTTTCCAATGAGCTCTCAAATGGCCCGATCTAACCAACGCAGCTCTTGTTATGACCAAAATACCAAGCTCGTGACCGTAACACCTATAGAAAGGCACACTCCCTTCATTCCGGGGCCATTTGGGCATCTCAGGTGGGCCTTTCATGGACTTATCGCGTCACTAGCATCACACCATGCCTAAGGAAAAGAATTTTTGGTTTTACATTTTCTAAGATTTTGAGATTTTTTTTGAACTACCCCCTTTGGAAAAAGTCGAGAATCCAAGCTGGTGGAAAAATTTTTTTTTGGACATCATCAAGGAGGATTTCTCAGAAGATGTCCTCTGTAAAGCCGTAGGCCTTGAAGATATCTTTCCAACGAGCTCTCAAATCGCCCGATCAGACCAACGCAACTCTTGTTATGACCAAAATACCAAGCTCGTGTCCGTAACACCTATAGAAAGGCACACTACCTTAATTCCGGGGCCATTTGGGCATCTCAGGTGGGCCTTTAATGGACCTATCGCATAACTAGCATCACTCCATGCCTAGGGAAAAGAATTTGGGGTTTTAAATGTTCTGAGATGTTGAGATTTTTTGTTGACTACCCCCTTTGGAAAAAGTCGAGAATCCAACCTGGTGGAAAAATGATTTTTTTTGTCATTTTCGAGGAGGATTTCTCATACGACGTCCGATGTAAAGCCGTATGCCTTGAAGTTAGCTTTCCAACGAGATCTCAAATGGCCCGATCGGACCAATGCTGCTCTTGTTATGACCAAAATACCAAGCTCGTGTCCGTAATACCTATAGAAAGGCACACTACCTTCATTCCGGGGCGATTTGGGCATCTCAGGTGGGCCTTTCATGGACCTATCGCATAACTAGCATCACACCATGCCTAGGGAAAAGAATTTGGAGTTTTACATTTTTTGAGATTTTGAGATTTTTTGTGAACTACCCCCTTTGGAAAAAGTCGAGAATCCAAGCTGGTGGAAAAATGATTTTTTTGGAAATCTTCGAGGAGGATTTCTCAAAAGACGTCCTCTATAAAGCCGTAGGCCTTGAAGTTAGCTTTCCAACGAGCTATCAAATGGCCCGATCAGACCAACGTAGCTCTTGTTATGACCAAAATACCAAGCTCGTGTCTGTAACACCTATAGAAAGGCACACTACCTTCATTCCGGGGCCATTTGGGCTTTTCAGGTGGGCCTTATATGGACCTATCGCATAACTAGTATCACACCATGCCTAGGGAAAAGAATTTGGGGTTTTACATTTTCTGAGATTTTGAAATTTTTTGTGAACTACCCCATTTGGAAAAAGTCGAGAATCCAAGCTAGTGGAAAAATTATTTATTTGGAAATCTTCGAGGAGGATTTCTCAAAAGACGTCCTCTAGATTGCCGTAGGCCTTGAAGTTAGCTTTCCAACGAGCTCTCAAATGGACCGATCAGACCGACGCAGCTCTTGTTATGACCAAAATACCAAGCTCGTGTCCGTAACACCTACAGAAAGGCACACTACCTTATTCCGGGGCCATTTGGGCATCTCAGGTGGCCCTTTCATGGACCTTTCGCATAACTAGCATCACACCATGCCTAGGGAAAAGAATTTACGGTTTTACATTTTCTAAGATTTTGAGATTTTTTGTGGACTACCCCCTTTGGAAAAAGTCGAGAATCCAAGCTGGTGGAAAAATGATTTTTTTGGACATCTTTAAGGAGGATTTCTCAGAATACGTCCTCTTTAAAGCCGTAGGCCTTGAAGTTAGCTTTCCAACGAGGTCTCAAATGGCCCGATCAGACCAACGCAACTCTTGTTATGACCAAAATACCAAGCTCGTGTCCGTAACACCTATAGAAAGGTAGACTACCTTCATTCTGGGGCCATTTTGGAATCTCAGGTGGGCCTTTCATGGGCCTATCGCCTAACTAGCATCAAACCATGCCTAGGGCAAAGAATTTGGGGTTTTAAATTTTCTGAAATTTTGAGATTTTTTGAGGTCTACCCCTTTGAAAAAAGTCGAGAATATAAGTAGGTGGAAAAATGATTTTGTTGGACATCATCAAGGAGGATTTCTCATAAGACGTCCTCTGTAAAGCCGTAGGCCTTGAGGATAGCTTTCCAACGAGCTCTCAAATGGCCCGATCAGACCAACACAACTCTTGTTATGACCAAAATACCAAGCTCGTGTCCGTAACACCTATAGAAAGGCACACTACTTTGATTCCGGGGCCATTTGGGCATCTCAGGTGGGCCTTTCATGGACCTATCGCATAACTAGCATCACACCATGCCTAGGGAAAAGAATTTGGGGTTTTAAATTTTCTGAGATGTTGAGATTTTTTGTGGACTACCCCCTTTGGAAAAAGTCGAGAATCTAACCTGGTGGAAAAATGATTTTTTTGGACATTTTCGAGGAGGATTTCTCAGAAGACGTCCGCTGTAAAGTCATAGGCCTTGAAGTTAGCTTTCCAATGAGCTCTCAAATGGGCCGATCTAACCAACGCAGCTCTTGTTATGACCAAAATACCAAGCTCGTGTCCGTAACACCTATAGAAAGGCACACTCCCTTCATTCCGGGGCCATTTGGGCATCTCAGGTGGGCCTTTCATGGACTTATCGCATCACTAGCCACACACCATGCCTAAGGAAAAGAATTTTTGGTTTTACATTTTCTAAGATTTTGAGATTTTTTGTGAACTACCCCCTTTGGAAAAAGTCGAGAATCCAAGCTGGTGGAAAAATGAATTTTTTTGGACATCTTCGAGGAGAATTTCTCAAAAGACATCCTCTATAAATTCGTAGGCCTTGAAGTTAACTTTCCAACGAGCCCTCAAATGGCCCGATCAGACCGATGCAGCTCTTGTTATGACCAAAATACCAAGCTCGTGTCCGTAACACCTATATAAAGGCACACTACCTTGATTCCGGGGCCATTTGGGCATCTCAGGTGGGCCTTTCATGGACCTATCACATAACTAGCATCACACCATGCCTAGGAAAAAGAATTTGGGGTTTTAAATTTTCTGAGATTTTGAGATTTTTTGTGGACTACCCCCTTTGAAAAAAGTCGAGAATCCAAGCTGGTGGAAAAATGATTTTTTTGGACATCATCAAGGAGGATTTCTCAGAAGGCGTCCTCCGTAAAGCCGTAGGCCTTGAAGATAGCTTTCCAACGAGCTCTCAAATCGCCCGATCAGACCAACGCAACTCTTGTTATGACCAAAATACCAAGCTCGTGTCCGTAACACCTATAGAAAGGCACACTACCTTAATTCCGGGGCCATTTGGGCATCTCAGGTGGGCCTTTAATGGACCTATCACATAACTAGCATCACTCCATGCCTAGGGAAAAGAATTTGGGGTTTTAAATGTTCTGAGATGTTGAGATTTTTTGTTGACTACCCCTTTGGAAAAAGTCGAGAATCCAACCTAGTGGAAAAATGATTTTTTTGTCATTTTCGAGGAGGATTTCTCATACGACGTCCGATGTAAAGCCGTATGCCTTGAAGTTAGCTTTCCAACGAGATCTCAAATGGCCCGATCGGACCAATGCTGCTCTTGTTATGACCAAAATACCAAGCTCGTGTCCGTAATACCTATAGAAAGGCACACTACCTTCATTCCGGGGCGATTTGGGCATCTCAGGTGGGCCTTTCATGGACCTATCGCATAACTAGCATCACACCATGCCTAGGGAAAAGAATTTGGGGTTTTACATTTTTTGAGATTTTGAGATTTTTTGTGAACTACCCCCTTTGGAAAAAGTCGAGAATCCAAGCTGGTGGAAAAATGATTTTTTTGGAAATCTTCGAGGAGGATTTCTCAAAAGACGTCCTCTATAAAGTCGTAGGCCTTGAAGTTAGCTTTCCAACGAGCTATCAAATGGCCCAATCAGACCGAAGCAGCTCTTGTTATGACCAAAATACCAAGCTCGTGTCCGTAACACCTATAGAAAGGCACACTACCTTGATTCCGGGGCCATTTGGGCATCTCAGGTGGGCCTTTCATGGACCTATCGCATAACTAGCATCACGCCATGCCTAGGGAAAAGAATTTGGGGTTTTAAATTTTCTGAGATGTTGAGATTTTTTGTGGACAAACCCCTTTGGAAAAAGTCGAGAATCAAACCTAGTGGAAAAATGATTTTTTTGGACATTTTCGAGGAGGATTTCTCAAAAGACGTCCGCTGTAAAGTCGAGGCCTTGAAGTTAGCTTTCCAATGAGCTCTCAAATGGCCCAATCAAACCAACACAGCTCTTGTTATGAACAAAATACCAAGCTCGTGTCCGTAACACCTATAGAAAGGCACACTACCTTCATTCCAGGGCCATTTGGGCATCTCAGGTGGGCCTTTCATGGACTTATTGCATAACTAGCATCAAACCATGCCTAAGGAAAAGAATTTTTGGTTTTACATTTTCTAAGATTTTGAGATTTTTTGTGAACTACCCCCTTTGGAAAAAGTCGAGAATCCAAGCTGGTGGAAAAATGATTTTTTTTACGCAGCTCTTGTTATGACCAAAATACCAAGCTCGTGTCCGTAACACCTATATAAAGGCACACTACCTTCATTCCGGGGCCATTTGGGCATCTCAGGCTGGCCTTTCATGGACCTATCATATATTTAGCATCACACCATGCCTAGGAACAAAGAATTTGGGGTTTTAAATTTTCTGAGATTTTGAGATTTTTTGTGGACTACCCCCTTTGAAAAAAGTCGAGAATCCAAGCTGGTGGAAAAATGATTTTTTGGACATCACCAACGAGGATTTCTCAGTAGACTTCCTCTGTAAAGTCGTAGGCCTTGAAGATAGATTTCCAACGAGCTCTCAAATCGCCCGATCAGACCAACGCAACTCTTGTTATGACCAAAATACCAAGCTCGTGTCCGTAACACCTAAAGAAAGGCACACTACCTTAATTCCGGGGCCATTTGGTTTTACATTTCTAAGATTTTGAGATTTTTTGTGAACTACCCCCTTTGGAAAAAGTCGAGAATCCAAGCAGGAGGAAAAATATTTTTTTTTGACATCTTCGAGGAGGATTTCTCAAAAGACATCCTCTATAAAGCCGTAGGCCTTGAAGTTAGCTTTCCAACGAGCCCTCAAATGGCCCGATCAGACCAACGCAGCTCTTGTTATGACCAAAATACCAAGCTCGTGGCCGTAACACCTATATAAAGGAACACTACCTTCATTCCGGGGCCATTTGGGCATCTCAGGTGGGCCTTTCATGGACCTATCACATAACTAGCATCACACCATGCCTAGGAAAAAGAATTTGGGGTTTTAAATTTTCTGAGATTTTGAGATTTTTTGTGGACTACCCTCTTTGGAAAAAGTCGAGAATCCAAGCTGGTGGAAAAATGATTTTTTTGGACATCTTCGAGGATAATTTCTCAAGAGACGTAGGCCTTGAAGTTAGCTTTTTAATGAGCTCTCAAATGGTCCGATCAGACCAACGTAACTCTTGTGATGACCAAAATACCAAGCTCGTGTCCGTAACACCTATAGAAAGGCACACTACCTTCATTCCGGGGCCATTTGGGCATCTCAGGTGGGCCTTTCATGGACCTATCGCATAACTAGCATCAGACCATGCCTAAGGAAAAGAATTTGGGGTTTTACATTTTTTGAGATTTTGAGATTTTTTGTGGACTACCCTTTGGAAAAAGTCGAGAATCCAAGCTAGTGGAAAAATGATTTTTTTGGACATCTTCGAGGAGGATTTCTCAGAAGACGTCCTCTGTAAAGCCGTAGGCCTTGAATTTAGCTTTCCAACGAGCTCTCAAATAGCCCGATCAGACCAACACAGCAGTTGTTATGACCAAAATACCAAGCTCGTGTCCGTAACACCTATAGAAAGGCACACTACCTTCATTCCGGGGCCATTTGGGCATCTCAGGTGGGCCTTTCATGGACCTATCGCATAACTAGCATCACACCATGCCTAGGGAAAAGAATTTGGGGTTTTACATTTTCTGAGATTTTGAGATTTTTTTTGGACTACCCCCTTTGGAAAAAGTTGAGAATCCAAGCTAGTGGAAAAATGATTGTTTTGGACATCTTCGAGGAGGATTTCTCAGAAGACATCCTCTGTAAAGCCGTAGGCCCTGAAGTTAGCTTTCAAACGAGCTCTCAAATGGCCCGATCAGACCAACGCAGGTCTTGTTATGACCAAAATACCAAGCTCGTGTCCGTACCACCTCTAGAAAGGAACACTACCATCAATCCGGGGCCATTTGGGCATCATAGGTGGGCCTTTCATGGACCTATCGCATAACTAGCATCAAACCATGCCAAGGAAAAGAATTTGGGGTTTTACATTTTCTCAGATTATGAGATTTTTTGTGGACTACCCCCTTTGGAAAAAGTCGAGAATCCAAGCTGTTGGAAAAATGATTTTTTTGGAAATCTTGGAGGAGGATTTCTCAGAAGACGTCCTCTGTAAAGCCGTAGGCCTTGATGTTAGCTTTCCAACGAGCTCTCAAATGGCCCGATCAGACCAACGCATCTCTTCTTATGACCAAAATACCAAGCTCGTGTCTGTAACGCCTATAGAAAGGAACACTATCTTCATTCCGGGGGCATTTGGGAAACTCAGGTGGGCCTTTCATGGACCTATCGCCTAACTAGCATCACACCATGCCTAGGGAAAAGAATTTAGGGTTTTAAATTTTCTGAAATTTTGAGATTTTTTTTGGACTACCCCCTTTGAAAAAAGTTGAGAATACAAGTTGGTGGAAAAATGATTTTTTTGGACATCTTCGAGGAGGATTTCTCAGAAGACGTCCTATATAAAGCCGTAGACCTTGAAGTTTTCTTTCCAACGAGCTCTCAAATGGCTCGATCAGACCAACGCCGCTCTTGTTATGACCAAAATATCAAGCTCTTGTCCGTAACACCTATAGAAAGGAACACTACCTTCAATCCGGGGCCATTTGGGCATCTCAGGTGACCCTTTCATGGACCTATCGCTTAACTAGCATCACACCACGCCTAAGGGAAATAATTTGGGTTTTTAAATTTTCTGATATTTTGAGATTTTTCGTGGACTACCCCCTTTGGAAAAAGTCGAGAATCCAATCTGGTGGCAAAATGATTTTTTTGGACATCTTCGAGGAGGATTTCTAAGGAGATGTCCTCTGTAAAGCCGTATGCCTTAAATTTAGCTTTCGAACGAGCTCTCAAATGGCCCGATCAGACCAACGCTGTTCTTGTTATGACCAAAATACCAAGCTCGTGTCTGTAACACCTATAGAAAGGCACACTACCTTCATTTCGGGGCCATTTGGGAATCTCAGGTGGGCCTTTCATGGACCTATCGCCTAACTAGCATCACACCATGCCTAGGGCAAAGAATTTGGGGTTTTAAATTTTCTGAAATTTTGAGATTTTTTTTGGACTACCCCCTTTGAAAAAAGTCGAGAATACAAGTTGGTGGAAAAATGATTTTTTTGGACATCTTCGAGGAGGATTTCTCAGAAGACGTCCTATATAAAGCCGTAGACCTTGAAGTTTGCTTTCCAACGAGCTCTCAAATGGCTCGATCAGACCAACGCCGCTCTTGTTATGACCAAAATATCAAGCTCGTGTCCGTAACACCTATAGAAAGGAACACTACCTTCAATCCGGGGCCATTTGGGCATCTCAGGTGACCCTTTCATGGACCTATCGCTTAACTAGCATCACACCATGCCTAAGGGAAATAATTTGGGTTTTTAAATTTTCTGATATTTTGAGATTTTTCGTGGACTACCCCCTTTGGAAAGAGTCGAGAATCCATGCTGGTGGCAAAATGATTTTTTTGGACATCTTCGAGGAGGATTTCTAAGGAGATGTCCTCTGTAAAGCCGTATGCCTTAAATTTAGCTTTCCAACGAGCTCTCAAATGGCCCGATCAGACCAACGCAGCTCTTGTTAAGACCAAAATACCAAGCTCGTGTCTGTAACACCTATAGAAAGGCACACTAACTTCATTTCGGGGCCATTTGGGAATCTCAGGTGGGCCTTTCATGAACCTATCACATAACTAGCATCACACCATGCCTAGGAAAAAGAATTTGGGGTCTTAAATTTTCTGAGATTTTGAGATTTTTTGTGGACTACCCTCTTTGGAAAAAGTCGAGAATCCAAGCTGGTGGAAAAATGATTTTTTTGGACATCTTCGAAGCTAATTTCTCAGGAGACGTAGGCCTTGAAGTTAGCTTTTCAATGAGCTCTCAAATGGTCCGATCAGACCAACGTAACTCTTGTGATGACCAAAATACCAAGCTCGTCTCCGTAACACCTATAGAAAGGCACACTACCTTCATTCCGGGGCCATTTGGGCATCTCATGTGGGCCTTTCATGGACCTATCACATAACTAGCATCAGACCATGCCTAAGGAAAAGAATTTGGGGTTTTACATTTTCTGAGATTTTGAGATTTTTTGTGGACTACCCTTTGGAAAAAGTCGAGAATCCAAGCTAGTGGAAAAATGATTTTTTTGGACATCTTTGAGGAGGATTTCTCAAAAGACGTCCTCTGTAAAGCCGTAGGCCTTGAATTTAGCTTTCCAACGAGCTCTCAAATGGCCCGATCAGACCAACACATCTCTTGTTATGACCAAAATACCAAGCTCGTGTCCGTGACACCTATAGAAAGGCACACTACCTTCATTCCGGGGCCATTTGGGCATCTCAGGTGGGCCTTTCATGGACCTATCGCATAACTAGCATCACACCATGCCTAGGGAAAAGAATTTGGGGTTTTACATTTTCTGAGATTTTGAGATTTTTTGTGGATTACCCTTTGGAAAAAGTCGAGAATCCAAGCTAGTGGAAAAATGATTTTTTTGGAAATCTTGGAGGAGGATTTCTCAGAAGACGTCCTCTGTAAAGCCGTAGGCCTTGAAGTTAGCTTTCCAACGAGCTCTCAAATGGCCCGATCAGACCAATGCATCTCTTGTTATGACCAAAATACCAAGCTCGTGTCTGTAACGCTTATAGAAAGGAACACTACCTTCAATCCGGGGTCATTTGGGCATCTCAGGTGGGCCTTTCATGGACCTATCACTTAACTAGCATCACCCAATGCCTAAGGGAAAGAATTTGGGTTTTTAAATTTCCTGAGATTTTGAGATTTTTTGTGGACTACCCCCTTTGAAAAAAGTCGAGAATACAAGTTGGTGGAAAAATGATTTTTTTGGACATCTTCGAGGAGGATTTCTCAGAAGACGTCCTATATAAAGCCGTAGGCCTTGAAGTTTGCTTTCCAACGAGCTCTCAAATAGCCCGATCAGACCAACGCCTCTCTTGTTATGACCAAAATATCAAGCTCGTGTCCGTAACACCTACAGAAAGGAACACTACCTTCAATCCAGGGCCATTTGGGCATCTCAGGTGGCCCTTTCATGGACCTATCGCTTAACTAGCATCACACCATGCCTAAGGGAAATAATTTGGGTTTTTAAATTTTCTGATATTTTGAGATTTTTTGTGGACTACCCCCTTTGGAAAAAGTCGAGAATCCAAGCTGGTGGCAAAATGATTTTTTTGGACATCTTCGAGGAGGATTTCTAAGGAGATGTCCTCTGTAAAGCCGTATGCCTTAAAGTTAGCTTTCCAACGAGCTCTCAAATGGCCCGATCAGACCAACGCAGCTCTTGTTAAGACCAAAATACCAAGCTCGTGTCTGTAACACCTATAGAAAGGCACACTACCTTCATTTCGGGCCATTTGGGAATCTCAGGTGGGCCTTTCATGGACCTATCACATAACTAGCATCACACCATGCCTAGGAAAAAGAATTTGGGGTTTTAAATTTTCTGAGATTTTGAGATTTTTTGTGGACTACCCTCTTTGGAAAAAGTCGAGAATCCAAGCTGGTGGAAAAATGATTTTTTTGGACATCTTCGAAGATAATTTCTCAGGAGACGTAGGCCTTGAAGTTAGCTTTTCAATGAGCTCTCAAATGGTCCGATCAGACCAACGTAACTCTTGTGATGACCAAAATACCAAGCTCGTCTCCGTAACACCTATAGAAAGGCACACTACCTTCGTTCCGGGGCCATTTGGGCATCTCATGTGGGCCTTTCATGGACCTATCGCATAACTAGCATCAGACCATGCCTAAGGAAAAGAATTTGGGGTTTTACATTTTCTGAGATTTTGAGATTTTTTGTGGACTACCCTTTGGAAAAAGTCGAGAATCCAAGCTAGTGGAAAAATGATTTTTTTGGACATCTTCGAGGAGGATTTCTCAAAAGACGTCCTCTGTAAAGCCGTAGGCCTTGAATTTAGCTTTCCAACGAGCTCTCAAATGGCCCGATCAGACCAACACAGCTCTTGTTATGACCAAAATACCAAGCTCGTGTCTGTAACACCTATTGAAAGGCACACTACCTTCATTCCGGGGCCATTTGGGCATCTCAGGTGGGCCTTTCATGGACCTATCGCATAACTAGCATCACACCATGCCTAGGGAAAAGAATTTGGGGTTTTACATTTTCTGAGATTTTGAGATTTTTTGTGGATTACCCTTTGGAAAAAGTCGAGAATCCAAGCTAGTGGAAAAATGATTTTTTTGGAAATGTTGGAGGAGGATTTTTCACAAGACGTCCTCTGTAAAGCCGTAGGCCTTGAAGTTAGCTTTCCAACGAGCTCTCAAATGGCCCGATCAGACCAATGCATCTCTTGTTATGACCAAAATACCAAGCTCGTGTCTGTAACGCTTATAGAAAGGAACACTACCTTCAATCCGGGGCCATTTGGGCATCTCAGGCGGGCCTTTCAAGGACCTATCAATTAACTAGCATCACACAATGCCTAAGGCAAAGAATTTGGGTTTTTAAATTTCCTGAGATTTTGAGATTTTTTGTGGACTACCCCCTTTGAAAAAAGTCGAGAATACAAGTTGGTGGAAAAATGATTTTTTTGGACATCTTCGAGGAGGATTTCTCAGAAGACGTCCTATATAAAGCCGTAGGCCTTGAAGTTTTCTTTCCAACGAGCTCTCAAATGGCCCGATCAGACCAACGCCGCTCTTGTTATGACCAAAATATCAAGCTCGTGTCCGTAACACCTATAGAAAGGAACACTACCGTCAATCCAGGGCCATTTGGGCATCTCAGGTGGCCCTTTCATGGACCTATCGCTTAACTAGCATCACACCATGCCTAAGGGAAATAATTTGGGTTTTTAAATTTTCTGATATTTTGAGATTTTTTGTGGACTACCCCCTTTGGAAAAAGTCGAGAATCCAAGCTGGTGGCAAAATGATTTTTTTGGACATCTTCGAGGAGGATTTCTAAGGAGATGTCCTCTGTAAAGCCGTATGCCTTAAAGTTAGCTTTCCAACGAGCTCTCAAATGGCCCGATCAGACCAACGCAGCTCTTGTTAAGACCAAAATACCAAGCTCGTGTCTGTAACACCTATAGAAAGGCACACTACCTTCATTTCGGGGCCATTTGGGAATCTCAGGTGGGCCTTTCATGGACCTATCACATAACTAGCATCACACCATGCCTAGGAAAAAGAATTTGGGGTTTTAAATTTTCTGAGATTTTGAGATTTTTTAGGACTACCCTCTTTGGAAAAAGTCGAGAATCCAAGCTGGTGGAAAAATGATTTTTTTGGACATCTTCGAGGATAATTTCTCAGGAGACGTAGGCCTTGAAGTTAGCTTTTCAATGAGCTCTCAAATGGTCCGATCAGACCAACGTAACTCTTGTGATGACCAAAATACCAAGCTCGTCTCTGTAACACCTATAGAAAGGCACACTACCTTCATTCCGGGGCCATTTGGGCATCTCATGTGGGCCTTTCATGGACCTATCGCATAACTAGCATCAGACCATGCCTAAGGAAAAGAATTTGGGGTTTTACATTTTCTGAGATTTTGAGATTTTTTGTGGACTACCCTTTGGAAAAAGTCGAGAATCCAAGCTAGTGGAAAAATGATTTTTTTGGACATCTTCGAGGAGGATTTCTCAAAAGACGTCCTCTGTAAAGCCGTAAGCCTTGAATTTAGATTTCCAACGAGCTCTCAAATGGCCCGATCAGACCAACACAGCTCTTGTTATGACCAAAATACCAAGCTCGTGTCCGTAACACCTATAGAAAGGCACACTACCTTCATTCCGGGGCCATTTGGGCATCTTAGGTGGGCCTTTCATGGACCTATCGCAAAACTAGCATCACACCATGCCTAGGGAAAAGAATTTGGGGTTTTACATTTTCTGAGATTTTCACATTTTTTGTGGATTACCCTTTGGAAAAAGTCGAGAATCCAAGCTAGTGGAAAAATGATTTTTTGGAAATCTTAGAGGAGGATTTCTCAGAAGACGTCCTCTGTAAAGTCGTAGGCCTTGAAGTTAGCTTTCCAACGAGCTCTCAAATGGCCCGATCAGACCAATGCATCTCTTGTTATGACCAAAATACCAAGCTCGTGTCTGTAACGCTTATAGAAAGGAACACTACCTTCAATCCGGGGCCATTTGAGCATCTCAGGTGGGCCTTTCATGGACCTATCACTTAACTAGCATCACACCATGCCTAAGGGAAAGAATTTGGGTTTTTATATTTCCTGAGATTTTGAGATTTTTTGTGGACTACCCCCTTTGAAAAAAGTCGAGAATACAAATTGGTGGAAAAATGATTTTTTTGGACATCTTCGAGGATGATTTCTCAAAAGACGTCCTCTGTAAAGTCGTAGGCATTGAAGTTAGCTTTCGAACGAGCTCTCAAATGGCCCGATCAGACCGACGCAGCTCTTGTTATGACCAAAATACCAAGCTCGTGTCTGTAACACCTATAGAAAGGCACACTACCTTCATTCCGAGGCCATTGGGGCATCTCAGGTGGGCCTTTCATGGACCTATCGCATAACTAGCATCAAACCATGCCTAGGGAAAAGAATTTGGGGTTTTACATTTTCTGAGATTTTGAGATTTTTTGTGGACTACCCCCTTTGAAAAAAGTCGAGAATACAAGTTGGTGGAAAAATGATTTTTTTGGACATCTTCGAGGAGGATTTCTCAGAAGACGTCCTATATAAAGCCGTAGGCCTTGAAGTTTGCTTTCCAACGAGCTCTCAAATGGCCCAATCATACCAACGCCGCTCATGTTATGACCAAAATATCAAGCTCGTGTCCGTAACACCTATAGAAAGGAACACTACCTTCAATCCGGGGCCATTTGGGCATCTCAGGTGGCCCTTTCATGGACCTATCGCTTAACTAGCATCACACCATGCCTAAGGGAAATAATTTGGGTTTTTAAATTTTCTGATATTTTGAGATTTTTTGTGGACTACCCCCTTTGGAAAAAGTCGAGAATCCAAGCTGGTGGCAAAATGATTTTTTTGGACATCTTCGAGGAGGATTTCTAAGGAGATGTCCTCTGTAAAGCCATATGCCTTAAAGTTAGCTTTCCAAAGAGCTCTCAAATGGCCCGATCAGACCAACGATGTTCCTGTTATGACCAAAATACCAAGCTCGTGTCTGTAACACCTATAGAAAGGCACACTACCTTCATTTCGGGGCCATTTGGGAATCTCAGGTGGGCCTTTCATGGACCTATCGCCTAACTAGCATCACACCATGCCTAGGGCAAAGAATTTGGGGTTTTAAATTTTCTGAAATTTTGAGATTTTTTGTGGACTATCCCCTTTGAAAAAAGTCGAGAATACAAGTTGGTGGAAAAATGATTTTTTTTGACACCTTCGAGGAGGATTTCTCAGAAGACGTCCTATATAAAGCCGTAGGCCTTGAAGTTTGCTTTCCAATGAGCTCTCAAATGGCCCGATCAGACCAACGCCGCTCTTTTTATGACCAAAATATCAAGCTCGTGTCCGTAACACCTATAGAAAGGAACACTACCTTCAATCCGGGGCCATTTGGGCATCTCAGGTGGCCCTTTCATGGACCTATCGCTTAACTAGCATCACACCATGCCTAAGGGAAATAATTTGGGTTTTTAAATTTTCTGATATTTTTAGATTTTTTGTGGACTACCCCCTTTGGAAAAAGTCGAGAATCCAAGCTGGTGGCAAAATGATTTTTTTGGACATCTTCGAGGAGGATTTCTAAGGAGTTGTCCTCTGTAAAGCCGTATGCCGTAAAGTTAGCTTTCCAACGAGCTCCCAAATGGCCCGATCAGACCAACGCAGCTCTTGTTATGACCAAAATACCAAGCTCGTGTCTGTAACACCTATAGAAAGGCACACTACCTTCATTTCGGGGCCATTGGGGCATCTCAGGTGGGCCTTTCATGGACCTATCGCATAACTAGCATCACACCATGCCTAGGGAAAAGAATTTGGGGTTTTACATTTTCTGAGATTTTGAGATTTTTTGTGAACTACCCCGTTTGGAAAAAGTCGAGAATCCAAACTGGTGGAAAAATGATTTTTTTGGACATCTTCGAGGAGGATTTCTCAAAAGACGTCCTCTGTAAAGACGTAGGCCTTGACGTTTGCTTTCCAAAGAGCTCTCAAATGGCCCGATCAGAGCAACGCCTCTCTTGTTATACCCAAAATATCAAGCTCGTGTCCGTAACACCTATAGAAAGGAACACTACCTTCAATCTGGGGCCATTTGGGCATCTCAGGTGGCCCTTTCATGGACCTATCGCTTAACTAGCATCACACCATGCCTAAGGGAAATAATTTGGGTTTTTAAATTTTCTGATATTTTGAGATTTTTTGTGGACTACCCCCTTTGGAAAAAGTCGAGAATCCAAGCTGGTGGCAAAATGATTTTTTTGGACATCTTCGAGGAGGATTTCTAAGGAGATGTCCCCTGTAAAGCCGTATGCCTTAAAGTTAGCTTTCCAACGAGCTCTCAAATGGCCCGATCAGACCAACGCATCTCTTGTTAAGACCAAAATACCAAGCTCGTGTCTGTAACACCTATAGAAAGGCACACTACCTTCATTTCGGGGCCATTTGGGAATCTCAGGTGGGCCTTTCATGGACCTATCGCCTAACTAGCATCACACCATACCAAGGGGAAAGAATTTGGGGTTTTAAATTTTCTGAAATTTTGAGATTTTTTGTGGACTACCCCCTATGAAAAAAGTCGAGAATACAATTTTGTGGAAAACTGATTTTTTTGGACATCTTTGAGGAGGATTTCTCAGAAGACGTCCTATATAAAGTCGTAGGCCTTGAAGTTTTCTTTCCAACGAGCTCTCAAATGGCCCGATCAGACCAACGCCGCTCTTGTTATGACCAAAATATCAAGCTCGTGTCCGTAACACCTATAGAAAGGAACACTACCTTCATCCGGGGCCATTTGGGCATCTCAGGCGGCCCTTTCATGGACCAATCGCTTAACTAGCATCACACCATGCCTATGGGAAATAATTTGGGTTTTTAAATTTTTTGATATTTTGAGATTTTTTGTGGACTACCCCCTTTGGAAAAAGTCGAGAATCCAAGCTGGTGGCAAAATGATTTTTTTGGACGTCTTCGAGGAGGATTTCTAAGAAGATGTCCTCTGTAAAGCCGTATGCCTTAAAGTTAGCTTTCCAACGAGCTCTCAAATGGCCCGATCAGACCAACACAGCTCTTGTTATTACCAAAATACCAAGCTCGTGTTTGTAACACCTATAGAAAGGCACACCACCTTTATTCCGTGGCAATTTGGGCATCTCAGGTGGGCCTTTCATGGACCAATCGCATAACTAGCATCACACCATGCCTAGGGAAAAGAATTTGGGGTTTGAAATTTTCTGAGATGTTGAGATTTTTTGTGGACTACCCCGTTTGGAAAAAGTCGAGAATCCAACCTCGTGGAAAAATGATTTTTTTGGAAATTTTCAAGGAGGATTTCTTGAAGACGTCCTCTGTAAAGCTTTAGGCCTTGAAGTTAGCTTTCCAACGAGCTCTCAAATGGCCCGATCAGACCAACGCAGCTCTTGTTATAACCAAAATACCAAGCTCGTGTCTGTAACACCTATAGAAAGGCACACTACCTTCATTCCGGGGCCATTGGGGCATCTCAGGTGGGCCTTTCATGGACCTATCGCATAACTAGCATCACACCATGCCTAGGGAAAAGAATTTGGGGTTTTACATTTTCTGAGATTTTGAGATTTTTTGTGAACTACCCCGTTTGGAAAAAGTCGAGAATCCAAACTGGTGGAAAAATGATTTTTTTGGACATCTTCGAGGAGGATTTCTCAAAAGACGTCCTCTGTAAAGACGTAGGCCTTGACGTTTGCTTTCCAAAGAGCTCTCAAATGGCCCGATCAGAGCAACGCCTCTCTTGTTATACCCAAAATATCAAGCTCGTGTCCGTAACACCTATAGAAAGGAACACTACCTTCAATCTGGGGCCATTTGGGCATCTCAGGTGGCCCTTTCATGGACCTATCGCTTAACTAGCATCACACCATGCCTAAGGGAAATAATTTGGGTTTTTAAATTTTCTGATATTTTGAGATTTTTTGTGGACTACCCCCTTTGGAAAAAGTCGAGAATCCAAGCTGGTGGCAAAATGATTTTTTTGGACATCTTCGAGGAGGATTTCTAAGGAGATGTCCCCTGTAAAGCCGTATGCCTTAAAGTTAGCTTTCCAACGAGCTCTCAAATGGCCCGATCAGACCAACGCATCTCTTGTTAAGACCAAAATACCAAGCTCGTGTCTGTAACACCTATAGAAAGGCACACTACCTTCATTTCGGGGCCATTTGGGAATCTCAGGTGGGCCTTTCATGGACCTATCGCCTAACTAGCATCACACCATACCAAGGGGAAAGAATTTGGGGTTTTAAATTTTCTGAAATTTTGAGATTTTTTGTGGACTACCCCCTATGAAAAAAGTCGAGAATACAATTTTGTGGAAAACTGATTTTTTTGGACATCTTTGAGGAGGATTTCTCAGAAGACGTCCTATATAAAGTCGTAGGCCTTGAAGTTTTCTTTCCAACGAGCTCTCAAATGGCCCGATCAGACCAACGCCGCTCTTGTTATGACCAAAATATCAAGCTCGTGTCCGTAACACCTATAGAAAGGAACACTACCTTCATCCGGGGCCATTTGGGCATCTCAGGCGGCCCTTTCATGGACCAATCGCTTAACTAGCATCACACCATGCCTATGGGAAATAATTTGGGTTTTTAAATTTTTTGATATTTTGAGATTTTTTGTGGACTACCCCCTTTGGAAAAAGTCGAGAATCCAAGCTGGTGGCAAAATGATTTTTTTGGACGTCTTCGAGGAGGATTTCTAAGAAGATGTCCTCTGTAAAGCCGTATGCCTTAAAGTTAGCTTTCCAACGAGCTCTCAAATGGCCCGATCAGACCAACACAGCTCTTGTTATTACCAAAATACCAAGCTCGTGTTTGTAACACCTATAGAAAGGCACACCACCTTTATTCCGTGGCAATTTGGGCATCTCAGGTGGGCCTTTCATGGACCAATCGCATAACTAGCATCACACCATGCCTAGGGAAAAGAATTTGGGGTTTGAAATTTTCTGAGATGTTGAGATTTTTTGTGGACTACCCCGTTTGGAAAAAGTCGAGAATCCAACCTCGTGGAAAAATGATTTTTTTGGAAATTTTCAAGGAGGATTTCTTGAAGACGTCCTCTGTAAAGCTTTAGGCCTTGAAGTTAGCTTTCCAACGAGCTCTCAAATGGCCCGATCAGACCAACGCAGCTCTTGTTATAACCAAAATACCAAGCTCGTGTCTGTAACACCTATAGAAAGGCACACTACCTTCATTCCGGGGCCATTGGGGCATCTCAGGTGGGCCTTTCATGGACCTATCGCATAACTAGCATCACACCATGCCTAGGGAAAAGAATTTGGGGTTTTACATTTTCTGAGATTTTGAGATTTTTTGTGGACTACCCCATTTGGAAAAAGTCGAGAATCCAAGCTGTTGGAAAAATTATTTTTTTGGACATCTTTAAGGAGGTTTTCTCAGAATACGTCCTCTGTAAAGCCGTAGGCCTTGAAGTTAGGTTTCCAACGAGCTCTCAAATGGCCCGATCAAACCAACGCAGCTCTTGTTATGACCAAAATACCAAGCTCGTGTCCGTAACACCTATAGAAAGGCACACTACCTTCATTCCAGGGCCATTTGGGCATCTCAGGTGGGCCTTTCATGGACCTATCGCATATCTAGCATCACACCATGCCTAGGGAAAAGAATTTGGGGTTTTATATTTTCTGAGATTTTGAGATTTTTTGTGGACTACCCCCTTTGGAAAAAGTCGAGAATCCAAGCTGGTGGAAAAATGATTTTTTTGGACATCTTCGAGGAGGATTTCTCAGGAGACGTCCTCTGTAAAGACGTAGGCATTGAAGTTAGGTTTTCAACGAGCTCTCAAATGGCCCAATCAGACCAACACAACTCTTGTTATGACCAAAATACCAAGCTCTTTTCCGAAACACCTATAGAAAGGCACACTACCTTCATTCCGGGGCCATTTGGGAATATCAGATGGGCCTTTCATGGACCTATCTCCTAACTAGCATTACACCATGCCAAGGGCAAAGAATTTAGGGTTTTCAATTTTCTGAGATTTTGAGATTTTTTGTGGACTACCCCCTTTGGAAAAAGTCGAGAATCCAAGCTGGTGGAAAAATGATTTTTTTGGACATCTTCGAGGAGGATTTCTCAGGAGACGTCCTCTGTAAAGACGTAGGCATTGAAGTTAGGTTTTCAACGAGCTCTCAAATGGCCCAATCAGACCAACACAACTCTTGTTATGACCAAAATACCAAGCTCTTTTCCGAAACACCTATAGAAAGGCACACTACCTTCATTCCGGGGCCATTTGGGAATATCAGATGGGCCTTTCATGGACCTATCTCCTAACTAGCATTACACCATGCCAAGGGCAAAGAATTTAGGGTTTTCAATTTTCTGAGATTTTGAGATTTTTTGTGGACTACCCCCTTTGGAAAAAGTCGAGAATCCAAGCTGGTGGAAAAATGATTTTTTTGGACATTTTCAAGGAGGATTTCTCAGGAGACGTCCGCTGTAAAGCCGTAGGCCTTGAAGTTAGCTTTCCAACGAGCTCTCAAAGGGCCCGATCAGACCAACGGAGCTGTTGTGATGACCAAAATACCAAGCTCGTGTCCGTAACACCTATAGAAAGGAACACTACCTTCATTCCGGGGCCATTTGGGCATCTCAGGTGGGCCTTTCATGGACCTATCGCATAACTAGCATCACACCATTCCTAGGGAAAAGAATTTGGGGTTTTAAATTTTCTGAGATGTTGAGATTTTTTGTGGACTACCCCCTTTGGAAAAAGTCGAGAATAAAACCTAGTGGAAAAATGATTTTTTGGACATTTTCGAGGAGGATTTCTCAAAAGAAGTCCGTTGTAAAGTCGAGGCCTTGAAGTTAGCTTTCCAATGAACTCTCAAATGGCCCAATCAAACCAACACAGCTCTTGTTATGAACAAAATACCAAGCTCGTGTCCGTAACACCTATTGAAAGGCACACTACCTTCATTCCGGGGCCATTTGGGCATCTCAGGTGGGCCTTTCATGGACTTATCGCATAACTAGCATCACACCATGCTTAGGGAAAAGAATTTGGGGTTTTACATTTTCTGAGATTTTGAGATTTTTTGTGAACTACCCTCTTTGGAAAAAGTCGAGAATCCAAGCTGGTGGAAAAATGATTTTTTTTGGATATCTTCGAGGAGGATTTCTCAAAAGACGCCCCATATAAAGCCGTAGGTCTTGAAGTTAGCTTTCCAACGAGCCCTCAAATGGCCCGATCAGACCGACGCAGCTCTTTTATGACCAAAATACCAAGCTCGTGTCCGGAACACCTATAGAAAGGCACACTACCTATATTCCGGGGCCATTTGGGCATCTCAGGTGGGCCTTTCATGGACCATTTGGGCATCCAAGCTGGTGGAAAAATGATTTTTTTGGACATCTTCGAGGAGGATTTCTCCGGAGACGTCCTCTGTAAAGACGGAGGCCTTGAAGTTATCTATTCAACGAGCTCTGAAATGGTCCGATCAGACCAACGTAACTCTTGTTATGACCGAAATACCATGCTCGTGTCCGTAACACCTATAGAAAGGCACACTACCTTCATTTCGGGGCCATTTGGGCATCTCAGATGGGACTTTCATGGACCTATCGCATAACTAGCATCCCACCATGCCTAGGGAAAAGAATTTGGGGTTTTACATTTTCTGAGATTTTGAGATTTTTTGTGGACTACCACCTTTGGAAAAAGTCGAGAATCAAAACTGGTGGAAAAATGATTTTTTTGACATCTTTAAGGAGGATTTCTCAGAATACGTCCTATGTAAAGCCGTAGGCCTTGAAGTTAGCTTTCCAACGAGCTCTCAATTGGCCCGATCAGACCAACGCAGCTTTTGTTATGACCAAAATACAAAGCTCGTGTCCGTAACACCTATAGAAAGGCACACTACCTTCATTCCGGGGCCATTTGGGCATCTCAGGTGGGCCTTTCATGGACCTATCGCATAACTAGCATCACACCATGCCTAGGGAAAAGAATTTGGGGTTTTACATTTTTTGAGATTTTGAGATTTTTTGTGGACTACCCCTTTGGAAAAAGTCAAGAATCCAACCTGGTGGAAAAATGATTTTTTTGGACATCTTTTAGGAGGATTTCTCAGAAGACATCCTCTGTAAAGTCGTAGGACTTGAAGTTACCTTTCCAACGAGTTCTCAAATGGCCCGATCAGACCAACGCAGCTCTTGTTATGACCAAAATACCAAGCTTGTGTCTGTAACACCTATAGAAAGGAACACTACCTTCAATCCGGGGCCATTTGTGCATCTCAGGTGGGCCTTTCATGGATCTATCGCTTAACTAGCATCACACCATGCCTAAAGGAAAGAATTTGGGTTTTTAAATTTCATGAGATTTTGAGATTTTTTGTGGACTACCCCCTTTGCAAAAAGTCGAGAATCCAAGCTGGTGGCAAATTGATTTTTTTGGACATCTTCGAGGAGGATTTCTAAGGAGAAGTCCTCTGTAAAGCCGTATGCCTTAAAGTTAGCTTTCCAACGAGCTCTCAAATGGCCCGATCAGACCAACGCAGTTCTTGTTATGACCAAAATACCAAGGTCGTGTCTGTAACACCTATAGAAAGGCACACTACCTTCATTTCGGGGCCATTTGGGAATCTCAGGTGGGCCTTTCATGGACCTATCGCCTAACTAGCATCACACCATGCCTAGGGCAAAGAATTTGGGGTTTCAAAATTTCTGAAATTTTGAGATTTTTTGTGGACTACCCCCTTTGAAAAAAGTCGAGAATACAAGTTAGAGGAAAAATGATTTTTTTGGAGATCTTCGAGGAGGATTTCTCAGAAGACGTCCTATATAAAGCCGTAGGCCTTGAAGTTTGCTTTCCAACGAGCTCTCAAATGGCCCGATCAGACCAACGCCGCTCTTGTTATGACCAAAATATCAAGCTCGTGTCCGTAACACCTATAGAAAGGAACACTACCTTCAAACCGGGGCCATTTGGGCATCTCAGGTGGCCCTTTCATGGACCTATCGCTTAACTAGCATCACACCATGCCTAAGGGAAATAATTTGAGTTTTTAAATTTTCTGATATTTTGAGATTTTTTGTGGACTACCCCCTTTGGAAAAAGTCGAGAATCCAATGGTGGCAAAATTATTTATTTGGACATCTTCGAGGAGGATTTCTAATGAGACGTCCTCTGTAAAGTCGTATGCCTTAATGTTAGCTTTCCAACGAGCTCTCTGTAGTCTTAGTAAGAGGGGGAAGATCAGACCAACGCAGCTCTTGTTGTGACCAAAATACCAAGCTCGTGTTTGTAACACCTATAGAAAGGCACACTATCATCATTTCGGGGCCATTTGGGAATCTCTGGTGGGCCTTTCATGGACCTATCGCCTAACTAGCATCACACCATGCCTAGGGCAAAGAATTTAGGGTTTTAAATTTTCTGAAATTTTGAGATTTTTTGTGGACTACCCCCTTTGAAAAAAGTCGAGAATACAAGTTGGAGGAAAAATGATTTTTTTTTACATCTTCGAGGAGGATTTCTTAGAAGACGTCCTATATAAAGCCGTAGGCCTTGAAGTTTGCTTTCCAAAGAGCTCTCAAATGGCCCGATCAGACCAACGCCGCTCTTGTTATGACCAAAATATCAAGCTCGTGTCCGTAACACCTATAGAAAGGAACACTACCTTCAATCCGGGGCCATTTGGGCATCTCAGGTGGCCCTTTCATGGACCTATCGCTTAACTAGCATCACACCATGCCTAAGGGAAATAATTTGGGTTTTTAAATTTTCTGATATTTTGAGATTTTTTGTGGACTACCCCTTTTGGAAAAAGTCGAGAATCCAAGCTGGTGGAAAAATGATTTTTTTGGACATCTTCGAGGAGGATTTCTCCGGAGACGTCCTCTGTAAAGACGGAGGCCTTGAAGTTATCTATTCAACGAGCTCTCAAATGGTCCGATCAGACCAACGCAACTCTTGTTATGACCGAAATACCAAGCTCCTGTCCGTAACACCTATAAAAAGGCACACTACCTTCATTCCGGGGCCATTTGGGCATCTCAGATGGGCCTTTCATGGACCTATCGCATAACTAGCATCACACCATGCCTAGGGAAAAGAATTTGGGGTTTTATATTTTCTGATATTTTGAGATTTTTTGTGGACTACCACCTTTGGAAAAAGTCGAGAATCAAAGCTGGTGGAAAAATGATTTTTTTTTGACATCTTTAAGGAGGATTTCTCAGAATACGTCCTATATAAAGCCGTAGGCCTTGAAGTTAGCTTTCCAACGAGCTCTCAAATGGCCCGATCAGACCAACGCAGCTTTTGTTATCACCAAAATATAAAGCTCGTGTCAGTAACACCAATATAAAGGCACAATACCTTCATTCCGGGGCCATTTGGGCATCTCAGGTGGGCCTTTCATGGACCTATCGCATATCTAGCATCACACCATGCCTAGGGAAAAGAATTTGGGGGCTTACATTTTCTGAGATTTTGAGATTTTTTGTGGACTATCCCTTTGGAAAAAGTCAAGAATCCAAGCTGGTGGAAAATTGATTTTTTTGGACATCTTCGAGGAGGATTTCTCAGAAGACGTCCTCTGTAAAGTCGTAGGCCTTGAAGTCAGCTTTCCAACGAGCTCTCAAATGGCTCAATCAGACCAATGCAGCTTTTGTTATGACCAAAATACCAAGATTGTCTCCGTAACACCTATAGAAAGGAACACTACCTTCAATCCGGGGCCATTTGGGCATCTCAGGTGGGCCTTTCATGGACCTATCGCATAACTAGCATCACACCATGCCTAGGGAAAAGAATTTGGGGTTTTACATTTTCTGAGATTTTGAGATTTTTTGTGAACTACCCCCTTTGGAAGAAGTCGAGAATCCAAGCTGGTGGAAAATGATTTTTTTGGACATCTTCGAGGAGGATTTCTCAAAAGACGTCCTATATAAAGCCGTAGGCCTTAAAGTTTTCTTTCCAACGAGCTCTCAAATGGCCCGATCAGACCAACGCCGCTCTTGTTATGACCAAAATATCAAGCTCGTGTCCGTAACACCTATAGAAAGGAACACTACCTTCAATCCGGGGCCATTTGGGCATCTCAGATGGCCCTTTCATGGACCTATCGCTTAACTAGCATCACACCATGCCTAAGGGAAATATTTTGGGTTTTTAAATTTTCTGATATTTTGAGATTTTTTGTGGACTACCCCCTTTGGAAAAAGTCGAGAATCCAAGCTGGTGGAAAAATGATTTTTTTGGACATTTTCGAGGAGGATTTCTCCGGAGAAGTCCTTTGTAAAGACGGAGGCCTTGAAGTTATCTATTCAATGAGCTCTCAAATGGTCCGATCAGACCAACGTAACTATAGTTATGACCGAAATACCAAGCTCGTGTCCGTAACACCTATAGAAAGGCACACTACCTTCATTCCGGGGCCATTTGGGCATCTCAGATGGGCCTTTCATTGACCTATCGCATAACTAGCATCACACCATGCCTAGCGAAAAGAATTTGGGGTTTTACATTTTTTGAGATTTTGAGATTTTTTGTGGACTACCACCTTTGGAAAAAGTCGAGAATCAAAGCTGGTGGAAAAATGATTTTTTTACATCTTTAAGGAGGATTTCTCAGAATGCGTCCTATGTAAAGCCGTAGGCCTTGAAGTTAGCTCTCCAACGAGCTCTCAAATGGCCCGATCAGACCAACGCAGCTTTTGTTATGACCAAAATACAAAGCTCGTGTCCGTAACACCTATAGAAAGGCACACTACCTTCATTCCGGGGCCATTTGGGCATCTCAGGTGGGCCTTTCATGGACCTATCGCATAACTAGCATCACACCATGCCTAGGGAAAAGAATTTGGGGTTTTACATTTTCTGAGATTTTGAGATTTTTTGTGGACTACCCCTTTGGAAAAAGTCGAGAATCCAACCTGGTGGCAAAATGATTTTTTTGGACATCTTCGAGGAGGATTTCTAAGGAGAAGTCCTTTTTAAAGCCGTATGCCTTAAAGTTAGCTTTCCAACGAGCTTTCAAATGGCTCGATCAGACCAACGCAGTTCTTGTTATGACCAAAATACCAAGCTCGTGTCCGTAACACCTATAGAAAGGAACACTACCTTCAATCCGGGGCCTTTTGGGCATCTCAGGTGGCCCTTTCATGGACCTATCGCTTAACTAGCATCGCACCATGCCTAAGGGAAATAATTTGGGTTTTTAAATTTTCTGATATTTTGAGATTTTTTGTGGACTACCTCCTTTGGAAAAAGTCGAGAATCCAAGCTAGTGGCAAAATGATTTTTTTGGACATCTTCGAGGAGGATTTCTAAGGAGATGTCCTCTGTAAAGCCGTATGCCTTAAAGTTAGTTTTCAAAGGAGCTCTCAAATGGCCCAATCAGACCAACGCAGCTCTTGTTATGACCAAAATACCAAGCTCGTGTCTATAACACCTATAGAAAGGCACACTACCTTAATTTCGTGGCCATTTGGGCATCTCAGGTGGGCCTTTTATGGACCTATCGCATAACTAGCATCACACCATGCCTAGGGAAAAGAATTTGGGGTTTGAAATTTTCTGAGATGTTGAGATTTTTTCTGGACTACCCTCTTTGGAAAAAGTAGAGAATCCAACCTCGTGGAAAAATGATTTTTTTGGACATTTTCAAGGAGGATTTCTCAGAAGACGTCCGCTGTAAAGCTTTAGGCCTTGAAGTAAGCTTTCCAACGAGCTCTCAAATGGCCCGATCAGACCAACACAGCTCTTGTTATGACCAAAATACCAAGCTCGTGTCTGTAACACCTATAGAAAGGCACACTACCTTCATTCCGGGGCCATTGGGGCATCTCAGGTGGGCCTTTCATGGACCTATCGCATAACTAGCATCACACCATGTCTAGGGAAAAGAATTTGGGGTTTTACATTTTCTGAGATTTTGAGATTTTTTGTGGACTACCCCATTTGGAAAAAGTCGAGAATCCAAGCTGTTGGAAAAATTATTTTTTTGGACATCTTTAAGGAGGATTTCTCATAATACGTCCTCTGTAAAGTCGTAGGCCTTGAAGTTAGCTTTCCAACGAGCTCTCAATTGGCCCGATCAGACCAACGCAGCTCTTGTTATGACCAAAATACCAAGCTCGTGTCCGTAACACCTATAGAAAGGCACACTACCTTCATTTCGGGGCCATTTGGGAATCTCAGGTGGGCCTTTCATGGACCTATCGCCTAACTAGCATCACACCATGCCTAGGGCAAAGAATTTGGGGTTTTAAATTTTCTGAAATTTTGAGATTTTTTGTGGACTACCCCCTTTGAAAAAAGTCGAGAATACAAGTTGGAGGAAAAATACCAAGCTCGTGTCCGTAACACCTATAGAAAGGAACACTACCTTCAATCCGGGGCCATTTGGGCATCTCAGGTGGCCCTTTCATGGACCTATCGCTTAACTAGCATCGCACCATGCCTAAGGGAAATAATTTGGGTTTTTAAATTTTCTGATATTTTGAGATTTTTTGTGGACTACCCCATTTGGAAAAAGTCGAGAATCCAAGCTGTTGGAAAAATTATTTTTTTGGACATCTTTAAGGAGGATTTCTCATAATACGTCCTCTGTAAAGTCGTAGGCCTTGAAGTTAGCTTTCCAACGAGCTCTCAATTGGCCCGATCAGACCAACGCAGCTATTGTTATGACCAAAATACCAAGCTCGTGTCCGTAACACCTATAGAAAGGCACACTACCTTCATTTCGGGGCCATTTGGGAATCTCAGGTGGGCCTTTCATGGACCTATCGCCTAACTAGGATCACACCATGCCTAGGGCAAAGAATTTGGGGTTTTAAATTTTCTGAAATTTTGAGATTTTTTGTGGACTACCCCCTTTGAAAAAAGTCGAGAATACAAGTTGGAGGAAAAATGATTTTTTTGGACATCTTCGAGGAGGATTTCTCAGAAGACGTCCTATATAAAGTCGTAGGCCTTGATGTTTTCTTTCCAACAAGCTCTCAAATGGCCCGATCAGACCAACACCGCTCTTGTTATGACCAAAATACCAAGCTCGTGTCCGTAACACCTATAGAAAGGAACACTACCTTCAATCCGGGGCCATTTGGGCATCTCAGGTGGCCCTTTCATGGACCTATCGCTTAACTAGCATCGCACCATGCCTAAGGGAAATAATTTGGGTTTTTAAATTTTCTGATATTTTGAGATTTTTTGTGGACTACCTCCTTTGGAAAAAGTCGAGAATCCAAGCTAGTGGCAAAATGATTTTTTTGGACATCTTCGAGGAGGATTTCTAAGGAGATGTCCTCTGTAAAGCCGTATGCCTTAAAGTTAGCTTTCAAACGAGCTCTCAAATGGCCCAATCAGACCAACACAGCTCTTGTTATGACCAAAATACCAAGCTCGTGTCTATAACACCTATAGAAAGGCACACTACCTTAATTTCGTGGCCATTTGGGCATCTCAGGTGGGCCTTTCATGGACCTATCGCATAACTAGCATCACACCATGCCTAGGGAAAAGAATATGGGGTTTGAAATTTTCTGAGATGTTGAGATTTTTTGTGGACTACCCTCTTTGGAAAAAGTCGAGAATCCAACCTCGTGGAAAAATGATTTTTTTGGACATTTTCAAGGAGGATTTCTCAGAAGACGTCCTCTGTAAAGCTTTAGGCCTTGAAGTTAGCTTTCCAACGAGCTCTCAAATGGCCCGATCAGACCAACACAGCTCTTGTTATGACCAAAATACCAAGCTCATGTCTATAACACATATAGAAAGGCACACTACCTTCATTCCGGGGCCATTGGGGCATCTCAGGTGGGCCTTTCATGGACCTATCGCATAACTAGCATCACACCATGTCTAGGGAAAAGAATTTGGGGTTTTACATTTTCTGAGATTTTGAGATTTTTTGTGGACTACCCCATTTGGAAAAAGTCGAGAATCCAAGCTGTTGGAAAAATTATTTTTTTGGACATCGTTAAGGAGGATTTCTCAAAATACGTCCTCTGTAAAGCCGTAGGCCTTGAAGTTAGCTTTCCAACGAGCTCTCAATTGGCCCGATCAGACCAACGCAGCTCTTGTTATGACCAAAATACCATGCTCGTGTCCGTAACACCTATAGAAAGGCACACTACCTTCATTTCGGGGCAATTTGGGAATCTCTGGTGGGCTATTCATGGACCTATCGCCTAACTAGCATCACACCATGCCTAGGGTAAAGAATTTGGGGTTTTAAATTTTCTGAAATTTTGAGATTTTTTGTGGACTACCCCCTTTGAAAAAAGTCGAGAATACAACTTGGAGGAAAAATGATTATTTTGGACATCTTCGAGGAGGATTTCTCAGAAGACGTCCTATATAAAGTCGTAGGCCTTGATGTTTTCTTTCCAACAAGCTCTCAAATGGCCCGATCAAACCAACACCGCTCTTGTTATGACCAAAATATCAAGCTCGTGTCCGTAACACCTATAGAAAGGAACACTACCTTTAATCCGGGGCCATTTGGGCATATCAGGTGGCCCTTTCATGGACCTATCGCTTAACTAGCATCACACCATGCCTAAGGGAAATAATTTGGGTTTTTAAATTTTCTTATATTTTGAGATTTTTTGTGGACTACCCCCTTTGGAAAAAGTCGAGAATCCAAGCTGGTGGCAAAATGAGTTTTTTGGACATCTTCGAGGAGGATTTCTAAGGAGATGTCCTCTGTAAAGCCGTATGCCTTAAAGTTAGCTTTCAAACAAGCTCTCAAATGGCCCAATCAGACCAACACAGCTCTTGTTATGACCAAAATACCAAGCTCGTGTCCGTAACACCTATAGAAAGGCACACTACCTTAATTTCGTGGCCATTTGGGCATCTTAGATGGGCCTTTCATGGGAATCTCAGGTGGGCCTTTCATAGACCTATCTCCTAACTAGCATCACACTATGCCTAGGGTAAAGAATTTAGGGTTTTAAATTTTATGAGATTTTGAGATTTTTTGTGGACTACCCCCTTTGGAAAAAGTCGAGCATCCAAGCTGGTGGAAAAATGATTTTTTTTGGACATCTTCCAAGAGGATTTCTCAAGAGACTTCCTCTGTAAAGTTGTAGGCCTTGAAGTTAGCTTTCCAACGAGCTCTCAAAGGGTCCGATCAGATCACCGCAGCTCTTGTTATGAACAAAATACCAAGCTCGTGTCTGTAACACCTATAGAAAGGAACACTACCTTCATATCGGGGCGATTTGGGCATCTCAGGTGGGCCTTTCATGGACATATTGCCTACCTATCATCACACCATGCCTAGGGCAAAGAATTTTTTTTTAAAATTTTCTGAGATGTTGAGATTTTCTGTGGACTACCCCTTTGGAAAAAGTCGAGAATCCAAGCTGGTGGAAAAAAGATTTTTTTGGACATCTTCGAGGAGGATTTCTCAAGAGACGTCCTTTGTAAAACCATAGGCCTTGAAGTTATCTTTTCAACGAGCTCTCAAATGGCCTGATCAGACCAACGCAGCTCTTGTTATGACCAAAATATCAAGCTCGAATTCGTAAAACCTATAGAAAGAAACACTACCTTCATTCCAGGGCCATTTGGGCATCTCAGATACGCCTTTCATGGACCTATCGCCTAACTAGCATCACACCATGCCTAGGGCAAAGAATTTGGGTTTTTAAATTTTCTGAGATGTTGAGATTTTTTGTGGACTACCCCCTTTGTAAAAAGTCGAGAATCAAAGCTGGTGGAAAAATGATTTTTTTGGACTTCTTCGAGGAGGATTTCTCAAGAGACGTCCTGTGTAAAGTCGTAGGCCTTGAAGTTAGCTTTCCAACAAGCTCTCAAATGGCCCGATCTGACCAACGCAGCTCTTTTTATGACCAAAATACCAAGCTCGTGTCCGTATAACACCTATAGAAAGGCACACTACCTTCATTCCGGAGCCATTTGGGCACCTCAGGTGGGCCTTTCATGGACCTATCGCATAACTAGCATCACACCATGCCTAGGGAAAAGAATTTGGGGTTTTAAATTTTTTGAGATGTTGAGATTTTTTGTGGACTACCCCCTTTGGAAAAAGTCAAGAATCTAAGCTGATTGAAAAATGATTTTTTTGGACATCTTCGAGGAGGATTTCTCAGGAGACGTCCTCTATAAAGCCGTAGGCCTTGAAGTTAGCTTTCCAACGAGCTCTCAAATGTCCCGATCAGACCAACGCAGCTCTTGTTATGACCAAAATACCAAGCTCGTTGCTGTAACACCTATAGAAAGGCACACTACCTTTATTCCATGGCCATTTGGGCATCTCAGGTGTGCCTTTCATGGACCTATCGCATAACTAGCATCACACCATGTCTAGGGAAAAGAATTTGGGGTTTGAAATTTTCTGAGATGTTGAGATTTTTTGTGGACTACCCCCTTTGGAAAAAGTCGAGAATCCAACCTCGTGGGAAAATGATTTTTTTGGACATTTTCAAGGAGGATTTCTCAGAAGACGTCCTCTGTAAAGCTTTAGGCCTTGAAGTTAGCTTTCCAACGAGCTCTCAAAGGGCCCAATCAGACCACTGCAGCTCTTGTTATGACCAAAATACCATGCTCGTGTCCGTAACACCTATAGAAAGGCACACTACCTTCATTCCGAGGCCATTTGGGCATCTCAGGTGGTCCTTTCATGGACCTATCTCCTAACTAGCATCACACCATGCTTGGGGCAAAGAATTTGGGCTTTTAATTTTTCTGAGATTTTATGATTTTTTGTGGACTACCCCCTTTGGAAAAAGTCGAGAATCCAATCTGGTTGAAAAATGATTTTTTTGGACATCTTCAACGAGGATTCCACAGGAGGCGTTCTCTGTAAAGCCTTAGGCCTTGAAGTTACTTTTCCAACGAGCACTCAAAGGGCCCGATCATACCAACGCAAATCTTGTTATGACCAAAATACCAACCTCGTGTCCGTAACACCTATAGAAAGGCACACTACCTTCATTCCGGGGCCATTTGGGCATCTCAGGTGGGCCTTTCACAGACCTATCGCCTAACTAGCATCACACCATGCCTAGGTCAAAGAATTTGGGGTTTTAAATTTTCTGATATTATGAGATTTTTTGTGGACTATCCCCTTTGGAAAAAGTCGAGAATCCAAACTGGTGGAAAAATGATTTTTTTTGGACATCTTCAAGGAGGATTTCTCAGGAGACGTTCTCTGTAAAGCCGTAGGCCTTGAAGTTAGCTTTCCAATGAGCTCTCAAAGGGCCCGATCAGACCAACGCAGCTCTTGTTATGACCAAAAAACCAAGTTCGTGTCCGTAACACCTATAGAAAGGCACACTACCTTCATTCCGGGGCCATTTGGGCATCTCAGGTGGGCCTTTCATGGACCTATCTTCTAACTAGCATCACACCATGCTTAGGGAAAAGAATTTGAGGTTTTAATTTTTCTGAGATTTTGAGATTTTTTGTGTACTACCCCCCTTTGGAAAAAGTCGAGAATCCAAGCTTGTTGAAAAATAATTTTTTTGGACATCTTCGAGGAGAATTTCTCAGGAGACTGTAAAGCCGTAGGCCTTGAAGTTAGCTTTCATACGAGCTCTCAAATGGCCCGATCAGACCAACGCACCTCTTGTTATGACGAAAATACCAAGCTAGTGTCCGTAACACCTATAGAAAGGAACACTACCTTCATTCCGGGGCCATTTGGGTATCTCAGGTGGGCCATTCATGGACCTATCGCATAACTAGTATCACACCATGCCTAGGGAAAAGAATTTGGGGTTTTAAATTTTCTAAGATGTTGAGATTTTTTGTGGACTACCCACTTTGGAAAAAGTCGAGAATCCTAGATGATGGAAAAATTATTTTTTTCGACATCTTCGAAGAGGATTTCTCAGGAGACGTACTCTTTAAAGACGTAGGCCTTGAAGTTAGCTTTTCAACAAGCTCTTAAATGGCCCGATCAGACCAACGCAACTCTTGTTATGACCAAAATACCAAGCTCGTGTCCGTAACACCTATAGAAAGGCACACTACTTTCATTCCGGGGCCATTTGGGAATCTCAGGTGGGCCTTTCATGGACCTATCTCCTAACTAGCATCACACAACGCCTAGGGCAAAGAATTTGGGGATTTAAATTTGCAGAGATTTAGAGATTTTTTGTTGTCTACCCCCTTGGAAAAAAGTCGAGAATCCAAGCTGGTGGAAAAATTATTTTTTTGGTCATCTTTAAGGAGGATTTCTTGGAAAAAGTCCTATGTAAAGCCGTAGGCCTTGAATTTAGCTTTCCAACGAGCTCTTAAAGGGCCCGATCAGACCAACGCAGCTCTTGTTATGACAAAAATACCAAGCTCGTGTCTGTAACAACTATAGAAAGGCACACTACCTTCATTCCGGGGCCATTTGGGCATCTCAGGTGGGCCTTGCATGGACCTATCGCCTAACTAGCATCACACCATGTCTAGGGAAAAGAATTTGGGGTTTTAAATTGTCTGAGATTTTGAGATTTTTTATGGACTACCCCCTTTGGAAAAAGTCGAGATCTAAGCTTATTGAAAAATGATTTTTTTTTCGACATCTTCGAGAAGGATTTCTCATGAGACGTCCTCTATAAAGACGTAGGCCTTGAAGTTAGTTTAGCTACGAGCTCTCAAATGTCCCGATCAGACATACACAACTCTTGTTATGACCAAAATACCAAGCTCGTGTCCGTAACACCTATAAAAAGGCACACTACCTTCATTCCGGGGCCATTTGGGAATCACAGGTGGGCCTTTCATGGACCTATCTCCTAACTAGCATCACAAAATGCCTAGTGCAAAGAATTTGGGGTTTTAAATTTTCAGAGAATTTGAGATTTTTTGTGTTCTACCCCCATTGGAAAAAGTTGAGAATCCAAGCTGGTGGAAAAATGATGATTTTTTGGACATCTTTAAGGAGGATTTCTCAGGATACGTCCTCTGTAAAGACGTAGGCCTTGAAGTTAGCTTTTCAACGAGCTCTCAATTGTCCCGATCAGACCAACGCAACTCTTGTTATGACCAAAATACCAAGCTCGTGTCCGTAACACCTATAGAAAGGCACACTACCTTCATTCCGGGGCCAGTTGGGAATCTCAGGTGGGCCTTTCAATGACCTATCTCCTAACTAGCATCACACCATGCCTAGGACAAAGAATTTGGGGTTTTAAATTTTTTGAGATTTTGTTTTGGACAACCCCTTTGGAAAAAGTTGAGAATCCAAGCTGGTGGAAAAATGATTTTTTTGGACATTTCAAGGAGGATTTCTCAAGAGACGTTCTCTGTAAAGCCGTAGGCCTTGAAGTTAGCTTTCCAACGAGCACTAAAAGGGCCCAATCAGACCAATGCAGCTCTTGTTATGACCGAAATACCAAGCTCGTGTCCCTAACACCTATAGAAAGGAACACTACCTTCATTCCGGGGCCATTTAGGCATCTTAGGTGAGCCTTTCATGGACCTATCGCCTAACTATCATCACACCATTCCTAGGGCAAAGAATTTTGGGTTTTAAATTTTCTGAGATGTTGAGATTTTTTGTGGACTACTCCCTTTGGAAAAAGTCAAAAATCCAAGCTGGTGGAAAAATGATTTTTTTGGACATCTTCGGGGAGGATTTCTCATAAGAGGTCCTCTCTAAAGTCGTAGGACTTGAAGTTAGCTTTCCGACGAGCTCTCAAATATCTTGATCAGACCAACGCAGCTCTTGTTATGACCAAAATACCAAGCTCGTGTCCGTAACACCTATAGAAAGGCACACTACCTTCATTCCTGGGCCATTTGGGCTTCTCAGGTGGGCCTTTCATTGACCTATCACATACCTAGCATCACACCATGCCTAAGAAAAATAATTTGTGGTTTTAAATTTTTTGAGATGTTGAGATTTTTTGCGGACTACCCCCTTTGGAAAAAGTCGAGAATCCAAGCTTGTGGAAAAATGATTTTTTTGGACATCTTCGATATGGATTTCTCAAGAGACGTCCTCTGTAAAGCCGTAGGCCTTGAAGTTAGCTTTCCAACGAGCTCTCAAATGACCCGATCAGACCAACGCAGCTCTTGTTATGACCAAAATACCAAGCTCGTGTCCATAACACCTATAGAAAGGCACACTACCTTCATTTCGGGGCCATTTGGGCATCTCAGGTGGGCCTTTCATGGACCTATCTTCTAACTAGCATCACACCATGCTTAGGGCAAAGAATTTGGGGTTTTAATTTTTCTGAGATTTTGAGATTTTTTGTGGACTACCCCCTTTGGAAAAAGTCGAGAATCCAAGCTGGTTGAAAAATGATTTGTTTGGACATCTTCGAGGAGAATTTCTCAGGAGACGTTCTCTGTAAAGCCGTATGCCATGAAGTTAGCTTTCCAACGAGCTCTCAAATGGCCCGATCAGACCAACGCAACTCCTGTTATGACCAAAATACCAAGCTAGTGTCCGTAACACCTATAGAAAGGCACACTACCTTCATTCCGGAGCCATTTGGGAATCTCAGGTGGGCCTTTCATGGACCTATCTCCTAACTAGCATCACACCATTCCTAGGTCAAAGGATTTGGGGTTTTAAATTTTCTGAGATTTTGAGATTTTTTGTGGACTACCCCCTTTGGAAAAAGTCGGGAATCCAACCTGGTGGAAAAATGATTTTTTTTGGAAATCTTCGAGGAGGATTTCTCAGGAGACGTCCTCTGGAAAGCCGTAGGCCTTGAAGTTAGCTCTACAACAAAAATGGCTATTAGCGGGGAAATTTTTCGTCGCTTAAAATTAATTTTTTGTCGCTAATGAGATTTGGTGAGGAAATGCATTTCGTCGTTAGTTCATCGCGAAAAGCTCATCAAGGAAAAAAAATTCGACGTTAAAACTTTTAGCGATGAAATTATTTTGGTCTCGCAATAGCTTTTAGCGACTAATATTTTACTCGTAAAAAGTCAAAACATTTTGTTGCAAAAAGAGTTGAAGGATTTGAATATAATTATTGAATGTGTTTGTTGACAAATACAATTTCATCCCTAAAATATTTTTTCTCATTAATAGTGATGTCAAATTGTGTCGATTTTATTGGCGATTAAAATTTTTATCGCAAAAAAGACATACATTTTGTTGCAAAAATAGATGAAAGATTTGAAAATAGACGTTGAATATATATATATATATAGTGATAAAAGTGATTTCCTTGCTAAAATATTTATTTCCTCACCAATAATAAATAATAATTGTAACTTTTGAAATATTAAAAAAATATATAATAGTCATTTTGCGACAAATTTATATTTGTTGGCATAGATAATTTTGACGAGGATATTGATTCCATCACAATAATTACTATTTTAATGAGAAAATAAAATAACGTTCCATTCCTCACCAAAAAAAAACGTTCCATTCAATTTTTCAATTCTTTCAAATCCAATTGAATTAACAAAACAGCTCCATTCAAACAAAATCAACAATTAAAAATAAGAAAGGCTACTATGAACAATTCATTCATTCATCAAGTTGCAACAATGAACAATAATCCACTTTCATCAACTAATCAATTGAAAGCAAACTCCGATAAAAAAAAAAAAAAAACTCAATGCTCAACAGAGCAGACTAGGGACCGCATAAGAAGCTCTCGGTTGGCCTCAGAGGTACGTAATCGGTTGAGTTAATTGATCGATCTCCGCACATCCACCTAAATATTGCGCTCTTCCAAATTGAGTCCTCAGAAGCTTTAATGAAACAGACAAAAATCAAGAATAAGAGGTCAAATTTCGTGAAATACAAAACAAAAACAATCCGATTTTTCAACAAATTAAAAATTTGAGCGGAAACTAATATACCTGGAACAAAGTCGGTGAAAGCGGAGCGGACCTGGGGACGGGGGAGGGCGTGGTCGAGATCGACAGAGGTGATGTTGTTGAGGCCATAGCTGACGCCTTAGAAGTGGAGATAGAGAGGTGGAGGACTAGTTCCCTGATCGGGAGATAAAGGCAGTGAGGTACAATAAATATCTTGATGTTTTCGTTGGTGGTGAACTCCTTTCTCGGGGCCATTAGATCCGAGGCAGAGAAGGTGCAAACGACCACGAGATCGGTGACGGGGCCAAGGAACTCAGGGACGAAGGGAGCGGATTATTTGGGCATTACTACAGAGGAGAAGAGGAGAACAAACAAGAAGTGAAGGGAGAACGAACAGGACGACGACCGGAGCCCCGCCACCCTGGACGGGGTTGATTTGAGCGTCGGAGTAGGGGAGGGTGTGAGGGGTCGCTCTTCGTGGATTTGGTGGATTTCGAGAGATCTGGAACACGCCATTGTCGTTGAGAGAGAGGGGAAATCGATCAATCTGTGGGAGCTAGAAGATTAGAGAGAAGGAAGGTGAATGGATGGATAGAGAGGGAGATGCGGCTGCAGAGAATGGATTAATAGAGAGGGAGGCCAATATAAACAGAGGGTTGTTTTCCAAACCCTAAACACTTTCAATTTAATTTTCAATTTAACCCGCTTTAATTTGCCGCTTCAATTTTATTTTCAAGTTTTTCTTTTTAAGTTGCTTGCCGCTTCAATTCTTTTTTCTTTTTATGTTTTAATTTTTCATCTATTTTAGATTTTTAAGTTCTAACTGTGTATTTAATTTCGAATTTTCATCTTTTTTTATTTTGTTCTTGTTCTTTAACAATAACATAACCTTTTGAATTTTTTATTAATCAAACTAGTACCGTTGTTGTGTCATGTTGCAATTTTTTATAATAAAATCCTATTAATTGAATAATTTAATATTATAAATTTAAATAAAGGATTAGCAAAACTTAGTATAACATAAAAATATAGAGTTGATAAAGTAAAAAAAATTAGAAAATTTTTTCATTAAAGTATCTTAGAAATCTTTATTAAAATCGTAATATCATTAATAACAATCTTCTCATTTAGAGTAGTATGTAGATGTAGATATATAGATATATTTATTAGAAAAGAAATAGTATATTAAGAAAATACTTAACAATTGCTTAAAACACTAATGTAGACATATATTCATTGAGAAAAAATTTTTAGCGACAAATAATAATATTTGTCACCAATAAATTTGAGAAGTTTTCCCATACAAGTAGCGATGAAACTGATATTTTCTCGCGAAATAGTTGTTTCAACAACAAAAACGTTACTCGTAACACATCAACATATGGCGAGGAATTGACAATTTTCTCGTTAATAAAATTGAGCCATTTTCTATATTTCACTCAAGCCAATAACAACGAAAATGTAATTTCCTCGTTGATTAGTATGTTTAGCGACAATTTTTTTCTCAAGAAAAATATATTTTTAGCGAGTAATTACACTCTTTGTCGCTAATAAATTTGACGGGTTTTACATAATTCCCACCGAACAAATAACGACAAAATTTAAAATTCCCCGATGAATGTATTTTTTAGCTATGAAAATATTCATCGATAAAAGTTCCAAATTCTTCGCAATTTTCCTTATGGTTTAGCGACCACTTTATACTAACAATTAGCGACGAATCAAAAAATTTGTCGTTGAATACCACTTTTAACGAGGAATATAGGTTTCTCGCTAATGTTCACGTGCCATTTTATGAGGAGCGGATATATTCGTCGCCAAAGCCCACATTTAGTGAGGAAAAATAATTTCTCGCTAAAACTTTGGTCGCTAAATGCCTTTTCAGTTGTAGTGTAGCTTTCCAACGAGCTCTCAAATGGCCCGATCAGACAAATGCAGCTCTTGTTATGACTAAAATACCAAGCTTGTGTCCGTAACACCTATAGAAAGGAACACTACCTTCATTCCGGGGCCATTTGGGCATCTCAGGTGGGCCTTTCATGGACCTATCGCCTAACTAGCATCATGATAGCGTCTATTTAGTCATGATTCTAGGGCATTCTAGCATCGATTTTAGGGCATTTGAGCTGAGTATTTTATACATTCTTAGCCCTTTTTGTTTTGTTTTGTGGAATCGGTGTCTACCGCTTGTCTATTGTGATTTCAGGTGTTTCGGAGCGGTTTTGATGTCAATGAGAGAGCTAAAGAAGAATGACAAGCTTCGATTTTTTTTCCTCTTTGTTTTTGGTTTCAGATATGCTCTTTTGAAGATGAGTCATGTTCCCTTCTGTGATGTTTGTGCGTCCTTCGGCCATGCCACTCGTGAACATCAGTTCTCTGTTTATGGGACATCAGTTCTCTGTTTATGGGACATATGCATATTGCGAGTTTTGTGGAGGTTTTGAATGCCCGGTTTTTCTAGCTCCCACCTCTCGTGATGCAGATTTCATGTGCCGCATTTGCAATCCTAATGGACATTACGAGTGGGAGCGCACTTATGAAAGAGATTCGGTCGAGATTCAGTGCCAACCTTCGCAACCTCCTCCTGATCCAGAGCCTTATTCATATTTGTCCATTGATGAGATAGTCGTTAGGTTAGCGGAGCTCAAAGCTCAATTAGCACAACATACATTGAATGCTCTAGCTATTCCGGAAAGTCTCCCAAGCCAAACAGATGTCAGTGACAATGACAATTACACTTGTGTTTCTTTTGAGATTGAGGAACGTTTGGAAGAACATGTGCATGAATTGATGGAGCCAGAGATTGATTTTGAGGAGGATGAGCCTAAAGAAGAGCCCCGATTGGTTGTTCACCAAGCCTACATGGTGCCATCTTTGTTTTATAAAGGGTTGGTTCAAGAGAATGTTGATCAGCAATTTGGGGCATTTGCCGGAATGCTTGCAAAATGGCACAAGGAGGAGATACCAACTAAAATTCATGTCGACATACCGCCTCTCATTAAGTCCCAAGAGGTGATCTTATTATTTGAAGATGATGGTGACAATGAAGGCACGAAGGGACGATGGGCTACGAAGAGGAGGAGCACACGCCTATGGAGCTTGAGAGAAAAGCGATCTAAATCATGTCGCTCTAAGAAGACTCTGCTGGATGGATGGGATGAGCTATGGATTGTTCACTCGGGTCGATTTAAGCTTCTTGAAGGTAATAAGGGTCGGCTTCAGACGTTAAACTAGCGCTTCTCGGGAGGCAACCCGAGGTATTTTTTTTTCTTTTAAAAAAAATGAAAAAATGAGAAAAAGGAAAAAAAAAAGTTTTTATTTTTAGTTTATAGTTTTGTTTTTCCTTTGTATTTTTTAGCTGATTTGCAAATGAGCAAGTATGGGGTGGAGAGTGTGCTATATTAAGAATATTGATTATGTTTGAGCTGCGTTGAAGGTGTTTTGGCACCTATCTAATAACCCATATCTTGCCGAGTTTGTTGCTTGTTTGTGTTGTTTGTCTCACCTAGGTTTTGACACGGATGGCTTTGGCTTGACTACCTTCTAAACACATAATCTACATGTCGAAATTGTGAGTATTCTCATCTCTTCCTTGATTGATATGCACATTGAGGACAATGATTTGTCTAAGTATGGGGTGGGGGTGAATACTTTACAATTTTTGCGATTTTGTGTCTATTTGGCCCGCGCTTATTGAAATGTTTGATGATTGCTTGAGCATTGAGCCATTGCCTTGTTTGACTAGCTAGATTGTTTACCCTCTTGCTTGATTATGTATGTTTCTTGCCTTATACTTGGATACTCAAGCTTGATATTATAGTTGAGACCGCATTATTTGGTTTATGTGCACAATTGAAATATGATTGAAGTTGTTTTGTTAGCCCATTTCTCCTTACCTATCTTGTATCTGATCATCTGCTTGAAGCCTTCTGATCCTTAGAAGCCTGTTTCTTTGGTAGCTCCACAAGATTTTCATAGCCGCTACTTGCCTTTCCCCAATCCGGGATTTAGGGACATGGTGATGTTCATTTGTTATGTGGATGTGCTTCAAGTGTGGGGTGATTTTCCTTGGATGTGCTTGAAAAAAAAAAGAAAAAAAAAGAGAGAGAAAAAGTCTTGGGATAAGAGGATGATAAAATTCACTCTTGTGCAAAAGTCAAGAAAGAAAAAATACGGTTAGTAACCAATCCTGCTTGTGGAGAATAAAATTCACACAAGTAGGAAGAAGTGCAAAGTGAGATGGTCAAGACACTTAGTAACCGGGTGCATTCATCACAAATGTTTGTATTTGCGTAAAACGGTGTCAAGACTAGAGAGTGAAGAAAAAAAATTTGAAAGTCAAGAAAGAAAAAGAAAAGAAAAAACAGAATTTTTTGAAGTGGTTGACAAAAGTGAAAAGGAAAGAGTTGTTGTGATGGAGTTTGTTTGGTGGATTGGTATGGATTCGATTCTTTGAAGTTGGTGTTTTTCCGATTGTTCTCACATGATCCTTTTTCCCGGATTCTATCACCACATGGCCTGAAATTTTCCATACCTAACTGTTTCTATCTTAACCCCATCATAACCTTATAAAGTCCTCATGATTTTGTTGTGTGCATAATTCCAAGCGTTGGGAGACTATTAAGATTTTTCAAGCTTTGTGTATGATGAGTTTTTGAGGTTGAGATTTGAAGTGCTAGTCAAGCTTGGTTGTTGGCTATGATATGTTAGGATGGCATTCGTCGAGTGTTTTGAAATAGTAGACGCTATTTTGTGATTATTGTCTTAGTCTTGCTTGGGGACAAGCAAGGTTAAGTATGGGGTATTTTGATAGCGTCTATTTAGTCATGATTCTAGGGCATTCTAGCATCGATTTTAGGGCATTTGAGCTGAGTATTTTATACATTCTTAGCCCTTTTTGTTTAGTTTTGTGGAATCGGTGTCTACCGCTTGTCTATTGTGATTTCAGGTGTTTCGGAGCGGTTTTGATGTCAATGAGAGAGCTAAAGGAGAATTACAAGCTTTGAGGTTTTTCGGTGCGCTCTGAAGGCGTCAAAGACGAACTAGGAGGCACGGGGATCGAGGAAACATGCCAAAAGAAGCGAAGCAAGCTCGGCACATCACACCATGCCTAGGGAAAGGAATTTGGGGTTTTAAATTTTATAAGATGTTGAGATTTTTTTTGGACTACCCCCTTTGGAAAAAGTCGAGAATCCAAGCTGGTGGAAAAATGATTTTTTTGGACATCTTCGAGGAGGATTTCTCAAGAGACGTCTTTTGTAAAGCTATAGGCCTTGAAGTTAGCTTTTCAACGAGCTCTCAAATGGCCCGATCAGACCAACGCAACTCTTGTTATGACCAAAATACCAAGCTCGTGTTCGTAAAACCTATAGAAAGGCACACTACCTTCATTCCGGAGCCATTTGGGCATCTCAGGTGGGCCTTTCATGGACCTATCGCCTAAATAGCATCACACCATGCCTAGGGAAATGAATTTGGGGTTTTAAATTTTCTGAGATGTTGAGATTTTTTCTGTACTACCCCCTTTGGAAAAAGTCGAGAATCCAAGCTGGTGGAAAAATGATTTTTTTGGACATCTTCGAGGAGGATTTCTCATGAGAGGTCCTCTGTAAAGACGTATGCCTTGAAGTTAGCTTTTCAACGAGTTCTCAATAGCCCGATAAGACCAACGCACCTCTTGTTATGACCAAAACATCAAGCTCGTGTCCTTAACACCTATAGAAAGGCACACTACCTTCATTCCTGGGCCATTTGGGAATCTCAGGTGGGCCTTTCATGGACCTATCTCCTAACTAGCATCACACCATGCCTAGGGAAAAGAATTTGGGGTTTTCAATTTTCTGAGATGTTGAGATTTTTTGTGGACTACCCCCTTTGGAAAAAGTCGAGAATCCAACCTGGTGGAAAAATGATTTTTTTGGAAATCTTCGAGTAGGATTTCTCAGGAGACGTCCTTTGCAAAGCCATAGGCCTTGAAGTTAGATTTCCAACAAGCTCTCAAATGGCCCGATTAGACAAATGCAGCTCTTCTTATGACTAAAATACCAAGCTCGTGTCCGTAACACCTATAGAAAGGAACACTACCTTCATTCCGGGGCCATTTGGGCATCTCAGGTGGGCCTTTCATGGACCTATCGCCTAACTAGCATCACACCATGCCTAGGGAAAAGAATTTGGGGTTTTAAATTTTCTGAGATTTTGAGATTTTTTGTGGACTACCCCCTTCGGAAAAAGTCTCGAATCCAAGCTCGTGGAAAAATGATTTTTTTGGACATCTTCGAGGAGCATTTCTCAGGAGAGGTCCTCCGTAAAGACGTAGGCCATGAAGTTAGCTTTTCAGCGAGCTCTCAATGGCCCGATCACACCAACGCAACTCTTGTTATGACCAAAATACCAAGCTCGTGTTCGTAACACCTATAGAAAGGCACACTACCTTCATTCCGGGGCCATTTGGGAATCTCAGGTGGGCCTTTCATGGACCTATCGCCTAACTAGCATCACACCATGCCTAGGGAAAAGAATTTGGGGTTTTAAATTTTCTGAGATGTTGAGATTTTTTGTGGACTACCCCCTTTGGAAAAATCGAGAATCCAAACTGGTGAAAAAATGATTTTTTTGGACATCTTCAAGGAGGATTTCTCAGGATACATCCTCTGTAAATCCGTAGGCCTTGAAGTTAGCTTTCCAACGAGCTCCCAAATGGCCCGATCAGACCAACGCGGCTCTTGTTATGACCAAAATACCAAGCTCGTGTCCGTAACACCTATAGAAAGGCACACTACCTTCATTCCGGGGCCATTTGGGCATCTCATGTGGGCCTTTCATGGACCTATCGCATAACTAGCATCACACCATGCCTATTGAAAGGAATTTGAGTTTTAAATTTTCTGAGATTTTGAGATTTTTTGTAGACTACCCCCCTTTGGAAAAAGTCGAGAATCCAAGCTCGTGGAAAAATGATTTTTTTGGACATCTTCGAGGAGGATTTCTCAGGAGAGGTCCTCTGTAAAGACGTAGGCCTTGAAGTTATCTTTTCAACGAGCTCTCAAATGGCCCGATCAGACAAACGCAGCTCTTGTTATGACTAAAATACCAAGCTCGTGTCCATAAAACCTATAAAAAGGCACACTACCTTCATTCCGGGGCCATTTGGGCATCTCAAGTGGGCCTTTCATGGACCTATCGCCTAACTAGCATCACACCATGCCTAGGGAAAAGAATTTGGGGTTTTAAATTTTCTGAGATGTTGAGATTTTTTGTGGACTACCCCCTTTGGAAAAATCGAGAATCCAAACTGGTGGAAAAATGATTTTTTTGGACATCTTCAAGGAAAATTTCTCAGGATACATCCTCTGTAAATCCGTAGGCCTTGAAGTTAGCTTTCCAACGAGCTCCCAAATGGCCCGATCAGACCAACGCGGCTCTTGTTATGACCAAAATACCAAGCTCGTGTTCCTAACACCTATAGAAAGGCACACTACCTTCATTCCGGGGCCATTTGGGCATCTCATGTGGGCCTTTCATGGACCTATCGCATAACTAGCATCACACCATGCCTATTGAAAGGAATTTGAGTTTTAAATTTTCTGAGATTTTGAGATTTTTTGTAGACTACCCCCCTTTGGAAAAAGTCGAGAATCCAAGCTCGTGGAAAAATGATTTTTTTGGACATCTTCGAGGAGGATTTCTCAGGAGAGGTCCTCTGTAAAGACGTAGGCCTTGAAGTTATCTTTTCAACGAGCTCTCAAATGGCCCGATCAGACAAACGCATCTCTTGTTATGACTAAAATACAAAGGTCGTGTCAGTAACACCTATAGAAAGGAACACTACCTTCATTCCGGGGCCATTTGGGCATCTCAGGTGGGCCTTTCATGGACTTATCGCCTAACTAGGATCCCACCATGCCTAGGGCAAAGAATTTGGGGTTTTGAATTTTCTAAGATGTTGAGATTTTTTGTGGACTACACCCTTTGGAAAAAGTCGAGAATCCACGCTAGTGGAAAAATGATTTTTTTAGACATCTTCGAGGAGGATTTCTCAGGAGAGGTCCTCTGTAAAGACGTAGGCCTTGAAGTTATCTTTTCAACGAGCTCTGAATAGCCCATCACACCAACAGAACTCTTGTTATGACCAAAATACCAAGCTCGTGTCCGTAACACCTATAGAAAGGCACACTACCTTCATTCCGGGGCCATTTGGGCATCTCAGGTGGGCCTTTCATGGACCTATCGCCAAACTAGCATCACACCATGACTAGGGCAAAGAATTTGGGGTTTTAAATTTTCTGAGATTTTTAGATTTTTTTGGACTACCCCCTTTGGAAAAAGTCGAGAATACAAGTTGGTGGAAAAATGATTTTTTTTTTGAACATTTTCGAAGAGGATTCCTCATGAGACGTCCTCAGTAAATCCGTAGGCCTTGAAGTTAGATTTCGAAGGAGCTCTCAAATGGCGCGATCAGACCAACGCAGCTCTTGCTATGACAAAAATATCAAGCTTGTCTCCGTAATACCTATAGAAAGGCACACTACCTTCATTCCGGGGCCATTTGGACATCTCAGTTGCGCCTTTCATGGACCTATCGCCTAACTAGCATCACACCATGCCTAGGGAAAAGAATTTGGGGTTTTAAATTTTTTGAGATTTTGAGATTTTTTGTGGACTACCCCCATTGGAAAAAGTCGAGAATCCAAGCCGGTGGAAAAATCATTTTTTTGGACATCTTCGAAGAGGATTACTCAGGAGACGTCCTCTTTCAAGACATAGGACTTGAAGTTAGCTTTCCAACGAGCTCTCAATGGCCCGATCAGACCAACGCAGCTCTTGTTATGACGAAAATACAAAGCTCGTGTCCGTAACAGCTATATAAATGCACACTACCTTCATTCCGGGGCCATTTGGGAATCTCAGGTGGGCCTTTCATAGACCTATCTATTAACTAGCATCACACCATGCCTAGGGAAAAGAATTCGGGGTTTTCAATTTTCTGAGATTTTGAGATTTTTTGTTGACTACGCCCTTTGGAAAAAGTCGAGAATCCAAGCTGGTGGAAAAATGATTTTTTTGGACATCTTCGAGGAGGATTTCTCATAAGACGTCCTCGCTAAAGCCGTAGGCCTTGAAGTTATCTTTCCAACGAGATCTCAAATGGCCCGATCCGACCAACGCAGCTCTTGTTATGACTAAAATACAATGCTCGTGTCCGTAACACCTATAGAAATGAACACTACCTTCATTCCGTGGCCATTTGGGCATCTCAGGTGAGCCTTTCATGGACCTATCGCCTAACTAGCATCACACCATGCCTAGGGAAATGAATTTGGGGTTTTAAATTTTCTGAGATTTTGAGATTTTTTGTGGACTACCCCCTTTGAAAAAGTCGAGAATACAAGTTGGTAGAAAAATGATTTTTTTAGGCATGTTCGAGGAGGATTCCTCATGACACGTCTTCAGTAAAGTCGTAGGCCTTGAAGTGAGCTTTCCAAGGAGCTTTCAAATGGCCCGATTAGACCAACACAGCTCTTTTTATGACCAAAATACAAAGATCGTGTCCGTAACACCTATAGAAAGGCACACTACCTTAATTCCGGGGCCATTTGGGCATCTCAGGTGGGACTTTCATGGACCTATCGCCTAACTAGCATCACACCATGCCTAGGGCAACGAATTTGGGGTTTTAAATTGTCTGAGATGTTGAGACTTTTTATGGACTACCCCTTTTGGAAAAAGTCGAGAATCCAAGCTGGTGGAAAAATGATTTTTTTAGACATCTTCGAGGCGGATTCCTCATGAGACATCCTCAGTAAAGTTGTAGGCCTTGACGTTAGCTTGCTCTCAAAGGGCCCGATCAGACCAACGCAGCTCTTGCTATGACAAAAATACCAAGCTCGTGTCCGTAACACCTTTAGAAAGGCACATTACCTTCATTCCGGGGCCATTTGGGCATCTCAGGTGGGACTTTCATGGACCTATCGCCTAACTAGCATCACAACATGCCTAGGGCAACGAATTTGGGGTTTTAAATTGTCTGAGATGTTGTGATTTTTTGTGGACTACCTCCTTTGGAGAAAGTCGAGAATCCAAGCTGGTGGAAAAATGATTTTTTTTGGACATCTTCGAGGCGGATTCCTCATGAGGCGTCCTCAGTAAAGTCGTAGGCCTTGACGTTAGCTTGCACTCAAATGGCCCGATCAGACCAACGCAGCTCTTGCTATGACAAAAATACCAAGCTCGTCTCCGTAATACCTATAGAAAGGCACACTACCTTCATTCCGGGGCCATTTGGGCATCTCAGGTTGGCCTTTCATCGACCTATCGCCTAACTAGCATCACAACATGCCTAGAGAAAAGAAGTTGGGGTTTTAAATTTTCTGAGATTTTGAGATTTTTTGCGGACTACCCCCTATTTTTTTGGACATATTCGAGGTGGATTTCTCAGGAGACGTCCTCTATAAAGACGTACGCCTTGAAGTTAGCTTTCCAAGGAGCTCTCAAATGGCCCGATCAGACCAACGCAGCTCTTGTTATGACCAAAATACAAAGCTCGTGTCCGTAACACCTATAGAAAGGCACATTACCTTCATTCCGGGGCCATTTGGGCATCTCGGGTGGGACTTTCATGGACCTATCGCCTAACTAGCATCACACCATGCCTAGGGCAACGAATTTGGGGTTTTAAATTGTCTAAGATGTTGAGACATTTTGTGGACTACCCCCTTTGGAAAAAGTCGAGAATCCAAGCTGGTGGAAAAATGATTTTTTTGGACATCTTCGAGGCGGATTCCTCATGAGACGTCCTCAGTAAAGTCATAGGCCTTGACGTTAGCTTGCTCTCAAATGGCCCGATCAGACCAACGCAGCTCTTGCTATGACAAAAATACCAAGCTCGTCTCCGTAATACCTATAGAAAGGCACACTACCTTCATTCCGGGGCCATTTGGGCATCTCAGGTTGGCCTTTCATCGACCTATCGCCTAACTAGCATCACAACATGCCTAGGGAAAAGAAGTTGGGGTTTTAAATTTTCTATGATTTTGAGATTTTTTGCGGACTACCCCCTTTGGAAAAAGTCGAGAATCCAGGCTTCTGGAAAAATGATTTTTTTGGACATATTCGAGGTGGATTTCTCAGGAGACGTCCTCTATCGCCTAACTAGCATCACACCATGCCTAGGGAAAAGAATTTAGGGTTTTAAATTTTCTGAGATTTTGAGATTTTTTGTGGACTACCCCCTTTGGAAAAAGTCGAGAATCCAAGCTGCTGGAAAAATGATTTTTTTTGACATCTTCGAGTAGGATTTCTTGCGAGACGTCCTCTGTAAAGACGTAGGCCTTGAAGTTAGCTTTCCAACGACTTCTCAAATGGCCCGATCAGACCAACGCAGCTCTTGTTATGACCAAAATACAAAGCTCGTGTCCGTAACACCTATAGGAAGGCACACTACCTTGATTCCGGGGCCATTTGGGCATCTCAGGTGAGGCTTTCATGGACCTATTGCCTAACTAGCATCACACCATGCCTAGGGCAAAGAATTTGAAATTTGAAATTTTCTGAGATTTTGAGATTTTTTGTGGACTACCCCCTTTGAAAAAAGTCATGAATCCAAGGTGGTGGAAAAAATATTTTTTTGGAAATCTTCGAGGAGGATTGTTCAGGAGAGGTCCTCAGTAAAGCCATAGGCCATGAAGTTAGCTTTCCAACGAGCTCTCAAATGGCCCCATCAGACCAACGCAGCTCTTGTTATGACCAAAATACCAAGCCTGTGTCCGTAACACCTATAGAAAGGCACACTACCTTCATTCCGGGGCCATTTGGGCATCTCAGGTGGGCCTTTCGTTGACCTATCGCCTAAATAGCATCACATCCTCCCTAGGGCAAAGAATTTGGAGATTTAAATTTTCTGAGATTTTGAGATTTTTTTGGACTACCCCCTTTGGAAAAAGTCGAAAATCCATGCTAGTGGAAAAATGATTTTTTGGACATCTTCGAGGTGGATTTCTCCAGAGGCGTCCTCTATAAAGACGTAGTCCATGAAGTTAGCTTTCAAACGAGCTCTCAAATGGCCCGATCAGACCAACGTAGCTCTTCTTATGACCAAAATACCAAGCTCGTGTCCGTAACACCTAAAGGAAGGCACACTACCTTCATTCCGGGGCCATTTGGGCATCTCAGGTGGGCCTTTCATGGACCTATCGCCTACCTAGCATCACACCATGCCTAGGGCAATGAATTTGGGGTTTTAAATTTTCTGAGATTTTGAGATATTTTGTGGACTACCCCCTTTGGAAAAAGTCGAGAATCCAAGCTGCTGGAAAAATGATTTTTTTTGACATCTTCGAGTAGGATTTCTTGCGAGACGTCCTCTGTAAAGACGTAGGCCTTGAAGTTAGCTTTCCAACGACTTCTCAAATGGCCCGATCAGACCAACGCAGCTCTTGTTATGACCAAAATACAAAGCTCGTGTCCGTAACACCTATAGGAAGGCACACTACCTTTATTCGGGGCCATTTGGGCATCTCAGGTGAGGCTTTCATGGACCTATCGCCTAACTAGCATCACACCATGCCTAGGGCAAAGAATTTGCGATTTGAAATTTTCTGAGATTTTGAGATTTTTTGTGGACTACCCCCTTTGGAAAAAGTCGAGAATACAAGCTGCTGGAAAAATGATTTTTTTGGACATCTTCGAGAAGGATTTCTCAGGAGACGTCCTCTGTAGAAAAGTAGACCTTGAAGTTATCTTTCCAACGAGCTCTCAAACGGCCCAATCAGACCAACGCAGCTCTTGTTATGACCAAAATACAAAGCTCATGTCCGTAACACCTACAGAAAGGCACACTACCTTCATTCCGGGGCCATTTTGGCATCTCAGGTGGGCCATTCATGGACCTATCGCCTAACTAGCATCACACCATGCCTAGGGCAAAGAATTTGGTGTTTTAAATTTTCTGAGATGTTTAGATTTTTTGTGGACTACCCCCTTACGAAAAATCGAGAATCCAAGCTTGTGGAAAAATGATTTTTTTGGACATCTTCAAGGAGGATTTCTCAGGATACATCCTCTGTAAAGCCGTAGGCCTTGTAGTTAGCTTTCCAACGAGCTCCCAAATGGCCCGATCAGACCAACGCAACTCTTGTTATGACCAAAATACCAAGCTCGTGTCCGTAACACCTATAGAAAGGCACACTACCTTCATTCCGGGGCCATTTGGGCATCTCATGTGGGCCTTTCATGGACCTATCGCATAACTAGCATCACACCATGCCTATTGAAAGGAATTTGAGTTTTAAATTTTCTGAGATTTTGAGATTTTTTGTAGACTACCCCCCTTTGGAAAAAGTCGAGAATCCAAGCTCGTGGAAAAATGATTTTTTTTTGACATCTTCGAGGAGGATTTCTCAGGAGAGATCCTCTGTAAAGACGTAGGCCTTGAAGTTATCTTTTCAACGAGCTCTCAAATGGCCCGATCAGACAAACGCAACTCTTGTTATGACTAAAATACCAAGGTCGTGTCAGTAACACCTATAGAAAGGAATACTACCTTCATTCCGGGGCCATTTGGGCATCTCAGGTGGGCCTTTCATGGACCTATCGCCTAACTAGGATCACACCATGCCTAGGGCAAAGAATTTGGGGTTTTGAATTTTCTAAGATGTTGAGATTTTTTGTGGACTACCCCCTTTGGAAAAAGTCGAGAATCCACGCTAGTGGAAAAATGATTTTTTTTTTAGACATCTTCGAGGAGGATTTCTCAGGAGAGGTCCTCTGTAAAGACGTAGGCCTTGAATTAATCTTTTCAACGAGCTCTGAATAGCCCATCACACCAACAGAACTCTTGTTATGACCAAAATACCAAGCTCGTGTCCGTAACACCTATAGAAAGGCACACTACCTTCATTCCGGGTCCATTTGGGCATCTCAGGTGGGCCTTTCATGGACCTATCGCCAAACTAGCATCACACCATGACTAGGGCAAAGAATTTGGGGTTTTAAATTTTTTGAGATTTTTTGATTTTTTGTGGACTACCCCCATTGGAAAAAGTCGAGAATCCAAGCCGGTGGAAAAATCATTTTTTTGGACATCTTCGAAGAGGATTACACATGAGACATCCTCTGTCAAGACATAGGACTTGAAGTTAGCTTTCCAACGAGCTCTCAAATGGCCCGATCAGACCAACGCAACTCTTGTTATGACTAAAATACAATGCTCGTGTCCGTAACACCTATAGAAATGAACACTACCTTCATTTTGTGGCCATTTGGGCATCTCAGGTGAGCCTTTCATGGACCTATTGCCTAACTAGCATCACACCACTCCTAGGGAAATGAATTTGGGGTTTTAAATTTTCTGAGATTTTGAGATTTTTTGTGGACTACCCCCTTTGAAAAAGTCGAGAATACAAGTTGGTAGAAAAATAATTTTTTTGGACATGTTCGAGGAGGATTCCTCATGAGACGTCTTCAGTAAAGCCGTAGGCCTTGAAGTGAACTTTCCAAGGAGCTCTCAAATGGCCCGATCAGACCAACGCAGCTCTTGTTATGACCAAAATAAAAAGATCGTGTCTGTAACACCTATAGAAAGGCACACTACCTTAATTCCGGGGCCATTTGGGCATCTCAGGTGGGACTTTCATGGACCTATCGCCTAACTAGCATCACACCATGCCTAGGGCAATGAATTTGGGGTTTTAAATTGTCTGAGATGTTGAGACTTTTTGTGGACTACCCCCTTTCGAAAAAGTCGAGAATCCAAGCTGGTGGAAAAATGATTTTTTTGGACATCTTCGAGGCGGATTCCTCATGAGACGTCCTCAGTAAAGTTGTAGGCCTTGACGTTAGCTTGCTCTCAAATGGCCCGATCAGACCAACGCATCTCTTGCTATGACAAAAATACCAAGCTCGTGTCCGTAACACCTATAGAAAGGCACATTACCTTCATTCCGGGGCCATTTGGGCATCTCAGGTGGGACTTTCATGGACCTATCGCCTAACTAGCATCACAACATGCCTAGGGCAACGAATTTGGGGTTTTAAATTGTCTGAGATGTTGTGATTTTTTGTGGACTACCCCCTTTGGAAAAAGTCGAGAATCCAACTGGTGGAAAAATGATTTTTTTGGACATCTTCGAGGCGGATTCCTCATGAGACGTCCTCAGTAAAGTCGTAGGCCTTGACGTTAGCTTGCTCTCAAATGGCCCGATCAGACCAACGCAGCTCTTGCTATGACAAAAATACCAAGCTCGTCTCCGTAATACCTATAGAAAGGCACACTACCTTCATTCCGGGGCCATTTGGGCATCTCAGGTTGGCCTTTCATCGACCTATCGCCTAACTAGCATCACAACATGCCTAGAGAAAAGAAGTTGCGGTTTTAAATTTTCTGAGATTTTGAGATTTTTTGCGGACTACCCCCTTTGGAAAAAGTCGAGAATCCAGGCTTCTGGAAAAATGATTTTTTTGGACATATTCGAGGTGGATTTCTCAGGAGACGTCCTCTATAAAGACGTACGACTTGAAGTTAGCTTTCCAAGGAGCTCTCAAATGGCCCGATCAGACCAACGCAGCTCTTGTTATGACCAAAATACAAAGCTCGTGTCCGTAACACCTATAGAAACGCACACTACCTTCATTCCGGGGCCATTTGGGCATCTCAGGTGGGACTTTCATGGACCTATCGCCTAACTAGCATCACACCATGCCTAGGGCAACGAATTTGGGGTTTTAAATTGTTTGAGATGTTGAGACTTTTTGTGGACTACCCCCTTTGGAAATAGTCGAGAATCCAAGCTGGTGGAAAAATGATTTTTTTGGACATCTTCGAGGCGGATTCCTCATGAGACGTCCTCAGTAAAGTCGTAGGCCTTGACGTTAGCTTGCTCTCAAATGGCCCGATCAGACCAACGCAGCTCTTGCTATGACAAAAATACCAAGCTCGTGTCCGTAACACCTATAGAAAGGCACATTACCTTCATTCCGGGGCCATTTGGGCATCTCAGGTGGGACTTTCATGGACCTATCGCCTAACTAGCATCACACCATGCCTAGGGCAACGAATTTGGGGTTTTAAATTGTTTGAGATGTTGAGACTTTTGTGGACTACCCCCTTTGGAAAAAGTCATGAATCCAAGCTGGTGGAAAAATGATTTTTTTTTACATCTTCGAGGAGGATTTCTCATGAGATGTCCTCTGTAAAGCCGTAGGCCTTGAAGTTAGCTTTCCAACGAGCTCTTAAATGGCCCGATCAAACTAACGTAGCTCTTGTTATGACCAAAATACCAAGCTCGTGTCTGTAACACCTATTGGAAGGCACACTACCTTCATTCCGGGGCCATTTGGGCATCTCAGGTGGGCCTTTCATGGACCTATCGCCTAACTAGCATCACACCATGCCTAGGGAAAAGAATTTGGTGTTTTAAATTTTCTGAGATTTTGAGATTTTTTGTGGACTACCCCCTTTGAAAAATGTCGAGAATCCAAGCTGGTGGAAAAATGATATTTTTGGACACCTTCGAGGAGGATTTCTCATGAGACGTCCGCAGTAGAGCCGTAGGCCTTGAATTTATCTTTTCAACGAGCTCTAAAATGGCCCGATCAGACCAACGCAGCTCGTGTTATGACCAAAATACCAAGCTCGTGTCTGTAACACCTATAGAAAGGCACACTACCTTCATTTCGTGGCCATTTGGGCATCTCAGGTTGGCTTTTTATGGACCTATTGCCTAACTAGCATCACCCCATGCCTAGGGCAAAGAATATGGGGTTTTAAATTTTCTGATATTTTGAGATTTTTTGTGGACTACCCCCTTTGAAAAAAGTCAAGAATCCAAGGTGGTGGAATAAATATTTTTTTGGAAATCTTCGAGGAGGATTGTTCAGGAGACGTCCTCAGTAAAGCCATAGGCCATGAAGTTAGCTTTCCAACGAGCTCTCAAATGGCCCGATCAGACCAACGTAGCTCTTCTTATGACCAAAATACCAAGCTCGTGTCCGTAACACCTAAAGGAAGGCACACTACCTTCATTCCGGGGCCATTTGGGCATCTCAGGTGGTCCTTTCATGGACCTATCGCCTACCTAGCATCACACCATGCCTAGGGCAAAGAATTTGGGGTTTTAAATTTTCTGAGATTTTGAGATATTTTGTGGACTACCCCCTTTGGAAAAAGTCGAGAATCCAAGCTGCTGGAAAAATGATTTTTTTTGACATCTTCGACTAGGATTTCTTGCGAGACGTTCTTTGTAAAGACGTAGGCCTTGAAGTTAGCTTTCCAATGACTTCTCAAATGGCCCGATCAGACCAACGCAGCTCTTGTTATGACCAAAATACAAAGCTCGTGTCCGTAACACCTATAGGAAGGCACACTACCTTTATTCCGAGGCCATTTGGGCATCTCAGGTGAGCCTTTCATGGACCTATCGCCTAACTAGCATCACACCATGCCTAGGGCAATGAATTTGCGATTTGAGATTTTTTGAGATTTTGAGATATTTTGTGGACTACCCCCTTTGGAAAAAGTCGAGAATACAAGCTGCTAGAAAAATGATTTTTTTGGACATCTTCGAGAAGGATTTCTCAGGAGACGTCCTCTGTAGAAAAGTAGACCTTGAAGTTATCTTTCCAACGAGCTCTCAAATGGCCCAATCAGACCAACACAGCTCTTGTTATGACCAAAATACAAAGCTCATGTCCGTAACACCTTTAGAAAGGCACACTACCTTCATTCCGGGGCCATTTGGGCATCTCAAATGGGCCTTTCATGGACCTATCGCCTAACTACCATCACACCATGCCTAGGGCAAAGAATTTGGGGTTTTAAATTTTCTGAGATTTTGAGATTTTTTGTGGACTACCCCCTTTGAAAAAAGTCGAGAATCCAAGGTGGTGGAAAAATGATTTTTTTGGACATCTTCGAGTAGGATTGCTCAGGAGACGTCCTCTGTAAAGCCATAGGCCATGAAGTTAGCTTTCCAACGAGCTCTCAAATGGCCCCATCATACCAACGCAGCTCTTATTATGACCAAAATACCAAGCTCGTGTCCATAACACCTATAGAAAGGCACACTACCTTCATTCCGAGGCCATTTGGGCATCTCAGGTGGGCCTTTCATGGACGTATTGCCTAACTAGCATCACACCATGCCTAGGGCAAAGAATTTGGGGTTTTAAATTTTCTGAGATTTTGAAATATTTTGAGGACTACATCCTTTGGAAAAAGTCGAGAATCCAAGCTGCTGGAAAAATGATTTTTTGGACAACTTTGAGTAGGATTTCTTGCTATCTTGATTAAGACCGAAAACTATCTAAAATGGGCCTTGAAGTTAGATTTCCAACGAGCTCTCAAATGGCCCGATCAGACCAACTCAGCTCTAGTTATGACCAAAATACCAAGCTCGTGTCCGGAACTCCTATAGAAAGGCACACTACCTTAATTCCGGGGCCATTTGGGCATCTCAGGTGGGTCTTTCATGGACCTATCGCCTAACTAGCATCACACCAAACCTAGGGCAAAGAATTTAGGGTTTTAAATTTTCTGAGATTTTGAGATTTTTTGTGGACTACCCATTTTGAAAAAAGTCGAGAATCCAAGGTGGTGGAAAAATGACTTTTTTTGGACATCTTCAAGGAGGATTGCTCAGGAGACGTCCTCAGTAAAGTCATAGGCCATGAAGTTAGCTTTCCAACAAGCTCTCCAATGGCCCCATCAGACCAACGCAGCTCTTAATATGACCAAAATACCAAGCTCTTCTCCGTAACACCTATAGAAAGGCACACTACCTTCATTCCGGGGCCATTTGGGCATCTCAGGTGGGCCTTTCATGGACCTATCGTCTAACTAGCATTACACCATGCCTAGGGAAAAGAATTTGGGGTTTTAAATTTTTCTGAGATTTTGAGATATTTTTTGGACTACCCCCTTTGGACAAAGTCGATAATCCAAGCTACTGGAAAAATGATTTTTTTTGGACATGTTCGAGTAGGATTTCTTGCAAACCGTCCTTTGTAAAGACGTAGGCCTTGAAGTTAGCTATCCAACGAGCTCTCAAATGGCCCGATCAGACCAACGCAGCTCTTGTTATGACCAAAATACCAAGCTCGTGTCTGTAACGCCTATAGAAAGGCACACTACCATCATTCCGGGGCCATTTGGGCATCTCAGGTGGGCCTTTCATTCACCTATCGCCTAACTAGCATCACACCATGCCTAGGGCAAAGAATTTGCATTTTTAAATTTTCTGAGATTTTGAGATTTTTTGTGGACTAACCCCTTTGGAAAAAGTCGAGAATACAAGATGCTGGAAAAATGATTTTTTTGGACATCTACGAGCAGGATTTCTCAGAAGACGTCCTCTGTAGAGACGTAGGCCTTGAAGTTAGCTTTCCAACGAGCTCTCAAATAGCCCGATCAGACCAACGCAGCTCTTGTTATGGCCAAAATACAAAGCTCGTGTCTGTAACACCTATAGAAAGGCACATTACCTTCATTCCGGGGCCATTTGGGCATCTCAGGTGGGCCTTTCATGGATCTATCGCCTAACTAGCATCACAGCATACCTAGGGCAAAGAATTTGGGGTTTCAAATTTTCTGAGATTTTGAGACTTTTTGGGGACTACCCCCTTTGGAAAAACTCGAGAATCCAAGCTGGTGGAAAAATGATTTTTTTAGACATCTTCGAGGAGGATTTCTCAGGAGATGTCCTCTGTAAAGACGTAGGCTTTGAAGTTAGCTTTCCAACAAGCTCTCAAGTGACCCGATCAAACAAACGTAGCTCTTGTTATTACCAAAATACCAAGCTCGTTTTTGTAACATCTATAGGAAGGAACACTACCTTCATTCCGGGGCCATTTGGGCATCTCAGGTAGGCCTTTCATGGACCTATTGCCTAACTAGCATCACACCATGCCTAGGGCAAAGAATTTGGGGTTTTAAATTTTCTGAGATTTTGAGATATTTTTTGGACTACCCCCTTTGGAAAAAGTCGAGAATCCAAGATGCTGGAAAAATGATTTTTTTGGACATCTTTGAGTAGGATTTCTTCCGAGACATTCTCAGTAGAGCCATATGCCTTGAAGTTAGCTTTCCAACGAGCTCTCAAATGGCCTGATCAGACCAACGCAGCTCTAGTTATGACCAAAATACCAAGCTCGTGTCCGGAACACCTATAGAAAGGCACACTACCTTCATTCCGGGTCCATTTAGGCATCTCAGGTAGGCCTTTCATAGATCTATCGCCTAACTGGCATCACACCATGCATAGGGCAAAGAATTTGGGGTTTTAAATTTTCTGAGATTTTTAGATTTTTTGTGGACTACCACCTTTGAAAAAAGTCGAGAATCCAAGGTGGTGGAAAAATGATTTTTTTGGACATCTTCGAGGAGGATTGCTCAAGAGACGTCCTAAGTAAAGTCGTAGGCCATGAATTTAGCTTTCCAACGAGCTCTCAAATGGCCCCATCGGACACACGCAGCTCTTGTTATGACCAAAATACCAAGCTCGTGTCCGTAACACCTATAGAAAGGCACACTACCTTCATTCCGGGAGCATATGGGCATCTCAGGTGGGACTTTCATGGACCTATCGCCTAACTAGCATCACACCATGCCTAGGGCAAAGAATTTGGGGTTTTAAATTTTCTGAGATGTTGACACTTTTTGTGGACTACCCCCTTTGGAAAAAGTCATGAATGCAAGCTGGTGGAAAAATGATTTTTTTTGTACATCTTCGAGGAGGATTTCTCAGGAGATGTCCTCTGTAAAGCCGTAGGCCTTGAAGTTAGCTTTCTAACGAGCTCTTAAATGGCCCGATCAAACCAACGTAGCTCTTGTTATGACCAAAATACCAAGCTCGTGTCTGTAACACCTATAGAAAGGCACACTACCTTCATTCCGGGAGCATATGGGCATCTCAGGTGGGACATTCATGGACCTATCGCGTAACTAGCATCACTCCATGCCTAGGGAAAAGAATTTGGGGTTTTAAATTTTCTGAGATTTTGAGATTTTTTGTGGACTACCCCCTTTGAAAAGAGTCAAGAATCCAAGCTGGTGGAAAAATGATTTTTTTGGACACCTTCGAGGAGGATTACTCATGAGACGTCCGCAGTAGAGTCATAGGCCTTGAAGTTATCTTTTCAACGAGCTCTAAAATGGCTCGATCAGACCAACGCAGCTCTTGTTATGACCAAAATACCAAGCTCGTGTCCGTAACACCTATAGAAAGGCACACTACCTTCATTTCGTGGCCATTTGGGCATCTCAGGTTGGCTTTTTATGGACCTATCGCCTAACTAGAGTCACCCCATGCCTAGGGCAAAGAATTTGGGGTTTTAAATTTTCTGATATTTTGAGATTTTTTGTGTACTACCCCCTTTGAAAAAAGTCAAGAATCCAAGGTGGTGAAAAAAATATTTTTTTTGGAAATCTTCGAGGAGGATTGTTCAGGAGACGTCCTCAGTAAAGCCATAGGCCATGAAGTTAGCTTTCCAACGAGCTCTCAAATGGCCCCATCAGACCAACGCAGCTCTTGTTATGACCAAAATACCAAGCTTGTGTCCGTAACACCTATAAAAAGGCACACTACCTTCATTCCGGGAGCATATGGGCATCTCAGGTGGGACTTTCATGGACCTATCGCCTAAATAGCATCACATCATGCCTAGGGCAAAGAATTTGGAGTTTTAAATTTTCTGAGATTTTGAGATTTTTTTGGACTACCCCCTTTGGAAAAAGTCGAGAATCCATGCTAGTGGAAAAATGATTTTTTTGGAAATCTTTGAGGTGGATTTCTCCGGAGGATTCCTCTATAAAGATGTAGTCCATGAAGTTAGCTTTCAAACGAGCTCTCAAATAGCCCGATCAGACCAACGTAGCTCTTGTTATGACCAAAATACCAAGCTTGTGTCCGTAACACCTAAAGGAAGGCACACTACCTTCATTCCGGGGCCATTTGGGCATCTCAGGTGGGCCTTTCATGGACCTATCGCCAACCTAGCATCAAACCATGCCTAGGGCAAAGAATTTGGAGTTTTAAATTTTCTGAGATTTTGAGATATTTTGTGGACTACCCCACTTTGGAAAAATTCGAGAATCCAAGCTGCTGGAAAAATGATTTTTTTTGACATCTTCGAGTAGGATTTCTTGCGAGACGTCCTCTGTAAAGATGTAGGCTTTGAAGTTAGGTTTCCAACGACTTCTCAAATTGCCCGATCAGACCAACGAAGCTCTTGTTATGACCAAAATACAAAGCTCGTGTCCGTAACACCTATAGGAAGGCACACTACCTTTATTCCGGGGCCATTTGGGCATCTCAGGTAAGCCTTTCATGGACCTATCGCCTAACTAGCATCACACCATGCCTAGGGCAAAGAATTTGCGATTTGAAATTTTTTGAGATTTTGAGATTTTTTGTGGACTACCCCCTTTGGAAAAAGTCGAGAATACAAGCTGCTGGAAAAATGATTTTTTTGGACATCTTCGAGCAGGATTTCTCAGTAGACGTCCTCTGTAGAAACGTAGACCTTGAAGATAGTTTTCCAACGAGCTCTCAAATGGCCCAATCAGACCAACGCAGCTCTTGTTATGACCAAAATACAAAGCTCATGTCCGTAACACCTATAGAAAGGCAAACTACCTTCATTCCAGGGCCATTTGGGCATCTCAGGTGGGCCTTTCATGGACCTATTACCTAAATAGCATCACACCATGCCTAGGGCAAAGAATTTGGGGTTTTAAATTTTCTGAGATTTTGAGATTTTTTGTGGACTACCCCCTTTGATAAAAGTCGAGAATCGAAGGTGGTGGAAAAATGATTTTTTTGGACATCTTCGAGCAGGATTGCTCAGGAGACGTCCTCTGTAAAGCCATAGGCCATGAAGTTAGCTTTCCAACGAGCTCTCTAATGGCCCCATCATACCAACGCAACTCTTATTACGACCAAAATACCAAGCTCGTGTCCGTAACACCTATAGAAAGGCACACTACCTTCATTCCGAGGCCATTTGGGCATCTCAGGTGGGTCTTTCATGGACGTATTGCCTAACTAGCATCACACCATGCCTAGGGCAAAGAATTTGGGGTTTTAAATTTTCTGAGATTTTGAGATATTTTGTGGACTACCTCCTTTGTAAAAAGTCGAGAATCCAAGTTGCTGGAAAAATGATTTTTTGGATAACTTTGAGTAGGATTTCTTGCTATCTTGATTAAGACCGAAAACTATCTAAAATGGGCCTTGAAGTTAGATTTCCAACGAGCTCTCAAATGGCCCGATCAGACCAACTCAGCTCTAGTTATGACCAAAATACCAAGCTCGTGTCCGGAACACCTATAGAAAGACACACTACCTTAATTCCGGGGCCATTTGGGCATCTCAGGTGGGTCTTTCATGGACCTATCGCCTAACTAGCATCACACCAAACCTAGGGCAAAGAATTTAGGGTTTTAAATTTTCTGAGATTTTGAGATTTTTTGTGGACTACCCATTTTGAAAAAAGTCGAGAATCCAAGGTGGTGGAAAATGATTTTTTTGGACATCTTCAAGGAGGATCGCTCAGGAGACGTCCTCAGTAATGACATAGGCCATGAAGTTAGCTTTCCAACAAGCTCTCAAATGGCCCCATGAGACCAACGCAGCTCTTGTTATGACCAAAATACCAAGCTCGTCTCCGTAACACCTATAGAAAGGCACACTACCTTCATTCCAGGGCCATATGGGCATCTCAGGTGGGCCTTTCATGGACCTATCGCCTAACTAGCATTACACCATGCCTAGGGCAAAGAATTTGGGGTTTTAAATTTTCTGAGATTTAGAGATATTTTGTGGACTACCCCCTTTGGAAAAAGTCGATAATCCAAGCTGCTGGAAAAATGATTTTTTTGGACATGTTCGAGTAGGATTTCTTGCAAGAAGTCCTCTGTAAAGACGTAGGCCTTGAAGTTAGCTATCCAACGAGCTCTCAAATGGCCCGATCAGACAAACGCAGCTCTTGTTATGACCAAAATACCAAGCTCGTGTCTGTAACACCTATAGAAAGGCACACTACCATCATTCCGGGGCCATTTGGGCATCTCAGGTGGGTCTTTCATGGACCTATCGCCTAACTAGCATCACACCATGCCTAGGGCAAAGAATTTGCGTTTTTAAATTTTCTGAGATTTTGAGATTTTTTGTGGACTACCCCCTTTGGAAAAAGTCGAGAATACAAGCTGCTGGAAAAATGATTTTTTTGGACATCTTCGAGCAGGATTTCTCAGGAGACGTCCTCTGTAGAGACGTAGGCCTTGAAGTTAGCTTTCCAACGAGCTCTCAAATAGCCCGATCAGACCAACGCAGCTCTTGTTATGGCCAAAATACAAAGCTCGTGTCTGTAACACCTATAGAAAGGCACACTACCTTCATTCCGGGGCCATTTGGGCATCTCAGGTGGGCCTTTCATGGACCTATCGCCTAACTACCATCACAGCATGCCTAAGGCAAAGAATTTGGGGCTTCAAATTTTCTGAGATTTTGTGACTTTTTGGGGACTACCCCCTTTGGAAAAATTCGAGAATCCAAGCTGGTGGGCCTTTCATGGACCGAAATTCCAAGCTAGTTTCTGTAACACCTATAGGAAGGAACACTACCTTCATTACGAGGCCATTTGGGCATCTCAGGTGGGCCTTTCATGGACCTATTGCCTAACTAGCATCACACCATGCCTAGGGCAAAGAATTTGCTGTTTTAAATTTTCTGAGATTTTGAAATTTTTTGTGGAATACCCCCTTTGAAAAAAGTCGAGAATCCAAGGTGGTGGAAAAATGATATTTTTGAACATCTTCGAGGAGGATTGCTCAGGAGACGTCCTTTCATCTCGCACGGCTCCTAAGTGAAAAAAAAATAGTGCAGCAGGCTGTTCGCAAGGGCCACAGTAAAGTCGTATGCCATGAAGTTAGCTTTCCAACGAGCTCTCAAATGGCCCCATCAGACCAACGCGGCTCTTGTTATGACCAAAATACCAAGCTCGTGTCTGTAACACCTATAGAAAGGCACACTACCTTCATTCCGGGGCCATTTGGGCATCTCAGGGGGCCTTTCATGGACGTATCTTCTAACTAGCATCACACCATGCCTAGGACAAAGAATATGGGGTTTCAAATTTTTTGAGATTTTGAGATATTTTGTGGACTACCCCCTTTGGAAAAAGTCGAGAATCCAAGATGTTGGAAAAATTATTTTTTTAGACAACTTTGAGTAGGATTTCTTCCGAGACGTCCTCAGTAGATCCATAGGCCTTGAAGTTAGCTTTCCAACGAGCTCTCAAATTGCCTGATTAGACCAACGCAGCTCTAGTTATGACCAAAATACCAAGCTCGTGTCCGGAACACATATAGAAAGGCACACTACCTTCATTCTGGGTCCATTTAGGCATCTCAGGTAGGCCTTTCATAGATCTATCACCTAACTGGCATCACACCATGCATAGGGCAAAGAATTTGGGGTTTTAAATTTTCTGAGATTTTGAGATTTTTTGTGGACTACCACCTTTGAAAAAAGTCGAGAATCCAAGGTGGTGGAAAAATGATTTTTTTGGACATCTTGGAGGAGGATTTCTCAAGAGACGTCCTAAGTAAAGTCGTAGGCCATGAAGTTAGCTTTCCAACGAGCTCTCAAATGGCCCCATCAGACCAACGCAGCTCTTGTTATGACCAAAATACCAAGCTCGTGTCCATAACACCTATAGAAAGGCACACTACCTTCATTTCGGGGCCATTTGGGCATGTCAGGTGGGCCTTTCATGGACCTATCGCCTAACTAGCATCACACCATGCCTAGGGCAAAGAATTTGGGGTTCTAAATTTTCTGAGATTTTGAGATATTTTGTGGACTACCCCCTTTGGAAAAAGTTGAGAATCCAAGCTGGTTTAAAAATGATTATTATGGACATCTTCGAGTAGGATTTCTTGCGAGACGTCCTCTATAAAGACGTAGGCCTTGAAGTTAGCTTTTCAACGAGCTCTCAAATGGCCCGATCACACGAACGCAGCTCTTGCTATGACCAAAATACCAAGTTCGTGTCTGTAACACCTATAGAAAGGCACACTACCATCATTCCGGGGCCATTTGGGCATCTCAGGTGGGCCTTTCATGCACCTATCGCCTAACTAGCATCACACCATGCCTAGGGCAAAGAATTTACGATTGTAAATTTTCTGAGATTTAGAGATTTTTTGTGGACTACCCCCTTTGGAAAAAGTCGAGAATACAAGCTGCTGGAAAAAATGATTTTTTTGGACATCTTCGGGCAGGATTTCTCAGGAGACGTGCTTTTTTTGTAGAGACGTAGGCCTTGAATTTAGCTTTCCAACAAGCTCTCAAATGGCCCGATCAGACCAACGCAGCTCTTGTTATGACCAAAATACAAAGCTCGTGTCTGTAACATCTATAGAAAGGCACACTACCTTCATTCCGTGGCCATTTGGGCATCTCAGGTGGGCCTTTCATGGACCTATCGCCTAACTAGCATCACACCATGCCTAGGAAAAAGAATTTGCGGTTTTAAATTTTCTGAGATTTTGACCTTTTTTGTGGACTACCCCCTTTGAAAAAAGTCGAGAATACAAGTTGGTGGAAAAATGATTTTTTTGGACATCTTCGAGGAGGATTTCTCATGAGACGTCCTACTTAGATGCTTTCAGCAATTATCCGCTCCACACTTGGCTACCAGTAGAGCCGTAGGCCATGAAGTTAGCTTTCCAACGAGCTCTCAAATGGCCCGATCAGACCAACGCAGCTCTTGTTATGACCAAAATACAAGCTCGTGTCTATAACACCTATAGAAAGGCACACTACCTTCATTCTGTGGCCATTTGGACATCTCAGGTGGGCCTTTCATGGACCTATCGCGTAACTAGCATCACACCATGCCTAGGGCAAAGAATTTGGGGTTTTAAATTTTCTGAGATTTTGAGATTTTTTGTGGACTACCACCTTTGAAAAAAGTCGAGAATCCAAGGTGGTGGAAAAATGATTTTTTTGGACATCTTAGAGGAGGATTTCTTACAAGACGTCCTCTGTAAAGACGTAGGCCTTGAAGTTAGCTTTTCAACGAGCTCTCAAATGGCCCGATCACACGAACGCAGCTCTTGCTATGACCAAAATACCAAGTTCGTGTCCGTAACACCTATAGAAAGGCACACTACCATCATTCCGGGGCCATTTGGGCATCTCAGCTGGGCCTTTCATGCACCTATCGCCTAACTAGCATCACACCATGCCTAGGGCAAAGAATTTGTGATTGTAAATTTTCTGAGATTTTGAGATTTTTAGTGGACTACCCCCTTTGGAAAAAGTCGAGAATACAAGCTGCTGGAAAAAATGATTTTTTTGGACATCTTCGAGCAGGATTTCTCAGGAGACGTGCTCTGTAGAGACGTAGGCCTTGAATTTAGCTTTCCAACAAGCTCTCAAATGGCCCGATCAGACCAACGCAGCTCTTGTTATGACCAAAATACAAAGCTCGTGTCTGTAACACCTATAGAAAGGCACACTACCTTCATTCCGTGGCCATTTGGGCATCTCAGGTGGGCCTTTCATGGACCTATCGCCTAACTAGCATCACACCATGCCTAGGAAAAAGAATTTGCGGTTTTAAATTTTCTGAGATTTTGAGCTTTTTCGTGGACTACCCCCTTTGAAAAAAGTCGAGAATACATGTTGGTGGAAAAATGATTTTTTTGGACATCTTCGAGGAGGATTTCTCATGAGACGTCCTACTTAGATGCTTTTAGCAATTATCCGCTCCACACTTGGCTACCAGTAGAGCCGTAGGTCATGAAGTTAGCTTTCCAACGAGCTCTCAAATGGCCCCATCAGATGAACGCAGCTCTTGTTATGACCAAAATACAAGCTCGTGTCTATAACACCTATAGAAAGGCACACTACCTTCATTCTGTGGCCATTTGGACATCTCAGGTGGGCCTTTCATGGACCTATCGTGTAACTAGCATCACACCATGCCTAGGGCAAAGAATTTGGGGTTTTAAATTTTCTGAGATTTTGAGATATTTTGTGGACTACCCCCTTTGGAAAAAGTCGAGAATCCAAGCTGCTAGAAAAATGATTTTTTTGGACATGTTCGATTAGGATTTCTTACAAGATGTCCTCTTTAAAGACGTAGGCCTTGAAGTTAGCTTTCCAACGAGCTCTAAAATGGCCCGATCAGACCAACCCAGCTCTTGCTATTACCAAAATACCAAGCTCGTGTTCGTAACACCTATAGAAAGGCACACTACCATCATTCCGGGGCCATTTGGGCATCTCATGTGGGCCTTTAATGGACCTATCGCCTAACTAGCATCACACCATGCCTAGGGCAAAGAATTTGCGATTTTAAATTTTCTGAGATTTTGAGATTTTTTGTGGACTACAGCTTTTGGAAAAAGTCGAGAATACAAGCTGCTGGAAAAATGATTTTTTTGGACATCTTCGAGCGGGATTTCTCAGGAGATGTCCTCCTTATCATTCAGGAAAGACAAGAGTTGTAGGCCTTGAAGTTAGCTTTCCAACGAGCTCTCAAATGGCCCCATCAGATGAACGCAGCTCTTGTTATGACCAAAATACAAAGCTCGTATTCGTAACACCTATAGAAAGGCACACTACCTTCATTCCGGGGCCATTTGGGCATCTCAGGTGGGTCTTTCATGGACCTATCGCCTAACTAGCATCACACCATACCTAGGGCAAAGAATTTGCGGTTTCAAATTTTCTGAGATTTTGAGACTTTTTGTGGACTACCCCCTTTGGAAAAAGTCGAGAATACAAGCTGCTGGAAAAATGATTTTTTTGGACATCTTCGAGCAGGATTTCTCAGAAGACGTCCTCTGTGGAGACGTAGGCCTTGAAGTTATCTTCCCAAAAAGCTCTGAAATGGCCCGATCAGACCAACGCATCTCTTGTTATGACCAAAATACAAAGATCGTGTCTATAACACCTATAGAAAGGCACACTACCTTCATTCCGGGGCCATTTGGGCATCTCAGGTGGGCCTTTCATGGACCTATTGCCTAACTAGCATCACACCATGCATAGGTCAAAGAATTTGCGATTTTCAATTTTCTGAGATTTTGAGATTTTTTGTGGACTACACCTTTTGGAAAAAGTCGAGAATACAAGTTGGTGGGAAAATGATTTTTTTGGACATCTTCGAGGAGGATTTCTCATGAGACGTCCTACTTAGATGCTTTCAACAGTTATCCCCTCCACACTTGGCTACCAGTAGAGCCGTAGGCCATGAAGTTAGCTTTCCAACGAGCTCTCAAATGGCTCGATCAGACTAACGCAGCTCTTGTTATGACCAAAATACAAGCTCGTGTCCGTAACACCTATAGAAAGGCACACTACCTTCATTCTGTGGCCATTTGGGCATCTCAAGTGGGCCTTTGATGGACCTATCGCCTAACTAGCATCACACCATGCCTAGGGAAAAGAATTTGGGGTTTTCAATTTTCTAAGATTTTGAGATATTTTGTGGACTACCCCTTTGGAAAAAGTCGAGAATCCAAACTGCTGGAAAAATGATTTTTTTGGACATGTTCGAGTAGGATTTCTTGCGAGACATCCTCTATAAAGATGTAGGCCATGAAGTTAGCTTTCCAACGAGCTCTCAAATGGCCCGATCAGACCAACCCAGCTCTTGCTATGACCAAAATACCAAGCTCGTGTCCGTAACACCTATAGAAAGGCACACTACCATCATTCCGAGGCCATTTGTGCATCTCAGGTAAACCTTTCATGGACCTATCGCCTAACTTGCATCACACCATGCCTAGGGCAAAGAATTTGCGATTTTAAATTTTCTGATATTTTGAGATTTTTTGTTGACTACACCTTTGGAAAAAGTCGAGAATACAAGCTGCTGGAAAAATGATTTTTTTGGACATCTTCGAGCAGGATCTCTAAAGAGACGTCCGTTGTAGAGTCGTAGGCCTTGAAGTTATCTTTCCAACGAGCTCTCAAATGGCCCGATCAGATAAACGCAGCTCTTCTTATGACCAAAATACAAAGTTCGTATCTGTAACACCTATTGAAAGGCACATTACCTTCATTCCGGGGCCATTTGGGCATCTCAGGTAGGCCTTTCATGGACCTATCGCCTAACTAGCATCACACCATGCCTAGGGCAAAGAATTTGCGATTTTAAATTTTCTGAGATTTTGAGATTTTTTATGGACTACACCTTTTGGAAAAAGTCGAGAATACAAGCTGCTGGAAAAATGATTTTTTGGGAAATCTTCGAGCAGGATTTCTCAGGAGACGTCCTCCTTATCATTTAGGAAAGACAAGAGTTGTAGGCCTTGAAGTTAGCTTTCCAACGAGCTCTCAAATGGCCCCATCAGATGAACGCATCTCTTGTTATGACCAAAATACAAAGCTCGTATCCGTAACACCTATAGAAAGGCACAGTACCTTCATTCCGGGGCCATTTAGGCATCTCAGGTGGGCCTTTCATAGACCTATCACCTGACTAGCATCACACCATGCCTAGGGAAAAGAATTTGGGGTTTCAAATTTTCTGAGATTTTGAGACTTTTTGTGGACTACCCCCTTTGGAAAAAGTCGAGAATACAAGCTGCTGGAAAAATGATTTTTTTGGACATCTTCGAGCAGGATTTCTCAGGAGACGTCCTCTGTAGGGACGTAGGCCTTGAAGTTAGCTTTCCAACAAGCTCTCAAATGGCCCGATCAGACCAACGCAGCTCTTGTTATGACCAAAATACAAAGCTCGTGTCTATAACACCTATAGAAAGGCACACTACCTTCATTCAGGGGCCATTTGGGCATCTCAGGTGGGCCTTTCATGGACCTATTGCCTAACTAGCATCACACCATGCATAGGTCAAAGAATTTGCGATTTTTAATTTTCTGAGATTTTGAGATTTTTTGTGGACTACCCCCTTTGGAAAAAGTCGAGAATACAAGCGGCTGGAAAAAATGATTTTTTTGGACATCTTCGAGCAGAATTTCTCAGGAGACGTGCTCTGTAGAGACATAGGCCTTGAATTTAGCTTTCCAACGAGCTCTCAAATGGCCCGATCAGACCAACGCAGCTCTTGTTATGACCAAAATACAAAGCTCGTGTCCGTAACACCTATAGAAAGGCACACTACCTTCATTCCGGGGCCATTTGGGCATCTCAGGTGGGCTTTCATGGACCTATCGCCTAACTAGCATCACACCATGCCTAGGGCAAAGAATTTGCGGTTTTAAATTTTCTGAGATTTGAGCTTTTTCGTGGACTACCCCCTTTGAAAAAAGTCGAGAATACAAGTTGGTGGAAAAATGATTTTTTTGGACATCTTCGAGGAGGATTTCTCATGAGACGTCCTACTTAGATGCTTTCAACAGTTATCCGCTCCACACTTGGCTACCAGTAGAGCCGTAGGCCATGAAGTTAGCTTTCCAACGAGCTCTCAAATGGCCCGATCAGACTAACGCAGCTCTTGTCATGACCAAAATACAAGCTCGTGTCCGTAACACCTATAGAAAGGCACACTACCTTCATTCCGGGGCCATTTGGGCATCTCAGGTAGGCCTTTCATGGACCTATCGCCTAACTAGCATCATACCATGCCTAGGGCAAAGAATTTGCGATTTTAAATTTTCTGAGATTTTGAGATTTTTTGTGGACTACACCTTTTGGAAAAAGTCGAGAATACAAGCTGCTGGAAAAATGATTTTTTTGGACATCTTCGAGCAGGATTTCTCAAGAGACGTCCTCCTTATCATTCAGGAAAGACAAGAGTTGTAGGCCTTGAACTTAGCTTTCCAACGAGCTCTCAAATGGCCCCCTCAGATGAACGCAGCTCTTGTTATGACCAAAATACAAAGCTCGTATCCGTAACACCTATAGAAAGGCACACTACCTTCATTCCGGGGCCATTTGGGCATCTCAGGTGGGCCTTTCATGGACCTATTGCCTAACTAGCATCACACCATGCCTAGGGCAAAGAATTTGGGGTTTCAAATTTTCTGAGATTTTGAGACTTTTTGTGGACTACCCCCTTTGGAAAAAGTCGAGAATACAAGCTGCTGGAAAAATGATTTTTTTGGACATCTTCGAGCAGGATTTTTCATGAGACATCCTTTGTAGAGACGTAGGCCTTGAAGTTAGCTTTCCAACAAGCTCTCAAATGGCCCGATCAGACCAACGCATCTCTTGTTATGACCAAAATACAAAGCTCGTGTCTATAACTCCTATAGAAAGGCACACTACCTTCATTCCGGGGCCATTTGGGCATCTCAGGTGGGCCTTTCATGGACCTATCGCCTAACTAGCATCACACCATGCATAGGGCAAAGAATTTACGATTTTCAATTTTCTGAGATTTTGAGATTTTTTGTGGACTACCCCCTTTGGAAAAAGTCGAGAATACAAGCTGCTGGAAAAAATGATTTTTTTGGACATATTCGAGCAGCATTTCTCAGGAGACGTGCTCTGTAGAGACGTAGGCCTTGAATTTAGCTTTCAACGAGCTCTCAAATGGCCCGATCAGACCAACGCAGCTCTTGTTATGACCAAAATACAAAGCTCGTGTCCGTAACACCTATAGAAAGGCACACTACCTTCATTCCGGGGCCATTTGGGCATCTCAGGTGGGCTTTCATGGACCTATCGCCTAAATAGCATCACACCATGCCTAAAGCAAAGAATTTGCGGTTTTAAATTTTTTGAGATTTGAGCTTTTTCGTGGACTACCCCCTTTGAAAAAAGTCGAGAATACAAGTTGGTGGAAAAATGATTTTTTTGGACATCTTCGAGGAAGATTTCTCATGAGATGTCCTACTTAGATGCTTTCAACAGTTATCCGCTCCACACATGGCTACCAATAGAGCCGTAGGCCTTGAAGTTATCTTTCCAATGAGCTCTCAAATGGCCCGATAAGACCAAACGCAGCTCTTGTTATGACCAAAATACCAAGCTCGTGTCCGTAACACCTATAGAAAGGCACACTACCTTAATTCTGTGGCCATTTGGGCATCTCAGGTGGGCCTTTCATGGACCTATCGCCTAACTAGCATCACACCATGCCCAGGGACAAGAATTTGGGGTTTAAATTTTCTGAGATTTTGAGATTTTTTGTGGACTACCCCATTTGGAAAAAGTCGAGACTCCAAGCTGGTTGAAAAATGATTTTTTTGGATATCTTCGAGGAGGATTTCTCTAAAGACATCCTTTATAAAGACGTAGGCCTTGAAGTTAGCTTTCCAACCAGCTCTCAAATGGATCGATCAGAGCAAGGCAGCTCTTGTTATGAAAAAATACAAAGCTCGTGTCCGTAACACCTATAGAAAGGCACAGTACCTTCATTCCGGGGCCATTTGGGCATCTCAGGTGGGCCTTTCATGGACCTATCGCCTAACTAGCATCACACCATGCTAAGGGCAAAGAATTTGGGGATTTAAATTTCCTGAGATGTTGAGACTTTTTGTGGACTACCCCCTTTGGAAAAATTCGAGAATCCAAGCTGGTGGAAAAATGATTTTTTGGGACATCTTCGAGGAGGATTTCTCAAGAGATGTCCTTTGTAGAGCCGTAGGCCTTGAAGTTATCTTTCAAAAGAGCTCTCAAATGGCCCGATCAGACCAACGCAGCTCTTGTTATGACCAAAATACCAAGCTCGTGTCCGTAACACCTATAAAAAGGCACACTACCTTCATTCCGTGGCCATTTTAGGCATCTCAGGTGGGCCTTTCATGGACCTATCGCCTCACTAGCATCACACCATGCCTAGGGCAAAGAACTTGGGGTTTTAAATTTTCTGAGATTTTGAGATTTTTTGTGGACTACCCCCTTTGAAAAAAGTCGAGAATCCAGGATGGTGAAAAAATGATTTTTTTGGACATCTTCATGGAGGATTGCTCATAAGACGTCCTCTGTAAAGTCGTAGGCAATGAAGTTAGCTTTCCAACGAGCTCTCAAATGGCCCCATCATACCAACGCAACTCTTGTTATGACCAAAATACCAAGCTCGTGTCCGTAACACCTATAGAAAGGCACACTACCTTCATTCCGGGGCAATTTGGGCATCTCAAGTGGGCCTTTCATGGACCTATCGCCTAACTAGCATCACACCATGCCTAGGGCAAAGAATTTGGGGTTTTAAATTTTCTGAGATTTTGAGATATTTTGTGGACTACCCCCTTTGGAAAAAGTCGAGAATCGAAGCTGCTGGAAAAATGATTTTTTTGGACATCTTCGAGTAGGATTTCTTGCGAGACGTCCTCTGTAAAGAGGTAGGCCTTGGAGTTAGCTTTTCAATGAGCTCTCAAATGGCCCGATCAGACCAACGCAGCTCTTGCTATGACAAAAATATAAAGCTCATGTCCGTAACACCTATAGAAAGGCACACTACCTTCATTCCGGGGCAATTTGGGCATCTTAGGTGAGCCTTTCATTGACCTATCGCCTAACTAGCATCACAATATGCCTAGGGAAAAGAATTTGGGATTCTAAATTTTCTGAGATTTTGATACTTTTTGTGGACTACCCCCTTTGGAAAAAGTCGAGAATCCAAGCTAGTGGAAAAAATATTTTTTTGGACATATTTAAGGATGATTTCCCTGGAGACGTCCTCTGTAAAGACATAGGCCTTGAAGTTAGCTTTCCAACCAGCTCTCAAATGGCCTGATCAGACCAACGCAGCTCTTGTTATGACCAAAATAAAAAGCTCGTGTCCGTAACACCTGTTGAAAGGCACACTACCATCATTCCGGGGCCATTTGGAAATCTCTGATCGACCTTTCATGGACCTATTGCCTAACTAGCATCACACCATGCCTAGGGCAAAGAATTTGGGGTTTTAAATTTCCTGAGATTTTGAGACTTTTTGTGGACTACCCCCTTTGGAAAAGGTCGAGAATCCAAGCTGGTGGGAAAATGATATTTTTGGACATCTTCGAGGAGGATTTCTCATGAGACGTCCTCAGTAGAGCCGTAGGCCTTGAAGTTATCTTTCCAACAAGCTCTCAAATGGCCCGGTCAGACCAACGCAGCTCTTCTTATGACCAAAATACCAAGCTCGTGTCCGTAACACTAATAGAAAGGCCCACTAACTTCATTCCGTGGCCTTTTGGGCATCTCAGGTGGGCCTTTCATCGTCTTGAAGTTAGTTTTCCAACGAGCTCTCAAATGGTCCGATCAGACCAACGCAGCTCTTGTTATTACCAAAATACCAAGCTCACGTCCGTAACACCTATAGAAAGGCACACTACCTTCATTTCGGGGCCATTTGGGCATCTCAGTTGGGCTTTCATGGGCCTATCGTCTAACTAGTATCACACCATGCCTAGGGCAAAGAATTTGGGGTTTTAAATTTTCTGAGATTTTGAGATTTTTTGTGGACTACCCCCTTTGGAATAAATCGAGGATCCAAGCTGGTGGAAAAATTATTTTTTTGGACATCTTCGACGAGGATTTCTCAGGAGACGTCTGCATTAAAGTCGTAGGCCATGAAGTTTTCTTTCGAACGAGCTCTCAAATGGCCCGATCAGAGCAACGCAGCATTTGTTATGATCAAAATACCAAGCTCGCGTCCGTAACACCTATAGAAATGAACACTACCTTCATTTCGGTTCCATTTGGCCATCTTAGGTGGGCCTTTCATGGGCCTACCGCCTAACTAGCATCACATCATGCCTAGGGCAAAGAATTTGAGGTTTTAAATTTTATTAGATTTTGAGATTTTTTGTGGACTACCCCCTTTGGAAAAAGTCGAGGATCCAAGCTGGTGGAAAAATGATTTTTTTTTTCATCTTCCAAGAGGATTTCTCTGGAGACGTCCTCGTTAAAGTCGTAGGTCTTGAAGTTAGCTTTCCAACGAGCTCTAAAATGGCCCGATCAGACCAATGCAGCTCTTGTTATTACCAAAATACCAAGCTCGCGTCCATAACACCTATAGAAAGGCACACTACCTTCATTTCGGGGCCATTTGGGCATCTTAGGTGGGCCTTTCTTGGGCCTACCGCCTAACTAGCATCACACCATGACTAGGACAAACACAATTTGGGGTTTTAAATTTTTTGAGATTTTGAGATTTTTTGTAGACTACCCCCTTTGGAAAAAGTCGAAGATCCAAGCTGGTGGAAAAATGATTTTTTTTGGACATCTTCGGGGAAGATTTCTCAGGAGACGTCATCCTTAAAGTCGTAGGCCTTGAAGTTAGCTTTCCATCGAGCTCTCAAATGACCCGATCCAAGAAACGCAACTCTTGCTATTACCAAAATACCAAGCTCACATCCGTAACACCTATAGAAAGGCACACTACCTTCATTTCGGGGCCATTTGGGCATCTCAGGTGGGCTTTTCATGGGCCTATCGCCTAACTAGCATCACACAATGCCTAGGGCGAAGAATTTGGGGTTTTAAATTTTACGAGATGTTGAGATTTTTTGGGGACTACCCCCTTTGGAAAAAGTCGAGGATCCAAGCTAGTGGAAAAATGATTTTTTTGGACATCTTTGAGGAGGATTTCTCAGGAGACGTCTGCGTTAAAGTCGTAGGCCTTGAAGGTAGCATTCTAACGAGCTCTCAAATGACCCGATCAGATCAACGCAACTCTTGTTATGATCAAAATACCAAGCTCGCGTCCGTAACACCTATAGAAAGGCACACTACCTTAATTTCGGGGCCATTTGGGCATCTTAGGTGGGCCTTTCATAGGCCTACCGCCTAAATAACATCACACCATGCCTAGGTCAAAGAATTTGGGGCTTTCAATTTTATTAGATTCTGATATTTTTTTTGGACGACCCCCTTTGGAAAAAGTCGAGGATCCAAGCTGGTGGAAAAATGATTTTTTTGGACATCTTCAAAGAGGATTTCTCAGGAGACGTCCGCACTAAAGTCATAGGTCTTGAAGTTAGATTTCCAACGAGCTCTCAAATGGCCCGATTAGACCAACGCAGCTCTTGTTATTACCAAAATACCAAGCTCGCGTCCGTAACACCTATAGAAAGGCACACGACCTTCATTTCGGGGACATTTGGGCATCTTAGGTGGGCCTTTCATGGGCCAACCTCCTAACGAGCATCACACCATGACTAGGGCAAATAATTTGGGGTTTTAAATTTTTTGAGATTTTGAGATTTTTTGTGGACTACCACCTTTGGAAAAAGTTTACGTTCATGCTGGTGGAAAAATGATTTTTTTTTTACATCTTCGGGGAGGCTTCCTCAGGAGACGTCATCCTTAAAGTCACAGGCCTTTAAGCTAGCTCTCCAACGAGCTCTCAAATGACCTGATCAAACCAACGCAGCTCTTGTTATTACCAAAATACCAAGCTCGCATCCGTAACACCTATAGAAAGGCACACTACCTTCATTTCGGGGCCATTTGGGCATCTCAAGTGGGCCTTTCATGGGCCTTCCATGCCTAGTTTAACGAATTTGGGGTTTTAAATTTCTGAGATTTTGATATTTTTTGTGGACTACCCCCTTTGGAATGAGTCGAGGATCCAAGCTGGTGGAAAAATGACTTTTTTGGACAACTTCGAGGAGGATTTCTCATAAGACGTCCTCGTTTAAGTCATAGGCATTGAAGTTAGCTTTCCAACGAGCTCTCAAATGGCCCAATCAGAGGAATGCAGCTCTTGTTATGATCAAAATACCAAGCACGCGTCCGTAACACCTATAGAAAGGCACACTACCTTCATTTCGGGGCCATTTGGGCATCTCAGGTGGGGATTTCATGGGCTTATCGCCTAACCAGCATCACACCATGCCTAGGGAAAAGAATTTGGGGTTTTAAATATTATTAGATTCTGAGATTTTTTGTGGACTACCCCTTTGGAAAAAGTCGAGAATCCAAGCTGGTGGAAAAATGATTTTTTTTTGACATCTTCGAGGAGGATTTCTTAAGAGAGCTCGTCAAAGTCGTAGGCCTTGAAGTTAGCTTTCTAGCGATCCCTCAAATGGCCCGATCGGACTAACGTAGCTCTTGTTATGACCAAAATACCCAGCTCGTGTCCGTAACACCTATAGAAACGCCTTACTAGCATCACACCATGCCTCGGGCAAAAAATTTGGGGTTTTTAATTTTTTGAGATTTTGAGATTTTTTGTGGACTACCCCCTTTAAAAAAAGTCGAGGGTCCAAACTGGTGGAAAAATAATTTTTTTGGACATCTTCAAGGAGGATTTCTCATGAGACGTCCTCGTTAATGTCATAGGCCTTGAAGTTAGCTTTCCAACGAGCTCTCAAATGGCCCGATCAGAGAAACGCCGCTCTTGTTATTAACAAAATACCAATCACGCGTCCGTAACACCTATAGAAAGGCACACTACCTTCATTTCGGGGACATTTGGGCATCTCAGGTGGGCCTTTCATGGGCCTACCGCCTAACTAGCATTACACCATGCCTAGGGCAAAGAATTTGGGGTTTTAAATTTTCTGAGATCTTGAGATTTTTTTTGGACTACCCTCTTTGGAATAAGTCGTGGATCCAAGCTGGTGGAAAAATGATTTTTTTGGACATCTTCGAGGAGGATTTCTCAAAAGACGTCCTCGTTAAAGTCATAGGCCATGAAGTTAGCTTTCCAATGAGCTCCCAAATAGCCCGATCAGAGAAAAGCAGCTCTTGTTATTACCAAAATACCAAGCACGCGTCCGCAACACCTTTAAAAAGGCACACTACCTTCATTTTGGGGCCATTGGGCATCTCTGGTTGGCCTTTCATGGGCTTATTGCCTAACTAGCATCACATCATGCCTAGGGCAAAGATTTGGGGTTATAAATTTTCTGATATTTTGAGATTTTTCGTGGACTACCCCCTTTGGAAAAAGTCGAGAATCCGAGCTGGTGGAAAAATTATTTTTTTTGACATCTTCAAAGAGGATTTCTCAGGAGACGTTCTAATTAAAGTCGTAGGCCTTGCAGTTAGCTTTCCAGCGATCACTCAAATGGCCCGATCGGACCAACGTAGCTCTTGTTATGACCAAAATACCAAGCTCGTGTCCGTAATATCTATTAAAAGGAACACTACCTTTATTACGGGGCCATTTGGGCATCTCAGGTGGGCCTTTCAGGGGCCTATCGCCTAACTAGCATCACACCATCCCTAGGGAAAAGAATTTGGGGTTTTAAATTTTATGAGATTTTGAGATTTTTTGTGGACTACCCCCTTTGGAAAAAGTCGAGGATTCAAGCTGGTGGAAAAATAATTTTTTTTGGACATCTTCGAGGAGGATTTCTCAGGAGACATCCTCGTTAAAGTCGTAGGCCTTGAAGTTAGCTTTCCAACGAGTTCTCAAATGGCCCAATCAGAGAAATGCAACTCTTGTTATTACCAAAATACCAATCAATCGTCCGTAACATATATAGAAAGGCACACTACCTTCATTTCGGGGCCATTTGGGCATCTCAGGTGGGCCTTTCATGGGCCTACCGCCTAACTAGCATCACACCATGCCTAGGGCAAAGAATTTGGGGTTTTAAATTTTATGAGATTTTGAGATTTTTTGTGGACTACGCCCTTTGTAAAAAGTCGAGTATCCAAGCTAGTGGAAAAATGTTTTTTTGGACATCTTCAAAGAGGATTTCTCAGGAGACGTCCTCGTTAAAGTCGTAGGTCTTGAAGTTAGTTTTCCATCGAGCTCTGAAATGTCCCGATCAGAGAAACGCAGCTCCTGTTATTACCCAAATACCAAGCTCGCGTCCGTAACACCTATAGAAAGGCACACTACCTTCATTTCGGGGCCATTTGGGCATCTCAAGTTGGCTTTTCATGGGCCTATCACCTAAATAGCATCACACCATGCCTAGGGCGAAGAATTTGGGGTTTTAAATTTTAATAGATTTTGAGATTTTTTGTGGACTACCCCCTTTGGAAAAAGTCGGGGATCCAAGCTGGTGGAAAAATGATTTTTTTTGGACATCTTCAACGAGGATTTCTCAGGAGACGTCAGGGTTAAAGTCGTAGGCCTTGAAGTTAGCTTTCCAATAAGCTCTCAAATGGCCCGATCAGACCAACGCAGCTCTTGTTATTACTAAAATACCAAGCTCGCGTCCATAACACCTATAGAAAGGCACACTACCTTCATTTCGGGGCCATTTGGGCATCTCAGGTGGGCTTTTCATGGGCCTATCGCCTAACTAGCATCACACCATGTCTAGGGCGAAGAATTTGGGGTTTTAAAGTTTTGGGATTTTGAGATTTTTTGTGGACTACCCCCTTTGGAAAAAGTCGAGGATCCAAGCTGGTGGAAAAATGATTCTTTTGGACATCGTTGATGAGGATTTCTCAGGTAACATCCTCATTAAAGTCGTAGGCCTTGAAGTTAACTTTCCAACGAGTTCTCAAATGTCCCGATCAGATAAATGCAGCTCTTGTTATTACCAAAATACCAATCAATCGTCCGTAACACCTATAGAAAGGCACACTACCTTCATTCCGGGGCCATTTGGGCATCTCAGGTGGGCCTTTCATTGGCCTATCGCCTAACTAGCATCACACCATGCCTAGGGCAAATATTTGGGGCATAAATTTTCTGAGATTCTGAGATTTTTCGTGGACTACCCCCTTTGGAAAAAGTCGAGAATCCAAGCTGGTGGAAAAATGATTTTTTTGGACATCTTCGAAGAGGATTTCCCAGGAGACGTCCACGTTAAAGTCGTAGGCCTTGAAGTTAGCTTTCCAGCGATCACTTAAATGGCCGGATCGGACCAACGCAACTCTTCTTATGAGCAAAAAACCAAGCACGTGTCCGTAAATCCTATAGTAAGGCACACTACCTTCATTCCGGGGCCAATTGGGCAACTCATGTGGGCCTTTTCTGACATATGACATAACTAGCATGACACCTTGCCTAGGGCAAAGAATTTAGGATTTTAAATTTTCTGAGATTTTGAGAATTTTATTGGACTACCCCTTTGCAAAAAGTCAAGATTCCAAGCTGGTTGAAAAATGATTTTTTTGGACATATTGGAGAAGGATTTCTCAGAAGACGTCCTCAGTAAAGTCATAGGCCTTGAAGTTAGCTTTCCACAGAGCTTTCAAATGGCTCGATCGGACAAACACAGCTCTTGTTATGAGCAAAATACCAAGTACGTGTCCATAACTCCTACAGTAAGGACACTGCCTCCATTCCGGGGCCATTTGTGCAACTCAGGTGGGCCTTTCGTTGACTTATGTCATAACTAATATCACACCTTGCCTAGGGCAAAGAATTTAGGGTTTTAAAATTCTTGAGATTTTGAGATTTTTTATGGACTACCCCCTTTGGAAAAAGTGACGATTCCAAGGAGGTTGAAAAATGATTTTTTTGAAAATCTTGGATTAGAATTTCTCAGAAGACGTACTTTGTAAAGTCATAGGCCTTAAAGATAGCTTTCCAGAGATCTCTCAAATGGCCCGATCGGACCAACGCAGCTCTTGTTATCAACAAAATACCAAGCACGTTTCCGTACCTTTTATAGTAAGGCACACTACCTTCACTCCAGGGCCATTTGGGCATCTCAGGTTGGCCTTTTGTGGACATATGGCATAACTAGCATCACGCCTTGTCAAGGCTAAAGACGTCGGAAGTAAAGTCATAGGCTTTGAAGTTAGCTTTCCAGCGAGCTCTCAAATGGCCCGATCGGACCAACGCAACTCTTGTTATGAGCAAAATACCAAGCATGTGTCCGTAACTCCTATGGTAAGGCACACCACCTTCATTCCGGAGCCATTTGGGCAACTCAGGTAGGCCTTTTGTGGACATATGGCATAACTAGCATCACACCATGCCTAGGACAAAGAATTTAGGGTTTTAAATTTTTTGAGATTTTGAGATTTTTTGTGGACTACCCCCTTTGGATAAAGTGAAGAATCCCAACTGGTTGAAAAATGATTTTTTTGGACATCCCGGAAGAGGATTTCTCAGAAGAGGTCCTCAGTAAAGGCATAGGCTTTGAAGTTATCTTTCCAGCGAACTCTCAAATGGCCTGATCGGAGCAACACAGCTCTTGTTATGAGCAAAATACCAAGCACGTGTCTATAACTCCTATAGCAAGGCACACTGCCTTCATTCCGGGGCCATTTGGGCAACTCAAGTGGGCCTTTCTTGGACATATGGCCTAATTACAATCATACCTTTCCTAGGGCAAAAAATATAGGGTTTTAAATTGTTTGAAATTTTGATATTTTTTGTGGGCTACCCCCTTGGAAAAAGTTAAGATTCCCAGTTGGTGGAAATATGATTTTTTTTGGACATCTTAGAGGAGTATTTCTTAGAAGACGTCCGCAGTAAAGCCATAGGCCTTGAAGTTAGCTTTCCATCGAGCTCTCAAATAGCCCGATCGGAACAACGCAACTCTTGTTATGAGTAAAATACCAAGCACGTTTCCGTAACTTCTATAGTAAGGCACACTACCTTCATTCCGGGGCCAATTGCGCAAATCAGGTAGTTCTTTTGTGGACATATGGCATAACTAGCATCACACCTTACCTAGGGAAAAGTATTTAGGGTTTTAAATTTTTTGAGATTTTGAGATTTTTTGTAGACTACCCCCTTTGGAAAAAGTAAAGATTCTCAGCTGGTGGAAAAATGATTTTTATGGACATCTTGGAGGAGGATTTCTCAGAAGATGTCAGTAGTAAAGTCATAGGCCTTGAAGTTAGCTTTCCAGCAAGCTCTCAAATGGCCCGATCGGGCCAACACAGCTCTTGTTATGAGCAAAATACCAAGCACGTGTCCGTAACTCCTATAGTAAGGCACACTACCTTCATTCCGGGGCCGATTGGGCAACTCAGGTGGGTCTTTTGTCGACATATGGCATAACTAGCATCACACCTTACCTAAGGCAAAGAATTTAGGGTTTTAAATTTTTTGAGATTTTTTGTGGACTACCCCCTTTGAAAAAGTGAAGATTCCCAACTGGTGGAAACATGATTTTTTTGGACATCTTGGAGGAGGATTTCTAAGAAGACGTCCACAGTAAAGTGATAGGCCTTGAAGTAAGCTTTCCAGCGAGCTCTCAAATGGCCCGATCGGACCATCGCAACTTTTCTTATGAGCAAAATACATCGCACGTGTCCGTAACTCTTATGGTAAGGCACACCACCTTCATTCCGGGGCCAATTGAGCAACTCAGGTGGGCCTTTTGTGGACATATAGTATAACTAGCATCACACCTTGCCTAGGGCAAAGAATTTAGTGTTTTATATTTTTTGAGATTTTGAGATTTTTCGTGCACTACCCCCTTTGGAAAAAGTCCAGATTCCAAGCTGGTGGAAAAATGATTTTTATGGATATATTGTAGGAGGGTTTTTCAGGAGACGTCATCAATAAGTTCATAGGCCATGAAATTATCTTTCCAACGAGCTATTAAATTGCCAGATCGGATTAACACATATCTTGATATAAACAAAATACCAAGGACGTGTCCCTAACTCCTATAGTAAGGAACACTACTTTCATTCCAGGGCCATTTGGGCAACTCAAGTGGGCCTTTCGTGGACATATGGCATAAATAGTATCACACCTTTCCTAGGGCAAAGAATTTAGAGTTTTAATTTATTGTTTTTTATTTTGAGATTTTACGTGGACTACCCCCTTTGGTATAAGTCCACATTCCAAACTAGTGGAAAAATGATTTTTTTGGACATCCTGGAGGAGAATTTCTCAAGAGATGTCCTTAGTAAAGTCGTAGACCTTGAAGTTAGCTTTCCAGCGAGCTCTAAAATGGCCCGATCGGACCAACGCATCTCTTGTTATGAGCATAATACCAAGCACGTGTCCGTAACTTTTATAGTAAGGCACACTACCTTCATTTCGGGGTCATTTGGGCAACTGGGTTGGGCCTTTTGTGGACATATGGCATAACCAGCATCACACCTTGCCTAGGGAAAAGAATTTAGGGTTTTAAATTTTTTGAGATTTTCATATTTTTTGTGGACCACCCCCTTTGGAAAAAGTCAAGATTACAACCTAGTTGCAAAATGATTTTTTTCACATCTTGGAGGAGAATTTCTCATAAGACATCCTCAAAGAAGTCATAGGCCTTGAAGTAAGCTTTCTAGCGAGCTCTCAAATGGCCCGATCGGACCCAAGCAGCTCTTGTCATGAGCGAAATACCAAGCACGCGTCTGTAACTCTTATAGTAAGGCACACTACCTTCATTCCGGGGCCAATTGGGCAACTCGGGTGGGCCTTTTGTGGACATATGGCATAACTACCATCACACCTTGCCTAGGGCAAAGAATTTAGGGTTTTAAATTTTTTGAGATTTTGAGATTTTTTGTGGACTACCCCCTTTGAAAAAGTGAAGATTCCCAACTGGTGGAAACATGATTTTTTTGGACATCTTGGAGGAGGATTTCTAAGAAGACGTCCACAATAAAGTGATAGGCCTTGAAGTAAGCTTTCCAGCGAGCTGTCAAATGGCCCGATCGGACCATCGCAACTTTTCTTATGAGCAAAATACATCGCACGTGTCCGTAACTCCTATGGTAAGGCGCACCACCTTCATTCCGGGGCCAATTGAGCAACTCAGGTGGGCCTTTTATGGACATATAGTATAACTAGCATCACACCTTGCCTAGGGCAAAGAATTTAGTGTTTTATATTTTTTGAGATTTTGAGATTTTTCATGCACTACCCCCTTTGGAAAAAGTCCAGATTCCAAGCTGGTGGAAAAATGATTTTTATGGATATCTTGTAGGAGGATTTTTCAGGAGACGTCATCAATAAGTTCATAGGCCTTGAAATTTGCTTTCCAACGAGCTATTAAATTGCCAGATCAGATTAACACATATCTTGATATGAGCAAAATACCAAGGACGTGTCCCTAACTCCTATAGTAAGGAACACTACTTTCATTCCAGGGTCATTTGGGCAACTCAAGTGGGCCTTTCGTGGACATATGGCATAAATAGTATCACACCTTTCCTAGGGCAAAGAATTTAGAGTTTTAATTTATTTTTTTTATTTTGAGATTTTACGTGGACTACCCCCTTTGGTATAAGTCCACATTCCAAACTAGTGGAAAAATGATTTTTTTTGGACATCCTGGAGGAGGATTTCTCAAGAGATGTCCTTAGTAAAGTCGTAGATCTTGAAGTTAGCTTTCCAGCGAGCTCTAAAATGGCCCGATCGGACCAACGCATCTCTTGTTATGAGCAAAATACCAAGCACGTGTTCGTAACTTTTATAGTAAGGCACACTACCTTCATTTCGGGGTCATTTGGGCAACTCAGGTGGGACTTTTGTGGACATATGGCATAACCAGCATCACACCTTGCCTAGGGAAAAGAATTTAGGGTTTTAAACTTTTTGAGATTTTCATATTTTCTGTGGACCACCCCCTTTGGAAAAAGTCAAGATTACAACCTAGTTGCAAAATGATTTTTTTCACATCTTGGAGGAGAATTTCTCATAAGACATCCTCAATGAAGTCATAGGCCTTGAAGTAAGCTTTCCAGCGAGCTCTCAAATGGCCCGATCGGACCCAGACAGCTCTTGTTATGTGCGAAATACCAAGCACGTGTCTGTAACTCTTATAGTAAGGCACACTACCTTCATTCCGGGGCCAATTGGGCAACTCAGGTGGGCCTTTTGTGGACATATGGCATAACTACCATCACACCTTGCCTAGGGCAAAGAATTTAGGGTTTTAAATTTTTTGAGATTTTGAGATTTTTTGTGGACTACCCCCTTTGGAAGAAGTCAAGATTCCAAGATGGTTGAAAAATGATTTTTTTTGTTCATCTTGGAAAAGGATTTCTCAGAAGACGCCTTCATTAAAGTCGTAGGCCTTGAAGTTAGCTTTCCGGCGAGCTCTCAAATGGCCCAATCGGACCAACGCAGCTCTTGCTATGAGCAAATAACCAAACACGTGTCTGTACGTAACTCCTACAGGAAGGCACACTACCTTAATTCCGGGGCCATTTGTGCAACTCAGGTGGGCCTTTCGTGGACTTATGGCATAAATAGCATCACAGCTTTCCTAGGGAAAAGAATTTAGTGTTTTAAATTTTTTGAGATTTTTTAGATTTTTCGTGGACTACCCCTTTGGAAAAAGTCAAGATTCCAAACTGGTGGAAAAATGATTTTTATGGACATCTTGAAGGGGGATTTCTCAGGAGATGTCCTCATTAAAGTCGTAGGCCTTGAAGTTAGCTTTCCAGCGAGCTCTCAAATGGCCTGATCGGACCAACGCAGCTCTTGTTATGAGCAAAATACCGAGCATGTGAGTAAAATTGATAAGAAAAAATGATTAAAAAGTGGTGAAAAGTTCGAGAGTAGAATACACGGATGTGAGTAAAATTGATAAAATTTTAAAGAGGTGTTCTTATGTTGATGTTGTAAAGAAAAAGTGGATTAAGAACTCGAAAAAAAAAACTAAAATTAAGATAATTATGGATTAATAAATGATTATAAGAATGAAAAAAGAATGAAGGAAAGTATATTTTTGTAGGAAAAAAAGTAAAACTTATCGGTAAACATCTAAACAAGTTTGGTGTAGACACGTCAACAAAAACTCTTTTACAGTAAAAGCTATTCATTGGTTCAAAATCTACTAAGGTTTATTACTTATATATTTATAAGTGTTGATGTTACGGTGATACTGTATCTGATTATCATAAGCTATAATTAAAAAAGTATAAAAATCAAAAAGTGAAATAGAACAATAAAGTGAGTATCATATATGTGATACTCATCTCACATTATTGCATTGATTTAATAAAAAAAATGATTTTTTTTTATGTTTTAAATGATCTATGATACTGTGAGTATAATGGTTAAAGATAGTCTAATGTATTTAAATGATTTTCCTCTAATCAAAATAAGCGGATTATTCTGTAGACTGTAAAATAGAGTAATGGACTAGAGTAGGGGTTCGATATTGGTGAAATGGGAAGAGGTGGATGAATCATACAATATATCGGAGTGGTGTTTGACTTGGTTGTTTATCTCTTTTTTTCAACTCGATGGTCTTCGGTTTGTCTAAGGTTTACTCTATGTAGAGGGTTCAACTTACTACCGTGTTTTTATTGTTCGTTTTGTATTTTTCTATTAGTATTATATCATAGTGGTTAGTTTGTCTGTCAATCCACCAGTCTCTTGAAAAATCAGTTGCTTAGTAATGATGGACTAGAGTATTCGTACTTGTTTCCCGGTATTGAAATACTTTTGCAGGGTCCAAGCCTTGATGGATCATGAATGTGATCCTCTTCGGTTGTCCACCTCTACTCCCCAAATCTTTGAGATCAGTACTGAGTTGCCTTCGCAATTCGCCACCAGACCCGAGTCTTTTGACTATTGGCAGTCCCAAAAATCCTGATCGATTTGACTTTACACCCATTCCAATTTCCTAACTTTTCAGAAGATAGATAGATTCAAATAAATTACTCCTCCCATAACGTCAAATGTATACCATAAAATTTGGTAAAAATTTGCCCTTAAATTGGTCCCATTGTTTGGATTGGCCAGGTTTCTTTGTCTCCCTCGAATCCTCGATCACTCAAAAGAGGAAAGTCTTATAGCTAACTGTTTAATATTACTGAAATCGATAGACATTTTTGTCTAAAAATAATTTATTAACACTGGTTTTTAAAGTAGATGAATATTCTGTCGACTTAAAAAGTTGGTATCAACATGTTATTTTTTAGCAAAAATGTCGATATCATGATAGTATAGTTGACGATATGTTGGTCGTGGTAGAGTAACCTCCTTTTCTAAAATCTGATTAAACTTGTTATGTTGAAATTAGAGTGTTATTATATATATGTGTGAATTTGTTACTTTAAACCCTCAGCTAGATCAGTAATTCTATTGATAGAATAAGGTCCTTATGGTGCACACCATATACATTATAAACTAGTTCAGTACCCGCATTGTGTGCGAATTTTTAATTTAAATAAATTTAATAATAAAACTCGTTTATTCAATTAATTAATTTCTTCCATACTTCTGATTTCTCAAATCTGAATGAATTTATACTTATTTAGTATAAAAGCTAATTTCTCCTTACTCCGATCTTACTCCTTAGTCTTTGCTAGTTAGTGCATATTAGTGGAAACAACATATGAAAAGCTATTATTATATGATGATTGCAAGCCCCAAAAATAAAATAAATTAGTTTAGTATATTGTGATACACTCTCTTTTCATAAATGGGGAGCTTAACAGCAAATATTTGCATGTGCAAATACAAAATTACTATATGTAGATAAGAGAAATAAATGCCACAAAACATCAATGCTTGACAATCATTCCTCGCCCTTTCTAAACCCTCCGAAAAAAACAATACAACTCCTTATATAAATACACTGCAATTAGGATTAAAATTAATTAGTTTACACTTTACATAAATGAAAAATCCCTATTAAACTGATAAATTAAGGGTTGAAGAAATGGTCCTTGCACTGGCACTTCCAACCCAATGGCTTGTAATTGGAGTACCTGGACGAGTCAAGCAACCCCAACTCATGACTCGATCCGGTTTGACTCGGATCCGAGTCGACCCGGCTCTGACCCGGCATAGTTGGTACTTGAACCGCCATACATGGGTGGCACTGGTTGCACTTGTTGTGACAGCTTGGTGGCCTTGAACCCAGCCTTGATTTCTCTTCAAACAACAGATCCTGCATATTGATCCATATATCAATGTTAATCCAATTCATTTAATTCCAAGAAACTATTAAATCAAGATTGAAATCAGCAAAAGAAATTAGGGTTGATAATTAGGTTATTACCCTTGGAGTGGCAGAAGGGTAAATAATGAGAAGTTGGAGAAGTAAGATGACTACAATGTGTTGGTTGTGGTGAGGTGAACTCATCTCCATTACACCATAGCTTGAAACACCAAAGTGACAAGTTTGAAAAAGGGCAAAAAGGAAACACCTAAAAGAAGGGTTTAATTAGAGAGGAGGGTGAAAACAAATAGCTTGAAATGAAATCTCACTTGCTGATAAAAGAAGCCATGGATGAAGGGAGTAAGCAAGCAAGCAAGGGAGGAAGATAAAGAAAAAAAGGTAGGTAGAAGTAAATGATGGGCAGGACTATAAATGGGTGGGAGGGATGGTGATTGGTATGGACCCTAAGATCTTAAATTAGGAGGAGAGAGAGAGTTGAGAAAGGTGAAAGGAACAACACAATAGAGAGAGAAAGAGGCTACAAAAATTGAGAGAATCGTACACTTCAACGTGAAATGACATTTTTGGCCTCTCCCTTTCTATCTTTTATTAGAGCATTTCTGGCCTCTTTCACGGTTCCGTAAGGACTTGAAATCCCGCTCGTTGGAGCTTGTATTAAATCCTGTTAAGGCTTGATCGGTCCATTTTGATCGATTCTTCGTGGTGGAGTTTGCTCGAGCGGCATTCGGCTTTGCTTTGGTGCGTCTAGGCGTTCTTCTTCGTTGCTGGGGTTCTGACAGTCGGAGTCGGGATTGGCTATGGTCGAGGTGTTTATGGGGTGACTCCGTGATCGGGAAGGAGCTTCCTGGAGATTCGCCTTCATTGTCCATATGGATTCCTGATGTATCGCTAACCAACACCTTTGCTGATGACGCTTGGCTTTTTCGTAGCCTACATCCCCAACGTGCTAGATTTAGTTTGCCTAGATTCGTCATTTGTAGAGTGTATTTTTGCTTGTTGTATTGCTATTATGCTTTTTGTTGTACGTTTTGATGATTTTCTTTCTTCCAACTTGTTGATCATCGAGATTCAAGTATATCTTATCTCAAATTCTTACTTACTAAAAAAAAGAGCATTTTTAAACATGGGGTGTTCTAAAATTTCTCGACCTTTCCTCGTTCATCTATTTCACTTTTCACAAATTATATTTTTAACTCTCCTCAATTCATTTTTTCATCTCACCCGTAATAAAAAAAAAAAAAAGAAGTATGATTTATTATATGGACACATGATATTATTTGATTAGTTTCGAATTTGGAAATACTCTCAATATATCAAGATACATGAAAAGTGAAAATGTTGTCCACAATGGTCGACTTGTCCAAATCATATAAAAAAATAAATGAGGAGGTTGGTTCCTCACCATTGGGGATACTCTTAGTTTGAAAGCGTCATTTTTTTTTATCGGGAATCACAATACATGTCGTTTTTTATTTTATATACAAATAAAGATCTCTTTGATCAGCTTCAAAAATAGAGTAAAATGACTATTTTGGCTATGTTTGGCAAAAATGTAGTTGAAGCTGATACTTTGATAGGGCAGCTGAAACTGATGCATTATTTATTTTAAATACTGTATAATTTAATAAGCTAGTTTGGTGTTTGGTAAACTTAATTATTAGAGTATATGATAAAAACTTGTGAATTAAAAATCAAAACCTCCGAAAACTTGGATGAGTAGCTATTGAAAATATAATTCTAACAACTAATTAAACTAAAATCATATATTTAATTATTTCATTTAAACTATATAATATCAAAACCTTAAGTTTTGAAAATCCCCTTGCTGTTGCGACAGTGCCCAATTAGCAGTCATAAAATTCATATGGGGTCATACAATAGCTTGTTGGAAAGTAGACTCGATTAAGGGCTCCAACTAATTTCAAATTCAGCCATGAGATAACGTAAACAAGCAAAGAACACATGTGAATTTGAAATTAGTAGAAACGCACAAACCCTGATTATTTCAGCAAGAGAAAGGGCGAAGGCAGGGATCGAACCCGAGACCTCCCATTAACCCCCTTACTCTTTACCATTGAGTCATTCCCTTTTAAATAGGATCTAACAATCATTCATATTTTGAGTCATGTGTACGTGATCCGAATTCCTTTTGGCCTACTTGGGCAATCCTGAACACTTGAAGTTTACTCGTGATTGTGGTTACCAACTCATGGTTGGAAGTCGAAATGATCGTCTTCTTCCTGTTAATTCGACAATTAATTACTATAACTCAATCTCATACACTTGTGCCGTCGATCAAAATTAACCGTGTGAATATCAAACCGACACTTAATCAAGTGTATTCTAATACACTATTTTCGATTTGAAAAGATACAAATATTAAACGGGCCGAGGCTTCGGGCATCAAATAGTTGGGCCGTTTATGTTGGCCCATTTAAAGTAGGGCCCATTAGTCCTATCCACATCCGAAGCCGACATTGTCTATTCGTCTGAACTCGCCATCTACTTCGTCGTATAAAGTGATACGATAAATTCATTGTACCCGCCCCGTCGCAATCGCCGAGGAGTTGAGAGAGAGAGAGAGAGAGAGAGAGAGAGAGAGAGAGAGAATGGAGGAGGAAGAGCACGAGGTGTACGGCGGCGATATCCCTGTCGAGGGCGATTTGGAGGGAGACATTGTTGGCTCTCACGCCGACGTTGAGATGGCCATCGCCGACGACGACGCCGTTAAGGTATCTCTGCCTTTGTTGCTCGAGTGATTGGTTCCTGATTTCGATTGATTTGAAATATGCGGTCTGAGAATTGCTCGAATCGCCTGTCAGGAGTTGGACGAGATGAAGAAGAAATTGAAGGAGATGGAGGAAGAAGCTGCTGCCCTCCGCGAGATGCAGGCTAAAGTTGAGAAGGAGATGGGCGCTGTTCAAGGTGTTTTTCTCATCTGATCTTCAAGTTTGTTTTTTTATTGTTACGATGCATTGTAAATATGTGTTTCCTTTGAATTCTCGATTTTGATTAGTGGAAATATTGGACTCTGGATATTGTTTTTATAGATCAGATGAAAATTTGATCTGCAAGTTCGGTTTTTTTATTGTTATGATTTACTAAGATGTGCTTTTTCCTTTGAATTCTCGAATTTGATTAGTTGAAATATTGGATTGTGGATTTTTTTTTAATTGATATCCTCCTTCTCTTTGTGATTAGGGTTTATAATTATAATAGTCCCATGGCTGAATGAATTTCTGTTCCTTTCCAGCGTTTCCCATCCTCGTCAATTGAAAATTCAATTGAGTAGAAAATTGTCTAGATCCTGTTTACATTCAACACGAGCTATGATACTAGAGGCTAAAAAAGTTCTGGGTTATGATACTAGAGGCTAAAAAAGTTTATGACTTGTAAGTGGGGCTATGACAAACAACGGTGTCAATAGTTATGACCGCGCTCGATTTTTTTTGGGGGGTTCTATTTTATATTCTGTTGTTGCAATGTGTCGGATGTAAGGCGATGAACAAATGCATTTTGAAGATGAATTGCATAATTGTAAATTCTTAGTGAGTTTTTTTTTCCCTCACAACATACATTTTGATTGGTGCTTTCCTGAATTCTTTTTCTGATGAAGGAAAGAGTTCTTATAATTGCCATTGTTAAGTTTTGTGGTCCTCAATTTATGATTTTTTCTTGATGTTCTGAAAGTACTGCATTTATTAAAACAACAGATCCGGCTGCTTCTGCAAATATGGCAAACAAAGAAGAGGTTGATTCGCGGTCAGTGTTTGTGGGCAATGTGAGTGTAAAAAACCTGTTCTTTCTACTGGATTTTGGGTAATAATATATTTCACACATCATGGTTGTCAGTTGTCATGTAGGTTGAATGGTTTAGTTTTCAATGATGCTAGTGGAGGTTTTATTGGTAAAAGGATTCTAATTAGTTGGAATTATGAAACTTGTTTTCTTTCCCCAGCAAGAGAATTTTTTTAGTCTTTGATGTTTGGCTCTTTAGTATGTTTCTCAATTGTCCGAGTTGAACATCCACTCATATACGAAATATATATTTTTGAGGTCTCAGATTTTTGAGAATGAAGCTTCATATGATTTTCTGTTCATTTTATTTTAGCAACTGAAGTTTCCAATTTTTATTTTGATGCATAATCTTGAGAACATGGCTCATATTCTGTTTACAAGTCATATATTGACTTCATGTCTTGCTAATGTCGCAGGACCCTTCATTTGAAGTTTGTATTTGTTAGTGGTGCACGTTTTATCCTTTACTTTGAGGGGAGTGGAATTAGTAGATGTTTAAGTTTGCATTGTTGCATGTTCAGTGATTAAACGTAAAAAAAGAAAAAGGAAAAAGGTTGATAAGATTGAAAAAAAAAGGAAGAAAAAGCATGGGAGGAAAAAGAGAAGTTGAGAAACTTGTAAAAAAGGATGAAAAAACAATATGTCATTTGTCTCCCTGAAAAGAAAAAAAAAAGTGTAGTGTGAGAAGAGGGAAAATAAGCTAATGAAAGGGAAAAATGATGAAGTAGAGGGAAAATATAGTAGTTTTTCCCACTTGTGAGGGATTGAAGGTGCTGAAGTTGATGAAGATGACTGATGTGTAGTTCGCATGAAGTAGTGGAATGGAGTCAATGGGTTTTATATTCTTCCTTGTCAAGAATTTCAAGCAAGAGGAGCGATCTTCAAGGGAGCAGCCATTGGAGCATAGTTTGGTCAAGCATCATTGAGCTTTTGGTCCTCAGAGTGTGACCACTTCAGAAGGTGTGAAGGGTGATATAATGATGTCTGGCCTTTATAATTCTTTATTATTCTCTCCTTTTTCTCTACTCCAGGAAATGGGTTGTAGAAAGAAGAGAAAGAGAAGTATGCGAATCACACATGAAGCTAATTCCACAATACGTAAGCTGGTGAATCTGTAACTTACAGGGATTAGGCTTGAAATGCACCAAGGATGATAGAGTTTAGGCGGGAGATAATTCTTTAATGTTGGCAGCTTGATGTTAGTTATTTCTACACCAAGTAGAATGACATCATAGTGAAGATGCATTATCCTTCATTTTACCCTTTGTCTCAATACTTTTCATGTTTCAGGGATCTTAATGTAAATGATTGAATGTTGGAAACAGTTTAAATCATAGCTTGAAGCAATATGTGGTGTTTTTGAATCTGATTGATAATGACCAATCTATGATTTCCGGATATGAAGGAACTTCTTGTGTTACATTTTAGCAGTTCAAAGACTAAAACAATTCATGTTTGTTACCATTGCTCTCATGCTACTTGGAAGTGTCCACGTAGCCACAAGGTTGAACTGTTTGTTATTATATATGCTAAAAATTGCTGAATGAATAGACTTGATATTCAGTGTCTTGTCTGTTTTTTGTTGAGTAAAACCTTCATTTCCCTTCTGATCAGATCTGTTTGATCTCCTGTGCTGCCTGAAGTTCATAACACCCACCTTGACTTGCATAAAGCTGAATACGTATCTTTTCTTTTCTTCTTCTTATCATATTGACGGTCACAACCTTTCGACGATTTCTGCACATAATCTTGTTTATGCTCCTCTTATTTTCTAATGTGCATTGTTGAAATATTTGCTAAATTCAGATTATCCAGTATTTGTTAAGGCGGGTCTTTCTTAATGATTGCAGCATTGCTCCTCCTGAATTTATTCTTATTGGAAGGAATAACTTCCATAAGTTGCTGTGTTCGTATCCTGCTTTTTCGTTGTCTGACTTGTATTATGTATTGGACATTCCTGCAGGTTGACTATGCTTGTACCCCTGAAGAAGTTCAGCAGCATTTCCAGTCCTGTGGCACCGTTAATCGTGTGACTATCCTCACAGACAAGTTTGGCCAGCCCAAGGGCTTTGCCTATGTCGAGTTCGTTGAAGTAGAAGCTGTTCAGGAGGCTATTTTACTTAATGAATCTGAATTACATGGCCGTCAACTGAAGGCAAGTATCTTGAAGATGACTCTCAGACATCATTGAAACAGCGTAATAGTCATCATGGTTGAACATGGTGTTATTGTTGTGGGTCTTCCAACATTACAGTTTTTTCCTGTCTAATTTCAGGTAATGCCCAAGAGGACTAATGTACCCGGGATGAAGCAGTTTCGGCCAAGGCGGTTTAACCCTTTCATGGGCTTCCGAGCCCGCAGGCCACCGCCATACTTCTATGCCCCTTATGGATACGGGTACGCCAAGAGATTTACATCATTGATCATTCGTTCTACGATTTGCTCTGTGCTTCATGATCTGTATCTAACATTGTTACCGGGTTACCATCTATTATCCTGCAGAAAGGTCCCCAGGTTCAGAAGACCGAACCGATTTATGCCCTATTATTAGTGAACAATGGCAGCCAAAACTGGAGCTTCCATGAAACCTTCTTATATGGCTTATGGCGGAGACTCGAGCACCTCCTTCTCCAACGAAGACTGTCAACCTCGGTACATTTGATGCTTGTGTGCACTCTAAGATGATGCATGTTATGTCTTGCGACATTTTTAGGTAGCTTATGGTCTGATCTGATGTGTACAATTTTCAATATCCTGGAGTGTTTACTACCCAAATTTGGTTGAATAATTATGTGTACTGTGAAGTAACTAAAAGTCTCGGTTTGGAAGTGCAGTTAGTTTTTCGGAGCTTTCGTTATTAATATTTTATAGCTTTTAATTTAATTAGCTTTTGAAATTGGATTTTCAACAGCTATTCATACAAATTTTTTAGAATTTATATATATATATATATATATATATATATATATATATATATATATATATATATATATATATATTTACAATTCTATTCATTTTATCTTATCTCATATAAGTTACATTACCAAACACCTTACTAGTTTATGAACACTCTAATTTAACATATATTTATCATGCTTAGTTAATACATTAGTTTCAGCTACCTCATTATTTATCATGCTTAGTTAATACATTAGTTTCAGCTACCTCATTAGCTAGTTGAAACTAAATTAACCCTTAGTTTTTCATTGGTCATTAATTGAGTCTCTATTTTCCTTTATCATTGTTCTGAAAAAATGCCCTTGACATTTGTTTAGACACTCTAAGATGTTTGACATATGGTGGGGATGCCAATGTCATTAAGAGATGCTAGGCGATGGTTTGTGTAAAATTTGAGATTGATTTTTGTTGGATGATTGTATATGTTTCGTGATCTTTATTTATTAAGCATCTTTATGTGATTTTATGATTGATTTTATGTCTAGATTGAACAATCGTATAAATGACCATGATATATGATTTTCATGATGTTTTCTTAATTTAAAGATTTTGACTTTGAAAGTACATAATTTATTACATAATATGAGGTTTTGGAAGTGATCAAGGGTTAAATATAAGGAAATGGCCAAATTTTATTTCACCAACTAAGAATCTGTCAATAAAACCGACAAACCGTCTTAATATTTAACGATACCTCACTGTCAAGCTAACGAATTATGTAAGTGATTTGTGATCATGCACACATGCTACGAGTCTCGATGATCATGATATTGTCGAATCCACCTAAACTTTTTCAAGAACACACACAAAAAAAAAAAAAAAACTATGATACAAATAGTTTTTTTTTTCAGTTGGCTCTACTTGTGAATTCCCGCCATATTAACCGGAATTTTAGGCATTGTTAGAAGCAAATAACAAGGCAGTTGATCAACTAATTATTACCACTACCATACTCATATACTTGCACAACATTTCTTAACCAAAAACCCACCTCCTTAGCTACCATTACTTCCACTAACTCCTCAAAACACAACTATAAAAGCCTCTACCCACAACAATCAATCTTCAAACCCCTCACAAGAAAAAAAAAAACACTCATTCCTCATAACTTGATCAAAGCCATGGCAGCTTCTCACACCCTACTAGCAACCTTTACTATGTGCATTATCGTGACCGCGTTGATGGCAGATCACGCAGCTGCAGCTCGCAATCTTGACGAGATAGTAACCGTGTCCCAAATCCCAGGCTTCTACGTTCGGCTTCCTGATCTTTCGTCCATTGCGAGTGCGTGGGCTGCGTTCCTCCCTCACCTCTCTTCGCAGACAAACCCGACTTTGCCAGCCGGTGTTCCTACTGCTGACAACCACCAGACTAACCCGGCTGCAGCCACCGCCAAGCCATGAAGTGCTAGGCGGAAATATGGATCATATATATTCATATGTACTATAGGGTTTATTAATTTGGATCTTTTGTGTTTTTGTTAATGTGGGTGTTGTTTAGTTCTATGCTTTTTCAAGTTATTGTGTTAATGGGTTTGATATGTGTTGTATTTGTTTCTTTCTAAAAAAAATGCACTTGCCTATGGAAGATGGTTGCTTTCGCTTCTTGATGCATTTTTTTTATTAGGTAAAAATTCGGAATAGGAAAACCTATCTGATAGCATTTTTTCGGATGAGATCCATAAAATCTGAATTAATATAACTAGAAAGATTCCTGGCAGAGTGGTTAAGGTGTGCACCTTTATCAGTCTCTCTATTGTCAAAGTGGAGCATGTGAGAAAAGGTCGTGTCTCTCACGTTTGAAAGCAAATATTGAACATCGGTCATAAGAAGCTCAATTTCCCATGGACAAGGAGGTTTCATCTTGAGGTGATTAATGATTATCAATAAATCACCCTCAATTTGAAGTTTGTCAATTCATAGTCCAATGACAATGACCTTTAAAAGACCACAGCATAATGCTAAAGTCTCCGCCCGCAAAGGGGATTGGGAACTCATTGACTGGTAGCCGAGCGAAATCGGACAACCCTTCCAATCGCGAATGATGAAACCAATATTAATGTAAACTCATTTATTAAAGGGGAAAATAGAATATTATGATATAAACCCATTTATTAAAGGCAAAACCTTACTTTAATAGTACAAAAAAAGGACATTAACATGTCAAAATATGGCTTGTATAAAGTACTATTTTGAAATTTTGCAGTACTAAAATTAAGGTTCACATCATAAGAGGTATGTTTTATGTAAACACTTTTTTTTTTTATCTCGATATGTAGACTAAGCCATTATAATATTGGGGAGGAGATTCAAGTAACAGATATAATCACTTACAAACTATTTGACACACTAAATTTATGCCATATAAAACATCAACCTCATCACATTATTAAAGGCATAACCTTACTTTAGATTTTAGTTCAGACTTAAGAAATAATAGTTTTTTGTCACTTATCTCACTTATAAAAGTGAATATTAATATTTTATTATCATATTAATATCCACTTTTATAAGTGAGATGAGTGACAAAAAAAACTATTCTCTTTTAAGTCTGAACTAAAATCTAAAGTACGTTCGAAATTTTAAAATATATAGTGGGCTATCACTTTTCATCAATTATAGAAAACTTATTATTTACTTTATGATTTTTCTAATGTATAGAAACTTGAAAGATTTTTTTATTAAAAATATTTTAACTTTTTGGCGAAACTAATTAAAATAACTCAACCTTTAAAGGGGTGTTAAAAATATATCCCTACATTTCAAATGTAAGATAAATATCTCGACCTTTTTAAGGGATGGTAATATAATATCCCAAAATTTTCTCCCCACAAAAATGTTTACATGGCACATATGTGGCAAAAAATAATGATCATATTCACAAGCGTACCCTTGGATCTTAATGCTCGAATTATAAAAAGTATAGTCTAGATTGTCATGATAATTTTTAAAAAAATAAAAGTCTCTTTTGTAACTAAAAAAATCATTCAATTTAATACGTTTTTATAGATTATAATTAAATTTAATCAAAACAAATATAATAAAACAAGTCAATATTTAAAATATAATTTTCAATATCTTGATTGTGTAAAATATCATTCAAGTTTATTAGATTAAATTAGATTGTTTTTTAAGTTTATCTTAATTTTTTTATTTTGGATTTAAGAAAAAATAAAAAATAAAAAAATTACATTCTTTTATATATTTTTTAATAATAATAATTTACTTCTTATATATAAATGAACACCATTGAATAATCTAAATAATTAAATTTTCATTTCAATTTCGTAGTAACATAAAGTTTATAGTTGACAAAATATTCTTCAGTTTTGATAAGTTAAATCACTAGCTAATCATTTACTAATTGAAAATATGTTATTTTGCTTTACATTTTTTTATTTGTCTTGTTATAGATATTGATTTAAAAAAAGATATAAAAAGTTAGGTACAAATTAAATCTAAAACTACGAAAGTTTATTAAATAAACTTTTAAACTCGTCTAATTTAATTTTATATGTTTTATTTGAATTGAAAATACATGAGTAGTACAATACAAAAAATAAGAATTTTATTGGAGAGAAATCATTAGGATATTATATTACCATCACTTATAAAGGTCAGGATATTTATCTTACATTTGAAAGATTGAGATATATTTTTAACACTCCCTTAAAGGTTGGGTTATTTTAATTAGTTTCGCCTAACTTTTTTAATGCTTTAACCTTTAACATTTAATATTTTTTGCCTTAGTCATTTTTTAGTTTTTAATGTGTATCAATAAAAACCTTAGAAAAGCTCTTTATTTTATTAGGGTACATTAGTCACCAATGAGTAAATGCATGAATAATGAATATGTTTAGGAAAGAAACTAATTCTGCGACCCGTGATATTTGGGCTTATACCCGACCCGTTCACGGCCCAAATAATCTAAACATCCTAATATTTACACTTTTGCCCCCACTCCCCACTCGTGTGTTTCAAATCATCATCTTTCACTTTTTCAGTTTTTCACCTAAACAAATTCGCTCCATTTCTCAAAATCGAATTCCAGAGAGAGCCATAGAAGCAATTTGGCGCTCGATTCCTTCAATTCTACATCAGTTCCTACTTCTTTCTTCCTCGATTTCTCACCTCTTTCGATCCTCGGTTTCATCATGGTTGGAGGTAAGCTCTCGAAAATCCGATTGTTTCACTGTTTCCTTTTTTCGTTTCTTACTGTTACGCTGTTCGAAATCTCGAATTATTGATGGTGGAGCCAGCGTTCTGAATGATCATTGATCAATGACAGATTTCAATAAATTAAAACGAAAAAGAAGATCACAATCAGACATGAAAGAGTTTAAGAGAAGAACAAGAAACACTCGAGTTTCCGTAAACACTATGAGAAATAGCTAACTGATGTACATAAATGATGAAGTGATTAACAGCCTTAATGTGTATTGAATCGGACCTGCGTGCGTTTTCTGGCAATTTAAGCATATCATCTTCGTTCTATACAATTATTGATTTTAGTATAGCAAGTTTGGATCCGAGAATTTTGATTGTGGAATTTCGATCCTTGTAACACTGCTTTCAGTTTCACGTGGTTCCTTCACAGATTCTAGGGAAAGTCTGAAACTAAGCTAAGTTCTGCTATGATGTAGGAGGCAGCAATGGTGTTTGTATGATGAGCAGCAAGTGGAAAGAGGAGCAACATCCTAACTATATCAACTTCATCGCGTCTTTCCTTGGAGAAAATTCTTTCAGGCTTAATTTTGTTCCGATTCCACCAGTAAGCTTTTTGTTTAATGTTCCACCTTAAATGTTTTGGAATTTGGAGTGTGTTTGGTCGCATTGTCGCTTACTGGCTTGAACAACTCTTTGGTGGCTTTTCATTTGAAGGACTTCATCTTCAACTGTGGAGGTCAATCAGCGGCATTTATGTTTGTGACAAGCTGGGACCAGGATAACACTTCACAGGTTTTCAGCAGGTGATATTTGTATGAAACAACACTTTTTCTGTGGACTTCGTTTTTCTGATATGCATCTCTGCAGAGCACTGAAGCTGAAAGAGCAGTTTGCACGTTTCTATGTTGTGGTCACCCTTCCTACCAAGGAACAAAATGATTCATTTGTTCACTCCTACTTCAAGTAGGTAACTGAATTCGTGTTGTTTCTTCTCTTGTTCCTGCGCGTCATCTTGTTGTTGCAGCTGATCTTGACAAGGTTTTTATGTTCATGTATTTTGAAGGTCTGGTTTTGATATTGGAAGACCACCTTTTGTGCCAGTTCTCGATTTGGAGATGGGGTTTGAAAAAATTGTGAAGATTGCACATTCTCTTGGAGGTGAGACCTGCTACCTGAGGACTGAGTTTCTTCCACCATCCCTTTTTTCTAACCAAAGATTTCTGTTGTAGTCTGCAAACAACAAGATGTCATCAATCGAATGAAAGATGAGGTTAGTTAATCCCATGGTTGTCTTGTCAAAGTATATGCATCTATTCTTGTTTGTATGCTTAATCAGTAATGAATTCATCTTGTGGCTTTAGAGGAAGCAAGCTATGCAATCAACGGATGTTTTTCTGAGGGTTGTCACTTCAATACCAGGCTTGGAAACCCATGATGCAAACTCGGTAATCCAGCTGTACTTGTAAAATTAGAACTTCAATTTGGCCTGGCTTGTGTCTTTCTATTAGGCATTAGCTGATGATTTCATATTCTATGAGTGACTTGAGTTGCTGGGTCAATTTTGTTCAATCTTGATGTCCAGAATAGCATCCAAGTTGTAGCTCAACAATAACCTGGATGCTTTTACCTAGAACCTCACTATAAAATGATGATAATACAAAGGATATATCTCATCAGACAGCTTCGTGATTAATCAACCTCTTGTGAACGATCCACATTAACATAAACGTATAACAAGGCTTTTGTGTTACCTGCTGGTGGATTCCATATTCACAGTTGAACCTTGTGAACTAATGAAATGCACTCTTTTTTCACCAGCTCAGTCAAGCCGTTGGGTCAATTGAAGCTATTGCCAAGGCACCAAAGGAATACCTTCTAGAAAACACTGATCTTTCAGCTGAAAAGGTGGATACTATTGTAAGGTTTTTCAGGGACCCAAAGTTCTTCCTCAGCCCAAAATTCAACTGAACACTATGTTGTTCCTTACTGCGACAATGTTCTTAGGTAATATGAATGTGTAGCTTTTTTATGTTTATACTATCTATTTGTTCTAGTCCTTATTCTGTGACATTTGCATTACTTTGCTCAAGTTTTGCCTGCACCAAACACTTGTGGATGTTTGGTCAGTGCATTTTCTGTGAGTCAACTCATAATAATTGTGTTTTATCGAACTGGTGCATGATATATATACTTCGTTTGTAAGATTCGCCCCTTGTGTTTTTATTGCCACAAGGGTTGCTCAATGATATTTCCTCATCTAGCATCCATTCAGCTTCTTCAGCGTTCACAATCATACAATCTTACACAAAGTGCCATTGTTCCATTTGGTTTATAGTATACTACATACTCAATTGTGCCTTTGAATTCATTGCTTTCTGTAGGTCCTCAGGCTGAGCAAGGCTCACTTACCTCAAAGCTCACAATTCGACATGACTGAAGGTATCATGTTATTGTCGTTCATGTTTTAAATCGAAGTCTTGGTATGTTTTTTCATTAATTTCCTACTTCTTGACATTTAGCTGTGCACAACTGCACAAGATACACTTTCCTATACAACACTTGAAAAGATCGGTGTAGAGTATTTCAAACATCTTAGTAAAACTGTAAGACAACATACGTCAAAAGTCATAACTATAACAGATAAGTTCTTAGTTGGTTCTACTTTTGATTTCCCTCCATATTAAGAAAATGTGTCAAAGACATTGCTAAAAGTAATTAGCTTGGGTAGTTGATCAACTACTGCAGTCAATATTTCTTACCCAAACCCAACTTCCATAGCTAACGAACACCCTTTCTATTTCTTTCAATCCACTTCATCTCCAAACTCACTCTATAAATAGACCAACCAATCTTCAAACCCTCAACACAAAAACAAAAACACAATCTGTGATAACTCAATCCCCATCACAATCCCCTGCAGCTTCAAAGCCATGGCAGCTTCTCCCAGCCTACTAGCAACCTTAACTATCTGCCTCGTTGTCGCTGCATTCATGGCTGATCATGCGGTTGCAACTCGCAATCTCGCGGAGACAGTAGCAACACTGCCTCAGCAGTCGATCCCAATCCCGAGTTCTCCCATCCAGCTTCCCGATCTTTCCTCTATTGTGAGTGCATTGGCTGCGTACTTCCCGCAGCTTTCTTCGCTTACTAACCCGACTCTGCCTGCTAATCCCACCGTTCCCGACCACGAGCCACGCAAGGCTGCAGCCACCACCAAGCCTTGAAGAGTTGAAGTGATAGGGAAGAGATGGATCATACAAATATATACTGATATTTGCATATTTGTGATTTTGTGTTTTGTTATATTTTGTGTTGTTTGATTCTCTGCTTTTAAAAGTTGGGTTTGATGTATGCTGTGCTTGTTTCTTTCTATATAATGTAACTTGATTATTGCAGATTTGCTTCTTTTTTCGAATGGTTTTAAGTTGCACAACTTTAGCATAGTAACCATTTTGAATGAACTACTCGTATGGTTATAACATTTCAAATTATAACCCAAAATGCTTCAGTTATATATTTTGGGTCGATTTGAATCCCGACCGAATTTATTAGAGGATTCAAAACTTATGACTCCAGAAGTAATTTTTTTAAAGAGAAAATAATCATAAAATTATACACACAATTTGAATGGTTTAAAATATCCACAACTGCAAAGTCTAGTACAATACCATTTCGCGGCTATATATATAGAACGCGGATCAAATGTTAACATCTCTTACGGTGTTAAATGTTAACAAATCAATATTCGGCAAAATTTATCAAATATTCATTACAGTCATTCAATTATTCATCAAAGCTTTTGTTAAAATTAATCAAATATTCATCACAGTCACTCAAATATTTATCATAATCACTCAATTATTCACAATTTCCCCAATATTCATCAATATTCGGCAACATTTAAGAAATATTCATCACAGTAACACAATTACAGGATTGGAGGTGGATATTGTGAATAATTGAGTGACTGTGATGAATATTTGGGAAATTGTGAATAATTGAGTGACTGTGATGAATATTTGAGTGACTGTGATGAATATTTGATTAATTTTAACAAAAGTTTTGATGAATAATTGAGTGACTGTGATGAATATTTGATAAATTTTGCTAAATATTGATTTGTTAACATTTAACACCGTAAGAGTTGTTAACACATGACTCAGCCTCTCTCTCTCTCTATATATATATATAAATATATATATTTTATTAGGAAAAAATTCGAGGTCAGACATATCTGAACCTCGATGGCCGACAAGTCGGCAGACGGATAACCGTCTAAGCAAACATAACAATACAATGTTGGTGCAAAATACAGGCAAGAACTCTACAAAAGCGAAACTAAATACAACTACACCGAACAAAACGAGGACATAGACGAGGGACGAAGCCAAGCACTCCCCTGAAGCAGCACCGTAGGCCAGCGACACATCAGGACACATCTGTGGATAGTGAAGACGAACCTCCAAGGAGACATACTTCCGGATAAAGGAGACGCCTCGATACACACTGTCACAGCCCCAACCTATCTCGACTCCGACTGCCAGAACCTCATCAAACGGAGAAGAAATCCAGTCACGCCAAACGTAAAGCCCGACACCGCCTGAACCGAAAGCACCAGAAACCTTAGCAGGAAAAAACCAAGCCCGAACGGGATTTATTAATACTATTGTCGTTATTAATTATGATTTCATATTTTATTATAATTTTACTTAACCCTTTAATTCAATGGGTAAAAAGGCTAAATGCAAGGAAACACAAAACGGGCTGAAACCAAACCCGGGTCACCTTGGGGCCCAAGATAAGCCCGAAACAAACCCGACGCAAGGAAATCGAGGATGAGACGGGGAATAGAGCGGCTTAGAGCCACCGGCCAGCCACGAAGAATTGCAGGGCAAGGGAGAGGCCAAGGAATAGCATTGCATCCCGCATCGGAGGAGACAGAGCAAGGACAAGGAGACGCTTGCTCGGCGCGGTCCTCAAGCCGGAGGGACAGGGGGGAATGAGTGAAGCAAAGATGGAGACACAAGCAGCAAGAACAAGACCCAGCGCTAGCCGCCAGACATTGGGCGGAAATTAGAGACGTCGGATGGTGACGGAGGCCGGAGAGGCAAGAATGGAGCACCCGGAACACCCGAAAAAACACCAAGGCGGCGACGGAGGATCCAATTGCAAATCGATTAAGGGAAGGGAGACCCCAGATCAACAGCAAAAAAAATGGATTTACAAAAACCCCAAACAGTGACTTGAGATTGAAATCGCTGGGGGAGAATCAATAACCCAAACGACTGAGGGCGCAGGGAGGCCGGACGGAGGAGGCTCGAAGCTGGCATGAACTCACACCCCGAGGGCCGAGAGGCCAAGCACCACCGAGGCGGCGCCGGACGGGCCAAACCACAACTCCTAGGCCGGAACACGAAGGGGCCCGAGGAGGGCGGAAAGGGGTTCAGAAGAACCCGCTTAGACGAAGAAGGGAAGAGGACGACTGGGAAGTGTAAGGGAGAACCAGGCCAGCCAAGGCAGCCCGAATTCCCGACAGAGGGGGTGCAACACCGAGCAACGACGCCGACGTACGAGAAAGAGACCGACGGCACAAAGCGGGGGTAGACCTAAAGCCTTGGACCGGCGGGGATTGTTTATAACCTCCGAAGAGGGCTTATAGGCCTCCGAAGAGGGGGTATTCGACCTCCGAAGAGGAGTTATTTAGCCTCCGAAGAGGTTGTCGGAGTTGAGCGTTTTTTGGCTTTCCGGCGGGTGATGGGTGTTGTGTTCCATTTCGCGGCTATATAATTCAACGCTCGTTCAACTTTAAAAAAAACTGTAACTAACCAGAGTTAGGAGTTTAGGTAGGTTAGTATATATGTTACTCCCTCTGTTAATTAAAATTTGTTGTTTACTATTCATGTACGCTTTTTTAAAATGATAAAAACTATATGAAATATTAACATTTTTAAATTTGTTTTTATAAATTCATAATTAATAGTAACAAGTATGAAATTATTTTTAAAATATGTTTAAAAAGTTAATATTTTATATAGTTTTTAACACCTCAAAAAGCGTGCGTGAATAGTAAAACGTCAAGTTTTAATTAACGGATGGAGTAGCTTTTTTGGGGTTTAACGGATAGGTAAATGAGTCGGATAAAAAAAAAATTAACTAACCAGAGTTAGGAGTTTAGGGTTAGGCTGGGTCAATCACTGTGAAGGATTTTTAACCCTACAATAGACCTAGGGTGTCTAAGGTTCGGTTTCGACCATTTCGAATCGGGTAAAAAAATAGAGATTTGTTTAGAACCGACAATTTCATAAAATCGGAAGAACCAAAACCAATGGCTAAGGTTATGGTTAGTTTCCACGAAAAGAAGAACCTAAACTAGAGGTTCGGATCAGATGGTTCCACCATTTCGATCAAAAAAAAAAAAAGATGGTTCCACCATTTTTTTTTACTTTTTTTTTTGTATTTTAGAAAGATTTAATATAAAAAAAATCTAAAACAATACGGAATATTAAAAAAGGAATAAAAAACCGATGGTATTTACGTACACACTCCTTATTTATTTTCATCTGCCAAATCATTGGTTTTTTTTTAATTAAAAAAAATTAAAGTGTTCGAACATAAAGATTCGCTTGTCCAAATGAATTTAGGATCCATCCACATTGTTTTTCAATAATTCATCATAATTTTATACTACGTAACATTTTTAAGAATTAAAGCGATTCTAAATACACTCCTTAAAATACATATTGTATATCATAAATCTAAAACTAGTCTATCTGTGTGACAGGAGACGTGTAGAGGGGCGGAGAGAGGATACTACAAGGAATATTTGATAAATAAAGAGCGGTAATCCAGGATTCGAACCAGAGACTTTTAGAAACTACTCACAGGTTCTTTCCGGTTGAACCATTCCGGAATGGTTATGATATAGCGATTCCACATAAATGCAAATGCCAACCAACACAACACAACACAACAGGTACAGGAAACAAAGCTGTCCACCGTATGTATGGTCTTAGTTGGAGCTGCTCACTCTCACTGTTGACTGTTTCTCTTTATGTGTGAGGGTGTGCCCATTGGAGACTTTCTTTCTCAATCAAAGCACACATATTTAGGTTTGTATTTTGGGTTCATGTGCTTATTAAGTGTTGTTGGTCCATGGAGACAACCTGTGTGGTTGGTAATCCACTCGAGGGCGTGCCTTTAAAGGTAGGCCTAATCCGTAGTATTAGCTACATCAACAAAACTAACAACATCAAAGTATTTGCGAATACAATCCGAGTAAATGAGTAAATGGAATATTCGTCATCAAACTTTTACTGTTTGTTTTGTGTGATGGTGTTCGCGTCTATTAATTTTACCGGCCTCTCAAGATTTCTTTATATCGATTCTCTTACTTTGTATGGACCTTCAAGTAACTGTGAACACTTGAGAGTGATTCTTGCAGCAAGCTCAAAACAATGTTAATATTAATACTTCTTAATTACAAAGCATATTGTACACAATCATTCATTCCAAACACCATGGTTGTATATGGACAACCAAAAAAATTGTTAAAAATTAATAATTTGTGGGTGTTTATTTTTTAAATAATTTTTTTGGTTGTTTGGATGACCAAAATAAACAAAAACGTGTTTAAAAATTGTGTCAAAAATAAGCTACGAAATGGAAGTTATTTGGGTGTTTATTCTCTCTTTTATCTTATTTGGTTTGAAAGTCTCACAATACCCCTAATAACAACCAAATAAACTGTTTTTCTCCCCATACGGATATTATTTAGTTGCTTAAATTTTTAACTACTTTTACCAACAATTTAAAAATTTTACTCTGTTTATAATTGTACCTTGTTATATATGATACGAGGTATTGGATTATCAAATACCAACGGGGCCATAAAATATTTTATTTTTGAGTTTGTTTGTTGTCAATTCTTAAAAATTATTAATAGAAATTGGAAATGAACGATTTCAAGTTTTTTTAAGACAAAAGTTGACATTAAGTTAATATTTGGTTTGGAGTTTGGTATAGACAAAAGTTGAAATTAAGTTAATTATAAGGGTTTAATTCATTCCAAGTTTAAATTTTTTATTCTAATAATTATACTAGATAGGTCTTTTTTCTTTGCGTTCATAGGTAGACACTAGACCCATTACAATACTGAAGACGGGAGATTCAAACTCATGACCACTGGGCTAGTAAGGCTTGACAGATAGGTCTTGCTATTAATATTTCATAATTGTCAGATAGGCTAGACAGATAGGTCATTTTATTGTGCTATTTTTATTTTATTATATTATTTTTTTATTATAATTATCTAGTGAATTGTTAATTATTGTTTTTTAAAAAATAAAAAATAATCGAATAAATAAAGTGATAATAGGATATTCAATAATTAAAATGACATATTTCAATAAATCTAGGTAGATTCCTTTTTTCTTACCTGTATTTTCAGCTTTTATTGTATATTTGACGGTTTATCCTTCTGACGATTTGTCGACCTCTCGAGTTTTAAGGTATATCTAAGCTCGAATTATTACTTCATTAAAAAAATCAAGGTAGATATATAACATTAAATTCTCACTTTAAGTTAGTTTTGAACCCACTTGTGTAAACTCTAATCATACAAATACGTTGGCTTATTATTACAGTGTGAAAGCTGTCACCCACACACCGCCAAACCCCCAATCATCACTCTCGTCGGCAAACCCAAACACTCCATCCCCTCTCTACTGAAAATCTCTGCTTTTTCTCCATTGATTTCACTTCCTTCCCGTGCCGAACCTTGAGATCAAGCAAGGAAGAAGCTATGGCGAGTGGCGGAGGTTACGGAGATGCAAGCCAGAAGGTGGATTACGTCTTCAAAATCGTCCTTATCGGCGACTCCGCCGTCGGCAAATCTCAGATTCTTGCTCGTTTTGCTCGCAACGAGTTCAGCTTGGACTCCAAGGCCACCATCGGCGTTGAATTCCAGACTCGAACGCTCGTTATTCAGCATAAGAGTGTCAAGGCTCAGATCTGGGACACTGCTGGCCAAGAGCGGTAATTTCTCCGTCCCTGATTGAGCTTGAAAAAAACCCTAGCTTAGGGTTTCCAACTCCCTTTCTTAATCGATTTTCTTCGGTAATTAGACGGTTGTGCTTCTTCTTTACTGTTTACTGTTCATCTTGTTGCTTTTGTGTTGATCTTGATCTGAGCTTCAATTGAATCATTCACGCTGATAAACGAGTGAATTTCCGTTTTTTAAATTAGTTTGGGCGGGGCTCCTTATTTATCGGATCAGGATGTGGTCTGTGGACCATGTGAACAGATCTTAGTTTTTAATCCTGTTGGTGCTTATCATGTTAAGCTGATATTCAATTCATGCTCCTCATTGAATTGCAATTTGCATCTGATCTTTAAGATTAAAGATATGTTTATCTTGTTTAGTAACCTTGTCCAACTATCCTAAGCATTTAGAAAGGGCCAGTGATATCATATTGATTTGAGAAATGCGATTGTTGTCCAACTGTCTTGATGCAATATCTTGTCCAATACCTTGAATTCTTAGTTTCAAATCATGCACCACACCGACCTGCAAAAGAGTTATGATAATATAGTCACCCATTGGTGGTATGTTTGTATGTCTTGATCCTAGTTTTATGCAATGGTATCATTCATATTAATGGGCAGGTTCAAGTAACTTGCTACAACATTCATTGTCTTTTGGTTTCTTGGTGCATTTCAGATCTTATCCCAGCATTCCTTGATTTTTGTTAGACTTTCATGCTAGATTTCTAGTGAGAAATTTCGATTATATGGCTCCAATTGTAGTCTAGGGGCTGCCGCTGACTTGCCGGGATCCAGCTGCTTGAGGCTGATTCTCCTTGCTTCGGGGAAATAGTGTGTGGTCTATGCTCTAGCTTAACGAATGAAAGACCATCTATTTGTTCATCGGATAGATACTTTATAATCTTCTACTTTTGGGCTTTCTTTCAAACCTATCTTGACAAAAACTTTGAAACATTGTACAGATATAGAGCAGTTACCAGTGCATACTATAGGGGTGCAGTTGGCGCACTACTGGTGTATGACATTACCAAGCGCCAAACCTTCGAGCACATACCCAGATGGCTGGAGGAGTTGCGGGGTCATGCAGACAAGAACATTGTGATCATGCTTATCGGTAACAAGAGCGATCTCGACAATCAACGAGCAGTCCCCACTGAGGACGCAAAGGAGTTCGCTGAGAAGGAAGGTCTCTTCTTTCTAGAAACCTCCGCCCTTGAAGCAACCAACATTGAGACCGCCTTCACCACCGTTTTGACTGAGATCTTCAACATCGTCAACAGGAAGAGCCTTGCTGCAACCGAGGATCAGAGCAACGGTAACCCCTCGTTGTCTGGCAAGAAGATTCTAGTACCGGGCCCTGCACAGGAAATCCCAGCAAAGAGCGGTATGTGCTGTAATTCGTCTTGATGAAGTCAGTTATTGGAAGTTTAAACTACTGTGTTTCGGCTCCATTTATTTTTTGGTCGAGGGATGTGATGTTTCTTGCTTTTGTACATTGTTTCTTGGATTATAGCTTAAGTCATGTTAGGCCGAGTTTACTCATTGAAAAATGGTTTTCAAATTCGATGATGATCGACAAACAGCTCTGAATTCCGACTGCCCATTTCAGAGTACAATCCAAATCTCAAACTACATGTTAGATGTTGCCATATTGCTTGTAGCTATCCTAAATATGAAATGTATTTTCTTGTGACTGGAATGGAGGTTTGGTTGGTTAAAAATTCTATATTTCTTTCTATTTTTCATCCCTTTTATCTTCTGTGATCTATACACCGTCCCTTAGTGCCAAAATTTGCAATTTTGATCTCCAAACATGTGATAACATGTGCTATCTGATAAATGGCATGGGACCAGTTTTTTGGTAATCTCTTGTGCAAACTTTTTGTTTAAAAAAATTCTAAACCTTTACCTTGATGGTTTTTAATTGAATCCATCTTTGCTCCAAAAACACGAACTTGGGTTGTAAATTTCAGCTTAATCGTTGCAAATCATCAATTAATACCCACCAAAATTAACAACGCCTTAAAAATCAAGACCATAAAAAAGGATCACTTTTATTTGTACTGCTGTAGATTCCATTTCCTTGTCCTGCTTACCAAACAATCCCCAATGGCCAAAATCGGATACATCACAAAGTACCCTTCAGCCGATGGAATATGTTAGTCTGTTGTCGTAACAAGATGACGGTCTAATAACAAGTGAACAAAGTATACATAATTGCTTTTTAAATACATCACAAAGTTGAAATCTCCTAAGGGTTGTAAATTGCAAGGACAGGGAATGTGCTCATGGAGCATTCGTTTCATCCGGAACAGCTGCATCTGCTTCCTTGGATTCAGCCTCACCCGAAGCTTGTAAAATGTCCGCCCCTGCCTCAGAGAGCGCGGGCTTTTTCTCTTCCAAGAAAATGCCATTGGCCTCCAGGCGTTTAACGAGCCTATCTAGCAGATCTTGGCAGTCGATTGAGGTCACCATAACTGATATACTACTTCTACCCTTCCAGCATCCGATTGCTATAGTTGATGAAGTCACATTGACTGGATCAGAGACACTTTGCCCGGCTGAAATTGTTTATTTTTACATGGATAAGAAGTTAAGCCTTTTCAGTTACCAAATGATAAAAGGAGGAAGATATAATTATCAATGTTATGTTACAAACACAATGTTTAAAGAAGCAGAAGCCACAAACCTTCTCTTAGAACGATCACACAGCAACCCATTGAAAGCTCTGATGCCTTCTCGCCAAATTCAGCATCGACAAAATCACCAAATTTGATAGAGTTGTACTGGAGAAGATGTTTGAAGTCGATTGCAGAAGCTTGAAGGATTTGCTTGGTTATGAAAGGAAGAAGCAAGGGCAAACCTTCCGATGATATCCGGAATGAGCATGGCGAGGAAGTGCCCTCCCTTGATGTTTGACGTTCCTGTAAGAATTACAATAATGGATTAGGTTTTTCGGTTCCAAATTAAAAGTATACACAAGAAATACTCCAGTGGACATGTATGCTTACAAACATCTTCAGGCCAATGGATGCTATCTTCAGTTGATACCCTGCTAGGAAATTCAATTCAAGAACATCCTTTACTGGCTTCGATATATAGTATATTCTCTTGACGTGGTTAGTATCACTGTTTCTGCTCACAAGATGACCGTGTAGTGGAAAGGAATCAACGATGCCATAGAACACCTTTATCTGATTAATGATCTTTTCATCCTTGAACAATATAACAGGATCAATACCTTTCCATCTGTCATTCACCTTTAATTTTCTCTTGGTGCCAGCTTTCTCAGCGTCAGTTCCCTGATTTTCAAGCTCATTAGGCTTCACTATTTGCACCTGCTGATCCTCCGATCCATTAATGGCAGATGTTGGGCAAGGCCCATCATCCAAAGAAGGTTTTTCAGACTTAACCTCTAGAGTTTCAGACAATTTCTCTGTAACATCAACCATATCAGCATCTTGTTTACCTTCATCATTAGTAACTTCAGACTTCTCTGTACCATCAACTATATCAGAATCTTGTTTAACATCATCATTACTAACTTCAGGTGATAATTTCTCACATTGCCCATTCCCATCATTTTTCTCCTGAACAGCTGCAAAAGCACACAACAAAAATGAATTTAGAAAGGGAGAATAACATACAATTCCCAGCTTTTAGTTCTCAGAGACACAACAGTCACAAATAATAATTAAAAAAAAGAGAGAGAAAGCTGCAGAGTTTCATATGGATGAAACTCCTAGTGAGTAAACGGTCTGACACAAAGTTGTCCCCATGCACGCTCAATTGTATGTGTTCTCACCACTCATTGGTCAAAACAGAACTTCACTCTTCTTAGTCTCTAAACTCAGCAGAGTCTAATTGTGAAACTGGGTATAAATTTATGAGTTTCGATGGAATTCCAAGTGATTTGTATGCGATGGTATGGAATTCTAAGGATTTTTTATACTTTATTTGCAAGTGTGAGATGAACATGAACTTTTGTTTTATTTTCCTAGTAAGGTAAGTATAAAATCTTAGCACACACCCCAAACTCATTGAAAAAGAATGGGATGGCCTGCCGCCTGCTCAGAAACCTTCTCAGCAGAATGAGCCTATAGTGAGTAGAACCTTCAGAAGAAACTTTCTTAGGAGAATTTTCCTTGAGAAGAGTTGCAAGCATAGAAAAACCTTGGCACATGCAGCTCATAAAAAAAAAATTACTGTCTGAAAGTTGGAAAAAAGTGGTCTCAACCAATGCTTGTATTCCACTCACTAGATATCATTTTAACCCTTGTCATCGATGGCAGATAAAAGTACGTTATTACTTCAAATCAGTTTGACAACACGGCTGTGAGACTCAGCATATCTAATGAAATATAAAAGTTCTAAATTCAACTTACAGGGTAATTGTGAATGCTTGTGAAAAACAGCAATGAAGAATGCTCCAGTATTCTGATCATGCGGCACTATTCTCATGCAACGTTCAAGAGGAAGGCTAGAGATTTCCTCATCAACAATATTAGCAGGAGATATAGTCTCAGAGTTGGCATCAATTTCACACTCTTTCAATTCTTCTGAGCCAGGACTATTAGTTTGGTTATTGTTAGATATCTCAACTTCACTTCTCCCTGAAGGAAACATGCTAGGAACAATTCCAGCACGACGATACATTTTCACATCCTTATGGGAACCAAGCCAGGCGCCTTTGTCCCGAACCTACATACATATGATAATGGTGTCATCATATATCTTTCAAAAGCAAAGTATTATTGAAATTTACTCGATGTTCTGTCTACCTTCCACTTCTTCAATCCAGGACGACGAACCAAATCAGGGAGCTCCATAGACACATCAACAAGCTCAACAGAATCCTTGCATCGTCGGAGAATCTAAAGAAGATCCAAGGGGCAGATTGCTTTAGTATCACAAAATTTAACAGATGAAATGAAGAGCTTCATGAACAAGGATCGTGAAATTTTTAGCAGTTGTAATTTAATAATATATTTTCTCAAACTGTAGAAGATTGGAGAACAATGGGAAACTGAACCAAGTGCAGATGACAGGCTGAATGAGATAATGAATTGCAACATCTAACCAGGGGCATAACTGTGGAAATGAGAAAACTGCCTCATTTTCCACTGGATTCGTAGAAGAATGAACAAGTGGAAATATTAGGTGTTTACCTCAGCAACAACAGCCTCATTTTCCACTGGATTCATAGAACAAGTTGAGTATACCATTCTCCCACCAATTTTAAGCACCGATAAACCTGGAAAAAAAAAAGAAATGAGAAACTTCTGCAGTATCTATTGACAAATTAAAAGCAACTAAGAAAATGTTCAAAGCAGCATTAAGTGGCAAAACGAATTGCCAATCTTTGGCCATATCCTCATGAAAGTCCATAGTTCCATACGACAAATGTTCTTCGGAAGAAAAAAAAAATCTTGGAAGCAGGAAAATTCATGGTTTATAACCACTTTTGTCCCCTAAGTTGGAACTTTCAATATGATTGAATTATCGACTTTGGCCGAGAAACATGATAAAACAAAACCTACCTCTCATGGCTATCTGAAGTTGCAGGCTGTGCACCCCATTACCCAACCCAACATTCCTGAAATAATTCAAACCAAAGTTAAGATGAAAAAAACGAGAGTTCCTTTTTATCAGCAATGGTCTTTGAAGTGCTTTAGATTATAACTACCATTTTTTCCACATGTCTGGAGCCTTCCGAAGTGTTCCATCACCACTGCATGGTACATCACATAAGACACGATCAAATAAGAGTTGATTCAAAACTGGTGCCTCGGTAGTTTTAGCATCAGAGGCCTTATAATGATGTTTCTTCAAGGTGCAGCCGGGGAAATTCTGTGCTTCATGATTTGTCACTATCAAGTTGGAAGTACACATTCTCTTTGTTTGATGAATAAGAAGGTTACTTCGTTGGACATCAACATCATTGGCCACAACCTTGCAATGGAATTAAACAAATTAAAGCTAGCCCAACAATTATAATGAAAATCGTCCACATTCTTGCAGTTTTCACAGGAGAAGAATAAAATCTCTAATTAATAAAAAGAGAGAATATGAAGTAACCATTCCACTCGGCAATACTCCAGGTTCACTTGACTTATGAATAATCTCAAGTAATTGAAATGTCTTTGATCCAGGTGCAGCACACACTGCATAAAGTAATAGACACCAATAAAAAAAATGTTCGATATGAGTTTATAGCAAAACACTGCAAATGCTGCCCAAAAAAGAAGTAGTACACAAGCAGACAGATATGACTAAGACTCTTACACAAAAAGAAAAGAAAATAAAACATATCAGATGATAATCCGAAACTTTAAGTATCTTAACATGCTTACTATCTAGCACAAAATGTTCCGGATGTACATCTAGGAACAACGGAGGTACCTGTGTCAAAAAATGATAATTGATTAAATTAGTATCATTTGACACTAGCATTGAAATACAAGAGGTTCATCAATCCTATTGTGTATGATAGAAAAAATTACCCACCATGCTCACAGCCTCCTGTCTTGTGATGTTTCCAATTTCATTTGCAAGCTTAAGAAACTCATGAAACCTATAATATGTCATAACAATACCGGATGGATTACCAAACTCATCAATCACTTTATTAATAACAAAATATGGTCTGTCTTGGCAAAAGATGGAAAAATATTCTACATCTCTTCATTTCTTTTGACAAACATCTAATCCGTCCTTTCTCGTGTCGCAGTAAAAAATCATCTAAAAAATTTTCCGGGGGCGGAAACACTATTCCCATTTAACAATCTTAAGTGATATCATTATTTCACATTATCCAATATCTAGGAGATAAATTTTTTTTTAAAAAAAAATGAGAGAATGTTGGGAGGAACCCAGAAAAAATTCAAGTAATTGCACAAATAACCCAGCTTTTCATAGAAAAGATATCAGGAAAGACTGCCTATAGTATTGGCCTGAGTCGCCTGACTACCTTCCCTTGTCTGCATGAAGTCCTTCACGTCCTTATCCTGAATTCAATTTTCTTTTCTCCCCTCTCCAGCCTTCTTGACTCCGCCTCCACCTTCCCTCCAGAGCTCTACCCCAGCTCAATCCCATTCCAATCATATGCAACAATCTAACATCTCTCCTCGAAAACTCATATACATATAACTCAAGGTATTCTTTAGTTATTTTAGTATGTGCTACTCTTGTCCTCTTTGTAGCATTTATACTTGATAAGTTAAAACATAGGAGACATCAAAGAAAAGGACCAACTTGGCCCAACCTTCTTTAGTTTGGAGTCTATATCCTCTCAACAGTTACCGGATTTGTGATATATTAATGTTCTTTTTTGCTGGTATAAGTAGTAAAAAAAACACAGAGCCGGCAGAGGTTTAAATACTAATGTAGCACATCAAAGGAGCATTAGGAATAAAAGGTATACTAGTTCTTCCAAACAAGCTTATAAATTTAATTAATAAAGTCAAATATTCTGCTATTGTGTGCTACTACAACAACATTAACCAATATCATTGAGTTCAAAATACATGAGTAGATGCATTTTGATAGCTGAAAATGCAAGTGTGCACCCTCATCAATTCTGGACAGATTTTTTTTTTTTAAAAAAAAGGCACACCTTGCGAGGGTTTGGTTCTTCCTCAACTGATTGCGTGAGAAATTAGAATGCCAAGCGAGATTCTCAGGATACCAAGGCAACGGTCTAATGGCCTCTGCTTCATCCTCGCCAGTGAACTAAGTAGAACAAATAACAAGGTAATAGCATCAATTCAAAGCATGATTTGCTGATACAAGTGGCAGTTGCGTAGACAATGAAATCAAGCATCATATTAGCTAAATTACCTCTTCCTGAAGAGTTTTAACAAAGTCGTTCTCCAACTGCAAGCGGATATCCGCACAAAACTGGCCACTGTACATTTGCATTACAAGTAGTATAAGTAGATGAAGCGCTTGATTGATTGAATAACCGAAAAAAATATACCAAATTTGAGCATAAGCGACCTCGAATTAATCCGAAAAGCAGCAGGCAACGGCTTGCGAAGACAATCCATGAAAGTATCCCACTCTTCATCAGTCACAATCCCTTGCCTCTGTAGAAATTAGGGTTTCAAAAGCTCAGTAACACATCAGATTAAGCGAGCAAGAGCAACAAGAGAGAGAAAGAGATTAAATCACCTTGTAGTATTCCTCAAAAGCGGGGTTTTGAGTTGCAAAGGGCTGCCAGTGAATGTCTCGGGTCTCTTCGCCATTGTTGGTGGTGGTGGTGGTTCCGTCGGCTGAATCATTCTGAGGATCGGATTTGCTGCGCTTCCAGATGTTCTCCCTATTCTCCTTGAAGTGCTTGCGCTGCGTACGGCTCTTCCGACCTCTCCCTCTCCCCATCTTCAACGACGTCGGCGGCGTAGGCGGCGGTTGCTCAGCGGTATGTAGGCAAGAGAGCGAAAGAGCGCGCCTCGCCTGGGGTTTGTCATTTGATGTGTGTGTGGGGATGCTTTTGGTGGGCCGAGTAACTGGGCTGGGCCCATAAATGTTGGGCCTTTGCTTATCCCAAGCCCATGAAAATGTACAAAGCAAGGTATGGAAGTTAGGATGATGCCCAAACCATTTTTCTCACACCAAGTCGAAAGGATGTTTCTAAGTGAGTAAGTGACCTAATAAAGTTCTAAAAATATAAATAGACAAAATGTTTGAAAGAAGGAAGGTAGTACAAATCAAGGTAAAGTTGTTTACAATAATCTTAGATCATGTAGAGTAGTCAAATAAGTATGTTTTTTGCTCGAATTTGATGTTTGCAAAAAACTTCAACTCTTGGTTGATTTGGAGGCTCTCTTGTGACAAAAAAAAAAAGAGAGTTATGTCGGAGTTATTTGTTTTCATATTTTAAAACCAATATCCACAAATGATATCCCAATACAAGGGATATGACCACCTGAACAAAGTGTATCTCTTTCTCAATATTAGAAATAGCTAGAAATATCTTGAAAATATGAAAAAAAGAAAACATAAAAAGGAAATCATACATATTTTGTCAAGATTTATTCATAAATATATTTTTAAACATAAAAAAAATTGTCTCAGTCAAATTCAATAGGTCAAACTCAATTGTATCCGGTTCATAACTCATTTATGAACGTACATATTAAAATTGAAACATTAGAAATCCAGTTTAATATTCACACGATTAAAATATCGTAAAGGGCACAGCCACAACACCGATTTTTCAAATCAACGGATTAATGTTAGATAAAAATATCTACCGAATTGAAAAGTCGCATAAATCTTTACCATCCTCGAAAGCCGATATTTTAGCCATAGGAAAAGTAGCAAAGGAAATTGATGGGCAACAAAAGGGAGACCGCTAGATGAACGTACAAACGAGCAACCCACCCACAGACAAGCGGACAAACCGGGGAAGTAGGGAACAATTCAAATAAAATGTCACACCAAATAAATCAAAAGCTACTAAATTAAAATCAAATCAAATGTAAAAAAAATAGAAAAAGAAAAAGAAAATGAGTGCATAAAATATCTTAGGGCATGAAAGTGCCAAATGAAAATGACACACTCGTGTGTTAGGCGCCAATGGGGTTGGATTTGGTTGATTCCTTATAGGAAGCCGTAACAACAACGTAACATACTCTGCCTATTTTTCACTTCTACCTTGTAGCGTGTTTAGTTGGAGAGAAATCATAAAATTTTAACGAGCTAGTGAGAATCAATGTTTTCTTGTTTGGATAAATAAATTAGAAATATTTTATTAGAAATTATAAAAAAATAGATATTAAATTGGTGAGAAATTGAAAAAAATCAATTCCATCAAAATGGTAGAATTGAAATTAGAAATCATAAGAAAATCTCCGATTTATTATTTTTATCATATTTTTAGTATTTATATATATATATATATATATTATAGATGTAATTTTAGAATATTTTATTAATATATTATTGTGCATGAGATGACAAAAGCACTAGTAATTAGTTAATCTCTCACAAAATTTATATTTTAGAGAAATTTGGATTCTTTTTAGAATTTTGAGTTTTATTTTTATCTAATAAATTATTGACCTCGTTATTAAAAGTAGAAAAATAGCAGAATAAATAAAAAAAACCCGTCAAAATCTACAATATTCTCTAAACTTTTGAAGGGAGTTTTGTTATTCGAAATAAAGTCATTGGAATTTAATTAAATAAAAATAATTTTTAAATATGACTTTTACTTTCCTATTTTGGATAATTTTTTAAAAAAAATTTAAAAAAAAAAGCTCTTAGTGATTGAAATAATGTCTCTCTCACTATTAGTCCAACTATTATTGTTACCCTTTCACACACCATTTCAAATGTGCTCACATCAAGACACAACTTCTTATTAATTTCAATAGCATCACCATCCATGTCCTATGGGGGCCACCATCCATGCATTATGCATAGGTCTCACCCTCTACCATCATCATGCATCATGTCTTATGGACAATGGATTCCAAGTTGAGCCTACCCAATAATCTCTAATATAGGCAAGTTTTTTTAGCACTCTATATATGTAGTGGATTCCTTTTTCTTTGTTTTTTTGGTGTAACCTTGCAAGTATATAGTGGATTGTATTTTGAGTAATATGTTTATATATACCCACTGAAATTGAACAACCATATGCAAATATTAGTATTTATGGTAAATAATCGCGTAAGAAAGTGGAGAAAAAAGTAAAAAGGAAAAAGAAACTTTATTAATTTGTATCTGTTGATTTTATTCGATTAATGTTTTATATCAGTTGATATTAGATGCTTGAGCCTTGAAGAGGGGTTTAAAAAAAAGATGCTTCAGGAAGGAAATTAATTTTCTTCAAGGAAAAATTTCATAAAAAGCGTAGTTTGTGTATATAAAAATTCGTCAATAAAAGATAATGAGAAGGAATTTGCCTTTTTCATTGATTTACGGTTTTAAAAGCATTAAAAAAAAGATTTTGATAAAAAAGCAAAAAGATATATTTATTGTTTGTTTTATCATTTACTATTGACATCTAATTTTGCATATATATAAAAATACAAAGCCATTAATAATTACCATCTCTATTTTGACTTCTCCTAACCCTCTTGTAATGAGACATACTATTCCCACAACACAATTCAAATAATACTACAAATTCAAATTCTCGAACGGGATATTGTGGATAAATTAATTTGGAAACCAAACCCCAACGGAAACTTTACAACAAAATCCACAAGTAAAATAATTAATTTTAGACAACAAGGTGAAACTGACTATAGTTGGATTTGGAAACTGCGAATACCATACCACCTAGATTAAAGAATTGGTATGAAAAATAGCAATTGATGGTTTATCAACAAAATCCACACTAAACAGGTACATTAATAGAGTCTTATCTCAGTGTTATCTATGTGACTCAGAGGATGAGGATATTCACCATCTGTTTATGAAATGTCAAGTCACCAAATCGATAATCTTGGGATATGAGCAATTGACTGGAAAATCCTTTCTAAGTATTAGAGGAAGAAATCTATCGATAGAAGATATTATGATGATTGAGCATGAAAATTCCAATTTCGAAGATCTATGTTTTATTTGGCAAACAATATGGGAAACTAGAAATGGAATCATCTTTAACAAGGAATTGGGAGCTATATCCTCTATGGTTCAAAAAACTATATGTAATACTACAAATTGGAACTTAACAAGTATAAATATGGATGGAAAACAAAACAAAACCAAAAGATTAAAAGCTAAATGGATCAAACCACAAGGAGATGTCCTCAAAGTTAATGTAGATGGCTTGGTTAATTCCATTGGCATGTGCCAGGTGGGGGGTCATCACGGACTCTAACTGTCAGGTTATTGATATTTTTCATCAGGAGACATGACAAGGTTCAACTCTCCAAGCAGATGCTTCTGCAGTTTGTGTTGGAATGATGCAAGCTATCTCCAGAGGAATCCGACAAACTTACACTAATTATGTTCAATGTATCTAGTATTTTTAAACACAAGTGTGATAAATATAATATAGGAAACAAATATTTAAAACTTCCATTAATAATATCATCCAATAAGAAAAGAGCATTTGAATAAAAAATACAAGTTTAATTCTTAGCATGACACATTGACACATCAACAAAATGCTAACAGAATTAGTAATATTAATAAATAACCATATACTGTAATACACATCAATACAATAAACATACAAAAACCCCTCCCAAAAATATTTCCATGGTCAAAATAAGACTCACTTTGCACCAACATTTCAAATTATAGATTCAAAGACAACAACTCCTCCCAAAAAAAAATTTCATCCCGACCTTATAACCACAAACAAAATAAATCCAACATGACTCTCATTTTCTTGTGACCTGATTTGGGTTTCTCAGAAGTTGGGTCGGTTTTCCTGGCTTCGGGTAAGGCTAAAAAGAGATTTAAATGCTAAAACCCGTTGTAAAAACAAACAAACAAAAAACGGGCGAGTTGTTCAAGCATCAACTCGATACAGGCGAGTTGTACTTGAGGGGCGTGTTGAAATTAAAAGATCGTTATCCCATATTGGCTTAAACTTTTGTATTAGAAGGATGGATCATAACCTTGTAATAAAAAATAAAATAAACCCAACACGACTCTCATTTTCTTACGAACAAAAACTTGACTCACTTATAATTGAAAAACAACTACACCTATCTAAATATAGAAGTATATAACTAAATTTGTGTGTAACCCCACAACCCCCAATCATACTACATAAAAACTGGTCCACTCCACTCCCAAAACCCCCCATTAAATTTTCTTCCTATAAGTTCCAAAAACAATTACCCACAAAAACCTTAAAACCAGTATCAGCAAACATGTCCCCATTTCCCCTCCCCACCTTTCTCCTCCTCCTCCTGCTCCTCCTCCGCCTGACAGCCACCGCCCCTCTCCGCCTGGGCTACTACTCCGCCACCTGCCCCGACGCCGAGTCCGCCGTCCGAGACTCCCTCAAGAAGGCCATGTCTAGGGAGCCCCGAAACGCCGCCTCCGTCATGCGCTTGCAGTTCCATGACTGCTTCGTTAATGTAAGTATGCCCCCAAAACGGCGCCGTTTCTGGAAATCAATTTTTTAAATTTTTTTTTTTTTTGTGGTGTTCTTACTTACAGGGGTGTGATGGATCATTGCTGCTTGATGATACGCCGGCCATGTTGGGGGAGAAGCTGGCGCTGTCGAACATAAATTCGCTGAGATCATTTGAAGTGATTGACGACGCCAAACAGGCCGTCGAGGAGATCTGCCCTGCAACGGTTTCCTGCGCCGATATCGTCGTCATGGCCGCTCGAGATGCCGTTGCTCTTGTGAGTTCAAGAACCCTAAATTTCTTGATTTTATTTTTTCTCTTCTTCTTTTTTGTTTTTTTTTTTTGTTTCAATCTTTGTTTTAGTTTTCTATTTGGGGTAAAGAAAGTTGTGTTCTTTGGAATGGGGGTCAAATTATTATAAATTGAATCGCAGAGGAGCTCTGTTATATATGGGGGTCAATTTAAGATCAAGAAATGTAAAATAGAGAGTAGCTATTTTGACTAAAAAAACTTATCATCAATGAATTTAAGAGTTAATTATATATATTGTTCGAGTTTTATTAAATGTGTAGGAAATTACTAAAAACATCAAACATTATTGTTCGAGTTTTATTTATGTTAAATATATGTTATATTTATTTCAATTAAAAACTATATAATCTTGAAATAAAAAACTCCGAAAAGTTAGCTAATTAGCTAATTGGCCGAACATAGACTCTAAAAGATCAAGCAAACTTGATTAGATTCGTTTCCTTTACTTTTCCATTTGGAGGTTAAAGTTGATCTTGTGATCATCAAATTGGACTTTTGAATTTTGATCTTCTAGATGGGGAATATGGATGAGGGTCATAAAAGGCAAAAATAAAAAATAAAATAAAATAAAATAAAATAAAAATTGAGAAAATAGTAATGGGAAAGAGATGTGAAACTGAAACCAGCTTTGGCTAATAAATTAGTCTACTAACCACATCTCTTTGCCTTCAATATTGCTCTAAGAAAATTGGGATTTTTTTCCTCTCTAGTTGACTATGGATGTTATATTTTTTTCTCTCCGGTCCACAATAATTGTTGTTTTAAGTTTTAGCTTTTGTAATTATTATACATATCTCATCACATTATTAAATGTATGTTCCTCAGTTAAGTCAATCGAGGGAAAAAAAATAGTCAATAAAAACAAGTCTCGATAAAAATCTCGTAACTCAATCATAATTATTTGCCTAAAAAACCTAAAATGACATCAAAAGTTGAACAACTTTTTCTAACCTAAAACGACATTTAAAGTTGATCAGAGGGAGTAACACATACTTCATACTTGCCATGTTGTTTTTGTACCGTCACATTTAGAAATACTCATGTTGTTGATTGTTTTTTTTTGCAAGATCCAGCATTTTTGTAAATTTTAATTTCTGGTTTTGTGCCATAGAGTGGAGGGCCGGATTGGGAGGTGAAGCTCGGAAGAAAAGATAGCCTAACGGCGAGCCAAGAGGATTCCGACAACATAATGCCAAGCCCAAGAGCAAATGCAAGCTCTCTCATGAGCCTCTTCAGCAGGTTCAACCTAACAGTCAAGGATTTGGTGGCACTTTCGGGCTCACACTCGATAGGCCAAGGCCGGTGCTTCTCGATAGTCTTCCGGCTATACAACCAATCCGGGTCAGGGAAGCCGGACCCAACAATCGAGCCTATCTTCAGGGAGAAGCTAGACAAGTTGTGCCCATCCGGAGGGGATGGGAATGTGACAGGAGACTTAGATGCTACACCAGTAGTGTTTGATAATCAGTACTTCAAGGACTTGGTTGCCGGGAGGGGCTTCTTGAACTCGGATCAGACGCTTCACACCGACGAAGAGACGAGGGAGTGGGTGGTGAGGTTCAGCCAGGACCAGGATGAGTTCTTTGAGGCCTTCGTCGAGGGGATGATCAAGATGGGCGACTTGGATTCGGGTAGGCCTGGCGAGATTCGGAAGAACTGCAGGGTTGTCAATGGTGAGGCTCATGGTGGTCTTTTGTTGGCCTTTTGAGGATGCAGTGTTGTAGTTCAGTTTGAAGGATATAAAGCATTAAAAAAAAAAACACTTTTGTTCACCCTGATGAATGATGAGTATCAATGACAATGATAAAAGGTTTGTCTAGGATTATCCCTACAACTTATCAAATGTGATGCTATAGATTGCTTTACATGTTTGAAATAAGAGGAACAAAATACTTTGGTTAATTATGTGTTTTGTCCTAACATTTTAAACATTCAAGTTTAGGGTATGTTTGGATAACCAAGCATTATAACTTATAATGTACAATATTGATCAAATTTAGACTAAAATATCAAGCAAAGTTGATCAGAGGGAGTGATCTGGTGTGTTTGGATTTCAATTGTATTATGTTTATAATGCAAATAGATAAGGTGGTATTTGATTAACATGATTTTTAAGTTGTTTAAATTAAGCATGTACGTGTTTGGATTCAATGATCTATTAATTATAATGCAAATATTTTATGTGTTATGATATTTTAGTCTAAATTTTAGCTTGAAGGTTATAAGAGGAACAAAATACTTTTGGTAAATTATGTGTTTTGCCTTGACATTTTAAACGTTCAAGTTTAGGGTATATTTAGATTGGATAATCAAGCATTATAACTTATAATGTACAATATTGTATTTTAACGTAATACTCTGTTCATTTCTCTCTTTCATTCTCCCGAGTAAAAAAAACTTTTTTACCTATAAACAAATAGAACCTCAATGTACAATTTGACAAAATTTAAACAATTTTTGGATAAAATCGGGGACTAAACTTGAATGTTTAAAAGATTGAGGACTATTCTAGAAAGGAAAGCGAAAGTCGGGGACTACACGAATAAATTAGCACAAGACTTAACATGGTGGTCCATCGATGAAGGAAGGAACAACCAATGATCTCTGTGGCATTTTATGTGCAATTAAGATATCAAGAAGAGGTGTGTACTCACACTTTCTAAATCTTATCTTTCTTCATGACCGTGACAGTTCAAAAGGCACACAGTTGTTGTTTTTGTTGGTAACTCGGCCCCCACTGGCTCGTCCCGATTGAATGTGTTGTCGGAAAATGGTTGATCTTCCACGGACTCTAACGAAGAAGAAAACAAAAAATGTATACATTGAAAGTGCGTATGAGATCGAACTACTCGTGAGATTCATTTGGTTTGCGTTTGAATGCTCAGGGGGGCGAAAACTCGGTAACCAGCTAATGCTACTTTGGTTTCTTGCAAGATATGTGTAAAGATTGCTTGAACATAAGAATCAATGATCTCTAATATTAGTGGCAAAGAGGAGATATTCATATGTTTCGCCGCATTGTCAGAGCTAGGATTTTGGTCAGGAGGTGCTAAAAAAATTATGGGGAATTTTTCTGTGCGTATATATGTCATGTAGAATTTTTTTTAAAACAATATTGAAAAAACATAAAAAACAATATAGCCAAAAAAATAAAGAAGATTTTTTTAAAACTAATATTAAAACAAAGGCAAAATTGTAGAAAACTACCCTTTAAATAGGGTGTTTTGCGAAAAACCACCCCTTAAAATGAAAATTGCAGAAAACCACCCGTTAAAATAGTTTTCTTTGCAAAGTCACACCCATCACCCAATTTTCGTTAATTAAATGTTAAAGTGTGTGGAAATTCAATTATACCCCTTATTTTTATTATTAGTTTACTCAATTCAATTGGTATTAGTTGATATTTAACTTTTTGACGTTTTTTCAAAAGCAAAAAACACTATAAAATATCAAAAAAATAATTTCATACTTACAAAAAAACCAATTTATGTTTTATACATATAAATAATGTAATACTAGGGCTACTTGAAGAAAATAAATATTTTTAAAAAATAATGTTTCATATAGTTTTTATTATTCTAAAAATGTATGTGGAATAGTGAACAGATTTTTAGAATAATAAAAACTATATGAAATATCATTTTTTAAAATTTTATTTTCTTCAAGTACCCCTTTAGTAATATACACTTTTTAAAATATATAAAACATCAATTATATCTATTTTTATAGTGTTTTTACTAATAAGTGTGAAATTATATATAAAATATGATATTTTATATAAAAAAAATTACTTTTGAAAAAACATGTTAAAAAGGTAAAAATTAATTAATACCGATTGGATAAAGTAAAATAATAATAAAAACAATAGATATAATTTATTTTTCACGCACTTTAATATTCAATTAACGGAAATTTGGCGATGGGTGTGGCTTTGCAAAGAAAACGGTTTTAAAGGGTGGTTTTCTGTAATTTTTGTTTTAAGGGGTGGTTTCACGCAAAACACCATATTTAAAGGGTGGTTTTCTGCAATTTACCCTAAAACAAAACATTAATTTTATGTCATTTTTAAACTGCATTTAGTGCTCTTATGTTACACGTACTATTATCTCAAAATACTATATATATAATTATTATTATTATTGGATTTTTTTTCTTGTGGGAGGGTGTTGAAACACTTGCGAGTATTACAGTTCCGCCATGCTTTGTAGACTAGTGTTTGATATGCCCCAGTTGGGGTGACCAAGTGGTGTGGAGTAAGAGATGTGGTAAGGAGGTCCCGAATTCGATCTCTACCTCCGCCTCTTTTCTTCGATGAAAATGTAAGGTTTGTCTTTCTCCTTACCAGTGGGTCGAGCCGTTTAGCGCAAACCGAAGGTGGGTTCCTCGTCATAAAAAAAAATTGTGTTTGATAGGTGAAGATTAGTCGATAATCTAGAAATCCAACGGCCATAAAAAAAAAATTTAAAAAGAAGAAGAGGAATCTAAGAATAAGGCATAGAAAATTAGAAATCAAGATAAGATGTGGTTTGCCACTACATGAAAAGGTACAAACAACAGATGCCTATATATTCCTGCAGTGAGTGGCTACTTGGGATGAGAATGATCTCAACTTGGAATGTTGTTTAAGAAATGTAAGTGGAGAAATTCTATGGACAATGGGTACCCAAGTTCAGCTTTTTAGGCATGAACAAAGAGCTTAAAATAGTAGGGTATGGACCCAAAAAGCCATGATAAAACATCAATTGTTCATGACACTCATCTTAAATTCGATTCTTATTAATTGTTGTTTGAAATCTTTTATGGATGGACAATAGGTAAGTAGTGAAAATGCTTCTTGACCATGGGTAAGGGCCCAAGAGGTCGTGCATTGGTTGCGTCTTGCGAGTGTTAAGGCATCATCTCTTTCGGGCACTTATCTCAAGTTCGATTCTCTTATTAAAATCCATTATGGACAGACGATATGTAAATCATCATGTAATTCTCCAAGATATCTGAAAACACTTCTATTAAAATCCATTATGGATGGACGACATGTAAATCGTCATGTAAATCCCAAAGATATCCGAAAACGTTTCCTAAAACAATAGGGTAATCCTTTTCATGGAGTGCCTATTCTCTTGTAAGGCAAAGCAAGAGCGATTAACAACATTCAAGGCATCCTTTTCATGGAAATATCCTTTTCATAAGACTCATTTCGAGTTCGATAATCTTACGCGAAACAAAAGGGGGTAAAGCAAAAACACCTGCATCAACACAAAAGTTAGAAGAATCCAAAGTTATATCAAAACATCTAAACCACCTAAAACAAAAGTAACCCATTCCATCTCAAAAAGTTTTGGAGAGAGTTGTAGTTTACCTAGTAACAAAGTATGACAATCGAAAAGAATCCAAAGTCGAGCTTGACATGTTCAAGCTTGGTTTATTTGTTAAACGAACTCGAGCCGAGCCTGATTTTTAAATGAGTTTTCGAGCTTTTAGCAATTCTACTTGGTTATTATAACACAATAACTTGTTCAGACTCGGCTTGGGAGATTTTTTCGAGCCAATCCCAAACTGTTCAGCTCGTATAAGAGCCCTATCTTCCACTGCTACCTGAGGCACTTGAGTAACCAAACCCGCCCATAAAAATACCACCTTGGAGATGGGCAGCTGAGGTTTTTTCTGTTACAGATGATGGATCTGCAGCAATTCAGACATAAAGAAATAATATAGCCTAACAAATTGAACTTCAAATAGATATGATTTCATAGCACTGCAATAAAAGATTCTTAACACAGCCATAACATAGCAAATGAGTCGAATTCAATTGAAAACAACTAGAAATGCTTATGGGTTCAGTTTGAGACTCGAAGAAATAACAGGATATAATTCGAGGTCTGTAAAGAGAAAGACACAAAGATAACTAGTCTTGCATAACAAACTAAAGATGCAAAGATAACTCTTGCATTACAAACTATCAAAAAAAGTCGGGATTCGAGCAAAAAACTTAAGCAGCCACTGATGGCTTGGAGGCAGCAGAGAGCCTAGATCTCCTCTTGGCCATGCTCTCACTGCGACGATCACGCTGTTCCTTCAACCTTGACGCGAGAAGCTTCTGGTACTCAGCAGCCTCCTCCTTGGCCTTTGTGATTCTCTTCTTCTTCTCAGCAATTCTCGCTCTCTTCCTCTGCAGGGTGAGGGGAGTCACCAGCCTCTGGATCTTCGGTGCCTTGCTAACGTTCTTGCCTGAAGATTAAAAAAATTCAGAGTATTTTAATTGCGGAAAATCTAAGGCATTCCACTGCCTACTGTGGATCCATTTATGTTTGCAGTTCTCCTAATTCAATACCTATGATGCAAAGCCGATAAATGAATAAAAGATCACCAAGGGAAGAGTCAAGACTCACCAGTTTTGGAAGTGAAGTTTCTACGGTATGTGTTAACATACTTCCGGACATCATCCTCCTTTGAGAGATTGAAAAGCTTTCGGATCTTAGATGCCCTCTTTGGTCCCCTCATTCTGGGTTTCTCAATGTCAGTAAGGCCTGGAAGATCATTGTCTCCCTTCTTCACAATGATCAGGTTCAAAACTGAAAGGTCGTGGCTGACAATGCATCCACGAACAGACTTCCTTCTCCTTTCTCCAGTTCTCCTGCCATAACCACGGAAACATGGTGTGCCTACACGTAGAAATACCCAATCATCAGTTTCACCAGCAGAAAAGCTAACAAAAAATGCATTCTTTTACCCACCAAGACAAGATTTTCTCACAAAATTCGGCAGACAAGGGCAGAGAAGAATTGAGAAAATACAAAAAAAATACCTCTGTGGAGCAAGAGACGAACACGGCCTGGGGTCAACACTCCCTGCTTCATGGGAAAACCCTGCTTGTCACATCCTCCCATAATCTTGAATACATATCCCTTGAACTCCTGCAGATCAACAGTCTCATAAGTCGAGAGATTGAAAACAATATCAAAATACAGCAAAACCAGCAAAGCACATACCTCCCCCAGTGCATCACCCTGGACCTCCTGGGAGATCCTCTTGTCAAAAAATGCACGGCTGCAGTGTATAATAACACAGTCAGATTCAAAGTACAAGCCAAAGATGACACAACATATAAGAAGCAATAGCTATAGACCACCATTCGCAAGACAAATGTGAGTTTCCCAGATGAATCTCATCATGCTCCTAACCAGTATCCTACTCCAAATATTAGAACCCAATACCATCTTCTCTGATAATCAACAATTATAGAGAGTTGAGACTTGAAGTGTACATTATGCATAACTTTTTCACGGGCAAATGTTCATAAAAATACCCAAAGTACACACCACAAAACCGAAAAGAACAATTTTGCAGCTATTAATCCTAGAAGATGTGTACCAATTGCAAACAGATCCTTGAAAATTACATCCATAAACAACTCATCCATGTAAAGAAAATTGCATATGGTAATACAAAGTTCCAATAATCCCCTACCGCAATGTTGAAAATTTGAAATTACTTCCACATAATCTGAAACTACAACTAACAAACACAATCACACGCCGAATGCGCAGATACAAAGCCCTAAACAGCTAATCGGCTCAAAAGAAAGCATTTTCTCACAGGCTGAACATAGTTTAGACACTGTAACTTCGAATCTCTAGGTTTTAACAGAAATCCATAATATGAAATACCGAAACAACAGGAAAGTGGAGGCTTACAGCTTCTGGTCATCGTCGATTTCCAGCTTCTTCTGGCACCCGGTGGTGGGGTTCGCGATGTTAAACTGAGAATAAAACCAGATGAACATGAAATTCAATAAGAAAGAACAAGGGAAAAAAGGCTTGATTCATGTCGCTGGAACTGAACAATACCTTCATTGTCGCCGATTTCAACCGCGAGAACTCGCAACCTCGCTCTGATGGAAGTGCAGAAAGGGAGGAAGAAGAAGAGAGAGCGCCGTGCTTTAACTGGCTTACCCTGCAACGAGTTAGGGTTTTTAGTTGCTGCCGCTATGAAACAATGCCTTAATGGGCTGTATGGGCTGGGCTGCTGTTGTGGTCCTTTGATTGGGCTGGCCCGATAAAAATATAATGGGTTTCTGTTAATTCCCCCAAACAAAAATCCATCACAGATATTGAAAATAAAATAGAATTAAATGCCCGTTTGGTATAAGGTTATGTAAGGTAAATAGAATTAAAATAAATTTGTATGAGAATATATTGTAGAGAAGTTTTTGTGAGTCTAAATGAAAGAAGAATCCTGGCCCCCGTCGGGGTGGCCCAACGGTGTGGAGTAAGGGGTGGTAATGAGGTCTCGGGTTCGATCCTTGCCTCGTCCCCTTTCCTTGGGTGAAAATCCAAAGTTTGTCTTGCTCTCTACCAGTGGGTTGAGCCGGTTGACACAAGCCGGTTTACCTGGTATATGGCTCTTGTCGGCTGAGTCTCGTGCTCGGGGTTTATCACTGAATGTGGGTTCCTCGCCATCAAAAAAAAAGAATCCTCATTTTTGCATGAAAATTTTTACTTGGTACATGGCTCTTGTCGGCTGAGTCTCGTGCTCGGGGTTTACCACTAAAGGTGGGTTCCTCGTCATAAAAAAAAAAAGAATCCTCATTTTTGCATGAAAAATAAGATAATTGGGTGATGATTAGAGGAATATAGGAGATATGGTCACCCATTATTCAAATGGGTTATTTAAAGGAGAGACAAAATAAATTTTGTATGAAAAAAAAAGAGATGGGATAATGATTAAAATTTATAACAATGTATCTTAATTATAAATAATCAATAAAAATGAAATAATCAATAAAAATGTGCATTCTCATTCTTCTTCGGATCCATGAGCATTCTCATTCCTTTTCGGACCCACATCTACTTCAAATAATCAATAAAAATGCGTTGATTCCGACTCCACCAAGATAACAAGTGTAACTGCAAATTTGGCATAAATCATGCATTATATACATTTAAGTCAAGCTAAATACAACCTAATATTACTAAATAGAAGATGTGTTCTATCATCCTCCCAACCCAATATCCATAATTTCATCATTTCCAAACACTTAACAATGTTTTCATATAGGATTTTTCTTCTAAAAACATAAATAAAATACTCATTTACTCTTACCTTAAACCTCCACCCTACAAAATACACATATCCATCTACAAGTACCTAAAACATATATTCTATTTACCAAACACACGTTAAGAATTCACAGTGTATATGTTTGTTGTGTGCTAAACAAATCCTAAGTGTGGTCATTCATAAATTTGTATCATTACCTAAAACCAGTGAACGATAAACACGTTATCTTTCATAGGCCCTACTCAATGCTGCCCCCAAATTCAATCAAACATATAGATTACATATTCTTTTATGTGTCTTGCCTTTATTAGGCTTTTTGTGTGTATAGTGGGCTCAAAAGCCAATACCTTTGTAACCTATATATATTATTATTAATGAATGGAAACCCTGAAGGAGGATTTTACATCAATTCCATCATTCTACATGGCATCAGAGCCTCTAGGGTTTCATCTAAATTAACCCTAAATTTTTTTTTTTCCGATCCCTTCTCCGCCACGTCTCCCACCGCCGACCGCGCCTATTCCCTCCTGTACGAATTGCACCGCCACCAATCGAATTCCTCACGTATTTGATTGTCAATGTCATGATTAATTATCCTCACGAGATTAATTCATGATCGGTGGAGTATTTTCATTACTAAATTCCAATTCCCTGTTCGATTCATTCCATTGTACGCTGTCCAAGAAAGTCAACGCCCTTGTTTTGATTTAATTCCATCTGATTACAATCAATTTCATTTTGATTCCTTACCGACCACAAACACTACAGCCGTCATGTGTAGCTCCGATTTTAGCCGCGGCCGCGGCACATGCAGCGCCCGCGGCTCTACGCAGCGGCCGCGCCACTCGTCGCCGCACGACCCTCGTCCTTGGAACGCCGCCTATGTTCCGCCTGCTACGCATCACGCCTTCTCCTCTATGCAGCCGACATCTCCCGACTCTTCTTGGTACATGGACACTGGTGCCACCTCCCACATGACGAACTCCTCATGTAACCTCTCATCTATTTCCTTTAAGGGTCCTGCACACTCTATTATCTTCGGCAATGGTGGTCGTCTTGCTACTTCCGGCATTGGCCACGCCAAATTACAGACCCCAACCCACCCACTACACCTTAACAATGTCCTCATTGCCCCAAAGATTGTCAAAAACCTTATCTCTGTCCGTCGGTTCACTACTGACAATAACGTTTCCCTTACGTTTGATCCCTTTGGTTTCTCTGTGAACGATCTTACTACGGGGGTTACTCGCATGAGATGTAACAGCACCGGGGAGCTCTACCCTGTCACACCACCTCCTGAGTCCAGTCAGTCGTGCCCGGTCGCCCTCTCGGCATCGTCGTCCAGCCTCTGGCATGCACGCCTGGGTCATCCCAGTACTGCCGTTCTAGATGTCCTTCGTTCTCAGAGTCTTGTCACCTGTCCTAAAAACCTACGCTTTGGTTTATGCTCTTCCTGCCAACTAGGCAAACATGCCAGACTGCCGTTCCAACGGTCTTTGACCTCTACCCTTGCTCCCTTTGATATCATTCATAGTGACATTTGTACCTCTCCTGTGCCTAGCAATGAGGGTCACAAGTACTACCTCTTGTTTCTTGATGATTACACTCATTTCTTATGGGTCTTCCCATTGCATTTCAAGTCCCAAGTGTTTCCCGTCTTTGCCAAATTCCATGCCTACATCAAAACACAGTTTCACACATCCATCAAATGTTTCCAATGTGACAATGGCCGTGAATTTGACAACAAAGACTTTCACTCTTTCTTTGCCACAAATGGGATCTCCTATCGGTTGTCTTGCCCCTATACCTCCCAGCAGAATGGCAAGGCCGAACGGATCATCAGAACCATAACCAACATGATGCGCTCTCTCCTCTTCCACGCATCTATTCCCCTTCCCTATTGGCCTCACGCCTTATCCACCACCTGTTATCTCCTAAACATTCTCCCATCTACCACCCTTCACCATCGCTCGCCAGGACAGGCCCTCTATTGCACATTGCCTAGGTATGATCACCTTCGTACCTTCGGGTGCCTGTGCTTCCCAAACCAGTCCTCCACTGCCCCGCACAAGCTTCACCCGCGCTCCACTCCTTGTGTCTTCCTCGGCTATCCGTCTGATCATCGCGGTTACCTCTGCCTCGATATCAAGACCCATAGGCTCATTGTGTCTCGACATGTCACCTTCGATGAGTCTCGCTTCCCCTTTGCTTCTCCTCCCCTCCCCTCTTCTACACCTCCTGTGTCTCAGTCTGAGTCAGAGTCATCGTTCTCTCATTTTCTTCTCCCCCAGGGCTCTCCCGGTGCTCCTGCCTCCCCCCCTACACCACCTCCACCACCCCCTACCACCAGACCACACACCCACAGCGTCTCCGGTGTCTTCCGACCCCGTCAGATAGTCTCCATGACCACCACTCATCGCCCCGCCTCTCATTCCCACACACACTTGCCGTCATCCCATCCTGCAGTTGTGATGCCGCCTCCCGCAGCCCACCCCCCACCCTCGCCCCACCCCGCTGCCGCGGCAGCTGCTGCGGCCGCCGCCCCCATGCCGCGTCCGCAGCCTAGTGTTGTGCCCGCCGCACATCCCGTCGCATCACAGCCCCCGCCTATGCCCGTCCCTTCCGCCTCCCTCTCCCCCATACCCACCTCCCACAAAACAGCCCTCCTCGACCCGAATTGGCAGGCGGTTATGCTCGACGAATACAGGGCCCTTACAAGGAATGGTACTTGGGTTCTGGTCCCTCGCCCTCCTGATGCGAACGTCATCCGATGTATATGGCTCTTCCATCACAAGTTCCGCTCTGACGGGACATTGGAGCGCTACAAAGCCCGTCTTGTGGTCAACGGTCGTTCTCAACAGGTAGGCATTAACTGTGATGAGACCTTCAGCCCCGTAGTCAAACCTAGGGTTGGCATGGTACGGTAACCACCCAAAAATGTTGATTACCACATACCAACCACCAACTAGTGGTACGAAAACTTCATACCACGTACCAACCACAAGTCGTGGTTACCACATATGTGGTAACCACGACTTTTGGTTACCATCAGTATATTACCATGGTCACCACCTCTTAAAAGTTCAAATAAATTCAAACAAACCAATTCAAACAAGTTCAAAATCAAATAAACCAAGTTCAACAGTTGTACCTCGGCCACCTACCGGAAGGCCGACTTCAACCGGCCTAGGGATAAATAACCCTCTACCTCATGCATTCCTTCTGACGCCACCGCTTCTTCCAAATGATCCACGACGAGCCATTGAGACTTGAGAGAGCAAGTGAGAAATTCTGAAATTGGGCAACCCTTAAGGCTTGAACGTCCTCGGAAGCCTTGAACGGACTCAACGGAGAGACTAGGGCCGGCGCTTTCGGCTTTCCCCTTTGTGTTTGTCTAAGAACTTTGAAATTGAACGAACTAGGGAAGACGTCGAACAACACTAGGGTTGCGGCTGCCACTTTCCAGTTTTCCCTTTACTCAGTAAAGGACCAATTTAAATTTGTGTTAATTACATTAACACAAACTAAAAAATAAAAAGTTAAAACATAAAGCCTTAAAGGTAAAAACTAATAAAAAAAATAATATATATATATATATATATATATATATATATATATATATATATATATATATATATATATATATATATATATATATATATATATATATATATATATATACTCGGTAACCATGGTAACCGTGATATTTGATACTTTATTACCATTACCGTACCACCTTCACGTGGTTACCACCATGGTGGTTACCACAAGTGTGGTTACCGCAAGTGTGGTTACCAACAAGTGTGGTTTGTGGTTGGTAGGTGGTTGGTATGGTAATTTTCGTACCATTTGCCAGCCCTAGTCAAACCTGCCACTATCCGAGTGGTGTTGAGCTTAGCATTGTCGCGCAATTGGGTCATTCATCAGCTGGATGTCAAGAATGCCTTTCTTCATGGTCATCTGAATGAGACAGTTTACATGTTTCATCCGCCGGGGTTTACTGATGCTGATCGTCCCCAACACGTCTGTCTCCTGAAGCGATCTCTGTATGGGCTGAAACAGGCTCCGCGAGCTTGGTTCCAGCGCTTTGCTTCTCATCTGCTACGCCTAGGCTTCATTGGCAGCCGCTCGGATTCGTCTCTGTTCATTTATCGCAGAGGCTCAGACACGACCTTTCTCTTACTGTATGTCGATGACATCATTCTCACCGCCTCTTCTGATGCTCTTCGGACGTCGATTATTTCACAGTTGAGTGCAGAGTTCGCCATGTCTGATCTGGGTCAATTATCCTACTTCTTGGGGGTTGCTGTTCAGCGTCATGCGTCTGGTCTGTTTCTCTCACAGAGTAAGTATGCTGCTGAGATTGTTGCTTGGGCTAAGATGGTTAACTGTAATCCTGTCACCACCCCGGTCGATACATCTAACAAGCTCAGTGCTCATTCTGGTCCTTTGGTTGATGATCCGACATTGTACAGGAGCCTCGCTGGTGCTCTTCAGTATCTCACCTTCACCAGACCTGATATCAGTTACGCCGTTCAGCAGATCTGCTTGTTCATGCATGCACCCAGGGAACCCCACTTTCAGGCCTTGAAGCGGATCATTCGGTACATCAGCGGCACCCTCGAGCTAGGCACCACGATCACTCCTTCCGCTAAGCTTGACCTTGTTGCTTACATTGATGCGGATTGGGGTGGTTGTCCTGACACACGTCGCTCCACGTCTGGTTACTGTGTCTTCCTCAACGACACATTTGTATCGTGGTCAGCAAAGCGTCAGTCTGTCGTGTCTCGCTCCAGCGCCGAGGCAGAATACAGGGGTGTTGCCAACGTCGTCTCCGAATGCTCTTGGCTTCGCAATCTCCTGCTTGAGCTCCGTTGCCCTCTTCAGAAGGCCACTCTGGTCTACACTGACAACGTCTCCGCCGTCTATCTAGCTAGCAACCCAGTCCAGCATCAACGCACGAAGCACATTGAGCTTGATCTCCACTTCGTTAGGGACAAGGTTGCCATTGGACATGTCCGTGTTTTACATGTCCCGTCCTCCTATCAGTACGCTGATATATTCACCAAGGGTTTACCTCGACAGTTATTCATTGATTTTCGCTCCAGTCTCATTGTACGACCCCCTCCAGTTTCGACTGCGGGGGTTTGATAGATTACATAGACATATATTGTATAGTGGGCCCAAAAGCCCAATACCTTTGTAACCTATATATATGATTATCAATGAATGGAAACCCTCAAGGAGGATTTTACATCAATTCCATCATTCTACATTATTTATTTTTTATGCTCCAAAAAAAAGTATAATGTAACCCATCATAATTTTTGCGGGGCAAGATGAAATTTACATTCTCGCATAATTTTTATAGGATAAGATTTTTTTTCTTCAAATCACGTCTAAATTAGGACGATACTAGAATCAGAATGGAATCGAAATTTGCGAGATTTATGTCCATCTCTATCAAAAATGAATGTTTGGATGAACAGATGGAGTAGCGCAGATAAGAACCCAACTAAAAATGAATAATCATACATTGCACCAAAAGATCCTCAATTGGCTTTAAACAACACATTTATTGACATTCATCTAACTAACTCTATCCACTCTTCAATTATTGATCTTTAAGGCATACCCAACAGTGCCAGAACACACCCTACCAAACCACACAACAAGAAGCAAACAGGTCACAAAACGCTGCGTACAACCACCCATCCAAAACACACCCAAGTGACCCAGCAGTTTCCAGTCCATCCACAAAAAAAGCACAAAAAATCAGCTTCTTAGTGATATCCCTTTGATCTAATCTTGTAGCCATCACAATGCACATACGAAGTCGCCACTCGCCTCCATGTCGTCTATGTCAGCGTCTTCCTCCAAGTCGTCGAGCTCCATGCTCCCTGTAAGCAAGTCCCCTGCCAGCCTCATCCCCTTGGGCGCTGGCTTCCGAGCCTCCTCGATTATGGGAAGTATGTCTTCGATACGCTGCGTTGAATCCTCTACGCAAATCCCTCCTGTTTCGTCGTACTGCATGAAGTCTGCCGGTAGCTTCTTCGTAAGCCATGGGTGCTTCTTCATCTCCTCAATTGTAATCCTCTACACACATTACTCATCAATGTCACACATTTTAAGTCCAATCATATCCAATTCATGTATGAACAACTTCAAAGGTGCCTTACCTTTTCCGGGTTAGCTACGAAGATCCGCGATAGGAGGTGCTTGCAATCTTGCGAGACTCGGACATAGTCAGGAATCGAGTAGTGTGCGCTTAGTATGCGCTGCTCCACATCAATCCAAGGCCAACATTATTCAGCAAATAAAATTGGATATAACTTATAAGTAGTTTTGGTTGGATTCATTGATCAATCAATGTATTATATAATAAGATCAACCATACCCCAATTGTTTTTTTGAAATTTCTGGGCTCATCTGGATCTTCAAAGGGGTAAGCACCCACCAGCATCACATATAAGGTGACCCCACATGACCAAACATCTGCAATCTATCAATGGTTTAAGAGATTTTAGGCTCCGTTTGGCAAAAACAAGTAGCTTTTCGATGTTTATGGTTTTCATATTATATAGTCTTAAATGAAATAAATATACGATTTTAGTTTAATTAGCTTTTGAAATCTAAACTTTTCAACAGCTACTCACCCGAGCTTTTCGGAGCTTTTGGTTTTTTATTCACAAGTTTCAACAGCTACCCTAACAGCTAGGTTACCAAACACTATACTAGGTTATTAATCTATATTTAACACAAATAATCCAACAGATTCAACTACCCAACAACTTCAGCTACTCTAACTGCTACCATTTTCCCAAACGCACTCTTAATTAGGTGACCAAGAAGCAGAACTTTGACAAGCTGAATTCATAGTTCATACTCTTTAAATTCTTACCTTCCCATCGTATTCTTTCTTGGACAAGACCTCAGGGGCGATGTAGGCCGGTGTTCCCACAGTAGATTTCGGCTGAGAGTGGAGCACAGATGACTGCAAAAGGAGAACAAACACAAGTTAAAACATAAAATGTTATATACACCAAAATTGATATATGATGAAGTAAAAGTGTTGCCTTGGAGTAGCCAAAATCGCATATTTTGAGGAGCGGCGCCTTGCTGCCATCTAAGAGCGTATTTTCGAGCTTAAGATCTCTATGACAGATTTGCTGCATCAATAGAAATTGAAAACCTCAGGAAAAAAAAAAAATTATGTCAAAATTTTCCAACGGTAACTGACTCGAGATCTTAAGAAGTACCATTGAATGACAGTAACTGACTCCAGATATCAACTGTTGGAAGAAGTACTTTGCCTGAAGTAGAAATGAATCAGCCATTAATTCTGAACTTATAAATCAGATCAGTTTGGTTATATAACTTATAAGTTGAAATGATCGAACCTCATCCTCGCTGAATCGGCCAGCTGTGCAGATCCGTTCGAAGAGCTCGCCGCCTGCAGCGTACTCCATGACTATGGCTAGATGAGTCGGTGTTACGAAAACCTTGCACGCACGAAACTCATCGATAAGAACATGCTAGAACACAATTGAATAAATTCTCTGACCAGATCTTAGAGCTAGGTCAAAATATATACAAATTTTCAATGGTGATTGATGGATACCTCTTTGAACCGAACTATGTTTGGATGCTTCAAGGCTCTGTGATTCATAATCTCCCTCTGAACATGTTCATCAATCTGCAAACCACACCATAAGGGGAAATCAGATTGATGAAGACAGTAAGACACTGAACACTTGAAACCCAAAATCGGATTGATCAGATCAAAATCAAACAGGGGGAAAAATAAAACCCCCAAAATTCATTGCAATTAAACAGATTCAGTATGTATGATGATGAGTGAATTGATCATGATAAGGAAACAAAGTGGTTACCTTTTGGCCCCTTTCAATGTACTTGACTGCGTAGAGCTGTCCAGATTGATGATCTTTAACAAGCTTGGCCACACCAAAGTTGCCTGATCCTAAATCCTTCAGTACTTCATACCTCTCCATCTCCCTCAAGCTCTTTCTTTCTCTGTGTTTTTTTTTGTGTTCAAATTTCAGAGTCTTCACCTCCTGTACTCCGGATTTAATGCAGCTTACAATTTCTTCATCTTCTTTTTTTTTCAATTTTTTTATAATAGTATAAAAAATGGTAGGTAATCTGCGATACGGTGACCACTGACCAGGGTGGTAAGGACCTTTCATCTGATTCGACCTCCCAAGTCCACCAAGACGGTGGGAGACTGGGAGGTTTAGAGGGTGCCTTGTCAAACACTAGGATTGTTACATAAACGGGCTATACGATTTGAAAAAAGTTTGAGTCAAGCTTATTCAGTTAATCAATGAATTAAGTAAGAGCACGTTTTTAGATTCGGTTTAATATCAATATGTGAATATCAAATATTAGGGTTGGTGTCTAATATCTAGTGTGGTATAACTAGATATCATATTTAATATCTATATAATAACTCGACGTCGTCGATATCACTTGATATCAAACTTCTCTTTTTTTGACTTTTTGATATACTAATTTGAATTGAAGTATCACTTTATGTTACATATCATTTGATATCTAGATATGATTTAGTTTAAACTCGATTAAAATTGAAACTCATTAAACTCAATCTCAAATTAATTTCATAGAGTTTACAAATTTTTTATGTCTAAAATTGGCAAAATCGCAACTCAAACTCGCTTATTTATCAAACAAGTTGAGTATAAACACTTTTAAAATTCGATTTCAAATTAAGGTCCGACTCGTTTCTAAACGAATTGAATATCAACCCTAACAATAATGGAGCAATTAGGTTTCAAGTTAACTGAACTAGGCAAACATTTTATAAATTTAAGAAATGTTCGGATTTTTTTACCGGATTTCGAATCAAATTAACGAGTTCCATCCAATCTATTTGTTTAAACTTGACGAGCTCTATAAGAGTATGGATTTACTACAACATCTAATATCCCAATGGGTGTCACACAAAATTATTTATGATATTTTTTAATAATAAAAAATTATATTTATATTGTACATATTTAATAATATATAATTGCATTTTTTCCTAACAAAATGATATTTTAATAATTATTATAATTAATATTCTAACATAATGACTTTTCTAATTTTAATTTTATTGCTTTTCAAAACATTATTTTATATTAAAAAGATATACAAATATATGATATTTGATATGTACAATATAAATATAATTTTTTATTATTAAAAAATACTACTCCGTATAAAAATTATATTGATATTAGGAGATTCATACTTGAGTTGGCCAAAAAAAAAAGTCTAAATGAGAGAGGGTAGCTACGGGAGTTGGAGCAAGCATAACACGTGTCGCGCGAGCAGCGGTCAAAATTTAGAGCGGGAGGACAGTTGAAAACGACGCCAATTTGCCAGTGCGGGACCGGCCTACGTGGCAGTGGCAGTGGCGGGTCCCAGCCTAGGCCTGACCACGCGCGCGAACGCAACGCGCCGTTTGATCACGAAAACGTGTCTGCATTGGGAACTGCGAAGTTCTGTAAACTAACGCGAATCGAGGAAATTGCGGTGGTTTGGACACGTCACCATCAAGCTAGAGGGCGTGAATAAAGCACGGTGTGGAATTAACGTGGTGGACGTTTTCTCTCTTTTATTTTTATTTATTCCACCTGATTTTCTATTTTTGTTCAACGAGGTGGAAAAAGGCTAAGATAAATAATTGGATCGAATAATGGAAGTTGACGCATTCCATACTTTCATGTGGATACAAAAACTGATCTTATTTGAACACAAAAAAAAAACTGATCTTAACATTGAACTTTATTAGGTTTAACTAAAGTAATACTTTTTCAATTTTTCTATTTATCATTTATTATTTATATTCGCATTCTAAATTGGGTATTATAAAAAAATTAAAAAAATTTTATTTTACATAATTTTTAAAAATTATTTATAAATAAAAAAATAGCAAGATAGAATAAGATTATAAATATATATACAATATTGATAGGGTTATCGGTTATGAATTAAGGTGTTTTTTCGTATCTCAAAAGGTAATGAAATAATTAGAATCTATGTCGACAATGCAACATATAGAAGTGGAGTGTTTTTTTTTGTAAACAATGAAAGAATTTAGGAAGCGACCCGTTGATCCGTGGCATTAGAAGTGGAGTGTATATAAAGGAAAACAAAATCCCTTTTTGGATAAAAAAAGAAAAGAAAATCCCTTTATCTTTTTTTTTTAAAAAAAAAGCAATTATCTAGGTTGATCAGTACTTTTTAAGTAATTAATATTATTAACTTTTTAGAGTAGAAGACAATAAGATCCTAATTAACCACTCCTTTTGGTAGTTGAATATGTGAAATAGAAAAAAATTAATGGATTTCCTATTATATGTCTTAAAAGTATATGCGTGATAGGCAGGCCCGGTTTAAGGGCGGTTTAAGAGGTCCAACCGCACATGACCCGATTTTTTGGGGTCCAATATATGTTTTAACATTATATAAATGTAAACCTTCTTAAAATACAAGAAATAGAAAGTAGCCTAGTGGTTGAATTGTCATCATGTTTCCATGTTGGGCCTAGTTCGAATCCCACATTCAACAATTTTTACCTTTCGTCTAATTTTTCTAAGCCTTTGAGCGTGTTTGGCAAATTGGGGTTTTTTTAGGAGGTTGAGTTTATTTGGTGTATTATGAAGGTGTGGGAGGTGGAGATTTTTTTTTTAAAAATAACCTTATAAAGGTGTTTGGTAGTTGTAAGGTTTATAAAATGTTATTGTAGTGAAAAAGTCCAAAATGCCCTTCATAAATGCTAGGGGGGCAAAAGGGCCAAAGAAAGTGGAGGGCAAAACTGACATCTCAAGCCTCCACAAAAAAATAAACCCCACCTTAACCTCCCAAAGCTAGGGGGAGCAGCTTCCATTTTCAACAAAAATAAACTCCACCTTAAACTCCCAAACCTCTACACAAAGACGCAGCAAAACACCATGCTCCAGAGCTTCCATTTTTTTGAACCTCCGAAACCTCTTCACACCTACTATCAAACACACCCTTTGTTGCCTTTATCTTTTTCCTTTAGTTTTTATTCTCAATGGACCCATCTTAACATTTAATCTCTCTACCACTTTCAATTATATTTATTTATGTAAATATGTATTCTTTAGTTTTATAATAATATTAAAAATATTTATAATAATGTGGAATTATGTATTCTTTAGTTTTATAATAATATTAAAAATATTTATAATAATGTGGAATTATGTATTCTTTAGTTTTATAATAATATTAAAAATATTTATAATAATGTGGAATTATGTCTTCTTTATTTTTATAATAATATTAAAAATATTTATAATAATGTGGATTGTCTCCTTATTTATATGTCTAGTTTAATTTATTGTAAAAAGATATGTTCTTTTATAAATAAAATATAAATTTAGTATTTTTAAGTATAGGAGGATGCATGAGTGTCTTTAAAAAAATATAATTATGTGTCATTTTTCAATTTCCTAATTTATGAATAATTTTAACATTTAATACATGATTTTCATGTAAATGTAAGATAAATTGTTCATTTTTTTAATGATATCATTCATGCACATTATAATACATAAATATAATTAATTATGACCATACAAAACATAAAACAAAATAAATATAATAGGGCCTAATTCTAGTTACCGCACCGGGCCATTATAAACATCGGGACGGCCCTGCGTGATACTCTCTTTATTTACTTTTATTTGTTGTGTAATATTTATATATGTTTTTTTAAATGATAAAAATTACACTAAATATTTATTTTTCAATTATTTTTAAATAATTTCATAATTAAAATCTATTTTCAATAATATTAATGAATTAAATAAATTTAAATTTATTTAACTAAAATGCATGACCGGTCACATTGTAAAAAGTTCTATATAAATATTTTTTCGACTACTTTGAATATATTTTTAATCTACACTCGGATAGAAAATCGGAAGATTAAACACAAGTTATATAAGCTTTTAGGTAATGCAATAATTAAATGCATTACTCCCTCCGGTCCAAAATTAGTGTCGTTTAGCTTTTGATACAATTTTTTAGTAAAGTATTAATTATCGTTGATTTTATACATTTTTTCTAAATCTTATCATTTATTAAATGCTTATCAACTTTTTTAAATCAATAAGTGGAGAGTTTATAAGAAAAAAAAAGTAGTCAATATATACAATTTTCAATAACAATTTTCATTAATCAATCTATTAAATTGTCTTGAAATCATAAAACAACGCTTATTTCAAATCAAATTTAAAAATTTAAAATGACACTTATTTTAGATCGGATTAAGTAAGGTTTACGTACCTATCTCATCTCCAATATAGGTAAAGAAAAATGTACATCTTTAGACTGTTGTACCTATCTCATCTCCAATATAGGTAAAGAAAAATGTACATCTTTAGACTGTTGTTCATTTGATTGGCTACAGGAAGATCAGTGGGCTAAGAAAACTACAGGTTGTTAAATGCAGATGAGTCACTACCAAAGTAGTGTAATTGGATGAGATCGTAATGGATACATCGCCACTTACAAGTCCTTTTATTTGTATTCAATTTGTCTAATTTACGCTTCAATGGTGTAAGTTAATTTTTTTGAATTGTAAAAGAAAATTGATAAATTCTCAAAAAAAACGATTTTTTTTTAATAAAATTGATATAATAATTTCCATTATCGTAACTTCTTAAAATAAAATAAAAAAAATTTGATTTGCAATTTAGCTTTTATATGTATGCGCTTTGTCCTCTGGCTTATGTTATCCATAACAAATACTATATTGTAATAGGAGTATATACTATATAGGAAGATGCAATCATAGATTGCAAGTGTTCATGAAAACTATATAACTTTGGGGGCGTTTGATATCCATATACGTATATAAGTTATGGGTATAGATATCATTCTTACTCAATGTTTGGTAAATGGATATATGTATATCAAAGACCCAAAGTGATATACATCAATTGCTTGCTAGCGAGGTTGGCGAAAATGTTAGTTTCTCCATGTTCGCCAATTCCCTTAGGTTATGGGCATATGGTACAAGAAGCTTTCAAAGGCTAATCAATTGCCCCTATGGCTGTTTTCAAGTGTACCCTCCACAAGATCAACTTTCAATTAAAATCGACATAGTTTCCTTGTGGAATCGGATGGGTGTATGTGAGATTTGATCATATTCTTAGTCAAAATCAGTGATGATCGACAAAACATTAGTTGGAAGAATACGAGGTCGAAAACCCCTCAATTGTAGGTAACTATTAAGTCCCCCAACCCCACCAACAAAAATCGGAACATCGACCTACGAACGACGATAGGCTTGGAAGGATATAATTTGCTGATCGTGACGAGCTTGGTCCCCAGTATACTCGTAGATGACAACACCATGCCCGTAAACTCTTCTACTGCGGAAAAATGTCCCGTTCCCGAAAGTGAAACAATGTATGCATACAAACATACTAAATGTGATGAAATTATGAACTTCAAATTATTCGAGAAAGAGCATGTAAATAAGAAAACAACAATAACAACCCAGTATATCCCGCGATAAAGCAGGGTCTGGGGGTCAGGATGTACGCACTCTTTCCCCGAACAAGTTGAGAGAGTGTTTTTGATAGACCCAAAAAATAAGCTACTTAAATCGTATGGAAGCAAGACAAACAGTAGAAAAGGAGGCAATAGGAGGTAGAGAGGAAGGAAGAAAAAAAGCATAAACAATAGGATTCAACGCCCAGACTCGAACAACTAAACATCAGAAACCCGAATGCGCCTCCTTCAGTGATCTCTATTCAATGTCATGTCTTCTGAAAGGTTCAGCATGTAAATAAGAAAGAAGTGTAAAAACAAAAAATGCAAAAAAAATTTAAGTGACGAGTTCATAAAAATTGCTTAGACCTATTTTTTTTTAAATATTGGATCAGAGACCCAATCCTATTGGGTTACAACTCAAACCCAGAATCGGTATTTTGGGTTGGGTTGATTCATTTTGAGCTATCCAATAGAACAAATACTCATCTTAGAAGTACTAAGAGCATCTTTAACCTTGGTACTCATGTTGAGTACCATAACATGCTTTTTGCCATTTCTCTCACAATCACCTCATTTTAATATTTGATACTCCATAACCATGATACTTGACATGAGTATCTTAATTCACTTTTTGCATCAAAATTGTTTTTTGTAATTTTTTTTTGAAGTAAAAATCAAATTAGATCCACTATTAATTTTTGATTGGGTAATATTCTATTGTATTGTGTAAGAATGAGTATCATACACATGATACTTGAGCTCACTTTTCTTTATGGGTTCTTTCAAAAATCTTACTTTTTCTTACATTTCCTTTTTCTTTAATTGCTATGGTACTTGGAGTACCACCATTAAAGATGCTCTAACACTGAACAACTGAACAAAGTGTATAAAAGGAACGGGCGGCGGCACAGACGCCAAATAAGAAGAATGGAGAGGCTAGGGTCATCATAGAAGATCCCCAACCAGCCAAGTCCTACAAAGAAGTCAGTTACTATACTCTTTCACTAATAGTTTCGTCGATCAGGAGTGACGAAATATATTAGACAGACTGAACTATTTAGTCTCAGAAATATATTATAGACCTACTGATTCCAAATATGCATCCCACCAAAGAGCCAGAAATTTATGGCATTAACATGATAAAGATTGAAGAATCCTAAAAAAGATAGAATCTGTCAACTTTTTATGGCATTAACATAATAAATTTAGCCTCTGTCACCTAGTAGAACACATTTTTATGGCATTAACATAACAAAGATTGAACAATCCTAAACAAGTTAAAAAAATGCACCTGTCATGTTGTAAGTGCAAATTAAGTGCAGCACTTTAGCAGTTCAGAGTTGATATGGTTAAGACCCTTCGGTGCAAAATTCTCTTGAAGGAATTGGCAGTGCCTTCATGAGAATATCAACAGCTTTTCCACAATTCCACATAAGATGGCTGAGAATCCTTCATAAATGGAATGCAACCATTGAAAATTAGCGTGCAACTAACACCTAGAAATCCATTTTCAAAAATAAATTTCAAAGTGTTCCATGTTTTTGCAAAATAACCAAATTTCTTAATGTAATTTAAGAACAAAAGACATCACTGTAATCAACAAACTGGCACAAACAAATCACTTATCCAAGGCTTAAAGCTTTCTAATTTTGAGGGAATTTTTCAGGAGTACTCGTACCGAATAAGAGGAGGGCAGAGAGTAGCCAACTCAGCCAAGCACCAAGCAAAAGATGTTCAAATAAAATCTGCAGCAGGATGAAGCAAGATTTGATAAACCACAGGATTAATCAACAAAAAGAGCATCGATGTCAAAATCAGGTTTCAGCTTCTTACAAAGCAGCTGTAGCCAAATTCAAACTACAGTGTAGTAGTACAATAGCTAACGGAAGAGGCGATCATAGATGTGGACTTACATTTCACAAAAATAGCAATGGATAAATTAAGGAATCATATGGTGCATTGCCATTTCTTTGTTTATACCTTTTTAAGGACAAAGATATATTGTTTTCGTTTCGAGACATTTGAACTTTTCGTGTCAAGAGCGAAAATAGGTTCCAATTAGGCGACACAATAACTTCTTTTCGAGACGGGACATTATCATTTCCTTATTTCGAGACAAAGAGCTCATTTCTCGATGAGGCATTTTAACTTTCCTTGTTGGACATGCTTCATAGCAGATTAGCAGATAGAGATGAAGCTTTCGAGGCATTTGTCCCATTTTCTTTTCTAGGGCATAGAATAATTATTCTCATTTCGAGGCATTTGAACATTACTTTTTGGGACGGAGAATAGCTATTCTCATTTCGAGGCATTTGTTCCATTTTCTCTTCTTGGGCATAGAATAGCTATTCTCATTTCGAGGCATTTGAAGATTACTTTTCGGGACAGAGAGTAGCTATTCTCATTTCGAGGCATCTGCTCCAATTTCTTTTCCGGGGCTTAGAATTGCTATTCTTATTTCGAGGAATTTGAACATTACATGACGGAGAATAGCTATTCTCATTTTGAGGCATTTGTTCCATTTTCTTTTCCGAGGCATAGTTCTCATTTCGAGGCATTTGAACATTACTTTTCGGGACGGAGAATAGCTATCCTCATTTCGAGACATTTGAACATTATTTTTCGGGAAGGAGAATAGCTATTCTCATTTCGAGGCATTTGTTCCATTTTCTTTTCGGAGGCATGGAATAGCTATTCTCATTTCGAGGCATTTGAACATTACTTTTCATGACGGAGAATAGCTATTCTCATTTCGAGGCATTTGAAGATTACTTTTCGGGACGGAGAATAACTATTCTCATTTCGAGGCATTTGTTATAATTTCTTTCCAAGGGCATAGAATAGTTATTCTCATTTCGAGGCATTTGTTCCATTTTCTTTTCTGAGGCATAGAATAGCTATTCTCATTTTGAGACATTTGAACATTACTTTTCGGGATGGAGAATAGCTATTCTCATTTCGAGGCATTTGAAGATTACTTTTCGGGACGGAGAATAGCTATTCTCATTTCGAGGCATTTGTTATAATTTCTTTCCAAGGGCATAGAATAGCTATTCTCATTTCGAGGCATTTGTTCCATTTTCTTTTCCGGGGCATAGAATAACTATCCTCATTTCGAGGCATTTGAACATTACTTTTCGGGACGGAGAATAACTATTCTCATTTCGAGGCATTTGAACATTACTTTTCGGGACGGAGAATAGCTATTCTCATTTCGAGGCATTTGATCATTACTTTTTGGGACGGAGAATAGCTATTCTCATTTCGAGGCATTTATTCCAATTTCTTTTCAAGAGCATAGAATAGCTATTCTTATTTCGAGACATTGTTCCATTTTCTTTTCCGGACATAGAATAGCTATTCTCATTTCGAGGCATTTGAACAATACTTTTGGGGACAGAGAATAGCTATTCTCGTTTCGAGGCATTTGTTCCATTTTCTTTTCCAAGGCATAGAATAACCACTCTCATTTCGAGGCATTTGAACATTACTTTTCGGAACGGAGAATAGCTATTCTCATTTTGAGGCATTTGAAGATTACTTTTCGGGACGAAGAATAGCTATTCTCATTTCGAAGCATTTATTCCAATTTCTTTTCAGGGGCATAGAATAGCTATTCTCATTTCGAGGCACTTGTTCCATTTTCTTTTCCGAGGCATAGAATAGCTTTCGAGGCATTTGAACATTACTTTTAGGGACAAAGAGACACTCCTTTTCCTTTCCTTATTCGGGACAAAGAACAACCATTCTAGTTTTGAGGCATTTGAACTTTTCTTTTAAGGGACAGGGACATTCTCGTTTGTGAATTTCAGAGTCTGTATATTGACTTACTTCCATAAGTGTGCAGATGACATGAGTGTGTGCAGATGTGTAATGGGGTCTCCCTCTTGGGAACCCACTGCATATACAGTATGTATCCTACATACCTTAAACAAGCACCACCACATGTCTCTTTCTTTATGTTTTTCAAAGAGGATTAGTGGTAGATATTTGGCTAAAGCTTCCCAGCAAAACAACAAATTACCAATGAAACTCACTGAAATTTCCCACAAAATATATTTGGAAAGAAAGTGTTAGCATGTATATATGATTTAGATAGAGTTGTACATATTTACGATTGTATCCTCAGGGTTTTCACCCAATGATATATATACAGGAGTAGGCTCCTCTGCGATCCTTCAAGGACTCAGTTATCTAAACACTTACATGGTATCACAGCCTCTTTGTGAAACCCTAAAATTTTTCCGTTTCACAAATTAATTCGATCCAGCCGCCGCCGCTCTCACAGCCGCCGCCGCCCACAGCCTGCCGCCGCCGCCGCCGCCCACACCCGCTGCCCCTTACCCGCCGCGGCCGCCGCTCCAAGCCGCTGCCGCCGCAAAACCCTAGCCGCCGCCGCCCCCTACTTGCCGCCGCCGCTACCTATCTCTCCCAATGGGTGACGTTGTCAACCCCCCACCGCAGCCACAAAACCCTTTCCATTCCGCCCAATCCGTTACCAACATCAAGAACCAAATCCCCTTAACCCTAGACCTCAAGAAGGTTCAATACCACACATGGGCGGAACTCTTCACCACCGCTTGTCGGGGCCATGATGTCCTCGCCCACATCGACGGTTCCGACCGCCCCAATGATGTCCCTGAGCCTATTTGGAACCGCATCGACTCCATCGTACTCGGATGGATCTATGCTACCATCTCCGAAGATGTGTTGATTACCGTCCTCCAACCCGGATCAACCGCTCGTGATGTTTGGCTTCGCATCAAGGGCCTCTTTCATGACAATCAATCCGCTAGGGCTGCGGATCTTGAAGGGAAATTCATCAACACCCGTCAGGAAAGTTTCTCCAACGTCTCCGACTATTGCCTTGCCATAAAGGCTATCGCCGATTAACTAGGCGATGTCGGACACAAAGTCAGCGAAGAGCGCCTTGTTCTTCAACTTATCAATGACCTCTCCACCAAATTTGACGTCGTCGGCGGGATGATAAGCAACACTTCCCCGCTGCCGACATTCATGGTGGCTCGTGCATATTTACGATTGTACCCTCAGGATTTTCACCCAATGATATATATATACAGGAGTAGGCTCCTCTGAGATCCTTCAAGGACTCAGTTATCTAAACACTTACAGAAAGAACTAAACTAGATATTTGACTAAATCTTCACAGCAAAACAACAAATTACCAATGAAACTCACTGAAACTTCACACAAAATATATTTGGAAAGAAAGAACTAAACTAGATATTAAAATATTTGACTAAATCTCCACAGCAAAACAACAAATTACCAATGAAAATCAACAAAGTACCTATCTCTTTCTTTCTGTTGTTCTAAGAGGACCCCTAACATGAAACAAATTTTGGCAAGAAAGAGCTAAACTGGAGTCGAATTAAACAATTTAAGAAAGAAGTTCTCTATCACGCAAACGATCATAATCAAGCAAATGGCAGAGGCAGAGTAATGAAGCAAACTACTGAACAAATTTACCTCTAAAGGTCTTGATATTGCGTCGGAGGTGAACGGGGTTGTGGCCATAAACGCCGTTGAAAGAAGAAGTCGACAGTCGGCAGCACCATGCAGCCACCACTGTAATATAGGTTCTTTTAACAACTAAGGTTTGTTTTTATTTAGTTTTTATTAAAAACAACTAAGGTTTGTTTTTAATAAAAACTAAATAACAAAATTTTAACAACTAAGGTTTGTATTTATATAAATGTAATATTGTGTATTATGAGCAATGATATATATAGTTATCCAAACAAGTTAATTCAACTTGTTCAATTCCCGCTTCATATCCAAGGTCGAATCTAAGATCTCTTCTATTTGTGATGGCGTGACTGAGGTTATGTTTACAAGCGTTAATAACCTAGCACATAAGTTAAATGAGGTTACCAAGATTACCTCTTAAAATCAATTGGTCAGAGGAGGAATAACTCATTTCCGTTTATATATATATATATATATATATATATATATATATATAATTGTTAAGTTCATAGGGACATTTTTTTTTTCACGTCTCAACACCAACTTCGTAGGTTTCACGTTAGTGAATTAGAGTTTTTCGAGGTTACCTCTTAAAACTAATTGGCCATCACTGCTTCAATTTATTTGGCTTCTTGAAATTTTAATTCAAATAGTTTCTTTGATTTTCATTTCTGTGGTGAATTGGTCTGATGTGTTTTGAATCTCGATTACATTAGTGATTTACTTGTGAACTCTAATTGATTTTCATTTCTTTGATTTCTTACGTACCCTTGGAAAATATTTAATAAAAACTAAATAAAAAATGTTAATCGCTAAGGTTTGTTTTTATATAAGGTGAAACTAATTAAAATAACCTAACGCCTTTGTTGGAATGTTAAAAAAATATCTCTACCTTTTAACTGTAAGAAAAATAATCCAACCTTTGAGGGAAATGGTAACAAAGTATCCCGACTCATTTTTTCGACCATAAATTGGGCCAAAACAATGACATAAAATTGGTTAAATGATCTCATTCTCGTTAAAACAAGTCAATATCATTCAAAATTCACCAAAATCTTAATTTTGTCAATTATAAGTCATCATTTTGCGCGTATTTATAGTCGTAAAAACAATTAGAATACTTTGTTACCACATCTCCCAAAGATTGGAAAGGTGATGATATTTTTTTAATACCTCTCTATAGGTTGGTTTATTATGAGCAATAATATATTTATCCAAACAAGTTAATTCAGCTTGTTCAATTCCCGCTTCATATCCAAGGTTGAATCCAAGATCTCTTATATTTGCGATGGCGTGACTAAGGTCATGTTTACCAGCATTAGTAACCTAGGACACAAGCTGAACAAGTTACCTCTTGAAACCAATTGGTCTGAGGATGAATAGCTCACTTCTTTGTATATATGCGACTTATTAAGCTAAAATTTAAATAGTTTCTTTGATTTTCATTTATGTTGTGAATTGGTCTGATGTGTTCTGAATCTCAATTTCATTAGTGATGTCCTCATTGCCCCAACCCACCCACTACAGGAATTGGCCACGCCAAATTACAGACCCCAACCCACCCACTACACCTTAACAATGTCCTCATTGCCCCAAAGATTGTCAAAAACCTTATCTCTGTCCGTCGGTTCACTACTGACAATAACGTTTCCCTTACGTTTGATCCCTTTGGTTTCTCTGTGAACGATCTTACTACAGGGGTTACTCGCATGAGATGTAACAGCACCGGGGAGCTCTACCCTGTCACACCACCTCCTGTGTCCAGTCAGTCGTGCCCGGTCGCCCTCTCGGCATCGTCGTCCAGCCTCTGGCATGCACGCCTGGGTCATCCCAGTCCTGCCGTTCTAGATGTCCTCCGTTCTCAGAGTCTTGTCACCTGTACTAAAGACCTACGCTCTGGTTTATGCTCTTTCTGCCAACTAGGCAAACATGCTAGACTGCCGTTCCAACGGTCTTTGACCTCTACCCTTGCCCCCTTTGATATCATTCATAGTGACATTTGGACCTCTCCTGTGCCTAGCAATGAGGGTCACAAGTAATACCTCTTGTTTCTTGATGATTACACTCATTTCTTATGGGTCTTCCCGTTGCATTTCAAGTCCCAAGTGTTTCCTGTCTTTGCCAAATTCCATGCCTACATCAAAACACAGTTCCACACATCCATCAAATGTTTCCAATGTGACAAGGGCCGTGAATTTGACAACAAAGATTTTCACTCTTTCTTTGCCACAAATGGGATCTCCTATCAGTTGTCTTGCCCCTATACCTCCCAGCAGAATGGCAAGGCCGAACGAATCATCAGAACCATAACCAACATGATGCACTCTCTCCTCTTCCACGCATCTATTCCCCTTCCCTATTGGCCTCACGCCTTATCCACCACCTGTTATCTCCTAAACATTCTCCCATCCACCACCCTTCACCATCGCTCGCCAGGACAGGCCCTCTATTGCACATTGCCTAGGTATGATCACCTTCGTACCTTCGGGTGCCTGTGCTTCCCAAACCAGTCCTCCACTGCCCCGCACAAGCTTCACCCGCGCTCCACTCCTTGTGTCTTCCTCGGCTATCCGTCTGATCACCGCGGTTACCTCTGCCTCGATATCAAGACCCATAAGCTCATTGTGTCTCGACATGTCACCTTCGATGAGTCTCGCTTCCCCTTTGCTTCTCCTACCCCTCCTGTGTCTCATTCTGATTTAGAGTCATCATTCCCACATTTTCTTCTTCCCCAGAGCTCTTCCGGTGCTCCCGTCTCTCCCCCTCCTCCCACACCACCACCCCCTACCACCAGACCACACACCCGCATCGTCTCCGGTGTTTTTCGACCTCGTCAGATCGTCTCTATGACCACCACACATAGCCCCGCCTCGCATCCATACCCAAACTCCCCCCGCCGCATGATGCCGCGGCCGCAGCAAGATGTTGCGGCCGCAGCAATGCCCCCTCCCACACCCGCAACCTAGTGCTGCGCCCGCCGCCGCTCCTCCCACCGTCTCCCAATCCCCCCTACCTCCAACCCGAACTCCATCTCCCCTATCCCCACCTCCCACAAAACAGCCCTCCTAGATCCGAATTGGCAGGCGGCTATGCTCGACGAATACAGGGCCCTTACAAAGAATGGTACTTGGGTTCTGGTTCCTCGCCCTCCTGATGCGAATGTCGTCCGCTGTATGTGGCTCTTCCGTCACAAGTTCCGCTCCGACGGGACATTGGAGCGCTACAAAGCCCGTCTTGTGGTCAATGGTCATTCTCAGCAGGTCGGTATTGACTGTGATGAGACATTCAGCCCCGTCGTCAAGCCTGCCACTATCCGAGTGGTGTTGAGTTTAGCTTTGTCACGCAACTGGGCCATTCATCAGCTGGATGTCAAGAATGCCTTTCTTCATGGTCATCTGAATAAGACAGTCTACATGTTTCAGCCACCGAGGTTTGCTGATACTAACCGTCCCAAACACGTCTGTCTCCTGAAGCGATCTCTGTATGGGCTGAAACAAGCTCCGAGAGCTTGGTTCCAGCGCTTTGCTTCTCATCTGCTATGCCTAGGCTTCATTGGCAGCCGCTCAGATTCGTCTCTGTTCATTTATCGCAGAGGCTCAGACACGGCCTTTTCTCTTACTTTATGTCAATGACATCATTATCACCGCCTCTTCTGATGCTCTTCGGACGTCGATTATTTCGCAGTTGAGTGCCGAATTCGCCATGTCTGATCTGGGTCAGTTATCCTACTTCTTGGGAGTTGCTGTTCAGCATCATGCATCTGGTCTGTTTCTTTCGCAGAGTAAGTATGCTGCTGAGATTGTCGCTCGGGCTAAGATGGTTAACTGTAATCCTGTAGCCACCCCTGTCGATACATCCACCAAGCTCAGTGCTTATTCTGGTCCTTTGGTTGATGATCCGACATTATACAGGAGCCTAGCTGGTGCACTTCAGTATCTCACCTTCACCAGGCCTGATATCAGTTACGCCGTTCAGCAGATTTGTTTGTTTATGCATGCACCTAGGGAACCACACCTTCAGGCCTTGAAGCGGATCATTCGGTACATCAGCGGCACCCTCGAGCTAGGCACCACGATCACTCCTTCCACTAAGCTTGACCTTGTTGCTTACACTGATGCGGATTGGGGTGGTTGTCCTGACACACGTCGCTCCACGTCTGGTTACTGTGTCTTCCTCAACGACACCCTTGTGTCATGGTCAACAAAGCGTCAGTCTGTCGTGTCTCGCTCCAACGCTGAGGCAGAATACAGAGGTGTTGCCAACGTTGTCTCCGAGTGCTCTTGGCTCCGCAATCTCCTGCTTGAGCTTCGTTGCCCTCTTCAGAAGGCCACTCTGGTCTACACTGACAACGTCTCCGCCGTCTATCTAGCTAGCATCCCAGTCCAGCATCAACGCACGAAGCACATTGAGCTTGATCTCCACTTCGTCAGGGACAAGGTTGCCATTGGACATGTCCGTATTTTACATGTTCCGTCCTCCTATCAGTACGCTGATATATTCACTAAGGGTTTACCCAGACAGTTATTCATTGATTTTCGCTCCAGTTTCACTGTACGTCCCCCTCCAGTTTCGACTGCGGGGGTTTGATAGATTACATAGGCATATATTGTATAGTGGGCCCAAAAGCCCAATACCTTTGTAACCTATATATATGATTATCAATGAATGGAAACCCTCAAGGAGGATTCTATGATCAGTCTCGTGATCTAACAAGTGATTTACTTGTGAACTCCATCCACATGCTTGAGGTAGATTTAATCTTCATTCTTCATCACATTTATCCTTCTAATTAACTGCTTAATTTGCAGCCAAAGTTTCCTCTTTTGAATCAGCATCTGTAAATTTGTAGCAGTGATTCAAGAGTTTTCTTTGCCAACAAACCGAATGATGGCAAGAGGGATTACAAGAAAGAAAAAGCTGAGAAGGCAAACAAGAAATGTTCGCATTGTGGCACAGGTCATGTCAAGAATGAATGTTTCAAGATAATTGGGTATCCAGATTGGTTCAAAACACCAAGAGGAAAACCTGGAGCTAAGGCTAATGCAGCAGATGTGGAGATGGAGGAGTCTCCCTTGTCAAAGTCTGGGAATTGTGATGGAACTTATTACAGGAGCAGAAGGTCATTTGGTGGTAAGTCCCTCACATTCAGATCTCTCAATAATGCTTGTGCATTAAGTATAGCTAGAAGGCATTGTCAGGATAGAATCTATACTCATCTTCATTGCTTCTTTCCATCGAATTCACTCTGTTCTATTGAGTGTTATAAAAATCGTGTCTAGGCGCCAACCACCTATGAGCTAGACGGGAGGACACTTAGGAATTTTTAAGCCTAGGCGGGCCTGTAGGTAAAAATCCACCTAGGCATTGTCTAGACCCGCCTAGGCCCGTATAGTCCCTCCCATCTAGACCCGCCTAGCCCGACGATTATTCAAGTTTAGCGTCTAAGCGGGTGATTAGTCGACTTAGAGTTTTTTTATCCACTAAGTCGGGATGTATTTACTTTTAAGTCGAACCTCTAGATTTGGATTTTAGGAGGTTTAGATTCGCTACTCGGACACGTATTTTTGCATTTATTTACTTAAGTGTTAGGTAAGCATCACATCTTTGAGTTTATAAGTAATATTATGGATTATTATTACATTATATGAGTTATTAACATGTTTTATGCGTTAACATATAAAGAAATAATCAAGTTTGTTTTAAATTCGCCCTAAATCGGGCTATCCCCTTTTAGAACCTTGGTTCTATTAAAGTATCTATACTCGTAATTTATACTAGGAGTTGAATTATTAAGCAAAAGTGTTATACAGAGTCATAATTTCTCATAGATTTACAAAATGTTGTTTAGAATTTACAAAATCTAGGGCTACACTGATATTACTGAGTTGCTACTTCCTTCTGATGTAAGTTCTGGTTTTGATTGCTATGGTGGTTAGGGCTATGACTATGGCTATGGCTATGGCTATGGCTGTGGCTGTGGCTGTGGCTATGGCTATGGTTTGAGTTTTTCCTCTTCCAGAGGTCACCAAACCTCCTGAGCAACACACTCTTCTTAGTACTGTGAGATCCTGCTCTCTCAACCTCCATGTCATCTAAATGTGGCCTATCATTATGCTCAAACTCGTCGGAGTGGATCGACTTTTCATCGTCCAACGACGATGTTGTTCTCCGGTGTTTAAGCCTCCGGTGTCGCTTTGGCTGCTCGACGACGAGGTCGAATATCGAGCCCGTGAGGTCGTCATCGTCGTCGCCTCCGCCTTCGTTCGAATCTCCCACCTCTCTGTACTTGTTGTGTGCGTTCCCTGGTATAGGAAGCATTGATTTCGGGTCGAAACACATTATCTTTGAATGACCTACATTTCCTGGCTTGGAAGTATCCTTGTCCATGGATGAAGTTTTCTTCATCTTCTTCTGTTCCTTGTCTTCTACCACATGTGATGATCTGTGGTCCTTCTTCGAGAACGAAAGAATCGTCGACTTCCTATGCTCCCTGTCTTCTCCTCCATGCGATTTCGAATCCTTCTTGGATGATGAGCTAGTAACATACTTGTTTGAAGAGGAAGTAGTCAACATCTTGAGCTCCATCTCATCTGATCTCGATTCCGGAATAAGCCTCTTGATGTACTGTTCCTCTTCTGCACCACCGTATGATTTCGATTCCTTGTTCGTCGATGAAGGATGATCCTTTATGTTGTCGTTAACCGCGGCTTCATATGCCCTCAGCCTTTGGTTTTCTTGGGTAAAGATGGTTAGTCTTTTCTCGTTGTCGACGAGGGAATCGATGAGCTCTAAACTCTCGGCCTTGGCCATCTCAGCCTCTTCGTAGCTCTCCTTAAGTGCTTCTTTTAGCCTCTCGGTGTCGTGTTTTAGCTTGTTGCTCGTCTCTTCGAGCTCAGTTAACGCTTCGGATAGCACGCTGATCTCCTCTTGCAAGCATGCCTTCTCATCCTCTTCCTTCTTGATGCACTTTACGAACTCCGTCTCTTTGATGTCACAAACTGCCTGTGATTCCTCAGCTTCTATCCTCAGCTCATCAATGGTTTTCTTCATCATTTCCTTGTCCTTCGTTGCCTCGTCGAGTGCCATCTGCCACGCCCTTGCTTCGACGAATGCCACGTTTTGGATCCTGAGCTGCTCCTCCGCCGAAGCCAGCTTCTCCTTTGCTTGTTTTGCTTCGGCAGCAACCTCACTTAACACCATTGCGAGCTCATCCATGGCTTGCTTGCTGTTCTCCTCCGCCTCCATCACCGTCCTCAGCTTGTTTCTCAGCATCACTACCTCGTCGGTTGCAGTCCTATTCCTCTGCAACCGGAGCTCGTGCTCCAGCCTATCCACCTCCGCTTTCAGCCGACCATTCTCCTCCGAGCTACCCGCCTTTACCTTGTCCTTCAAGCTCAAGATCTGAATCCTCAAATGCTCGATCATGTTGTTGGCTCGTTCGAGCTGCTGCGATTGCACATCTTTGCAATTCTTCGTGTTCTCTACCTCGCCTTTCAACTTCTCAACCGTCTTGTCCCTCGTTGCTATCGAGGATTTCAGCTTGTTCAGCTCCTGCGTCATTGCATCTATCAAGGCCTCTTTCTCCACCAACGTGCTCTCCATTTGCTTCACCTTCGCTACATCGGAATCGATGGACTTGGCCTCCTCTATCGGCGGTTTAAGGCCACTGATGCCTACATTAACATCATGTTCGGTCTTGGACCGGGTATTCGGAGCCTTAGAGACAACCTTCTTCATGTTGTTGAGCTCGGACAGCGCTTTGTCCCGCTCTACCTGCATCCTTTGGAGCTCGGCCTCGACCTGCTCCATGTTGAGCGGATCATGCTTCATCGTCTTATTGCGCGTAAAGAATCACAACCTTTATGAAACAAATGTGCATTTTTTCAGGTTTTTGTGGTTCGGGTTTGGAAGAAAATAGATCATAAATTGTGTACAAGATGGATGAACAATGATGGGAAACAAAAGAGGAGAAAAATCACAAGATTTTTGGTGAATCTAAAAATTGTGTGCTAACGGAAGATTTTCCCGCAATCTAAAGTTGCAACAATCTTACATCTAATGAATGTTTGTGACCAAAAGGATAAAACAGAAATTAAAAAAAAAAAGGAACGTTGAATTCGAAATTCTCTACCTTCGCAAGATTTTCCCGCAATTAGCGGTCAGCCTAACTTTATCAGGGGAACGAGTCGTAGGCTGCCGCAGGAATGAATTGTGTTTCTGTTGGTGAAAATGCAGAGGTTTCATGATATTTCCAATAATAATATATTGGAACCTTATGTGTTATCAATTCGATAAGTTATAGAAGTACTCATGGAATGGAAGATTAAGATGATTGTTTTGGATAATTTACCAATGTTTCAATTCTTGAATGTGGTTCATTTCTATCATGTATTATGAGAAGTTAACGCCTTGACAGACCGACAAGATTACTTCACTTCGTCGTTCTCTCATGGTTGATCTTATCTAGAACATTTTAGAATTTCACGTTCTCATTATCTAATCTAAAACTTTACGTTTTCATCCGTAAAAAATGCTCTTAGTTGATGATCTCGACAACAGCTACGGATCAGTGCATTGTCTAATCTAGAAGACTAGAACTTTACGTTCTCATCCCGTGAAAATTCTCTTAGTTGATGATCTTGACATTAGTTGTTGATCAGCACATAAGTTGTAACATACTCTTCGAGGTTTAGCAAAAATGCCCGTGGTAAGGATCCTTTAGTCTAATAACATGGTCTAGTAGCGTGATAAGTGCTAGTAGTTTTTATCATCAAGGCCTATGAACTAGAATGGACTATAAAGATGAACCAAAGGATCCACACCAGCAGGGAGGGTGGTGCAAGCGCTAGAGAGGATTGATGTGGTTTTTAGTGTAATTTTGCAGGGGTAACAAACTAACAAAGAAGTGTTTTTGAGAACCAAAAAGTAAACAAAAACTTGAGGGGTGCACAGCCAAACAATGCAGGAAGGGATTAGGTATGTTAATTCCTTTCATTAGGTGTTATCAACAGAACAAACGAGCACTTGATACAATCTAATTCCATTAAGAGACATCCACATAGTATAATGTTCAAACAAGGTGTCCACAATCTAATGTTTAAACAAGGTCTTCAGACATTGCAAGGAAAGACATAGCAATAAAGGTTATCAGTGTCTTCATAGTATCACGAGATGATGATCACCACAATTAACTACACAAACTTGGTTCTATCTGCAGTAATAATACCAACCATAAACCCATCAAGATTATCTCGTCCTAAACAACCTAGACATTTAAACTATCACTGCAAAAGCAACAAAAAAACAAACCCTAAAACACTTGAGAGACATTTAGGAGTAGGCAAAGAAGCTTAAAAGCTTAAGCACGTTCACCCCTGATCCTCCTAGCGAGCTGGATATCCTTTGGCATGATCGTGACACGCTTGGCGTGGATGGCACAGAGGTTAGTGTCCTCGAACAATCCAACAAGGTATGCCTCAGCAGCCTCCTGAAGAGCAAGCACGGCATGGCTCTGGAAACGCAGATCAGTCTTGAAGTCCTGTGCAATTTCACGAACCAGCCTCTGGAATGGCAGCTTACGGATCAGAAGTTCAGTACTCTTCTGGTACTTGCGGATTTCACTGGTTATCAACAACAATGACAATAACAATCAACTTCAAGCCAATTCACCCACTTAACTAAAATCAAATAAAAGAAAGGCATATATCAAAGGAAAACTCACCGAAGGGCAACAGTACCAGGGCGGTATCTGTGGGGCTTCTTCACTCCTCCGGTGGTGGGGGCAGATTTACGAGCAGCCTGATCAAACACAAGAAGAAAGTTAATTGTATGAAAATGTGATCAAACTCAAAAAAATAAGTATTCCATTAAACAGTAAATACCTTGGTAGCCAATTGCTTCCTAGGAGCCTTTCCTCCAGTGGACTTACGAGCAGTTTGCTTGGTACGGGCCATCTACATTGTAAATAGTAATAAGTCAGCGATATTGAAGATTTAACCCTTAAAACACAAATTCAGGGCCAACCACATCCAAATGCAAGGTAGTATCTAATTAGGGCAAAACCTTAAATGAATGGATTATCACAGGCCAAAACCTTCATTCATCGAAAGATCAAAACCTCAATTCACTCACAATCAGGTCTAATCACATCAAAATGCGAGATAATTACCAATAAGAAACAATTAAAGACTAAAACAAACGCACATATCCTATAAATCAATCAATTTATTCACTTTTAGAAATCATAATTGAAAACCCCTAAATCAATGGATCACAAATTCACAATAAGCCAAAATCTCCATGAATCGAATACCAAGAGGCACAGGTGCAGGAACTACAGCTATAAAAGATCAACTCCCCAATTCACACACAATCAGGAACAATTAAAACAATTTGAAACCGTCCTGGCGAAACCCTAAATCGATTCATTACCACGAGCCAAAACCTACACGGATCGAATTCGATGAGGAACAAGTGCAAAACCATAACAGAAACTGTAAATTTGAAAGACAATTGCTACGAGGACGAAATGAAGAGAAACGAACCTCGAGAACTAGTTTTCTTCTTCTTCTTCAAAGCGAATCGCTGAAAACCTTCGACCTTCTCCTTTTTCTCTCTCTTGCAAATTTGAAGAAGCTTATAAAATTAGGGATAAATTGGAATTATATAGAGGCGGGGGTGTGGTGTGGTGTGTCGGCTATAAGTAATGCTTTGACGACACGTTGTATGTGCTTTCCCGTTCCGTTATCTGACGGCTATTACTGCAGTTAATGTGTGTTTTCTTCGTTACTTGGACGGCTGAGATTAAAAACTTTGAGATACGCACGGATCACTAAAATACATTCTCCATCTCCTATTGGTTAGATTCTTAAATTACTTGTATTTTAAGAATAAAAAAATACCCTACTAATTAGTAATTACTCGTTCTAATACAGTACTACTACGGATTACGGAGTATTAAATAAACAGATTTTCTACCCTATGTGAAGACTAGTTAGAAATTATTCTCCTTAATTTAATAATTTTATCCTTTTTAATATTGACTTTTTATAGTAGATGCTTTATTTGATAGCGAATATTTCCGATTTATTAACCTATGTCCTTAGGACATAGGTTAAAAAGATCGTTAAATAATTACTCCTTTAAGATAAAATTTTATAGAGTATTTTCTAATTTTTAACATGAATAAACTTTTAACTTGTATCAGAAGGCAAGTGCTTCTGCCTTCTGCAGTGCCCCTAATGATCGAGGTAAGAATCTCCCACAACTTTTCTAAAATTTTTCTAAGATAATAAAATAAAATCCATATTATTTAAATCATTTTTGTTTAAACTCTTATAGCTTTCCAATTTCGAAAGAATGCTACAGATTTATGAAAGTCTTTATGTTTTTTTTTACATCTCCCCATTTTAGATAGTTTGATGAAAAATGTGATAGATAAAAAAAATTTAAAATTATACAAAGTCCCAAAAATTGAAAATGTGTTGGAGATGCTTTGAAAATGTCTTCACTTGGTGTCTTTCGACTACCTCTCCTTTGGTTTTGTTTGTTGAGATCTTTTGTTTTTGGATTTTTTCTTTTTATATTTGTTTATTTCTGGTTGTTTCATGATGGTTAGCCCGTCAGCCGATTCCTTTCGGCCTCTCAAGTTCCAAGATTTCTGTTGTTATTTGAGAATTTGAATTATTTCTTTTTCAAAAAAAACTAATGAGGTTTGCAATATGGTCGCGAATTATGAATTTGCGTATTTGGTTTTGTTCTTTAAGTGGCGGAGATGATTATCTCATACGATAGATTGGATGTTTAAAGATTTCGTAACATTCACATTTCACATATTTTCAATGATGTAAATTGTGTGGCTTATCGATAGCTTTCGTCCAATAGGCAACTTAAACTTTATATCTTCATCTACATCTATTACAATGATTCTCTTTGATGAACTATATCTAAAACGTACAAGGGTGTTGTTAGATACACCGCAAATCTTATTCTTTAATTGCACGTCCAATTCAACGTGCAAGCTTTTCTAATTAATTAGCACTCTTTTCTAATTAATTAACTCATCTCAACCTTGCACGTCGAAAAGGACGTGCAAGATTTGTGGTGTATTTATCCGGACCGAACGTACAATCCATCCAAATTTCTTTTCTTTTCCCAAAAAAAAAAATCAATCAGATAATTTGGGATAGGGTCGGACTAGGGCTGTTGTATGAGCTGAATAACTCGAGCTCGGCTCGAAAAAAGTTCGAATCAACCTCGTTCACTTACCTATACAAGCCGAGCTTGAACATGATTTTAGCTCGGTTGAAAGCTCGGTTCGTTCGATTTAGGCTCGAATAGCTTAGCTTGAACAAAAAAGAAAGCTCGTTTAGAAATTGGGCTCGGCTCGGATCGAGCTCGTTTACTAAATGAACCAAGTTTGAACATGTCAAGCTCGACTCGTTCGGCTCGAATAACACCCCTAGGTCGGACTAGGGTCCAAGTCATATCATCAATTTTGGATCAATTCATTATGGGTAAACTACGGTCGTTTTCGAGTTGAAGCTTCGATAAAAAGTTTTGGACTTTGGTCTTGTGCTAATATTTTGAATAGCTCTAATTCTAAACGCATAGACAGGAGAATTAAATGTCAATTCGTCAAATAAAGAGTCAATCTAGCCCCTAATGTGGTGGCTCAATAGTAAGGAGTAAGGGGTTAATGGGAGGTCTCGGGTTCGATCCCTGTCGCCGCCCTTAGAGTTCACCCATTGGGTCTAGCTGATCGGCGCAAGCCGGTTTACCTGACGTGTGACTCTTGCCGGTTGGGTCACGTGCCCGGGTTTAACCCAGCGGTGGGTTACCCTCGTTAACCACGAAAAAAAAAAAGCCAATCTAAGTTGTAGGCATCTCGCAGCAGATATGGGAAAAGATATTAAAGATATTTAGGCCTGTAAATTTATCAGTTTGTAAACTTCCCATCTATGAAAGAATTAAAAGATTTGTACTTGATCAAATAAGTTGTTTGAATACTTAGGATCAAAGCTTGGCCGTTGACTGACATTGATAATATGCAGGGATTAAGGGTAAATAAGCATGTAATTCAAAAATTGAAGGCCATGCTTTTTTCTAACCATTTCATATTTTCCAACCCCAAAATATTTTCAAGCTGAACGGTTTTATCGACCTCGGTGGCAAAATTGCTGACAAAGATAATCTGAGAGTTGGGAGTTTTGAATCAACAGAAATTCCCAGTCACAGAAATCTAACACATCAGACACAAGTGAAGTATAAAACACGAATCTAAAAGACGCAAAAGTAGTGATGATCCAAGGGAAAAACATATACTCCTCGAAGCTCTGTAAGCCACAGATCTATAGGCAAGAGTCATTCAACTGCAAACAAAAGTTTCAAACATTTGTAAGAATACAGATTAAATGGAATTCAAACATATAAATAGCAAATTGCATAATAAAAGTCTAAAGGGCAGTGTATGATATCATATAACTATATTTAAAGTGCAAATGCATACAAACATTGCCAATGAAGTACACCAGCACACAGCAGAAGAGACGGAAAAGGTTATGGAGTCTATATATAGACGGGGAGTCTATATATAGACGGCATGAGTTGTTTGATCATTTTTCATCGAGTAGACAAATAATAAAAGTCCAGTTTAGTACATCTTCGGCTCATTTGAACAAAGCTTTACCATTCATAGCACGCGCATTATTTCCAAACAATGCTCTGAGCCACTATTTGTAAAAGAGTTGATAGACAAAGAAACCATAATAAGAATGGACTACAAGCTTTCATGCACAGCTAAACACTTTTGTTGCCTATAAATTACAGCTAAACACTTGACTGCAAAGAGCTAACAGAAACCAACTCATAAGACATAACACTGTTTTGGATATGAAGCCGCAACAATGCCTGAGTGGTGAGAGGATAAGTTAAATAAAACAACTACACATACGAATTCTATAGCGGTTTGAGAACAGTCTTGAAAAACGAGGCCAAGGTATCTTTGTTTTGCAATAACCTACCAAGAAATATACTTATATACCATAATAATCTGTAACATGAAGCACAAACTCTATTGCGCATCTCATGTCTTCCAAACTCTCATAGCTCCACTAAGTCAACTAACTACATGATGATCCAATCAAAAGTTCAGCCACAATGTTGCCCACACCCAATTTAGCAAACATCCAATCAACCCTATCGTAAAGATGAAGCACCACTTCATGGCATAACATAAATAAATAAGTCAAAACAATAGCCATTCATTCACAAATCACAATTTCCTCTAATGCGCATCTAATGTCTTCCACCTAGCAAACTCTCTTAGCTCCATTAAGTGTACTAACTACACGATGATTCAATCAAAAGTTGGGCCACAATGCCACCCACACCCAAGTCAAGTAGTCAGCAAACATCCAATCAACCCTATCGCAAAGATCTAGCACCACTTCATGGAGATCACAACATATAAATAAATAAACAAATCAAAACTATAATCATAAGTTCACAAATCACGATTTCCTATATCATGCAATATAACTTTTACAAGACACCACATTCCACATAAATATATGCTACTATGGATTAAGCTTTAAAAAATCTAAGCATCAGCACCAAACAAACACTTTTTTTATCAACCGAAATAACACAATACGCAGAGAATTGAGCTAAAAACCCAGTTAAGTGTGGTTTGAAATACCTTATATGTTGCTTGGGTACATGAAAACCCTAACCTTGTCTCCCTACAGAAACAAATAACAGCAAATCAACACCTCAAACAAGAACGGAGCCAAACAAAAACAGTTTACATAAGAGGAAATGGAGAAATCACCATAGATTTGGGGGGCAAGTTCGAAGTGAACTTAGCACGAACAACGCCGGTGTTACCATGAGGTCTGGTGACCTTCCCCCAAATGCAACGGTAGTGGGAGCCGTTCCTCTTGATCTTGGCCTTGTATATGTACGCGATCTTCTTTCCCAAGTACCAGGCAACCTCTTCCTTGGTGTTAACTCCTTCGACCTGGATCAACGAAGTGTTCGGGTACTGGTTCGACTTCGACCTGTCAATTTAATCGGAGAAAATTCAATCCGCATTCAACAATCCACCATAACGAGATTGAATTTTTAAAAAAAATGTAATTTACCTCTTGTATCCGAGAATTGATCCTCTGACATAAAGTCTGCAATCGAAAAATGAGAACGAAATCGAAATCAGAAGCAATCAATCAAACGAGAATAAGAGCGAGCAGAAGGAGGAGGGGAGATTGATTAACCTAACACGCTCTCCTTGGCGGCCCTTCACCATTTTCGGAGGTTTTTGGTTGCACTGGATGCAGAGGGCGATTGGGAGAGACGACTCGGAAAACCCTAGGAGAGAGACTGTGAGCTCAACTTGGTTCTTAAATAGTGTTTGGGCCTCGGCTAATGGTATTGACAATTATCCAATGATCACTTATGTAATTTTTTTTATTATGAAATAATTCGAGAACCGGGAAACTTGGCACCTCAAGAAGCCGACAAAGTCGACTGAAGTCGAACCGTCACATACAATGTAAAATAAAAACGGTGCAATACAAAAAACAACAATCAAATAGTCTTAGTCGAACAAACGAAGCTAACTCAAAAAAGTTGGAGACAACATAGACTAAAGCCGAAGTCAAGCGCCGCCAAGCGATGACACCGTTGACCAGCAGTACATCAGGAATCTCTGCGGGCGATGAAGACGAACCTCCAAAAAAATTTTCGGAACACGGAGTCGCCTCGACCGTCATGACTCCAGCCAGACCCGCCACCGAATGCTAGAGTCCCAACTAAGGCTAGGACCACCAAATGATCACTTATGTAATCGGAAATGAATAAACCCTACATTGAGATGAATAAACTCTATAACTACACCAAAAAAAAAAGGAGAATAAACTCTCTAGTATAAGATTTCAAAGAAATGTTGAATAATTATCTATTGAGATGTTCAAAGTTTAATTATTTTTAAACATGGGAATATTTACAAGTGAGGGTCAACTTTTTATATGAGCTCTATAATGCTCGATTTAGATATAGAGCGATTAAATCTAATCTAATGTAAAACAAAAGAGTAATCAATTTAGTTCGATCGGGTTCTATCAAATCGTTAGGATTCAAATCATATCAAATTAGATATCTACCACTAGTAATAAGGAGTTTTAGGTGCAAGTATACAAAGTAACTACGAGATCAACTGAGCTAGACGAGCTGCACTTGAAAAGGCGTGTTAAAAAACATACTCCGTGTCTTGTAATCCTTTGGGATAAAAAAAACAAGGAATGAATGGTAGAAGGCAAAGAATATTACCCCGTACTTCAGAAGATGAAACTCGTCTGTACCATTGAGTTCATTATCAATGAGTACTACGTAGTACATCTAAAAGGGTCAATTCAATTCCACTTGAAAGAACTGAACCCATATAACACATAAACTTGGATTGTGGTTGTTGCACGTTGCTACAACTGACAACAAAAGCAAAGCAAAAGCCCGTGTACTTTCAACCTCTTTGTTTAACATAAGATGTCAATTGATACGGAGTACTTGGAGTTGGAAGATATGTTGCTTGTTTATTACTAACACCATTTAGAAAGCCATCTTTCTATCCCATAAAAAGTTAAAAAAGAGTAAGATTAAGATTTTGGTGAGGTTAGACCTCTTAGATCATTACCCAAAGACTTCTTTTGGACGAGGATACATAACTCGTGATCATCTAAATGAGAGTTGAGGAAGCGGGTTATCTAATGTCAAACGAACAACCATATCCGCTATTGTGTTGATTTTGCGAAAAAACATACAAGATAGAGACCAAGTGAAACTGCTGCAGCAAAAACAAAATGTCCGAAATGATGAAAAACTCATAGGATTTCTATTATTACTAAATTTAGACTTATAAATTAGAATAACTGTTTAAAAATCATTGAAATCAAATCGGGAATCTTCACTCTACCTAAAAAAACCAATTAAAACCTTCGGTCAGTGAATATTCATTCTTTTTATGGTCAAACAAGAAAAAAAATTCTTGTGATTTGTTGTATTCTGACCGTCTGTCAATTCATTGACCGCTCGAGTATCAAGCATGTCTGATGTCAAATCTTTTCCTTATAAAAAAAAATCTTTTTCAATACTCGCTCGGCAATTCACCCAAAACAGAGTCTGACAGAACATTCACACCTTGTGTATGGAGGATCCGTGTACACAAATAAATAGCCAATTGCACAGTTCTTAAAATGAAAACTAAAAACATGTCAAATGACAGAAACAGAGAGGTTAGAAACCCATCTACAGAAACCCATCTTACAAAATTCACATGATTTAACTTATTTCTCCCACGTTTTCATGTGTTGTTATTGAAGCATCCACTCACTCTAAGGTGGTCCGCAAGCCGGAGAACGCTGGATTGCACAACATCTGCATTTGGGGATACTGAGAGCGGCAGCTCAGGCAGGCAAACTGGCATGTATTGATGGCGGTCCTCAGGGTGGTGGAAGAGGGAGATCACAGCACGGCAGAATATGAATCTGAAAATTCGTTGAATGCACCAAGTGTCAGTCGTATTTCAAATGCATGAACATTTGGACTTACGTAACCATTACTTATCATGTACACACAGGACTGAAGAGTTGGAATTGAAGGAGAGAAATACATAAAGAGCAAAGATACTTGCAAAGTTACAGACATTACACAAGCTTGAAAACTTTTGAGTAGCTGCTAACTGATGGTATTGATAATTTGATTACCAATGACAAGTTTAGAAGAGGCGGTTTCATACTTCTGTTTAGTAATCAATTCTCACAGATTTATATCTCAACCTCCAAGCAACAAAAAGTTGGGATTGGACGAATCAATAAAACAAAGATTCTCCCATCAAACAAAACTTCAACTAGGGTTTTCTTTTTTGAATCACACGAGGGAACATATGGCATTGTCAGCTTAGTCAGTGGACATACCTAAGAATAAGCCGCCGCAGGAATGGATCTGAGAGAACTTGGGCCCAAACAATGTCAACGCTTGGCGTGGTACAAAGCATGACTTCCCATTTAGAAAAGGAGTTGGAAACTATGTTTTCAGCTTCCTCATAGACTTCCTGAGAAGCACAAAATGCAGAAGGAATGAATATTAGAAAGTAAAACCTAGCCCCATAAAGATTTAGAAAGAAGTAAGAACTTGTTAGCAACTCACTGTGTCATGATCAAAGGAAGAGACTCCAACCAATTGACAGAACGCTAGTACAGGAGCAGTCAAGAAAAAGGTGAACTGGCTTCCACCTTGTTTCACTTCAGATGGGTTCTTGAACGATGGTCTTGAAGGGGAGAGTAGCAAAGCAACAGCCTCCCCTCTCTCCGAACCATGTAGAACCTGTGAAAGGTAATGACGAGAAGTAAGCAACTGAAGAGAACCAACAGGATATGAGATTCTATAATAACCAATTAGTTAAAGATTACTCCTCAATTATATCTTCATGCATGGGTTCCATATCAGAAAAGTTCGAACACCATCATGGGCCATGTTATTAATCGACAACCGATTAACCTCAATGGACAGTACAAGTATTGACAAACCTTGCCTTGAATGCATTGCTCGTGTCGCTGTCAATTACCAAGAAGAGAGGCCTTCTAGTGAAAGGAATCAAATCACCAGGGTAAAGGTTATTGTAACCTGAAAATCCCAAACAGGAAGCATAATATGGTTGGATTCAACAAGAAAGTCTATATCCTAAAACCACAACTGCATACATACAAGAGCCACCAAAAAGGACTCCTCAAAATAAGATCTGCCTTGTTAGGGGCAAGAAAATTAAATTGACACGCTCCGATGACTTAATTATATGATGACTGGATGGCATTTATTTATACCGTAATACAAACCTCCACTAGTCCTTGGACCCAAGGAGAGATAATTCTCATAGTAATCACTCAAGTATCCCTTGTGGCATTCATGAACATCAGAGAAAGAGTTCTGCTCATGAGAGGCTTGTGGCACAACTTTAAGCTTTGAAGATCTCTTAGAGCCTCCAGAGATTTCAACTTTTGAAACAGTAGAAGAACCACCTGGCAGTAGTAAAAGGTCATTGCAATCCTAACAACGCATTAAACAAATCTTCATGTTAAATCATAGGAATCTTATTAACCTGCAGATGATAGATATATAAGCATAATCGTTTCCGGAGGAAGTTCCTCGCATATTGTAGAAATGACCTGCCAAAATAACATGGAAGCATCCAGTGAGTACCATATGGTGCATCAGACTCTTACCGACGAGAGAAAGCGCGACAATAGCTCCACAGGGTCCATTTATACTCACTGCAAGAAAGTTTGTAACAGTTGGGCGATAAAGAACAGCCTTTCTTGGATTTGGGGGCAAGGTTGGATCAGTTAACTCAACAGACAAGTTCATATCAGTCAATCCAGAAGCACCAGAATAATCGTTCAAACGGATGTTCTCGTTATCTTCAACAGGACGCTTTTGGTAGAAAGATCCACTAGGTTCCCATTCCAAAGACTGTAGCATCCTGTAGGTATCCAAGGTCAGTTCAGCAAACTTGACCTGAAAAGAATCACACTTGCAAGTTAGACAGATATCTTCTACGTCAAGAATCATTTCTTAGAATGATGAAAGAATAAGATATCATGTATGGCCAAACGGAAGTAGATATGAAACCAGCACCTCGTTTCGACGGTATCCAGTCAGTACAGCATCATGCAACTTGAGAACTTTCTTGGCATGAAATCGGGCTACACATGTTGAGGAATCAGGATGGGTATCAAACAAAGCACAATATCGCAGTGGCCTACCATTTGCTGGGGGTGAATGGACTTTCATAAATTGAATGATTTCTTGCACCACTTGCTTCCATTCTTTAAAATTGGTTTCCTGATAAACAAGAAAACCAAAATTACCAAGCACGCTGAGATTCTTAAAGAAACCAAGTAATTCATCCATGGGAGCTGCTAAAAAAACACAAAGGGGTGAGCTTAATGGATAGAGGGTGGAAAACTACATCAAGGCTAGAATAGAATCAGTAAAAATTATGACAGTGAAGACAATAAAACATTTTTGTGGTCATCGTTGAATTTACAGCCACAGGACTCTCCAACGATTCCTTTGTTTAGCAACGTTGATACACAACATACCAGCCATCTATCCGATTGAAGGAAGTAGGCAATTATAAATACCAAAAGTAATGTGTGCATAACTCCATGATGAAGAAAAGTCTACAGACATCCAAATCAACCTGATAATCACAATTCTCACCAGCTGGCAGATTGATAAAATCATGGACGAATGAGCTTATCCTCTGATAGGGTAACGGATTCATAGCAGGGGAATAGAAAGATAAATCAATACGCTCAGCACACACCTATTACTAGCTACAAGATTATAATCCATGGTTACTTCATCACAAGTGGACTAAATCAAAAGCCTATAATTATATAGTTCAAACTTAAATCCTCAAATTGAAGCAATGTAAGGAAAGGTAACAATTAAACAAAATTAAAGACATCCAAATCAACCTGATAATCACAAGTGATTCACAACCCTCACCAGCTAGCAGGTTGGTGATATCATGGACCAAATAACTTACGCTTCAACGGATTCATAGCAGGAATAGGAAGAGAAAGATAAATCAATAATCTCAGCTCACCTTAATCTATTCCTATTCCTATAATTATATACTTCAAACTCAAATCCTCAATTTGAAGCAACTCAAGGAAAGGTAACAATTAAACAAAATTAATCCAATTCAGACTCAAGGAAAGATAACATACCCGAAATGTAGCCTTGCTATCATCAACTAGAGCCTTAAAATTGTCAACAAGGAGACGAACCATCTCTCTCCGATTCAACAACAACGCGACCAGCAAAAACCTAGCGTAAAACCTCAACTCCTTAAACCTTACACTCAGATCCTTCACCGGTCCCTTCGATCCCTGAAAGTAACCTCTGTACAGAATCGCTTCATAGAACACGTAAGATTCAAGCAAAAACCTAGCCTCGCTGGTCCTCATGTACTGTCCGAAATAGATCTGGCCGATGCGAGAGGCGACCTCTCCAATCTCCCACCTCTGTAGCCCCGATTCAACCAGCTTCGCCCTGTTCTCCTGCTGGAACTTCCAGAGCCTCATGTACGCCTTGAACACCTTGTGAAAGTCGTGCTCGCTCGCCGCCGCTGTTGCACCGGCTCCCCGCGCGGCGTACGCCGGCGCATCCCGCACTCTAGCAAACTTCTTGTCCGCGCTCTCCACCAGCGCCCGGAAAATTGCCTGCGGGTCGTCCGTCGCCATCTCCTCCGGCTGTCAACTCCGCCACCGCCACCAATCTCCGGAATTCATGATAAGATGATTCTCTGATTCTCCTAAATTCCCCACTGCTGGCTATAGCTTCACCATCTCATCTATTTACTTACCTTTTCGATTTACTTCTTAGGATGAAACTCGGAGGGATGGTCAATGGCGGCGATGGATGGAGAGCCGGGAAATTAGGTGATCTGAGCTGTGAGACACGCGGGGGATTGCGAAGTTTCTGGTAACCAGAAAGGGAGAAGAAGAGGGTGGAGGGATTGTGTGCGGGCGTGTACATATGGAATTTTAGATGGTTGAATCCTGACCGTTGGTTTAGGTTCAGTCGAAAGTGGATCGGACGTACTGAATTTGCCGTGAAGGGCGGACGGATAGCACTTGCAATTTTCACTTTTGCGGTTGTCGCCTTTATTTTGTCCGTTAAACTTAAATGAATCTAGCCTTTTGTGTTTGGCTTATTTAAATTCAGTTTATTGATTTAAGAAATTAGCTTGCGAACACTCCACCTTGATTGAAAGATATTATGAGCTAACTTGTAAGTCTTTAAGGGTGATTAAAGACACAACGAGATCTTAACCTCAAAGTCTTGAAAGCTATGCCAAAATGTTTGATCTCGATTTTCTATACACAATAATCTATATCTATATATTAATTAAAACCAAAGCACTGTGGGAAACAAAAGCTCATACGAGAGCAACCATGGCGGACGAAAAACAGAGACAAGAAAAGAGAAAAAAGAGAGAGTTGAACTTGACAGCTTTGTTACTGAATTGAATAAATTCGGTTACAACTGATGAGCTATTTATACAATGTATATCACCAATCTAACTAACTAACTGAATTACAATTTTATTACATCCAACATCCCTCCTCAAGCGTAAGACGAAGAAATCGACTAAGCTTGAACAAAATAGAACGAACCCAACATCCCTCCTCACCCTGGAGAGGGGGAAATCAACTTCAAATGAGGTACAAGTTGATGATGACGAGGACCATATAATGACTTAGTAAGGATGTCTGCAAGTTGGTCATTTGTTGGTACATACGACAAACTAATTAACCCCTCCTGCAACTTGTGACGAACAAGGTGACAGTCCAAGTCGATGTGCTTCGTACGTTCATGGAATACTGGATTCTTGGCAATATGAATTGCCGCTTGGTTGTCACATTTGACAGGAATTGGAATAACCCCAGTAACATCCAATTCATGAAGCAACCGAGAGAGCCAAGCCAACTCTGTGGTAATTCTTCGAAGAGAACGATACTCTGCTTCAGCAGAGGATAAGGAAACTATAGACTGTTTCTTTGACTTCCAGGCAATGGGACAACCCCCAAAAGTTATGAAATAACCACAAACAGATCGACGAGTATGAGGGCAAGCAGCCCAGTCAGCATCGCAGTAGCCTTGAATCTCAGTATTAGAAGAAGAGTTGAGGAAGAGACCCAAATCAGGCTTGCCTTTGAGATACCTCAAAGTATGCATAGCAGCTTTGAGATGATCTTCAGTGGGTTGTTGCATGAACTGACTTAAGAACTGAACTGTAAATGCTAAATCAGGACGAGTATGAACAAGGAAATTGAGCTTCCCAACAAGCTTCCTATAGACAGTAGCATTAAGGAGCTTGGGAGCTGTAGACTCATGAAGCTTCAAACCAACTTCAAGAGGTGTAGTAACAGGAGACAAGGACTCACACTGAAATTCTTCAAGCAATTGAAGGAGAAATTTCTTCTGGCTCAAAACCAATCCTTGCTGTACTTTGACAAATTCAATGCCCAGAAAGTAATGTAGCTTGCCTAAATCCTTGATCCTAAATTGATCATCCAAATGCTTCTTCAACCTTGCCATTTCAACTGTATCATTCCCAGTTAACAAAATATCATCTACATAAATGGCTAGGAAAACCACAAGATCCCCATTCTTCTTAGAGAAAAGAGAATGGTCATTCTGTGAATGCACATAACCTTGTGAATATAAGCACTGAGAGAGCTTGGCATACCACTGCCGTGATGCCTGCTTTAAACCATACAGTGACTTGTTGAGCTTGCAAACCATAGAAGGCTCAGGTAGTAGCAGACCTTGTGGTGGAACCATGTACACTTCCTCATGCAAATCCCCATGCAAAAAAGCATTGTTGACATCCAGTTGTTCAATATTCCAACCTCTCTTTAATGCCACAGAAACAAGTGTCCTGACTGTTGTCATCTTTACAACTGGAGAAAATGTCTCATTATAGTCAATCCCAGCTTTTTGAGTGAACCCTCTGATCACCAACCTTGCTTTGTGTCTGTCAATGGTGCCATCTGCTCTTAATTTCAGTTTGAAAACCCATTTGCAACTGATAGGCTTCTTGCCAGGTGGTAAAGACACAAGATCCCATGTCCTATTGAGCTCCAAGGCAGCAAACTCCTTATCCATTGCTTCTTGCCAAGCTGGATGCTTAGCTGCATCATGATAAGAAGTAGGTTCCTTTGCAATGATGAGGTTAGCAAAAAATTAATGATCTGTCAGAGACATAGAATTGGCACAGATGGAATTTGGTGAAGGAAAGACTGAGGTTATGGTATGAGAACATGAGGATGAACATACATTCCCACAAATATAATCTTGAAAATAAGCTGGTGCATGATGATTTCTGGTGGACCTACGATTTGAAACCAACTGTGGCTCAGGAAATGAAGGAGTTGTGGTAGTTTGATGATGAGAAATCTCCTCAGGATCAATTATAGGTTGATCAGAAATGGGGAAAGGTAAGGTAACCTCTGGTGGTGACTCAAGTAAAAGGAACACATGTTCATAAAACACCACATCACGTGACACAAACACTTGCTTGGTGTCAATGTTCAATAGCTTGTAAGCTTTCTTGCCAAAGGGAAAACCAAGGAAGATACATGCTTGAGCTCTTGGTTGAAATTTATCCCTGCCCCTCTGTAAAGTAGATGCATAGCAGAGGCATCCAAAAGGTTTGATATGGTCATATGAAGGAGGTTTAGAAAACAAGAGTTCAAAAGGAGTGGAGCCTTGCAGCACTCTTGATGGTGATATGTTGACAAGGTATGTGGCCATAAGAACACACTCCCCCAGTATTTCAAAGGTAGGTTTGATTGAAAAAGCAAGGCTCTTGAGGTTTCTAAAAGGTGTTTGTGTTTCCTCTCAACCACCCCATTTTGCTGTGGTGTATATGGACAACTTGTTTGGTGAAGAATCCCCTGGCTTTTGAAATATGCAGAAGCCTCATGACTTGATCCTAACTCAAAGGCATTATCAGTTCTGAAAGTTTTTGGAGTACAGGAAAAATGGAGTTGGATCATTTTGACAAAGGCTTTCAAAAGTGGAAAAGCATTGCTCTTGACACTGAGTAGGTGTGTCCAAGTGCATCGAGAAAAATCATCCACAATTGTCATAAAATACTTGTAGCTATTATGTGCTGCAGTATGGTATGGTCCCCACAAATCAACATGCACCAGTTCAAAAGGAAATTTAGAGGAAATTTGACTAGAAGGAAATGGTAATTTGTGTTGTCTTGCCTTGTGACAAATATCACATGGGCTATGTACTTTCTTACAATCTGAAACTGCAGGATCAATGACAGATACAAGTCTACTGAGTTTATTGAAAGGCATGTGACCAAGTCTAATATGCCAAAGAGTAAAAGGGTCAATCATACATGCAAAAGTTTTGCTAAAAGAGGAAATGCAAACATCTTTTGGCAAGGTAGGCTATAATGATGAACTGGGGTCCATAGACATGCCCTCTTGTTTGCAACGCAGCAGATACAGCCCACCCTGGCTGTTACCAAGAACCAGAGGCCTCTTCAGAGAAGGGCCCTGCAAGGTGCAAAGTGTGGGTGAGAAATCAATTGTGCACTGCAGCTGCTCTGTCAACTTACTTACAGATAGCAAGTTGAACTTGAAATCGGGAACAAATAACACATTGTGTATGATTAAATTGGGCAAGATCCTCACAGAACCAAAAGAAGTTACTGTGATGCTAGAAGCATTAGGTAAGGTAATTTTGTGAGTCATGGAAAGAGGGGTTAAAGAGATGAAAAGATGTTTTGTGGAGCACATATGGTCTGTTGCACCAGAATCTATTATCCAAGTCAAATCATCAAAATTTGAACCACAAGATGCATTGAAACCATACTTCAAATAACAAGTCATGACAACAGAATCAATACTTGACATGGTGCAACCTGCCATAGGAGAAGATGAAGGTTCAGGAGTAGGACTTTGGCTAAGCAACAGTCGTAGTTGAGCACATTGTTCAGCAGTAAACCCCGGAATGGGAGAAGATGATGGTAAATCAGCATCACTGATGACATTTGCAGCGATCTTCTTCTTTGACGAACCAGAAGATCCAGATGAAGCAGAGGGATATCCAATGAGCTTGTAGCAAAACTCCACCTTGTGCCCAGTCTTCTTGCAGTGAGAACAAACATAAGCAGCTCTTTTTGATGGAACTACCCCTTCCTGTTTTGATTTGTGACCTTGAGAAGACATGGCTGAAGAATCTGTGACAATCTGATGATTGGACTTCATCTCCCTCTGTTTCTCTTCTTGGTTGATCATTGCATAAGCTTCAGCAACTGAAGGTACTGGATTCATCATCAAGATGTTTACTCGAACCCCTAAATAGCTGTCGTTAAGAGCCATCAGCAGCTGTATCAGCCTCTGTTCTTCAACTTCTTTACGAATTGTAGCACTAGCAGTACAAGAACAGATAGCTAAGCTCTTCAACGCTCGTTCTTCCTCCCAAAGACGCTTAATCTTTGTAAAAAATGTCATGAAACTATCATTTCCTTGAGAAATGTTGTTGCAAAGTTCTTTTTGAACGGAAAATTTCTGAGCAAGATTTGATTGCTCAAATCGTGTACACAGATCAGCCCAAATTTCATAAGCAAGAGGAATCTGAATGACACTCTCAGCAATCTCCTTGTTAAGTGCATTCAGAATCCAAGAAACAACCAGATCATTGCATCGATCCCAAATCCGACAACCAGATGCTTCATCTGCCGGCCGCTGCAACTCTCCGGTGACAAATCCGATCTTGTTTTTCGCTGATAATGCGATCAACATCAATCTTTTCCAAGAACTAAAACCAGAACTATCGAACACCTTTGAAACCAAAACCATCCCTGGATTGTCCGAAGGATGCATATAGAGAGGATTCTGGGAATCCATTGACGACGACTGACCTTCGAGGTGATCCAGGTTGAATTGCAGGTGATTTGCCATGGAAACTAACAAGAGAAATCAAGCGGAAGACGAAAAAGAGCGTGTTTGCTCTGATACCATGTGGGAAACAGAAGCTCATACGAGAGCAACCATGGCGGACGAAAAACAGAGACAAGAAAAGAGAAAAAAGAGAGAGCTGAACTTGACAGCTTTGTTACTAAATTGAATAAATTCGGTTACAACTGATGAGCTATTTATACAATGTATATCACCAATCTAAGTAACTAACTGAATTACAATTTTATTACATCCAACAAGCACCTACGCCACATGTCGCTCCCTCGCGCAAGGTTATTTTTGGCAACATTTATATTGAATATATTTAGAAATAACTTTTTTTAAACAATCTATATATATATTAATTAAAACCAAAGCACCTACGCCACATGTCGCTCCCTCGCGCAAAGTTATTTTTGGCAACATTTATATTGAATATATTTAGAAATAACTTTTTTTTAAACAATGGGATTAATTCAAAACTTTTTTTAATAAAGTTAATATTAACTATACAATATTATTTCATTCTATATTAATTATACAATATCATTTCAAGCTATTTTCTTTAAACAATGAGATGAATTTAAAACTTTATATATATATATATAGTACATTCCAAATATATGATTTTTTTGGAGCAACCAATCGATCTATATATATATTGAAAACTATTTTTGTTTTTATCATAACCTTAATTTTTGTAATTTCACATAACCAACCTAATCTACACAAAATTTCACATGATAAAATTTTTAAATGTTTTTTTTACCAATGGGATTTATTTATTCTAACTATTAAATGATAAATATTTTTTATTAATTAGATGTCATAATCACCTTAATTTTACAATTTCCTCCCAATCAACTGAACCTAGAAAAAAAATCCAACTATTAAAATTTGGACAAGTTTCTTTAATTAATCTATCTATATCTAACTAATAAACCGTAAGCATTTTTTATTAGGTGTTATAACTTATAAGCACCTTTATTTTAGGATTTTTACTCAACCAACCTATTATACTTAAATCTTAAACTAATGTAATTTTTACACATTTTTCACAAATATTAATTTTTTACTTACTTTATCAAATCAATTTTTTTTCTATTTTATGTTAACGTATGGTAATAGTTTATTTCATTTTATAGCGGTAATTTAATTTTTATACTTACAAAAATTTATTTTTTTTAAAAGAAAAATACACGCCATGGCGCGGGGACTGTGTTTTATCTTGTAGGAAATATTGTGGGTTCAATTATTTTGGGTCATATATAATTCGGATATGGGCCTTAAGTATTTGTGTCTTAATTCTCTGCAGATGGATTGATTGATCAATCATTTATCTCTTAATTTGAATTGTAGATAACCTTGTTTATTGAGATTTTACAGGATTTTCTAGTGGGCTAGAAATTCAAACAAGGGTTTCTCAGTCATGACTGATCATTCGATTATCTGGAAGCCAATTCGAGAAGTTGTTGAAGATCCTGGTGCAAAGATCTCGAAGCTTCAAAGGGCCAACAATTCAAATTCAACGTCTCTCATCCTTGGAGATTTAAAGGCTATAAATAAGACGAATGCAGAAAGGAGATGATACAACGTTGAAGCGAAAAAGTTCAAGCGATCAAGTTCTCCATTGCATTCATCAATCTCAGTTTCTCTCACATCTTCTCTTTTTTCTTAGTTAGCTTATTTTTTGAGAGTTGAGGGAAACACAAGAGCGTTATCGTACAATTCATTTGTTTTACATTAAGAGTATTCCATACTCAAACAAAAACACACTTTGGTGTGTGGTAAGAGTTTTTATTTCACTTGAGAGATTGGGTTGCTATAATAGAAGTGGTGAGACTTTGTATAGAAGAGGGAAGTTCTTCTAGGATCTAGGGCTCTAAGGAAAGTGAAATAATGGTTTTTGAATCCTACGGGTTGGACAACCCTAGGCGGGGACGTAGACCAAATTCGTGTCGAACCTCGTTAACAATTCACCTGTTCAATCATTTATTTATTCCGCACTTTACTTTATTTATTTGCTTTAAGTTGGCAAGTTTTGATAGTCATATCAAGATCTTGACAAACTTCTTTCAAAACTGTGAAAAGTTTTAGTTTTGCGAAAAACTTGCATACTCTATTCAACTTCTCTTTCCAGAGTAGTTCTATATCATCTATTAGACCCTTCCGCTCGTAAATTACATTTGTTTAAGTTATTGCATTAATTTATTTGGTTCATGCCTATTTATAATGTCATACAGTACCAATAATCTACAAGTTCGAATCTCCTTCCTCTATTATAATGTCTCTTCAATAGATTTTGCTAAAACACTTTAATATTTTTTTTATAAATTGTGATCAAACTGTTTGCACATTTTTACATTTAATAGATGTTTTAAATATTACTACTTTTATATATTTAAAACAAATATATAAAATTTCATTTTCATTACTCCATTATATGTGGTTGAATTTCATTGAGTCTTGTACTGACATAAATATGTAGAGTGTTTAGATCATTTTCACCATTGCTACAAATATGGAAAATTTTTCCTTCTTTCCTCATTTCTCTATTTTAGAGAAATAAAGGGTAAAAAACACCTTATTTTATTCAAAATTTTCATTTTTTCTAAAATGAAAATTATCTAATAGAGATGTTCGAACAAAAATCTCTCTATATATATTACACATTTTATAACTTTGAAAGTTTGAAGGTCTTCAAGGTAATATCAGTTGATGAGTTATATGAAGTTATCTAGCTAATAGAAATTTTTGTTTTGTAAAATCTCAATCGTTAATTTAAAACTAAACTTTGTAAAATTGTTCCCTCCTTTAAAATCTACCTCCTTCACTTTATTATTTTATATATTTTTTTATGGGATGAATAAAAAAAAAACTCTTATCTAATTTTCTCATCGACTCTACGTAATCATGGTTGGGATGAGAAAACTTTTATGACATGAAATTTCTCATATCAAATAATGTAATACTCACTCCGTTCGGCAAAACATGTCACTTTAGTATTCACGTACGTTTTTTTATGGGATAAAACTACATAAAATATCTAATTTTTTAATAATTTTTTTAAACATGTCACTTTACTATTCACGTACTCTTTTTTATGGAATAAAACTACATAAAATATCTAGTTTTTTAATAATTTTTTTAACAATTTCGTTGTTATTATCAATAAGTACAAACTTGTTAAAAAAATTATAAAAAAATAAATATTTTATATAGTTTTTATCATTCTAAAAAAGCGTGTGTGAATAGTAAACGACATGTTTTGCCGAACGGAGAGAGTATTTAAGATGCTATTAGGATTGCTCAACTTGCTCCGGTTGGATATATGACTTTTTTTTATAACGTGGAGGTTCCGAGGTTATCGACTAATCCTCCACGGGTCGAGCACTAGCCTGCAAAGCACTCGAGCCGGAAAAGCCATGCGGCAAGTCGCAAAACAGGCTCAAACTCATGCCAAAGTAAACCAAAATATGAGTACCCACTCTAACACAAATTGCTGTACAAAGCCACTTTTTCCAAAACTTGCCTTGGCGTTGTGCCAACAGGTCAATTCTCGGTTGGATATATGACTTTTTCAGTGGAAAGTGATAAGGGTTTTTTTTTTCTTTCTTTTTGCTCATGAGAACAAGGGGTGTTACGTTTCGGTGTTGTTATCACTTATCAGGAATAATTGAGCTAGTTTGGTTTATATGGCGGGACCAAATACCAGATAGTAGCTAGCTTGTGTCGTCTAGCTAGCTAGCTATAGTGTCGTCCAAATGTCATATTAGTACTCCATGGTTGATTGGGTCAAGACTCAACAGGATATATTATTCAACACCTATATGGATTTTCTGTGCCTTGCGAATATAAAATGATGCACGTATATATTATTTTTTTTACAAAAATAAACTGTAAGATAATAAAAATACAAAATACAGTATGTATCATTTTAATATAAATGTGTAATGTTTTATATTGAAATGTTGATTTCCGATGTTTATTTTTCCTCACTACAACAGAAAAGCCTTTTAGCGACCAAAATTTTAGCAACGAATTATTTTTCCTCGGTAAATGTGGCATTTGGCGACGAACATATCCACTCCTCATAAAATGACACGTGAACTTTAGCAAGAAACATATATTTCTCGTTAAAAGTGGTATTTAACAACAAAATTTTTGGCTCGTCGCTAATTGTTAGTATAATGTGGTCGCATAAACCATAAGGAAAATAGCGACGAATTTGGAGCATTTATTGAGGAATGTTTTCATCGCTAAAAATACATTCATTGAGGAATTCATAATTTTGTCGTTATTTGTTTGGTGGGAATTATGTAAAACCCGCCAAATTTATTAGTGACAAATATTATAATTACTCGCTAAAAATATGTATTTCTCGAGGAAAAAAATTGTCGCTAAACATATTAATCAGCGAGGAAACTCCATTTTTGATGTTATTGACTTGGGTGAAATATGGAAAATTGCTCAAATTTATTATCGAGAAAAGTTTCAATTCCTCGCCATATGTTGATGTTTCACGAGAAATATTTTTGTCGTTGAAACAACCATTTAGCGAGGAAATATCTCTTGTCGCTACTTATATGGGAAAACTCACCAAATTTAGCAATTAAATTAGCACAAACACAATTAGTCATTGCAAAAGTCGTGGCTACTGTTGGCCTCCCAAGGTCATGGCTGTAGCGATGAAATTAGTCATAAACATCTGTAATGTAATTGCCAAAACCATGGATATTTTCGTTACCGAATCCATAGCTCTTTTTATTGTTCAATCCAAGACTTATTTTGTGGCTAATTTTATTGGTTAAATCCATTGCTGATTTCTGGCTAAATCCATTGTTAATTTCATTGCAGACTTTACCTCTTATAACCCTGTTTTTTCCTCCATTTAGTCACCAAACAAAATAAATTACATTCATACATATGAATGTGTATATACTATTAATAAGTAATGTTGCTTACAAATATAAATTAAATACATAAAACTATCTGGATAAAAAAAATATATACATAAAACTATATAATTGTCAATGCCAAGGCAAATAACAAATGACAACAAGAATCCATTCAAAATGCTTGTAAATAGCATACAACGACAAGAATCCATTCTCCTCATGCCTCCATTGGAGTGATTCCTCTCTATTGTGCTCAACAATGCTTATGCTTTGCCTCGTTCTCAATCCGTCTTTGGTTCAAGCTTTGTCTCTTCTACCATAAGCTCAATCTTTCGCTTGAACTCCTCCATTTCCTTCAAATCATCATCACCGTCTAAAACATGCATCTGTGAATCTACACATTTGCCCATCAGAAGCAGCACCATAGGAACTGCACCAAATTGCATGTACTCAATACCTAGTTGCTAATTTGCAAATATGAACTAATCTTTTTTCATTGTATTGCAATCTCTATACTAGTGTCTACCTAATTAAGACAGTCTTTTGATTTCTAGTCCTCTTCACCAGATTCTATATCACATATATAAGAAGTCGCTCCAACATGTACAAACTTGAGAAGTAAATTAAATAAGGTTACATTATACACAAAACAACTCTTGAAATCAGACCAACTCATCTGCAATACACCCTAATCAGAAAAATCAAACCATTATCAGCCCCCTTTTCCCTTCTCCAAGATAAAACAGAAATCAAGACCAAACCTGAAAATCAAAATAGAAAATAATACCAATCTTAATCAAAGCAATTCAACGAGCCTAAGGACTCGGAGCCATTAATGATACAATATAAGCACACTTGTCCATCTAGAGAACAATACTGGACAGTTAATAGAACAAATAAATCATTACGTCCACAATAGGCAAAACTAAGAAGTAAGAATTTAGATGCAACAACTAAAATTGCAAAGGGGAAGGGTCAGAAAAATTATTAGCAGTATAAATTCAAATTTAGAATGTGAATCACCTTACAAATCAGTATCCTAAAGGCTAATAGTTGAATCCTTCATCATTCAAACCACAAAAAAGGTACTTTAAGATTACCAATTACTTCTTTATCATTCAGCCCACACATCCAAATAGCAGCAAAAGGAATTAAAAGGTTTTTACTTATTCTAAAGCATTGATAGGCAGCATATTGAGCCCATCACGAACAGGTCCAATGACTATAAGCTTAACAAACACCAAGTATCCACACTCACAAGTCAAAACATAGTCTTAATCAAATTTAATCAAAACTAGTCTTAATCAAACCAACTCACACCTAAGGACTCGGGGACACAACTCACACCTCAATTTAATTTCTCAATTCAATAATCTAACCAAACCAGTCAATTAAAGCAGGGATTCAGAAGTTATACCCATCTCCGATTCAAGATGAAGAGGCTCGAGGTGGTCTCGCAGACTCGCGTCAGGTTCACCAGAAGGCTGCAGCTTCGGTTGTTGAGAAATTCAAGCTCCGGCGGTATCAACTAGGCCTCGATGTCGGTCTTCAAAGCCAGTCAGGTTTCGGCTAGCGTCGGTATCAACCATGGCTGCTAGACGTCGCCATGGTTCGCCGTTGTTGGGTCGGGCTTGGCGTCGGAGAAGCGGCCAGACGCAGAACAAAAGGGAGAGGGGTTGAGATCTGAGCGGGAATGAGGGCAAGCGAGAGAGATCTGTGGGAGCGGGAAGTTGAGAAGAAGGAGGCGAACATCAATTGCGGTTTTGGGGGAGAAGTATCGTTGAGTTGTACAGACTACAGATCCAAAGAGGATTGAAGATAGAAAGAGAGTGGTTTATTCGACCATTGAGATTGAATAAAGGGATATAAATCAACGGCTCCTGTTCATTACGTTGTATAAACAATAAACCTATGAAAGGAGTTAGATTTATTCTAAATAAATTTAATATAATGCTTTATCCATAAAAAAAAATTAATACAATATTTTTTTCTAAATTAGTTTGACATAATATAGTATCGGTCTTTCTATCATATGCCCTAATGACATAAGATAAGACTCTAAATTAGAAAAGATTCCCTACCAAAAAAAATAAGTGACCCTAAGAATCTAATTTAAAAAAAGTTAAAGTAATTAAAATTTAAAAAATATTTCCAAATTATATCTTATGCCCTTGAACCGGGGCATAGGATAGAAAAATCGATATACTATTAATATTGATATAGTGTATGTCATGTTCCGTATAACCGAATATTCTAAAATTACATTAATATAAACTAATGAAACAAGAAATATAGGCTTAATAAAACTCTCAAAATAATAAATGAAATAGGTTCAAAATCTTGTAATTAACAAAAATTCTCAATATAAGTAAATAGTTATATATAGATTGGTTGAAAGATGTGTAAAAATTTCATTAGTTGATTTTTTTTCTAAGTTACATATAAGGAAAAATACTTCTCATTTAAATAAAAGATAGTTAATTAGTTTAAATCAAATCCTCACATATACTTATTTTATAAAAATTGTCCGCACAATAGTGCAAATACTTTAAACATTTACTCAGAAAATATAATAAAGTTTACGATATTGTATAAGAATTGATTTTTATAAAATATCGCCCAAAGCGTGAGTAATAAACTAGTTTTTTTTTTACAGTATGCAAAGAGTTGGATGTGCTACAGACATCCATGATCATCTGAAAAGATGATGTTTTGGAACTTGTAACAGTAAGAACCTAGGATGATATTACAATTTTAAACAAAATTATTTGTAATCTATAATTCAAATTAAATAACATAATTTAATAGATAGCTGATTTTAAAAAGATTTTAAATTATGACAACATATTATTTTATTAATTTTTATCCTAGAATTAACCACAACGCGCCACATAGGTATTTTTATCCTAGAATCAACCACAACGCGCCACATAGGACGTTTTGCATTGATTTTAGTATATGTATATATAGATAGATAGATATAGATATATAGATACTAGTGTAGGCCATGTCCCATGTACGGAGAATACATTAATACAATATTATAAATAATTTAGATGGATTCCAATAAATAATAAAAATAATAATCTAAATATAAATCATTTTCCACCAAAAAATAATATAGATATAAATAATATTAGTTTGAGAGATTATATATAATCTTAATCTAAATATCTTTGATTTAGATTCTCTCAAAATAGAAATAAAATTCACATTTATAAGGTAAAAGGTTTTTTTTCTCCTAATTTTTGAAATAATCAATACATGTATAAGATAAAATTTTATTCTAACTCTATTTAATCAATATATCTATATATGCATAAGATAAAATTTGACCCAATTTGATTAGATATGGATATATTTTTAGAAGATATTAACCAAATTTCATTAGATATGGATATTAGTTGTATGACCATATCACAAATTTTGTAATATATGCATAAGATAAATTTTTTAGAAGATATTAACCAATTTTAAATACTATTATATAAGATAAGATTTTACCTATTTTTGCTCTATATATATATGAACATATTTTTAGAAGATAATAAATTTATCAATATATTACATGGTCATCCTAATTAAATAACTTTATCAATATGTTCTTTTAGAAGATAAAAGGTTTTGGCGAAATTGAAATAATACTTAGCATGGTCATACTAATTAAATAACTTTATCAATATGAACATATTTTTAGAATATAAAAGGTTTTGACAAAATTGAAATAATACTTAGCCGTGTAAAGACTATCAACTCATGGAATTCAATTTTTGTTAATGTATTTTTCCCAATTTTTTAGATATGGATATAATTTTGGGAGAGTTTAATCATAATTTTTTTATGGAAGATCAAACGCTTTTGCGGATAAAGAAATAAAAGTTTCATATCTTAAAGGTATTGATATATTTATGAGATATATTTTTGGATTTTATACATATATAATTATGGATAGATTTTTAGATTTTAAGCTATATATAGTTTAGATTGTTAATGTTATTTCACAAATGTTGACGTCTTCTCCCTTCTTTTTGACGTTGTTATTGCAGGTTATTTGCGACTTTATTTACGATTGCAAGTTTGTTAAGTATCTTTGCTAGATATAATTTTACCAACTTTTTATTCAACAAGTTTTAATACAAAATCTACTTAAAATTGAAAGAATAGATATAAATTGATTTTGTCTCTTTTGATTGTTGTTTTTAAATTGATATAACAATTAAAAAAATATCAAAGGAAGTTAATTAGTTGAATGGATGTTATTAGAAAATTTATCTAAATTAAAAAAAATGAAATAATATTAGGGTTTAAGGTTATTTACAAATTTTTTTATGCATTTTTTAAAATTTCAAACGCATTAATATTTATATTACAAAACAACACAAGGTGCGGGCACTAAACTAATAATATAGATATAAATAAAACAACACTTATTAAATAATTAATTTTGATATAAATAATTCTTTCCACCAAAAAATAATATAGATATAAATAAAATAGAACTTATCAAATATATATATATATATTAATATTTTTGGTAAGTATGACTATGAAATATTTTTATTTATATTTTTGGTAAGTATGACTTATGTTTATTTTAAATATAATGGATTCAAAATTATTGTATTTGAAGCATATTAAAATGATTTTTTCAACATTAAATAAATTTATTGGATTGCCTTTTATAAATTAGGGTGTGAAAAAGAAAAAAAAGGGATTTTAGGAGGGAAATTCAAGGATAAAATAAAATTTTAGGAGGAAGTTCAAAATGAAAAAGGATTTCAAAATTGGGGTCTCGGTTCGGCATTACGAAAACCCAAAATACTGTATGCATTTCATTAATTGAAGGTAAACAAATAAAAAAACTCACCTCGGTCCTTCCATTCCAATTGATTCATTCATCTTGTTCCCTCCTCTCTCAACCCTTTTCTTTCTCTGTTGAATCGAAGGTCGAAGAAGATGTCGACGCATCCGTTGATGATGAGGCGATCTCCTTCACTCTCCCATCTATTCTCAAGTGCGATCTTTAGCCACGGTCTAGCTCCCATGGAGGATCTCTCTCTCTCTCTCTCTTCCCTGATCCTCTACCTCTCGTATGTATTTCTTCATGTTTGCAGGTCCCAACCTGTCGACATGGCTGACCAAGAGTCGACCCTATGCCGGAGTCAGCGACCGCCCTCCACGAACCAAGCTTTCTCATGTTGAATTAAATTAAGGTGAGAACTCCAACCCTAGATATAGATTTGGGTCTTTTGAGTTTGATTGTGAAATTAGGTTAGGGTTTTTATTATTTGTTGTTTCTATGTTTGAATTAAGGTGAATTTCATGGGAAAAATTAGAATTTGGGATGAAAAAAAGGATAAGTGATTGCTAAATTTTTAGAAGATTTTTTGGTGAGTATTTCTTTGAATTTTCTGTTTGGGTATGCTTGAATGTGTTCTTGATTTTGTAAGCTTTGGTTGAAAAGCCTTGCCTTCTATCATCTTACTAGGAGCATCAATAGTCTAGGCTAGAAGAGGTTGAGGACTTGAGGTTTAGTACTGCAGTGAGCCAGTGTTCTCTTTAAGGGAAGACCCTAAACAAGAATTGTTCCTTCTTATGCCCTATCTTTCCCATTTTGAGCAGAGAAAGATGCTAAGCTTGAGCAGAGAAAAATGATCTTGAAATTGACATGGGAGTGCAAACCTCAAATTCCATCCTACTATTGCAACTATTCAGTGTGTCATGCCACTAGAAAAGATTCTAGAGAGGAAGAGTGTCATTCCATCCTACTATCGCATATATGTGGATACCCCTAAGTTTCTTCACAACATAAAGTTTCCATTTATTTTTTTGTGGTGTAGGATTACAATAACGCTCTATCTAGAAACGTTCTAGAGAGGAAGAGTGTCATGCCACTATCTATTGCTCCTACTGTTGAAAGGTTGCCTCTCCTTTTCCTACTCTTAGTTTAAAATTTGGGCCTTGTTACTTGAACCTAAAAAGCATTGATAAAAAATGTGGAGAACATAAACAATGAAGGTGATTAGATTTATCCAGCTCATTTGCTCAAAGCAGGGATTGTTGGATCGAAGTATAGTCACCCTTTCCCCAACTAAATTATCCGAGGAAGATAGTGAGCCTCATAGAACCTCTTAACAGATGGTTTCAAGTCAAGCATTTGAATGATTTTCGTTTGGGTGTGCAACAATGTACATGGATTGATCATCTTGATGGTTATTCAGTACAAAAAACAGTATAGTATTATCCTTATAATTGGTATATTCAAGGTTAGGGAGACATTCAATGCAGATGTTCTTGATTTGCAATTGTGCATTCTCCTTATTCTTTAGTTATTGCAAATAAGAAATTCATTTCATTTGGTTTAAGATTCGAAAAGGAATTGGTGTTATAGGTGGAGATGAAGGGTTGTATGTGCTTTAACAAATTTATAATTGAGTAATTCTGTTTTGTTACTTGATATGTGAATGTCCGTTGCAGCATCTTTTCTTGTACAGAACAATCTAAATGTTTTAGTTCTTCAATATCTGCAGCATCTTTGACTAGAAATATGAAGTTGTATGTGGTGCTTGGTTGTTTTATTCAACATAGTTCCTACTTTTGGGGAATGGGGTGTAATGCTTTTCTTCCAATCTACTTGGAACTGGGGTGTAACAGGTTTGGCACTGTGCTAGGATCAGGATCAGAGCCATGGACCTGAAGAGGAAAGCTAGAGTTGAAAGGTTCCTCTTGAAGAGCGATATCTGTTTCTTGCATTTTGGTACAATTTAGATTTGTTATCTAATTTCTTGCTTGAATTTTGCTTCAGATTTGGCCTGTCATCAACCTCATCTGCTGACGAGGAGACAAAGAAGAAAGCTCGAGTTGCAAGATTTGGATCCAAAGTTAAGGTAGATTCTCAAGAAGAGCAGGAAAAAAAAAAGCAAGGGCGCTTAGGTGTGTTTACATGTGTAGGCTGTAGAAGTTCTACTTCTTGATATATCTGTTATTCCCACTAAATGGTTTTCTTTCGCATGTGACATCTCTTTGTTTGATGTTTTACAGGTTTGCACCGACTTCTCTATCAACAAATGGAAAGCTAACTGTTGAACTGGTAATGAAAAATGTGCTGATATCGATATATATTTTTTTTGGGGGGGGGGGGGGGGGGGGGGGTTAGAAATCTGCTTTTGAGGCCCCTCTTTCCTAGATCTTATATATGAAATAGATTAAATTGATCACCCTTTGTTTGCTTATTTGTGTCAAGAGCAGAAGTTTCCTTTCTATCCCGGGTGCTTGATTATTTGAGCGGGACAGGACAAATATGTTTCTTCTCTATTGAAGCTATCGCAAAAAAGAATGGAAATGTTGTCAGTTGTGGTTGGAATGGCGTCAATGTATTGCTTCTGAATGCTGCATAAGTCACACAAGTTGTCCTGGACCTATATATCATGTCAGAATATGTATGTATGATAGAAGCATTGAGATTGCGAAGTTTGTGTACAAAGGGTGCTGATGACGTGAACTTGGATAAGGTCCCATGTGATGCTTTTTCGGTTTACGAGGGCTACATAGTGTGTATAACTACTTAATAGTTTAGGGAGACTTTCATACGAAGTATAATATTAAAGTTATATTTCACTTATTATCAATTTTAATATTTTTGTATGATTTTAATCATTTTGTAATTTAATATGCAATTTCTCAGGAATTTGTATGCTCTATAAAACGATGGATTTTATATTCTTGCTAAAAAACAGTTATTATGACAAAAAATTTCCTCGCCGAAATTATCATCATTGACAAATAAAATTTATCACAAAATGTCTATTTTTACGAAATTTTAATTTTCAAAAGTTATAATTACTATTTATCATTAACGAGGAAATAAATATTTTAGCGAGGAAATCACTTTTATCGATAAATATATATTCAACGACTATTTTCGAATCTTTTACCTATTTTCGTGACAAAATGTATGTCTTTTTGCGATGAAAATTTTAGTCACTAATAAAATGATCACAATTTGATGTCATCATTAACGACGAAAAAAATATTAACGATGAAATTGCATTTGACGCCAAACACCTTTAATGACTATTTTTGAATCCTTCCACTTGATTGGCGACAAAATTTTTGACTTTTTACGAAGAAAATATTAGTCACTAATAGTTATTGCGAGATAAAATTGTTTCATCGCTAATACTTTTAGCGATGAAATTTTTTTCCCTCGATTAACCTTTCCTTGACGAGCTTTCCGCGATGAACTGACGACGAAATGTATTTCCTCGCCAAATCTCTTCAGCGACAAAAACTCAATTATCTGCGACAAAAAATTTCCCCGCTAATAGGCATTTCTGTTGTAGTGCCTGCTTCAATCGTTCAATGAGGTCATTTGCTCACATATATTCAAAGAATGATGGGGTGGCATGGCGCATCTGGATGCGGTTTCTTCGAGTTGGAGATCCTATACATAGTTTCGATATTCTTGTTTGCAGAGACGCTACTGGATGGTGATATAATAGGGGTTTGACGCCACCCAAAATCTCACTCTGAATAAAAAAAATGTATAATGTTTTAAAAATAATACAATATAATTTTATATAAAATATGCAAAATGTATATGCGACAATTTTAAAATGATGCATATAAAGATGTAAAATATGTAGTTTTTTGGCTCAAATGTGCAAAGCTTTTTTTTTTTTAAATATTTTATATAAATAAAACATTGCACATTTAGAAAAAAATATTGGACATTTTACACATACATATGCATCATTTTGGATATGGAGGTTCATGTAAGATGTTTCTAGATTTTTTTAAAAAAAAATCAACCATTTATACATTAGTAGAATCACTCCCTAATAAAAAATGCGGGAATCTAGGCTTAGATGGTTTTGACATGTGTAGGAGAGACCCGAATGCACCAGTACACAGATATTCGACATACTTCCAATCGATAAAGTGCGCCGAATTCGAAGTAGATCAAAAAAGTCTTAGAGAGAGGTGATTGGGCAGGATCTTACCCTATTACACTTATCAGAGCCTCGGAGGGATTGACGAATGATCACACACAATGGAGAGCTGCTATCAAGGTTGATGAGGGTTAGTCCGTGCAAGGGAAGGTTAGGTGAGATTGTATCCTTTTAGATTTGCGCTCAATATCGTTCTTTCTAATTTCTGTTTCTTGGTTTATTATTTTTGTGCTTGGTTGACTTGCTTACTTGCCTCGTTTCTATTATATTTTGGTTTTTTCACTTTCATTTGCTCGGGTGTACAATGAGACCTCTCATACCCTATTCTAAGCGGGATATCCTAAATTTTTTTTTATTGTGGCTGGAATACATAAACTAAAATAATCCCCCACTCACTTTAGAATTATTTTATTTTTGAGAAAAAAAATCCAATAACTTTTATAATTTAAATATAAAGATTACTTTAATCTACTCTATTAAAATTTTAAAATAAGCTCGTGGTAATTAGGGGTGTTATTCGAGCCGAACGAGCCGAGCCTGACATGTTCAAGCTTGGTTCGTTTGTTAAACGAGCTCGAGCCGAGCCGAGCCCAATTTTCATACGAGCTTATTTTTTTGTTCAAACTTGGCTTATTTAGGAAATGAACGAGCTCGAGTCGAGCTTTTATCGAGCTTTAAGCAGTTCTACTTGGTCATAACATATTAATTTACAGGAAATTTTAGAAATCCTATAAAATTCGAACTATTCGAGCTTAAATCGAACGAGCCGAGCTTTTAACCGAGCTTAAAATCTTGTTCAAGCTTGACTTGTTTAGGTAAGTGAATGAGCTCGAGTCGAGCTTTTTTCGAGCCGATCCCGAGACGAGCTCGAGCTGTTTAATTTATATAACAGCCCTAGTGGTAATGCTTCAGGATTTTATGCTACTCTTATTTGGACGTTTGGGCCGACAATTGCATATCGCAATTTGATTTGGGCCACCAGTGGCGCGTTTTAAAGCTAAGCTTCTTCTTGCTATCTTCAGAAACTGGGCCTTGTCCGTTTTCAACAATTTGATACGTGTGATTGTTTAGGTTAAAGTAGTATAAAAATCCCTATATAATACGGCAATAAATGATACTCGAATCATTTTAGGATAACACATCTTCCGTTTATGATAAAAAATCATATTTTTTTCTCCGTTAAAAAAATAAAAATAAAAAATAAAAAAAGAAAAGAAAAGAAAACTAACAAATAAGGATAAGAAACGTAATGGAATAAACATTGAGTCAATGTTTATATTCTTATAATGTATAACAAAATATAAAAAATTTAAAGATACGTAACTTCTTACCTAATTGTCGAAATAAGTAATATAACTTATGGTTTCGAAGCTCTCGAAATGAATTATAATATGTGAATTTTAATCTAAGTAAATTATAAAAGAATTATAGTTTATTAAAATAAAATTAAAGTGATTAATATACCTACAATTTTCACTCTTTCATAACTTTTTACTCAGATGTTGGATTATGACATATTATATATCAAAACAAAGAATCAACGAGGAGAATACACATAGGTAATCCGTCGGATGAGGGAGGAGGCACGTGCTCCCCCTTGGCTCTGCCCCTGGGCGAGAGTGAATTAGGAGCATCACCCTAAGTGAGATTCAAGTTATAAAATCAAGCTAAAATTTCCCTTTGCGGATCATAAAATGACAACCATGAAAAGGAATTGAAGGAGATAACATGAATATCATCAACAATGCTTCGCCCAAAGATTGCGCGAAGATGGAGAATACTGTAAAAAGATTAAACGCTCGCGTTCAAGAGGGTAGCGCCTTTTCTCCATTCCTTTTGAGCTCCCTCTTTGAACTACACCATTGTTGTTGGTAAGTGATCAACATCAACTGCTGAAATTGATAAAAACTAGTACAAGAGTGATTGGGATGTGAATGAGTTGTTAGCCAAGTGATTTTGCAATTGGAGGTACCGACTTTATGTTAGTTAGCTAGCTAGCTGTGTCAATTCCATCAAGATTTGATGCACAAATCCAGGTGTTGCTTAGCTATCCATTAATTAGTTGAATAACTATTGCAACTTTTTTAGACTTTCAAGCATTTTTCATTTACATTTTATGGGCCTACCTAAATCAATGACCATGTTTAGCACCTTGCATTTTGTTTGGCCGGTGTTCCTCTCATCATAAAGTGTACATCACATAGTACTTCATGGTTCCCTATATTGAATTAATTTTAAGTCCAAGTGTACCCAAGTTGGAAGTCCGAAGGAAATTTCTAGGGTTTGATTTGCGTGTTCATGATTTATACTCAATTTGTTAATTAAAACGTGTCGTTTACTATTCGATCATATACACTTTTTTAGAATGATAAAAAATGTATAAAATATTAATTTTTTTACATTTGTTTTTATAAATTCATACTTAACAGTAATAAGTATTGAAATTATTTTAAAAAGTTAATATTTTATATAATTTTAACACCTAAAAAAGTGTATACGAATAGTAAAACGTCATATTTTGATTAACGGAGGGGGTACATTATAAACCTCATTGCTAGCATCTTATTACTAGTATACATAGATGTGATAACATAAGCTCTAATACTGTTAGACTATATTTGGCAAAAAAGTAGCTAATGAGGTAGCTGAAGGCCTGAAGCTGTTATGGTAGCTGAAACTAATGGATTATTTGTGTTTAATATAGGTTAATAAGTTAGTATGTTGTTTGGGAAACCTAGCGGTTAAAGTAGCTGATGAAAACTTGCGAATAAAAAATCAAAAGCTCCGAAAAGCTTGTGTGAGTATCTTTTGAAAAACTATGATTATAAAAGTTAATTAAACTAAAATCTTATATTTATTTAATTTAAAACTATATAATATCAAAATTATAAGCAACAGAGCCTTAATAATATATGTCGATATCTCCAATCGCTCGAATGGTTTTATCATTGGGAATTGTCGTTGTGATCTTCAGCAATGACATCAACTACATCGATCTTACCGAAACCTTATGCCAAGGGAATTATGCACCAAATTTCATGAGAAACTTAAAATTATATATCCCATCAAAACCATCTACAACTTAATTCTTGATGATTCGTCACATGCCCTATGCGTTTTCGTCTAGTTTGATCGGGACCATTTAGACATTTTCTTCTTCCATTACCCACTTGGCTTGTTTTAATTCCTTTTCATTGCACCTCAAAAGAAAAATCAAATCTCCCCTATTTTATTTATTTTCAAAGGACATGTGAATAGAATATATCATATTACAACAAATTAGTTTTCAATTGGATTTGTTTGTCGCAATGATAATATATCTTTTTTAAAATTATCGCGACAAACAAATCCAATCCATGAACAAATTCCTAATCATTCTTTACCATTGAAAACTCAAAAAAAAAATCACCAAAATTGTACAAAATCAATAATTATAACCCTTCAAATGACATAAATTATCCATTTTTGAAGATTCACAAATATAATATACCATGAAATTAATTGATAACAAAAGATCGATCAAGACCTCCATTAAAATTTTCTAGAGGAAGATGAATTGATGTCATTAAACCTTTCCTTCATAGTGCTTGAATGCATCAAAACGCCTTTGGTCTTCTTGCTCGTCGAATGAATCAACCTCTTCCAAAACCCAACACTTCCGTTACTCTTCTTTTTACCATTTCCCCTCGTTTTCTCGCCGTTACCATTCCTGTTACCATTAGTACCGTTACAATTGGCGTTACTCCCTCGATATATCCGCGGCGCGCACCCCACCGACCTGCTCTTCTTCAACACGAGGTCCCCATCACCGTTACCGCTACCGTTTCCGTCGTTAAGCAAGAACCCCAACGGAACGGCGACGTTTTCATCCGAACCGTTTCTCCGGCGGTGCGGGCGCCGCGGCGCCTCCACTGCCGCCTTGGCCGCCACTGCCGGGGAGAAAGAGGAGGCGGAGGAGTAGGCGGGGGAGGAAGAAAGCGAGGAGTAGTAGGCGGTGGTTGCGTTGGAATCGTCGCCGGCGGCGGCGTTGGTCAGCTTCGAGAGCCTCTCCCTTAAGCAAAAGGAGCACACGCCCGGTAGCTGCTTGTCGTTCCGGTGCCTCCCGCAACCCGAATCCGGGAACCCGCCCATCGATTACTACCCGAATCGGATCTTTTTGTCGATTGATGAATTGATTGATTGCAATTGCAGCTTCGATCTCAGCCGCCTAGGGTTTCCTTTTTCGTTGAATTTGGGGGAGAAATTTCCGTGGAAACAAAGGAACAGGAAATCGGTAAAGAATTAATAAGGGAGAGTAAGGAAGGGGAGGAGATGGAATTTATATATGGTAAGACGTCGAACGTGGGAACACGAAGCTTCGTTGGGATTTCCCGGTAAGCACAGTCCAAAACTCCGTTATACAACAAACAAGTAACACTCACTTGTTTTGAGTAATTAAATTTAATTTAAATATTCATTTACATGTGAATAAAATCTTTTTTTTTTCCTATTTAATTTGTAAATTTATCGGTGGTGATGGAATGTTTGCTTTGATTACTTTGTTCTTCACTTATTATCTCTCTTGTTTGTTGGAGTACTTGAATTTTGAAGCATGTGTACTAAATTAAGAGATTAAGAAACTACACCGTGGATATAAGTTAACAACAACAACCCAGTATATCCCGCGATTAAACAGGGTTTGGAGGTCAGGATGTACGCACTCTTTCTCCGAATAAATCGAGAGAGAAAAATAATCTATCAGAGCAAAAGTGTTTTTAGTCTTCAATATGTAACAAAATATTTTTAAAAATAGTTAAAATAATTGTAAATTAAAAGTATTTCATATTTTGTTTTTTTAACCGATAGGTGTGTTTGGATTTAAATGCATTATAAATTATAATGTACTCCTTAGTAGTTATTAATACAAATATTTGAATAATATTTGATTAACGTGTTTTACAATATACTTTTTAAATAAAATATATAATTTTATAGTTACATTGGCCAATAGGTATGTACAATATGTAATCATGTTTATAATAAATATTAAAAATAATTATCCTATTAATAATAATCACTGGTCAATTTATTTCTCACATACCTTTTCCCTCTCTTATTAGTGGATTCTTAAAAATTATGCAATTTATACCTTATATCTTAAATTGGATAAAAGGTTTTTTTAACGGACTCATGTTTTTTAAAATATTTTAGACATATTTTAAAAAATATTCTTAAGGTTCATTTGTTTTTTGATAAATATTTTTTGTATTTAAAAAATACCTTGGAAATAGAATAGAAATACCATTCTTTTTTTAACGAATGATTGCAGTATATACTTTTGTGGGAATGTGTATTTTTGGAATAATTACATTAATTTATTTGTAATCTAAACACACCCGAGTTGTTTAATTTCTGGTGAATGTGTATTTTTGGCTTTATCGAGAGCGTTTAGATGAGAGCTTGATTTTTCTATATATAAAAAAAAAAGATTAGAAGTGGGTTAATTAATAAACAAATTAATTAAGAGACGTGGGAGGGGGATTTTTGTGTGTTTCAACTTTGACGTTTGAAGGGGCCGAATTTAGTGGACGCCATATCTGTGCCAATTTCCAGCCAATTTCTTTAAATATTATTATTCTTATTATTTATTTCATTTATTTCCCTTGGTAGATTAATATGCATATGTAGGTGATAATGACTAAATATAAAACTGTTGTCTTGGGGAAAATATATATATATATATATATATAGGGTTGTGCTCCGGTGAAAACCAAAATTGCGGTAAAAATCTGTGAGGACCGGCTTTTTAGCCCCGTTCACTAGCTTTATAGCCCGGTTATAAATAGAACCGATCTATAAGTTCACATATTTTAGCCCGGTTCTGAATAAAACCGAACTATAAAGTCACTAATGTAATTTTAAAACATGAGTTTTCAGCACGATTTTTAGGTTTAACCGATATATAAAGTCATGTGTTATTTTAAAACTGGAGTTTTTAGCACGGTTTTTAGGTTGAACTGAGTTGTAAAGTCACTATGTAATTGAGTTGTAAAGTCACTATATATATATATAGGGATTGACTCCGGTGAAAACCTCAAATTGCGGTAAAAACCGTGAGGACTACTTTATAGCTTGGTTTATTTGAAACCTGTGCTAAAAACCTCAATCACACGGTGACTTTACAACTCGGTTCAACCTAAAAACCGTGCTAAAAACTCCAGTTTTAAAATAACACATGACTTTATAGTTCGGTCAAGCCTAAAAATCGTGCTAAAAAACACATGTCTTAAAATTACATAGTGACTTTATAGCTCGGTTTATTCAGAACCGGGCTAAAATTTGTGACTTTATAGATCGGTTCTATTCATAACCGGGATATAAAGCAAGTGAACCGGACTAAAAAGCCGGTCCTCACATGTTTTTACCGCAATTTTGGTTTTCACCGGAGCGCACCCCTATATATATATAGGATAGATCCTGTGTAAGCAAGTGTTACTGTGTAATTTGTGATCAAATCTAGAGCGTCGGATTAAGAAGATCAAACGGATGAGATTAAAAGTAACTTGTGAACAGTAACATTATTCGTAGGTACGAAGTGATTATTCGTATGTACATACATATGAATAATCTTTTATTACTTACAAATAATTACATTTGTTCATACATACGAATAATTACATTATTATACACGAATAATCGCTTGGTACATGCGAATAATTTCTCTGCTCACAAATTACACCGTAAGGGTTGCTTACACGGGATCCAACCTCTCTCTATATATATATATTATAACGAGGAATAAAATATATTAATAGTATGATTCATCGACGACAAAATGTAAAGAATAAAACCAAATATACCCTCTTTATATTGCTTGTAAATATCTGAAATATATTAATATCTGAAATACCCTCTCACATGTGTAATTTGTGAGATTTCAAGAAACTATGTTTGGGCCGTTTAGATTTATTTTTGCTTTTTTTTATATACATATAATATTGGAATTCATCTTTATAACATAAAAATTTAAGCCATTAAATAAGAATGTCTTTTTTTTTTTGGTGATGATAAGAATTTGAATTACCAAACAAACCATCGTCTGACAAATTCAGAGATCAAATGAACGATAGACGGATTAACCGTCAAAACAACAACAAGAAAACGCAAACGAAAATAACCGTCAAAACAACAACAAGAAAACGCAAACGAAAATAAAAGAAGAAAAAGTCTCAACACACTTCATCGGGAGAAAATCAAATCGGGCGATGTGGAAGTGCCGAGAACACGGGAGAGTCGCGAAACAACCACGGCGTCTCGATGTCGGGGGACAAAAAACAAAAACCCATAAAGGAAAAGAGACGTCTCATGGAGAAGTGTGGATCAACGATGTTCCCTTATATAGATGAGAGATCATTAAAAATCGTAAACACAACCGCAATTCTCTCAATCAATAAGCCTACCTCATTCAGAACTAAACTCGAATACACCAAAAACAAGTCCACACAAAAGGAAAGATTAAACCATAATTAGGAAGGATGAATTTGGAGAACTTGGAGATGCATTTGTCCTTCCACATTTTTTTTAATTTCAATTTAGATATTCTATTTTTTTTATGACATGAAAAAATAATATATTTTATTCCATCCGTTCATTAACACTTGACATTTTACTAATCATACACATTTTTTGAGGTGTTAAAAACTATATAAAATATTAATTTTTTAATATTTATTTTTAATAATTTCATACTTATTACTATTAAATATGAATTTATAAAAACAAATGTAAAAAAGTTTACATTTTATATAGTTTTTATCATTTTAAAAAAGCATACATGAATAATAAATGACAAATTTTAATTAACAGAGGGAGTACTAAATTAAAAAAAAATAGTCGAGACTTGAGAGAGCGAGATATCGACCGGATGGGATCACCTGGCCTTGAATTGGCCTCCCCATCTCCAAAAAAAAAATTAAAATATTTTAAAAAAAGAGAAAAAAATAAAGAATGGAGATTTTTTTAGAGAGGGAGATTTGTGACAGTGGATCATCGATCGTCACTGGAGATCGACCGAGAGAAAACTATGTACTGGACGACCTATGTACTCCGTTGGCGCGCAGGAATAGAGGATTGCACGTGTAAATAGGTGAAGGGTGGTGGTTAGATGTTGTTGTTACGTAGGGGGAATGAACTTGGACTAGTCTCCATTTACGATGATCTCAAGTGGGCCCATGCACACGTTCCTGCACCCGGTCGCCGGAGGATTTTCTGCAACTCAGTTTTGCACGTAAGTGCCCCCCGCACGTGCGAGTGTCCACCCTTGAATTGGAGTAGACCGGCAATTGGATGGGTCGAATCGGGTTTGGATTTGAGTCATTCGGATTATATGTTAGTTGATCGAATTGAGTTTATTTTTATTTCGGGTTTTGATATTTGAGATTTGGTAAAATTTAGGTTTCGATTATAATGGGTTTAGATCATTTGAGATTTGGATCTTATTGGGTTCGGTTAATTTGGTCGGATTTGAGTCAATTTGCGTTATGGGGTTTATTCGGATGCTGTATCTAGAATGGATCAAGGTTGGATTTTTGGGTTGGGTCGAGTTTTATCAGCTCTACTCTACATATAATTCTTCTACCTAAACAACTCAAGCTACACTGTAAGTCCCTGTATCTCATAGCAAATGAGTACACATCAAGATTACTAAAAATGCAATTTTCAGACACAAACTTACTAATGAAAGCAAATCTAACATGAAGGTGAAAGTAAACCTATGAATTGAAACAAAGTATATATAGATAAACGAACACAATCTTATGGATAGAGAGTGTTATATCTATTTTTTTTTATAACTTTTATTTTTATCAACTTAATTTAATTCTTCTATTAAAAATGAATATTTCAATCACAAATTTAAAGTTTGTCTCATTTATTTATGTTGATTTTTTTAAAAAAACCCCTAAAACCCATCTTCCTATTATATTGGGAATTTGATACCAACAAAGTAACAAGTCCTATAAGAAGCCATGACTAAGCAAGCATACTTTGATAAGAACGGGACATAAATATATACAAACTATGATCCATAGGAAGCAGAAGATGATAAGCAAATGAGGCAACTCTTTACGGCATCCATCTTTCTCATTTCGTAGCGAGCATATTGAGCCACCAAATAAAGAGCTGCAATGGAGGATATTTTTGTCTAGACAGTATAACAGTTTGAGAGAGTTTATGACAGCAGATGAAAATCAATCATGTTCATGGAAGGCGAAATGATAAAGGAAACAACCGTTGAAAATATGCACATATACCGCTAATTTTAGCTCGATACATTGTTAAGATTATGGCGATCTTGTAAAACTAGTTATGTGATTTGATGCAGACCTAATTGTCAGAGTGACCAAACAAGTCCTAAGCAATATGTGCTCCACAACCCGTTGATGATCGAGTTTAGAAACCCCTTGCGAAATAGTTGAACGAGCAAATGGGTTGAAAAATGAGAATATTTGGGTGGAAAAAGTGAGGTTTGCATCGAGTTGCATAACACTTTGCCTTTAAAATTTCCTTACATTTCATAACCTCTTAAGGACTCTATTTCGCAACCTTTTGCAAAATAACAACCCACCAACACCAATATTCTGTCTATTTTTATGGTTAGACGGATCTGTAACCTCCAACGAAACTAGATCTCTGACCCTTTACGAAACTTTGTAGTATATCCGACAAAAATTAACAATGTATTTAGCAACGTACAATATATTTTTCTCTCGAGACTTCCCTTCATTGTCCGGTGAAACAGCCTTGGGCCCTTGACAAGTTTCTACATCGTTATCATGGTTTGAAGTTTTTATTGTTTGATTTGTATAAAAAATAGAAATATGACCAAATTTTAGGAATGGCAATATGAATCTCTATTGTGTGGGGGAAAGATTAAACCTATCCTGGAAAGTTGGCCCAATTTTTTTTAATCACTTAAAAGCGTACGTGCTGCTGAATTCAGCCCAAATAGAAGCCCAAACTCGGCCCAATTATTTAAATCAATCCTCTAATTCAATAGAGCATAGATATAATTACATTAAAAGTTTTCATTATCTTTATTTGCATTTGTCTTATTAAGATTTATCATTGAAAAGAAAAAGAAAAATACCCTAGCATAATTATATTAAAATTGCAACTTAAACAACATACAATATCGCTAAATCTAATTAGGTTACGGAGACCTTTGAGGAAACTAATAGTGAAACAACATAAAAAAAAACGTATTAGAAAAAAAAATTAATATGAATCTCATTATTGAAACAAATATCTAATTAAATAAAAAAGAATTAATACAAATAAAATCCTAATTCAAAACTCAACAAAAGCATCGCCCCCTTTTTTTCATGCAAATAAAACAACATAGCCTCATAGGCACTAATCATTTAACGTAGTATTTTTTTTTTTTGTAGGAAATATGTGTGCTTCTATTTTTCCAAAGTAAAGAAGAATATTATTCAATTAAAAGGTTAAATTATCAAATAAAGAGATACATAATTGTCAATAAAAGGTTAAATTATCACCCGTAATTAAACACATTAACACTGGCCTACATAATAGATAGAATAAATTTTTTGGAATGGATATGTTATTATGTTTAGTGGAACACATTAGGGTGAAAGGAAATTGATCCTCAAGATTTGAAGAATTTCTTATTAGATCATCTCACCTGTGAAAACAACGATCTCTCAAAAGGTGGAACGAGTATTCATCATGGTAAGATTTTATGAAATAAATATTTTTATGAACAAGTAATGACACCATCGGAAATTAAAATTCGGATGAGTTAGGTAAAATAATAAATTTTTCTTATACGCATAATTTTTTATTACCAAAACCCTTACTTTAATAAACAAAAGAATATTTTTCTTTAACTTTTATTTTATTTTTCTTAAAATGAGGCAGGCTGGAGCGGACCTAGCTCATCCCTCTCAGTCCGTGCTTGATTGTCACATTACTAAGAAAGAGCTAGTCAGTTTGGCTTGGCCTTAGCGTTGTTGCATGATATTAGAGATTTTTCTTGCATGTATAAACATGTTTTTGAAGTAGTTTGGAAACTCAAAGTTCCCCCCAAAAAAATTCGATGCTTTGTTTGGGAAATCATTGAGGGGATATTCCTACCAATGTTTTGAACGCCAAATTTGCCATCTATTAGTCATGGCTCATGGCCGATCGATCTTGTGTCACAATGTATCGGAGCCCATTTACCATATCGAAAGAGCTAAGATTATGCTCGAGCATAAGAAGGCTGATGGGACTGATTGGACATCATTCTTTACTTTCTCTATGAGGTGTATTTAGCATTGGAGAAACAAGCGTACTTTCAACCAACTCATATGTTTGATGGGTGGAATCAAGTTCATCAACTATAGAACTAAGGAGTATTTATCGACATGGAATGCTTGTAGTCGCCATGAAAGAGGTTTTGGAATGGTTATTGTTGAAATAATTAAATTCGTTACTTGCGGTTACACTCGTGAACGGTTCGATAAGACCAAGTCGCCCCCTCTTCAACTTGGTTCAACAATGCTAAAACTTTCTTCACCGTGGCTGAGATATTCAGCTTCACCATATCTTTAGAGAAACGAACTCGATCGCTTACTTGCTTTGTTTGGTTTTTTTTTTTTCCGTTGGTTTTCATTTGCTTTTTTGACTCACTTTTAGATGTTTTGTCTTTGCTTGACAAGGATTTTAGGGGTATTTTCACCCCTTGACATGTCTCTTTGTAATTTGTTGCAAGTATGAATAAATCATAAAGAGTTTTACTCTTGTTCCACACACACAAAGAAAAGAGCTAGTTTTTGTTAAATGGTTTGTCCGATTTTATTTGGGTGAATGGAGTATATAGACCTTATTCATTAATTGTAAAGGTAAATAGATCCGATTAATGTTTTTATTGTACCTTTTATAATTTGTGATTTAAAAAAAAACCCTTAGGGTTATCATGCTACTTCACATCTTGTACAAAGCTATCAAACCCATCAATTAATTATGGAAAAAAAAATCCAAAAACATAAGATCTATAAATAACCCATTTAAATTGTGATCGGAAACTGTCATGCTAGGAGGATAATTATACATTTCAACTGATAGTCGCCCTCAATTAATTGGGTGGCGTTTTTGACAAAAAAAAAAAAAAAAGAGGCACGATATTTCGAATTGTGGAGATCTGATAATCAATTACATGTATGTTTTTGAGTGTGTGTTCCTTTGTTTTCCTTGGGTAAAAGTACGAGTATATTGTATCGTTATTGTGGTATAATACGGTGCGACCTTGGTGTATTACAATGTGGGTGAGATGGTTAGTGTATATATTGTAATACACTAAGTGATTACAATATAATGATATACGCGTAACTGTTATATGGTTATACAATAATGGGAACGTTAGTGTAGTACAATAAGGGTGAGATGGTTACGGTAAATTACCAAGTTATTGAGCAATGCCCCTTCACAATAAGTGTACCATTATATGGAAATACAATAATGGGAACCTTAGTGTAATACTATAATGAGAACCTTAGTTAGATGAGATGATGTAGAGGGTTGATTGAGTACCTTGTGAGATTGCAAGATTGATGTAAAATCCTCCTTAGGATTTCTATTCATTGATAAACATATATATAGGTTACAAAGGTATTGAGTCTTATTGGGCATTTGGGCCCACTATACATGATAAGACCTATGTAATCTATCATACCTTAGTGTAATAAAATCGAGAAGAATGATTAATATTAAAAAATGGAGGGAATGAAAATACTAAAGTGTGCATAGGAAAAAACTTGCAGAAATAAAAAAAAAGACTAAAAATTATATATAGATCTTGCTTTATTTTTGCTGCAAAATGGAGCAAATTTGATTGTAATCTCATTGCAAAATGAAAGCATATGAAACGAAGCAGCAAGGAACACTGCAAAATAGAGCAGAGGAAAGCGTATGAAACGTCAAAGAAATCCCGAAACGTCAAAGAAATCACTCATACTGTTTAATTAGGGATTCAAATTTGATTGTAATCTCAATTAAGAGATTTTATTGTAACAATTTCCTTATTTCCTAATTTATTCTATTAACTTTTTTAAACAAAGTAGTTAAGGACAATTAAGTAAAAACACTAATAAAAAAAACTCAACTTATTTAAAAGATTAATCATGGGGTCTACAACCTAATAACTTTATTGAGAGGGGTCTTAATCATCCAATTATCTCATTTTTTTAATTATCAAGTTAGAAAAATAATTAAAATAGAAATATACGGAGTAGCTTAGTAGTACTCCATCCCAACATCAAATAAAGATACATTGAAATGATATTGATTGTCGTCATTTTTTAAAAATGAATTTAAAAGCTTCATTAATTCTTTTTATCTTAAGAAAAATATAAATCAATGAGTTCTTCAACAAATTTGTCTAGCTTGATTATTGTAAGTGTAATACAAAAGTAATACGGAGTATTTATATAGAAATGTAAATTGTTCCTTAATTAGTCGTTAACAATTTGAAACAAGCAGATATATAAGACATGTTCATACAACAGACATACAATCAAACCAAGTAGTAAATAATGAATATAGTGTAGTTGGGCACGAGTTTTTATAGAATGTAGCAGCTAGAAATTGTCAGAAAGCACCTTCATTTTGAAGTATGATGAGCTTTGCTTTTAATCTTCGTCAACTGGACGTGCTACTTTTTTTTCCTTCTATTCAAGCTTTCCCTTCTTAAATTTCTCATCCGGTTCTTCAAAGCCTATCAACTTTATCATTCTACACATCATTTTCCAAACAAATATATCATCAACTAGAAGCAATTCAATATTGAATTGATGTGCAACTTCATATGTTTTATGGAAAGCAATAACACATTCGAGATGATTCATAATTGCGGGTAAATTGTCCACAATGCGACGAAGATCTTTCATTATCTTAACGCTAGTAGGATGCAAGGTATCGTCATCTATTACAATATCCGCATTATCCAAACAAAGCCTTGCAAAAGAAGTCATATAGCTATTGCAAATCCACAAAGATAGTATAGCTATTGCAAATCCACAAAGATAGTGAACATAGTCCATTGAGGTCATCACTCTTTATATGGTCTAAACCATTAAGGACACCAACACCTAATTAATTGCATGAAAAAAATGCACTCTTATGATCTAAAGATCATCACATATACCCTTATTTGGGTTGCAAAAGCTACAGTATACTGCATAGAAAAAGTATTGAAGTGATTAAGTTTTTATTTGAGAATTTCTTACCTCCCATGCAAGATCATGATCACACTTATGATTATTGAGAATAAGAAAATAAAGTATGAAAACATCAATACAAGAACAAGTCGAACTGCATTAACAAGATCCACATCTCAAATGTGACTCTCAAATAAGGAGGTTCGGAGTGATTATAACACCCATCCCAAATCAGATATAATAAGGATGGTCGGAGTACTTTATAAGTGATTCAAGCCTAACCAATGTGACTCTCTCTAGATCAATGTTATTAAAATCGAGATTTTTAATCGGATCGGTAAAGAGGTGTAAGGATCGGATCGTAGAATCGAATCGTAGGATCGTAAGATCTCACCGCATGGATAAATTTTTTTTTAAATGAAGTTAATATGTTTAATATTAGATAAATATTATGTTAAATCATAAAAAAATACACATAAAGATTGTAAAATTTTAAAAATAAAATAAATATAATATATAGATTAACTAAATATATTATAAATTTCTTAGATTTAAAGTGTACATATTAGAAATTTCTTATAAATGATATTTTATAGGATCGTTAGAATCGCAAAAAAAGGATCGGGATCGTTTTTCCATTTTTGGATCGTAGGATCTTTGGAATCGTAGGATCGAATCGAGATTTTAACAACATTGCTCTAGATATTTCCCCTACCACCATCGGATCTCAACTGAACAATGGCAATGCCACGCAGTGAGCTCGTCTTCCTGGTGGTAACTGCCGAAAAGGTCAACCGCTTCAATGATATGGCGCGATACATGTATCAGATTGTCGACATCATCTACGACGAAGGCGACCAACTCTACACCAATGAGCGCAACTACTTCAACACCGCACACAGGAAGGTGATAGAACCCCTCCGCATGGCATGGTTGACTCCGCATGGCTTATACATGCAAGCTGTTGATTTCACGCTAATCTAATCAAACATCTCTTTTGGTGCTAGTTGTGTGATTATATGCTTATATGTGGATGATATGTTATATTTGGGATCAAACATAAATGCTATAAATTCGACCAGATAACCATTTGAGATAGGCACTCCCTGTGAGTTAATCTTTCCTTTATAAGAAGTCCATTTTAATAGAGTTTCCACATAAAGTTTTTATGTGGAAACTTTTCCTTTATAGGAAGTCCATGTCTTTAGATTTCATGACAATTTCATCTGCTAGTGTTTTCCATGACAATTTCATTTGTAGAACTTAATTCATGTCTTTAGATTTCCCTAGTCCCAATCCACCTTTTATTTTTGGTTCATAAATTATGTCTGAGCCGATGAGTGGTCTATATTGCACATCTTTATTTTAGAAGAATATTCTATTTATTTGATTCAATTTTTTTTTTTTATGGATGCTTAGATTGAATTTTGAAGCATAACTAAAGATGAAATTTTTTTAGATATCATCCATTTAGGTTGTGTTAGGAGATGAGTTAAGTACTTAAATTAGCACATTGTGGGCATGCAATCTTCACTTTCAGGTGCCTAGCTCAAGTCGTGTTATGTGATGTGGAGTTTAAAAAAAATGATCATGAAATATATCTTGCAGTCAACTTGTAATTTTTCGTTTCATTAAGGGCTCGTTTGGTTAAATGTAGAAATTTCAATTCATGTGAACTTACTTCACGGGAAATAGAATTCCCATGAATTCTATATCTCGGGAAGTACGAAAATATGTTTGTTTGCAAATAAATTTCCATGAACTCAATTACTGCATTTTGTTTGGTTCAACACGGATATTTGACAGCAATCGTTTTTAAATTACTTTTATAACCTTTGTATAAAAATAAATTCATCTTATTAATAGGGACAAATTAGATATTTTCTTTATAAAAATAATAAAATAAATAAAAGATTTGGGGAAGAAAAGGGGGAAGTAGATCTTACCCACCCCCTCATGGTAAGTTGAATTCCTCCATTTTGTAGGAATTCCAATTCCTAGGAATTCTAATTCTTGTGTTTTTTAGTTTAAAAAAATTGTACCAAACACATATATTGAAAGCCAATTCCTAGGAATTTGTACTTCCTAGGAAGTAAAAGTGTAACCAAACGATGCCTAAAACTCTTGCTAAATGACAAGAGTTTTAACGAAAGTAAAGAACCAATTGAAGAGATTAATTTGAAAGAAAAAGAACGAGTGAAAGTAAAATAAGAATATTATTCAATTGAAACCATATAATTGTATCAAATAAAGAGATACATAATTGTCAATAAAAGGTTAAATTATCACCCGTAAATAAACACAATAAAACTGGCCTACATAATAGATACAATAAATTTTTTGGAATGGATAAGTTATTATGTTTAGTGGAACACATCATCATAGAAAATGACATTTCACTTATTGATAGTTGAAATTTTGAGCCTTAGCAAGTTTAGCAGATTTACAATATTTAGTCATATTAAAATCATGAAATCCAGGTTTAAATTTTATAAAATATTATATCAGCTAAATATATAATATTATATAGTATGACTTATCTATCTATTTCCACAAATATGAATAAAAAATAATTATACTTTAATAGTATATATTATGAGTTATCTATCTATTAATTTCCACAATATAATTATTGGTGTGACCAACATATTCTTATATAGTATACTCTTTCATATAGTTACGGTGTACTTATATTCATTTGTAAAAGGAATACTTCCTTTCTTCCTAATATATGGGGAAATTGATATCAACAAAATAATACATTTTTTACAGGAAAAAAAACCCAACAAAGCCGAGCAAAATTATCTGAGAAATTGATAGCAAAAGCATACAAATAATGATAAAAAAAAGAGTTAATTATAACAAGTGATGAAGTGAGTAAATTAAATGTCAAAAACCTTTCAAAAACAAATGTTTTGAGCAAACATATCAAAACTTCAAAACTAGGTAACAAATAAATACAATTGAAATCAATAATCGGTGTCTATGGCTTAACATGGGTTAAATCTGTTTTTACTAATTATCACTTGATTTGTCTAATTTGAGTATTTTAAAAAGAAATTATTAAACTAAAAGAATTAGTTGATAATAGCTTTAGGTTTAATCACTCCTTCCATTCAATTTTAATTGTCTTTTTATTATTCATATACGTTTTTTAAAATAATAAAAACTATATAAAATACTTATTTTTTTATAATTTTTTTTAATAATATAATACTTATTACTAAAAAAATATCAGATTATAAACGATAAATAAAAGTGAACAAAAGTAGAGTCAAATCAATCAATTTGAAGGATTTCCATCTTCCAAAAAGCAAAGCAAAGTTTATCATCTTGTCTTTGGAGTGGCCATCACAAACATATATCTATCAATTCAAGACCAACTTGGCACCCCCCTAAACAACGAGGCATATTACTACTTTGATCCCCTGGAATCTTATACTAAGTGATATACGCCACCTTGTTTTATTGTTAGTTAATTCAATAATATGATATCATTGTTTGTCTACTAACTAGCAAAACAATTTTTTCTTGGATTAATTTTTAGGGTTCCACTCCACTTATTCTAAACTCTTAATGACAAGAAGAAGAATTAATTAAGTTGATTTTTATAAGATGGTTTTCCAACTTCAATACAAAGCTATTATCTTAATAAATCTCACATAGCTAATATAAGAGGATGAAATATTTCCTTCTTGCTAGCTTAATTTTGTGTGTTAGGATATAATGGTATTCTACATCAATTTCTTTTACATTATGAGAATTCATCGGATTGATTTTAGAATGGATCTCCACTAAACTTATGTGTTGGATATCGAATGTTTGTACACACAACCATCAGTTACAATTAACTTTAATAGATATATATATTTTTTACCTGAGTCGACTCAATAATAGAATAAAATAGTTGCATCACATCAAACAATTGAGTTCAAAACCTAGTGTTGGAAGAGGAAAGTATATGGTCAACTTACAACCTCTCTCAAAATAGTCAAATAGAGCCAGAAAGAAAGAGGTGATTAAAGCTAAAGCAAGAGCAAGTGGGCAATCGCTATCAACGTTGGGCTAAAGTGGGCTCCATGGGCCAGCCCAAACATATGGGTACCCTGGCCCATCTAATAAAAGCTCATCTTACATTTGGGGTCCCACCTCTTAGTTTTTGCACAAATTAGAAGTGATGATGTATAACTCCACCTTGCTAGTTGCTAGTTGCTACTGTTTCACTTTGCTAGTAAAGTAGTTGCATGCATGGTCACCGGTCAAGCAATCAACCAAACCAATTGAGTACTTGCAAAAGAGCAAAAGTGGAAAGTACAACTTTTTTTTTTTTTTTTTGATATAGATCGATTATTTTGTGGATTTATAATTTGCAATTGTACCCTAACTCTTGTTTGGTCGTATTGAAATTTGATTACACATGTTCATGAAAGTGAATCGTTTACATGTATAACTAACTTATTTGGGTCATTCATTAATATTTTCTTCGATTTAGAATTACAAATTTTCATTCGTGACTGTAGCTTAAGTTTAGTCTTCACAAATTCGTTAAAGTTAAAAAAAATAACAAAGAAAAGACATAAAAATTGATAATACTATTTTTTAATAAGGGAAAGACTTTGGGGTCTCTCCGAAAAAAAGCATCCTTATAGATCAAAATTTAGAGTTTTAAGTTGTTTCAAATATCATCCATTTGAAGTATATTGCAAAGGTTTTCAAATATCATCCATTTAAGTTGTTTGCTCTTGCAAATCGGGTTGTCGATCAACTCCAATGTGGCACTGAACTTAGATGCTTTAGCTAAGGTGTCATTCGTGACTAGGAGGTAATTAGTTGGGTGATGGGTTTTACCCACTATTTGGGGCATTGTATGGTATTGATGGTTGAGTTTTGGGGTATCCTAAATGGCTTGACCTTGCTTGGGAAAAAGGTTTTTGAAAGGTTATTGTTAAAACAGATTCGTTACGTGTGGTTATACTCGTGAATGGCGTGGTGAGACCAAATCAGTCTCTGTTCAGTCTGGTTTAGCAATGCCCAAGCTTTCTTCAACATAATTGAGATGTCTAGCTCCTTCGTGTCTTTAGGAAAGCAATTAAACTCAATCATTGTCTCCCTTACTTTGTTTGCATTTTCTTTTTTCTTTCATTTGCTTTTTCGACCGACCTTAGGTGGGTTGCCTTTGCTTGACAAGGATTTTAGGGGCATTTCCACCCCTCGGAGGTGGAATGGGCTAACTTGTTTGCTATAGCCTTATGGTGGATATGGAGGTGGCACAACGATCGCGTCTTTAGCAATGCTAGTGGTGTGGTGGCGCCGACGCAATTCGTCAAGAGAAAGGCGGCTGAGTATACGAAGGCTTGGATGTCTGCTCGCGGCAGTTTCACCGCTAGGGAGCAACGCCGGATGGCCCGGATGGATGTGATTTAGGAGAGGTTGGCCCAGGGATGGGTTAAGATTAATTCCGGTGGGTCGGTTTCAGCTGACGGGGTTGCAGGAGCCGGGGTCATCATCCGTGACGATGGGGGGCAATGGCTCACCGGGTATGTGCGCCACATTGGGTGTTGTACTGTGCCCGCTGCGGAATTATGGGGTCTACTCGATGGGTTGCGGGTGGCCAGCTGGGATAGGATTCCGTAAGGTGATTAGCGAGACCGACTCCTTACTCATTACCATGCTCATCAACAAAGGGGTCGATGATTGGCATCCACCTAAGGCGGGGAGTAGCCTCGTACGACAGTGCCAGAGCTTTCTTTCCCGTGATTGGGATGTACAGTTGCGGCATGTCTTCAGGGAAGCGAACTTCGTCGCCGACTCCCTTGCTTCTCTTGCTTTCTCTTTTCCTATTGGGTTTCATGTTATTTTTACTCCTCCTTCAGACATCGACACTCTTATTGTCGATGATATTAGGGGAAGGGCTACTCCCCGCCTTTTACCTGTGTAGCCCACTTCCGTTTTATTTGTGTTTTATGCATTGAGAGCATGCTCTCACCTTTCCCACCAAAAAATGAATAAACCATAGAGAATTTTGCTCTCATTCCAACAAAAAAAAAAAAGAGCTAATCTTTGTTAAATGGTTTGTCCAATTGTTTCTATTAAGTTCATAAAGTAATTAAAATAGAAATTACTCCATTCCAACATATCTTTGTTAACCATACGTTGAAATGAAATACTAGTCTTTTGAACGTCATCATTTGCTTCTTTTTTTTTTTTAAAAAAAAATATAAACCAATGTGTTATTCAACAAGTTCGATTAGCTCGATTTTCGTAATTGTAATACAAAAATAATACGGAGTATTTAAAAATGAAAATCGTTCCTTATTTAGTCGGTAACAATTTGAAGAAAAAAAAATAGAATCAAATAAATTTGTACTATCAAATATCAATCCCGACTGTGTGCATAGCTTTTCAACGTCATTTGTCCACCAACTATGGATTAATTAAAACAAGATATTAAAACTCGAATGCAGATTGGAGGAAAGCCAAACCCTTTTGAATTGCACTTTAAACAAATCTTTCATTTAAAAAAATATACAATCGATCCCCTCCAGAGACGTCAATTTCGACAAATATATATTTATATTAATTTATTCCCACTGTAAATCCAATTACTATTAAATTACTGAATTAATTACTCCCATTTGAAGATCGTAGGTGTCGTTTTCCAAACTTGTCTTACACGGCGACGTTATTTTTAATTTCCCCCAAATATATAATTACTTTTCCCATTATTGGAATAATTATTTGACTTTTTTTACTGCTGGATTAATTTTTCTAAATAAGCTGCAATTTACACATGCAGAACGTGAGCAATCAACCAAGAAACCAATTCGATCAATTTGTTTTTACACATTATTTATAGGTTTTTCTAATCCCTATCTTAAAATCATTAATTAAAATTTCAAATTTTGAAATTAATTTTCTATAAAGAAAACGGTGAATTCTATAAAAGAGTTCTAACAAATGCTAACTAAATAAATATGATAATTAATTTTTTTTTAAAAAAATCGATAATTAAAGATCGTGGATATATAGTCATGTATAAATGATATACGATATTTAATACTGATCTCTCATTGATAAATATTGGTTTGGCAAATGTCAAAGTTTTGATATAGTTCGATCAGACTCATTTGCTCTAAATTAAATCTAGGTAGATCAGATATTATATGACATATTGAAGGAGTCTACCGAATTCTAAACATTACCTTGTGACATTCTTAATTAGACTAACAAGATAATTAAACAAGCTAGTGGTTCAATGTGAATGTAATTAAATTACTTCATTTAATTATCTTATTTAATACTCCATCCGTTTTGAAATATAAGTTCATTGACTTTTAGCACGCTTTTTAAGGAGTTAAAAACTATATAAAATAATATTTTTTATTAATTTTTTACAGCCTTATATATTACTAATACATATATAGTTATGTAAAAAATGTAATAAAAATATTATTTTATATAGTTTTTAACTCTTTAAAAACGTGCTAAAAATTAATGGACTTATATTTCAAAACGAAGGGAATAAAATTTAAAATAATTAAACCATGCAAAAATGTCGATGTCCTACGCCATATAACCATTAAATAGAGAATATAAGTAGAGCGAATCATCATTACATAAAATACTTCCCTAGTTCTCATGAACAAAACCGACACATGGAAAGTTCCTCAACTCATAATTATCACTTAATAAATTACCAAATTATCATAGATTAGTTAAAATATTATACCTATAAAGATACCCCTACAAAAACCATCATACATTGTTGTCATTATTAAGCAATATATACATTAGGAATGGATCAATAAATGTATATTGCATAGGGTTTTTGACACCTTAGCCTATGACATACTTATTATATATCTTGCGTATGATCGAGCTTCTTAAGACTATTAATTAGATCGATCGAGTACTAATTAATAAATAAATAAATGCAAATAGTCATAGCCTTAGCATTAATATTTTATTTAGGGTTTGTACTATGATCAGGTCTTTTATTTAAATAAATTTAGAGAGGTGTCCGGGTGCACCCACTTGTGAAATGAAATCGGAAGTAAATCATCGTAAATTATATTTAATTAGTATTAATAATTGGTTATATTCTCTAATTGTCTTTGATTAATATGTATACAGGGAGAGATTATATACCTGTAAGTAGGGTTGGGCTTCCGGTCCGGTTCAAGACCGATGGACCATAATCTCCAAGAACTTGGACCGCGGATCAGAACGGGACCGAAACTTATGATCCCGGTATTTCAGGTCTGCGGACTAAAAAGACTGATTGGACCGGAACTTTACAAAAACTCATATTCTCAAAATTTACAACAACCATGTTCGCCCTTTTACCGCAGCGGTGCATCCATTGCATTTTGCGTTAAATCAAACACCTGTAAATTGAAAGTTCAACATTGAAATTTCTCTAACCCAATCTATGCTCACTTTATGTAGTTTCTTCATTTTTTTCAAGCACAAAGCCTAGACTAAAATCAACATTGAAATTTCTCTAACCCTTACATTTAAAATCGAATCTAGATCTAAAAAATATTACAAATTGAAATTTCTTAACCCTAGATTTAAAATTGGGACGAGATTCTTCAATCTTAGTCTAGAATATTTATGATTACCTCAAATATATACTAAAATCGATATTAATTTGTCAAAATCTAAAAAAAAATCTAGATCTAGAAAAGTGAAACAAGAGAGCGGGCGTAACTTACTCACTTACTGGTGTCGAAGTCCGAAGGATGAGATGGTGGCTACTGGTGTCGGCGAGCACGGAGTGAAGGAGCACATGGGCTGGTGGCTACTGCCGCCGAACGGCCGAGTGAAGGAGTGAGAGAGGGTCGTGACTCATGAGATACTGAGATGCGAGAGGTGACTTAGAGGGTGAGATGTGAAAGTGAAATGCGTACACAGGAAAAAAAAAAGGGCATGCCTCAGGCATTGGCAGTCAGATCTCACTCCCTTTTTTAAAATGATAGGAAATCCGTTCCAATTCTGGTCTGGACCGAAAATTCTGGTGTGGTCCCGGTTTTGGATCGGAAACCGAAAATGGGAATTTCTTGGACCGCGGATCGGATCGTAATATCTCGGTCCGATCCAAAGACCGTAATTTTCGGTCCGATCCCGATCCGATCCAAATTTTGTCCAGCCCTACCTATAAGCAAATCTTACTGTGTAAATTGTGTGGAAATTCGGACCGTTGAATTAAAAAGATTAAATGACTGATATTAAAAGTAACTTGTGAACAATTACATTATTCGCAGAATCATAGGTACTAAGTGATTATTCCTATGAATAATCTTTTGTTAAATACAAATAATTACATTTGTTTATACATATGCACGAATTGATGCATACGAATAATTTCACCGCTTATATACTATATCATAAGGGCTGCTAACACGGGATCCAAGCATCCAACCTAGCTAATTGGGTAGATATCTATATTTTTTAACAAAAAAAAAGTCGACATTGTAAATCAAACACACAAACTTTTAACAGGAAGTGCCCGACCCCTTACTCCCTTATAAGATCGAATGGATACGTACTCTGTTTTCTAATTTAAGCATATTTAGAGTGATTTATATCATAAAGTCGATTGACAAGATATAAATACAATAAGTGAATTTAATCTCGTTTTATATGATTTACCATTGAAACCCCAATAACCAAATATATATAGGATTAACTAAAAAAAAAAGATAGAGACGGTGGAATGCGACCGATACGAATTGTTGCATGAAATTTGTGCCGAAAGTGCGAGAGTGTTGTGAAGGGGATGGTGATCGATTTATGACTATTCAATTGAGAGAGAGAGAGTTGAGACTGTGCATTGGGCGGGCCCACCCTCACATGCCCTAGTGGCCCCCCACCTACTTAACCCCAATAGCCATCACAGTGTATTAATTAATTGGAATTTATTCCGCACATACACAAACCATATGTTAACATGAACATGAACATACTATATATATAATATATAAGTTCATTCCTAGCTTGCATCAAAGTTTGTGTTATACCATTCAAGATATATGGGATAAAACTCATCCTTTATTATTTTTTTTTTGTTGAAATAAGATAAAATTTAGGGAGGTTCCCGACAAGTTAAAAGTCTTTCTAGAACGTTCTGACGGACGAGATCAGTCAGCAGATGATCAGACGAACAACGTACTATACTCGACAGGGTTACTGTAGGTCAAACGTGCAATCCTATCCGTTACAGCATTAGACTCCCTAAAAATATAACGAATAACAACTTTACTTAAATAGAAAAGATCAAAACCAGTCACCCAGCAGAGCTTTAACAACCATATAAAACTCATCCTTTATGTTAATTATAATTTGATAATATCACCAACCAACTATCCTTTTTTTAAACTTTTTTTTTGTCTTAGTATGTATGGTTAGATCGAGTAAAAAGTAAAATCTTCATTTAGATCAGGTCTATTTAGAGTACATTAAACCCTCCCTTAATTTATTTGGATAATTACTCTTTATACTCACTCATGATAATTTATCGCAAAATAAGAGAAGAAATAGAGGCTATGAAATATGTTTAGCTAGCAGATTTTTTATGGGAGGTCATAAAAGAAAACTCCGAACTCATTGTTGTCTATTTTTTTGATTAAGTAATAATTCAAGGTCAGATATACCTTAACCTCGAAGGTCGACAAGTCGGCAGACGGATAACCGTCTAAGCAAACATACAATAAAAAACGGTGCAAAATACATGCAAAAAAACTTTACAAAGGCGAAACTAAACACAACTAAATCAAATGAGATGCGGACGTAAACGATGGACGAAGCCAAGCACTACCCAGAAAGCACACATGTGCCACAACAACAAAAGGCATCAAACCATTTACGAATGGAAACAATTGTGCTCATGCTCAAATCACAAATGAGGAAAGGGTAGCAACTAGACCAAAAAATGGGCCTATTTGCACAACTAGACCACAAGCCCAAAAATTGGCCCAAAATAACCTCTCTACCCCCAAGCAAATATAACAATAGGTTTTTTGGCACTGTTCATTACCCATTGTAGGAGGTGACCTGGGAAGAGAAAAGATGAGAGAGGCTAGAACTCAGATCCGTCGCTGCCTCCTCCGAGCCAAATCCTGGGTGAGCACCATTGGAGAACACGATTAGGGCCCCGCGGATGAACGACGAATCGATCTCGTTCCAGATCGACTCCCGATTGCGCAAGAATTCGTCGATCCCTCTGCAGCAGTCCACGCAAAATTCCAGGGTTGAGAACGGCTTCGATGAGAGAGGCCCTCTCCTCGAGCTCAACAGGGATCCCGAGGAGAAAGACGACGCCGATGATGAAGATGGGGAGGGCGCGGAGGGGTTCCGGATTCTAGGCCACGCTAAGTGCCTCAACAAGCGGCGTCGCGACAGGGAGGACTCTACCCTTGGTTGTTTTTCTAAAAAATGTGGAGAAAACAACGATATCGGTAGGATCAGAATGGTAGGATTGATGGAAACTAATGGTAGGAGAAAACAACAATATTGGTAGGATCATAATGGAAACTCAGTAATTCCTGTATAACTTGACACTAATGGTAGGATAGATGCACACTGATGGTACGATATATTTATACTATTGGAAATATGTAAATGCATAATTGACTTTACCACAACACAATATATCGGAGACTTATGAACACACACTCCGTATTAGCCTATGTGAGAGTCGAACTCACATCTCTGTGTGCAAACACAACGCTCTACCAATTGAGCTAATATGCTATTTATCATCGTAATAGTAAAGACCAAGTATTTGATGAGTTTCGAAGTGCCCATTGAACCCCAGGATGCGTCATTTGACGAAAAAAAAACCCCAGGATGCGTCATCCTCCCCGTCGACAATGGCAATATTCTGTGCCACCACCATAGCTGCCGTACGTGCCTCTCCCTTGAACACCAAGCTCCCACTCCCGGGAGCCCACCAACCGCCGCACACGACATTTATACATACCCTATCACCTGGGGTACGCCACGGGAATAGAGGATCGGCCTGGGGGGTAGTTCTGATATAGGAAAGAGGAACAACTACAAAGGAAATGTACAAGATGACTTACCCATCGCTACCACTGCCACCAACAAGCTTGTTGCACTTTTCCTGAAATGGAAAGACAGTTGAACACTATTGGCAGGCCAGAACTGTATAATTGGTAGGATGACAACTGTATCGTTTCCTCGGATGCACGTGTGCCTTTTCCCCCGTCCTTTCCGCCTCTCTCCTGCTCTGCCTCACTTTTTGTAGGGCATGTTGGGGTGTTTGAGATCCTCCTCTCAACCTTATATATGTGCTTGGGGAACACCCATCAATGCAATGATTGCATTTTCCCCTCATAAATGCTCCCCCCTTCCCCCCAATGAAGAACCCCATTTTGGCGCCAAAATTACACTGACAACCCGCCAAAACAGCTACGGTCAATCCACTCCAAATTTCTCCAACATTTTCAGCTATGGTAGGACGTGTTAAGCCTATTGATAAGATAACTATATGCTATTGGTAAGATAAATTTACCATATTGGTCAGACAGATGCTCTCCCTCTTTCCCCAATGAAGAACCCTGTTTTGGCGCCAAAATTACACGGACATCCCGCCAAAACCGCTACGGACAATCCCCTCCACATTATCTCCAAAATTTCCATGTATGGTAGGACATGTTTGACCTATTGATAAGACGAATGTCTTCTATTGGTAATCCAAACGTGTCCAATTCCCAGAATTGAAGGTGATGCTTTGCCCTCACCTTTCCACTCGTCTCCTATGTTGGCTCTTTTTTTTGCAGAGCATTTAATAAGGAATGACACCCATCAATCAAGATTTTATAAGGGTTGATTGACACCTTTAATTCCAATTATTTAAATTTCCCCTCATAAATGCTCCCCCCTTATTTCCCTACTTTATTGGAGCCACACCCCAATTCCTCTAAAATGTCCAGTACCTCCCCCTCCTGATTTCTCTCGGCCAAATGATGCAGCTACAGTGCTCAGCTCCCTTCACCTGCTACTTCCTCTCCCGGTGGTATTTTTGCATTTGCAAAAATATACCACTTTCTACCCCTAGCCAAAAAAAGGGGACATGTCTAGTTTAGCAAATGGGCCCTTTTTTTGGTCTACTTATGCAAAGAGGCCATCACAAATTTCTAGTGAAAAACCAGGTTTTGTGCATCAATCAACCCCATTAGGTACAATTGAACAGCCAATTTAAAACAACCCTATGATTTCAATTTCCGGAAGCCCCTAATCCTCTTCCATCATAAATCTACAGAGAAACCCTAGATTTCAATTTCACAGCACAACCATCGATCAAGGGGGTAAAATCGAATTTCAAAGTTAAGCATCTTATAAGGGGAGAAAGGAGGGAGGTGATGGTACCAATTTCCTCGTCTCCGTTGGACGTCGTCGTCCCCTGCTGTCTCCGCGCACCGAGCAGAAGATGATGCTCTTATGCAGGCCGCCGTGAACAGATATACCTCCAAGTGTCCGACGTTGAAGGAACGGAAGGAGAGCACCAAGCCAACGGACCAACGGTTCAATGACACCACGAGCAGAGCGAGACCTCAGTGTCTATAGGTTGCAATGGTGTCCGGCAGAGATTGTGTGGCTCAGCCGCTCAGGGCAAAGGAAAGGGCATGTGTGGCTGAGGGCAAAGGGAGGGGAGGGTAAAAAGTAAGGGCATTTTAGACTTTTCCACTTAAGGAAAGGGCATGTGTGATGGTACCAATTTCCTCGTCTCCGTTGGACGTCGTCGTCCCCTGCTGTCTCCGCGCACCGAGCAGAAGATGATGCTCTTATGCAGGCCGCCGTGAACAGATATACCTCCAAGTGTCCGACGTTGAAGGAACGGAAGGAGAGCACCAAGCCAACGGACCAACGGTCCAATGACACCACGAGCAGAGCGAGACCTCAGTGTCTATAGGCTGCAATGGTGTCCGGCAGAGATTGTGTGGCTCAGCCGCTCAGGGCAAAGGAAAGGGCATGTGTGGCTGAGGGCAAAGGGAGGGGAGGGTAAAAAGTAAGGGTATTTTAGACTTTTCCACTTAAAAAACCCTTCAAAATCTTATAAACACCAAACACATTTCTAGCTTTTTCACTAGCTTTTTATAATCTACTGTCAAACACGGCCTTAGTATTGTTCAACAATCCAACATTGAATCGAACCAAATCACACTAAAAACGGAATTCATAAATTCTTTATACTAAAAAACATACCTAATGTTTTAGGTTTGGCTGGGCTTAGGGTCTGGTTCACCCAGGTTTGGTTCAGATTTAGATTATAATTGGATCTAATTAACAATTAATTATAAAAAAAAATTATATTTTTTTAAAAAAATTATCTTATGGAAAACTTCTAAAAAAATAATATTTTCTAATTTGATAGTAACTTTTTTTAATTTGTTTCAAGCAAAACTAGTGCATTATAATATTTTTATTAAATTTGGTAAAGGTTAGGTTAATTGGTCCGAACCAAACATGGACCAAATCGAAAACCAAAAATTAAAAAATTTGTGAACATAAGACGATCTAATATCCAAGGGTCGGTTAAGGGTCGATTCAGTAGGGTCGACGATTTGGTCCAAAAATTTGATTCGAACTGAGTTTTGAACAACCATGCCTGAGATAATTTGTTTTCTAAATTAAAAAACATTTTATCTTAATAACTGAGTTTTTTTAAAAAAGAGATAATTTTTAGCAAATACTCCATCTGTTTGAAAATATTTGTCGTTTGACTTTTGTGCACGTTGTTTAAGGAAACTCTATAAAATATTATTTTTTTAATCAATTTTTTTTATAAATTGATACTTATTAAAATAAAGGAAGGGGAATCACCTATGGGGAGTAGCCAGGTAAGATTTCTTCCACCCTTTTTATTTTATTAAAATCCCTATTTTACCCAACCAAAAAATCACACCCTCAATATATATCTCCTCCTTCAAGGATATAACAGTAATTGCATAGAAATTCTCATGGAACTCTCTTGTGCAACCAAACAAAATGTGGTAATTTAATTTATGAGAATTAAAAGTTATCCAAACATATTTTCCAAAGAATTGGACTTACAATATATTAAATTCTCGAGAATTGTATTTACCCCTTTTATCCAAACGACCATTAGGTTATACGATACGGAGTACCAAGTTACATGTAATTAAGTCACTCAACTCACTGACAGATCTTGAAACTTTAGATGAGTTTTTATGTTTTCTATGTAAGATTGTACTAGTAATGATATGTGTGTTGTTGACTTTTTAAAAGAATTTGATTAGTTAAAATGTGTAGTAGATGTTAAAAAATAATACAGTAAAATTTATGAAAAAAATTAGTGTAATGATGATGTTTTTTTAAAATAAAGTGCTTTATTAAAATTTGTGCAAATTTCTAATGTCATCCGCATTCGTGAGCCCATCATTGAGCCCTTAACCTATTTTTTCTCCGCCACCTCAACTTAAGAGTCATATATATTCTAACTTTTTTTTATTTTTCACCCTCATTCATGAGCACGAACCCCAAGCTCATAACTTACTTTTTACTATTTCCCTTGTATTTAACAAATTATTCTATTACTATTTTTTTATTTTTTTATCTATTTATTTAATAATAACATAATGGGTTAAAAATTAATTTTGTAATATTTGAAAAAGAACATATGGGTATTATTTATTCGAAAAAAAAATTCTCTCAAATATATGCAATATAAGTGTCTATGAATAGATAAAATTAAATTAAATTCAAAAATAATTTTTTATGTATTTTTTTATTTCAAAACATACCAAAAAATTATTTTTTTATAAAAAATATACACGCTGCCACGTGACACCCCAACCATTTCTTTCCCTTGCCCAGCAATATATGCAACGGTGCGTTTCTTGCTATCAAAGGGCAAAACGACGTCGTTTTGTGCGTACTTTTTAGTGCGCTCACGCATCACCCACATGCCCTCGTTTTTTGTGTCCATAAACCCCACTCTTGAAAATTTTCGCAGACGAGTCCGCAGATTCGAATTCATCCCATTTCCTTTTTTTTTTGTTTTGTCCTACTTGACACTCATATAAGCTTCCGAGCTCATGGATGTGGGTGCTCTAAAAGTTCATGTATTAACGGACGGAGCTAATATAATCTACTCGTAGCTTATTGGAATTCTGAAAAAATAAAAGGAAACGAAAAAAAGATGCTTCCGACATGGTGACATTTCAGGATCGGGGTGTGCAGTGCAATCATCTTGGAGCGTCTTTTTATACGCCACGGACGAAAGTAAAAGTAAGGTTAAAACCTTTTTTCCTTTTTTTTTTACTTCAGCTAGGAGGCTAGTAAGTAAGCCTGATTTTTTGTTTTAAAAAACACAACGACTACTACTAGTAGATCGATTTTGTACGTAATTTAGCGCGTGTTTGACAATTTGGGGTTTTTTTAGGGGTTTGAGTATTTTTTAGGAGTTGAAGTTTATTTCGTGTATTATGGAGGTGTGGGAGGTGGAGATTTTTTTTAAAAAATAACCTTGTAAAAAGATGATTGATGTTTGGAGGATATAAAGTTTATAAGTGGGTATTGTGGATGAAAAATAAAAAATACCCTTCAGATATGAAAAGGAGCAGGGACAAAAGTGTACAAATTTTCATAACCTAATTAAATAACCTCCCAAAGCTACCCCTCTCAGCTTCCAAAATCAGAAAAAATAAGCTCCACCTCTAACTCCATAACTTCAGGCCAAAGCTGCTTTCAAACAAGGAGCTTCAGAGCTTATTTTTTTTTAAACTCCATAACCCCCACCTTAACCTACCACCAAACACGCCCTTAAAGGGGAGTGTCTACTCTAATTACAAAAAAAGGGGGGGGGGGGGGGGAGTGTCTACTAGGAAGATGATATATCTTTTATATCGTTTATTGACAAGATAAATATTAGCAAATTATATTGAAGTCTTTATTAATTTAACATACTAATTACAAAGTGGATAGAGTTTAGAAGTGCTTGCCTCCGCTGGTTACTGTCCGATTTCCAACATAAGCAAATAGTTTCTTTCTGTGGGCTCGCTTGGTGATCGCACTGTCAGCGCATCCCGTCAGCATGGTCGCTCAGGAATATGGGACAAACCACCAGTGGACTGTTACAAACTCAATTTCGACGGTTCCGTCAGACAGGGTTCTTCTGCGTCTTATGGTTTCATAATCAGGAACTGGCAGGCAGGCAGGGTACGTATGTCAATTGCCATGGGAAGAAATAAATGTAACAACGTATCTGTGGCTTATGCGGAAAATCTAGGCCTTAAAATGGGCATTTTACGGGCTAAGCAGCTGCATCTTAACAACATCCTCATCGAAGGTGATAACCTTCTGGTTATTAAAGCTCTGCTTGGGGATTGGAAATGCCCCTGGAATATCGAGCTACTACAATCGGACATTCTGTTAGATATTTCGTCTTTCTCTTATGTTGCTATTCGTCATATTTTTAGGGAATCGAATGTTGTGGCTGACTATCTCGCTCGCAGTGCGCATGCTTCCCCTGCCGACGATAGCTACGACGACGATCCAGAACTCCGTGTTCTCATGCGCAAGGATGCTCTAGGAAGGGTTCCGGCTGCGCCCGACCCGACCTAAATCTTATATTGCGTCAAAAAAAAAGTGGATAGAGAAAAAATATCATAGTTTGTAACTTTTGTAAGATTCCATTTTAGGATTGTTTAGAGTGGTTGAACATTAATATCAACCTTGAACTCACCGTCACCGCTGCTTCTTTCCTCCATCGGCCCTAGCCGTGCACCCCACTATCTTCACTAGCCTTCTCCCATGGCCTCCTCCGACGACCTTGCCCGCCTGGCTCCCCACTGCCCCGATCCTGGCGATCCACACCCTCAATGACGGGCCACTCTACACATATCCGTCCATGTTGGGCTCCCGTGGCTCCGATGAGTCAATCCTCCTCGCTCTCCTGGCCGCTCGAGCATCCTTACCCTTCAGCGCACTCCTCCCTCATCGCCTTCGGCTTCTCCATACGCGCCTTCGCCCTCCTGGGATCTTGTCTACTTTATTAGAGTAAAACTCTAGTAGAACACATTACTCAAATGAGAGAATAAACAATCACTAAGTTAAGTTGGACAACACAAATGGATTTATCTAATTCATGATTGTTGTCAACTAGAACAATTATCCTAAATTTACCACACAAGATGGTTTAGTTTCTTCATAAAAAAATGCATTGTGTTACAAATATCGGTATTTTTAATAAGTTAAAGAGACTTAATTGAGAAATATTTCTCAAATTTTAATTATTTGATCATTTTTTAAAATTGATTTCCTAAGGTTCACTCTTTTTTAAATTGGAATATTTTCCAATTAAAGCTCTCAATCTATGTTATAAGGGTATATGTTAGAAAAAACGTATAAATACTCTATCAGTTAAATAAAATACATCACTTTATTATTAATGAACGTCTTTTAAATAGCTAAAAATATATAAAATATCAGCTTTTTTATCTTCATATTAATTATTTAGTTTAAAAAATTAATAAAAAAGTTGATATTTTATACATAGTTTTTTATTATGTTTAAAAAACGTGTATAAATAGTAAATGACATATTTTTCTTAATGGAAGGAGTATAATTTATTGATACGGATTTTATATCCTATGCCTCAAGGGCATAGGATAGGAGGCCAAATTGGAAAATATTTCCCCTAGATACAGTCGGTTTAGCCATTTTTAAATTAAATTATGTTGTTCACCCATTTCCTTTTAGTGTTTTTTTTACAATAAAGTATTTTTATCCTATACTCTTAGGGCAAAATAGACAAACGTTATTGATATTAGTTCTTTCTTCTTAGAACATCTACATCAAGAGCTCCACATTTGCTTAAGCATTTGGTTGGACCCCGCTCATTTGCTCAAACAAAACTATTTTGGAGCTCACACCAGTTACGAGATACTCAGTAGTCAACCATTTACATTGCTCCCTCAATCACATGAGCAAAGTTTGCTTCGGTCGTTGCTTGCTTGAGCAATTGGTGATAACTTGTCTCTTTTGTTTTGTTTTTACTTATACAAATAGTTTAAAAATATATAAAACTCTGTTCTAGACTCACAATTTGCTCGAATAATAGGTGTGTAAACAAATTAATTTGCTAAAACAAAATTTGATTGAAGTAAAATTTATTTTCAAACCCACCATTTACTTGAATAAACTCAATTTATGGGTGCGGATCCTCTTCTAGTCCACCACTAGATTATTTGGCTTTAACGTTATGATAATTAATAATCATCCAATCAAACAAATTTGGGCAAAATTAATTTTGATTTCTTCTAAAGAAAAGCTAAAACCGGCCCTCTACTAGATTATTTGGGTCGATAATATTTTTTTTTAACTATAATTACATTTTCAAACAAAAATAAAAAAAAACCATAATTAATAATATTCTACATTTATTTTTACCCTTGTTTGCCTTATTTATTAATCTCTCTAATTAAACAGCAGTGGATAGTCCCAGATTGATTAATTAATTACTCTCCGATCGATCAGGCAGGGCACTAGATCCCAAATAACACCATCGTCACTTCCTCCGATCCCCCACGTGAACCTGCATCAGTCCCTTTGTACAATTAACGCCGGAGATTGTGAAAAATCGGATCTTTTTTAAATTTCTCCCCTTGCACTGAAAATGGAGTTTAATTTCTCAAATTGACTCTGAAATTCAGGTCCAGCTCTCCGGGGTGTACCAATGGAGGGTCGGAGCTTGGTCCTCCGTGAAGAAATTGCAGCACGGCGCCTCCTCGCCGAAGAAGTTGTGCTCCTCCGTCTTCACGTACTCGCTCTGGTAGGCGGTGACGGCGGCCACGGACACGGAGGACGACTGATCCGTCCCTGCCGTCGCCAGGTTCAGGAACTCGAACCCGCCGCCGCTGTGCAGGTAGTTGTAGCCCGGTGGCGGGGAATTGGAGTTCGCCGGAGCTACAATTTCAATTTTGGGGCTGAGGATCGCGCTCGTGTCGCTGTCTGATGGTCCGGCGTCTTTGAACTCCATGGAAGCTTGATCCGGTGTCGCGGTGGCTGTGGTGTTGGTGGTGATGGCTGGTTCTGTTGCGGTGTTTTCCGATTCCGAACCTAACCCTTCTTCTTTCTCTGGGCTTTCGTCGTCCTCGTTCAGCTTCGATTTCAACTTCTTTATCTACATGAGCATCGTCGGCAAAACAAAACTTAGTTGCGGAAAATATATACCGTCGGTACTAAATGGTTGCAAGAACGTCTTAAGGATGAAATTACAAAGAACAATGTTAAAGCCCCAAATCATAATTAACCGGAAGTATTTGCTACGACTTTGAAAGTTAAAAGACTCTTTAGCAACGATTTATGAATGAAGCAAGGTTACATGAACTGCCCAATAGGCAAAATTTTAATTATTAATGTTGATGCAATATCTCTGTTCAAGATTGATCAAAATCATATATAGAAATCATATATGATATAGCCATGAATCATATTTTCTACAACTTTGAACGTTCTTACTATTTTTAGCGACAGTTTATGTATAAAGTAGAAACGTTACACTAAGAAGAACATGTGTAACTGAATGGTTGCAAAAACCTATGCAAGAAAGGTCACATATAGGAATAATGTTAAACCCCCAAATCATAACCGGAAATATTTACTGCAACTTTGAATGTTTCGACTATTTTCAGATTAATAAATATCTATTGCGAGTTTGAAAGTCGAGACTATATTTTTAGCGACGATCCTTGACAAATAAACCATTGTATATTTGTATTAATTTTATATGTATACCTCTTTGATGAGAGCTTGGTTGTCACTCTGGAGTGACTCCAAGCTTTGCTTAAGGGAATCATAATTGGCCTTAAGATAGCCATAGTCCCTCTCAAGGGTCTTGGTCTTCCACCTGGCTCGGCGGTTCTGGAACCAGACCGCCACCTGGCGCGGCTGCAGCCCCAGCTCCTGGGCCAGCTTCACCTTCCTCTCCGGCTCCAGCTTGTTCTCAACCTCAAAGTTCTTCTCCAAGGCCTTGACCTGGTCAACGCTCAGCCGTCGCTTTTTCTCGGCGACTCGTCCGGCGCCGGAGTCCTCATACAAGCAAGTCTCTTCCTCCTCATACCCATCAAGCATGGACTGGAATTCTCTACTGTAAACTCCCTTGCTGTGATCCTCCTCTGTAAGTAAATCAAATTTTTTGGACCACATGTACTCACCCAAATTAATCAATCAATAGTGGAGATAAGTTGGGATTTTTGTTTTCTTTCTTTGTTGCCCATGTGACCAATGGCAGCAAAAAAAAAGAATCCCACATATGAATACAAAAAAAAAAAAAAACTAAAAGACATGATCAAGATCAAAGTGTCATAAGCATATAATACAGCGACAAACAACAACCATTCCAGTGTATCCCGCTCAGAGCAAGCATCGAATATCGTAAACATAATGAATTGATTGAATATATACCTGTGGAAGGGCAGATGGAGATTAGAGAGCCATGGGGATCTGAGCTGCTAATTGATCTCTTCATAGCTTATTAAGAGTGACTGAGAGTACTGAGTGCATATATGTATATAGTTTGATCTTGTTATGGTCTCCACTAACTACAACAGAGAAAGAAAGAGGGAAAAAAAAAAGATCTCAACAACACCCTCCAAGTAGCTAAAAAAAAAGGACTTAAAAAGGAAGTAATCAATGAGTATTAATTAAGAAGCTGGAGGAGCAACTGTAATTAGTAATTAACTTGTTTGTACCTTTTTCTTGTTTGAGAATGATTACACAATTAGGGTTTCTTAGCAGAAAATGGTGATAGCAAGAAGTGATGGAAAGAAAGAGGGGGAGAGATGAGATAGATGAATGAAGAAGAAGAAGACCCAGATGAGATCAGGACTCCACCTTACTCTTTTAAATAATGTAGAAACCTAACTAGGGTTGGATCTTGACTAGGGTTAGGTTAACATATGGTTTTCCAAAAATGAAATGTAACCCAAATTGCTCCAAAATGCAATGCAAATGTCATGTGGACCGGCTCTAGCCGGTTGGTTTACTCCTTGTTTCAGAGTTCTGGACAGCTCTGCTTTGATGGTGACCTTTCTTTTTTACTGTCTTACCCACACAAAAATCGTTGTTATATTTTTTGCACCGGCCATGTAGGAAATTTTGGATTTTTTTTTGGTTACTTCTTACTTGCGATTAAAATGGGTAAAACTAACTTGATGTTTCATGGTATAGGCTCCGTTTAACAACAGTAAGTAGTTTTTCGGAGTTATAATTTTGATATTATATAATTTTAAATGAAATAAATATACGATTTTAATTTAATTACCCTTTGAAATTTAAAATTTTCAATCGCTACTCACACAAGTTTTTCGGAGTTTTTGGTTTTTTTATTTGCACGTACAACCAAACATCATATTATCTTATTAACATATATTTAATACAAATAATCAATCAACTTCAGATATATCATCCGCTATATATCTGTTTATCAAACATAACCATAATTAATTTCTAATCGCATATATAAAACACTTATGAATTCGCTCAATGAATTGTTACGAAAGTTCATTTTTATTGGACATTGATTGTTAGAAAAAAATGCTTATGGATGTTTTTTTTCTTCTCGAGAAAACAAGCAAGCATTCATTTGGAAGACCTAGCTCCTCGAAACAAAGAAATTAAAAGGTCAACTCGCCCTAAACTAGCCCAACACTCGAAATTAAATCTAATAAGAATTGAGTTGTCCTATTCTATCTCCACCTTCCAATAACCTAATTCAAATGCCTAACACATACATACCTCATGAGATATCCTTTGCCTCTATATTATAAAACATGATAAATCTAAGACTGGGATATTTCTCTAATTGTCAATTGGTTCTCGATTGGACTAATTCATTTGTTGATACACTCGTACGGGCTCCCACATTATATCACCCACCGAAAATTTTCAGCCTCCACGTACCGTCTATCAGCGTACACTGCTCTTAATTACCACATCGAGAAATTTTGTACATACATTATGAGTATCGTTTAAGACTGTTGAGATGTGAAAGGACAAAAATTGTCTCACATCGAAAGTTGAACAAATCAAGCCTAGTATACAAGTGGCACGGTCTGCGACCTCGTGTACAGACACATACTGGCGGATGCTCGGATATAAAGGCAGGAGATGCGTCAGTGGCGTTGTGTTAGGAGTTAAAGTGATGACCCTTCGGATGTTCAGGCAGGCCGACCCGGTTAGGTTCGGGGAGCTTGTCGCTAGTCGAGGACTTGACAGTGATGAAGGGTATGTTGGTCATCTCGCTACACAACTGGTTGGGGACTGAAGCTACTCTCCGGATGAGCCTAAAGCAGGGTGAAACCAGTAGTGTCGGTCACGTAAGGTTGGCCCTTCGGGGATAGGGGCGCCGCACGGACTTCGTGCGTGCCAGCCCGTGACATAAGTCGATGGGCTACTTCCCCTATTACCAATTCGTTTTAGTATGGAACCTCACCGTGCTTATGTGTTGAGCTTAGAGCACACGTGCACACATGTACCGACTTGTATCAGAGTAGGTTTTGGGTTAGCTAAAAAGTGACAAAAATCAAGCCAGTATATAACTCGGTGGACTACTTTTTTTTATTGCCAATTGGTTTTAAGATGTAGGCTCACCGTGCTTATCATGTGCTGGACTTAGAGCGGATGTGCACAAATGTACACGATCCCCTGTCATCGGTCCAAGTCGGACTTTAATAAAGACAATTGTGGTGCGACGCAAAACAAAACAAGCTCGATCCCTTTCAGTACCATGAAGGATGAGAGGCATGCATGCAATAGGTTGGCGGACTGCTTCTTCTATTATCAATTAGTTTTACGATAAAACATCACCATGCTTATGTCCTAGATTTAGAGGGCATGTTCGCACATGTACACGATCCTCTGTCATCGGTCCAGATCGGACTTTAATAAAGACAATTGTGGTGCGGCGCAAAACAAAACAAAACAAGCTCGATCCCTTTCAGTACCACTAAGGATGAGAGGCATATTACAACTTACAATAGGTAGCTAATTAATTAATGATCAGTACGCAGCAGTTAATCTACTATATATATATATATTACATAACCAATTATTAGGATTGTCTAACTGTATGAGAAAGATCAGTTAAAGCTACAAATAGAGAGATCTAACATCACTCTCTTTAATTTGGAATATATGTAAAGGGAAATCACAAAGGGAGATTTGAGAGTGTGTGTGTGTACATTTGTGCATTGGCATATATTAGGCATAAAATATATATACAACATGGCATGAATTTTTTGGTCTTAAGGTTGAGTATAGAGAGTGAACACAAAAGTCATGTACAGTGATGACAATTTTGTCAAAAAGGTTTGCCTCTATATACATCAACCTTGCTAAAAGCAAGGTTCCTGGTCCCCTTACAAAGAAGGGAGAAAAATTCACGTGCCTTCAATCAAGCTTTTAGACATTTTCATATGTACCTAAAGCTAGTTTTGAATGTTGCTTCCCCCACCCTACCATGAGAAAATATATATATAGATGCTAAGACCGATAAATCGCGAGCCTAAACACTATTGGTAAGTTTCGAATGCTCATATGAAGAATTGTGTTAGTTGCCACATGGACATAAGACGAATAAATGTCTCGTTACGTTTAACGTACATGTTCGTTGTTTATCAGAAACTTATTTGTAAAGGGATAAGAAGATGATAGGGAAATGAACATTGATGGATCTTTGGAGATCTCTTGGAACAAAATGAATGTGTTTAATGGAGGAGAGACAATCAATGGCTAAACTTAGAGGGAGATATCTTTGAAATAAACTTGCAGAGTTTTGTTATCTCACATATACCCGGGCAAATTTAACAAAATATATATAAGGCTCATAAACTCTCATAATAATGTCATTTGTTTGTTTTAAGATGAATCGTCTGCTTTATATATTGACTTATTAGTTATTACGCATAGGGCTGTTATTCAAGTCGAGTAGCTCAAGTTCGACTCGGGATCGGATTAGAAAAAGCTCGACTCAAGTTCATTCGAATTTGAAAACAAGCCGAGTTCGAGCTCGGAAGCGAGTTTGAACTTGCTCGTTTTACTAGGTATATTTACATATATACCCACCCTTATATATTTTCTTTAAATTCCTTCCATTCCACCCGGCCAGCCCTAGTTCTCGTTTTGCTCCTTTCATTCCCAGTTCCCACCTGGCCAGCCCTAGAGTTCTCGTTCACAAGCCGCCGCCGCCCCTCTCTTCATATCTGATGCCTCCAGTCGGCCACTCTCCAGTCGCCCCTCATCAGTCGTCGCTCCTTTTCATCCTCGTCTCCCCTCAACGCTCTTTGTCGTCCTCGTTGTTTCAGATCTGGAACTAGATCCTCGCCGTCCCTTCCGTCTTCTCTCATCACTCTTCGTCGTCATCATTGCTTCAAGTACGAATCTGGCTCCTCCTCGTCCTCCCATCTCCTCTCATCGCTCTTCGTTGATACCCTATGCGTAATTTATGTATAGGGTATAAAAAATTATTCAATTTTTTTTTTGTTAAAAATGTATTGTTCCACATCAAAGAAAAATCCCACCAACATACCGACCCGAACTGATTTTAATAAAACTTACTCTATTTCTTTGTAATAACTTAATAAAAGAAGAAAGTGATTTAAGATACTATTTTAGAATCTAAGACATCGATCAGTTACTCAAGGAGGTTACAATATGCATGAATAAGTATCAAAGTCCGACTCGGACCGATGACTGGGGGTCGTATGCACGGGCGCACATGCGCTAGTAGCCTAGCACACAAGCCGAGTGAGGTTTCATTCCAAAACCAATTGGCGATAGAAGGAGTAGCCCACCAACTCATATACTAGGGATTGTTATGTTCAACTTTCGATGTGAGACACTTTTTGATCTCATTCACATCTCTTAACAATAAGCTCCGGTCTTCACACGAACCGAAGCCAGAGTGAACATAAAAAAAAGTGATATTTTCAACCATGGTTGAATTCATTGTGTGCATCATATTCACAGAGAAAGACTAAACTTTAATTCTAGATGCTACTATTATTATAGATATTTTTATGAAGTCATTTATATGCATCATAAATTAAGAAAGATTAAACTTGCTAGCTAGATGTTTTCATTGAACATATATAGTACATAAATGTTTTTGTTTGTCATGACAAGGATATAACGTCCTCTTTGCTCGGACCTTAATAATGTGAATATGTGATCGGAGCTGGATTTTTTTTTTGTTTCTAAACAAAAAAAAAAATACAAGATGCTACATACTGTCATCTAGTAAGTTTTTTTTTTTAATATGGAAAAGATTAAGTAAGCCGCCAGATTTACTCTAGCTACCGAGAGTATCCTGACGGATGAGGTCTAATATAATATATAGACCTGAGTTGTTTGACAACGATTTATGCATTCTAGAAACCCCGATAACAGGTGTGCGACCTTGTCTGTAATTAACGAAGTTATCAAAACGGGCCACGCGACCAAAGACTACTCCTGAAATGCCAAGAAGCTCGGGTCTCTGTTAGTAGTAATCATTTCGATTTCCCACGTGATCCTGGAAAATCAGTATTGCGATCTTTGGTACGTACATCATAATAGGTCACCCCATGCAAAAAAAAAGAGCGATTGATGTACCAGAGAATAAAACTTCAAGCGAATGAACCAATTGTGATGCCACTATTTCTATCCCATAGACGAATTAACCCAACTACCCTATCCATTACTCATTCGCAATCATAAGTTCTATTCAGAAGCCACTTCACAATCTCTCTTTCAAGCTCTCACTGGATGACACTTCCTATTACTGATCTCATCCGCGATCATAAGTTATCAGCCTCTTACAGGACCACTTTTGTCACATACTAGTCCCGCCCCTATTACTGATCTCACGAACCGTCGTGCTGGCAACTTCCTATTGGCCACCGCTTTGTGGTGCTCCCACAAGGTATCACTGAATGTCAGTTTCCTAATCCTATAAATACCACACTCAACTAGGGCTGGAAATAACCTGCGGGTACCCGCTCCACCCGCTTTACCCGCATTAATTTTGCGGGTGAAAACCCGCAAAAAAGTGGATCACGGGTGGAGCGGGTGAAGCGGGTGATGGATGGATTATGGGTGAAGATTTTTCACCCATAACCCGCCCCATTAACCCACCCATTAACCCGCCCCGCACACCCGCCCCGCAAACCCGCATAAAACCCTAAAATTTATATACATAATGTGTGTGATTTTACTATTTTACCCTTTTCAAGTTTAACTTCTACAAACCCTAATCTTTGATTAGTGTTTTGCCCACCAAATTTCAATTAGAATGGATATAGTCTCGGCTTGCTCTTCCACGTTATAGTAAGGGATATACTGGATTAGTATATGATTAGTATAGAGATATATACCCTTCCACTTTCAAATTTCAATTAGCTCGTGATTTCAGTGCTTTGCCGATCAAAAATATAAATACATAAACCCACCCCTTTGTAATTTTGAGTTAGAATTGGACTACTTGTATTGATTTGTTTTTTTCTTTTGTTTCACCCATTGGGTACCCGCTCCACCCGCATCACCCGCGCGGGTCGGATGCGGGTGAAAAGGTTTGCGGGTGATGGATGGAGCGGGTGAAATTTTTTACCCGCGGGGCGGGTGATGGAGTGGCTTCATCCACCCATAACCCGCCCCATTTCCACCCCTACACTCAACCTCATTTACAGTGACCAAATTTTAGCGAGAAGAAAGAGAAGCTCTACAACTACCTCCTGAAATAAAAATCAAGGAACTTAAGTTTCTAAATCTCCTAGAAGGTGAAGAAATGATCCCCAGCTAAGATCATCCAAAATTAGAATCCCAAGAAACACGAACAAAACCTCATTGCAAACACAATTGAAAGGTCGCAAATTATTGTCTTGCATGTTATTATTTGGCTTAAATATAACAAAATAAGTTGTATTCAATTCTCAAAGACGAGGGAATCACCAGGTAATGATTTTATGGGGCCGTTTTACCATGGACATCTCTAAATTCCCTGAGGGAGTTGATAGTTGTGAGAGAACCACTCAATATCCATGTTGTTTAAGTTGGATGCCTTAACCCATCCGACTCCATGACAGATTGCCAACACTTCCGCTTTGAGGGGTGATTGGATGTCAGCATAGTCCATGTGGACAACCACACCTCATTGTCTCTAATGACATATCTGATAGTGTTGGAACCTCCTCCAATTTTAGAGGTGTCGTAGTTCATTTTGAGACAACCACGAGCAAGGCACACGTACCCACTTATTCAAGTGACTCATAGCTGGTCTGTGAGAGCATACAACACACTTCACATCCTGGTTCGCATCTTTAGCCTTTGATACCTCCCTACTACGTAATTAAGATGTTGTGAATCCCCTGGTCTCTTCTTTTGTTACGGTAGTACCAGCTAGTCCACCAGTTTAGAACCAATCTTTCCTTTTCCTTTCGTGTTAACATATGGCCAAGGTCGGTTATGGTATGCCTCATATCATGATTCACTACTTTGCCAAATATTGTTATGATTTCGAAGTATACTCTCACCTAACTATAAATCACTCAAAAAATCTTATTCCATTGAAGTTAGAAGATAACTCTATCAATAGAGTTTCACACTCCTCTTTAAAAAAAGTTAGAAATTTTGACCGGAGCGGAAATGAGCTAGGTAAAGGAAAATTAATTTTGAAATCGACGATTTAAATTAATAAAACTCTATTGATATAGTATTTTTTTTTTACAGTAGGCAAAGAATAGAATGCCCAGACAGAGCCGGGTTCATTCTTGATCATCCCTAAGGATGATGTTTAAGAGATCCCCATGCAAGGGGAGAGTCGACATATCACAGTCATCTCTACACTTAGCTATGTAATCAGCTGCTGTATTCGCTTCTCTATAGCAATGCCGGAACTGAATAAAATCAAATCTCCCTTTCAACAGATTGATCTTCTCAATGGTTTTATAGATCTCCCAATCGACCTTGGAGCTGTCATTTATTGCCTCTACTACTTTTAAATTATCTCATTCAATTATCACCTTCGTTATTCCTCTCTATTGATATAGTTTTTTTTTTCAAACTTTATCCAATTAGGATCCAAAATGCATACTAGATTCTACTATCAATTATCATAATTCATACAAAGATTGAAGAAAAAACCCTAGAGAAAGCAATCAAGATAAGGAGGGACACGAGTGAAGTTTAGGTTTAAAGAAAGAAAAAACAGAAACACATCACACGGCCTACCTCCTCCATCTTTTTACCATGGATAGCTATGGTGAATCTTGTAGATCAAGTGGGCATTTTTTCTTCAATCTCTTTAATAGGTGGTGAGTAGTGTGGCATCATAATCATAAACTGAGAGCCCACCACACCCCCAACACATACAATCAAAGTTTGATTTTTTGTGCAAAAGGGGAGGATTAATGGTGGGACCCAGCTCCCATCTTTTCAATGACAGCAACACGTGTGAGCTGTCCTCCCCAAGTTTCAATCCTCTGCTCTCTCAAAGGGAAACTCAGTTTTTTTAGCATGTGGGCTCTGCCAAGTGACAATGTTAAAAGATACTGTTGTACTCAAGAAGATAAAAAAAAGATGGGGTTGAGAGGTTGGCTTGGTGCTTCAAACAACATGAAAGATGTATCATGTATGAAGATGTTGTTGTGTTTGGCAACACATATCAATTGTTGTACCATTTAGGCTTTAATCCAATAGTTTTTGGAATTTTTGGTTTTGATTATATACGTACAATATAATTTTAAATGAGACCAGAGGCGGAGCCAAAGGGGGTCCTGGGGGGTCACGTGACCCCTCTCATTCGACAAATTACGTAGGGCGTATTCTCCTCGTCGATAGTTTCGTTTTGATATATAATACGTCCTAGGTTTTTCAATCTTTTTCAAGCTTTTCTTTTTATATTTATAAATCTATTCATCTTTTTCTTTCTCGTCAGCTAGTTGTATCTGATATCCTATCAGTTAAAGTTAGCAAACACTCTTTTGGTTTATGGGTTACTCCATCTGTTATGTATTGTATCAAACAGAACCTTATAGGTTTATATATTTAACTTTTAAAGCATGTAAGTTCGACGTTATTAGTGTCTAAAGACATAAAATTGACTCATTTATGAGTTTCTATTGACAATTGTTAACATTTCACAATTGATATTATCTATAATACTTGTAAGATCCATCTTGGTGAAAATAAAGGTAAAGAAATAGACAAGGATGTTTTGAGACGATACTTTGCATTATGTAAGGTCGAAAATTCAGTTTCTAACACAAACGTACGTACACGACCTCCAGTCATTAATTTTTTGGATTTTATTAGCCACCGAGGACAGAAATTGACCCGTTTTTATGAGTTCTATACGACAATCGTTAACATTTCTCCATTTATCTTATCTACGAGCGGGGGATGCTCTAGGGATCTTAGCTAGTACTATCCATCTTGGTGAAAATGAAGATTGAGAGAAACATTTCACCAAAACAATTTAATACAACCCTATGGGAATTGGAATAGGCCAAAGGGTTAAAGTTGTTATCAAGAAAACTCAATTGGCCCACCATGAAAGAAAAAAACGTACAATGTACACACATATATATATATATATATATATATATGGACCATTGATTTTCATTTGCTTTCCATCTTAGACGGTAATGGCTATTACATTTCATCACCTTTCACATCGGGCTACACAAAAAAGGGGGCCAAAGGGTTTTTTAGATTGGTACAAAATTTTAGGCTTTTCTTTGACTAGTGCTTGGTGGGTCTTTTTGGTTTGTAAAATTGAAAATGAAATCTCTTTATATTTTTTGTTTATTTATTCCATTTATACTCAATAGATATGAAATGAAATTTTCCCATGGATGGATTGATCTTATAGCAAATGTTTTTGGAACCAAAATTTAATTACTTGATGACTTATATATGTATGATTTGGATATGTATGTAAAGGTTCTTGTGATATGGGCCCATGAGATGTGGAAATTTTTTGGTTTACAGACTTTGCAGGAAAACTTTGATCTTGGTGTGATGCAAGATGTGATCAATGAAGTTGACAACTTTAGCTTCCATTGGATGATTTGAGAACCCAATACCTTGATGTTGAGCAATGGTTCTTTACTCTCTCTCTCTCTTTTTTTCCTCTCTTTATATAGTTTGGTTCAAAGGGATAATAATGCAAATTGAAGCTTTCTTTGGCAACAATCAACATGAATTGACCTACATGTTTAGCTCTTGGACATGGCCAAATGATTGCTTACCAATAAAAACTTGAAGAAGATCAATTCCCATGCATCATACATTTCAGTGTGTGTTTAATTGGTAAAAATAACCCCGGGCTTATTTCAAACTTTATTTGCATTTCTCGGGAAGATTATAACCTTTGCCAGACATAATTCCGGATGTGTAGACCCCCAAGTTATATTGACCCGCCATTCGTGAGGATAGGCCTCGTTCAACACATAGACGTGAAATTAGTCGAAGGTTCGAAATCTCCATCCGTACACTTGATGCTAAATCATCCACCTCTTGGTTGCTACATAGACTATATATATATTGTTGTCAAAGTGTCAACACTAAAGTTTCAATGCCTAGACACCCTAAATGAGCCATGAGGGAGAGAGGTCATATCTTATATATGAGGGCAATTTTTTTGCCCACAAGAGTACAAGACCAAGAAGCCATGGAAGGGAGTGTGTTTATGGGAAGTGGTTGGATGGTTACACATATGAGCACATGGGGGTTCTATTCTATTGAGTGTTTAATGTTTCAAAAGGGACAGGAAACAGAGAATATTAATAACTCCACCCACAAACCATAGCCATTGCTTTAGTGGGTATTAAAAGAGAGAGGTCTTTTTGGTGATTGGTAGACCTATGATGTCCTATATGTTATTTCCAAGTGCACAAAGAGAATCCAATTAGGTAAAGGAAACTATATATACATACATTGATAAATGATACATATATATATATATATATATTAATTATTAAGTAACAAGATATATTGTTAAGTCTTGATATTGTTAAAAGAAGAATTTGTGGACTTAGATATGATTAGGTTTGGGATCTTTGTATTTATAGTGTCTTATAATTTAGACCCCCATTGTGGTAGGCAGCTTTCTCTTTAGCCTTCTTTTTTTCTTTTACTTTTTTTTTTATCAGTGCTGTCCAAGAGTCTAGGCTGAAAAGAAAGAGGGGCCTTTTTTTTTGTGTGTGTCTTTGTGTAGTGCATGAAATCAACTTTTGATTTACATCAACTTTGTGTTTAGAAACTAGGGATGAACAAAGATAGTAGATGTTAATGGTAAAGAAAAGATGTATAGGAGGTTAATCCAATGTAAACCACGAGGATGTAATTTGTGAATAAATACGAATGAATGAGATTTAAAGGCAAATTTGAATAATAAAATTATTTGTACGTAACAACATGATAATGTATGAAAAAATCATTAATACATACGAATAATTAAATTATGTTGTACAAATAATCATGTTATTACATACGAATAATCAATTTGTTCATAGTTTACAAAATAAGAGGTGTTTTACATTGGATCCATTCCCAAGATGTATATATCTTTAGCTAGAGGGGAAAAGATCCGAACCCGACTCAAAACTTTTATCAAAATTCAGGACTGATCTGGACAATAACTGAACTGACCTGAATTCGAAAAAGACTCATCCTGAAACAACCCTGAATCCAAGGATCAAAAAATAATTCGATTATTTACAATCATTTGGCTCGAAATTATAATTTTAACCAACCGGATAACCCGACTCAAACATTGGCCGACCTAATAATGCTATAGACCCGAGACGGACACGACTCAATAATGGCATGGCTTGACCCGAACTCGACCTGAATATAATGAGACTTAAACATCATCCTTACCAGAACCCGATCAACTCGATTGTCACCCCTGCTCATAAGACAAGCTATTATAACATGCTCCAAATAACTTCATAAACAATCTGCATTCTGTAGCAGATAATTAGGTAAGCTGCTGCAAGCAAAATAGCTTTGCCACATAATCCAACTAAACTTTACAACAGCATTGCTTAGCAGCAAAACTTGCTCAACCGATTAAGAATCATAAAAATATAAAAGTAATGCTCAACAGTCAACACATATAACACATAAGACAGTTTTCCATCAGAATCATTTCTTTTCTTTGGCCTTTTTGTGAAAGGCTCACTGCAGCCTCTCCCGTCTTACCGGAGCCCTCAATGCGCCTTCTTGCGTCCCTTCCTCGCTCACCACCGAAGATTGCACAGAGTAGGGTAGAACTAGAAGCTTTGTTTTTGTTGCTTTTGAATCTGATTTAATAATCAAATAAGTTTCGAGCTTTGATTTTGTTATGTACTTGAAACAGGCAAAAGACTTTGATTTTCAGAAAGAATATTAGCTATGATTGTGTTAGAAACTTGTTCACTGCATACTCAACCTCTTAGTAATTTCTCGAATCAAAGCAAGCAACATTCATCAATGGTTCATTACATCAAACAATGCGGCTATGACCATTCGTGTGGTGATTTCGTTGTTAAGAGCCGCTTCAAAACAGCCTAGCTTACGAGTGCAACAGTGATTGTGCATTCATCCAGGTCAAGCACATGGAGTGGAAAGACTGCGATTGTAGTACTACCCATTGCCCACATGTGTACTTGTTTATTATCTCTTTCATCCTCTATTCGGACAACAACACTAACCAAGGTTCAATCTCTCTGTCTTTGTAATTACTTGTTTACATTGCAGACTTGTAGTGTTGTTTAAAGTTTAGCAGGGTTATCTATCTCACTTAAAAAAATCTAGACTTGAAATGTGATTGATGAGCAAGTTTCATGGCATCCTCTAGGTCTCATGCAATTTTTTGGGTTCTTGTAGAACTACAGTAGTAATTAGGAAGTTATACAATCGTTTCCATGATTCGCAAACTTCGCGCAAAAACGTACAATGTATACACAAATATAACTGCAGAATCTGCAGTTATATTTCCATTCAATCTACGGTATATTTTAAGATCTTTATGTTTCCCCTTGCATAACATAATTTCTAAACAGTGTTGAGATGAAGTGCCTCCATTCTATGATGATGCATTGGCATTGTGAGTTCGAATTATCACTTACCTGCAGGTAGTTGAACATTCTATACATCGATCTATGTAAACTCCATAAAACTTGGCCTCGGCAACTGCACATGATGAGATATTCCTGTGGTAAAAATGGTAAAAAAACGTATCCATTATCCAAAGATAAAAGGGATGTGGCATATCAAGGAGCAAGATTGCTATACCTTTAGCATGTTGGGGAAAATGGTTTCAGACTTCATTGAGTTATTGACCACAGAATTCTTCAAATCTCTTTAAGCTGCAAAAAAAAAAAAAAAAAGTGGCTTAGAAAGTGCATCTCAACAGCTCTATAACCTATTACTTTAAAAAACAACAGTAACAACAGCCAAAAAGAAAAGTAAAAAGAAGAGGCTCTAAAACCTCAACTGAAAACAAAAGATTGCTACAAGTGAGGGGAAAACTCAAGTAGTGAACATTGATCAATAGAAATATACATGGGGCAAGGACAAAAAGAAACAGATGCATGGTTCAAACAAATTTAAAAAAAAAAGGATAAAACTGCATAACTGAAGAACAGTATAATGAACCACTTGCAAATTATTGCTACATGAAATTGCTAGGAAGCACATGATGCGATTGTTGTACCTCCAAACGTCCAACAAAGAGTCATATGACTCAGATGTATACATCAGATTTTCTAATGGAACAAGGACACCAAGTATGAAGCACTTATTTGAAGGGGGTAAGGTAAAAGTACCGTCTTAGAAGCACTTCTGGGTTGTAAGGAAAGAGGTTCCTTTTGTGAAGCCTTTCCAAAGCGTTTTTCAACGAAAGCAAACATGTTTTGGCCTTGATGAAATACATGCTTTTTGCACCAGATCTCTTGCTTTCAGAATCATTCTTATCTTTACAGTATTCTTTCTCCAACACAGCTAATCCACTTTGTGATGTTGATGTCCGCTCTTCCTGGCTTTCTAGAGAACATCTCTGTTTCTTGAGCATTTGTTTACCATCATTTTCAAGATCAAGAGGAAGTTGTACAAACACTTTCCATGAATCACAAACTTTGCGCAAGCACCTGAGAAGGAACCAAGAAGACAGTGAGCTGATTGTATGTGCAAAGGCAACAAGTCACATCACACTATTTTCTGAAGAAGCATTAGAAACAAATCAGGATAAAGAGTACAAATGACATCAAATCATTAATATGTAGTAGCCTGGCCGGAAACAAATTGAGGAAGTTCATGGTCATCTATTGTCAAGGTGAAGCACCAAATTTTAACATCTTGAAAATTAACTCAAGGTGTTAATTGACATCTTCTATTAAATTGATTCAAATAGCAGCTTACTTCAAAAAAAAAAGTGCCAGATTGATGCACATATAATTTTTTTGGAAACAGCTTACTTCAAAAGATATTCTGCACACCTAGTTCCTGAATCCTTGGAAATGAGATAATCAAGAAGAAGCTGGTGATCATACAATAACTGCAAAAGACAAGGACGAATTTTCAGCTATATTTTTCACTCTTCAAATATACACATTAGGAATTAAACATTTAATTTAAATTAAATATAATAGAAGTGTGACTAAATACCGGTTTGAATATGAAAAGATTACCTCGGCAAGGAATACATGAAACAGAAGAATAGGGTTGAAAAGTTCTGAAATATGAAAAAGCGCATCCTTGTCAACCTCTTGAGATGCACATTCACCCTTAGATGCCCTACTGTTAATCACAAATAGCTACAAGAAATCTATAAAGCATCAAGCGGAAAACTAAACTGCTAAAACATAAACTTGCAATGCTTACTGCTTATCAGCATATGTAGCAACATTAAACATTTGCAAAAGCACTTCAAATAACAAATCATCCTGAAGTTCAAGACAGAACAATAGCATTAGACTCTGAGAAATGAAAAGGCTTATCAGAGCCAAACAGACAACATAAGAACAGTCAGTTGAGATAATAATCAAGTACACAGGCTGCTTATAGAAAACAATGATAAAAGGCATGAGTAACAATCTTATGTTCCTTTCATCCAAAAAACAGTATTATATGCGCTTTGAGCAAGATGTAATACCACTGTTCTTATTCAGGGGATTTGATGATGTTTCAATATAAATCTATTTGCAGAGGCACAAGTTTTGCAAGCAGAACTTTCAGATTCATTACATGTCCAACCCTTGTAAGTTCAAAAGTAGAAAATGATAAATTATAGAGAATTTGGAACATCTTTACATGAACCTAGCTTAAACAATTAACGACTCTACATAAAAATTAAAAGTACGGGCACAACAGATAAAGAACAAAATAGATTCCAAATGTAGTAATGTACCTCATGCATGTAGAGCTTGATGAAGGAGGAAGAAAAAGCAATGCACATCTTGACATCAATCTCAGTGTCTGCAATTTTACTAAAGGGAAGATGTGATTGAAGCCACTCATAGAACTCCACTATACACAACCTTCTAGCGCTGCATTTTTCAACAGTTCTTGAGCCAGATGTTAAGTCTGAATCTGATGTGCCACAAGTACATAGTACACCATTTGATTCTTCCCAGACAATCAAGCACATTGAGAGCCTCAGCAATAGAAAAATAGATTGCCTTTGCAAATGACGTGTTGAAAGATGTATGTTTTCCTGATTAGATAAACTCCATAAAAATGGAGAGCCTTCAAGGCAGCTATCCTGATCATTATCAATCAGTGAGATAGGTTTTGTCAAGAAATCTTCATAGAACTTGTGAAGCAGTTGCAACCATAACTGAACAGTGCTACAGTCCGTCCAAACTTGAGAGCCAAGTCTTGACATCAGCATCTGAGAAGATAAAAGGTAGGTTTTCATCAAGGATACTTTATGGTGCAATGTTAAAAATTTCACGCGGAATAATGTGAATAAATTTTTCAAAAGGAGTAGGTCTCAAAGCTTTAGACTTCAAGCATGTTGCAAGCAAAAAAGCATCCATTCAGTCTATTCACTTGAGAAACTCACCAAAATTTTGTGCTGAAAATAAGGTAATATGTGCATGTCATATTGGATCCACTCTTTAACAAGGCACCACTCAGAAATTTGAGGGACAAGAGTTTTGATCCTCTGAATTAATGAGTGTTTATTTTGCAAAGTACCGGGACCATCGATTTCATTAACAGTTTCAACCAGTGAACAGAAGAGTTGAACAAGACTGCCAAGGAATACAATTCTTGACTCTGCAAACGTAGCACCCATCAAACTACGTTCACTGAATCTCGCTTCATCAGTGAGTTTCCAATCCCTATGAAATGCATCTAGTGTATTCCATGGAAACTCAGTAAGAAACAAATTTAAAGAACTGATAACTATTTCCAAACTTTCCTCATCATGTTCATTATCATCCTTTAAATACTTTATCATAGCACGCAATATTCGCAGAATTTCAGCCACAGTGCTCCAATTTGAATTCTTCAGTCCCAGTTGTAAAACTGGGGGAGCTGTTGGAGCATATTTCAAGTGCTCAATTTGATTTACTGAAGTGTGCAAAAGTGCATTGGAGATTGACACTTCAAGGCAATTGACAAGCAAGTCAACAAAGCTCCGCCAGCTTGCTCGCTGCTACAACAACAAATTGTGATGAAGAATTAAACACCGCCAAAGTCAAAGCCAGATGAAAAAGTTCTGATTTTTCTCACCATGTTACATTCACTTCCAGATATGAGCTTGGAAACTGCTACCAAAATGTTGCCTACCGAATGCTTTACATATTTACTTTCCACGGTAAGAAAGCTAATCTGCAAGAGGAATCTACAAAGGTGAAACTTCACTGTCCCCAATTCCTAACAGCACAAATGGAGGAAACCAGCAAAATTCAAGAAACAGTTACCAAATTAGCAACAATGGCTGTCAAACACTCATGATTCTCGCAGACAGAAGTGCAGCATTCACCGTTTTTGTCAGCTTGTTCATAACTCCATCCATGAATTCGTCTAAAAACCTGCAAGAGGGAGAAAATTAGGGCTAAATGAAAGTGATACTGATGAACTGAATACAAAGAGCGCAACAGATACCTGGGAGAGAGAAATCAGTAGCTTCCTCTCCTCGTCCTTACTGAGTTTAACAAGCTCTAACAGTCCCTATACAATACAATTCAGTACATCACAAATCAAACAGAGATAAGAAAAAGTGAAACCACGATTAAAGATGAACAGCACAATTATAGATAGTAATTGGACACCTTGTGATGACGGAGGGAAACTTCGAGTAATCGGCAGAGGCGTGAAAGGCCATCGCCGGACATCGGTTACTGGAGATGGATTCGCAACGGGAAATGGAGCCGAAGAGTTTTAGCGACCACCGACTCCGACCTCGACCCCGGCGAACAATACCACGATTACGACCTCGCGAGCTTCCCTGTGGGGGGCACTTCTGTAATTATGGTTGCTGGACGAGGATATTTTGGTAACATTGTATTCTCCAATCTCCTACCCCTCTCCCAACTCCAAATGGCTGCTCATCGGTTCAAAACCGAGTCGAACCGGACTAAATCGAACCGAACCGAACCTAAAACCGAATTTCTTAAAATTGTAAATCGAAAACGAACCTAATGTCTTAGGTTCGGTTCGGTTTAGGTTCGGTGTATTTAGGTTCAATTTCGGTTTCAATTCTAAATGAATCGAATCGACAATTAATTATACGGAGTAATAATAATAATAATAATTTTTGAAAAAAATTCAAATTTCAATTTACAATATTATAAATAATTTAAGGGTGTTGTTATATACACCACAAATCCAACGTTAAAAATGCACGTCGTTTTCGACGTGCAAGCCTTCTGCCTAATTAGCGTTTTAAAAAAATTAATTAACCCTTTTTAACCATGCACGTCGAAAATGACGTGCATGATTTGGGGTGCATATAGCGAACCCGTAATTTAATTTAGATATAAATAAAATTAATACATGATTTATATTATTTATAATAATAATAATAATATTACATTAATATAATAATAATATTTATATCTATATTTATAATAAAAATATCTATATTATTTCAATTTACCCAAAACCTTTATATCTTCTTCATATTGATAAAGTTATTTAATTAGTATGACCCGTATTATTTCAATTTTGTCAAAACTTTTTATCTTCTATAAATATGTTCACATTGATAAAGTTATTCAATTAGTATGACCATGTAATATATTGATAAAGTTATTATCTTTTAAAAATATGTTCATATATAACGAAAATAAGTAAAATCTTATCGTATATAATGACTTTTAAAATTAACTAATACGAAGTATATTCTAAAAATATATTTATATCTAATCTGAGTCAAATTTTATCTTCTACATATATATTAATTACGGAGTATGAAGAAGCTGGCTCGACTCTCAAGGTATCCACTTTCCTTTTCTATCTGTAATTTTTTTTCATAGGTCAAAATTCAAAAGCCCCAATGTACTTTTACAGACTCACAGACAGTGAGTGAGAGAGGGGAGTCCCCGACCCACCCAGCGAGGCCGCTGCACCCACCCTGGCACCGGCGCACCGCACCCGCCCTTGAGTTCGGTCATTCTGGCCTCCCCAGCCCCTCGGCGAACCCCCGCAGCCCGCAGGCCTTCAACGGTTGTTGTTCTTCTTCTAGTCTTGTCCAACTCTCCCTTCAAGAGTTCAAGGTTAGTTTTGTTCAATTCGTTGAGATTAGAATCAAATTTAGGTTAAAATTTGTGGATTTGAGAATCAATTTGGGATAACTTTCGATTAGGGTTTGTGATTTTGCTAATAAATTCCGAGAAATTGTGATTAGAATAATTTGTGGTTTTGAGAAATAAATTTGTGAATTTGTGATTTGGAGTTGTGGTTAAATCATTATTATTCACTTCATAATTGGTTACTTCAGGTCTTCCAAATTAGATCTTAAGCTCCTAGATCTTAAGCTGTTCTCTGCTCAGGCCTTCTCGTTCAGGCCTTAATTTGGGACCTACAAAGCAATTTGGTAGGACTGCTGGAATTGTCGTTCAGGCCTTTATCAATAAAATCACTTGTTATCCACTGTATAGTTTGTTTGCCTTAGTCCTTCTAGCTTAATTTCCTGAAGGGTAATAAATAATTACAAAAAGACAAGCCATCCAAACTTGTCACAAAATGGCACTCAAGCCGTAATCACACACCCTATCCAACGGTGTGATCACCCAAAAATCCCCACCAACGCTCCCTACCTCCTATCAACATCTATAAATCTCCAATCAACTAGCTCATATGACCTCCTTAGCATTGCAAAGAGTTAAGCCATGAAATTTCATTGGGGAACTTGCCTTTGCACCTTAAACGAAATTCGGTATTTACACGTTTCAATCACACGGTTTGCCCATTGAGTAGGCTTACATATTTCCCCTTTAAACACGACCCTGTTTCGACCTATCCATGTATAATATATAAATGCTAAGAACACTAGGAATTTGGCCTTAAATTGTATCTTCTTCCTCCTTGCCTCACTTTCACTTGCGAACCAATGCAATCAGTCCACAATGCTGCCAGCTCTACTTGGGAGATGAATCCAATTCCAGACAATATCTCCAGCTTCCTTGATCAGGCTACACTCAAACCATAGGTTGGTTTCAGATTCCTCATCTCTCTTGCACAACGGACAGGCTGCAGTGGTTTCACCCTTCCAATGTTTCACAAGTCTCCTGGTTTTCAGCTATTTTTTGCTGCAATCCAAGTGACAAAAGCCCATTTTTTGGAGTGGACACCCTTCCATAGAATGCCCCCACCCCCCAGTAGCTCCCCTTCCTCATTCCTCATAACCAGAATAGCATTTGTGGCTCTTCGTTCTTTCACACTTCTGAAAAACATCGACGACGTCTCTTCTCCTATTTTTATCCAGTGGATCTTAGCTCTTTGAGCTGTTAGACTGACCAGCCGAACCAACGTTATCACGCAGTTCCTTTTCTACCATTAGCTCGCTCCACCGGCCCCATATTACTTTTCTCTGTCATCATTCTTATCTGAATCTCTTCGAGACAGGCCTTGTTCATCTTTATCTTGCCCTGCAAATCAGGAAACACAGCCCGATCCCAAGACCTGAGTGCATCTTTTACATTCCTCAACTTCTGAGCATAGATATATTGCTTGGAACCCACAACTTCAGATTGCCAAGCACTTCTAACCAGCGCCTCGAATGCCTCTTCATCGCACCATAAATTCTTGAATTTATAGGGGAACCTTCGAGCAATCATCTCACATTTCAGTGTCACTGTAGCTGGCGAGTGATCCGAGCAGCCAGGGACATCAAAGAAAGCTTTTGTGTGTTGGAGACTCTCCATGGATCATTCACAAGTACTTTATCAATCTTCAGCTCGATTCTTTCCTCTCCTTTTTTCCTGTTATTCCAGGTGTGCCGTGCACCGATGTATGGCAGATCAGTAATGTTGCACTCATTCGAGATCATCTCCTCAAAGCTATCATGACTCGCTGCTACATTCGGCCATTTATCCTCCACTTCATAAATGCAGTTGAAGTCACCAAGAACTGCCCAAGGAGATGTTAGGACGTTGATAGGGACATAGGGTTAGAGCTATGGAAGCTCTTGATTAGGGAAGAGAGTAGAGAGGGAGATAGATTGAGGGTTCAGTGAAAGGGAAAGAGGAAGAAGGAGATTTCTTGATTAACCTTTTCATACCCGTACCATACAATCTATAGATATTTATATACATATACCAAATACCCCCTTCCTACTAATTACATTTATAACCCTAGTATTCTAGTTCCTAACAGGAGACAATACACCAGATGACAAGCGACGTAACTGCTCCCACAACACAGTCCTGTCATTTTTGAAATTTTCAGCATACACAAAAGTGACAACAAATTTAAAACACCCATTTGTCGTCTGGACTACACAGTGCATCAGCTGTGGGCTTCTCTCAATTACATTCACCTCATACACAGCCAGATTCCAAGTTCTGCATATTCGGCCTTTTTCCGTGTTAAGCTACTGTTTTCAGCTACATGCCATCCATGTATAAGACTCTTCCTCACTCTTTCCACATTCTTGTTCATCACTTTTGTCTCTAAGAAGGCCATTAAAGCTAGATCATTATCCCAACAATAGCTTGTCAGGATATTATTCTTGATGTGGTCATTTAGACAACATACATTCCAGGCCCCAAATTTCACTCTATCCATTACTCACCTCTTTGTGAGTGCTACACTCACCCGGTTGCTCTGTTTCTTCCACCTGATCTGCAGAACAGTTCTCAAGTTCCTCATCATTTCCAGCCAAAATTCCAAACCTACTTACTTGAACTATTTCCTCTGCACTTCGGTTGCTGTCATACCACTCTAGCTTAATTTCCTTAATACGTGTGCAAAAAGGTTAAAAAGAAAAATAATTTGGGACACACAAAGCATAAATTCTAAGTTAAAAATAATAGTTTTGATGATTATGTTTAGGTTGAAACTTAAAACTTTCTAATTCACTAGTTATATAGATAATTTTCAAATTGAACATTGACACTTGTGTTTTCAAATTCACTAATTATAAGATATTATTGCATTTTACTGCAGCATATTACATTTCGACATGGTTCTGACAGTTTCTTTCTTTATTACAGAGCAAGCTTGAATTTCAGCTACGGCTGGTTGAAACTTAAACTTTCTAATTCACTAGTTATATAGATAATTTTCAAATTGAACATTGACACTTGTGTTTTCAAATTCACTAATTATAAGATATTATTGCATTTTACTGCAGCATATTACATTTCGACATGGTTCTGACAGTTTCTTTCTTTATTACAGAGCAAGCTTGAATTTCAGCTACGGCTGCAAGAGTTCATATTACATTTGGACGGGGTTCGACTCTCAAGGTCTCCATTTTTTTTACCCCCTTTTCTATCTGCATTTTTTTATAGGTCAAAATTGAAAAGCCCCAATATACTTTTACAGACTCACAGACAGTGAAAGAGAGGATTGCCCGAGTCAAGTCCCTGACCCACCATGCACCCTAATTTCCGCCCGAGATCTGCAGCCTCGCCGAATTCAGCCTCCATGTACCACTCTCGGATGTACGGCAACTCCAATTTCCGCAACAGTCTCCGGACGGAGTGGCCGCTGGAGCCTCCGCCGGCCCGCCGCATGAACTTCATTGTCGAGCTCCACCCTGACGCTGGCGTCGCGACTTCGCTGGAAGATGTTAAGGTGCTGATCAGGGAATGTAGCCTCTTGCCTGACTCTTGTGCCGTTCGGGACTCCAGTCCGGCCCCTTCCCCCGCTAGGTTGTTCTTTACTATGTGGAGCACGGCGCTGAAGACGATGGTGGACCTGTGGGAGAGGCGGTTCGATGGAGGTAAACATGGTGGCTTCTCCCCGTTCCTTATACCGAAGGTGATTGTGGCCTCCAACGCGGAAGAGCTCAAAGACCAGCTAAAATCGGTGTTCGTGGACCGAATTGGGGGTTTTCTTAGCGGTGAGGCGGTGGCTAGGTGGGAGAATCGGGTGGATACGTTGGAGAGCGAGATTGATTCTGTGTCTGCTACGCTTAGGAAGCATCATAAAATTTGGGAATTTGAGGAGCTACAGAGGAAGAAAGAGGGGCTGGTACGTGAAAAAACCCTAATTCTGAAGAAATTGAGGGAATTCAGAGCGGGATTGAACTGTATACTTACTCATCTTGGCGTGGAAGATGATGATGAAGATGAATTTGGGAATGTTAAGGTTTTCGCCTTTGAAGAGGGAAAGTTCAATTGGGAAAGGATTTTTCAACTGATCATGCGTGAGCTCCGGCGGCTTGACCAGGGTTTGCCTATCTATGCTTTCCGGCGGGAAATAATCTCGCAAATCACTTCTCAGCAGGTGCCTATTTTTTGATGAATTGATTTATTGCATAAATTATCAATAAAATATATTGTTTTTGCTTTCTTTTTTCTCTTTTTACAGGCTGCGAGTTGGTTTTACTTGAGAGTTACAGATATCAGTTATTAGAGAAGAAAAAAAAACCTATTAACCCTTCGGCTGTTTTGACAATAACATGAGGTCTCTGAGCTGTTTGGAGTGTGTTACACAGTTACACTTCCTTAACTTATATTGAGGGGATGTTTTACACTATTTTCAACTTCATTTTTTTCATGTTTTAATCTAAAACTACACACTTGATCCAATTATAACTGACTAATAAGTAATAACATATATCCACTTGAATGTCACCTACCATCAACAAATGTTAAATGGGAAATTTGAAAAAACAGCTGAAGAATTGTTGTTTTCTGCTTTTTAAAAATAAATAGTGTGTGATTGTGTATGTGGCATAGAATATGGCTAAGCTAAATCTTCTGAAAAATGGTACACTTATTCATGATTTCTTGTCTGCTTGGCAATGTAACTTTAGCCACACCTGTATTTTTTTTTATAGGATTATAATCTCCATGCCCGTAAAATGCACTTCTTTGGCGCAATTGAAGCTCCGAAATATTCCAATTTTAGTTTTAGGAGATTAATACTACCTCCGTTCGGCAAAACTTGTCGTGTACTATTCATGCACGCTTTTTTAGAATGATAAAAACTATATAAAATATTCATTTTTAAAAAAAAAATTTTAACGAGTTTGTACTTATTAATAATAACTACGAAATTGTTAAAAAAATTATTAAAAAAATAGATATTTTATATAGTTTTTATCTCCTAAAAAAGCGTGCGTGAATAGTAAAACGTCAAGTTTTGCCGAACGGAGGTAGTATTGATTACATCACGCCTGAGTGAACATTCATGTGATATTTATTGATTTGGCCTTCTTGCATCCTTACGATCCCAAATAAGTAAAATAAGTGATATTTATTGATTGGTGGTTTTCGTAGATGTGCTAGATATTTGTAAGCTCTACTATATGCTACTAACTGAATCATAACTTGTATACAGGTTATGGTATTGATTGGAGAGACTGGTTCAGGGAAGAGTACGCAGCTGGTACAGTTTCTTATGGATGCTGGAGTGTTTGTAAATGGGTCTATTGTCTGTACACAGCCACGGAAAATTGCTGCCATGTCATTAGCAGAAAGAGTTCGTGATGAAAGCCGTACATGCTATGGAGAGAATGCAATTAGTTGTTGTTCATCATATTCTTCCAGTCAGAGGTTTAATTCTGAGGCTATATACATGACAGACCACTGTTTGCTTCAGCATTGCATGAATGAAAAAGATTTGTCTGAGGTATCCTGCATTGTTATAGATGAAGCTCATGAAAGAAGCCTAAACACAGATCTACTTTTGGCTTTGATTAAAACTTTACTCTGCTCTAGGCTTGACCTGCGTCTTGTTATAATGTCTGCAACAGCGGATGCAGACCAGCTTTCAGAATACTTTTTCGGCTGTGGGACCTTCAAAGTAGTTGGGAGAAATTTTCCAGTTGATGTGAAATATATCTCCTGTGTGCCTGTTGGCCCTTCTGTCTCTTCAGAAGCTGCTTCTGGTATTGTAGCCCCATATGTATCCAATGTGATTAAGATGGCAACTGAGATTCATAGTAAAGAGAAAGAAGGAACCATCCTTGCTTTCTTGACTTCTCAGATGGAAGTAGAATGGGCTTGTGAAAGATTTCAAATACCTGGTTCTGTTGCACTACCTTTACATGGAAAGCTTTCCAGTGAAGAGCAGTCGCATGTTTTTCAAAGCTATTCTGGCAAAAGGAAAGTTATCTTTGCAACTAATGTAGCTGAAACATCCTTGACAATCCCAGGGGTAAAATATGTTATAGATTCTGGTATGGTCAAGGAGAGCAGGTATGAAGCTGGTTCTGGAATGAATGTTCTTAGAGTTTCTTGGGTCAGCAAGAGTTCTGCTAATCAACGAGCTGGCCGTGCTGGCAGAACAGAGCCAGGGGAATGCTATAGGCTGTACACCCAAGATGTATTCGAGCTGATGCCTGCCCAACAAGAGCCTGAGATTCGCCGCGTCCATCTTGGCGTGGCTGTATTGAAAATTATTGCACTGGGCATGAAAGATGTAAATAATTTTGATTTTGTTGATGCGCCCTCTGCTGAAGCTATTGATATGGCCATTCGGAATCTTGTTCAACTGGGGGCTGTGACAGTGAAGGGTGATGTGATTGAATTGACTGAAGAAGGAAGAGCTTTGGTGAAGTTGGGTATTGAGCCTCGACTCGGGAAATTGATTCTTACCTGTATCCGGGAGCGCTTGGGAAAAGAAGGTATTGTTCTTGCCACTTTAATGGCTAATTCCAGCAGCATTTTTTGTCGAGTGGGGAATAATTCTGAAAAGTTTAAGTCTGATCGTCTTAAGGTGCCTTTCTGCCATCGAGATGGTGATCTCTTCACTTTACTTTCTGTTTACAAGAAATGGGAGGGTCTTCCTTTTGGGACGAGGAATAAATGGTGTTGGGAGAACAGTATTAATGCCAAAACAATGAGGAGGTGCTACGACTCCATTTTAGAATTGGAGAACTGCGTTGAGACTGAACTTCGTAAAATTATTCCCAGCTACTGGCTTTGGATGCCTGATGTGGTAACAGAGCACGATAGCAATCTTAAGAAGGCCATCCTTGCCTCCCTTTCTGAAAATGTGGCGTGCTATTCAGGCTGCGATGAGCTTGGATACGAACTTGCAATGACTGGACAGAACATACAACTGCATCCTTCTTGTTCTTTGCTTATGTTCAACCAGAAGCCTAGCTGGGTTGTCTTTGGAGACGTTTTATCAGCAGCTAATGAATATCTTGTGTGTGTGACTGCCTTTGATGCCGAGTTCTTGTCCACCCTTTATCCTCCTCCTCCATTTGATGTGTTGAGAGCGGAAAATCGGAAACTGCAGATGCAGATATTGTCTGGTTTTGGTAGCACTCTTCTCAAGAAGTTCTGCGGGAAGTCCAATGCTAATCTTTCTTGTTTATTATCATGCGTCAGAACTATCTCTGGGGATGATAGAATCGGCATTCAAGTCAACTTTGATAACAATGAAATCCGTGTATTTGCTGCATTACATGATATGGAGATGGTTCTTGATCATGTCAAGAATGTTTTGGAACGTGAAAAAAAATGGTTGGAGAATGAATGCATGGAAAAATGTCTGTATCAGGGTGGTGCTGGTGTGACCCCACCTTTTGCCTTATTTGGCGCTGGCGCTGAAATCAGACATTTGGAGCTTGACAAACGATGTGTAACTGTTGATGTGTATCATTCAGATGCTAGCAATATTGATGATAAGGAACTTTTGGTGTTAATTGAAAATCATGCATCTGGGATTTGTGCTGTTCGCAAATCTGCTAGTAACTATGTTGAAAGTGGGGACAAACCAAGATGGGGCAGTGTCACGTTTCTTTCTCCGGATGCTGCTCGAAGTGCGTTAGATATAAATAATGTTGAGTTTCATGGCTCTTTGCTGAAGGCAACCCTTTGTGGGACAAACATTGGGGCAGATCGATCTTTTTCGTTTCCTGCTGTCAATGCAAAGGTTTATTGGCCACGCAAATATAGCAAGGGTTTTGGTTTTGTGACATGTGAAGCTGCTGATGTTTGCTTCATGGTTAATGATTTTTCCAATTTGATTCTTGGGGGAAAATATGTTAGATGCGAGCGTAGCTTCAAAAGGCAAGATAGTATAATGATCTCTGGTATTGATAGACGGATGTCTGAAACTGAAATTTTGAATGCATTGAGGGCTGCTACAAACCGTAGAATTCTTGACTTCTACCTGGCGAGAGGGGAGCCTGTAGATAATCCAGCGTGTAGTACCTGTGAAGAAGCACTTTCCAGAGAGATATCATCTTTTATGCCCAGGGGGAACCCTCTTAGTAATTGTTGCAGAGTTCAGGTCTTTCAGCCAGAGCCGAACGATTCAAATATGAAAGCCTTGATTGCATTTGATGGTAGTAATATGCAATGTTGTTTCAAACTATACCCGCAATTCAATTTCATGACCTTTCATATCTATCATAAATGATCAAACCAAGAAATTTTACCCGTCAACAGGTAGATTGCATTTGGAGGCAGCAAAAGCATTGGAGCAAATTGAAGGGAAGGTCCTGCCTGGTTTCGAACCATGGCAGAAAATACAATGTCAAAGGCAATTCCACAGTTCTGTCTCATGCCCTTCGTCTGTCTATTCCGTTATCCGCTGTCAACTTGATTCTCTACTTGCTCGCTTCAAGCATCGAAAAGGTACACATTAGCTTTTCCAAGCTTTTTTTTTTCATTGTCACGAGTTGTTTGGAATCATCTGTTTCACTTTCACTCTTGGAAACACCTGATGCATAACCTAACAGTGTGAAATAGAACCTCATAATAAATTAACTATTTTAAATACCAAGGGAGTGGATGACCTGCTGTAGGGAAATCAGAAGTATTTCCATGTAAAGTCACCTGACGCTCATTGTGTAGGAACCCTAGAGAATCATATTGGATCTGTTTCGCAATAGAATCAGCTACTTGAAGTAGAGCATTTTTCTGTTTTGACATGGCAATGTCTTGCTTTTTGAGTTTACCCTTCCTTAGAGATTCGCGCAATGGAGGTTGACGATAAACCTTTTCACATACATCTTTTGGATGTAACCTTTTGCACCAATACTCCTGAATTAGACATTAGGGCAGAAGATGAGCAATTTTCTATAAGCATGCTTTAAACACAGTTAGATTTGTCAGAATATAGAAAAGGAACTGAGCAGCTATGCAGCTGAAACTCTTCAAAGAGAATGCTAAAATAAAGCATGAATAAAAGCAGCTGGTAAGTCAAAAAAAAAAATTTTGGGTGAGCAAGGACAAACCAGATATGAAGTTGAGAAGCCAAATCACTCTCAAAATGTCCTTTAACTCCTTGTATCCCAACAAACTTGACATTTGAATGAAAAATCTTACCAAGAAGACTTAGATACCCCTGTTAAATCTTTCCTTCAAATTAAAAATATTTTAATATATGAAACAAAAATTTAATACTCCCTTCGATCTAAAATAGATAATTGTTTAGACGATAAATTTTGCTCAAGAATTGGTGGTTTTTAGATTTTCTAGGTAGCGGAATGCAATAATTTGTATTGATATGTGTGTTGTTGACTTTTTAAAATCTTTTGATTAGTTAAAATGTGTCGTTGATATTAAAAAAATACTAATAAACTTTATGAAAAAGTAGAATGATGATGTTTTTAGATCAGTGGTATCTTCCCTTTTTCATCTTATCATAGATGTTACTCCTTCCGTCTCAAAATACATGTCTTTTTAGCCCATAAAATTTTGTCAAAAATACATGTCTTTTTAGATTTAATCATTACACTTAACCTACTTTTACATCTAATCATTACTCTAATTTTTACATCACCCCTACTCTCCTCCTCACAAATTAAAAAAAATAAGCAAATACAAGTCTAATCATTACACTTAACCTACTTTTTACATCTAATCATTACATTTAACATACTTCTTAATTCCCGTGCTCCGTCCTAAAAAGACGTATTTTAAGACGGAGGGAGTATAAAGTTTTGAGGGGAGAATGACAACTAAGGAACTTTGAGGTGTACATGGGTGAACATTAGTTTCGCAAATGAAATAACTTGAAGCATTTAGCCAAGGATGGAATTTTTCAAAAATCTATTCAAGCACACCACAAAATGAAGTGACGGGGTAAAATCAGTTGTTATATTACCTTAAAGAAAGGATCAAGTAGTTCAGTGGCATAAAGTGTCTTCCTCAATAGGGCAAACATGATTTCAAATTCAACTACCTGGAATATGGTGTGGTCTTTTACAGGCTATCTATCCCACCGTGCCTTATTCAAAGGTATTGTCTTGTTGGATACCAGAACTCACGGGTCTTTTGTTTACAGGTGTGGAATGTACTTTAGTGGAGAACATCAATGGCTCCTTCCGAGTGAAGATATCTGCCAATGCAACAAAGACGGTGGCTGAACTAAGGAGGCCTCTTGAAAGACTGATGAAAGGGACAACCATAACCAATCCCAGCCTTAACCCTGCAGTCTTACAGCATCTCTTCTCCAAGGATGGTATTCCTCTACTGAGATCTATCCAGCAAGAGACTGGAGCATACCTCCTCTTTGACCGGCATGCTCTTAATGTTAAGATCTTCGGCCTGCCTGAAAATTTTGCTTCAGCTGAGCAGAAGTTAGTCCAGCGCCTCCTTGATATCCATGAGAGCAAAAAAATGGAGATCCATCTCCGTGGGGATAAATGGCCTCCTGACTCAATGAAATCGGTTGTCAGTACATTCGGGCCGGACCTTAATGGGCTCAAGAAGAGGGTACCTGATGCTGAGTTCACGCTTAATACTCGTCGACATGTACTCTCCATTTCCAGGGGCAATAAGGAGACAAAGAAAAAGGTTGAAGAGATTATTTATGAGATTGCTGCAAGTGGCAATCATGATCCATCAGGAGAAACCTCTGAGGATGCCATATGCCCCATTTGCCTTTGCGAAGTGGAGGACAAGTATCTGCTCGAGAGTTGCATGCACGTATTCTGCAACCAGTGCTTAGTGGACCAGTGTGAATCTGCATTAAGAAGCCGAGATGGTTTCCCCATCCGTTGTTCCCGTGAGGGCTGTGGTGCTCCTATTCTGCTCATAGACTTGCGATCTATTCTCTCTAGTGAAAAGTTGGATGAGCTGATCCGGGCTTCCCTCAGTTCATTTGTTGCCTCCAGCAGGGGAACCTACCGGTTTTGTCCTTCACCTGACTGCCCTTCCATATACAAGGTAGCCGCTCCTGGGAGGCCTGGTGAACCATTCATGTGCGGAGCATGCTTCACGGAGACATGTACAAGGTGTCATGTCGAATACCATCCATATTTGTCCTGTGAAAAGTACCAAGAGTTCAAGGAAGACCCAGATTCATCACTGAAGGAATGGTGCTGTGGGAAGGACAATGTGAAGAAGTGTCCCGTCTGCAGTTATACGATTGAGAAGCTGGAGGGTTGTAATCACATCAAGTGCAGGTGCGAGAGGCACATTTGCTGAGTTTGTCTGGAGCACTTCGATTCCAGCGATGACTGTTATAATCATCTCAGAACGGTGCACCTGAGCATCACTTGAGAAAAATACCACCTTTACCGTTTGGTGCTGCTTCCTCATCGATAAGGTAAGAAGAAAATCCCATTATCTCTTATTGTGAATATAGATATAGGTTATATATATATATACTATATATGCTAGGCTAACTTAGGAATTTCACCAACCTTGTACATATTCATGAGATCTAGTGCAATTTAAACTTGATTTCAATGTCGATGGAAATGGATTGACATAATCCAACCTTGTAATCTAACGATCTAACTTCTAAGGCTCTAAGCAGTAGTCACAGTACAAATTTAGCAGAAGCTGAGTGAATATCAAACACCTATATGTAATCATCTCTAAACCTCTGTGATTTTGTAGATATCTAGATTTGTTTGCCAAAATGGGGAATTACCAAGGGGATCTAAAAAAAATATGTAACTGTCAGGCGCTCATTTAGAGGTTTTTAATATTTCTAATTCAAGAGTTAACGATGTTGAAATTTAAGAGCTAAATGATGCTGGAGATTGTTAGGAAACTTACCTAGTTAATTGTAGAAGAACAAATAAAAGATGACACAAAACAGAGAAAATTGGTTGACCAATGTTATTCAATTTTTTAGAAGACTAATACTATCATTTAATGAAAGTGAAGACATGATAGAAAATACAGTGGTGATGTACTCTTGAGTCTTGACCAATCTTACTTAACAAAAGTGAAGACATGATAGATAAATTAAAAAAAAAAAGAGGAAAGGTTGAATATATAGAAGGATTTGTACTTTCCTTGTGGAATTAGAGTTAGATTTTATTATGGAAGAAATTTAACCAATTATGTATTGCAATATAATTATGTATTGATATAAAGAAAATATTATTTAATAATTAGAAATTTATTTAAATTATTATTTACAATTGAGAGAATTGAGGAGAGAGCGACATGTATAATTAGAAGCTTTTGATTTAGTATATAGTATTGATATTGATGAAGTTTTGTTGATTACCTAAAAAAATCTTATACAAGTTGGACTGTGTATGTAACACAGATCATAAGAAAGGGTTGGACTTTTAGCCAGATGTAGACAATGTCAAATAGAGACTAAACAAAATTCACACAGTTCATATTTGTCCCCCTTTTTCTTGTCATTGTCGTAAATGTAGTGCAATTACTATTGCGGTTTTGACAAAGTGCAAGCAAATGGTTTCCCATAACTATTTCATTTATACATGTATTTTTGTTAAAACTTATATGAGTTTCCGGATCTATACTTTGTTGGTCTGACTAATCATATACTTCCTAGCGCTGGCAATTGGGGTAGTTGCCCATTGCTTAGATTCATGCAATGGGCATGTGATGGCCCTCCTTGATTACTAATAGATCAGGTTCTGTCATACCAACTTGCCCTTGTTATGTGACCAGTGGCGGAGTTAGGGTGTGCTCGGGAGTGCTAGAGAACCCCTGGCCGGGAAAAAAAAGTTGATTTTTTCCCTATATATTTAGTATTTTTAAAGTAATATAAGATCTTTAAATGACATTTGCAACAAAAGTGATATCTAGCTCAAGTGTAAAGGAAGGAAGAAGAATAAAAAAATCCTGAGTTCAAATCTCAATTTCTTCACTTTTTATTTATTTTATTATATCATTATTCCTCACAAAATTTTAAAAATAATAATTCTTGATTTCTTTCTATATTTTTGGTTTCTCAAAACTATTTCAATAAAAGATGTCATATTTTGATATTTATATTTAAATTATATATTTAACGTTTTCTTTCAATATTGTTTTAAAAGTAATTCTTTGTGTTTTTTTTTCTATATTTTTGGTTTCTCTCAACTATTTAAATAAAAATATCATAAAAAAATCACAATTTTAGTGTTTTTTCAATTATTTTTGAAAAAAAATCTTCTTAATAGATATACACACTAAAAATATTTCACGAAATTTTTGAAGCACCCCTGGCTGAAATCCTGGCTCCGCCACCGTACGTGACACAAATATATGAGATGGGGTTATACCCATAGTTTGATAAAGGATCATCAACTAGGCAAATGTGAGACTTGTGTTTGAGTCCTCCATTGTAGGTCAGATCCTATCAAGCCCTTTGTAAAGGTGGTTGTCAAATCTGCAACTTGGCATGCTGCTGGATTCTTCTGATCATCTTGTAGACAGCAGTGGCGATTTCGTTGACTGTGTTCAGTTGGCATTCATCTTCCTTCTACACCATTATCACAAGCATCATCAGAATCCATCCACAGGAAAAGAAAATGGGAGATTTTTGTAACTTCAATTTTCAAGTGCAAACCTTTAAAGAGAAAGTGTAGAGCTCAAAGCCATCAATGGAGGTAACGTTAAGATGCAGGACGGTAAGATGTGCTGATTCCAGCTCAACCAGCATTCTGAGAAGCTGCTTCGGCTGCTTCCTCGAGAGCACTTTGACCGTTACATGCCGTTCCACCACCACCACCTCCACGTCCGCCACCGCCTCTGTTGGTGGCTCTCCAACAGGAGTGCTGGTGGCGGGCGACATTGTTGAGTATTGCGGGAAGCTGAAGAAATTGGAGAACACTGCAGGGGTGGTTGTTTGGTGATGGTGCTCAAGCTTGATTCTCTTGTTGTGGGACTGAAGGTATTGGAGGAATTGTTCAAGCTCCTTCACAAAATTAATCGCACCTCCCACTACTGATGCTTGGTCTCCCTGCATATTGATTTCCCAGAATAAATATTGGTACAAGTAAAACATGTTACAGTTATAAAATCAAAATTTACATTATTGTAGGACCTTGTTATGTATAGCCGTATAGGGGTGATATATGAGCCGAGTAGTTTGAGCTCGGCTCAGATCAAAGCTCGGCTCACTTGATTTAACCTCGAATAGCTCAATTTTTGTAAAATTTCCTTTAAATTACTATATTCTGTGCAAATAGGGTTGCTTAATGCTCGAATAAAGGCTCGGCTCGAGCTCGTTCATTTTCTAAACGAGCCGAGTATGAGCACATTTTTAAGCTCGAGTCCAAATTTAGACTCGGCTCGAGCTTGACTTGTTTCTAAACGAGCTGAATATGAACAATGAATACTCGACTTGTTTGACTCGAATAACAACCCTATTTATTTATGTATGATTTAATTCTATTTATATACATAATAAAGTAAAGTAAGGGGAGAAGGAAAACAGACCCTGTGAGAATAGGGAGGAGGCATGAGGGAGGCAAGGAGGGCGAGGTAGTTGTTCATCTGCTTCCGGCGGTTCCTCTCCACCTCGATGTGCATCCTTCGCTGCCTCTCCATCTCCGCCTTGTCCTTCTTCGTTGACCTCTCGTCGAACTTTCTTGTTCTCGTCCTCCTCTTCCTGCGACATCTTGCTATTGTAGCAGTGTCCTCCGTTGCCCCAGCCTCTACTTCGACGTCGTTTACATTGGAGGCCGGAATCACACAAGCTGCCTCATTCGAGGATGAGGCTGAGGACGACGAGACGGTATTGATAGGAGCAGTACACATAGGCCAATTGTTATGATCTTCATCTTCTCTTCTTATGCTTGTATTTGCTGTCGTCGTCGTCATTCTATGGCTGCTTGCATAGCTGCAGCTGGATTGTAGCTGCTGAAATACAACAGCTTCAAGGCTCATTTTCTCATCTATGGGTTTTTAAGGATGATGATATATAATGTATATATAGAGAGAGGTAGGTTAGGGGCAGAGGTGTATACTTGCATGGTTTAGAATCTATTGAACTTGTTCACTATTTTGAAAATCTTCTTCCAAGTGGGCAAGTAGCTATGTTTTTTTTTTTTTGAAAAGGAAAAAATTTGGCCAAGGGAATTAACCCTAGAAGCCAAGAGCATCCTTACGGATGAGACTACGAAGTAGAGAATCGTCCGGAATGATCGAAGTGCGGAGTACACTTTGGTTAACATTATACTCAACCGTATAAAATCATTAAGAATAGAACTATACACTCTCAATATCAAAAAATACAAGTATTTTGATTTTTCGATAAATTTTAAAAAATAGATAAAATATTAGTTTTTAATTAATTTTTAAAATAATTTTATATTTTTAATAATAAGTATGAAATTGTATATAAAAAAAAGTTTATACTTTGTATAGTTTTTAAATTCTCAAAAGCATATCAAAAAATAAAATGATTTATATTTTTTAATGAGGGAGTATAGTCTAAGGTTATTTTGTAAAAGAAATAAATATAAAAAAATGATTTGTTAAAAAAATGGTATTTTAAAAGGTGATTGATTTTGTGATAACTAATCCAACAACTAATATTGTTGTTTTTGTTTTTAAAAAATTATTATATCGACAACTTAATTCTAAATATGTCAAATCCAAATTAAAGGAGAAAACAAGAAATTTTAGATGGATTATTATTGATGCGAATCTAAATCTGTTTTTAATATTGGGGAGAAAACAACATTTCAAATCAAAGTGGTATCCAACGTCCAAAGAAACCCCATTTAGGGCTGACCCACTTATATGAGTCGAGTAGCTCAAGCTCGGCTCGGACTCAACTCGATAAAAGCTCGGCTCAAGCTCGTTCATTTTCTAAACAAGCTAAGTATATAGCACATTTTTAAGTTTGAATAGATCGAATTTTGTGAAATTTCTAAAATTTCTTTTAAGTTTTTATGTTCTGAGTAAATAGAGTTACTTAATGCTCAAAAAAGCTCGGTTTGAGCTCGTTCATTTCCTAAATGAGTCGAGTATGAGCACATTCTTAACCTCGAGTCCACATTTAGACTCGACTCGAACTCAAAGCAATACTCAGCTATTTCGACTCAAATAACAGCCCTAACCCCATTGTTTATTCATGTTACAACAAGCCTTTATTCTCGGGTGGCTTCTGTAGGATTATTTCTTATAAGATCGGGGGTGACCTCATACATGATCATATAGTACTATACTAGTAGGGCCTCAAAATGGATATTTGAACTTAATAATTTGCATTCAAAATATCGATTGCAACTTGCAAGTGTAATATATACATGAACTTATTAATACTTTGGTCGCTTTCGATTTCTCTGTGGAGTTCTAACAAGTAGCATGCGAATTCTCGCTATACATCATAAAATCATATAACGCGGTTTAGAAAATATGATGTAAGTGCAAGGGGCCAATATAAATTTTGTTCCTTTCTCATTAGGTTCATAATAAAAAACCAGTCATGCTATTCACACGGCAATATATCGCCACTGACATGGTGCCAATGCCGAGTTCCGAAGTAGGCATCCATTCTGCCTATGCCTACTTCCTAAGTCGGCAGACACTATACAGATGCCGAGTTCCTAAGTCGGCATATGGTCATACTTGGCCAGAGACGAAGGTCTATAAATAGGAGCTTGGAGGGATTATGACATGTCGACACCGACTCTCCAAGTCGGCATAGGGAGCCTAGCTGGGAATCTTGCAGGCTACGTGGATGGGACGGCCTAGCTGGGAATCTTGTAGGTGTCTGCCGACTTAGGAAGTAGGCATAGGCAGAATGGATGTCTACTTCGGAACTCGGCATTGACACCGTGCCAATGACGATAAATTCGTCGTGTGAATAACATGCCCCTAAAAAATTATTCGATTACGAGTAAATCGACAAAATGTTATAAGAATTGTTTTTTAAAAAAAACATTTGTGTTTCATGCGACATGATTATGCAGATCTCTAGTGCCACTGAACCGAAAAGGGATATGATCTTTCTACGGCATTAAAATCAACAAAGCGTATGAAGTTGTTCGTCTTTCGAGGGCATTGTCGAGGTCACTTCTGTAACTAAATTCATGACAATCACGCGTGTTTCTATGAATATATATGTACTCTACTTTTACTCGTAGAATTGGATCAGTTTACTTTTTTAAAAAAAAAATTGTATTTTCTCCCCGAATTTTCATCTTTAATTAGTTTTACAATCGCTTTAAATGCGAGAGAGTTGATATTATTGTCTATATTTGTTAATATTGTGGTTTTCACCCACCATTTTTTAAGGTTCTCATTAATTTGAAAGGTTACATGGCTAATTACTTACTGTGTATACAAGATCGAATTTATCATAAACCTATATTATATTAGATTATTGAGTTGATTTTTTTGCCCTCTCTCTAAAACTGTATAGGGTTGGAACTTGGAAGTTATAGTGTTTAAAGGGTGGTTTAGATAAAATAAACGCCTGTGCTAAATGCACCACAAATTTGTGGTGTTTGGGTATAAATAGCATCGGCCTAAATAAATATGAATATTTTTTGGTTTCTAAATAAATATGAATATAAAGATTGCTTAATAATGTACTACTATATTCATTGCTTAAAAAAGTGGGAACATTTCCGACCTTCAATAGTGCTTTTAATCTAATCATTTGTTCTCTTTTTGAGCTACTAATTACGTATTATAAATTCAATCATCACATACATATTACCTATTTTCATTCCCAATTGATATTTCTAAATTAAAATTCGGTTCTGGATCTACTTCACTCATAGTTTGACATTTATCTAATAATTATTGCAAATTGTAAAAAAATACACGAACCATATTTTGGAGTCTTAACTTTTAAGGACGGATCCTTGTATTTTTTTCTTTCTTTCTTCTTCTTTTTTATTTTTTTAAATATACCAAGGGCGGATGATCTGGCCTTGTACTAGTTTTTTTTAGTCTTACTCTCTTTCTTTTCTCTTTTTTTTTTCTTTTTAATCTCTTAGGATAGATCAAGGATCTGCCCTTTGTAAATATTTATTTTTTTACAACGGACAAATTTAGGATACATACATATATTTTTTCGACAACTTGCAATGAGTACTGGATCCGTTTGTTGGAGTGCATATAACACCTGCTCTCTATGCAATTATGCATATAGCACAATCCTTAAAATTCGATTATGCTATTCACACGGCTCCATATCGCCATCGGCACGGTGCATATGCCTAGTTCCGAAGTCGGCAAGCAGTCTGCCTATGCCTAGTTCCCAAATAGGCAGAGCATATGGAGATGGGCAATACCGACTTGGAGACTCGGTATAGGCAGTTCTCGACGTGACGTAAAGCTGTTGGATTCCCTGCCCAAGGCTGTGCTGCAGATGGATGGGACATGCCGATGCCGGTTCCCCAAGTCGGCACAGGCCTACCGCACAGCTACAACGATGAGACGGCCTAGCTAGGTGGAATCTTGCAGGTTTTTTCAGGGATGCCGATTTGGAGAGTAGGCATAGGCATGGGTAAAGTTCACCACCCCATCAAGCTGCCGATCTGAAAACTCGGCAATGACATTTTGAATGCCGATTCGAAAACTCGATATCGAGACCGTACCGATGACGATAAATTGACCCAAGCCTTGGTTTAAGAAATTCTAGAGGTCGGACCAAGATTTTTGATGAAATCACAAACCTATGAAAACTACCCTCAATTTTTAAAACCATATATTTAATAAGATTTTCACCATGTAAATAATAATCTTCTTTTCATTAAACTAAACTAAATCCAAATTGATTTATAAACTAACTGAAATTGAAAATAAAATTTATTTTTAAATAGGTTAGAATGAGTTTTTTTTTGGGAAATACAAATAAATCCCAATAACTTTATATGCACGATAGATTCATAAGAATCATAATATTCTTTGAAAATTCCAAAACGATACAATTTCACCATTTTTTTTTTTGGGAGTACTTGTCAATTTGTCACCCCAAAATATCATGAATTTGAAACCAAATTCAATATAGCCAACCATTAGGGGCTGTCATGTCCAACTTATCCAAAAAGAATATTTAATGGGCCCAATGAGCATGTATATGGGCCAATTGGCCCATTAAGTGACCCACTCCTGCATAAATGTCAAATCATTTGTATCACTTGTTATTTGTGGCTTTTTGATCTATCATAATATTCATTGCATCCATGGCTCCTCCTCCCGTAGCCGTTACGTTTAGGTTAAATTTAGTTTTGGAGTTTTTCTTTCCTCGTATGACTGTCACCTCTCAAGTGTAAAATGTTAACTTATCTCTACAGTAGCTCTGAAGAAAAAAAAAAGAAAAAAAACCCCTCCTAGACCTCTAAAAGATAAACAAAACTTTATGGGCAAAACTCCTTGGTGAAAAACACCATAACGCATAACTCGTCGCCATCATCACCGACATAACCCGCCACCTTTATGGATCTCCACCACATCACCGCTAGGGCAAGAAATTACTCATGAGTAATCGCTCCACCTGTCCCACCCGCATTAATTTTGCGGACGAAAACCCGCAAAAAAGTGGGTGACGAATGGAGCGGGTGCGAGTGAAGCGGGTGATGGATAGATTATGGGTGAAGATTTTTCACCCATCACCCGCCCCAATAGTTTACCCATTAACCCGCCTCATTCACCCGCCCCGCATACCCGCATAAAACCCTAAAAATCTATCTATATATATGTGTGTGATTTTACTATTTTACCATTTCCAATTGAAAATGTAAGTATTTTTTTTCTCTAATTGTAGTTGTCTATCTTTTTTTTTCATATTCAATAGAGATCGAACATATAATTTTACTTGTTCATTGGCATGCTAGGATACTGTGGTAGATCAACTCAATTATTGAAGAGGCAAAACATGCGATTATGCTACTATCTACTCTTTCAGTTCCATTCTCATCTATTTTAGTTTCATTTTGTAATTTTAAGTAACACGTTATTGTGATGTATGAGTGTATAAAACGTATTTGAATTCCATGAACTTATATTTTTTTTAGTGGAATAGAGCAAAGCTCTCTAATATTAAACAAATTACAAAGAAACAAGACGAGGCGTGGAAAAACCCCTAAAGTCCTTGTCAAGTAAAAACAAAACATTCAAAGGCGGATCAAAAAATAAATGAAAACCAACTGAAAAGGAAAAGGCAAACGAAACAAGGGAATCGACGACTGAGTTTGCTTCCCTAAAGACATGGCAGAGCTGGACATCCCAGTCACGCTGAAGAAAACCTTGGCATTGCTGAACCAGGCTGAAGAGGGGGTGAGTTGCTCTCATCGAGCCATTCACGAGTGTAACTGCAAGTAACGAATCCGTTTCGACAATAACCTTCCGAAAGCATTTATCCCAAGCAAGGGTCAAACTATCTAAGATACCTCACAATTCAGCCATCGGAACCATGCAATGTCCCATAGTGGGTAAAACCCATCACTCAATTACCCTGCTGGTTACGAATGACACCGGCAGCTGTGGCTAAAGCATTGGAGTTGACAACCTCATCAGAGTTGAATTTAATCTATCCGGAGCCCGGTTTACACCAGGAAACAAGTGCAGTAGATTTAATGTTTCTCTTATGGTGACTACGAACTTATATTTCTAGTATTTATAAATTAAATTTTAAGTTTTTATTCATCTTTCAAAGTTACTCAAAAAAATCATAACTACACCCATTGGGTATCCGCTCCACCCGCATCACCCGCACGGGGCGGATGAGGGTGAAGAAGTTTGCGGATGATGGGTGGAGCGGGTGAGATTATTTACCCACGGGGCGGGTGATGGAGTGGTGTCATTCACCCATAACCCGCCCCATTTCCACCCCTAATCATCGCACCAACTCCGCTTCCACCACCGAAATCCTGTGAACTCGGTCGCCTAACCAGAACATCAATTAACCTCTTAAGAGGTTACGGATCTCCTGGAACATAAGAATCTCATCTACAACCGAGTAATCTCGCCACTATCAACTCCCCATATCCTCTCTACGCCACATCTTTTCTTCCCATTTACCAGTGGTTGCCTCCATCGCTGTGTTGGGATCCACTACTCCCCATCATCAGCAGCTTCATCGGGGATTACACCGACCCCGCAGATATTTTTTTGGCTTGCAAGGATGTGATCTTTATAAGAAAAGGACCAAATCCTTGGGCTTCAAGGTTAACTCCTTGGAATGAGATAATTTATATTATAAGCAGGATGTGGGATGCATGAAAAAAAAATATAGATGGAGTGTATACGTATGTTGGTATGTAAGTAGAGGGTAAAATTAAGATTACAGACTTAGGGCTCGTTTGGTTTAAAGTTTGGAAAGGTAAAGGGAAAGTAAATGAATGTAGTCCATTTATAAAAATTAATGTTACCCTCTCATCCCAACTTTTTATACAAAATTGATTTTGTTACTTCTTATTTCAATCACTCATTTAAGCAAGGAGTAACCATATTCCATATATTTCTCTAATCATTATCCTTCTATCTTATTTTTTTTTATAAAAAAAATAGCATTATTCTATTATCAAGATATATTTTTCTATACAAAATTTGTTTTCATTTCGTTTACCTTGCATGCTTATACCAAATGAGCCCTCAATGTGATGAATCTGCACAGTATAATAGGAGGGCGTCCATTAAACCGTGAAAGGAAGTAAAATAGTTCTTTTGTTCAGCAAAATATTTTATTTGCTATTCACATGGGGTAATTTCATACATATTATACTTTTGTCAAACGGAGCGAGTACTAAACTGTTAACTTCATTCGTTTTCTTTGGAAAAGAGGAATTTCCTTTCGAGTCTCAAACGAGAGGAGATCTCATACACCCCCAAATACACCCTTGAGTGTGACACAAAAATAGTAAGGGTATATATTTATGATAAAAAAATTTTAAAAATTATATTTATGTTATAAATAACTAATGATATATATTTGTTTAATTTTATCATGAAAAATAATATTTTGAAAAATATTTAAAATTGAAAAGATGATTATTTGATGATAATAATTTTAATATTTTTTAAAATGTGTTTTTTCATGAAAAAATTACATAAATATATGTCATTGGTTATTTATAACCTAAATATAATTTTTAAATTTTTTTTATCATAAATATACACCCTAACTATTTTTGTGTCACACCCAAGGGTGTACTTGAGGGTGTAGTAAGAGATCTCCTCTCGTCTCAAACACGGTTTATTGAATTAAAAAACATGATATACATGAGGGTCATGCGTGAAAAGTAGGTGAACCACTTGGGATTTATCAAAAATTTGAATGCATTGTTTGGGTTTGAATCTCAATCTTTTGTGATTTTTGCATTTCTTTGCTTGTAACATGATGGCCCTTTCATCTACCAAACTTTGGACTTCTTAATTTATCTTGATCGGGTACTGTGTGATCCATACTCTTGGCATGGTACGTAGGTCCGCGACCACTACACCAACTTGTGATTGATGGACTTCTTAGTTTACTTGACATTAAAGATATTTAATACGCTTCGGATATATACACCGCAAATCCGCACGTTAATTATGACGTGCATGCACGTTTAAAACAACGTGCATGCACGTCGTAATTAACGTGCAAGGTGGATAGATCCCAAAGCGTGCCTACGTGCACGAGCGTAATTTTTTTAAAAAAAAAACGTGTATGCACGTCGTATTTGACGTGCATGCACTTTGTTAATGATGTGCATGCACATTGTTAATGATGTGCACTATTGCACATTGTTAATGATGTGCATGCACGTTAATAAAGACGTGCAATATTTGCACGTTGTTAAGGACGTGCAAACCCTAGTTTGCTAACGACGTGCACAGTTCCACACTTGCACGTTAATAAGGACGTGCATGCACGTTAATAAGGACGTGCAAATCCTTAATCATCATTTGCGGTGTATCTAACAAGACCCTATTTAATATTTCAAATCCTTATCCCGTAAAAAAAATACCACTATTTGGAGCCCAACTAGTCAGTCTATAGCCCAAAGATCACACAGGCCAACCCACTAGACCTCACAAAAACAGACCGATCAAAACCAGGCCCAACTTAATCAACGCTACAACAATTTGTTTGAGTTAGCCCAATAGCTTCTTAAACATTAAATCATTTATGTATATAGGTTATACTATATGATAATAGTGTATTAAATAAGAATAAGAAAATTATCATGTGAGTACATACGTTCACCACTTCACCCGATGATAACTGTGAATGAGTTACCTTTTTATATAACGTTACGTTGGTATTTGGTAAGACTTTTGAAAAAGTTTATGCAACTTTTGGTCAAATTAGTATGTTTTTAATTGGTGCATTTTAACACAGAAAGTTAAGCCCTCTCTTTTAAAATAAATATTATTTAATTTTTTACACGTCTTTTAAAAAGGTAAAAACTCTATAAAATATTATTTTTTTAATCAATTTTTTTATATAGAATATTATTTTTTACCTTTTTAAAAATATGTACAAAGTCAAGCGATATTTATTTTAAAACGGAGGTAGTATTAACTTTAAAATTGATAAAAAAAAAAAATTTGGTAAAACTAGTGTGCTTGATGTACTTCTTTTTGGTAGAATAATTGATGTACATCCTTTTTATCCCAAAATTTGGTAAAGGAAGTGCATTTATACTTAATGCGCTAGTTTAATTTTTTTTTTATTAGGTAAAAATTCGGATGGAGAAACCCTATCCGAAAGTATCCTTTCGGATGAGGTCAAGAAGACCTGTATCTAGGTATAGGTCAGGCCCCCTGGTAGAGTAGCAAAGATGTGCAACCTTATCCGCTACCCGGTTACCAATACGGGGAATATGTGATACACTAACATTATTTATTCCTTGGAGAAGACTTTGGATATCTGACATAATCATTTCTATTTCCCAAGGACACCCAACTTGTGATCTTAGATAGTCCGTGATAATCTTAGAGTCTCCTTCTATTATTAGATCGGTTATTTTTAGTTCTCTAGCTTTTGCTATCCCTAGACGTAGGGCTAAGGCTTCCGCTATAAGAGGTGATTGTCCACCCTTAGCTTTTCCGCCAATGTTGATTGGTTCTCCACGCCAGTCTCGGATGATGTATCCAATGGAACTATTTGTGGTTGATTTAAATGATCTGTCAAAATTTAGCTTATGTTTGCCCGCCGGAGGTTTCCTCCAACGGTAGGTTTTCCTATTGTTCTCAAAGAGCCATTTTCCCTTACTTTGTTTTTGTAGGTCATCATCCTCTATCTCATTCCATCTGCTAGCCTTCCTCCAGTTATCAATATTGTTCACGATCATTTTCTTAATAGCATCTGCAGAGGGGATGATTTCATTTCTAAAGATTGTTTGATTCCTTATAAGCCAAATGGTCCACCATCTGATTGCCATCTGTTGTTTCTTCTCCATGGGTAGAGTGGAACCTAAGATTTTTAGAATTTGATTCATATCTCTGTTTTCTGTAATTAAGTTGTTAATGTTTTGAGATATTTGTCCAGGGAATTGTTGTTGGAAATTGTTGATGGGACATTCTATGAATAGGTGAATATCATCTTCCGTGAACTGGTTGCACAAGATACATGTGTTTGGTACCGCCACCCCTTTAAGGGCCAAACGGGTAGCCGTGGCGAGGCCTTTTTGTTTTATTTTCCAGATGAAGTTCTTAACTTTTGGTGGGGCGTCGAGTTTCCAGATCCAAGAGAATTCATCTGAAGGTCTTTGTGGTGTGGATGAGATTAAGTTATAGGCACTTGTCGTTGTGAACCAGCCCTTTCTGGCGGGCCACCAATACAGTCTGTCTGCAAGGGGGGTGATTGGCAAGAGGATTTCCATAATTTCCTCTACTATGGGCTTAGGAAGCACCGATACAAGTTTCTCCTTCCACCATTGTCCTCCAATAATGAAATTGCTTACGGAATCATGTGGATTAATGTTATGTTGAGAATCTATTTTGTCCTTTAGAGGTGTCGTTGCAACCCAATTGTCTTCCCAAAACTTAATTGATTTCCCATCTCCAATCTTCCAGATGAGTCCCGTTTTGAATTTCGGGATTAGAGAACTTAGTTTCGACCATTGCCACGAGGCATTGCCTTTCCTATAATAGGTAAGGATATGGTTGTCTTTTAGATACTTGTATTGTATAATTTTGACCCAGTTATTTTCCGGTTCAGCTAGAATTTTTCAGAGAAGTTTTAGTTGAAGAGCTTCATTCATATCTTTGGTTTTTCTAATTCCCAGTCCTCCATCCATTTTTTATTTACATATTTTGTTCCAACTGATTAATGGGCTATGTTGCGCATCTTTGTTCCAGAAAAAAGTTCTGTTGATTTGATCGAGTTGTTTGTGAACCGCTACCGGGAGCATGAAGCTCTGCATTGAGTATAAAGGTTTTGATGATAAATTAGATTCTATTAGGGTTGCTCTGCCCTGTTGTGAAAGGGCATTAGCACGCCATTTACTCAATTGCTCTTTAGATTTGCATATTATTTCACCAAAAGTTTCCTTGGTAACCCTCCCATTTATGATGGGACACCCAAGATATTTTTCCAAGTTTCGTTCTAGGGGTATGTTTAGAATTCCTTCTAGGTCTCGGGCTCTTGATCTAGGAATACCTGGGGTGGTTTGAAAGGACGATTTATGATAGTTTACTTTTTGCCCTGAGAATTTACAATAGTCATCAATTATCTCTTTAACTTTTTTACATGCATAATTACTTCCTTTCGAAAATATTATTATATCGTCCGCAAAGGCCAGGAATGGAACGCATGGGCCCGAATGGCCAAATTTAAATCCGATGCTGTTGTGGGTAGTTTCTGCATCCAACGAAAGTTTACGAGCAAGGATTTCTGCCCCGAGGAGGAAGAGAAACGGGGAGAGGGGGTCCCCTTGCCTCAAACCCCTAGAGGGTTTGAAAAGATCTGTAGGGCCATTGTTTACTAAAACAGAGAAGGAGACTGTAGTCACACATTCCATAATAATATCCACAAATTTTTGGTTGAATCCAAATTTCTGGAGAACTGCTTTCGTGAAGTGTCAATCTACTCTGTCGTATGCTTTCTCCATATCAAGTTTTATTGCAGCCCAACCCTTGGTACCTTTTCTAGTGCGAAATGAGTGAAATATCTCGTGTGCTATTAGGATATTGTCTTGGATTGCTCTGTCGGAAACAAAGGCTCCTTGTAATGGGTGTATAAGTTTTCCAATTACCATTTTCAGTCGTTCTGTTATTATCTTTGAGATGATTTTATATAAGGTAGAACATAGGCTAATCGGGCGATAGTGTGTAGTCATGGAAGGGTTATCATTTTTTGGTATAAGGGAGATAAAAGTGTGGTTAATTTGTTTTAACAGCTTGCCCGAATGAAAGAGAGCTTTTGTAGCCCGGATAATATCGGAGCCAACGATGTCCCAATATTTTTTGTAGAACTCAGCCGTCATTCCATCAGGGCCGGGGGATTTGTTGTTCCCCATTGAGAAGACTGCCTTTTTGATTTCACTATTTGTTGGTTGTTGAATAAGTGATTCGTTTTCCTCTTCTGTAATGATCGGGTTGACTCCGGAAAGGTATTCTTCTAATTGAGGGGCCCTATACATTTGTTCCCGACTAAATCTTTTCTCAAAGTCTCTTTGAATTTCCCTTTTAATATTTTCATCGCCAATTATGTTGGTTCCTTCTGCTGAGGTAATTGTACGAATTATCTTTCGATTTCTTCTCCCTGAGGCTACTCTATGGAAATAGGAGGAGTTGGTATCTGCTAACTTTAGGTGTTTTGATTTAGCTCTTTGGTTCCAGTAAGTTTTGTGGAAAAGGAGTAGCTTTTCTCTTTTAGACAAGAGATTTTGTTCTTTTGTGTATGATTCTGGGTTTTGGTTAGTTTGTTGGATTGATTGTATTTCGATTAGAGCCTCATCAACTTCTTGTAATTGTCGGAAGATGTTTCCAAATGTTTTCTTATTCCAAATTTTAGCCTTTTGTTTGAGAATCTTCGATTTGTGTGTAATTCGGAACATAGCAGAACCAGCACATGAAGCTCTCCTAATGCGCTAGTTTAAGAATTGCTCTAGTTGTATGGGACGGGGTTAATAAACTGACTAAAATTATAAACATGGTAAAATTTATAAACTGTTGGTAAAAGTAGTTAAAATTTTAAACAACAAGATAATCTCCGTATGGGGAGAAAAACAGTTTATTTGTAAAAAGTGTGGTTTATTTGGTTGTTATTAGGGGTATTGTGGTACTTTCAAACCAAATAAGATAAAAAGAATGGGGTAAAAACGTCTTTTGGAAAATAAACATCTAAAAAAAGCACCGAAAAGGAGCTTATTTTTTAACTTCTTTTTTAAACTTTTTTTCATGTTTTTTGTACCCCATACAACCTTTTTACCTGTTTATAAAATAATTAGGTGTTTCTACTTAATTTTTAAGTGTTTATTTCAACACCCCTACGCACCCTATATGTTGTACTTTGATAAATGTTAATTACAAAAAAAATTATTTCTAATTTGTTTTCCCTATGAATATATCTATTTTATTTAAAAAATAATCTTATATAAATTATGCATATTTTCATTTTTGTAAAAATTCTTTCCATGAATATATATATAGGGTAAAAACTTTTGTAACTTATATGCAAAATTCATTAATCTTATACACAAATTCATGTATCTTTTTTTATGAAAGAATGTGCAGGGATTTATACAATAATACAAGACGCAAAATTGTTTTTATACAGAACACAATCACATGGCTGTAGTCCTCTATAATTATTCTTTTTTATTTTTTGGTTGGATCCTCTTTAATTCTATATATTATCTCTCAATTATTCTCTTATTGGTGGGTGCGTTTAAATTACAGAAAAATGTTATAAAAGTATAAATGAGTTGGTTTTACTACTCCCTCCCTTCATTAAAAAATATTTATCTTTACTAAATACAGTTAAATTATTTATAAAATATTAAAAATTTCAATATAATTTCAGATTTATTTATTATAAATGTATGTTAATAATATTTTTTCAAATTTTAAAATTATTAAAAAGATTATCTAAAAGTCAAAAAGTCCCAACATTTACATTTTACATCGGTGGGGGGTACAATTATTGATGAATCGCAAGTGGTTCACCTACTTTCACTCTACATTTCAAAGGTGACATTTTTTCCACATTTATGGTTTCATTATATTCCATAAAATTCACTACTAGAAGCATTAAAAAAAAAGTCATGTTTCAGTATTAGTTATAAATTTAATTAGACAACTTAAAAATCAAAAGCAGTAATTAAAGAGAAAGTAAGAAATATGAAAACAAAGAATGGAGTTGTATTAAAATGTAAAAAAAAAATGGATTATTAATGTACAACGGATTCACAGCCAACGTACAGATCGATCTCCACAAATGCCTAATGAGAATCCATCGTCATCTAACACACCAATCTCAATCAGATCTCACTCCATAATAATAATAATAATAATAATAATAATATATAAACATTAAACATTAATCACCGACTTAACAAAATTAAATAAATTTAAAAGTACACTAAAAATAAAAATCCCAACAATTTAATCACAGGACAAATAAATAGCCGAAATTAACAAAACGAATTTCAACGGGAAGAAACGAAAAAGGGGGAAAAAAATCTGTCTCTGTCTCCTCAGTCATCAGAGAATGAGGGCGGCGGCGAGGGACCCGAGGAGGGCGGAGCCGGCGACGGCGGCCTTGGAGAGGGAGAAGGCGGCGTTGTCGCTGGGAGCGTTGTTGCTGCCGGGAGTAGGGGCCGGAGAGGAGGTAGAAGGGGCCGGTGGAGAGGAGACAGGCGAGGTTTCGGGAGTGGAGGCGGCGGACGGGGAGAGGGAAGGGGATGCGGTGGAGGTGGAGGGAGAGGGAGTGGGGGAGGAGGCGGGGGTGGGAGAGGGTGGAGATGCGACTGGGACGGGGGAGGGGGTGGCTGCTGGGGGAGTGGCGGTGGGAGTGGAGGGAGTGGGGGAGGGTGCGGCGGTGGTCGGTGGAGGAGAGGCGGTGGTTGTTGGGGGAGAGGCAGGGGGAGTGGCGGTGGTGGTTGGGGGAGTGGCGGTGGATGTTGGGGGAGAGGCTGTGGTGGAGGAGGGGGAGGCGGCGGGGGATTGGGCGGAGCAGGAGGCGGCGAGGAGGGCGAGGAGGAGGAATGCACTGAATTTGGAGGCCTCCATTCTTCTTCTTCTTGAAATTGGAATTACAGATTCAGATTGCAAGAGAGATGAAGAGAGAGAGAGATCTGATCTGAGTGGGTTTGTGGAGCATTGAAGAGAGTGTGGGGTATAAAAAGAAGAGAGGGAGATGTTACCGTTACTAATACAGTACAAGAATAAATATAAATTAAAGGATTCAATTTAAATTAAATTCCTATTTTATTTATATAAAATTATTTAATTTATATATATATATATTTATAATAATGTTTGAAAGTGGGACTTTAACATTTTCACATATAAAAAGGATTGTATATGATTTATTAAAAATTAAATAAAATATATGGAAGGCTATAAGTAGTTTATTACTCTCTGATTGGAAATATAAATTTATTGTTTTTTTAATACGTTTTTTAAAGAGTTAAAAACTATATAAAATAACATTTTTTATTAATTGTTTTACGTAGTATATATTACTAATAAATATATAATTAGGTAAATAAAATAATAAAAAAATATATTCTTTTATATAGTTTTTAACATCTTAAAAAATGTGTCAAAAAGTCAAAATCATTTATATTTTCAAATGGAGTTTTAAATGCTTTTTTTATTTTATTTTATTTTGTTTGATAAGGGGGGTTTGGGTTTAAAGTAATTTACCAAAAACCAAAATGAATGGGGGAGGCAAGTGGGGAATGTGAATGTACAGCCTGGATTTATGAATGGGCTAGCTCATCAGGAGCTGTGCTGGACTGCTGCTTGTTGTTTTTTTTTTTTTTGATTTTTTTTTTTGGGTGTCCGGTTGTCTTTTAAGCTAAGCTTATCAGTTTTACATGCATGACTCTTTTTGATAAAGACAGGCTGTTTTTAACTCCGTATATTTACGTGTTGATGGACGATCTGTAAAAATACTCAGTTTGTATGTCTTTGTATACAACCGAGTATTTGTAAGTGGTCGGCGTGCTAATTGGCCGGTGGAGATTTTTAGAGCTGAAAAAAAGATTAAAGTACCATTTTTTTTTATTAGGTAAGATTTTGGGTAGGACAAGCCTACCCGATAGCATCCTTACGGATCAGATCCTGAAGACCGGGATCATTGAACCTCTTACCCTTGGCAAAGCGGTTAAGGTGTGCAACCTTATCAGCCACTTTATTGCCATCGCGGGGCACATGAAAGAAGAAAACGTTGCCAACCCCTTGGAGGAGTAGTTTAATATCAGATTAAAGTACCATTTCACCACCATTATAAAATTAAAATAGCTAGCGTTTACAGTGTTATTATTACAAATACACTAATACACCCTCTATTCTAAAATACATGAGTTTTTAGGTGATAGTTTTTGTTTCAAAATAAATGGTCTTTTATGTTACAAAAACTATGCCTCTATTTATAGAGCTATGCTGACTACAACTGTGCTCATAACCAACTAACAACCTAACCTATCAGTAATTAACTATGGTAGACTAACAACTAACTATAGTAAGCTATCTCTATAGCCCCCCCTCAAGGTGGACGAGTGGGATGGAATACGAGACCCAACTTGCATGCCAAAGAAAAGGATCCTTTAAAGGACCAGGGGTGGCAGTCGCCCCCCTCCTCCCGGCCAATCAAAAATAAAATTTAATATATATGTTCTTCTCGTCGATAGCTTTGATTTGATATATTATAAGCTCAAATCCGATACCCGAGTAAAAAGTTATAAACATTTAAAGATTGAACATGTATATCATTTACCTAACTGATATACTTCCATCGTAATTATCGTTTGTTAAACATTGTAACATAATACTCCCTCCGTTAATTAAAACTTGACGTTTTCCTATTCACGCACGCTTTTTTAGGTGTTAAAAACTATATAAAATATTAACTTTTTTAACATATTTTTTTAAATAATTTCATACTTGTTACTATTAATTATGAATTTATAAAAACAAATTTAAAAAAATGTTAATATTTCATATAGTTTTTATCATTCTAAAAAAGTGTGTATGAATAGTAAACGACAAGTTTTAATTAACAGAGGGAGTACTATAATTAAACTTGAAAACTTCATATTAGCATGCTATATTAAAATATTTAAAAACCGTGAAATAAAGCATATACGATTTATATTTTTATTCTGGTTACACATTCATAATATTGATGATTTTCGGAAAAAAAAAAATTTAGGGCTTAATTTTCCGCCCCTCAACTAATTGTATCAGGATCCGCCACTGGTTGAACAACCCCCAAAGGTTTAGTAAGCAAGTCAGCTAGCTGATTGAAAGATTGAACATGAACAATGTAAATCAGGCCATCACGAACCAACTCCTAGATGAAATGACATTCAATTCGTAAGTGCTTTGTGCGCTCGTGGAAAACAAGGTTGATGGCCAAGTGTTGAGCAACCTTATTATCGCAGAAAAGAGGAGTGTGCTTATCTGTGGACGGATGCAAATCCTCTAGTAACCCTGTAATCCAAACAATTTCGCTTCTAGTTGTAGACATACTCTGATTCTCGCTTTCTTCAGATGATTTGGACGCGGTTTTTTGTTTCTTCGTCTTTCAGGATACTAAAGAATCTCCAAGGAAAACACAATACCCCGTCAAACTTTTGCTAGTATCTCTGCAGCTACCCCAATCAGCATCACAATAAGCTCGAAGAGAAAGAGAGCTTGAGTGCGGGTAGAATAATGAACAATATATGAACCGTACCCTTGAGATACCGGAGGAGAAACAATCATGTGAAGTGTACGAGGTGTATACATGAACTGGATGAGTTGTGCTGCACTATGTAAGCAATGTCAGGACGAGTTAAGGTTAAGTACAACAGACGACCCACTAGCCACCTGTAAGACTCAGGATCATCCAATTCATCTCCATCATGAACACTTAAATGCAACTTCCTTTGCATTGGAAATTTAGCTGTTTTGCAATTCATCACTGTAGCATTTGAAAGAAGATTAGTAACATACCTTCACTGATTAATCATGATGCCAGATGGGGAAGGAGAGATCTCCATCCCCAGAAAATAGCGAGCAAGACCCAAATCTTTGTTCGTGAAGGTTGTATCCAGAGTAGCTTTGATAGCAGCAATAGAACCATTGTCATTCCCTGTAACTAGTATGTCATCGACAAATAGAAGCACCACTTTGAATAGCTCATTCTTGTGTTTAACAAACATGGAATGATCATGTTGAGACTGAGCAAACCCAACAAGAACCAAGTGCTTAGTGATCTCAATATTCCATTGATGACTCGCTTGCTTAATCCCATACAATGAGCGTGTCAATATGCAAACTTGACCAGGCAAAGCAAGATCATAACCAGGAGGATGACTCATGTAAATTTCTTCATCCAAGAAGCCATGGAGGAACGCATTATTGATGTCAAGTTGATGCAAAGGCCAATCTTCTACTGATGCAACTGCTAAGAGCAATCGAACAATGGTTAACTTGGCAACTAGAGAAAAGGTCTCCTTATAGTCTCTGTCCTTTACTTGATGAAGCCCTTAACAATGAATCAAATCTTATATCTCTCAAGTCTCAACCTCACCACTGGGTCGAAACTTGATTTTAAAAACCCACTTACATCTAATGGCATGCTTTCCAGCAGGTAAAGATGTCAAAATCCAAGTACGATTGTTCTCAAGTGCCTCCAACTCTTTATTCATGGCACTAACCCAAGCAAGATCATTATGTGCTTGAGCAAAGGAGCATGATTCAACAACTGACAGCACATTGAACAACGAACATATGTAATCAGGGGAATAAATTTGCAAATCCTCCTTTCTTATCACACTAAAAGCTGGAGAGGAAGTGTCCAATGACCCATCAGGAACAAAACGAGTAGAAAGAGATGTATAGACAATGTCATGGAGTTTAGCAGGCCTGACCAGTCTCCTAGCTAGTTGGTCGAGCTGCTGGGGATGAGGCAGGGGCAGCGACACACTCTCAGAACTGATTAAAGTGCTATCAACATGAGGGGATACAAAATCTGAGACATGGGTAGCTAAACCAAGATCATCAAATCCAAGGCTCAGAGGTGCTAAAAGAGGAACAAAGGAAGGAGAATTAGTGGCCAAACTTGTTCTTCTAGCCATATGATCACCATCATCTTCACCAAAAGTGACCAAGGGAAGCACAAGAGACAAGGACCGAATAGAATCAAAGGAAGAAAGTTTGTAGAGGAAGATATTTTCTTTAAACACCACATCCCTGCATACAAATAGCTTGTGTGATTCAAGATCAAAGAGTTTTTAAGCCTTCTGGCCTGATGGGTAACCTACAAAAACACTCCTCTTATTGGTGGCCTCAACACAGAAGAACCTTGTGAAACAACACCTCATAAGGTGTTTTCACAACAACACAGAAGAAGGCAACATATTTATCAAATAAGTTGAAGCCAACACACATTCTCCCTAGAATTTGAAAGGCAACCCAGATTTAACCGACGTGCTCGAGCTGTTTCAATAAGATGCCTATATTTTCGTTCAAATCTACCATTTTGCTCAGGTACATGAGGGACAGATCTTTGATGAACAATCCCATTGTTCCTGAACAACTTAGTGACACGAGAATTCACAAACTCTGTGCCATTATCTGTTCGTACCATTCTAACAGATGAAGAAAACTGAGTACGGACAAACTGCAGAATCAGAGAGAACACTTGATCTTTGCTACGAATTAAGTAAGTCCAAGTGCTCCTAGAGTAATCATCTAGGATAGTGAGGAAGTATTTAGTTCCACAAATAGAAGCAACCTTATACGGACCCCAAAGATCCATGTGTACCAGTTCAAACATGGAAGAAGCAATAGAATTACTGGACTGAAAAGGAATTTTACGCAGCTTAGACATATGACAAACATCACAATCCAGAGAGTTACCATGTACCCTCTTAGCAAAATGAAAGTGCTGAAGTTTAGACTATGAAGGATGTCTAAGCCTGGCATGTTGTAGCCTTATTTGATCATAAGAAATAGGAAACACATTGAAACTAGAAGCACCTGTAATCCTTTTGATGCTAGTATCCCTTTGTGATTGACAGCTAAACTTTGTGAACTTGTAGAGACCCCCACATCTATGACCAGTAGCAATGATTTCCCTAGTTGAAATGGCCTACAGAATGCAATGTCGTTTAGAGAAAATGAAAAGGAATCCATCATCATCAAGAAGCTTAGAAACGGATAGCAAATTATGCTTGAAGTGTGGCATGTATAACACATCTTGCAGCAATATTTTGTCATTCAGTTGCACTTTCCCAGAATGCCTCACAACCTGGCTCTGATACCATATTAAGATTTAGATCAAGCCTAAATCTAGCAGTTAATCAAGCAACAACAAAAGAACAAAGAACAAAATGTGTATTGAATGCACACCTTTTGGCTATGGCGGCAGAGAGAAATTGAGATGTATGAATTCCATTTAGTTATTTCTGTAAAAGAGTTCAAAGAAGAATTAAAGTACACCACTAAGCTACGCCTCTATTTATAGAGCTATGTTAACTACAATTGTGCTTATAACCAACTAACAACCTAACCTATCAGTAATTAACTATGGTAGACTAACAACTAACTGTAATAAGCTATCTCCATATGGAGTCTGATTCGAAACTTATTTACAATCTCATTAATAAGATTTTCTTTAGGTGAAGTAGAACTAATAGATTGCCGATAATTTATATAATGCTACTTTTAATGTTTTAGTAAGATTATACTAGTATTTGTTAGAAAACCCTCCATATGTTTTTTTTAATTTAATTATATAGGAGATACGAGAAATTGTCATCAGTTAAATTACTAACTAGAGTTACATATATATTCGATTCGATGCTTTCTTTTCTTATATATTCGATGTTTTCTTCTTTGTTGCGAAAAGTAAAACCTGAGTGGAGGGTATTTTAATTAGTAGAAGCAAAGAAGAGATTGACAAATGACAAAAACAAAGGACATGTGGAGGTCAGTGATTAGTCAATTATCTCCATCACATTCACATTCATCATTCATGGAGGTGGTGGTACGACGTCCTAACTACTATATACCCATTTATATTTGTTTTCTTATACATATATAATATATAGATGGGGAAAAATAATTACAAATTTCATTATATTTGTTGTAAATAAGATAGGACATTTTTTCTCAATTTGAATTGGTACAGCTTGTGTAATGTGTATGGTGGTGGTAATTAGCTGTATTTTGTGTGGGGGCGGTGTTTCGTGTTCACAAAATTGTTGACAAAGACGCCCAAATTACCATTTTTTTTTATAATGATGATACAAAATGTGTTTCGCTGTCAACATTATATGTGTGCCTTTTATATATATATATAAAAAAAACATTTTCTAAAATAAGCAATAAAAATGTGCAATAAAATGATATATGAGTTGGTAATAAATTTCCCTATTTAATCATATGTTTTTTAACAAAAAATACGAGGATGGAATAGTTTTAGGAAAAAAATAAAATAAAATCCCTTTATATATACATCTTTTTGATATTTATTATTCATTTTTATGAAAATTAATAGAAGCCCAAAAAACGTACTAACATATAAGTTTGATGTCTGCGCTCATAAAGACTTGAAAATGTATTTATTACGGAGTATGTTGGTAAGGTAACTATTTACACTAATAAGGGTATGATATGATATTTATATAAAATGACCAAAGAAACACTTAAATTAAGTGTGTTAATACAATAATATTTATTAGTTTGATTAAGCAACTGATGATAATCCATTTTATGTTACATAAAATAAAGGAAAAAGTATTTTAAAAAATATGAATTTAAGATAATCGTCTACTCGACTCATATGATAGAATTGCATATATTTATTAGAAAAAAAATTGCTTAAAAAAGGGGATAAATCCTCAAAAATAGATTTAAAAATTGGCTGAATTATGAAATCTGATAAAAAAAAAATTCTCAAATCAATCAAGAGATTGGAAAATTTAATACGGAGTACATTATATGATTTATATATATATATAGGGTTGGGTTCGGGTGAGAAGCACACTACCGGTGAGAAGGAAAGAAGTGATTTGATTGGTCCACGTGTCCAAAAATAAATTAAAAATAGGAGACACGCGGATTCCACCGATTAATTAGTAACACCCACCCAAATTAATTAGTAACACCCCCACTCTCACAGTAACGCTAATTAATTACACGCGCCAACACACAAAACTTACTAATTAACGGTACATATGAAAAGTGTTTACATGGACTTTTAAAAATTATTTTTTGGCATTTTCACTTGTTAAAAAAATATAAAAAATATATTTTTGGGTGTATTTTAATTTTATCTACACATAGACACCCACTTTGTATATGTTTTGTTGAAAAAAAAATGTGGTTTCACAAGCTATAAAGAAGTGGTTCATCAAGTTACCAAGAAGTGGTTCAGCCCTTTTACTCTTAATGGTTCAGCCCTTTTATTCATAGTGGTTCAGCCCTTTTTACTCTCAGTGGTTCAGCCCTTTTACTCTCACTGAACCACTCTCTATTTAGTCACTGAACCACTCTCTATTTAGTCACTGAACCAATCTCTATTTAGTCACTGAACCAATCTCTATTAAAGTCACTGAACCACTCTCTATTTAGTCTCTGAACCTCTCTATTTAGTCACTGAACCACTCTCTATTTAGTCTCTGAACCACTCTCTATTTAGTCACTGAACCAATCTCTATTTAGTCGCTGAACCACTCTCTATTTAGTCACTGAACCACTTCCTATTTAGTCTCTGAAACAATCTCTATTTAGTCACTGAACCATTCTCTATTTAGTCACTGAACCATTCTCTATTTAGTCACTGAACCAATCTCTATTAAGTCACTGAACCACTCTCTATTTAGTCACTGAACCACTCTCTATTTAGTCACTGAACCACTCTCTATTTAGCCACTGAACCACTCTTTATTTAGCCCTGAACCAATCTCTATTTAGTCACTGAACCAATCTCTATTTAGTCACTGAACCAATCTCTATTAAGTCACTGAACCACTCTCTATTTAGTCACTGAACCACTTGGTATAACCTCTGAACCACTTGGTATAAATCTCTGAACCACTTGGTATAAACCTCTGAACCACTTGGTATAAACCTCTGAACCACTTGGTATATATATATACACATTATACATTACACACCTACAAATTAAATACACATTTCATCATATAGATGCCTTTCTTCATCCAAAGCGATCTAAATCTACATTTTTCTGGCATAAAAAACATGTGTTGTATTCCATTATCATCTACTGCATTCCACTGTGCAAGGGAATTTACAGCTTCTAAATTCCAGAAATTGGCCTGGGAGAAGTCGTGCTTTGCGGGGACGCCGCCGGAGACGGAGGGGCCCACCTGCCAGACCTGGTTGACGGAGGAGGTCTTGTAGGGGAGGTGCCAGGTGGCGAAGAGCGTGAGGGTGGAGGAGGAGTCGGAGACCTTGAGGGAGAGTGGGCCCGGAGTGACGGAGGAGTAGGACTGGACGTCGAGGGTGGAGACGGAGACGAAGCCATTGGGGGACTTGTAGGCGAGGAGGGCCTGGGATCCGGCCATGTCGGTGGAGGTGGGGTTGATGGCCCAGGCGATCCAGCCGGAGGACTTGGCGGGGGGAGTGGGAAGCCATGTAGGAAGGAGGAAGAAAAGATGTTCAGATCTGAGGCAGGGCTTTTAGATCTGAGGCATAGCTGTGGTGGAGAAGAAAGCGCGTGAGAGCGTTTTTTATTTTTTAAATTTAGATCTATATGAACCAATAAGATTGCTTCTTTCCTTCTTACTAGACCGATAGCTTCTCACTTGATCTCAATCCTATATATATATATATATATATATATATATATATATATATATATATATATATATATATACACGATAACTTGTATGAGTCTTTATTTATAGTTTGTTTGGAGTTACCAAACAAATTAATTAGAACGTGATAATGATTTAATTTGACGGGGCACAAAATCAATCAAGAGATTTATATATAATAAGGGGTGGTTGTATATATATAACGTGCAATGGTCGTCCTCCACCGACAAAACCAAATACACAATCGAGAATTTGTGAAAATTGATCGAGTGATGGGTCTTTTTCAACGTCTACATACACTTCTAATTAACATCGAATCCCTAATAATTAGGAGCTACCAAAACGTACAAACCGAAATTTATTTTGACATTTGCATAAGAATACAATGTATATATATAAGGTACCACGTATACAATTTAGTATCCATCTTTTTTCATTATAAAATTTTCTAAAATTACCATAGTTTCAAATCTCCTCGATCTATACTGTTTTTTTAAAAGCAAAACTAGTTATTATTATTATTATTATTATTATTATTATTATTATTATTATTATTATTATTATTATTATTTCCAAAAGGTGCAATACATGGGAATTCAATACCCATTTTATCTAATTCAATTATTAGGGGTTTGAAAACTCAGTCCGACGACTGCCCGTCGTCGGATTTCGCCCACCCAATACCCATCAACGATCAATTGATCTGGAAGAAAAGGGGAGGGCTTGCTCCCTCGTTCACATAGTACCGGTGATCTGTTCGCTCGAGGAACGGAAAAAACTCCCTTCCGGGAGGTCGAAAACCCCTCTTCGGAGGTTGTGAAACCCTCTTCGGAGGTCGAAAACTCATCTCACCGGACCATCGCCTTTCCTTTAGGCTTGTCCACCCTCCTCGCCACCTCCCTTCCTCTTTCTCCCCCCCTGCGCCTCTTGGTTCTGGCGGCCGATCTTGCCCTTTGGGTTGTCGATTCGGGCGGAAGAACTCACCCTTATGTTGGGGCTTCTGCAATTTGTTGGTCTAAGATCTCATTTCTTTCTTGGATCTTAGCCAATTCGAACAACAAGGTCTTGAATTTCAGATCTAGGGCTCGTCGGTACCGGCTTCAATCATCTCTTCCGGGGTGTTTGGAGGTAGTCTGTGCAACATACGACTTCCCTCGTCTTGTCTCCCTCGAATCCTCGATTATCATACGTCCTTTGATGCTGCGGCTCTTCGCCGGCGCCGGCGTTCCGACCTGGGCTTGGCTCCACATCCTCGCTCACTCGCGTCCTTGGCGTCTCTCCCAGTGCTGGTCGGCGGCCAGGGCTCCTTTGCCTTGCGTTGCTGCGCTCTGGTGGCCTTGGCGTTTCTTGTGGCCCGTGGGTTGGGCCCGGGTTGCTTCTTTGGGCCCAAGGGTTATCCTTGGGCCCAAAGGTGGCCCAGATTAAAAAAAATCGTTGTATATTTATATTTATTTATAAATATATAACAATAATAATAATAAAAAAATTTCCGCAAGCCGGGGTTGTGTTCCTTGGTGTCACTGTGAATCCTACTTGGGCCCGTTGGTGGCTCGATTTTGTTTGATCCAGGCCCGAACCCTTTCCTTGGGCCCAAATCTGTGTCAGAATTAGCTTGGAGTGCAAGTTGAACCTCGGCCTTGCACTCCACGTTTTGCGTCTTTTTCCAAATATAAAACAATAATATATATATATATATATTTTTTTTATACTGGATATATTTATTTATTTTCAGTATAAACAATTAAAATTTGCCCGAAAGGGCTTTTTTAAATCCCGAAAGGGTGTGAGTAAACCCACCCGAAAGGGTTTGACTAAATCCCGCAAGGGCATGACGATATTCTTGTAGGTGAAATCTTGTTGGCGTTTTGTTCGAGCAGCTTGCGGCCCTACTTCCGATGTTTCTAGGAGGTCTTCTACTTGGTTGGGGAGTGTGGAGTGTGGAGTCGGGACTGGCTGGGGTCGTGGTGGTGCGCTCAGGGCGAATCCGTATCCGGGATTGAGTTTCCTTGGTGTTCGTCTGCACTACCCACAGGAGATCGTGTCCTGCTGTACCGCTGGCCCGCGGTGCCACTATTCGGTGGTGCTTGGCTTCGTTCTTCGGCGGCTTCCTCAACCTTCTTGGAGTTGGTCTTCTTGGATCGTCTCGTTGTAGTTGTTTTTTTCTGCTCGGTTTCATTTCGCTTGTTTTTTGTATTTCTGTATTTTGATTGTACGTTTGACGGTTCGCCGTCTGCCGACTTTGTCGGCCCTCGATGAGTCAGATATGTCTGACCTTCGAATTTTTACCTAATAAAAAAAAAAACCCATTTTATCTCTCTAGAAAATTTATAGAGAGAGAGGAAGATCCAACCTTGACTTAGTCCGTCTACACCGGCTTCGACCGCTTTAACCTGGCTCCGCTTTAACCTGGCTCCGGCCACCCTAGTGCCGCTTTATATGGCGTTGCCACACTCTTGCTCCGACGAGATTGCGGTTGTAGAACCTAAATCGAATAACCCTCTCCGAAATTCAGTTTTCGCCGGATTGAGATTAAACACCAAATTATTTTGGGGCTTTGGTTAATTGATTTGAGTCTCCAACCCCAGCAATGTAATTTGTTGGTCTGTCACTCCGTCTTCGTGCAATTTCACCCCTTTGAAACCCGTGGTTCGTTTGGTCGGGTTCGTAGTTCTTAAAACGTTTTATCCCAAATCGTCAGCGCTCTTGCTTTCCTCCTTCTTGGTGGTGCAGGGTCGCAGTTGCCCACCTCATCTCGATGCCGTCTGCACCTGGCGGAGACACCGCTGCACTGGTTGTTCCGTCCTAGTCTTCAATGGCGGAGATATCGTTGCAACTAGTCACCCGCTCTCTTGGTTGTTGGGGCAATCGATCTCCTCCCTCCGCTTGGGTTGCTTGGAGCCATTGTTGGCTTAGCGGCTGGTCTCTCTGGCGGTCTTCAGCGACGGCGAGACCCCCACCTGCTGTCCTCTTTGCTGGGTTGCCAAATTGATGGTGCTTCGTGTGCAAGTTGCCCTTAGGGGTCCTTGCACGCCAAGTCACGCTGACCACAAAATGAAAAAAAAAAAGTTATATATATAATATTTAAATGAATATTTTTTAAAAAAAACCTGAAAGGGTTGAATCCAAATCCCGAAAGGGCTTGTTCAAAATCTCGAAAGGGCTTTTAGGTGTGTTTTGCTTGGGTGGTTCTCGGTTACGATTTTAGTTGTTCATGGTGGTCCTCTTCTTAGTTGGGGCTTTGGCGTTTCGGGGGGTCGAGGCGGTGTGTATCGAGGCAACTCTATGATCCGGATATTTCGTATTCCTTGGAGGATCGTCTTCATTGCCTACAGGGACTCCTGGGTGTACTGCTGACTGGCAGTGTCACTGCTCGGTAGCGCTTGCCGTCGATTCTTAGTCTATGTTATCCTCATCGTGTTTAGAGTAGGTTCATTAGTTTCACCTGGAATCTTGTGCATGTCACTTCTTGTAGTGCACCTTTTTATTTTACGTTGTATGTTTGACGGTTTGCCGTCTACCGAATTTTTCAGTCTCTCGAGGTACTAGGTCTGTCTGGCCCTCGAATTCTTTCCTAATAAAAAAACCTATTTTATCTGCATTACCAGTTATAATTTATACCAGTCACAATCACTGACAACGGTAGGGATATTAATCTCACCCGCATCTGAATCAACCAATCCAAAAAAATGGTCGGGTGAAAACCCGAAAAAAAACGGGTGAAAAATGAATGAGTGGATGATGAGTCGGGTCGGATGTGGGTAATGTTTTTTTTCACCCGCACTCGAACCGGCCATCATCCGATAGTCCTGTTATATGAACTGAAGTTCGAGCTCGGCTCGAAAAAAACTTGACTCGAGCTCGCTCACTTACCTAAACAAGCCGAGTCTAAATAGGATTTGAAGCTCGATTGAAAGCTCGACTCATTCTATTTAAACTCGAGTAGCTCGAATTTTATAGAATTTCTAAAATTTACTTTAAGTTAATATGTTATGACCAAGTAGAACTACTTCAAGCTCGAAAAAAGTTAGGCTCAAGATCATTAATTTTCTAAATAAGTCAAGCTTGATCAAAAAAATAAGCTTGTTTAAAATTTGGGCTCGGCTAGGCTCGAACTCGTTTAAGAAACGAACCAAGCTTGAAAATGCCAAGCTCGGCTCGTTCGGCTCGAATAACACTCCTACCACCCGAGCCATCATCCACCCTCCATCTATATTATAAAATATTATTTATATATTTTATATAAAAATATACAAACTTTATCTTTCTAAACTCTAACTTCCTAATCGTTAGTTCGCCACTCTCCATTCCTTGTTGTTGTTGCTGGGAGGATGTGCATTGTTGGCTCTCTCTCCTCACGCCCTCACCGTTCCTACTTCAAAGCTTACAAATTCACAGTTGTCACTGACCGCCATTCCTCCCCAACCAGACCCGATCAGACGCTAGAGGAATGCCACGAATAAACAGACTCACAAGAGTCACATGCGAGAACCACCCTTGTAAGACGCACCAAAAGACCCTTTCAATATTTTATTGAATCCTTTTTGGGATTTAATGAAGCCCTTTGGGGAATTTAATCAAGCCCTTTTGAGATTTAGTTTCAATCTTATCAAGCGGGTTTAATCAAGCCCTTTCAACAAATTTATTTATTCATAGCCTTTCAGAGTTTTCATCAAGCCCTGGTAGGATTTAGGCACTCCGAGTCGTCAAGCCCTATAAAAAACTACCGATAGGAAGAACAAAACCATACAAGATTTTTGCCAAGCCCTTTCGGGATTTGAGCCCTTGTAGAGTTTACACTAATATATATAAAAACTATATGTTAAAATTTGCAATATAATTTTTTTTATTCAACCAGGGATGTAGTAGATGCCAAGGCAACCATCGACGACCGAGTGAAGGCGGGGAAAGGCGGGGGATGCACCCGACATGCACGCGACAGGAGGAGTAGACACCTAACCCTCGACCACCGAACCAGAGGCGGCCTGAAGTAGACAACGGAGAAGGGGAGAAGACCCATGGGAGAGGAAACCTAGATCTCCAAGCTAGACCACAGCCGGACCAAGGGGGGACGAATTTGGGGGGAGAAGCCCGAATACCACCAAGAAGGGGCAAGGCCACCGAAGAGACCACACCACTCCCATGAAGTTGCACGAAGCGACTTAAATGGACCCCAAAAGTCGAGACCATCACAGAATCAGCCGAAGGATCCCTCGGGCGAGCAGATTGGGGCAAGACTCCAAGCGCGTTCTTCTCATGGTTGCACGCTACCTTCGACTGCATTGAGAAAATTGTCTTCGTGTCAGGTTTTTCTGTACACCCTAAAAATAAAGAATCTTCATATAGATGAGAAACAATGTTTTTTTTTAAAAAAAAAAGAAATCCTAAAATCCAAACCATTACCAACCACCGAAGGGGTTGGTAATAGTTTGGGCTAGCTCAATGGGATAGGTTAGGGGTGGAATTGGTACAATACCAATTAGTTTTTGTCGTTACCATGTACCAACCAATTATAATTGGTAATCCTAAAATCCAAACCATTACCAACCACCGAAGGGGTTGTACCAACTTAATTGGTAACCAATTAAGTTGGTTGGTACGTGTTGGTAATGGTATTTTACCATGTTTTGGCCGGGTGTTGATAAAAAAAACATACAAATAATCAAAGGCAATACAACTTAATTAAAATTTAAAATTTATAAGTAGCAACTACATAAATACTTGTTCATACATTTAATCACAAAGGCAATATAAAGACTCAAAAAGACCCGATAATATTCAAAATAACATGTCTACTAGCTTCCGAATAACATTTTTGTTTTAGTCTGATTCGAGGCCAAGCTAGTTCCTCCCTTGATTAAAAGCATTTTATGAAAATAACAAATATAAAAAGAAATAAAGTTAATAGGTAATAATTATTACTTAATATCAAAAACAAAATAAAAAATAAAAAAGAAATAGGTAATACTTATCAACTTGGAGTCTTGGATAACATACAACAAGTCTTAGAACCAAAAAATAAAATAAACAAATCAGATTATGTTTGGATAACCAAACCAGATTATGTGTCTTTTAATATGGTTTTTTTATTAATTAAATTAAATAATTTTTAAAAATTTTATTTTGTCAATAATATTTAAATAATAATAAAAATATCGTACTCCAGAATAATTATAAATAAGCGGATAAAAAAAAGAATAATTATTAATAAGAATTAAATAAATAAATGAATTCATAATTTTGATTAATAAAATAAAAAGAAAATGATTAAAAAGTAGACGAAGGGCTGGCGAGTGGAGTGCACGGATGTGGGTGAAATTGATAAAAAGTTTAAGGTTGTTGTGATGGATAAAAAGTAAGCTAAAGGCCGAGACCAAGTGTTCACGGGTGCACATGGCCTTAGGAAGCTAATAAATAATAGAAAAAATGACCAAAAATAATATGAACTATCAACGATGAACAAAAAATAATAAGAACTTTAAAAATTATCAATTCATATACAAACTATCTCCTATTAAACCAATATTACAACCATGTCCAAAATTTGCAAATCGAAATTAATTTGAACTCGAAATATAATTACTCCTAAAGATTTGGGTATCGGATTGTACGGTGGATCTGGGCATCTCCATTCCAAATTTCATCTTCTTCGAATATAATTAATAGGAACTTTAAATGTTCATCTTCTTCGAATCTTCATTCCGAAGTTCCAACAACATGCTAAAATGGATCTGGGCATCTCCTATTCTCCTCCCTCAATCTCTCGCTCTCAGTCACTCTTCGTACAATAGAATAGCGCTCAGATCTGGCACCCATGGAGACACCCCTCTCTCGAGCGCACTATTGACTTCCCGTCCTCTCTCGAATCTCAAGAACAGCTCCCATGGCTACCTCCCTCGAACATCGGGTCAATCTCGATCAATCCCTCTATCTCCTTGGAGTCCTTGCCCTCCTCCTATCACCTTGCAATTTTTAAATACGGCCAAAGACGGAGCCCAAGTTGAGCTGCGCGTACAAGTATAGCCTCAAGCCATCGCCTTCTTGCGAGGTTGAAGATGAACAGTGATTATGTGAATTATCCCATTAATTTACAAATTACAATTTTTACCCAATGGTCTGATTAATTATATTTTGAGTCCCAAGTAATTTTTAGTTTACAAATTTCAGACATTGTATTAATATTGGTTTAATAGCACATAGTTTGTATATAAATTGGTGATTTTCAAAGTTCATATTATTTTTGGTTCACCGTTGATAGTTCGTATTATTTTGAGTCATTTTTCCTAAATAATAATAACTAGGAAAATTTATAGAAAACCACCCATTAAACATGTATTCTTATACTTAAGAACTTAATTATCCATTAAATTTAAATTATGGAAAACCACCCATTAAGTGATTTTTATTAACAACTCACCACCCATTATTTATTTATATTAGGATTTTGTCAAATGTATATAATATTATAATATTTTAAGGTTTATATTTAAATTAGAATCTCAAATAGCTTTAAAAATATATTTTACTATTTTTTTAAAAAAAACTTGATGTATATATGAACAAATTCAGCTATTTTATTCCTAAAAATGGTTATAAAATTTAAAAATATTTTATAAACTACTTTTTAATCAAAATTAAAATAAGTTTATAAGTCATTAGCATTGCTTAAATTTAATAATATTTTTATACTAATAATTAATGACTCATTTTCTTTAATTTGTAAACACCTACACCATATACTAAAAATGAAAAACAAAATTATCTAAATATTTTTAAAAAATATATTTTTTCTGTCAAAAGTTTTTTTTATTAAAAGTATCTTTTTAAAATTTTAAATAAAATTCAATAATATTCCACATTTAGAAATTCGTCCTCCAAATAAATATAGAATTTAAAATTTTCACACATTTTTTGCCCTAATATACTAATATATACTCCGTATTTGTTTTATCCCTACCATAAATATAATTCAAATATATTCAAGTTTAAAATTTAATTAATAAGTATAAAATATTAAAACATCTTTTATTCAATGGAATTCTAATAGAAATATGTGGTGGAAGGTGATTTGTTAACAAAAACCATTAAATAAGTGTTTTTTTTTTGTAATTTTGTATTTAATGGGTGGCTTTCTGTAAATTTCCTTAATAAGTATTACGGAGTAGATTGCTTATATTTTTTAATAATATAGTTTTTAATTTACTGAAAAAAACGTATTGAAAACACAAACATCAATTATTTCCGATTGAAGGGAGTACAACAATTATTTACATTAAATCATGATCTAAGTTCAGAATGGGCCGAAACCCTCCATTGGATCACTGACAACGCCCCAATTATAATTGGGCCACAAATTCTGAACACTTGTTATACATGAGGCGAGTATGTGCCAAGTTTTTGTCAATGAAGGCTTGGACACTTGTTATCCGAATAATTAAGGTTTCACACTTTTTTTAATAAAATTTAAAATAGAAAGAAAAGTGATTAAAATTTTAGTAAATAAATATTAAAAAAAATAGTTCAATGTCAAAAGAAGAATATTATGGAAAGGTGGAATATTAATAAGTTATCTTAAAAATCAAATACAATTACCTAAGGAGATAAATTAATAAAATTTAAATATTTTATTCAATAAACAAAGTAACAAACGACAAATCATACAAATATATAGGAAGTATATGGGGCCTACTATATACACGATCAAAGTTTCGATAAATATATGGTCATTCAACGACTTTCAATGTTGATAATTTTTTTTTGCTAGAAAAAACTTGTCAGCACGAAAAGCTAATGTTGAAAAAATTAGTAACCATTTTACCGACACTGACTTCCTGTATCAATAAGCTTTTTCTACTGCCCCGCTCTCACAATTAATTAAGATCATAATTAAGATAATGACACCCTTTCTCAACTCCATGCCAATTTCATCTGCACGCGAGAGTTTCACTTCATTAGTTAGATAATTGTTACCCTAGATGTAGTTTGCATCTTTTATAGGGCATGCATATATTTTTATTTGTTTTAATTTTAGTGTGTGTATATATATATATGGGCACACTTTTTGAGTCCAATAGTTTTATACTGTTATTGTCAATAAATGTCAAATAATTACTGTTGTAAAAATAGAATAGAATGGCTTATAAATTTGACTTTATTAGAGTAATTATTTTTACTATTTTATGCTATTTAAGTGAAAAGTAGGAAGCTAGGACGTACAATCATTGCTCGTGTTAAAATCGATCACTAAAGTATCGGAATGAAGTGATTTAACATTAATGATAAAGATGAAGAGAACAAATTTGAACCATTGGCAGTGTCCTGACAGAGAAGGTGCACTATTTGATTGAATTTATTTTTATTATCAAACACCTAAGTTTTGATGAACAATCTATGTTAAAAAAGGCTGTCTACATATCCACCCACCCATTACTTGGACAATAGGAAACACCATTATCATACACAACTAGTTCCATGTACCTACCTTGCTCCCATCAACTCTCTAGCTAGCTAGCTATAGCTACAAGACAGCTGCAAAATAAGAAAATTGCACATCCAAAAAGCCTAATTTTGATGATCATTTTGCACACAATCATACAATTTGAATACTTTTTTTTAAGTATCCACCTTTCAATTTAGCATTTTTCCCCCATATAATATGTTGTTACTAGTTTGATCTACTATTTTCCTATAAATGCCAGCATTAGTACGGTCTATAAAACACTCGAATTGAATAAACCAAGCAATTCAACAAAAAATGAGTACGTGGGGCAAATTAATGTGGCTATATCAATTTAGCATTATAACTTTTTTTTTATAGTTATAAGGTTTGAATTCACCATTTAATTAACACAAAAGCTTAATCTATTATGTTGGGTTTCTCCTCTCACATACATCAAACCTCTCAACAAATTTAAACAATATAATTTTAACTTTGTCGATCGTTTAAGAGGGTCACCTTCGTGCACATCTTCAGGGAGGGTAACAGGTGGCAGATCGGTTGGTGCATCTGGGTTTGTCCTCGCCTTTCGTTGCTGACAGTGTTCCAGTAGAGATCACTAATCCCATCCGTTGAGACGTCATTAGGCGATGAGTTAACCGTGATTAACCACCCTTAAATACTTGCCTTGTATAAAAACATAATATAATTTTAAAACGAAAAGATAAAAAAAAGCTACTAACGTTACCAACAAAGCCTTACATATATTGTCATTTTTCACTTGTTTTATGTTATGGTATTCAAATGAGAGAAGGGAGATAGAGTGACTCATTTCAATAAGATCAAAACACCTCGATTGTTTACTCGAAGATGTGTGAAACATAAGTTTGGATCTTGGTTATTAAAAATAAAAGGATAGAATAATGTATTATGATTATTAATGTATGATCCCATTTAATTAATTACCTGCAATAATATATACATTTTTGTAATTAATGTAATGGCTTGGGTTGGGTCAGACCCTGCTAGACAATCACCAAGTAAATCATTGCAGATGAGTACACATAAAATCAAATCGGTGAGAAGTTCATGTACTAACACCAAATGCAGAAGACATGTAATTCTATTTGCTATTGACTTAATCTGTCAACAATTGTGAATTGAAATTCATCCTGTCAAAATGCTGAAGAAGGAACAAGGTATCAGAGATCAACATCTCAATTTTTCACGAGCAGCTCCATAGTCGATCTAAGCATGCAGTTGATGACATGATGTTGGTAAGTCCCATTTCTCACAAGTGCTTTTATGGTAAGAGCGGACTTAAGCCCACACTCATGAACTTTTACATGCAATAATATGAATACAATTGGAGGGGATGAAGCAAAGCAAATTTTTTTTTTTTTTAAAAAAAAATTGACAATGTGAGTCCAAAAACGTAGGATTGATTTGGAATTGGATTGTGAGAGATGATCGAGTAGTAGTAGTAGGTAACCCACCAAACACACATAAACCAACAAAAAAGAAAAGGGCTTTTCAGGGATCTGTATGATATGTTCACTGCAACACTCGATCATAGTCACATGCACCATCATCAGTTCTACACATCCTTACATACATACAATATAAAATTTCAGATTATATATAATCCAACCTAGCTTTGCTTTTGCTTCTTCATATATATCACTAAGTAACTAGTAACTACTGATGAAATATATCATGACAACTTCAGGTCATTTCGTGTCTCCTTCTGTATATTGGATACATACATTTCACACTAATTAATTAATATCTCTGGATTTGAGTTAATTACCACACATATCCATATCTAGTAAATTAATACTCCTTCAGTCCTATTTATTTTTTTTATTTTTTAGAATGATAAAAATTATATAAAATATTAATTTTTTAATTATTTTTTTTAATAATCTCATTTTTTAATAACAAGTATGATATTATTAAAAAAAATTATTAAAAAAATAAATATTTCATATAGTTTTTATTATATTAAAAAACGTATATAAATAGTAAAAAGACGATTAAAACTTAAAATAAATGGAGGGAGTATATCCAAATAATTAAACAAAGAATGGAAAGTTATTTGAGTTAGGGTTCATTGTTTTCATTTATTCATCACTCCAAATTCTTGCCTTGTATCAAAAAAAAAAATTATTCACCTTTTATCTTTTAAATTATTTTTTTATATTTAATTAATATTTTTTTTTCAATTTAACCCTTTATTGTTTTTTAAATATTGAAAAAGCACCCTTTAATTAATGTCAAAGATAAATGGGTGGTAAAATTAATGCAAATCTCCCAACAAATAATAAAATAGTAAAATTATCAAGCAAAACAGTAATCAAGCATAGCTCTCATAATCATCATCCTATCTACATATGGGTCTCCACTATATACATATATATCATCTATCAACTATCAAAATCTCTCTTGACATGAAAAACTAAAAGAGATCGATGGTCTTTTTATGGCCTTTTTTAATTGAAATCATGACGAAGCTGATAAAAAAAAAATCAAAATTGAAACCCATAAAAATAGCACTGTAATTCAAGAAATTAATGAGATAATTAAAGAAAAATAAAACAAGAAAAGGTTAAGAATCTTTCAAGTGTAAAAAAAGGTGAAAAAAGAAGAAGATAAAGAATAAGAGAGAGAGAGAGAGAGAGGAGGGTGAATTTTGTAAGTAAGCTCTATACACAAATTAAAAACCTGCTTACGGTTTCTGCAACGATGTTGACAATACGGTGAAAGTGTGGGGACGAAGACGATCCCTCCACTCTTTTCAATTTCTCTCTTTAATCTTTTTTTTTTTTGCCTTTTCCTGAAATTATTTGTTTAGTTTCTTTGGGTAAATTAATTACATGCACGAGATTGAAACATATTTCCAATTTGGGGATGTACAATGTGGGAAATTAATTTAAACAACCCTAAATTTCAACAAGTGGGCAAAAATAAATACCATAACATTTCCATGTAATAGAGAATAGCCCATAATTTGTAAAAGGTGTACAAATGTCCTTCATTTCATCTTTGGATGATACTCCCTCCGCTCTTTTTTATAAGTCATTTACTATTTTTATACATTTTTTAGGCTGATAAAAAAAAATTATATGAAATATTTATTTTTAATTTTTTTAATAATCTCATACTTTTTAGTAATAAGTATGATAATATTAAAAAATTCTAAAAAAATATTTTACATAGTTTTTATCATTATAAAAAATTTGCATGAATAGTAAATGACTTGTAAAAAAAATAATGGAGGGAGTATGTAACAGAGCATCCCCAATGGTCAGACTCAGATGCTCCCAAACCTCTCTTCTTTCTTCATTCGTCTACCTCACATTCCACTAATTTTATTCTCAACCATCATCAGTTCATTTTTCACTTCCCACAATAGGTGAGTTCTCTAATTGTCTCATCTCACCCTTAAAAAAAGGAATGATTTATTATAGGGACACGTGGCCTCATATGGCTTTGAATTGGGAAGATTTTCAATATATTAAGAGCAAGATTATTGGTGAGCCCTTGTGCTCACCAATAATCCACATAGGCAAAAAAAAAAAAAAAAAAAAAGAAGTGAGGTGGCAATGAGGTCGGGGAAAACAACCTTGCAGATGAGTCCGGGCTCATTGCAAGGAGGGTTGCTGCAGCGTTGCCATGTGGCAACGTTTGAGTTTTTTTTTTAAATCGATTTTACTCTATTTTCGTTAACGTGAAAAATTAAAAAAATATACTTTTGAATGTAATTTCTTTTTATCTACTCATAGACACCCATATTGCATATTTTTTTAGAAAAAAATGAAGTTACGAGCCTCGGAGTGGGCTCGCTGATAATTTGCGGAAAGGTAAAAGGTTGGGCTGGGCTTATTCAACTGATGTGACAGTTGAAAAGTAAGTTACGAACCCGGAACAGGATTCACTGATAAACATGCTATAAGGCACCCCAAAAGTGAGATTTTCCACAATGATCAGTTTGCCCAAATTAAAAAAAAGGGAAATTTCGCTTGGTAGCCACGAGGTTTGGTCTTTTTTGTATGGTGCCCAAACATTTCAAGAATTTCGCATGGTAACCATGAGGTTTTGACAAATTTCGTGTGATAACCAAACTTGTTAAAAATCATATAAAAATCATATAAAATGACAAATATATTATAATTCACTCACTTAATCACTCATTTTTGGTGTTTTACTTTTAAAAAACCATCAACAGTCCTTTTAATATTTAAGGAGACTAAATTATTTACCCAAAGAATGAGTAAATCATAAAAAAACACCTAAAATTAAAAAAAATAAGTACATAAAAAACGAGTAAATTATTTAAAATATGTACTTAATTTATTTTCAAATCCATAAATTAAGTACATATTTTAAATTACCATTCATTCATATTTGTTTAAACTAAATAAAATATTTTGGATAAAATAAAATTTGTATTATATATCTAACATGTAATCTTTTTAAAACATTAGAAAGGTTATTAGTGACTCTTTGAAAACAACCAACTACATTGGGTAATTATGTATACTTTTTCAAATTTAAAATTTTTTTTTTTAAAAAAAACTACCATTATTTTTTTTGTATAATTTATTCATTTATCATGCAATTAATGTGTAGCACTATAAAATTTTAAATGGTTTTAGGTAACTTTTTAAAAATAAAAAACCAAAATTGGGTTGTTGTGTGAAAAAATATATTTTATGATTATTTTGTGATTTTACCTATATTCTAAAAGATTTTTAACCAATTTGATTAACATAAGAAATTTGCCCAAACCTCGTGGCTACCACACAAAATTGGTCGAAACCTCGTAGTTACCATGCGAAATTTTTGAAAAGTTTGGACACCATGCGAAAAGAGTCAAACCTTGTGGCTACCAGACAAAATTTCCTTTAAAGAAAATGGGGAAGGCTACCTCTCCATAATTAGGGATGCTCTAGGACCATTGGAATCCATGAGTTTTTATTACCTTATAGGTCTTAAAAGGTAAACTTATGGTTGTAAGGTAAACCTTAAGGGAAGAGGTTGGAATGGATTTCCTCCACATGATAAACTCCACATAGGAATAGGACTATAGAACTTTTTTTTAACAGTAGGCAAACATTATAAGTGTTTTACGAAAACCGTGAAACACCTCTTTGATCATCCTGCAGGATGATTGATTAAATACGTATCCCTATTAAAAGGGAGAGTCGAGCTATTATTAATAATACCATGTCTAGTCACGTAGAAACTTGTATTATAATAGGACTATAGGAATAAGAGGAGGGTATTAAAATGAAAATAGGAAAAGTGAGTTACTTTCTGTCGGAAAGGAGAGGTTTCCCGCCAGCTGACAACCATAAGAAGAATTTTATAGATGACAGATCGATGCAGAGTGAGAGAGAAAGAGAAAGAGAAAGAGAAAGAGAAAGAGAGAGAAGCATGTCGTATGTCGCATCACATCTAACATTGTTTGCCCCAACCTCACAAGCTACCAAACCCATCTTCGATCTATTGCTTACTCCATATGGAGTAAATGCCTAATTATCCTCTAATAAAATATTTCAGAGTGATTAGTTACATCAGTAAAATTTTATGGGTGGGTGTAGACCTGTCAAAGTACAACCCGATCCGTACGCTCAGTAAATTCAGGGTCAAGACTCAGTTTTTTCGACCCGGAAATTTTTTTTGGACCCGAACCCGAAGTACCCGGTACTTTTCCTGGTCATCTGGGTTTAGACCCGGTGACCCGGTTGACCCGGTAATTTTGACCCGATTGACCCGGTGACCTGGTTGACCCGATTGATTTATAATTATATATGCTTAAATTTTTTTATGGAGATTCCAATTTATTACATTTTATAATTACAATCACTTGATCTTTCATTTCAAATCAACTTTTATATTTATTTGTATTGTGTAATACTCCCTCCGATCAATAGTATTTGATTTTTGATTTTTTATCACATTTTTTTAAGAAGATAAAAATTCTAAAAATATTAAAACAATTCTATACTTATTACCAATCGCATGATATTGTTTTTAAAAAATTATTTAAAATTTTATATATTTTTAAATTTTATTAAAAAAGTTAAAATTGACGAACCCGAAATCGACCCGAAACCCGGTCAAATCCGGGTTCGAGTCAACCCGGATATACCCGGGACCCGTTTTACCCGGAGCCCGAAATGACCCGACCCGAACCCGACCCGAATGACCCGATTGACAGGTCTAGGTGGGTGTGATTTAAGAGGAGTAGATGTGGTGCATATAATAAATTTTATGGGCACAAATATTATCACTCGTTAATCTAACATTTGTTTACATATTAAACATTAATTTTTTTTTAATTTTTTGAAATAATTTAATACTTATTTATTACTCCGTAATATGTATTTTAACTCTTTAAAAAACATGTTAAAATCAATAATAGACGGGTTTTTTAAAACCGGTATGTGCAGTTGATATAAACCAAGTTAAAAAAAATGGTTGAAGTTAAAAAAAATTTGTAAAATAATGGTTGAAATGTTATAAAATAAAATAAATGTCTTATGATATAAAAAAATGATTTATTGGCAAAAAAAAGTAAGGGGTATATTGAAAATTTTATAATTTTATATATAAAAAAGGCAAGTACAAATAGCCCGACGAATAACTTGCATATGGTCTTTATTGATCTGGAGAAAGTTTATAATAGAGTGTCAAGGGATCTATTTTAGTGGAGATTCTCGGAAGTGAAGGAGGTGGTAGGAATCAGGGGTGGAGCCAGGAAAAAAAATTGAGGGGGAACTTAACTATGTTATCGGGATTTTTTTGAATATATATATATGAGATACATTTTTTTTTGTAAAGAATATAGTACAAAATACATTAAACGTATGATTTAAATAGCTATATATTTTGAATTTAAAAAGCTAAAAGGAAAAAAATCCATAAAATGAAGATATAGAAATTTGAACTCAAGACTTTACCATTCAAATTCTCACCTCATACCAGCTAAGCTAAGCACACTTATTGATTTATTACTCTTTTAACCCTTAAATTATCAAAATTTATAAAAAATACATTTTTTTAATTTTTTTTATGTTTTCCCCCGACTCGGAGGGGGAGAGGCTCGAGCCACCTCATGCCCCCTCCCTCCACCCCTGGTAGGAATGTACATCAGAATAATCAAGTGGTTTGAAAAAAATGGAGAGCAACATAGATCAGTTCGCATGACAAGAAAGTACCCTTGAAACTCAAAGGTAAATCTACTAGACAATGGTGATCGAGGTCTGCCCTGTTGTATGGGTTAGAGTGTTAGGCAACCATAATCGATTATGATTGTTGAGATGAGGATGATAGGAAGCTAGGATGTGCAGACACACTAAACTAAACAAGATGGGAGTAGTTAGCATCAAGGCTTTACAAAGGACACGTGTTTGACATTGTAGGGGGTGACATAAGAAGAGTTGAATGAAAGTCACCATACATACATGACCTTATCTTTGCGAACCTATTTGAGGACACGGTGAGGGACTAGATGTGATGGAGAAGCATAATTATTTAGATTAAGGCTAGTCGTTAAAAAGTATATCATTTTTCACATTTTGTTTTTTGAATTGTTTTCATAGTAGTGTTTACCTTTTTAAGTAAGGGAAAGAAGTAAGGGTGCAAGTATGTTATATAGTTTTCTTAGACCAACATTCAATTAATCACTTGAAACGACTCTCTTAAAATAGACGAGAATAGAAGGTATACAACCCAACTCGTCAAGACCTTATTTTGAGTGGGACATGCAACTAGATTTGTTGTCATTGCATATCTTTAAAAAGCAAGGGATATGCTAGTATTTTTTTTTTTAAAACAAACCACTAATATGCTTCAAAGTATGGCATCTCAAATAATTTCCAACATAAACTTTTGATTGAAATTAATCGCCAAACAAGATTTTTGTGATATCCTACGTACCACCCATGGAACTTACAGTTTACCTCCAAACCGAATCAATTAGACAAAGAACGAACTAAAATACCTCATGACAATTTGAAAAATTGTTGCACCTACGGGATAAGTTCCACGGTGACCTTTTTTGAATCATCGGTAATGGAGAATCTATCAACGTTTGAGAAGACCCTTCAATCCATGATCAAGACTTAAATAAGCACAAAAATCACCACAACTCTAAATAAAAGTAGCACAATTAATCGGTGGAATTTTGATTTACATGACCATATAATCCACCCACTTTGATAACGAATGTTGTTTTGTATTGCCGACCGTGAGCATATAATTTGGATTACTCATACAATACTTCCATTTCCCATACCATATGTCATCCTAATTAATTTCTAATTTCATAAAAGGATTTATATATAATTTATATATTTTGCCCCAATCAAAATCCTTAAACTATAAATTTTTACTTAATTTTTTTTCCTGAAATTTAGCGATTGAAAACAATTTTTATATTTTATTTAGCTTATAAACAATTCAATAAAGGCGAATTTGCGGATATACTCTACTCAGAAAAAAAGGATATAAAAGTTCCTATATTTCTGCCCAATTGCACAGGATGCCTATTTGGGCATACGGGCAATAAAAGTATTGTAAAATTAGATATTTTTTAATTAATAAAAATATATAAAAATAGGATTTTCGAGAAATTATAAAACAGATTTTAAGAAATTGGGAAAAATAGGATTTTTGAATATTAAAAAAACATATTTTTTTAAAAATTGGAAAAAATATGATTTTTGAAAATGTAAAAAAAAAAGATTTATGAAAATTGAGAAAAACAGAATTTTTGAAAATTGAAAAAAAATCGGAAAACAAACCAGAATTTTAAAAATTGGATAAATAGGATTCTCAATAATAAAAAAATAAAACAGATTTTTGGAAATTGGGAAAATTTGGGTTTTGGAATTTTTTTAAATAAAACATATATATGGAAAATGGAAAAAACATAATTTTGGAAATTTAAGAAGAAAAAAAACAGTTTTTCAGAAATAAAATAAAAAAGAATTTTCAGATATGAAGAAGATAAAGGGAAGATTTTGTTAGATAAAAGATGAAAATAATCTTTATATTTTTATAAGTAAATCTCCTTCCAAATCATTCCTCTAATGTAAAAAAAAGGAAATAATCTTTTAAAGATATGGCTACAATATTTCCTCATTTAAGGTAGCTACATTTTATACCAATAACCCCTTGTTCTAGTGGTAAGGGAGAGGTAACTCTTACAAGAGGTCAATGGTTCAAATCTCATTCTTTTACACATTTGTGTAATTAATGGGTGCTCAAGTTTTCATTGGCTTGGATGAGCCTGCCTAGTGGCTTGCCACCTGGTTTACCGGTTCGCGTCCTTTGCAGGTTAGGGCTCGGACTCGTGGGGGATTAGTCAACAATCTCGAAACCCCCACATTACAAAAAAATGGTAGCTACGTTTTATTCTATATATTCTGACATGCATATAACAATATCCTGTCAATGTTAAAGCATCTTCCTCTCAACATTTGTTTTTTTTTTTATCATGTCATGTTTATAAGAATACCCTGTCAATGTCTTCTTTTTATCCTGTCAGAATATAGTTGTGTTCCTTTCAAGTGTCACAACGTAAGTGAATGATGTCCCAACCGAACTATATTTTTAGTTTTTATTTCTTTTTTTCCGTCTTTTATTTTTTGTTTTTTTTCTAATCCGATTTTATCTTTTTTTTTCTTCCAAAAACTACTTTTATATTTTTTTTGATCAGCCAAAAACTACTTTTATATGTATTTTTATGTATTTTTTTTGTTTTTTAATTAAATCACCTAATTTTTTCTTTTTAGACAAATCTGCAACTTTATTAGGTATTTTTGTAATAAAATTAGGCATATTTGCAAAAAAAATTAAAAAAAACAAGGTATATTTGTAAATCTATTATGGATTTGGAGTATATTTTGCTATTCTTCCTTCAAATAAACTTGACGGAATGACGGGGTATGAAACTTCTTTTCAATATAATATAGTTTTGTATAGATTGCAAATGAGACTAACCTATTAAAATTTTGCATATTATTATTAGGCAAAATTACATAAAACCACACTTTAAATATGGGTGTTTTCACTTAACCACCCCTTAAATTCAAAATTACAGAAAACCACCCTTTAAATGGTATTTGTTTACAACTCACCACTCATTCAACTATTTTCTTTAATTTATCATTAAATATATTATATTTTAATATTTTTAAACTCAAATTTGATTGTAAATATATTCATATTTTGAATTTAAGAGCTCGATCATATTTTAGGGATTATTTTATTAATTTTAAAAAAATAATAATAATTCTAGGCTTTATTGATTATTATTTTTAAAAATAAATACAATGATCCCTAAAATATAATTGGGCCCTTAAATTCAAAATTTAAATATATTTACAATCAAATTTGAGTTTAAAAATATTAAAATCTAATATATTTAATGATAAAGTAACGAAAATAGTTGAATGAGTGGTGAGTTGTAGACAAATACCATTTATAGGGTGATTTTGTGTAATTTTGAATTTAAGGGGTGGTTAAGTGAAAACACCCATATTTAAAGGGTGGTTTTATGTAATTTTCCCTTATTATTATTGTCGATACATTTTCTAATTAAACTCAAAAACATATTTAACCAAATTAATAATTTGCGAGCGTATACAAAAATATGAAAAATATAATCATGAGTGTTACATGCAATGCAATATATTATTTTGGATTATTAATTTGATTTAATTCATAATACTCCTTTTCTCAAGCTAATTATACTCCATCAATTAAGTTTGTTTGGTTGACAATTGAAAAACCCGGTAATTAAGTAGAAAAAATAATAATGATGAGGTACATCAAGCTAGCAGTGTTATTATAATTTATTGGTCTTATTGACACTTTTTTTTTAAGAAAAATATATATATATTTTTTATTATTTTCTTATTTTTAATCCTTGATCCTATCTAAAACTCACGTAAAGGTATTAAAATATTGAATTTCAAAAAGCCTCTAACATATTTAAATCAAGAAAAAAATCATGTAAATCAATTTAAAATCATGAACCTTTTCACCGTTATCTTATTCATCACATAAATATATTCAAATAAATACCATATATATTCCATAAATTCTACATTAATAAAATAAAATAGTCAAAATCAACCTTAAATTCTATACAAACAATCAAAGTGTTAATTATCTAAATAAAGTGTTAATTGTCAAATATTTAGATGACATCTTGATGGTTAGCCTTTGAGAAACGTCTTAAGCGTTAAACGAGTGTACGTCTAGAGCGTTTTTTAGAACATCGCCGATAGAATACCTTATACCACCAAGTTAAAGCCATTAACGGAATAAATAGGAGTTTGTAACCACGCGCCAAGGCATTACACATTATTCGACCGAAGTAATTAAATTACCGACAATATAAATCCTTTGCCCTATTTTTTTGATGCAAAACTTTGATGTACTGTATTATTTATTTTCTTTAATAACAATAATAATAATAATATATAGTTGAACTTGAATGTTTGTCCTCTCCATTGCGTGAATTTGCCTACTTTTGGAATGTGATAAGAATTTATTGAAAATACTCGATCGATCGATCTTCTCGTGACTTTTTTTAAGAAGTTGTATTTTTAACATCTGGAGTAATTTCCATTTTTTTTTTATTAAAGAGTAATTTCCATTTGAATGTTCTACATAGATATGAATGAGTTTATAATTATATTAAAATCAATGTGAATATTAGCCAGCGACCTGGTTTTACAATGGTTACTATTGGACGATCTCGTACTACGCACATGTTTAAATTAAAATTATGTAATTTTCAATGGTTTATTTTGCAAGTAAGTTTATTTAGTACCAATGAGAAAGTGAGTTTTAAAACATTTTTATTTTATATTTTCAATTTTTTGTTGCATATATAAATATAATTATTATATTTTTATCCATTATTATCTTGTTGTATCAAATAAATTAAATATTCTATCTTTATCCATTTGCTACGTAGCTATATAATATTTATTCTGATTATTTTTTTACAAAAATATAAATAAGATTATTTTTTTAAAATTTTCTCCTTATTTTATTCAAAATAAAATAATGTTATTTATTCTTTTAATTTTCTTCTCCAATTTACTCAATTGATTATTCTAATAAGTTTATTAATTTTATTTAATAATTCTTTTAGTCAAACTAGAGTTTCAATTTTATTTAATTTGATAATATAAAAATTTATACTTAATGAACAATTCTTTAACAATTGTTGTAGAAGAAGAGTTTTTATAAATTTAAAAAGAAAAGAAAACTTGAAATATATATAATAATGGTTAAATGAATGGGTAATAAATGACAAAAAAAAAACTTACTTTAGTATAGAGTAAGATAAACCGATTCAACAAATTAACCCCTCGTTTGTAGGTAGGTTAATATATCTTTCGAATCTAGTCCATTTTTAAGTTAAGATTTATTTGATAAATATTTTAATCATTACCCTCCTCTCATTTTCTATACAAAATTTATTTCATTTTCCCCAATTTGATTACCTAATTTAAGCATAGGGTAACCATATCCCCTAAAATGCTCTAACCATTTTCCTCTCTTGTTCTCTAGACTCACAAAAAAAAGTGGATGATTGTATAAATTTTACACATAAAATTTGATTCATTTCCATTCTATTCCCTCCTACTCAAATAAACAAGGCCTAAGTGTCGTATATACTCCGTAGTATTTAACATTTGGTATATGTGTAACACAAAATTTTAAAATGGTAGTATATTACTATGTTTTTAAAAGTTTTAGGCACACATGTACTAGTAGTCTAACACATGAGTCGAAAGATGTTCTATCATAAAATCAACTGGTAATAGGAGGAGTACTTAACCTGCTTATATACAAGACTTGTTTACTTTATACTTTCGATATAGGATGTTTGTCCTTTCACGTCTTAACATTGTTAAAGTAGATTTTTTTTTGACAATTGGGGATTCATAACTATCTCTACTTATGATTTGATAGATTCTAGTAACACCCTAGTTTCCACTTGATCAAGATGTGCATGTAGGCGCCTGATGGATGAGAATGTTTGGGTGTTCTAGTTTTTTCCATATCCATTGGTAGAGAAATGTTGTTGATGATATCCTAGCTAATTGGTACTTATATTTAGTTAAATTACGATGAATACTCTTGTTGTAAGGAGAACGATAAATAGAAAAGAAAGACACAGAGATTAACGTGGTTCGATAATGGTGTGTTACCTACATTACAAGGATAGAATTGAAAGTAAATTCATTATTATGGATGCGAAGAACGGAACTGATTACAAAATTGTGGCGTTTCATGAGTGTATATAGGGACTCATAAAACTCTAATCAGACTATGTACCATAAACCCAAAACAGATCAAGATAAGTCTGGTAACTTAAAATATAGCATGCCATTTTGACGGGGTAGCATTGCCCCTCCTAGCCCCCCCCCCCCCCCCGGGCAGGGACGCATTGCTCTCTGGCGGTCAATTCAACGAGACCACCGTCCTTGGACACTGCCCCCCGACCCTCTGTATGGAGCTTCTGGTGTTTACTCGTCAGTAGTAGATTCAAGGCATATTGACAACTTTATTTTACCTAATGAGACTTTGTATTAAATAATAATAAGGCCACTACTTTTTTTTGAGAAAATAAATAAGGGCACGACTAGGCTACCTTAGTAATAATAATAATAAATTCTCAAAGTTGTGTTTGGATATTATTGTTTCTTTCCCTCTTCCATCTATTCAAATCTCATATCTATCGCTCCCGATCTCTCTCTCGTATGGCTTCCCTCACCTCCATGGTATTCCAGATCTCTCTCCCATGGATTCCCTCGCCTCCACTGTGTCCCCGAAGCCTACCAGTTTATCATTGACATGCCGGGGTTGAATGCCAATAACATCAAGGTGCAGGTAAAGGAAGATGCGTCACTCAAAAGGCTTCGACTGCATTTCTATTGTTAGATCTTCAATGTATCTACTCTGAACAACATCAGATCACTAAAAAAGAAGACGAATTTAAGAAATTTGAAGTTCGCACAATTCAATTGGAGAAAAGATATCATAAAATTTAGCAAATTACTAAAACCGATTCGTAGGGGCAATGTAAGAGAGACTAGGAATTACCAAGTGATGATCAAAGATCGCAGAGTTGAATTCGCCACTAGCCGTCATAAGGACTCATATGTTCTTAGGCAAATACACAATTTGATACAACGTAAACCTGTAATAGTTTTGCTGGTGACGACTAATGGAGGTGGATCGGACCATCCACATCATATGTACATTACGTTGTGGTGGAGATGGCCTAGGCACCTCCTAATCCGCCTCTGCTACCAAAAAAGAGTCTAATTGAGTAGGAGCCAACCTTGTCGGTGGTTGAGGGGCTGTCGAATGAGATTGATCCCTTGTTGCCCAAAATTGACTAGCGGAATCACAAGATGAATATCTTTTATGTTTCTCACCCTCACGGAAAAGTGAAAACCTATAGTAATTCTTCCTTACTTTTGCTCTCTCTTGCTGACTTTTCATGTGATTTTCTGTTTTTGAGTTCGAAATTGTATGTTTATTTGTGCCTTTAGTTACGAGGAAGATTCATTGTTGTCCACTTGTGCTGAAGTTATGTGAAGTGATTGAAGTGTTGAACTACAATAGATGAAATCAAGTTCTAAATGAATGAAATGAGCAAGCTAAGGGTTGGAGTCAACGCTATCATATACGAGTTTCATGGGTTGCGTTGCATTAAACAAGCATATAGTATTATGTGGTTTGTGCTACTGTCCATATTTTCTTCCATTTTTCTACACCGCTTCAGCTCATTGTTGGGAGCTATCAATTTTTTTTTTAAATTTCAATGCCATTAGATTTTGTTGTTGAGTTGTATATAAACATGAAATTGCTTTGGGAGAGAGTAATGTCATGTATGAAACTTATGGGTATAAATACCCATTTATGCAAATTAAATTGCGTGGTGGACAACTTTATTAAGAATATTCCACTCTTTCATTAAAAGGAAAAATAATAGAACAATTCTAATTTGTTAATATGACTCCACTAATGTGTTATATGACTCCACTGATGTTTTATATGACTCCACTTTGCGGTGTCGACAATAACTGTGCCAGCAATAATTGTGTCAATAGTGTCATCGATGTCAACAATATCAAAATAATTGTTTCAACAATAATTGTATCAGCAATAATTATGTCAACGGTTTCAAAATAATCGGTGTCATCGACGTCAGCAATATCAGAATAACTATTTCAGTAATAACCGTGTCAATAATAATTGTGCAAGTGTTGTCGGCATCAGCATCAACCATGTCAGCATTAACGGTGTCAACGTCGACATCAACATCAATAATGCGACGTTAGCAACGTAAACATCAACGACGTCGATGTTAGCAACTATCACGTCAATGGCGTCGGCATCAACAACGTTGATGTAATTGATCTTAAAAAAATAAATCAAATTTTGGTTTAAAAAAATAATTGTAAGATGGAGGAAAATTTGTAGGTAGGAAAAGTAGAGAAATGGAGTCAGCGGTGTCGATATTAGTGGCATCGACGTCAACAACGTTGGCGTCAGCTGCCGTTGTCGAAGTCAGCGACGGAAGAAACAGGGGAAATTTATTTTTTTAAAAGAAAATAAAATCAAATTTGAGTTTTAAAAAAACTAATTATAGGATGGAGGGAAATACGGAGGAAGGAAGAAAGAGAAGTGAAGAGGAGAGAAATGAGAGGAAGGAAGGGAATGAAGGAAAGGGCGCGGGGGTATTTAAAAATGATGGTGGACTTGCTAATTAGGATTGGTGAATGGACATGTAACTAATAATGGTTGAAAATATATCACCCCAGTGGTGTATATCAACCCCTATTGGTCTATAATCGATAGTGTCTTTAATATCTAGTACTTGGAATTTCAAAAGGAAAGCCAAGGAATCGCGGTTTAGATGCTTAAGTTGACGAGCCATCTTGTCAGCAACCTTTAAAGATGTACATGACGACAACATGTTGACTCGAAAGCTTGGAGAAGGAGAAGAGAGTTTGAAATTATCACCTTGATTTCCTACGGGTATTTTCAAAGACCAAAATTGGCACGAACTATACGGTGTCTGTACGCCAACCAGACTTTCATCTTCCACCTCAATACGACGGAGCCCCATTTTGTTTACTACTGAAACACCCAAGTGAAGGCCGACTATCTCTACCAACAATGCTAAATAAAAACCACAAAAAGCGTCACATATTTTCAATTATAGAGTATGTAAAGTTACCAATCACAATGTTAAGAGATGGTGTTGAATCATCCATTGCTCATCGTTAGAGGGGTATTAAACACAATATATCTTATAATGGTTTCTATTACTTCAAAAGAAAAAAAAAGATTAATTATTGGGAGGGTGAGACATTAATTAACAATGTGTTAAATTCAAAGGGAATAGATCGAATAAGATGAGGCAAAGATTGCATGGAACCATATTTTCCTCACTGATAAGTCTTATTCCACATATATAATTTCAAGGTATATATAATCTCAAAATCTATGGTCCCAAAAACCTATGGTCCCAATTCTAACTTTTGAAGTATATGGTAGGTCTTTATTTCTTTCTTACTTATATAAACAACTCGATCTTCCTTCAACAACGCCTCTCCAACTCGAAACTAATCAAACATTCCGTTTCTTTCCAACAACAACAACAACAAAAAAATTGTTCTTTCTAATAGGGTTTGTACAAATAAGTGATTTTGCGCGGTAGAAATGACAGTCAGGCTAGAAAAGAGTTCGAATCAATATCATGTTAGGTCATTATACATTTCAATTTGGATCAAGTTATTTTAAATTCGTAACTATATTAGATTGGATCAAAAAAGCTTGAATTCTATATCTAGCTCGAGTCGAATTTCTCGGATCGAATTTGGATTTGGAATTGTATTATCATATTTTCGTGTCGGATTTTCTGCACACCCCTGCTCACCCGAGATCTTCCAACATTGTTGACGGGTGAGGGGCGCGTGGGCGACGCGCGAGGCGGTGGGAGGTAGGCTGGTGTGGGGCAAAGGAGGAGGAGGGATAGGGCCCAGCATCACGTCATCTGAGTAGAGGGGGGTGAACACTGAATACGAAAATGCGTGCAGGCACACATCGAAAACAGCACCTCTCCCCCCCCCCTCACGCTCGATTTCAGCGCTCCATATAGGGCGCGTGCATCACACCTCCTTCTGGATACTGCAGTGGGTCGGACGGGTGCGGGCCCCTCAGAAACTGCCACCATCATCCTCCCTCCACGCCATACTTTTCCTGTCCCTCTCTCTCTGAATCTGATTCCCCCACACAGTAAAAGTCAGACTACTATTTCCTCCACCTGCTTTTTTACCCCCCTCACCCCCTTACTCCTCTTTTTACAGTTTTACCTCTCATGGTAAAAAAAAAAACCCAAACTGATCATTAACTCCATAGTTCTAAACCTTCCTTTTAGACATTCAAGGTATATAAATGGGTAAATTACATAAAAATAACCCCTTAAATATAGTTTTTTTTTAAAAAAATCATCTTAAAATTTAGCTTTATGACAAAGCATCACCCATACTTCCCTTTATGTTCCATAATTCTAAAATTATCACTTTTTTCAAATCAATTCAAAAGAAACAAAATTTAGGTTATTAAAAAAAATTTAGGGGTGGTATTCAAGTAATTTCTCAAAATTTAGTGAAAATTACCATATTTGAAGGGTTAATTTGTGTAATTTACCCTGAATAAGACTATCCACAATGGTTTTGTGTAAAATGTACACATTTGCACAAGATGTCTAAAAATACACATCACTTTTTAACAATTTGCTCCATTGGTAAAATGTGCATTTTTTACACATCATTCAAATACAATTCATTTAAAATAAAAAGGAAAATAAAATCATAAAAAAATCAACCAATGAAATTGTCTTGCTTTTTGTAAAAGTTTTTGCACATGAGGGAGATGGTGTGCTCAAATTTGCACATTACATGCTCAAATGTGTACATTTGCACACACCCAAAACAACCAATAGAGTTAAAAAATGTCTAAAAAATACACATTTGCACATTTGCACACAACCATTGTGGATGATCTAAATTGTACCCACTGGGTGCATTGTTTTTAAGACTTTCCGTGAAAATCTTGAAGTTTGATATGGTTAGGAATTTCTAAACAAAAAAATTTGGGTCATCTCTTGTAATTTCCTAAGCAAAAGTTGAATAGCAAATTAGGGTTTTCTCAAGTCCTTTTTTTTTCTTTTTTATTTTAATAAGAAAGGAAAAAGGTGGCTTTTTTAATATAAAGAGTTGGATTACATTAATAGGGTAAAGGGTGAGAATGAGAAAGACATCTCTTTGAAACAGGCAACAACCCCTAAATAAACAACACACCAGCTTCTCCTTCCTCTTTCACACCTCTGCACTTAAATTTTCCAGTTTTAGGCATTTTTATCTCTGAAATTTGATGTGTTGGTGGGTGGGTAGCTAAGTTAAACAGATAAAGTTTCAATCTTTGTCCTTATTAGCTTGAAGCTAATTTAATTAAACCAATCGATTGATCGGAGAAGAGGTGGCAATGATGGAGTTCGATGATCATCACGAGGTGGAGGACGACGAGGAGCTCGAGGAAGACGACGACGAAGAGCAACACCCGACCAACTACGAGTCCTCGCTCCCGAATTCCTCTTCCCGGCCGTTCAAAATGCCGGTGCCGGAAGCGCCGTCCCGGTCGCAGTCCCCGCCGCCGCTCCCGCTCTCCCTCTCCTTCCCGGCGGGGAAGAAGCCGGCGCAGCCGGCGAGGTACCGCGAGTGCCAGAAGAACCACGCGGTGACGATCGGTGGCCACGCCGTTGACGGCTGCGGTGAGTTCATGCCAGCGGGGCCGGAGGGGTCGCTGGACGCGCTCAAGTGCGCGGCTTGCAACTGCCACCGAAACTTCCACCGGAAGGAGGTGGACCCCACCGGCAATCACCACCACCCGAGCCCGTACCCGATCGCACACCCCGCCGCCGCCTACTTCCCGCACCCGGTCTTCCAATTCTACCCCTACAACAGGTCGGCGGGGCCGCAACAGAGACCCCTGGCCCTCCCGTCGCCGGCATCCGGCGCCGCCGACGACGCCGCTGAGATGATCTCCGACCCGATGTCGGCGATGGTGCTGGGCGGCTCCTCGTCCTCCGGGAAGAAGCGATTCCGCACCAAATTCACCGCCGATCAGAAGGAGAAGATGATGGAGCTCGCAGAGAGGCTCGGTTGGCGGCTACAGAAGCAAGACGAAGCGGCAATTCAGCGGTTCTGCGAGGAGACCGGAGTGAAGCGCCATGTCCTCAAGGTGTGGATGCACAACAACAAGCACACCCTTGGTAAGGGAAACCCAAACCCTAGCCCTACCTAGATATTTTTAATTTTTACCCCCAAATTTAGCTAGCTAGCTAGACGACGTCGTTTTGGGTCAGTGCATGGGTTAATTATGGTAATGTGCCTCTATTGTTTGTTGTATAAGTTAATTAGATCATCAATTCAACTAGTTTGTTTAATTAATTTATCTATCTATCTATCATGGATCATGATGAATGTATGTGTTAGCTAGCTAGGGTTAATTACCATTAATCAAGATGATGAATGATATGAATTGACAGTGGTAGTTATATGTAATATCAGTGTGGTGAATGTGATGTGCTTTCATCTTATTTACCAGTGCTTGTCTATACCATATATGTTGCCTCATTAACCATCTTATATTTGATGTGCAATTGAATTCACTTAGTTCATATATAAAACCGAAATCTTCGTAAATCGATTCTAAAAGCATATGCAACAGTTTCTCTATTATAGGGAAAATACTTCAAATCTTCTCTAAATTGGAGAATTTCCATAGTTGAGAGGTGATCTTGTTTGTATAATTTCATGATCTTGTTTGTAGGAGGGATTACTTTCATAAATGTCTTGTCGTTTTAACGAAATAATAAGGATTTTGGTTATGGAAAGGTAATTATAAAGAAGAACATATGCAATGTCCATACGTGGTGATACTTGTTACTATATTATATATATGCAAGTTTGAAGAGTTTGGTAAGCAATTTAATAACAAGAGGTTTGTTTTTGTTTTTATTTTTGTTTATTTTTATTTTATTTTTCATCTTTAGATACATCTTCGGTTATTGGCTTACTCTTGAGGGCAAAATATTTAATGAGAAGAAACCCACAAAGTGGTGGGTAGTACAGTTTCTTCTCCTAGGATAGATATATGTACTCTTTATATTAAATGTGCATTTGTACACATTTATGAACAATATGTATGTATGTATATAGTGTTTCAAAGAAATTTAAAACTCCTAGGAGTTTATATAAGTACATAAAAGAGTTATGTAGCATCCCGACACTCCCTGTTCTCGACATTCACAGTGCATCATTGAGTCTGTTTTACCAAACAATGTTTTATCTGATACTTCAAAAAAAATTTCTTTTATTAAAGAAAAAACGAGTTATCCATCTCCATGATATATAGACAAATTGTCGAGTTTTTTTTTTTAAATTTGCTTTATTTTTAAATTACGATTAATCTGTCTAGTGATAGGTCGAATCTCCATTAGAGGTTTATTGTGAAAGTGGTTTGTATAATGATGATGGTGGGTGAATATATGTAATTAATTTTAAATTGATGAAACCTTGAAAAATTAGGTTGAAATCACCTAGTCCACACTCTATGATCTATAATATAGTCTGTATCGTTTGATTGCCTGTGTCGAATTATTTAATTATTTTTTTAATAAATTGGGTAGTTTTATAATTACTTCAACCAATAAAATAAAAGACAAACTATAGAATGAACTATAAAAATGAATTAAAGGAGAAACAATTAGGGTAAGAAGGAGGCACCTCGGAAATGTAAGAGCCACAACTAATTTTGGGGTTTTATGAGTAGTCCTATTAATTTATAAGCGTTGATTGTCCGTTATAATAATTTCATTAATTGAATTTGGATTTATTTAGTAAGTGCAGTTGCAGTACATTTACATTATGAATGATTTAATTTCGTTCTCTTGGGAATAGGAATTGTAACGCCTGGCTTTTGGCTTTGAGGTGTGTGTGTGGGTAATTAAATACGTATATAAATACATACATTATGATCTCCTTCATATTCATATATTGGGTGTTCAATATTATTTGATATTTATGAATTGATTAATAATCCAGAGGTGATCGATCCAGGTTTCAATATTACCAATAATTTTTTAATGTTCCATGTTGCAGACGCCAAGGTAGATATCTATAGAGACATTTATCCGAAACTTTGGTTTTGGCCACTCCATTTCCACTGTCTTATATATACTTTAATTAATCATAATGCTTGTATTATTATTATTATTATTATTTTTTTCGAACATGTATTCTTAGGGTATATAATCATTTATTTTAAATAAGTTAATTCATATAAACTCATTCATACATGATACATAGCCGTAAAATACAGAATGAAATGAGCTAAACAATGGCTCTTCATTTTGCAAAATAAAAACTCAGAAAAAAAATGTTACACAGGAATAAGGCGAATGTTCTAAAAGATGCTTCACTGCTTGAAGATAGGGTACCATCAAGCGCCAAGACAGTTTGATGTCCTTATTGACGGATTTTTAACAGATAAAACGTACGATTTTTGATTATTTTCTTATATATAACTCTTGAAAAGATCAAAAACTCGTATAATGTACTAAAATATATATGCATTTGAAAGTCATTAACATCTTTAAATAAATAAAAACACCATACAAATCAAATAAACATCATAATTATTTTAATCGTTGTTAGATTCAAACATCAAATCAAATATAAAATCACATGCATAAACATATTCAAATAAACATCACAATTCATAATTTCTATATTAACAAAATAAAACAATAAAACTCAATCTCAAATTCTAAACAAAAATGTCACAGTGCCAGACGTCAAGCACCATAGCGGTGTCTTGGCGAGGTGGATTTAAGGGAATGAAAACCAAAACTAAAAGAAAAGACATATAAGATGCAAATGCAAGTGACTGATAATAAAGTTTGCTTTCCTAAAAGCATGATAGGATGAAACTAGACCATATAACGTGGGGGGTCCACACGTTCGAGCGCATCATGCGCACCCAAGCCGAGCACACAAGATCAGCGAGGTTCCATCCTAAAACCAATTAACAATAGGAAGAGTGACCCACTGACTTATATGCAAGGCTCGGGTTCTCGTGTTTTTCGATGTGGGACAAATGTACCAAAACATCACAACATGCATGGACTCCCCAATCCCTAAAACATAAGCCTTTGCAAGTTTGCATTGTCAATCCATGCTAAAAAGAAGGTGATTGCTAGATATATATTTCCTAGGATAAGTGCAATGGCGAGCTTCGATATCACTCAAATTACCCTTCACTCTAATCCTCTCCATGCACATCTTAATACTCCATAGATTAGACTATATATATATATGCACGGTCACGGTGTATAATATTACATTGTTTTTGTTTGATGAGAAATATATCAATCAATCACGTTGAAGTGATATATAAAAAGATTGAATTACTAACTATGAAAACTATTTATATTGTTGAATTAATTTGTTGAAGTGATACATACATTTTCGAATTCAAACACGCCCATTAGTCTTTGATATATATTAATTAAGGGAGATCTTATTCTTGATCTAGTATGAACAAGAGAAGAAGCTAGGTGTAATTCAGACTTTAGTCTTGACGACGGGCTTCATATATCATCCACAATTGTAAGGGCCGACTTCTCTACATGAAATTTGGAGGTCTTATAGTTTGATGTCGCTTTTAATGGAAGAAGCATTGGCTCTTAGGCCATCGATAGAGACTTCCAAGACCAAGACCCATTGGACTCGCGAGGAGTTTTGATCAAGGACGACAGTTTATCCGTTGTCAATAGTCTTTGGTGTCTGAGAATTTCCTTGGAAGATAGAGTCCATCATATTTTTAACGTTCAATCACACTCGGTGACAGTGAAGGAGCCATAAACTTATCGAAGGGGGGCGTAATTTTGTAGAAATTGTTCAGTCCCTCTTCGATAGTTTTTCTTCTTTAATTTAACATATCAAAACTTTGATATTTTTGTTTAAATGACGATGTTTTAATTCAAAATAATATTTTTTAGTTCATAAAATGACATTTTTGCTCAAAACGACAGTGTTTTACCAAACGGAAGCTTAGTCTAGTAGGTCTTCTTGATCTCAGCCTACGAAACCCACCTGCCAAGTCTAGTTTGGAGGTTGACAGGGTGGTTTCAGGCGTCCATTGTCCAGTATCACTGGGCTTTTGGTAAATAGTCGTTGGGCTAGGGTTTATTGTAATTTGTAAAGTTGCATTATCTACACCTTATTTTGCACCTTTTATCGTCAAAACCACCTCTTATTTTGCACCAAATAAAGCAAAATATGTGTTTTCATAATTAAAAAAGAATAAATTCCAAGTTCATGATATTAAATTTAATAATTAAAAAAGGTAGGTTTCAAAATCCAAATTTACAGTCACACACTATTCATATCTTTACTAATTACATTCTATTATACTTTCCTACTTGCAATAAGTTCTCATTTTTTGAGGTTAGTTCCGGTGTATACACCCCTTAACATGTATTATGTTAACAAATCAAGACCATTGATTGAATAAAATGGGTGGCTAAAATTAATAGTCAATTTAACCTTTTTTAAAATGAGAAAATGGTGGGGCCCATCAATAATTCTGCTTCACTCTTCCTTGTAGCGCGAGTGAGTTTGTTTGGGATTTTGTGAGGTCCGAATTTTTCTTTCTTTAAATTATTCGATGATATCACTGGATTATTCGATTGTATCGACGAATTATGCGATGGTATGATGGATTATTCTAATCAGCTAGCACCCTGAAAACGCCTTGAACTTTTAACTAAAAATTATTCGATGGTATCGCTTGATTATTGGATGGGATCGCTTGATTATTCGATGGTGTTAGAACATTATTCGATTACTTATGTCGTTTTAACAAATAACTAAAAATTATTCGACGGTATCGTTGAATTATTCGATGGTATCACATAATTATTCAATGGTATCGATGCATTTTTCATTTATATGACCGCCAACATTAAAAAAAAACTCATCTCATGAAGCACAAAATTGGTCCATACAAATGAAAAATTCGGCTTTTCCTCGAATACCTCATAAATCCCATGAAAACACACAAAATCGACCATTCATCTTTAATAATTTGGTCCCAATCCCCCCTAATTTCGTGGATTACCCCCTTTGGAAAGAGTCGAGAATCCAAGCTAGTGGAAAAATAATTTTTTTGGATATCTTCAAGGAGGATTTCTTAGGAGATGTCCGCAGTAAAGTCGTAGGCCTTGAAGTTATCTTTCCAACGAGCTCTCAAATGGCCTGATTAGACTAAAGCAACTCTTGTTATGACCAAAATACCAAGCTCGTGTCCGTAACAACTATAGAAAGGCACACTACCATCATTCCGGGGCCATTTGGGCATCTCAGGTGGGCCTTTCACGGACCTATCGCCTAACTAGCATCACACCATGCCTAGGGCAAAGAATTTGGGGTTTTAAATTTTCTGAGATTTTGATATTTTTCGTGGACTACCCCCTTTGGAAAAAGTCGAGAATCCAAGCTGGTGGAAAAATGATTTTTTGGACATCTTCGAGGAGGATTTCTCAAAAGACGTCAGTAAAGTCGTAGGCCTTGAAGTTAGCTTTCCAACGAGCTCTCAAATGACCCGATCAGACTAACACAGCTCTTGTTATGACCAAAATATCAAGCTCGTGTCCGTAACACCTATAGAAAGGCACACTACCTTCATTCCGGGGCCATTTGGGCATCTCAGGTGGGCCTTTCATGGACCTATCGCCTTACTAGCATCACAGCATGCCTAGGGCAAAGAATTTAGGGTTTTAAATTTTTTGAGATTTTGATATTTTTCGTGGACTACCCCCTGTGGAAAAAGTCGAGAATCTAAGCTGGTGGAAAAATGATTTTTTTGGACATCTTCGAGGAGGATTTCTCAGAAGACGACCTCAGTAAAGTCGTAGGCCTTGATGTTAGCTTTCCAACGAGCTCTCAAATGGCCCGATCCGACCAACGCAACTCTTGTTATGACCAAAATACCAAGCTCGTGACCATAACACCTATAGAAAGGCACACTACCAACATTCCGGGGCCATTTGGGCATCTCAGGTGGGCCTTTTATGGACCTATCACCTAACTAGCATCACACCTTGCCTAGGGCAAAGAATTTGAGATTTTAATTTTTTTGAGATTTTGAGATTTTTCGTGGACTACCCCCTTTGGAAAAAGTCGAGAATCCAAGCTGGTGGAAAAATGATTTTTTGGACATCTTCGAGGAGGATTTCTCAGGAGACATCAGGTAAAGTCATAGGCCTTGATGTTAGCTTTCCAACGAGCCCTCAAATGGCCTGATCAGACCAACGCAGCTCTTGTTATGACCAAAATACCAATCTCGTGTCCGTAACACATTTAGAAAGGCACACTACCTTTATTCCGGGGCCATTTGGGCATCTCATGTGGGCCTTTCATGGACCTATCGCAAAACTAGCATCACATCTTGCTTAGGGCAAAGAATTTGAGGTTTTAAATGTTTTGAGATTTTGAGATTTTTTGTGGACTACCCCCTTTGGAAAAAGTCAAGAATCAAACCTGGCGGAAAAATGATTTTTTTCGACATCTTCGAGGAGGATTTCTCAAGAGACGACCTCAGTAAAGTTGTACGCCTTGGTGTTATCTTTCCAACGTGCTCTCAAATGGCTCGATCAGACCAATACAGCTCTTGGTATGACCAAAATACCAAGCTCATGTCCGTAACACATATAGAAACACACACTAGCTTTATTCCGGGGCCATTTGGGCATCTCAGGTGGGCCTTTCATGGACCTATCGCCTAATTAGCATCACACCTTGCCTAAGGCAAGGTATTTGAGGTTTTAAATTTTCTGAGATTTTAAGATTTTTTGTGGCCTACCCCCTTTGGAAAAAGTCGAGAATCCAACCTGGTGGAAAAATGAATTTTTTTGGACATCTTCGAGGAGGATTTTTCAAGAGACGTCCTAAGTAAAGTCGCAGGCCTTGATGTTAGCTTTCCAACGAGCTCTCAAATGGCCCGATCAGACCAACGCAGCTCCTGTTATGACCAAAATACCAATCTCGTGTCCGTAACACATATAGAAAGGCACACTACCTTTATTCCGGGGCCATTTGGTTCCTCTAGCAAAATTTCAAGGAAATTCGGTTTCACCTCAAGCTTCTTATTAACTGAAGAGACAACTCTGACAACAATTCCATCAGCTCTAGGAATCTGCAAATATAAACTCCTCAGGGATTTTCCTAATTACGCTAAAGTCATCACTCATATTATATATGAGGTCTGAGGTAACGAATCTAGCAATTTTTAGGCAACAATTAAGCTGCTGTCATCAAACATTTGGGGACAACCCCCTTTGGAAAAAGTCGAGAATCCAACCTGGTGGAAAAATGATTTTTTTGATCATCTTCGAGGAGGATTTCTCAGGAGACGTCCACCGTAAAGTTGTAGGCCTTGATGTGTTATCTTTCCCAGGAGCGCTCAAATGGCCCGATCAGGCAAGGTGTGATGCTAGTATCACACCTTGCCCAGGGCAAAGAATTTGGGGTTTTCAATTTTCTGAGATTTTGGGATTTTTTGTGGACTACCCCCTTTGGAAAAAGTCGAGAATCCAACTTGGTGGAAAAATGAGTTTTTTGGACATCTTCGAGGAGGATTTTTCAGGAGACATCCTAAGTAAAGTCATAGGCCTTGATGTTAGCTTTCCAACGAGCCCTCAAATGGCCTGATCAGACCAACGCAGCTCTTGTTATGACCAAAATACCAATCTCGTGTCCGTAACACATTTAGAAAGGCACACTACCTTTATTCCGGGGCCATTTGGGCATCTCATGTGGGCCTTTCATGGACTTATCGCCAAACTAGCATCACACCTTGCCCAGGGCAAAGAATTTGAGGTTTTACATTTTCTGAGATTTTGAGATTTTTTGTGGACTACCCTATTTGGAAAAGTCGAGAATCCAACCTGGTGGAAAAATGAGTTTTTTGGACATCTTTGAGGAAGATTTCTCAGGAGACATCCTAAGTAAAGTCGTAGGCCTTGATATTAGCTTTCCAACGAGCTCTCAAATGGCCCAATCAGACCAACACAACCCTTGTTATGACAAAAATACCAAGCCCCTGTCCGTAACACATATAGAAAGGCACACTGCCTTTATTCCGTGGCCATTAGGGCATCTCAGGTTGGCCTTTCATGGACCTATCGCTTAACTAGCATCACACCTTGCCTAGGGCAAAGAATTTGAGGTTTTAAAGTTTTTGAGATTTTGAGATTTTTTGCGGACTACTTCCTTTGGAAAAAGTCGAGAATCCAACCTGGTGGAAAAATGATTTTTTTGGACATTTTCGATGAGGATTTCTCAGAAGAAGTCCCCAGTCGTAGGCCTTGATGTTAGCTTTCCAATGAGCTCTCAAATGGCCCGATCAGACCAACGCAGCCCTTGTTATGACCAAAATACCAAGCTCGTGTCGTAACACATATAGAACGGCACACTACCTTTATTTCGGTGCCATTTGGGTATCTCAGGTGGGCCTTTCATGGACATATCGCTTAACTAGCATCACACCTTGCTTAGGGAAAAGAATTTGAGGTTTTAAATTTTCTGAGATTTTGAGATTTTTTGTGAACTACCCCCTTTGGAAAAAGTCGAGAATCCAACCTGGTGGAAAAATGATTTTTTTGGACATTTTCGAGGAGGATTTCTCAGAAGAGGTCCTCAGTAAAGTCGTAGGCCTTGATGAAAGCTTTCGAACGAGCTCTCCAATGGCCTGATCAGACAAACTCAACCCTTGTTATGACCAAAATACCAAACTCGTATCCATAACACATATAGAAAGGCACACAACCTTTATTCCGGGGCCATTTGGGCATCTCAGGTGGGCCTTTCATGGACCTATCGCCTAACTAGCATCACACATTGTCTAGGGCAAAGAATTTGAGGTTTTAAATTTTATGAGATTTTGAGAATTTTTGTGGACTACCCCCTTTGGAAAAAGTCGAGAATCCAACCCGGTGGAAAAATGATTTGTTGGACATCTTTGAGTTGGATTTCTCAGGAGACATCCTCAATAAAGTCATAGGCCTTGATGTTAGCTTTCGAACGAGCTCTCAAATGAACCGATCAGATCAACGCAGCCCTTGTTATGACCAAAATACCAAGCTCGTGTCCGTAACACATATAGAAAGGCACACTACCTTTATTCCGGAGCCAATTGGGCATCTCAGGTGCGCCTTTCATGGACCTATCATTTAACTAGCATCAAACCTTTCCTAGGGCAAAGAATTTGAGGTTTTAAATTTTCTGAGATTTTGAGATTTTTTGTGGACTACCCCCTTTGGAAAAAGTCGAGAATCCAACCTGGTGAAAAAATGATTTTTTGGACATTTTCGAGGAGGATTTCTTAGGAGACGTCCCCAATAAAGTCGTAGGCCTTGATGTTAGCTTTCCAACGAGCTCTCAAATGACCCGATCAAATCAACGTAGCCCTTCTTATGACCAAAATACCAAGCTCGTGTCCGTAACACATATAGAAAGGCACACTACCTTTATTCCGGGGCCAATTGGGCATCTCAGGTGCGCCTTTCATGGACCTATCATTTAACTAGCATCAAACCTTGCCTAGGGCAAAGAATTTGAGGTTTTAATTTTTTTGAGATTTTGAGATTTTTTGTGGACTACCCCCTTTGGAAAAAGTCGAGAATCCAACCTGGTGGAAAAATGATTTTTTTTGGAAATCTTTGAGGAGGATTTCTCAGGAGACGTCCTCAATAAAGTCATAGGCCTTGATATTAGCTTTCCAACGAGCTCTAAAATGACCTGATCAGATCAACGCAGCCCTTGTTATGAAAAAAATACCAAGCTCGTGTTCGTAAGACATATAGAAAGGCACACTACCTTTATTCCGGGGCCAATTGGGCATCTCAGGTGGGCCTTTCATAGACCTATCACTTAACTAGGATCACACCTTGCCTAGGGCAGAGAATTTGAGGTTTTAAATCTTCTGAGATTTTGAGATTTTTTGTGGACTACCCCCTTTGGAAAAAGTCGAGAATCAGACCTGGTGGAAAAATGATTTTTTTGGACATTTTCGAGGAGGATTTCTCAGAAGAGGTCCTCAGCAAAGTCGTAGGCCTTGATGTTAGCTTTCCAACGAGATCTCAAATGGCCCAATCAGACCAACGCAGCCCTTGTTATGACAAAAATACCAAGCCCGTGTCCGTAACACATATAGAAAGGCACACTGCCTTTATTCCGGGGCCATTAGGGCATCTCAGGTTGGCCTTTCATGGACCTATCGCTTAACTAGCACCACACCTTGCCTAGGGCAAAGAATTTGAGGTTTTAAAGTTTTTGAGATTTTGAGATTTTTTGCGGACTACTTCCTTTGGAAAAAGTCGAGAATCCAACCTGGTGGAAAAATGATTTTTTTGGACATTTTCGATGAGGATTTCTCAGAAGAAGTCCCCAGTAAAGTCGTAGGCCTTGATGTTAGCTTTCCAATGAGCTTCAAATGGCCCGATCAGACCAACGCAGCCCTTGTTATGACCAAAATACCAAGCTCGTGTCCGTAACACATATAGAAAGGCACACTACCTTTATTCTTGGACCAATTGGGCGTCTCAGGTTGGCCTTTCATGGACCTATCGCTTAACTAGCATCACACCTTGCCTAGGGCAAAGAATTTGAGGTTTTAAATTTTTTGAGATTTTGAGATTTTTTGTGGACTACCCCCTTTGGAAAAAGTCGAGAATCCAACCTGGTGGAAAAATGATTTGTTGGACATCTTTGAGTTGGATTTCTCAGGAGACATCCTCAATAAAGTCATAGGCCTTGATGTTAGCTTTCGAACGAGCTGTCAAATGAACCGATCAGATCAACGCAGCCCTTGTTATGACCATAATACCAAGCTCGTGTCCGTAACACATATAGAAAGGCACACTACCTTTATTCCGGAGCCAATTAGGCATCTCAGGTGGGCCTTTCATAGACCTATCGCTTAACTAGCATCACACCTTGCCTAGGGCAGAGAATTTGAGGTTTTAAATTTTCTGAGATTTTGAGATTTTTTGTGGACTAACCCCTTTGGAAAAAATCGAGAATCCAACCTCGTGGAAAAATGATTTTTTTGGACATTTTCGAGGAGGATTTCTCAGAAGAGGTCCTCAGTAAAGTCGTAGGCCTTGATGAAAGCTTTCGAACGAGCTCTCTAATGGCCTGATCAGACCAACTCAACCCTTGTTATGACCAAAATACCAAACTCGTATCCATAACACATATAGAAAGGCACACAACCTTTATTCCGGGGCCATTTGGGCATCTCAGGTGGGCCTTTCATGGACCTATCGCCTAACTAGCATCACACATTGTCTAGGGCAAAGAATTTGAGATTTTAAATTTTCTGAGATTTTGAGAATTTTTGTGGACTACCCCCTTTGAAAAAAGTCGAGAATCCAACCCTGTGGAAAAATGATTTTTTTGGACATCTTTGAGTTGGATTTCTCAGGAGACGTCCACAATAAAGTCATAGGCCTTGATGTTAGCTTTTCAACGAGCTCTCAAATGAACCGATCAGATCAACGCAGCCCTTGTTATGACCAAAATACCAAGCTCGTGTCCGTAACACATATAGAAAGGCACACTACCTTTATTCCGGAGCCAATTGGGCATCTCAGGTGGGCCTTTCATAGACCTATCGCTTAACTAGCATCACACCTTGCCTAGGGTAGAGAATTTGAGGTTTTAAATTTTCGGAGATTTTGAGATTTTTTGTGGACTAACCCCTTTGGAAAAAATCGAGAATCCATCCTCGTGGAAAAATGATTTTTTTGGACATTTTCGAGGAGGATTTCTCAGAAGAGGTCCTCAGTAAAGTCGTAGGCCTTGATGAAAGCTTTCGAACGAGCTCTCCAATGGCCTGATCTGACCAACTCAACCCTTGTTATGACCATAATACCAAATTCGTATCCATAAGACATATAGAAAGGCACACAACCTTTATTCCGGGGCCATTTGGGCATCTCAGGTGGGCCTTTCATGGACCTATCGCCTAACTAGCATCACACATTGTCTAGGGCAAAGAATTTGAGATTTTAAATTTTCTGAGATTTTGAGAATTTTTGTGGACTACCCCCTTTGGAAAAAGTCGAGAATCCAACCTGGTGGAAAAATGATTTTTTGGACATTTTTTAGGAAAATTTCTCCGAAGAGTTCCTTAGTAAAGTCGTAGGCCTTGATGTTAGTTTTCCAACAAGCTCTCAAATGGCCCTATCAGACCAACGCAACCCTTGTTATGACAAAAATACCAATCTCGTGTCGTAACACATATAGAAAGGCACACTACCTTTATTCCGGGGCCATTTGGGCATCTCAGGTGGGCCTTTCATGACCTATCGCTTAACTAGTATCACACCTTGCCTAGGGAAAAGAATTTGAGGTTTTAAATTTTCTGAGATTTCAAGATTTTTTGTGGACTACCCCCTTTGGAAAAAGTCGAGAATCCAACCTGGTGGAAAAATGATTTTCTTGGACATTTTCGAGGAGGATTTCTCAGAAGAGGTCCTCAGTAAAGTCGTAGGCCTTGATGTTAGCTTTCCAACGAGCTCTCAAATGGCCCGATCAGACCTATTCAGCCCTTGTTATGACCAAAATACCAAACTCGTATCCGTAACAAATATAGAAAGGCACACTACCTTTATTCCGGGGCGATTTGGGCATCTCAAGTGCGCCTTTCATAGACCTATCACTTAACTAGCATCACACCTTACCTAGGGCAGAGAATTTGAGGTTTTAAATTTTTTGAGATTTTTAGATTTTTTGTGGACTACCCCCTTTGGAAAAAGTCGAGAATCCAACCTGGTGGAAAAATGATTTTTTTTTGACATTTTCGAGGAGAATTTCTCAGAAGAGGTCCTTAGTAAAGCCGTAGGCCTTGATGTTAGCTTTCCAACGAGCTCCCAAATGACCCGATCAGATCAACGCAGCCCTTGTTATGACCAAAATACCAAGCTCGTGTCCGTAACACATATAGAAAGGCACACTACCTTTATTCCGGAGCCAATTGGGCATCTCAGGTGGGCCTTTCATAGACCTATCGCTTAACTAGCATCACACCTTGCCTAGGGCAGAGAATTTGAGGTTTTAAATTTTCGGAGATTTTGAGATTTTTTGTGGACCAACCCCTTTGGAAAAAAAATCGAGAATCCAACCTCGTGGAAAAATGATTTTTTGGACATTTTCGAGGAGGATTTCTCAGAAGAGGTCCTCAGTAAAGTCGTAGGCCTTTATGAAATCTTTCGAACGAGCTCTCCAATGGCCTGATCAGACCAACTCAACCATTGATATGACCAAAATACCAAATTCGTATCCATAACACATATAGAAAGGCACACAACCTTTATTCCGGGGCCATTTGGGCATCTCAGGTGGGCCTTTCACGGACCTATCGCCTAACTAGCATCACACATTGTCTAGGGCAAAGAATTTGAGATTTTAAATTTTCTTAGATTTTGAGAATTTTTGTGGACTACCCCCTTTGGAAAAAGCCGAGAATCCAACCTGGTGGAAAAATGATTTTTTTGGACATTTTCGAGGAGGATTTCTCAGAAGATGTCCTCAGTAAAGTCGTAGGCCTTGATGTTAGTTTTCCAACAAGCTCTCAAATGGCCCGATCAGACCAACGCAACCGTTGTTATGAAAAAAATACCAAGCTCGTGTCCGTAACACATATAGAAAGGCACACTACCTTTATTCCGGGGCCAATTGGGCATCTCAGGTGGGCCTTTCATGGACCTATCGTTTAACTAGCATCACACCTTGCCTAGGGAAAAGAATTTGAGGTTTTAAATTTTTTGAGATTTTGAGATTTTTTGTGGACTACCCCCTTTGGAAAAATTCGAGAATCCAACCTGGTGGAAAAATGATTTTTTTGGACATCTTTGAGGAGGATTTCTCAGGAGACGTCCTAGATAAAGTCGTAGGCCTTGATGTTAGCTTTCCAACGAGCTCTCAAATGACCCGATCAGATCAACGCAGCCCTTGTTATGACAAAAATACCAAGCTCGTGTCTGTAACACATATAGAAAGTCACACTACCTTTATTCCGGGGCCAATTGGGCATCTTATGTGGGCCTTTCATAGACCTATCGCTTAACTAGCATCACACCTTTCCTAGGGCAGAGAATTTGAGGTTCTAAATTTTCTTAGATTTTGAGATTTTTTGTGGACTACCCCCTTTGGAAAAAGTCAAGAATCCAACCTGGTGGAAAAATGATTTTTTTGGACATCTTTGAGGAGGATTTCTCAGGAGACCTCCTCAATAAAGTCATAGGCCTTGATGTTAGCTTTCGAACGAGCTGTCAAATGAACCGATCAGATCAACGCAGCCCTTGTTATGACCATAATACCAAGCTCGTGTCCGTAACACATATAGAAAGGCACACTACCTTTATTCCGGAGCCAATTGGGCATCTCAGGTGGGCCTTTCATAGACCTATCGCTTAACTAGCATCACACCTTGCCTAGGGCAGAGAATTTGAGGTTTTAAATTTTCGGAGATTTTGAGATTTTTTGTGGACCAACCCCTTTGGAAAAAAAATCGAGAATCCAACCTCGTGGAAAAATGATTTTTTGGACATTTTCGAGGAGGATTTCTCAGAAGAGGTCCTCAGTAAAGTCGTAGGCCTTGATGTTAGCTTTCCAACGAGCTCTCAAATGGCCCGATCAGACCAACACATCCCTTGTTATGACAAAAATACCAAGCTCGTGTCCGTAACACATAGAAAGGCACACTACCTTTATTCTTGGGCCAATTGGGCATCTCAGGTGGGCCTTTCATGGACCTATCGTTTAACTAGCATCACACCTTGCCTAGGGCAAAGAATTTGAGGGTTTAAATTTTTTGAGATTTTGAGATTTTTTGTGGACTATTTCCTTTGGAAAAAGTCGAGAATCCAACCTGGTGGAAAAATGATTTTTTTGGACATCTTTGAGGAGGATTTCTCAAGAGACCTCATCAATAAAGTCGTAGGCCTTCATGTTACCGTTCCAACGAGCTCTCAAATGATCCGATCAAATCAACGCAGCCCTTGTTATGACCAAAATACCAAGCTCGTGTCCGTAAGACATATAGAAAGGCACACTACCTTTATTCCGGAGCCAATTGGGCATCTCAGGTGGGCCTTTCATAGACCTATCGCTTAACTAGCATCACACCTTGCCTAGGGCAGAGAATTTGAGGTTTTAAATTTTCTGAGATTTTGAGATTTTTTGTGGACTACCCCCTTTGGAAAAAGTCGAGAATCCAACCTGGTGGAAAAATGATTTTTTTGGACATTTTCGAGGAGGATTTCTCAGAAGAGGTCCTCAGTAAAGTCGTAGGCCTTGATGTTAGCTTTCCAACGAGCTCTCAAATGGCCCGATCAGACTAACACATCTCTTGTTATGACAAAAATACCAAGCTCGTGTCCGTAACACATAGAAAGGCACACTACCTTTATTCTTGGGCCAATTGGGCATCTCAGGTGGGCCTTTCATGGACCTATCGTTTAACTAGCATCACACCTTTCCTAGGGCAAAGAATTTGAGGGTTGAAATTTTTTGAGATTTTGAGATTTTTTGTGGACTATTTCCTTTGGAAAAAGTCGAGAATCCAACCTGGTGGAAAAATGATTTTTTTGGACATCTTTGAGGAGGATTTCTCAAGAGACCTCATCAATAAAGTCGTAGGCCTTCATGTTACCGTTCCAACGAGCTCTCAAATGATCCGATCAAATCAACGCAGCCCTTGTTATGACCAAAATACCAAGCTCGTGTCCGTAAGACATATAGAAAGGCACACTACCTTTATTCCGGAGCCAATTAGGCATCTCAGGTGGGCCTTTCATAGACCTATCGCTTAACTAGCATCACACCTTGCCTAGGGCAGAGAATTTGAGGTTTTAAATTTTCTGAGATTTTGAGATTTTTTGTGGACTACCCCCTTTGGAAAAAGTCGAGAATCCAACCTGGTGGAAAAATGATTTTTTTGGACATTTTCGAGGAGGATTTCTCAGAAGAGGTCCTCAGTAAAGTCGTAGGACTTGATGTTAGCTTTCCAACAAGCTCTCAAATGGCCCGATCAGACCAACTCAGCCCTTTTTATGACCAAAATACCAAACTCGTATCCGTAACAAATATAGAAAGGCACACTACCTTTATTCCGGGGCCATTTGGGCATCTCAAGTGGGCCTTTCATAGACCTATCGCTTAACTAGCATCACACCTTACCTAGGGCAGAGAATTTGAGGTTTTAAATTTTCTGAGATTTTGAGATTTTTTGTGGACTACCCCCTTTGGAAAAAGTCGAGAATCCAACCTGGTAGAAAAATGATTTTTTTTGACATTTTCGAGGAGGATTTCTCAGAAGAGGTCCTCAGTAAAGTCGTAGGCCTTGATGTTAGCTTTCCAACAAGCTCTCAAATGGCCCGATCAGACCAACTCAGCCCTTATTATGACCAAAATACCAAACTCGTATCCGTAACAAATATAGAAAGGCACACTACCTTTATTCCGGGGCCATTTGGGCATCTCAAGTGGGCCTTTCATAGACCTATCGCTTAACTAGCATCACACCTTACCTAGGGCAGAGAATTTGAGGTTTTAAATTTTCTGAGATTTTGAGATTTTTTGTGGACTACCCCCTTTGGAAAAAGTCGAGAATCCAACTTGGTGGAAAAATGATTTTTTTGGACATTTTCGAGGAGGATTTCTCAGAAGAGGTCCTCAAAAAAGTCATAGGCCTTGATGTTAGCTTTCCAACGAGCTCTCAAATGGCCCGATCAGACCAACGCAGCCCTTGTTATTAAAAAAATACCAATCTCGTGTCCGTAACACATATAGAAAGGCACACTACCTTTATTCTTGGGCCAATTGGGCATCTCAGGTGGGCATTTTATGGACCTATTGTTTAACTAGCATCACACCTTGCCTAGGGCAAAGAATTTGAGGTTTTAAATTTTCTAAGATTTTGAGATTTTTTTGTGGACTAACCCCTTTGGAAAAAGTCGAGAATCCAACCTGGTGGAAAAATGATCTTTTTGGATGTCTTTGAGGAGGATTTCTCAAGAGACCTCATCAATAAAGTCGTAAGCCTTCATGTTACCTTTCCAACGAGAACTCAAATGACCCGATCATATCAACGCAACCCTTGTTATGACCAAAATACCAAGCTCGTGTCCGTAACACATATAGAAAGGCACACTACCTTTATTCCGGGGCAAATTGGGCATCTCAGGTGGGCCTTTCATAGACATATCACTTAACAAGGATCACACCTTGCCTAGGGCATAGAATTTGAGGTTCTAAATTTTCTGACATTTTGAGATTTTTTGTGGACTACCCCCTTTGGAAAAAGTCGAGAATCCAACCTGGTGGAAAAAGGATTTTCTTGGAAATTTTCGAGGAGGATTTCTCAGAAGAGTTCCTCAGTAAAGTCGTAGGCCGTTATGTTAGCTTTCCAACGAGCTCTCAAATGGCCCGATCAGACCAACTCAGCCCTTGTTATGACCAAAATACCAGGCTCGTGTCCGTAACACATATAGAAAGGCACACTACCTTTATTCCGGGGCCATTTGGGCATCTCAGGTGGGCCTTTCATGGACCTATCGCCTAACTAGCATCACACCTTGTCTAGTGCAAAGAATTTGAGATTTTAAATTTTCTCAGATTTTGAGATTTTTTGTGGACTACCCCCTTTGGAAAAAGTCGAGAATCCAACCTGGTGGAAAAATGATTTTTTTTGCACATTTTCGAGGAGTATTTCTCAAAAGAGGTCTTCAGTAAAGTCGTAGGACTCGATGTTAGCTTTCCAACGATCTCTCAAACGGCCCGATCAGACCAACGCAGCCCTTGTTATGACCAAAATACCAAGCTCGTGTCCGTAACACATATAGAAAGGCACACTACCTTTATTTCGGGGCCAATTGGGCATCTCAGGTGGGCCTTTCATAGACCTATCGCTTAACTAGCATCACACCTTGCGTAGGGCAGAGAATTTGAGGTTTTAAATTTTCTGAGATTTTGAGATTTTTTGTGGACTACCCCCCTTTGGAAAAAGTCGAGAATCCAACCTGGTGGAAAAATGATTTTTTTGGACATCTTTGAGGAGGATTTCTCAGGAGATATCCTCAATAAAGTCGTAGGCCTTGATGTTAGCTTTCCAACGAGCTCTCAAATGACCCGATCAGATCAACGCAACCCTTGTTATGACCAACATACCAAGCTCGTGTCCATAACACATATAGAAAGGCACACTACCTTTATTCCGGGGCCAATTGGGCATCTCAGGTGGGCCTTTCATAGACCTATCGCTTAACTAGCATCACACCTTTCGTAGGGCAGAGAATTTGAGGTTTTAAATTTTCTGAGATTTTGAGATTTTTTTGTGGACTAACCCCTTTGGAAAAAGTCGAGAATCCAACCTGGTGGAAAAATGATTTTTTTGGACATCTTTGAGGAGGATTTCTCAGGAGACATCCTCAATAATGTCGTAGGCCTTGATGTTAGCTTTCCAACGAGCTCTCAAATGACCCGATCAGATCAACGCAACCCTTGTTATGACCAACATACCAAGCTCGTGTCCGTAACACATATAGAAAGGCACACTACCTTTATTCCGGGGCCAATTGGGCATCTCAGGTGGGCCTTTCATGGACCTATCGCTTAACTAGCATCACACCTTGCCTAGGGCAAAGAATTTGAGGTTCTAAATTTTCTGAGATTTTGAGATTTTTTGTGGACTACCCCCTTTGGAAAAAGTCGAGAATCCAACCTGGTGGAAAAATGATTTTTTTTGGACATCTTTGAGGAGGATTTCTCAGGAGACATCCTCAATAAACTCGTAGGCCATGATGTTAGCTTTCCAACAAGCTCTGAAATGACCCGATCAGATCAATGCAGCCCTTGTTATGACAAAAATACCAAGCTCGTGTCCGTAACACATATAGAAAGGCACACTACCTTTATTCCGGGGCCAATTGGGAATCTCAGGTGGGCCTTTCATTGACCTATAGCTTAACTAGCATCACACCTTGCCTAGGGCAGAGAATTTGAGGTTCTAAATTTTCTGAGATTTTGAGATTTTTTGTGGACTACCCCCTTTGGAAAAAGTCGAAAATCCAACTTGGTGGAAAACTGATTTTTTTGGACATTTTCAAGGAGGATTTCTCAGAAGAGGTCCGCAGTAAAGTCGTAGGCCTTGATCTTAGCTTTCCAACGAGCTCTCAAATGGCCCGATCAGACCAACTCAACCCTTGTTATGACGAAAATACCAAACTCGTATCCGTAACACATATAGAAAGGCACACTACCTTTATTTCGGGGACATTTGGGCATCTCAGGTGGGCCTCTCATGGACCTATCGCCTAACTAGCATCACACCTTGTCTAGGGCAAAGAATTTGAGATTTTAAATTTTCTGAGATTTTGAGATTTTTTTGGACTGCCCCCTTTGGAAAAAGTCGAGAATCCAACCTGGTGGAAAAATGATTTTTTTGGACATTTTTCAGGAGAATTTCTCATAAGAGGTCCTCAGTAAAGTCGTAGGCCTTGATGTTAGCTTTCCAACGAGCTCTCAAATGGCCCGATCAGACCAACGCAGCCCTTGTTATGACTAAAATAACAAGCTCGTGTCGTAACACATATAGAAAGGCACACTACCTTTATTCGGGGGCCATTTGGGCATCTCAGGTGCGCCTTTCATGGACCTATCGATTAACTAGCATCACACCTTGCCTAGGGAAAAGAATTTGAGGTTTTAAATTTTCTGAGATTTTGAGATTTTTTGTGGACTACCCCATTAGGAAAAAGTCGAGAATCCAACCAGGTGGAAAATGATTTTTTTGGACATTTTCGAGGAGGATTTCTCAGAAGAGGTCCTCAGTAAAGTCGTAGGCCTTGATGTTAGCTTTCCAACGAGCTCTCAAATGGCCCGATCAAACCAACGCCGCCCTTGTTATGACCAAAATACCAAGCTCGTGTCCGTAACACATATAGAAGGGCACACTACCTTTTTTCCGGGGCCAATTGGGCATCTCAGGTGGGCCTTTCATAGACCTATAGCTTAACTAGCATCACACCTTGACTAGGGCAGAGAATTTGAGGTTTTAAATTTTCTGAGATTTTGGGATTTTATGTGGACTACCCCCTTTGGAAAAAGTCGAGAATCCAACCTGGTGGAAAAATGATTTTTTGGACATTTTTTAGGAGGATTTCTCGGAAAGGTCTACAGTAAAGTCGTAGGCGTTGATGTTAGCTTTCCAACGAGCTCTCAAATGGCCCGATCAGACCAAAGCATCCCTTGTTATGACTAAAATACCAAGCTCGTGTCCGTAACACATATAGAAAGGCACACTACCTTTATTCCGGGGCCAATTGGGAATCTTAGGTGGGCCTTTCATAGACCTATCGCTTAACTTGCATCACACCTTGCCTAGGGCACAACATTTGAGGTTCTAAATTTTCTGAGATTTTGAGATTTTTTGTGGACTACCCCCTTTGGAAAAAGTCGAGAATCCAACCTGGTGGAAAAATGATATTTTTGGACATTTTCGAGAAGGATTTCTCAGAAGAGGTCCTCTGTAAAGTCGTAGGCCTTGATGTTAGCTTTCCAACGAGCTCTCAAATGGCCCGATCAGACAAACTCAGCCGTTGATATGACCAAAATAACAAACTCGTATTCGTAACACATATAGAAAGGCACACTACCTTTATTCCGGGGCTATTTGGGCATCTCAGGTGGGCCTTTCATGGACTTATCGCCTAACTAGCATCACACCTTGTCTAGGGCAAAGAATTTGAGATTTTAAATTTTTTGAGATTTTGAGATTTTTTGTGAACTACCCTCTTTTGAAAAAGTCGAGCATCTAACCTGGTGGAAAACTGATTTTTTTGGACATTTTTCAGGAGGATTTCTCAGAAGAGCTCCTCAGTAAAGTCGTAGGACTTGATGTTAGCTTTCCAACGAGCTCTCAAATGGCCCGATCAGACCAACGCAGCCCTTGTTATGACTAAAATAACAAGCTCGTGTCGTAACACATATAGAAAGGCACACTACCTTTATTCGGGGGCCATTTGGGCATCTCAGGTGCGCCTTTCATGGACCTATCGATTAACTAGCATCACACCTTGCCTAGGGCAAAGAATTTGAGGTTTTAAATTTTCTGAGATTTTGAGATTTTTTGTGGACTACCCCATTAGGAAAAAGTCGAGAATCCAACCAGGTGGAAAATGATTTTTTTGGACATTTTCGAGGAGGATTTCTCAGAAGAGGTCCTCAGTAAAGTCGTAGGCCTTGATGTTAGCTTTCCAACGAGCTCTCAAATGGCCCGATCAAACCAACGCCGCCCTTGTTATGACCAAAATACCAAGCTCGTGTCCGTAACACATATAGAAGGGCACACTACCTTTTTTCCGGGGCCAATTGGGCATCTCAGGTGGGCCTTTCATAGACCTATAGCTTAACTAGCATCACACCTTGACTAGGGCAGAGAATTTGAGGTTTTAAATTTTCTGAGATTTTGAGTTTTTTTTGTGGACTACGCCCTTTGGAAAAAGTCGAGAATCCAACCTGATGGACAAATGATATTTTTGGACATTTTCGAGGACGATTTGTCAAAAGAGGTCCTTAGTAAAGTCGTAGGCCTTGATGTTAGCTTTCCAATGAGCTCTCAAATGGCCCGATCAGACAAACTCAGCCCTTGTTATGACCAATATACCAAACTCGTATCCGTAACACATATAGAAAGGCACACTACCTTTATTCCGGGGCCATTTGGGCATCTCAGGTGGGCCTTTCATGGACCTATTGTTTAACTAGCATCACACCTTGCCTAGGGCAAAGAATTTGAGGTTTTAAATTTTTTGAGATTTTGAACTTTTTTGTGGACTACCCCCTTTGGAAAAAGTCGAGAATCCAACCTGGTGGAAAAATGATTTTTTTTGGACATCTTTGAGGAGGATTTCTCAGGAGACATCCTCAATAAACTCGTAGGCCTTGATGTTAGCTTTCCAACGAGCTCTCAAATGACCCGATCAGATCAACGCAGCCCTTGTTATGAAAAAAATACCAAGCTCGTGTCCGTAACACATATAGAAAGGCACACTACCTTTATTCCCGGGCCAATTGGGCATCTCAGGTGGGCCTTTCATAGAACTATCGCTTAACTAGCATCACACCTTTTCTAGGGCAGAGAATTTGAGGTTCTAAATTTTCTGAGATTTTGAGATTTTTTGTGGACTACCCCCTTTGGAAAAAGTCGAGAATCGAACCTGGTGGAAAAATGATTTTTTTGGACATTTTCGAGAAGGATTTCTCAGAAGAGGTCCTCAGTAAAGTCGTAGGCCTTGATGTTATCTTTTCAACGAGCTCTAAAATTTCCCGATCAGACAAACTTAGCCCTTGTTATGACCAAAATACCAAACTCGTATCCGTAACACATATAGAAAGGCACACTACCTTTATTCCGGGGCCATATGGGCATCTCAGGTGGGCCTTTCATGGACCTATTGTCTAAATTGCATCACACCTTGTCTAGGGCAAAGAATTTGAGATTTTAAATTTTCCGAGATTTTGAGATTTTTTGTGAACTACCCCCTTTGGAAAAAGTCGAGAATCTAACCTTGTGGAAAACTGATTTTTTTGGACATTTTTTAGGAGGATTTCTCAGAAGAGGTCCTCAGTAAAGTCGTAGGCCTTGATGTTAGCTTTCCAACGAGCTCTCAAATGGCCTGATCAGACCAACGCAGCCCTTGTTATGACCAAAATAACAAGCTCGTGTCGTAACACATATAGAAAGGCACACTACCTTTATTCCGGGGCCATTTGGGCATCTCAGGTGGGCCTTTCATGGACCTATCGTTTAACTAGCATCACACCTTGCCTAGGGCAATGAATTTGAGGTTTTAAATTTTATGAGATTTTGAGATTTTTTGTGGACTACCCCCTTAGGAAAAAGTCGAGAATCCAACCAGGTGGAAAAATGATTTTTTTGGACAATTTCGAGGAGGATTTCTCTGAAAAGGACCTCAGTAAAGTCGTAGGCCTTGATGTTATCTTTCCAACGAGCTCTCAAATGGCCCGATCAGACCAACGCATCCCTTGTTATGACCAAAATACCAAGCTCGTGTCGTAACACATATAAAAAGGCACACTACCTTTATTCCGGGGCCATTTGGGCATCTCAGGTGGGCCTTTCATGGACCTATTGCTTAACTAGCATCACACCTTGCCTAGGGAAAAGAATTTGAGGTTTTAAATTTTCCGAGATTTTGAGATTTTTTGTGGACTACCCCCTTTGGAAAAAATTGAGAATCCAACCTGGTAGAAAAATGATTTGTTTGGACATTTTTTAGGAGGATTTCTCAGAAGAGGTCCTCACTAAAGTCGTTGGCCATGATGTGAGCTTTCCAATGAGCTCTCAAATGTCCCGATTAGACAAATGCAGCTCTTGTTATTACCAAAATAGCAAGCTCGTGTCCGAAACACTTATAGAAAGGCATACTACCTCTATTCTGGGGCCAATTGGGCATCTCAGGTGGGCCTTTCATGGACCTATCGCTTAACTAGCATCACAACTTGCCTAGGGTAAGAATTTGAGGTTTTAAATTTTCTTAGATTTTGAGATTTTTTATGGACTACCCAGTTAGGAAAAAGTCGAGAATCCAACCAGGTGGAAAAATGATTTTTTTGGACATTTTCGAGGAGAATTTCTCTGAAGAGGTCCGCAGTAAAGTCGTAGGCCTTGATGTTAGCTTTCCAACGAGCTCTCAAATGGCCCGATCAGACCAACGCCGCCCTTGTTATGACCAAAATACCAAGCTCGTGTCCGTAACACATATAGAAAGGCAGACTACCTTTATTCCAGGGCCAATTGGGCATCTCAGGTGGGCCTTTCATGGACCTATTGTTTAACTAGCATCACACCTTGCCTAGGACAAAGAATTTGAGGTTTTAAATTTTTTGAGATTTTGAGATTTTTTTTGGACTACCCCCTTTGGAAAAAGTCGAGAATCCAACCTGGTGGAAAAATGATTTTTTTTGGACATTTTTGAGGAGGATTTCTAAGGAGACATCCTCAATAAACTCGTAGGCCTTGATGTTAGCTTTCCAACAAGTTCTCAAATGACCCGATCAGATCAACGCAACCCTTGTTATGACAAAAATACAAAGCTCGTGTCCGTAACACATATAGAAAGGCACACTACCTTTATTCCGGGGCCAATTGGGCATCTCAGGTGGGCCTTTCATAGACCTCTCGCTTAACTAGAATCACACCTTGCCTAGGGCAGAGAATTTGAGGTTCTAAATTTTCTGAGATTTTGAGATTTTTTGTGGACTACCCCCTTTGGAAAAAGTCGAGAATCCAACCTGGTGGAAAAATGATTTTTTTTGGACATTTTCGAGGAGGATTTCTCAGAAGAGGTCCTCTGTAAAGTCGTAGGCCTTGATGTTAGCTTTCCAACGAGCTCTCAAATGGCCCGATCATACCAACGCAGCCCTTATTATGACCAAAATACCAAGCTCGTGTCCGTAACACATATAGAAAGGCACACTACCTTTATTTCGGGGCCAATTGGGCATCTCAGGTGGGCCTTTCATGGACCTATTGTTCTTGCCTAGGGCAAAGAATTTGAGGTTTTAAATTTTTTGAGATTTTGAGATTTTTTGTGGACTACCCCCTTTGGAAAAAGTCGAGAATCCAACCTGGTGGAAAAATGATTTTTTTGGATATTTTCGAGGAGGATTTCTCAGAAGACATCCTCAATAAACTCGTAGGCCTTGATGTTAGCTTTCCAACGAACTCTCAAACGACCCGATCAGATCAACAAAGCCCTTGTTATGACAAAAATACCAAGCTCGTGTCCGTAACACATATAGAAAGACACACTACCTTTATTCCGGGGCCAATTGGGCATCTTAGGTGGGCCTTTCATAGACCTATCGCTTAACTAGCATCACACCTTGCCTAGGGCAGAGAATTTGAGGTTCTAAATTTTCTGAGATTTTAAGATTTTTTGTGGACTACCCCCTTTCGAAAAAGTCGAGAATCCAACCTGGTGGAAAAATGATTTTTTTGGACATTTTCGAGGAGGATTTCTCTGAAGAGGTCCTCAGTAAAGTCATAGGCCTTGATGTTAGCTTTCCAACGAGCTCTCAAATGGCCCGATCAGACCAACGCCGCCCTTGTTATGACTAAAATACCAAGCTCGTGTCCGTAACACATATAGAAAGGCACAGTACCTTTATTCCGGGGCCAATTGGGAATCTCAGGTGGGCCTTTCATAGGCCTATCGCTTAACTAGAATCACACCTTTCCTAGGGCAGAGAATTTGAGGTTCTAAATTTTCTGAGATTTTGAGATTTTTTGTGGACTACCCCCTTTGCAAAAAGCCGAGAATCCAACCTGGTGGAAAAATGATTTTTTTTGGACATTTTCGAGGAGGATTTCTCAGAAGAGGTCCTCAGTAAAGTCGTAGGCCTTGATGTTAGCTTTCCAACGAGCTCTCAAATGGCCCGATCATACCAACGCAGCCCTTGTTATGACCAAAATACCAAGCTCGTGTCCGTAACACATATAGAAAGACACACTACCTTTATTTCGGGGCCAATTGGGCATCTCAGGTGGGCCTTTCATGGACCTATTGTTTAACTAGCATCACACCTTGCCTAGGGCAAAGAATTTGAGGTTTTAAATTTTTTGAGATTTTGAGATTTTTTGTGGACTACCCCATTTGGAAAAAGTCGAGAATCCAACCAGGTGGAAAAATAATTTTTTTTGGACATTTTCGAGGAGGATTTCTCAGGAGACATCCTAGATAAACTCGTAGGCCTTGATGTTAGCTTTCCAACATGTTCTCAAATGACCCGATCAGATCAACGCAGCCCTTGTTATGACAAAAATACAAAGCTCGTGTCCGTAACACATATAGAAAGGCACACTACCTTTATTCCGGGGCCAATTGGGCATCTCAGGTGGGCCTTTCATAGACCTATCGCTTAACTAGAATCACACCTTGCCTAGGGCAGAGAATTTGAGGTTCTAAATTTTCTGAGATTTTGAGATTTTTTGTGGACTACCCCCTTTGGAAAAAGTCGAGAATCCAACCTGGTGGAAAAATGATTTTTTTTGGACATTTTCGAGGAGGATTTCTCAGAAGAGGTCCTCAGTAAAGTCGTAGGCCTTGATGTTAGCTTTCCAATGAGCTCTCAAATGGCCCGATCATACCAACGCAGCCCTTGTTATGACCAAAATACCAAGCTCGTGTCCGTAACACATATAGAAAGGCACACTACCTTTATTTCGGGGCCAATTGGGCATCTCAGGTGGGCCTTTCATGGACCTATTGTTTAACTAGCATCACACCTTGCCTAGGGCAAAGAATTTGAGGTTTTAAATTTTTTGAGATTTTGAGATTTTTTGTGGACTACCCCCTTTGGAAAAAGTCGAGAATCCAACCTGGTAGAAAAATGATTTTTTTTGGATATTTTCGAGGAGGATTTCTCAGAAGACATCCTCAATAAACTCGTAGGCCTTGATGTTAGCTTTCCAACGAACTCTCAAATGCCTTGATCAGATCAACGCAGCCCTTGTTATGACAAAAATACCAAGCTCGTGTCCGTAACACATATAGAAAGACACACTACCTTTATTCCTGGGCCAATTGGGCATCTCAGGTGGGCCTTTCATAGACCTATCACTTAACTAGCATCACACCTTGCCTAGGGCAGAGAATTTGAGGTTCTAAATTTTCTGAGATTTTAAGATTTTTTGTGGACTACCCCCTTTCGAAAAAGTCGAGAATCCAACCTGGTGGAAAAATGATTTTTTTTGGACATTTTCGAGGAGGATTTCTCAGAAGAGGTCCTCAGTAAAGTCGTAGGACTTGATGTTAGGTTTCCAACGAGCTCTCAAATGGCCCGATCAGACCAACACAGCCCTTGTTATGACAAAAATACAAAGCTCGTGTCGTAACAAATATAGAAAGGCACACTACCTTTATTCCGGTGCCATTTGGGCATCTCAAGTGGGCCTTTCATGGACCTATCGCTTAACTAGCATCACACCTTGCCTAGGGCAAAGAATTTGAGGTTTTAAATTTTCTGAGATTTTGAGATTTTTTGTGGACTACCCCCTTTGGAAAAAGTCGAGAATCCAACCTGGTGGAAAAATGATTTTTCTGGACATTTTTTAGGAGGATTGCTCATAAGAGGTCATCAATAAAGTCGTAGGCCATGATGTTAGCTTTCCAAGGAGCTCTCAAATGGCCCGATCAGACCAACGCAGCCCTTGTTATGACCAAAATACCAAGCTCGTGTCGTAACACATATAGAAAGGCACACTACCTTTATTCCGGGGCCATTTGGGCATCTCAGGTGGGCCTTTCATGGACCTATCGCTTAACTAGCATCACACCTTGCCTAGGGCAACGAATTTGAGGTTTTAAATTTTCTGAGATTTTGAGATTTTTTGTGGACTACCCCCTTAGGAAAAAGTCAAGATTCCAACCAGGTAGAAAAATAATTTTTTTGGACATTTTCGAGGAGGATTTCTCGGAATAAGTCCACAGTAAAGTCGTAGGCCTTGATGTTAGCTTTCCAACGAGCTCTCAAATGGCCCGATCAGACCAACGCAGCCCTTGTTATGACCAAAATACCAAGCTCGTGTCGTAACACATATAGAAAGGCACACTACCTTTATTCCGGGGCCATTTGGGCATCTCAGGTGTGCCTTTCATGGAACAATCGCTTAACTAGCATCACACCTTGCCTAGGGCAAAGAATTTGAGGTTTTAAATTTTATGAGATTTTGAGATTTTTTGTGGACTACCCCCTTAGGAAAAAGTCAAGATTCCATCCAGGTGGAAAAATGATTTTTTTGGACATTTTCGAGGAGGATTTCTCATAATAGGTCCTCAGTAAAGTTTTAGGCCTTGATGTTAGCTTTCCAAGGAGCTCTCAAATTGCCCGATCAGACCAACGCAGCCCTTGTTATGACCAAAATACCAAGCTCGTGTCCGTAACACATATAGAAAGGCGCACTACGTTTATTCCGGGGCCAATTGGGCATGTCAGGTGAGCCTTTCATGGACGTATCATTTAATTAGCATCACACCTTGCCTAGGGTAAAGAATTTGAGGTTTTAAATTTTTGAGATTTTGAGATTTTTTGTGGACTACCCCCTTTGGAAAAAGTCGAGAATCCAACCTGGTGGAAAAATGATTTTTTCGGACATCTTTCAGGAAGATTTCTCATGAGACGTCCTCAATAAAGTCGCAGGCCTTGAGGTTAGCTTTCCAACGAGCACTCAAATGGCCCGAACAGACCAACGCGGCCCTTGTTATGACCAAAATACCAAGCTCGTGTCGTAATAAATATAGAAAGGCACACTACCTTTATTCCGGGGCCATTTGGGCATCTCAGGTGGGCCTTTCATGGACCTATCGCTTAACTAGCATCACACCTTGCCTAGGGCAAAGAATTTGAGGTTCTAAATTTTTTGAGATTTTAAGATTTTTTGTGGACTACCCCCTTTCGAAAAAGTCGAGAATCCAACCTGGTGGAAAAATGATTTTTTTTGGACATTTTCGAGGAGGATTTCTCAGAAGAGGTCCTCAGTAAAGTCGTAGGACTTGATGTTAGGTTTCCAACGAGCTCTCAAATGGCCCGATCAGACCAACACAGCCCTTGTTATGACAAAAATACAAAGCTCGTGTCGTAACAAATATAGAAAGGCACACTACCTTTATTCCGGTGCCATTTGGGCATCTCAACTGGGCCTTTCATGGATCTATCGCTTAACTAGCATCACACCTTGCCTAGGGCAAAGAATTTGAGGTTTTAAATTTTCTGAGATTTTGAGATTTTTTGTGGACTACCCCCTTTGGAAAAAGTCGAGAATCCAACCTGGTGGAAAAATGATTTTTTGGACATTTTTTAGGAGGATTTCTCATAAGAGGTCATCAATAAAGTCGTAGGCCATGATGTTAGCTTTCCAAGGAGCTCTCAAATGGCCCGATTAGACAAATGCAGCTCTTGTTATTACCAAAATACCAAGTTCGTGTCCGTAACACATATAGAAAGGCACACTACGTTTATTCCGGGGCCAATTGGGCATGTCAGGTGGGCCTTTCATGGACGTATCGTTTAATTAGCATCACACCTTGCCTAGGGAAAAGAATTTGAGGTTTTAAATTTTCTGAGATTTTGAGATTTTTTGTGGACTACCCCCTTAGGAAAAAGTCGAGAATAAACCGGGTGGAAAAATGATTTTTTTGGACATTTTCGAGGAGGATTTCTCTGAAGAGGTCCTCAGTAAAGTCGTAGGCCTTGATGTTAGCTTTCCAACGAGCTCTCAGATGGCCCGATCAGAACAACGCAGCCCTTGTTATGACGAAAATACCAAGCTCGTGTCCGTAACACATATAGAAAGGCACACTGCCTTTATTCCGGCGCCATTTGGGCATCTCAGGTGGGCCTTTCATGGACCTAACGCTTATCTAGCATCACATCTTGCCTAGGGCAAAGAATTTGAGATTTTAAATTTTCTGAGATTTTGAAATTTTTTGTGGACTACCCGCTTTGAAAAAAGTCGAGAATCCAACCTGGTGGAAAAATGATTTTTTTGGACATTTTTCAGGAGGATTTCTCAGAAGAGTCCCTCAGTAAAGTCGTAGGCCTTGATGTTAGCTTTCCAACGAGTTCTCAAATGGCCCGATCAGACCAACGCAGCCCTTGTTATGACCAAAATACGAAGCTCGTGTCCGTAACACATATAGAAAGGGACACTACCTTTATTCCGGGGACAATTGGGGATCTCAGGTGGGCCTTTCATGGACCTATCGTTTAACTAGCATCACATCTTGCCTAGGGCAGAGAATTTGAGGTTTAAATTTATTGAGATTTTGAGATTTTTTGTGGACTACCCGCTTTGGAAAAAGTCGAGTATCCAACCAGGTGGAAAAATGATTTATTTTGGACATTTTTGAGGAGGATTTCTTAGAAGAGGTCCCCAGTAAAGTCGTAGGCCTTGATGTTAGCTTTCCAACGAGCTCTCAGATGGCCCGAGCAGACCAACGCAGCCCTTGTTATGACCAAAATACCAAGCTCGTGTCCGTAACACATATAGAAAGGCACACTACGTTTATTCCGGGGCCAATTGGGCATGTCAGGTGGGCCTTTCATGGACGTATCGTTTAATTAGCATCACACCTTGCCTAGGGAAAAGAATTTGAGGTTTTAAATTTTCTGAGATTTTGAGATTTTTTGTGGACTACCCCCTTAGGAAAAAGTCGAGAATCCAACCAGGTGGAAAATGATTTTTTTGGACATTTTCGAGGGGGATTTCTCAGAAGAGGTCCTCAGTAAAGTCGTAAGCCTTGATGTTAGCTTTCCAACGAGCTCTCATATGGCCCGATCAAACCAACGCAGCCCTTGTTATGACAAAAATACGAAGCTCGTGTCCGTAACACATATAGAAAGGCACACTACCTTTATTCCGGGGCCAATTGGGCATCTCAGGTGGGCCTTTCATGGACCTATCTCTTAACTAGCATCACACCTTGCCTAGGGCAAAGAATTTGAGGTTTTAAATTTTTTGAGATTTTGCGATTTTTTGTGGACTACCCGCTTTGGAAAAAGTCGAGTATCCAACCAGGTGGAAAAATGATTTTTTTGGACATTTTTGAGGAGGATTTCTTAGAAGAGGTCCCCAGTAAAGTCGTAGGCCTTGATGTTAGCTTTCCAACGAGCTCTCAGATGGCCCGAGCAGACCAACGCAACCCTTGTTATGACCAAAATACCAAGCTCGTGTCCGTAACACATATAGAAAGGCACACTACGTTTATTCCGGGGCCAATTGGGCATGTCAGGTGGGCCTTTCATGGACGTATCGTTTAATTAGTATCACACCTTGCCTAGGGAAAAGAATTTGAGGTTTTAAATTTTCTGAGATTTTGAGATTTTTTGTGGACTACCCCCTTAGGAAAAAGTCGAGAATCTAACCAGGTGGAAAATGATTTTTTTGGACATTTTCGAGGGGGATTTCTCAGAAGAGGTCCTCAGTAAAGTCGTAAGCCTTGATGTTAGCTTTCCAACGAGCTCTCATATGGCCCGATCAAACCAACGCAGCCCTTGTTATGACAAAAATACGAAGCTCGTGTCCGTAACACATATAGAAAGGCACACTACCTTTATTCCGGGGCCAATTGGGCATCTCAGGTGGGCCTTTCATGGACCTATCTCTAAACTAGCATCACACCTTGCCTAGGGCAAGGAATTTGAGGTCTTAAATTTTTTGAGATTTTGCAATTTTTTGTGGACTACCCGCTTTGGAAAAAGTCGAGTATCCAACCTGGTGGAAAATTGATTTTTTTGGACATTTTCGAGGAGGATTTCTTAGAAGAGGACCCCTGTAAAGTCGTAGGCCTTGATGTTAGCTTTCCAACGAGCTCTCAAATGGCCCGATCAGACCAACGCAGCCCTTGTTATGACCGAAATACCAAGCTCGTGTCGTAACACATATAGAAAGGCACACTACCTTTATTCCGGGGCCATTTGGGCATCTCAGGTGGGCCTTTCATGGACCTATCGCTTAACTAGCATCACACCTTGCCTAGGGCAAAGAATTTGAGGTTATAAATTTTCTGAGATTTTGAGATTTTTTGTGGACTACCCCCTTAGGAAAAAGTCAAGATTCCAACCAGGTAGAAAAATAATTTTTTTGGACATTTTCGAGGAGGATTTCTCGGAATAGGTCCACAGTAAAGTCGTAGGCCTTGATGTTAGCTTTCCAACGAGCTCTCAAATTGCCCGATCAGACCAAAGCACCCCTTGTTATGACCAAAATACCAAGCTCGTGTCCGTAACACATATAGAAAGGCACACAACGTTTATTCCGGGGCCAATTGGGCATGTCAGGTAGGCCTTTCATGGACCTATCGTTTAATTAGCATCACACCTTGCCTAGGGTAAAGAATTTGAGGTTTTAAATTTTTGAGATTTTAAGATTTTTTGTGGACTACCCCCTTTGGAAAAAGTCGAGAATCCAACCTGGTGGAAAAATGATTTTTTCGGACATCTTTCAGGAAGATTTCTCATGAGACGTCCTCAATAAGGTCGCAGGCCTTGAGGTTAGCTTTCCAACGAGCACTCAAATGGCCCGAACAGACCAACGCGGCCCTTGTTATGACCAAAATAACAAGCTCGTGTCGTAACAAATATAGAAAGGCACACTACCTTTATTCCGGGGCCATTTGGGCATCTCAGGTGGGCCTTTCATGGACCTATCGCTTAACTAGCATCACACCTTGCCTAGGGCAAAGAATTTGAGGTTCTAAATTTTCTGAGATTTTGAGATTTTTTGTGGACTACCCCCTTAGGAAAAAGTCAAGATTCCAACCAGGTGGAAAAATGATTTTTTTGGACATTTTCGAGGAGGATTTCTCATAATAGGTCCTCAGTAAAGTTGTAGGCCTTGATGTTAGCTTTCCAAGGAGCTCTCAAATTGCCCGATCAGACCAACGCAGCCCTTGTTATGACCAAAATACCAAACTCGTGTCCGTAACACATATAGAAAGGCACACTACGTTTATTCCGGGGCCAATTGGGCATGTCAGGTGAGCCTTTCATGGACGTATCGTTTAATTAGCATCACACCTTGCCTAGGGTAAAGAATTTGAGGTTTTAAATTTTTGAGATTTTAAGATTTTTTGTGGACTACCCCCTTTGGAAAATGTCGAGAATCCAACCTGGTGGAAAAATGATTTTTTCGGACATCTTTCAGGAAGATTTGTCATGAGACGTCCTCAATAAGGTCGCAGGCCTTGAGGTTAGCTTTCCAACGAGCACTCAAATGGCCCGAACAGACCAACGCGGCCCTTGTTATGACCAAAATACCAAGCTCGTGTCGTAACAAATATAGAAAGGCACACTACCTTTATTCCGGGGCCATTTGGGCATCTCAGGTGGGCCTTTCATGGACCTATCGCTTAACTAGCATCACACCTCGCCTAGGGCAAAGAATTTGAGGTTCTAAATTTTCTGAGATTTTAAGATTTTTTGTGGACTACCCCCTTTCGAAAAAGTCGAGAATCCAACCTGGTGGAAAAATGATTTTTTTTGGACATTTTTGAGGAGGATTTCTCAGAAGAGGTCCTCAGTAAAGTCGTAGGACTTGATGTTAGGTTTCCAACGAGCTCTCAAATGGCCCGATCAGACCAACACAGCCCTTGTTATGACAAAAATACAAAGCTCGTGTCGTAACAAATATAGAAAGGCACACTACCTTTATTCTGGTGCCATTTGGGCATCTCAAGTGGGCCTTTCATCGACCTATCGCTTAACTAGCATCACACCTTGCCTAGGGCAAAGAATTTGAGGTTTTAAATTTTCTGAGATTTTGCGATTTTTTGTGGACTACCCGCTTTGGAAAAAGTCGAGAATCCAACCTGGTGGAAAATTGATTTTTTTGGACATTTTCGAGGAGGAATTTTTAGAAGAGGTCCTCAGTAAAGTCGTAGGCCTTGATGTTAGCTTTCCAACGAGCTCTCAAATGGCCCGATCAGACCAACGCAACCCTTGTTATGACCAAAATACCAAGCTCGTGTCGTAACACATATAGAAAGGCACACTACCTTTATTCCGGGGCCAATTGGGCATCTCAGGTGGGCCTTTCATGGACCTATCGCTTTACTAGCATCACACATTGCCTAGGGAAAAGAATTTGAGGTTTTAAATTTTCTGAGATTTTGAGATTTTTTGTGGACTACCCCCTTAGGAAAAAGTCGAGAATCAACCGGGTGGAAAAATGATTTTTTTGGACATTTTCGAGGAGGATTTCTCTGAAGAGGTCCACATTAAAGTCGTAGGCCTTGATGTTAGCTTTCCAACGAGCTCTCAGATGGCCCGATCAGAACAACGCAGCCCTTGTTATGACCAAAATACCAAGATCGTGTCCGTAACACATATAGAAAGGCACACTGCCTTTATTCCGGGGCCATTTGGGCATCTCAGGTGGGCCTTTCATGGACCTAACGCTTATCTAGCATCACATCTTGCCTAGGGCAAAGAATTTGAGATTTTAAATTTTCTGAGATTTTGAAATTTTTTGTGGACTACCCGCTTTGAAAAAAGTCGAGAATCCAACCTGGTGGAAAAATGATTTTTTTGAACATTTTTCAGGAGGATTTCTCAGAAGAGTCCCTCAATACAGTCGTAGGCCTTGATGTTAGCTTTCCAACGAGTTCTCAAATGGCCCGATCAGACCAACGCAGCCCTTGTTATGACCAAAATACGAAGCTCTTGTCCGTAACACATATAGAAAGGCACACTACCTTTATTCCGGGGCCATTTGGGCATCTCATGTGGGCCTTTCATGGACCTATCGCTTAACTAGCATCACACCTTGCCTAGGGCAAAGAATTTGAGGTTTTAAATTTTTTGAGATTTTGAGATTTTTTGTGGACTACCCCCTTAGGAAAAAGTCAAGATTCCAACCAGGTAGAAAAATAATTTTTTTGGACATTTTCGAGGAGGATTTCTCGGAATAGGTCCGCAGTAAAGTCGTAGGCCTTGATGTTAGCTTTCCAACGAGCTCTCAAATTGCCCGATCAGACCAACAAACCCCTTGTTATGACCAAAATACCAAGCTCGTGTCCGTAACACATATAGAAAGGCACACTACGTTTATTCCGGGGCCAATTGGGCATGTCAGGTGAGCCTTTCATGGACGTATCGTTTAATTAGCATCACACCTTGCCTAGGGTAAAGAATTTGAGGTTTTAAATTTTTGAGATTTTAAGATTTTTTGTGGACTACCCCCTTTGGAAAAAGTCGAGAATCCAACCTGGTGGAAAAATGATTTTTTCGGACATCTTTCAGGAAGATTTCTCATGAGACGTCCTCAATAAAGTCGCAGGCCTTGAGGTTAGCTTTCCAACGAGCACTCAAATGGCCCGAACAGACCAACGCGGCCCTTGTTATGACCAAAATACCAAGCTCGTGTCGTAACACATATAGAAAGGCACACTACCTTTATTCCGGGGCCATTTGGGCATCTCAGGTGGGCCTTTCATGGACCTATCGCTTAACTAGCATCACACCTTGCCTAAGGAAATGAATTTGAGGTTTTAAATTTTCTGCGATTTTGAGATTTTTTGTGGACTACACCCTTAGGAAAAAGTCGAGAATCCAACCAGGTGGAAAATGATTTTTTTGGACATTTTCGAGGGGGATTTCTCAGAAGAGGTCCTCAGTAAAGTCGTAAGCCTTGATGTTAGCTTTCCAACGAGCTCTCATATGGCCCGATCAAACCAACGCAGCCCTTGTTATGACCAAAATACGAAGCTCGTGTCCGTAACACATATAGAAAGGAACACTACCTTTATTCCGGGGCCATTTGGGCATCTCAAGTGGGCCTTTCATGGACCTATCTCTTAACTAGCATCACACCTTGCCTAGGGCAAAGAATTTGAGGTTTTAAATTTTTTGAGATTTTGCGATTTTTTGTGGACTACCCGCTTTGGAAAAAGTCGAGTATCCAACCTGGTGGAAAATTGATTTTTTTGGACATTTTCGAGGAGGATTTTTTAGAAGAGGTCCTCAGTAAAGTCGTAGGCCTTGATGTTAGCTTTCGAACGAGCTCTCAAAAGGGCCGATCAGACCAACACAACCCTTGTTATGACCAAAATACCAAGCTCGTGTCGTAACACATATAGAAAGGCACACTACCTTTATTCCGGGGCCATTTGGGCATCTCAGGTGGGCCTTTCATGGACCTATCGCTTAACTAGCATCACACCTTGCCTAGGGCAAAGAATTTGAGGTTTTAAATTTTCTGAGATTTTGAGATTTTTTGTGGACTACCCCCTTAGGAAAAAGTCGAGAATCAACCGGGTGGAAAAATGATTTTTTTGGACATTTTCGAGGAGGATTTCTCTCAAGAGGTCCTCAGTAAAGTCGTAGGCCTTGATGTTAGCTTTCCAACGAGCTCTCAAATGGCCCGATCAGACCAATGTAACCCTTGTTATGACAAAAATACCAAGCTCGTGTCCGTAACACATATAGAAAGGCACACTGCCTTTATTCCGGGGCCATTTGGGCATCTCAGGCGGGCCTTTCATGGACCTAACGCTTATCTAGCATCACATCTTGCCTAGGGCAAAGAATTTGAGATTTTAAATTTTCTGAGATTTTGAAATTTTTTGTGGACTACCCGCTTTGAAAAAAGTCGAGAATCCAACCTGGTGGAAAAATGATTTTTTTGGACATTTTCCAGGAGGATTTCTCAGAAGAGTCCCTCAGTAAAGTCGTAGGCCTTGATGTTAACTTTCCAACGAGTTCTCAAATGGCCCGATCAGACCAACGCAGCCCTTGTTATGACCAAAATACGAAGCTCGTGTCCGTACCACATATAGAAAGGGACATTACCTTTATTCCGGGGACAATTAGGGATCTCAGGTGGGCCTTTCATGGACCTATCGTTTAACTAGCATCACACCTTGCCTAGGGCAGAGAATTTGAGGTTTAAATTTATTGAGATTTTGAGATTTTTTGTGGACTACCCGCTTTGGAAAAAGTCGAGTATCCAACCAGGTGGAAAAATGATTTTTTTGGACATTTTCGAGGAGGATTTCTCTGAAGAGGTCCTCAGTAAAGTCGTAGGCCTTGAAGTTAGCTTTCCAACGAGCTCTCAGATGGCCCGATCAGAACAACGCAGCCCTTGTTATGACCAAAATACCAAGCTCGTATCCGTAACACATATAGAAAGGCACACTGCCTTTATTCCGGGGCCAATTGGGCATGTCAGGTGGGCCTTTCATGGACCTATCGTTTAATTAGCATCACACCTTGCCTAGGGAAAAGAATTTGAGGTTTAAAATTTTTGAGATTTTGAGATTTTTTGTGGACTACCCCCTTTGGAAAAAGTCAAGAATCCAACCTGGTGGAAAAATGATTTTTTTGGACATCTTTGAGGAGGATTTCTCATGAGACGTCGTCAATAAAGTCGTAGGCCTTGATGTTAGCTTTCCAACGAGCTCTCAAATGGCCCGATCAGACCAACGCAGCCCTTGTTATGACCAAAATACCAAGCTCGTGTCCGTAACACATATAGAAAGGCACACTACATTTATTCCGGGGCCAATTGGGCATGTCAGGTGGGCCTTTCATGGACCTATCATTTAATTAGCATCATACCTTGCCTAGGGCAAAGAATTTGAGGTTTTAAATTTTTTGAGATTTTGTGATTTTCTGTGGACTACCCCCTTTGGAAAAAGTCGAGAATCCAACCTGGTGGAAAAATGATTTTTTTGGACATCTTTTAGGAGGATTTCTCAAGAGACGACCTCAATAAAGTCGTAGGCCTTGATGTTAGCTTTCCAACGAGCTCTCAAATGACCCGATCAGATCAACGCAGCCCTTGTTATGACCAAAATACCAAGCTCGTGTCCGTAACACATATAGAAAGGCACACTACCTTTTTTCCGGGGCCAATTGGGCAGAGAATTTGAGGTTTTAAATTTTCTGAGATTTTGAGATTTTTTGTGGACTAACCCCTTTGGAAAAAGTCGAGAATCCAACCTGGTGGAAAAATGATTTTTTTGGACATTTTCGAGGAGGATTTCTCAGTAGAGGTCCTCAGTAATGTCGTAGGCCTTGATGTGAGCTTTCCAACGAGTTCTCAAATGGCCCGATCAGACGAACTCATCCCTTGTTATGACCAAAATACCAAACTCGTATCCGTAACACATATAGAAAGGCACACTACCTTTATTCCGGGCCATTTGGGCATCCCAGGTGGGCCTTTCATGGACCTATTGCCCAACTAGCATCACACCTTGTCTACGGCAAAGAATTTGAGATTTTAAATTTTCAGAGATTTTGAGATTTTTTGAGGACTAACCCTTCGGAAAAAGTCGAGAATCCAACCTGGTGGAAAATGATTTTTTTGGACATTTTCGAGGAGGATTTCTCAGAAGTGGTCCTCAGTAAAGTCGTAGGCCATGATGTTAGCTTTCCAATCAGCTCTCAAATGGCCCGATTAGACAAATGCAGCTCTTGTTATTACCAAAATATCAAGCTCGTGTCCGTAACACATATAGAAAGGCACACTACCTTTATTCCGGGGCCAATTGGGCATCTCATGTGGGCCTTTCATGGACCTATCGCTTAACTAGCATCACACCTTGCCTAGGGCAAAGAATTTTTGGTTTTAAATTTTCTGAGATTTTGAGATTTTTTGTGGACTAACCCCTTAGGAAAAAGTCAAGAATCCAACCAGGTGGAAAAATGATTTTTTTGGACATTTTCAAGGAGGATTTCTCAGAAGAGGTCCGCAGTAAAGTCGTAGGCCTTGATGTTATATTTCCAACGAGCTCTCAAATGTCCCAATCAAACCAACGCAGCCCTTGTTATGACCAAAATACGAAGCTCGTGTCCGTAACACATATAGAAAGGCACACTACCTTTATTCCGGGGCAATTGGGCATCTCAGGTGGGACTTTCATCGACCTATCGTTTAACTAGCATCACACCTTGCCTAGGGCAAAGAATTTGAGGTTTTAAATTTTTTGAGATTTTGAGATTTTTTGTGGACTACCCGCTTTGGAAAAAGTCGAGTATCCATCCAGGTGGAAAAATGATTTTTGTAGACATTTTCGAGGAGGATTTCTCAGTTGAGGTCCTCAGTAAAGTCGTAGGCCTTGATGTTAGCTTTCCAACGAGCTCTCAAATGGCCCGATCAGACGAACTCATCCCTTGTTATGACCAAAATACCAAACTCGTATCCGTAACACATATAGAAAGACACACTACCTTAATTCCGGGGCCATTTGGGCATCTCAGGTGGGCTTTTCGTGGACCTATCGCCCAACTAGCATCACACCTTGTCTACGGCAAAGAATTTGAGATTTTAAATTTTTAGAGATTTTGAGATTTTTTGTGGACTACCCCTTTTGGAAAAAGTCGAGAATCTAACCTGGTTGAAAAATGATTTTTTGGACATTTTTTAGGAGGATTTCTCAGAAAGGTCCTCTGTAAATTCGTAGGCCTTGATGTTAGCTTTCCAACGAGCTCTCAAATGGCCCAATCAGACCAACGCAACCCTTGTTATGACCAAAATACTAAGCTCGTGTCATAACACATATAGAAAGGCACACTACCTTTATTCCGGGGCCATTTGGGCATCTCTGATGGGCCTTTCATGGACCTATCGCTTACCTAGCATCACACCTTGCCTAGGGAAAAGAATTTTAGGTTTTAAATTTTTTGAGATTTTGAGATTTTTTGTGGACTACCCCCTTAGGAAAAAGTCGAGATTCCAACCAGGTGGAAAAATGATTTTTTTGGACATTTTTTAGGAGGATTTCTCAAAAGAGGTCCGCAGTAAAGTCGTAGGCCTTGATGTTAGATTTCCAACGAGCTCCCAAATGGCCCGATCAGACCAACGCAGCCCTTGTTATGACCAAAATACCAAGCTCGTGTCGTAACACATATAGAAAGGCACACTACCTTTATTCCGGGGCCATTTGGGCATCTCAGGTGGGCCTTTTATGGACCTATCGCTTAACTAGCATCACACCTTGCCTAGGGCAAAGAATTTGAGGTTTTAAATTTTCTGAGATTTTGAGATTTTTTTTATGGACTACCCCCTTAGGAAAAAGTCAAGATTCCAACCAGGTGGAAAAATGATTTTTTTGGACATTTTCGAGGAGGATTTCTCAGTAGAGGTCCTCAGTAAAGTCGTAGGCCTTGATGTGAGCTTTCCAACGAGTTCTCAAATGGCCCGATCAGACGAACTCATCCCTTGTTATGACCAAAATACCAAACTCGTATCCGTAACACATATAGAAAGGCACACTACCTTTATTCCGGGGCCATTTGGGCATCCCAGGTGGGCCTTTCATGGACCTATTGCCCAACTAGTATCACACCTTGTCTACGGCAAAGAATTTGAGATTTTAAATTTTCAGAGATTTTGAGATTTTTTGAGGACTAACCCTTCGGAAAAAGTCGAGAATCCAACCTGGTGGAAAATAATTTTTTTGGACATTTTCGAGGAAGATTTCTCAGAAGTGGTCCTCAGTAAAGTCGTAGGCCATGATGTTAGCTTTCCAATGAGCTCTCAAATGGCCCGATTAGACAAATGCAGCTCTTGTTATTACCAAAATATCAAGCTCGTGTCCGTAACACATATAGAAAGGCACACTACCTTTATTCCGGGGCCAATTGGGCATCTCAAGTGGGCCTTTCATGGACCTATCGCTTAACTAGCATCACACCTTGCCTAGGGCAAAGAATTTTTGGTTTTAAATTTTCTGAGATTTTGAGATTTTTTGTGGACTAACCCCTTAGGAAAAAGTCAAGAATCCAACCAGGTGGAAAAATGATTTTTTTGGACATTTTCAAGGAGGATTTCTCAGAAGAGGTCCGCAGTAAAGTCGTAGGCCTTGATGTTATATTTCCAACGAGCTCTCAAATGTCCCAATCAAACCAACGCAGCCCTTGTTATGACCAAAATACGAAGCTCGTGTCCGTAACACATATAGAAAGGCACACTACCTTTATTCCGGGGCAATTGGGCATCTCAGGTGGGACTTTCATCGACCTATCGTTTAACTAGCATCACACCTTGCCTAGGGCAAAGAATTTGAGGTTTTAAATTTTTTGAGATTTTGAGATTTTTTGTGGACTACCCGCTTTGGAAAAAGTCGAGTATCCATCCAGGTGGAAAAATGATTTTTGTAGACATTTTCGAGGAGGATTTCTCAGTAGAGGTCCTCAGTAAAGTCGTAGGCCTTGATGTTAGCTTTCCAACGAGCTCTCAAATGGCCCGATCAGACCAATGCATCCCTTGTTATGACAAAAATACCAAGCTCGTGTCGTAACACATATAGAAAGGCACACTACCTTTATTCCGGGGCCATTTGGGCATCTCAGGTGGGCCTTTCATGGACCTATAGCTTAACCAGCATCACACCTTGCCTAGGGTAAAGAATTTGAGGTTTTATATTTTCTGAGATTTTGAGATTTTTTGTGGACTACCCCCTTTGGAAAAAGTCGAGAATCTAACCTGGTGGAAAAATGATTTTTTGGACAATTTTTAGGAGGATTTCTCAGAAAGGTCCTCTGTAAATTCGTAGGCCTTGATGTTAGCTTTCCAACGAGCTCTCAAATGGCCCGATCAGACCAACGCAACCCTTGTTATGACCAAAATACTAAGCTCGTGTCATAACACATATAGAAAGGCACACTACCTTTATTCCGGGGCCATTTGGGCATCTCTGATGGGCCTTTCAGGGACCTATCGCTTACCTAGCATCACACCTTGCCTAGGGAAAAGAATTTGAGGTTTTAAATTTTCTGAGATTTTGAGATTTTTTGTGGACTACCCCCTTAGGAAAAAGTCGAGATTCCAACCAGGTGGAAAAATGATTTTTTTGGACATTTTTGAGGAGGATTTCTCAGAAGAGGTCCTCAGTAAAGTCGTAAGCCTTGATGTTAGCTTTCCAACGAGCTCTCAAATGGCGCGATCAGACTAATGCATCCCTTGTTATGACCAAAATACCAAGCTCGTGTCGTAACAGATATAGAAAGGCACACTACCTTTATTCCGGGGCCATTTGGGCATCTCAGGTGGGCCTTTCATGGACCTATCGCTTAACTAGCATCACACCTTGCCTAGGGCAAAGAATTTGAGGTTTTAAATTTTCTGAGATTTTGAGATTTTTTGTGGACTACCCCCTTAGGAAAAAGCCGAGATTCCAACCTGGTGGAAAAATGATTTTTTTGGACATTTTCGAGGAGGATTTCTCAAAAGAGGTCCTCAGTAAAGTCGTAAGCCTTGATGTTAGCTTTCCAACGAGCTCTCAAATGGCCCGATCAGACCAATGCAACCCTTGTTATGACAAAAATACCAAGCTCGTGTCGTAACACATATAGAAAGGCACACTACCTTTATTCCGGGGCCATTTGGGCATCTCAGGTGGGCCTTTCATGGACCTATAGCTTAACCAGCATCACACCTTGCCTAGGGCAAAGAATTTGAGGTTTAATATTTTCTGAGATTTTGAGATTTTTTGTAGACTACCCTCTTAGGAAAAAGTCGAGATTCCAACCAGGTGGAAAAATGATTTTTTTGGACATTTTTTAGGAGGATTTCTCAGAAGAGGTCCGCAGTAAAGTCGTAGGCCTTGATGTTAGATTTCCAACGAGCTCCCAAATGGCCCGATCAGACCAACGCAGCCCTTGTTATGACAAAAATACCAAGCTCGTGTCGTAACACATATAGAAAGGCACACTACCTTTATTCCGGGGCCATTTGGGCATCTCAGGTGGGCCTTTTATGGACCTATCGCTTAACTAGCATCACACCTTGCCTAGGGCAAAGAATTTGAGGTTTTAAATTTTCTGAGATTTTGAGATTTTTTTTGTGGACTACCCCTTAGGAAAAAGTCAAGATTCCAACCAGGTGGAAAAATGATTTTTTTGGACATTTTCGAGGAGGATTTCTCAGAAGAGGTCTGCAGTAAAGTCGTAGGCCTTGATGTTAGCTTTCCAACGAGCCCTCAAATGGCCCGATCAGACCAACGCAGCCCTTGTTATGACTAAAATACCAAGCTCGTGTCATAACACATATAGAAAGGCACACTACCTTTATTCCGGGGCCATTTGGGCATCTTTGGTGGACCTTTCAATGACCTATCGCTTAACTAGCATCACACCTTGCCTAGGGCAAAGAATTTGAGGTTTTAAATTTTCTGAGATTTTGAGATTTTTTGTGGACTACCCCCTTTGGAAAAAGTCGAGTATCCAACCTGGTGGAAAAATGATTTTATTGGACATTTTTTAGGAGGATTCCTCAGAAGAGGTCCTCAGTAAAGTCGTAGGCCATGATGTTAGCATTCCAATGAGCTCTCAAATGGCCCGATTAGACAAATGCAGCTCTTGTTATGACCAAAATACCAAGCTCGTGTCCGTAACACATCTAGAAAGGCACACTACCTTTATTCCGGGGCCAATTGGGCATCTCAGGTGGGCCTTTCATGGACCTATCACTTAACTAGCATCATAACTTGCCTAGGGCAAAGAATTTGTGGACTACCCCCTTAGGAAAAAGTCGAGAATCCAACAAGGTGGAAAAATGATTTTTTTGGACATTTTCAAGGAGGATTTCTCAGAAGAGGTCCTCAGTAAAGTCGTAAGTCTTGATGTTAGCTTTCCAACGAGCTCTCAAATGTCCCGATCAAACCAATGCAGCCCTTGTTATGACCAAAATACGAAGCTCGTGTCCGTAACACATATAGAAAGGCACACTACCTTTATTCTGGGGCCAATTGGGCATCTCAGGTGGGCCTATCATGGACCTATCGTTTAACTAGCATCACACCTTGCCTAGGGCAAAAAATTTGAGGTTTTAAATTTTCTGAGATTTTGAGATTTTTTGCGAACTACCCCCTTAGGAAAAAGTCGAGATTCCAACCAGGTGGAAAAATGATTTTTTTGGACATTTTTGAGGAGGATTTCTTAGAAGAGGTCCTCAGTAAAGTCGTAGGCCATGATGTTAGCTTTCCAACGAGCTCTCAAATGGCCCGATCAGACCAATAATGCATCCCTTGTTATGACCAAAATACAAAGCTCGTGTCGTAACACATATAGAAAGGCACACTACCTTTATTCAGGGGCCATTTGGGCATCTAAGGAGAGCCTTTCATGGACCTATCGCTTAACTCACATCACACCTTGCCTAGGGCAAAGAATTTGAGGTTTTAAATTTTCTGAGATTTTGAGATTTTTTGTGGACTACCCTCTTAGGAAAACGTCGAGATTCCAACCAGGTGGAAAAATGATTTTTTTGGACATTTTCGAGGAGGATTTCTCAGAAGAGGTCCTCAGTAAAGTCGTAGGCCTTGATGTTAGCTTTCCAACGAGCTCTCAAATGGCTCGATCAGACCAACGCAGCCCTTGTTATGACCAAAATACCAAGCTCGTGTCGTAACACATAAAGAAAGGCACACCACCTTTATTCCGGGGCCATTTGGGTATCTCAGGTGGGCCTTTCATGGACCTATCGCTTAACTAGCATCACACCTTGCCTAGGGCAATGAATTTGAGGTTTTAAATTTTCTGAGATTTTGAGATTTTTTGTGGACTACCCCCTTAGGAAAAAGTCAAGATTCCAACCAGGTGGAAAAATGATTTTTTTGGACATTTTCGAGGAGGATTTCTCATAATAGGTCCTCAGTAAAGTCGTAGGCCTTGATGTTAGCTTTCCAACGAGCTCTCAAATTGCCCAATCAGACCAATGCAGCCCTTGTTATGACCAAAATACCAAGCTCGTGTCCGTAACACATATAGAAAGGCACACTACGTTTATTCCGGGGCCAATTGGGCATGTCAGGTGGGCCTTTCATGGACCTATCGTTTAAATAGCATCACAACTTGCCAAGGGCAAAGAATGTGAGGTTTTAAATTTTTGAGATTTTGAGATTTTTTGTGGACTACCCCCTTTGGAAAAAGTCGAGAATCCAACCTGGTGGAAAAATGATTTTTTTGGACATCTTTGAGAAGGATTTCTCATGAGACATCCTCAATACAGTCGTAGGCCTTGATTTTAGCTTTCCAACGAGCTCTCAAATGGCCCGATCAGACCAACGCTGCCCTTGTTATGACCAAAATACCAAGCTCGTGTCGTAACACATATAGAAAGGCACACTACCTTTATTCCGGGGCCATTTGGGCATCTCAGGTGGGCCTTTCATGGACCTATCGCTTAACTAGCATCACACCTTGCCTAGGGCAAAGAATTTGAGGTTTTCAATTTTCTGAGATTTTGAGATTTTTTGTGGACTACCCTCTTTGGAAAAAGTCGAGAATCCAACCTGGAGGAAAAATGATTTTTTTGGACATTTTTTAGGAGGATTTCTCAGAAGAGGTCCTCAGTAAAGTCGTAGGCCTTGATTTTAGCTTTCCAATGAGCTCTCAAATGGCCTGATTAGACCAACGCAGCCCTTGTTATGACCAAAATACCAAGCTCGTGTCGTAACACATATAGAAAGGCACACTACCTTTATTCCGGGGCCATTTGGGCATCTCAGGTGGGCCTCTCCTGAACCTATCGCTTAACTAGCATCACACCTTGCCTAGGGCAAAGAATTTGAAGTTTTAAATTTTCTGAGATTTTGAGATTTTTTGTGGACTACCCCCTTAGGAAAAAGTCAAGATTCCAACCAGGTGGAAAAATGATTTTTTTGGACATTTTCGAGGAGGATTTCTCATAATAGGTCCACAGTAAAGTCGTAGGCCTTGATGTTAGCTTTCCAACGAGCTCTCAAATGGCCCGATCAGACCAACGCAGCCCTTGTTATGACCAAAATACCAAGCTCGTGTCCGTAACACATATAGAAAGGCAGACTACGTTTATTCCGGGGCCAATTGGGCATGTCAGGTGGGCCTTTCATGGACCTATCGTTTAATTAGCATCACACCTTGCCTAGGGCAAAGAATTTGAGGTTTTAAATTTTCTAAGATTTTGAGATTTTTTGTGGACTACCCCCTTTGGAAAAAGTCGAGAATCCAACCTGGTGAAAAAATGATTTTTTTGGACATTTTTTAGGAGGATTTCTCAGAAGAGGTCCTCAGTAAAGTCGTAGGCCATGATGTTAGCTTTCCAATGAGCTCTCAAATGGCCCGATTAGACAAATGCAGCTCTTGTTATGACCAAAATATCAAGCTCGTGTCCGTAACACATATAGAATGGCACACTACCTTTATTCCGGGGCCAGTTGGGCATCTCAGGTGGGCCTTTCATGGACCTATCGCTTAACTAGCATCACACCTTGCCTGGAGCAAAGAATTTGAGGTTTTAAATTTTCTGAGATATTGAGATTTTTTGTGGACTACCCCCTTAGGAAAAAGTCGAGAATCCAACCAGGTGGAAAAATGATTTTTTTGGACATTTTCAAGGAGGATTTCTCAGAAGAGGTCCTCAGTAAAGTCGTAGGCCTTGATGTTAGCTTTCCAACGAGCTCTCAAATGGCCCGATCAAACTACCTCAGCCCTTGTTATGACCAAAATACCAAACTCGTATCCGTAAAACAAATAGAAAGGCACACTACCTTTATTCCGGGGCCATTTGGGCATCTCAGGTGGGCATTTCATGGACCTATCGCTTAACTAGCATCACACCTTGCCTAGGGCAAAGAATTTGAGGTTTTAAATTTTCTGAGATTTTGAGATTTTTTGTGAACTACCCCCTTAGGAAAAAGTCGAGAATCCAACCCGGTGGAAAAATGACTTTTTGGACATCTTTGAGGAGGATTTCTCAGGAGACGTCCGCAATAAAGTCTTAGGCCTTGATGTTAGCTTTCCAACGAGCTCTCAAATGACCCGATCAGATCAACGCAGCCCTTGTTATGACCAAAATACCAAGCTCGTGTCCGTAACAGATATAGAAAGGCACACTACCTTTATTCCGGGGCCAATTGGGCATCTCAGGTCGGCCTTTCATAGACCTATCGCTTAACTAGCATCACACCTTGCCTAGGGCAGAGAATTTGAGGTTTAAAATTTTCTGAGATTTTGAGATTTTTTGTGGACTACCTCTTTTGAAAAAAGTCGAGAATCCAACCTGGTGAAAAAATGATTTTTTTGGACATTTTCGATGAGGATTTCTCAAAAGAGGTCCTTAGTAAAGTCGTAGGCCTTGATTTTAGCTTTCCAATGAGGTCTCAAATGGCCCGATCAGACGAACTCACCCCTTGTTATGACCAAAATACCAAACTCGTATCCGTAACACATACAGAAAGGCACACTACCTTTATTCCGGGGCCATTTGGGCATCTCAGGTGGGCCTTTCATGGACCTATCGCCTAACTAGCATCACACCTTGTCTACGGCAAAGAATTTGAGATTTTAAATTTTCAGAGATTTTGAGATTTTTTGTGGACTACCCCCTTTGGAAAAAGTCGAGAATCCAACCTGGTGGAAAAAAGATTTTTTGGACATTTTTTATGAGGATTTCTCAGAAGAGGTCCTCAGTAAAGTCGTAGGCCTTGATGTTAGCTTTCCAATGAGCTCTCAAATGGCCCGATCAGACCAACGCAGCCCTTGTTAAGACCAAAATACCAAGCTCGTGTCGTAACACATATAGAAAGGCACACTACCTTTATTCCGGGGCCATTTGGGCATCTCAGGTGGGCCTTTCATGGACCTATCGCTTAACTAGCATCACACCTTTCCTAGGGCAAAGAATTTGAGGTTTTAAATTTTCTGAGATTTTTAGAGTTTTTGTGGACTACCCCCTTTGGAAAAAGTCGAGAATCCAACCTGGTGGAAAAATAATTTTTTGGACATTTTTTTGGAGGATTTCTCATAAGAGGTCCGCAGTAAAGTCGTAGGCCTTGATGTTAGATTTCCAACGAGCTCTCAAATGGCCCGATCAGACCAACGCAGCCCTTGTTATGACCAAAATACCAAGCTCGTGTCGTAACACATATAGAAAGGCACACTACCTTTATTCCGGGGCCAATTGGGCATCTCAGGTGGGCGTTTCATGGACCTATCGCATAACTAGCATCACACCTCGCCTAGAGCAAAGAATTTGAGGTTTTAAATTTTTTGAGATTTTGAGATTTTTTGTGGACTACCCCCTTTGGAAAAAGTCAAGAATCCAACCTGGTGGAAAAATGATTTTTTTGAACTTCTTCGAGGTGTATTTCTCAGGAGACATATTCATTAAAGTCATAGGCCTTGATGTTAGCTTTCCAACGAGCTCTAAAATGGCCCGATCAGACCAACACAGCCTCTGTTATGACCAAAATACCAAGCTCGTGTACGTAACACATATTGAAAGGCACACTACCTTTATTCCGGGGCCAATTGGGCATCTCAAGTGGGCCTTTCATGGACCTATCGCTTAACTAGTATCACACCTTGCCTAGGGCAAAGAATTTGAGGTTTTACATTTTTTGAGATTTTGAGATTTTTTGTGGACTACCCCCTTTGGAAAAAGTCGAGAATCCAACCTGGTGGAAAAATAATTTTTTTGGACTTCTTCGAGGAGGATTTCTCATAAGACGTCCTCGATAAATTCGTAGGCCTTGATGTTAGCTTTCCAACGAGTTCTCAAATGGCCCGATCAGACCAACACAACCCTAGTTATGACCAAAATACCAAGCTCGTGTCCGTAACACAAATAGAAAGGGACACTACCTTTATTCCGGGGCCAATTGGGCATCTCAGGTGGGCCTTTCATAGACCTATCGCTTAACTAGTATCACACCTTGCCTAGGGCAAAGAATTTGAGGTTTTACATTTTTTGAGATTTTGAGATTTTTTGTGGACTACCCCCTTTGGAAAAAGTCGAGAATCCAACCTGGTGGAAAAATGATTTTTTTGACTTCTTTGAGGAGGATTTCTCAGGAGACGTCCTCGATAAAGTCGTAAGCCTTGATGTTAGCTTTCCAACGAGCTCTCAAATGGCCCTATCAGACCAACACAACCCTAGTTATGACCAAAATATCAAGCTCGTGTCCGTAACACATATAGAAAGGCACACTACCTTTATTCCGGGGCCAATTGGGCATCTCAGGTGGGCCTTTCATGGACCTATCGCTTAAATAGTATCACACCTTGCCTAGGGCAAAGAATTTGAGGTTTTACATTCTTTGAGATTTTGAGATTTTTTGTGGACTACCCCCTTTGGAAAAAGTCGAGAATCCAACCTGGTGGAAAAATGATTTTTTTGGACTTCTTTGAGGAGGATTTCTCAGGAGACGTCCTCGATAAAGTCGTAAGCCTTGATGTTAGCTTTCCAACGAGCTCTCAAATGACCACATCAGATCAACACAACCCTTGTTATGACCAAAATACCAAGCTCGATTCCGTAACACATATAGAAAGGCACACTACCTTTAGTCCGGGGCCAATTGGGCATCTCAGGTGGGCCTTAAATGGACCTATTGTTTAACTAGCATCACACCTTGTGTAGGGCAAAGAATTTGAGGATTTAAATTTTATGAGATTTTGAGATTTTTTGTGAACTACCCCCTTTGGAAAAAGTCGATAATCCATCCTGGTGGAAAAATGATTTTTTGGACATCTTCGAGGAGGATTTCTCAGAAGACGCCCTCAATAAAGTCGTAGGCCTTGATGTTATCTTTCCAACGAGCTCTCAAATGGCCCGATCAGACCAACGCAACCCCTGTTATGACCAAAATACCAAGCTCGTGTCCGTAACACATATAGAAAGGCACACTACCTTTATTCTGGGGCCAATTGGGCATCTCAGGTGGGCCTTTCATGGACCTATCATTTAACTAGCATCACACCTTGCCTAGGGCAAAGAATTTGAGGTTTTAACTTTTTTGAGATTTTGAGATTTTTTGTGGACTACCCCCTTTGGAAAAAGTCGAGAATCCAACCTGGTGGAAAAATGATATTTTTGGACTTCTTCGAGGAGGATTTCTCAGAAGAGGTCCTTAGTAAAGTCGTAGGCCATGATATTATCTTTCCAATGAGCTCTCAAATGGCCCGACTAGAAAAACGCAGCCCTAGTTATGACCAAAATACCAAGCTCGTGTCCGTAACACATATAGAAAGGCACACTACATTTATTCCGAGGCCAATTGGGCATCTCAGGTGGGCCATTCATGGACCTATCTCTTAACTAGTATCACACCTTGCCTAGGGAAAAGAATTTTAGGTTTTACATTTTATGAGATTTTGAGTTTTTTTTGGACTACCCCCTTTGGAAAAAGTCGAGAATCCAACCTGGTGGAAAAATGATTTTTTTGGACTTCTTTGAGGAGGATTTCTTAGGAGACGTCCTCGATAAAATCGTAGGCCTTTATGTTATCTTTCCAACGAGCTCTCAAATGACCCGATTAGACCAACGCAGCCCTTGTTATGACCAAAATACCAAGCTCGTGTCCGTAACACATATAGAAAGGCACACTATCTTTATTCCGGGGCCAATTGGGTTTGTCAGGTGGGCCTTTCATGGACCTATCGCTTAACTAGCATCACACCTTGCCCAGGGCAAAGAAATCGAGGTTTTAAATTTTCTGAGATTTTGAGATTTTTTATGGACTACCCCCTTGTGAAAAAAGTCGAGAATCCAACCTGGTGGAAAAATTATTATTTTGGACATCTTCGAGGAGGATTTCTCAGGAGACGTCCTCAGTAAAGTTGTAGGCCTTGACGTTAGGCTTCCAACGAGCTCTCAAATGGCACAATCAGACCAATGCAGCTCTTGTTATGACCAAAATACAAAGCTCGTGTCTATAACATATATAGAAAGGCACACTACCTTTATTCTGGGGCCATTTGGGCATCTCAAGTGGGCCTTTCATGGACCTATCGCCTAACTAGAATCACACCTTGCCTAGGGCAAAGAATTTGATGTTTTAAATTTTTGGAGATTTTGAGATTTTTTGTGGACTACCCCCTTTGGAAAAAGTAGAGAATCAAACCTGGTGGAAAAATGATTTTTTTAGGCATCTTCGAAGAGGATTTCTCAAGAGAAGTCCTCATTAAAATCGTAGGCCTTGATGTTAGCTTTCCAACGAGCTCTCAAATGGCCCGATCAGACCAATGTAACCCTTGTTATGACAAAAATACCAAGCTCGTGTCCGTAACACATATAGAAAGGCACACTACCTTTATTCCGGGGCCATTTGGGCATTTCAGGTGGGCCTTTCATGGACCTATCGCCTAACTAGCATCACACCTTGCCTAGGGCAAAGAATGTGAGGTTTTAAATTTTCTGATATTTTGATATTTTTTGTGGACTACCCCCTTTGGAAAAAGTCGAGAATCCAACCTAGTGGAAAAATGATTTTTTTGGACATCTTCGAGGAGGATTTCTTTTGAGACGTCCCCAATAAAGTCGTAGGCCTTGATGTTATCTTTCCAACGAGCTCTCAAATGGCCCGATCCGACCAACGCATCCCTTGCTTTGACCAAAATACCAAGCTCGTGTCCGTAACACATATAGAAAGGCATACTACCTTTATTCCAGAGCCATATCTCAGGTGGGCCTTTCATGGACCTATCGCTTAACTAGCATCACACCTTGCCTAGGGAAAAGAATTTGAGGTTTTAAATTTTCTGAGATTTTGAGATTTTTTTTGGACTACCCCCTTTGGATAAAGTCGAGAATCCAACCTGGTGAAAAATGGTTATTTTGGACATCTTCGAGGAGGATTTCTCATGAGACGTCCTCAGTAAAGTGGTAGGGCTTGATGTTAGGGTTCCAACGAGCTCTCAAATGGCCCAATCAGACCAACGCAGCTCTTGTTATGACCAAAATAACAAGCTCGTTTCCGTAACACATATTGAAAGGCACACTGCCTTTATTCCGGGGCCATTTGAGCATCTCAGGTGGGCCTTTCATTGACTATCACTTAACTAGCATCACACCTTGCCTAGGGCAAAGAATTGGAGGTTTTAAATTTTATGAGATTTTTAGATTTTTGTGGACTACCCTCTTTGGAAAGAGTCGAGAATCCAACCTGGTGGAAAAATGATTTTTTTGGACATTTTCGAGGAGGATTTCTCAGGAGACGTCCACAGTAAAGTCGTAGGCCTTGATGTTAGCATTCCAACGAGCTCTCAAATGGCCCGATCCGACCAAAGCAGCCCTTGTAATGACCAAAATACCAAGCACGTTTCTGGAACACATATAGAAAGGCACACTACCTATATTCCGGGTCCATTTTAGCATCTCAGGTGGGCCTTTCATTAACCTATCGCAAAACTAGTATCACACCTTGCCTAGGGCAAAGAATTTGAGGTTTTAAATTTTCTGAGATTTTTTAGATTTTTTGTGGACTACCCCCTTTGGAAAAAGTCGAGAGTCCAACCTAGTGCAAAAATGATTTTTTTGGACATCTTCGAGGAGGATTTCTTTTGAGACGTCCTCAATAAAGTCGTAGGCCTTGATGTTATCTTTCCAACGAGCTATCAAATGGCACGATCCGACCATTGCATCCCTTGTTATGACCAAAATACCAAGCTCGTGTCCATAACACATATAGAAAGGCACACTACCTATATTACGTGGCCATTTGGGCATCTAAGGTGGGCCTTTCATGGACCTATCGCTTTAATAGCATCACACCTTGCCTAGGGAAAAGAATTTGAGGTTTTAAATTTTCTAAGATTTTGAGATTTTTTGTGGACTACCCCCTTTGGGAAAAGTCGAGAATCCAACCTGGTGGAAAAAGGATTTTTTTGGACATTATCGAGGAGGATTTATCAGGAGATGTTCACAGTAAAGTCGTAGGCCTTGATGTTAGCTTTCCAACGAGCTCTTAAATGGCCCAATCCGACCAACGCAGCCCTTGTAATGACCAAAATACCAAGCACGTTTCTGTAACACATATAGAAAGGCACACTACCTATATTCCGGGTCCATTTGGGCATCTCAGGTGGGCCTTTCATGAACCTATCGCAAAACTAGTATCACACATTGCCTAGGGCAAAGAATTTGAGGTTTTAAATTTTTTGAGATTTTTAGATTTTTTGTGGACTACCCCCTTTGGAAAAAGTCGAGAATCCAACATGGTGGAAAAATGATTTTTTTGGACATTTTCGTGGAGGATTTCTCAGAAGACGTCCTCAATAATTTGGTAGTCGTTAATGTTAGCTTTCTAATGATCTCTCAAATGGCCCGATCAGACCAACACAGCCCTTGTTATGACCAAAATACCAAGCTCGTGTCCGTAACAAATATCGAAAGGCATACTACCTTTATTCCGGGGCCATTTGGGCATCTCAGGTGGGCATTTCATGGACCTATCGCTTAACTAGTATCAAACCTTGCCTAGGGCAAAGAATTTGTGGTTTTAAATTTTCTGAGATTTTGATATTTTTTGTGGACTACCCCCTTTGAAAAAAGTCGAGAATCCAACCTGGTGGAAAAATGATTTTTTTGGACATCTTTGAGGAGGATCTCTCAGGAGAGGTCCTCAATAAAGTCGTAGGCCTTGATCTTAGCTTTCCAACAAGCTCTCAAATGGCCAGATCAGACCAACGTAGCCCTTCTTATGACCAAAATACCAAGCTCGTGTCCGTAACACATATAGAAAGGCACACCACCTTTATTCCGGGGCCATTTGGACATTTCAGGTAGGTATTTCATGGACCTATCGTTTATCTAGCATCACATCTTGACTAGGGCAAAGAATTTGAGGTTTTAAATTTTCTGAGATTTTGAGAATTTTTGTGGACTACCCCCTTTGGAAAATGTCGAGTATCCAACTGGACTACCCCCTTTGGAAAATGTCGAGTATCCAACCTGGTGGAAAAATAATTTTTTGGACATCTTCGAGGAGGATTTCTCAGGAGAGGTCCTCAATAAAGTCGTAGGTCTTGATCTTAGCTTTCCAAAGAGCTCTCAAATGGCCCGATCAGACCAACGTAGCCCTTGTTATGAACAAAATACCAAGCTCATGTCCGTAACACATATAGAAAGGCACACTACCTTTATTCCGGGGCCATTTGGACATTTCAGGTGGGTCTTTCATGGACCTATCGCTTATCTAGCATCACATCTTTACTAGGGCAAAGAATTTGAAGATTTAAATTTTTTGAGATTTTGAGAATTTTTGTGGATTACCCCCTTTGGAAAATGTCGAGAATCCAACCTCGTGGAAAAATGATTTTTTTGGACATTTTCGAGGAGGATTTCTCAGGAGACGTCCACAGTAAAGTCGTGGGCCTTGATGTTTACTTTCCAACGAGCTCTCAAATGGCCAGATCCGACCAACGCCCTTGTAATGACAAAAATATCAAGCACGTGTTTGTAACACATATAGAAAGGCACACTACCTATATTCCGGGGCCATTTGGGCATCTCAGGTGGGCTTTTCATGGACCTATCGCCTAACAAGCATTACACCTTGCCTATGGCAAAGAATTTGAGGTTTTAAATTTTCTGAGATTTTTAGATTTTTTGTGGACTACCCCCTTTGGAAAAAGTTGAGAATCCAACCTGGTGGAAAAATGATTTTTTTGGACATTTTCGAGGAAGATTTCTCAGAAGATGTCCCTAATAAAGTGGTAGGCGATAATGTTAGCTTTCCAACGAGCTCTCAAATGGCCCGATCAGACCAACGCATCCCTTGTTATGACCAAAATACCAAGCTCGTGTCCGTAACAAATATACAAAGGCATACTACCTTTATTCCGGGGCCATTTGGGCATCTCAGGTAGGCCTTTCATGGACCTATCGCTTAACTAGCATCACACCTTGCCTAGGGCAAAGAATTTGAGGTTTTAAATTTTCTGAGATTTTGATATTTTTTGTGGACTACCCCCTTTGGAAAAAGTCGACAGTCCAACCTAGTGCAAAAATGATTTTTTTGGACATCTTCGAAGAGGATTTCTGTTGAGATGTCCTCAATAAAGTTGTAGGCCTTGATGTTATCTTTCCAACGAGCTCTCAAATGGCCCGATCCGACCAACACATCCCTTGTTATGACCAAAATAACAAGCTCGTGTGCGTAACACATATAGAAAGGCACACTACCTATATTACGGGGCCATTTGGGCATCTATGGTGGGCCTTTCATGGACCTATCTCTTAACTAGCATCACACCTTGCCTAGGGAATAGAATTTGAGGTTTTAAATTTTCTGAGATTTTGAGATTTTTTGTGGACTACCCCCTTTGGGAAAAGTCGAGAATCCAACCTGGTGGAAAAATAATTTTTTTGGACATTTTCGAGGAGGATTTCTCAGAAGACGTCCACTTAGTCCTTGATCTTAGCTTTCCAACGAGCTCTCAAATGCCCTGATCCGACCAACGCAGCCCTTGTAATCACCAAAATACCAAGCACGTGTTTGTAACACATATAGAAAGGCACACTACCTATATTTCGGGGCCATTTGGGCATCTCAGGTAGGCCTTTCATGGACCTATTGCCTAACTAGCATCACACCTTGCCTAGGGCAAAGAATTTGAGGTTTTAAATTTTCTGAGATTTTTAGATTTTTTGTGCACTACCCCTTTGGAAAAAGTCGAGAATCCAACCTGGTGGAAAAATGATTTTTTTGGACATTTTCGAGGAGGATTTTTCAGAAGACGTCCTTATAAAAGTGGTAGGCGATAATGTTAGCTTTCCAACGAGCTCTCAAATGGCCCGATCAAACCAACGCAGCCCTTGTTATGACCAAAATAACAAGCTCTTGTCCGTAACAAATATAGAAAGGCATACTACCTTTATTCCGGGGCCATTTGGGAATCTCAGGTAGGCCTTTCATGGACCTATCGCTTAACTATCATCACAGCTTGCCTAGGGCAAAGAATTTGAGGTTTTAAATTTTCTGAGATTTTGATATTTTTTGTGGACTACCCCCTTCGGAAAAAGTCGAGAATCCAACCTAGTGGAAAAATGATTTTTTGGACATCTTTGAGGAGGATTTCTTTTGAGACGTCCTTAATAAAGTCGTAGGCCTTAATGTTATCTTTCCAACGAGCTCTCGAATGGCCCGATCCGACCAACGCATCCCTTGTTATGACCAAAATACCAAGCTCGTGTCCGTAACACATATAGAAAGGCACACTACCTATATTACGGGGCCATTTGGGCATCTATGGTGGGCCTTTCATGGACCTTTCGCTTAACTAGCATCACACCTTGCCTAGGGAAAAGAATTTGAGGTTTTAAATTTTTTGAGATTTTGAGATTTTTTGTGGACTACCCCCTTTGGGAAAAGTCGAGAATCCAACCTGGAGGAAAAATAAGTTTTTGGACATTTTCGAGGTGAATTTCTCAGGAGACGTCCACATTAAAGTCGTAGGCCTTGATGTTAGCTTTCCAACGAGCTCTTAAATGGCCCGATCCGACCAACGCAGCCCTTGTAATGACCAAAATACCAAGCACGTGTCTGTAACACATATAGAAAGGCACAGTGCCTGTATTCCGGGGCCATTTGGGCATCTCAGGTGGGCCTTTCTTGGACCTATCGCCTAACTAGCAACACTCCTTGCCTAGGGTAAAGAATTTGAGGTTTTAAATTTTTTGAGATTTTTAGATTTTTTGTGAACTACCCCTTTTGGAAAAAGTCGAGAATCCAACCTGGTGGAAAAATGATTTTTTTGGACATTTTCGAGGAGGATTTCTCAGAAGACGTCCTCAATAAACTGGTAGGAGATAATGTTAGCTTTCCAACGAGCTCTCAAATGGCCCGATCAGACCAACGCAGCCCCTGTTATGACCAAAATACCAAGCTCGTGTCCGTAACAAATATAAAAAGGCATACTACCTTTTTTCCAGGGCCATTTGGGCATCTCAGGTAGGCCTTTCATGGACCTATCGCTTAACTAGCATCACACCTTGTCTAGGGCAAAGAATTTGAGGTTTTAAATTTTCTGAGATTTTGATATTTTTTGAGGACTACCCCCTTCGGAAAAAGTCGAGGATCCAACCTAGTGGAAAAATGATTTTTTTTGAACATCTTTGAAGGTTCGATAATGTAAAACAAACTAATATAGAAATACTCTAGAAGGGGGGTTGAATAGAGTATGCCGTTTTTTCGCAGATTATCAAGACTTTTGAAGCTCGTGCAAAATCCTTTGAGATTAGACTTAGTCTTTTCTCTGAAAACCTGAATCACAAAGTTAAATAGTAGAACCAAGTGCGGAAATAAGGTAAAGCAATAAGTAAAGGACTCGATGAGTTGTTTACGAGGTTCGGCACGAACTTGGCCTACGTCCCCACCTAGGGTTCTTCCACAACCCTAGGATTCAACCGGCTTTTATTGATTCACAAGACTTAGGATCCTAGTAGCTCCCCGAGAAGCCTCTCTCCTATACAATTGCAATCTAGTCAACTCACGTTCCCTTGGAGTCCTAGACCAATCTAGAAGAGCCCCACCTCTCTATGCTATCTAGTACAATCCTCTTACACTTAGTGAATCAATCGCCTAGTGTCTACTTCCTGAGTTACAAACTCTTGAGTGTAACACTCTCTCGAAATATATCCTATAAGCTCACAGTGTAACTCTCAAATGCTTTGAAATGAAATTACAGACTCTTAAGGACTAGCAGAGAGCACACGAAGAAGACAGATCTCGCTTGAAGGCTTGAGTGTATGAAAACTTGTGTTCAACATGTGTATAGCTGTCTTCTTCTTCCTTTTCTTTTTATTGAAACAAATCGGCGCCTAAGGATCTTCACCAACGGCTAGAGAGGATCATGGCTTGAGCTGGATCTTCTATCTTTGGAAACTTTCGGAGGCCATGATCTTCCGATTTGAATCTTCTCAATATACAACATAAGGAAGGAAATAATATTCGAAAAATACTTCCTGAAAGGTTAGTGTATATATAATAATATACTGGAAGCATATAATAACATAAAATAATATTCGAACATAATATCATATAGAACAGGTTTTGTGTTTCATCAATACTGTTAAAGCTTCAAGACCTTTGACACAAACAGACTGTCAAGGCCTTTGAAACTTATTCCGATTTTCATCAAGGGAGTGGAGTTATCAATCTCCCCCTTGATGAAAGACAAAACATGTGCATCCCTGCAACTTAGTCAAGCATATATAATATAAGTAAAATCGGACTAAGTACCTGTATGGGTTAGACAAATGTTGGATCAAAATTTTAAAGCAAGAAGACCATCCAACTGAAAATAAAACCAGGGTCTTCCAAGACCTTTAAATCGCAACAGTTTTGAAAAGTCTAACACCACCACAGATCATCTCCCCCTTTTTGTCTTTCAACAAAGGGAGGAGGTAAAACAGTCACCAAAAGTTTTGAAACAGTTTCCAAAAAACCAGCAATGTTTCAGATTTGGGGTAAGGGTAGGGTAGGATAGGGTTAAGCTTCATCGTCCGGAGCATCATCAGTGAGCCGCGACCACAGACCTTGCAACAGCTTGGTTACCCCGCTCATCTCCGTCATAAACTCCTTGTGCAGCTCCTTGATATCCAGGCGAACTTCCTCCAAGCCCAACTCCAGGTTGTCCATGCGTTCATCAATGGCTGAGGCAGTGGAAAGAGCTTTTGAAGGAGAGGCAAGACTCCAAGTCCCTTGGGGGGACCGAGTGATGCCAATCTTTTCAAGGCTCTTGGAGTCGAACTTACCCGTATGACGCTGCTGTTCTTCATTTTTAAAATCGATTCCAGAAGCTTCGAAGATTTGGGTCAAAAGGGTAGCGAAGGGGAGGGGAGTTCCTTTCCTGGCTTTTCTAGTGTGAGCCATAGATCCTAAAATGGTGTTGGCCAGATCAAGATCAAGGCCATTAAGGATTCGGTAAAGTAGGATCATGGCATTGTCGGTTAGGAGACAGCCAGAGTTTAGACGGGGTAAGAGGCAACGCACAATGATGTTAAATATGATCTTTGCCTCTAGGGTAAGAGATGAGTGGGTTAGCTGCTTTGAGGTGTTGGTAGATGCCTCGGGTAGAAGATATTTGGATCGGGCAAGGGTAATGCAGTCTTCTTTAGAGGGGTTTTCTTGAGAGGGTGGGCAAGGGCTAGGAAGGCCATGGAAATCAGCGAAGTCAAAGGAGCTGAAAGAGATTCTAACTCCCTTGACGACAGATTCCAAGAACCAACCATCGTCAGTGTGTTTGGCTTTGAGATTTATATAGAACAGGCGGGTGAGTTGGGGATAATAGACGGTTTCAAGATTGAGAAGAGTCCAAGCTGGGGATTTTTTAAGGATAGCAATGCATGGTAAGTTCAAAGCTTCAAAGAACGCAATATCTAAAAAATCAGAACAGCAGATCCTACGAGTTCAAAACTCATCTACCCACTTACCAGCCATTTCAGCATTTTCAAACCATGAAGAGGGGAGGGATTGATTTACCTGAATGAGAGCGGGAGGATCAGCATTCTTTCTTCTAGCCTGTGTTGGAGCAGACCTCTTGGCAGGCGCCTCAAGGCTTTTGAGGGTGCCCTTCCTGGTGCGCTTGGGAGGAGGAGGCTTGGCTGTAGAGGCTTTCCGCTTCTTTGGAGACGGGGGAGGAGGAGAAGGAGAGGGAGCATGCTCGGGCTCCTCTTCCTCTTCTTCCTCTGACCCCGAGTCCTCAGCGTTGTCTCCATCGGTATCCTCCTCGTCCTCTCCAGATTCTTCTTGCTCCTCGTCCTCTTCCTCAGGCTCCTCTTCAGAAGGAACCTCCTTGAGAGCCTCCGCCTCACTTCCTTCCGGATTCTCTCAGCTTCCTCCTCGACCAACTTCCTTGCAAACTCGGCCTCCTCCTCGGCCTTTTTCTTCCTCAAAGCTTCTTCTTCGGCTTCCTTGGCTGCATCCTTTTCCAGAATAGCATCAAGATCCTCCTTTTCTTCTTCCTCATCCACCTCCTCAGCGATGACCTTCTTTTTCCCTTTCTGCTTCGCACTGAGAGGCTTCTTAGCAGAGCGTTTTTTAGAGCCCTTGGTTACTGTAGTCATGCTCTCAGTGATGGTGCTCTGGACAGTAGCAGGGACGATGGCTTGAGGAGTGGGTTCAGGTGTAGGAGAAGTAGCAGTGTCCTGGCGTCCCTTGGGGGTGGCGCTAAGTCTTTTGGGTGTGGAAGCTTTCTTTGATTTGGGAGCCATGGAGGTATTCGGCTAGGGTTTTGGATAGTTTGAGAGATTGGAGAGGGAGAACTGGAATAGTTTTGGGTAGATCTGAGGTTATGAGGTAATCGAGAGGGGTTGGGGTTTTAAATAGGAGATATTTGAGTGAAGAGACGGGGTTTAGGGTTCCAATGTAAGTAATGATAACATTGCCAATTTGAAAATTATTTCAATTCAAAATTCAAATCTTCTCTAACCATTTTAGAATAGGAGGGAAATAACCGAAAATATTTTGTTCCAAAAACATCTCAACGGATAAAGAATATGTAACATAAATAAATTATTTTGAAATCCAATGAAAATAATACTTGATCAAATATCTAAAAAGATATTAACCAAATATATACGATCCGATATCTGTTTTCTATCATTCAGTTCACAAACCTTGACATAAAACTCAAGGGTCTTGACACTGAGTAGAATTTATCTTTCGTAAAGGGAAAGCTCCCCCTACGAAAGTGCATCCTTGTTAAGCATCCCGATCTCCCGTCTAATGAAGGTGAACCTGTCCTCTGCCAAAGGCTTAGTAAAAATGTCAGCCCATTGATAATCAGTTGAAATAAAGGAAATGGACACATCACCTTTTTCGACGTGGTCTCTAATGAAATGATGCCTTACATCAATATGTTTGGTCCTTGAATGCTGAACAGGATTCTTTGTAATGGAGATGGCACTTGTATTGTCACACTTAATGGGAATGCCTTTGAGGTTGATGCCAAGATCTCGCATTTGTTGAGCTATCCAAAGGATTTGGGAGCAGCATGCTCCAGCTGCTATGTATTCGGCTTCTGCAGTGGATAGGGCAACTGAGTTTTGTTTCTTAGAATGCCAACTGATCAAAGATGCTCCTAAGAATTGGCAACATCCTGATGTGCTCTTCCTATCCACCTTATAGCCTGCAAAATCTGCATCAGAATACCCGATTAATGTGAAATCCTTTTGCTTTGGGTACCATAGTCCAAGCCCCTTAGTGCCATTGAGATATCGAAAGATCCTCTTCACAGCCACGAGGTGAGATTCTTTAGGATCAGCTTGAAACCTAGCACACATGCAAACACTAAATATGATGTCAGGTCTACTAGTTGTAAGATATAGTAAAGATCCAATCATTCCCCGATACTCCTTTTGATTGACACTCTTCCCAGTCTTGTCTTGATCTAGGGATAATGTTGAGCTCATGGGAGTCTTGGCTGCTTTGGATTGATCCATCTTGAACTTCTTCAAGAGATCCTTAGTGTACTTGCTTTGGTTGACAAAGATCCCTTTCTTGGATTGATGAACTTGTAATCCCAAAAAGAAGTTGAGTTCACCCATCAAGCTCATCTCAAATTCGCTGCACATGATGTCAGAAAATTCCTTGCACAAAGATGTGTTAGTAGCACCACATAATATATCATCAACATAAATTTGAATAACCAAAATGTCCTTTCCTTTGGTCTTGATAAAAAGAGTCTTGTCGATCAACCCCCTTTTAAATCATTTTCTAAAAGATATTTTGACAAGCGCTCATACCAAGCTCTTGGGGCTTGTTTCAAACCATAAAGCGCTTTGTCATGTTTATAAACGTGATTAGGAAATTCCAAACTTTCAAAGCCTGGGGGTTGAGCCACATAAACTTCTTCTTCTAAGAAACCATTGAGAAAAGCACACTTGACATCCATTTGATATAGTTTTATGCTCATAAAAGATGCAAATGCTAATAATATACGAATGGCTTCAAGCCTGGCTACGGGAGCAAAGGTCTCCTCGTAGTCAATACCTTCCTCTTGATTGTAGCCTTGAGCAACAAGCCTTGCCTTGTTCCTCACGATCTTACCATTCTCATCTAGCTTGTTTCGAAATACCCATCGTGTGCCAATTACAGATTGATGCTTTGGCCTAGGCTTCAAGGTCCAGACTTTGTTCCTTTCAAATTCGTTAAGCTCACTTTGCATAGCAATGATCCAATCTGCTCTTGAAGGGCCTCATCTACCTTCTTGGGTTCTATAAGAGAGACAAACGCGTGAAAAGCACAAAGATCTTTAAGTTTAGAACGAGTTTGAACACTAGAAGTAGGGTCAGAAATGATATCCTTTAATGAGTGTGATGAGGAGTATTTGAATTTTCTTTTGCTAATCTCAGCTCCTTGATTCGTCACACAAGCAGGATTGATTTGTGGTACATCTGACTCCATAGTCCTAGTAGGTTCAGTTTCAGCAGTTTCTGATATTTCAACACTGTTGAATTGGACACCAAGGGCTTTGGACGAATCTTCAACACCTTGGGCCAATTCTTCAGTGTTGAGAATATGTTCCTGCATGTTCCTCTTCTCTGTGTTCTTGGTAGCAGCATCATCACCTTCCTCGTTCTCCTCATGGATGTTAAGATCTATATCTGCAACACTTTCACTCAAAGAACCGTCATTGCATTCATCAAATATAACATGTATACTTTCTTCAACTAACTGGGTCCTTTTATTGAAGATTCTATAAGCTTTGCTACTTGTGGAGTAGCCAAGAAATATACCTTCATCACTACGCGCATCAAATTTCCCAAGGTTATCTTTTCCATTATTATGAACAAAGCAAGTACAGCCAAAGGGTTTGAAATAAGATATAAGTGGTTTGTGGCCTTTGAAAAGTTCATAAGGAGTTTTCTTTAAGATGGAACGAATAAGACAGCGATTCAAAATATAGTTAGCTGTGTTAACAGCTTCAGCCCAATAGGTTTTAGGTAATGCATTTTCTAAAAGCATAGTCCTGGCCATATCCTCTAGGGTGCGGTTCTTTCGTTCCACAACCCCATTTTGTTGAGGTGTCCTAGGAGCAGAAAAGTTATGGGAGATGCCATATTTAGCACAAAACAAATCAAACTGAAGTTGATCAAACTCCCTACCATGATCACTTCGAATTGACACTATGGGCTCGTTTCTTAAAGTTTGCAACTCCTTACAAAGTTTTGAAAACTCAAATAAGGCCTCTGATTTTTCTTTTAAAAATGCAACTCAAGTATATCTAGAAAAATCATCAACAACAACAAGCATGTACTTTTTACCATTGGGATATTTGACTCGCATAGGACCACATAAATCCATATGTAAGAGTTCAAGGGGTCTAGAAGAACTTACAACCTTTTTGGGTTTGAAGGAGCTACGAGTTTGTTTACCTCGTGTGCATGCATTGCACATATCAATACCTTTGAAGTCCATCTCAGGTAGTCCTCTTACAAGCCCTTTGGACACAAGCTTCTGTAGTGTATGTGGACTCACATGACCGAGTCTCCTGTGCCAGAGCTTTGGATCGTCCGTCAAAGCTTTTAGACAGGTTAAGCTTCCTTGTGCCACTTGATCAGCATTCACAACGTATATATTGTTGTAACGATATGCAGTTAGTATAACTTCACCTGTATCTTCTCTGCACACTAGACATCTTTTCTTGTTAAATCTGACATTATTGCCACTATCACATAATTGAGAAACACTAAGCAAATTATACTTTAAACCATTCACAAGATAGACATTTTTAATACTATGGTTGGAATCACTCCCAACGCTACCAATACCAATGATGTCACACTTTCCTTTGTCACCAAGAGTGATTGTTCCTGTGGATTGCTCCTTTAGATCATGAAAGAGAGACCTCTTCCCACTCATATGCCTCGAGCATCCACTATCAATAATCCATTTTTGCTCCTTCACCTTGGTGATCTCCTGCAAAACAAACATCAACCTTTGTGGCTAGACCAATAAGCAAATTTGGATCCATTATTGGGATAGACCATATTTGGTAAAATAGTGCCTTTTGGGACCCAAACTTGTGTTATCCGTTCTTTTCTCAAATGAACAGGGAATGTATTGCGAATGATATATGGATCCTTTCTTCTATAGGGGCAGGTCTCTTTTACATGTCCCTTTCGAGCACAATGGTGACATATAGGAGAGGTTCTGCTTCCTTTTGCCTTTACAAAGGTGGTAATGTGCTGCTTCTTTAAAAACCTTGGATTGTAACCAATACCACTTTTGTTTAGAGAACTTTGTTGCTCACCCAACATCCTATCAAGAGTGCCTTTGGATTTGGTAAAACTTATGAGGGCTGTCTGTTGGTCTTGAATCTTATTATTCAGGGAGATCTTCTCGTTCTCTAAGTCATGATGTTCACTTCTCAGAGACGAGAGATCTTGCTTGAGTTCAGATTTCTCTGAGTCAAGAGTCTTGACTTTAATGTCAAGACCTGAATAAGAAGCTTCAAGACTTTTGACCCTCATAGACAGATCCTCAATGGTTCTTTCCTGGTCCACAGTTCTCTTAATAAGAATGTTAGTTTGGGCAATGAGTTTCTCTTCATTGGCAATCATATTAGAAAGGAATTCCGATAATACCTCTTTTGGACTTGCCATAAGTTCTCTTACGGTTACCTCAAGCTTCTCATCGTGAGATTCATCTCCTGATGCCATAAGACAGACATTGGCCTTCTCATCATCGGAGTCAGAGTCAGAATCGCTCCAAGTTGCCACCATGGCTTTCTTTTTCCATCTATCACCCTTCTTGGACTGGCTCTTCGTCTTTTGAGGGCAGTCTTTTACAAGATGATCTGTTTCACCACATTCAAAACAAGACAACGGTTTAGTCTTCTTATCATTTTTGTTGTATTGAGACTTACCTCGGAATTTAGAAGACTCTGATCCATCCTTGTTGTTGAATTGTTTCTTCATTTTGATGATTCGAGCAAGGCCTCTTGTGATAAGAGCAAAAGGATCATCCTCATCGTCATCCTCATCTTCGGAATCAGATTCATCTTTGTTGTCATCCTTCTTAGATCTGAGCGCCAAATTCTTAGTGCTTGCTGGAAGTTCTCCATCGTCTTCATTAAGGATCATCTCATGCGTGATCAGTTTCCCAAGCAGGTCGTCAAGAGGCAGAGTAGTGAGGTCTTGGGCTTCCTCTATAGCTGTTACTTTAGGACCCCACTTTTCTTTTGGGAGACACCTCAATATCTTCCTTACTTTCTCAACGTTTGTAAAGCTCTTGCCGAGAGAGTCAAGGTTGTTGGTGATTTCTGTGAATCGTGTGAACATGACCTTGATAGACTCATCAGGCTTCATCTTGAAAAGTTCATACTTTCGAAGGAAGATGCTGATCTTGGTGTCCTTCACTTGGTTGGTTCCCTCATAGGTGACGATCAGCTTGTCCCAAATCTCTTTAGCTGACCTACAAGATGAAATACGGTTAAACTCATCAGTGCTAAGACCACAATAAAGTAAGTTAATAGCCCTGTAGTTTTTGGAGACGAGTTCAAGATCCGCTTGGATGTATTCAGACTCCTTCTTTGCGATTTTGGTTCCATTTGGTCCATCTTTCTCTGGAATCTTTGGCCCATTCTCTATAATGTTCCAAAGTTCCAGATCTTGGTCTATGATGAACATCTTCATCAATGATCTCCAGTGGACAAAGTTGTTTCCTACAAAGAGTGGTGGTCTGCTGGTAGACCTTCCCTGTGCAAATCCTCCGCTTGCTTCACCAGACATGATCGAAAACTCACAAGATTGTTAGATCAAAAGCAGTGAGTAAAGCTCTGATACCAATTGAAGGTTCGATAATGTAAAACAAAGTAATATAGAAATACTCTAGAAGGGGGGTTGAATAGAGTATGCCGGTTTTTCGCAGATTATCAAGACTTTTGAAGCTCGTGCAAAATCCTTTGAGATTAGACTTAGTCTTTTCTCTGAAAACCTGAATCACAAAGTTAAACATTAGAACCAAGTGCGGAAATAAGGTAAAGCAATAAGTAAAGGACTCGATGAGTTGTTTACGAGGTTCGGCACGAACTTGGCCTACGTCCCCGCCTAGGGTTCTTCCACAACCCTAGGATTCAACCGGCTTTTATTGATTCACAAGACTTAGGATCCTAGTAGCTCCCCGAGAAGCCTCTCTCCTATACAATTGCAATCTAGTCAACTCACGTTCCCTTGGAGTCCTAGACCAATCTAGAAGAGCCCCACCTCTCTATGCTATCTAGTATAATCCTCTTACACTTAGTGAATCAATCGCCTAGTGTCTACTTCCTGAGTTACAAACTCTTGAGTATAACACTCTCTCGAAATATATCCTATAAGCTCACAGTGTAACTCTCAAATGCTTTGAAATGAAATTACAGACTCTTAAGCACTAGCAGAGAGCACACGAAGAAGACAGATCTCGCTTGAAGGCTTGAGTGTATGAAAGCTTGTGTTCAACAGGTGTATAGGTGTCTTCTTCTTCCTTTTCTTTTTATTGAAACAAATTGGCGCCTAAGGATCTTCACCAACGGCTAGAGAGGATCATGGCTTGAGCTGGATCTTCTATCTTTGGAAACTTTCGGAGGCTATGATCTTCCGATTTGATTCTTCTCAATATACAACATAAGGAAGGAAATAATATTCGAAAAATACTTCCTGAAAGGTTAGTGTATATATAATAATATACTGGAAGCATATAATAACATAAAATAATATTCAAACATAATATCATATAGAACAGGTTTTGTGTTTCATCAATACTGTTAAAGCTTCAAGACCTTTGACACAAACAGACTGTCAAGGCCTTTGAAACTTATTCCGATTTTCATCAAGGGAGTGGAGTTATCAATCATCGAGGAGGATTTCTTTTGAGACGTCCTCAATGAAGTCGAAGGCCTTGATGTTATCTTTCCAACGAGCTCTCGAATGGCCCGATCCGACCAACACATCCCTTGTTATGACCAAAATAACAAGCTCGTGTGCGTAACACATATAGAAAGGCACACTACCTATATTACGGGGCCATTTGGGCATCTATGGTGGGCCTTTCATGGACCTATCTCTTAACTAGCATCACACCTTGCCTAGGGAAAAGAATTTGAGGTTTTAAATTTTCTGAGATTTTGAGATTTTTTGTGGACTACCCCCTTTGGGAAAAGTCGAGAATCCAACCTGGTGGAAAAATAATTTTTTTGGACATTTTCGAGGAGGATTTCTCAGAAGACGTCGACAGTAAAGTCGTAGTCCTTGATCTTAGCTTTCCAACGAGCTCTCAAATGCCCTGATCCGACCAACGCAGCCCTTGTAATCACCAAAATACCAAGCACGTGTTTGTAACTCATATAGAAAGGCACACTACCTATATTTCGGGGCCATTTGGGCATCTCAGGTAGGCCTTTCATGGACCTATCGCTTAACTAGCATCACACCTTGCCTAGGGCAAAGAATTTGAGGTTTTCAATTTTCTGAGATTTTTATTATTTTTTGTGGACTACCCCCTTCGGAAAAAGTCGAGAATCCAACCTAGTGGAAAAATGATTTTTTTTTGACATCTTCGAGGAGGATTTCTTTTGAGACGTCCTCAATAAAGTCGTAGGCCTTGATGTTATCTTTCCAACGAGCTCTCAAATGGCCCGATCCGACCAATGCAATTCTTGTTATGACCAAAATACCAAGCTCGTGTCCGTAACACATATAGAAAGGCACACTACCTTTATTACGGGGCCATTTGGGCATCTCAAGTGGGCCTTTCATGGACTTATCGCTTAACTAGCATCACACCTTGCCTAGGGAAAAGAATTTGAGGTTTTAAATTTTCTGAGATTTTGAGATTTTTTGTGGACTACCCCCTTTGGAAAAAGTCGAGAATCCAACCTAGTGGAAAAATGATTTTTTAGGAAATTTTCGAGGAGGATTTCTAATAAGACGTCCTCAATAAAGTGGTAGGCGTTAATGTTAGCTTTCCAACGAGCTCTCAAATGGCGCGATCAGACCAACGCAACCCTTGTTATGACCAAAATACCAAGCTCGTGTCCGTAACAAATATAGAAAGGCATACTACCTTTATTCCGGGGCCATTTGGGCATCTCAGGTGGGCCTTTCATGGACCTATCGCTTAACTAGCATCACACCTTGACTAGGGCAAAGAATTTGAGGTTTTAAATTTTTTGAGATTTTGATATTTTTGTGGACTACCCCCTTTGGAAAAAGTCGAGAATCCAACCTGGTGAAAAAATGATTTTTTTGGACATCTTCGAGGAGGATTTCTTTTGAGACGTCCTCAATAAAGTCATAGGCCTTGATGTTATCTTTCCAACGAGCTCTCAAATGGCCCGATCCGACCAACGCATCCCTTGTTATGACCAAAATACCAAGCTCGTGTACGTAACACATATAGAAAGGCACACTACCTTTATTACGGGGCCATTTGGGCATCTCAGGTGGGCCTTTCATGGACCTATCGCTTAACTAGCATCATACCTTGCCTAGGAAAAAGAATTTGAGGTTTTAAATTTTCTGAGATTTTGAGATTTTTTGTGGACTACCCCCTTTGGAAAAAGTCGAGAATCAAACCTGGTGGAAAAATGATTTTTTTGGACATTTTTAAGGAGGATTTCTCAGAAGACATCCTCAATAAAGTGGTAGGCGATAATGTTAGCTTTCCAACGAGCTCTCAAATGGCCCGATCAGACCAACGCAGCCCTTGTTATGACCAAAAATTCAAGCTCGTGTCCGTAACAAATATAGAAAGGCATACTACCTTTATTCCGGGGCCATTTGGGCATCTCAGGTGGGCCTTTCATGGACCTATCGCTTAACTAGCATCACACCTTGCCTAAGGCAAAGAATTTGAGGTTTTAAATTTTTTGAGATTTTGATATTTTTGTGGACTACCCCCTTTGGAAAAAGTCGAGAATCCAACCTGGTGGAAAAATAATTTTTTTGGACATTTTCGAGGAGGATTTCTCAGAAGACGTCCACAGTAAAGTCGTAGGCCTTGATGTTATCTTTCCAACGAGCTCTCAAATGGCCCGATCCGACCAACGCATCCCTTGTTATGACTAAAATACCAAGCTCGTGTACGTAACACATATAGAAAGGCACACTACCTTTATTACGGGGCCATTTGGGCATCTCAGGTGGGCCTTTCATGGACCTATCGCTTAACTAGCATCATACCTTGCCTAGGAAAAAGAATTTGAGGTTTTAAATTTTCTGAGATTTTGAGATTTTTTGTGGACTACCCCCTTTGGAAAAAGTCGAGAATCAAACCTGGTGGAAAAATGATTTTTTTGAACATTTTTAAGGAGGATTTCTCAGAAGACGTCCTCAATAAAGTGGTAGGAGATAATGTTAGCTTTCCAACGAGCTCTCAAATGGCCCGATCAGACCAACGCAGCCCTTGTTATGACCAAAATTTCAAGCTCGTGTCCGTAACAAATATAGAAAGGCATACTACCTTTATTCCGGGGCCATTTGGGCATCTCAGGTGGGCCTTTCGTGGACCTATCGCTTAACTAGCATCACACCTTGCCTAAGGCAAAGAATTTGAGGTTTTAAATTTTTTGAGATTTTGATATTTTTGTGGACTACCCCCTTTGGAAAAAGTCGAGAATCCAACCTGGTGGAAAAATGATTTTTTTGGACATCCTCGAGGAGGATTTCTTTTGAGAAATAAAGTCGTAGGCCTTGATGTTAGCTTTCCAACGAGATCTCAAATGGCCCGATCCGACCAACGCATTCCTTGTTATGACCAAAATACCAAGCTCGTGCCCGTAACACATATAGAAAGGCACACTACCTTTATTACGGGGCCATTTGGGCATCTCATGTGGGCATTTCATGGATCTATCGCTTAACTAGCATCACACCTCTCCTAGGGAAAAGAATTTGAGGTTTTAAATTTTGTGGGATTTTGAGATTTTTTGTGGACTACCCCTTTGGAAAAAGTCAAGAATCAAACCTGGTGGAAAAATGATTTTTTTTGGAGATCGTCGAGAAGGATTTCTCAGGAGACGTCCTTAATAAAGTTGTAGGTCTTGATGTTAGCTTTCCAAGAGCTCTCAAATGGCCCGATAACACCAACGCAGCCCTTGTTATGCCCAAAATACCAAACTCGTGTCTGTAACACGTATAGAAAGGCACAGTACCTTTATTCATGGACCATTTGGGCATCTCAGGTGGGCCTTTCATGGACCTATCGCTTAACTAGCATCACACCTTGCCTAGGGCAAAGAATTTGAGGTTTTAAATTTTCTGAGTTTTTGAGATTTTTTGTGGACTACCCCCTTTGGAAAAAGTCGAGAATCCAACCTGGTGGAAAATTTATTTTTTTGGACATCTTCGAGGAGGATTTCTCAGGAGACGTCCTCACTAAAGTCGTAGGCCTAGATGTTAGCTTTCCAACGATCTCTCAAATGGGCCAATTAGACCAACGCAGCCCTTGTTATGACCAAAATACCAAGCTCGTGTCCGTAACACATATAGAAATGCACACTACCTTTATTCCGGGGACATTTGGGCATCTCAGGTGGGCCTTTCACGGCCGTATCGCCTAACTAGTATCACACCTTGCCTAGGGCAAAGAATTTGAGGTTTTAAATTTTCTGAAATTTTGAGATTTTTTGTGGAATACCCCCTTTGGAAAAAGTCAAGAATCCCACCTGGTGGAAAAATGATTTTTTTGACATCTTCGAGGAGGATTTCTCAGAAGTTGTCCTTAATAAAGTCGTAGGCCTAGATGTTAGCTTTCCAACGAGCTCTCAAATGGGCCAATTAGACCAACGCAGCCCCTGTTATGACCAAAATACCAAGCTCGTGTCCGTAACACTTATAGAAAGGCACACTACCTTTATTCCGGGGCCATTTGGGCATCTCAGGTGGGCCTTTCATGGACCTATCGCTTAACTTGCATCACACCTTGCCTAGGGAAAAGAATTTGAGGTTTTAAATTTTCTGAAATTTTGAGATTTCTTGTGGACTACACCCTTTGGAAAAAGTCGAGAATTCAAATTGGTGGAAAAATGATTTTTTTTGGACATCTTTGAGGAAGATTTCTCAGGAGACGTCCTCAATAAAGTCGTAGGCCTTGATGTTATCTTTCCAACGAGCTCTCAAATGGGTCGATCCGACCAACGCATCCCTTGTTATGACCAAAATACCAAGCTTGTGTCCGTAACATGTATAGAAAGGCACACTACCTTCATTCCGGGCCAATTTGGGCATTTCAGGTGGGCCTTTCATTGACCTATCGCTTAACTAGCATCACACCTTGCCTAGGGCAAAGAATTTGAGGTTTTAAATTTTATGAGATTTTGAGATTTTTTGTGGAGTACCCCCTTTGGAAAAAGTCGAGAATCCAACCTGGTGGAAAAATGATTTTTTCTGACATCATCGAGGAGGATTTCTCAGAAGACGTCCTCAATAAAGTTGTAGGCCTTGATGTTAGCTTTCCAACGAGCTCTCAAATGGCCCAATCAGAACAACGCAGCCCTTGTTATGACCAAAATACCATGCTCGTGTCCGTAACATGTATAGAAAGGCACACTACCTTTATTCCGGGACCATTTGGGCATCTCGGGTGGGACTTTCATGGACCTATCGCTTAACTAGCATCATACCTTGCCTAGGGCAAAGAATTTGAGGTTTTAAATTTTCTGAGATTTTGAGTTTTTTTCTGGACTACCCCCTTTTGGAAAAAGTCGAGAATCCAACCTGGTGGAAAAATGATTTTTTCTGACATCGTCGAGGAGGATTTCACATGAGACGTCCTCAATAAAGGTTTAGGCCTTGATGTTAGCTTTCCAATGAGTTGTCTAATGGCCCGATCAGACCAACGCAGCCCTTGTTATGACCAAAATACCAAGCTCTTGTCCGTAACATGTATAGAAAGGCACACTACCTTTATTCCGGGGCCATTTGGGCATCTCGGGAGGGCCTTTCATGGACCTATCGCCTAACTAGCATCACACCTTGCCTAGGGCAAAGAATTTGAGGTTTTAAATTTTCTGAGATTTTGAGATTTTTTGTGGAATACCCCCTTTGGAAAAAGTCAAGAATCCCACCTGGTGGAAAAATGATTTTTTTGACATCTTCGAGGAGGATTTCTCAGAAATTGTCCTTAATAAAGTCGTAGGCCTAGATGTTATCTTTCCAACGAGCTCTCAAATTGGCCAATTAGACTAACGCAGCCCCTGTTATGACCAAAATACCAAGCTCGTGTCCGTAACACATATAGAAATGCACACTACCTTTATTCCGGGGCCATTTGGGCATCTCAGGTGGGCCTTTCATGGACCTATCGCTTAACTAGCATCAGACCTTTCCTAGGGAAAAGAATTTGAGGTTTTAAATTTTCTGAGATTTTGAAATTTCTTGTGGACTACCCCTTTGGAAAAATTCGAGAATCCAACCTGGTGGAAAAATGATTTTTTTGGACATCTTCGAGGAGGATTTCTCAGGAGACGTCCCCAATAAAGTCGTAGGCCTTGATGTTAGCTTTCCAACGAGCTCTCAAATGGCCTGATCAGACCAACGCATCCCTTGTTATGATCAAAATACCAAGCTTGTGTCCGTAACATGTATAAAAAGGCACACTACCTTCATTCCGGGCCAATTTGGGCATTTCAGGTTGGCCTTTCATTGACCTATCGCTTAACTAGCATCACACCTTGCCTAGGGCAAAGAATTTGAGGTTTTAAATTTTCTGAGATTTTGAGATTTTTTGTGGAGTACCCCCTTTGGAAAAAGTCGAGAATCCAACCTGGTGGAAAAATGATTTTTTCTGACATCATCGAGGAGGATTTCTCAGAAGACGTCCTCAATAAAGTTGTAGGCCTTGATGTTAGCTTTCCAACGAGCTCTCAAATGGCACAATCAGAACAACACAGCCCTTGTTATGACCAAAATACCATGCTCGTGTCCGTAACATGTATAGAAAGGCACACTACCTTTATTCCGGGACCATTTGGGCATCTCGGGTGGGACTTTCATGGACCTATCGCTTAACTAGCATCATACCTTGCCTAGGGCAAAGAATTTGAGGTTTTAAATTTTCTGAGATTTTGAGTTTTTTTCTGGACTACCCCCTTTTGGAAAAAGTCGAGAATCCAACCTGGTGGAAAAATGATTTTTTCTGACATCGTCGAGGAGGATTTCACATGAGACGTCCTCAATAAAGGTTTAGGCCTTGATGTTAGCTTTCCAATGAGTTGTCTAATGGCCCGATCAGACCAACGCAGCCCTTGTTATGACCAAAATACCAAGCTCTTGTCCGTAACATGTATAGAAAGGCACACTACCTTTATTCCGGGGCCATTTGGGCATCTCGGGAGGGCCTTTCATGGACCTATCGCCTAACTAGCATCACACCTTGCCTAGGGCAAAGAATTTGAGGTTTTAAATTTTCTGAGATTTTGAGATTTTTTGTGGAATACCCCCTTTGGAAAAAGTCAAGAATCCCACCTGGTGGAAAAATGATTTTTTTGACATCTTCGAGGAGGATTTCTCAGAAATTGTCCTTAATAAAGTCGTAGGCCTAGATGTTATCTTTCCAACGAGCTCTCAAATTGGCCAATTAGACCAACGCAGCCCCTGTTATGACCAAAATACCAAGCTCGTGTCCGTAACACATATAGAAATGCACACTACCTTTATTCCGGGGCCATTTGGGCATCTCGGGTGGGCCTTTCATGGACCTATCGCCTAACTAGCATCACACCTTGCCTAGGGCAAAGAATTTGAGGTTTTAAATTTTTTGAGATTTTGAGATTTTTTGTGGACTACCCCCTTTGGAAAAAGTCGAGAATCCAACCTGGTGGAAAAATGATTTTTTTGGACATCTTTGAGGAGGATTTCTCAGAAGACGTCCTCAATAAAGTCGTAGGCCTTGATATTAGCTTTCCAACGAGCTCTCAAATGGCCCGATCAGACCAACGCAGCCCTTGTTATGACCAAAATACCAAGCTCGTGTCTGTAACACACATAGAAAGGCACACTACCTTTATTCTGGGGCCATTTGGGCATCTCAGGTGGGCCTTTCATGGACCTGTCGCTTAACTAGTATCACACCTTGCCTAGGGTAAAGAATTTGAGGTTTTGAATTTTCTGAGATTTTGATATTTTTTGTGGACTACCCCCTTTGGAAAAAGTCGAGAATCCAACCTGGTGGAAAAATTATTTTTTTGGACATCTTCGAGGAGGATTTCTCATGAGACGTCCTCAATAAAGTCGTAGGCCTAGATGTTAGCTTTCCAACGAGCTCTCAAATGGCACGATCAGACCAACGCTGCCCTTGTTATGACCAAAATATCAAGCTCGTGTCCGTAACAAATATAGAAAGGCACACTACCTTTATTCCGGGGCCATTTAGGCATCTCGGGTGGGCCTTTCATGGACCTATCGCTTAACTAGCATCAAACCTTGCCTAGGGCAAAGAATTTGAGGTTTTAAATTTTCTGAGATTTTGAGTTTTTCTTCTGGACTACCCCCTTTTGGAAAACGTCGAGAATCCAACCTGGTGAAAAAATGATTTTTTCTGACATCGTCGAGGAGGATTTCTCTTGAGACGTCCTCAATAAAGTCGTATGCCTTGATGTTAGTTTTCCAAAGAGCTCTCAAATGGCCCGATCAGACCAACGCAGCCCTTGTTATGACCAAAATACCAAGCTCGTGTCCGTAACATGTACAGAAAGGCACACTACCTTTATTCCGGGACCATTTGGGCATCTCAGGTGGGCCTTTCATGGACCTATCTCTTAACTAGTATCACACCTTGCCTAGAGCAAAGAATTTGAGGTTTTAAATTTTCTGAGATTTTGAGATTTTTTTGTGGACTACCCCCTTTGGAAAAAGTCGAGAATCCAACCTGGTGGAAAAATGATTTTTTTGGACATCTTTGAGGAGGATTTCTCAGGAGACGTCCTCAATAAAGTCGTAGGCCTTGATATTAGCTTTCCAAAGAGCTCTCAAATGGCCCGATCGGACCAACGCAGCCCTTGTTATGACCAAAATACCAAGCTCGTGTCCGTAACACACATAGAAAGGCACACTACCTTTATTCCGGGGCCATTTGGGCATCTCAGGTGGGCCCTTCATGGACCTGTCGCTTAACTAGCATCACACCTTGCCTAGGGTAAAGAATTTGAGGTTTTGAATTTTCTGAGATTTTGAGATTTTTTGTGGACTACCCCCTTTGGAAAAAGTCGAGAATCCAACCTGGTGGAAAAATTATTTTTTTGGACATCTTCAAGGAGGATTTCTCATGAGACGTCCTGAATAAAGTCGTAGGCCTAGATGTTAGCTTTCCAACGAGCTCTCAAATGGCACGATCAGACCAACGCTGCCCTTGTTATGACCAAAATACCAAGCTCGTGTCCGTAACAAATATAGAAAGGCACACTACCTTTATTTCGGGGCCATTTTGGCATCTCGGGTGGGCCTTTCATGGACCTATCACTTAACTAGCATCAAACCTTGCCTAGGGCAAAGAATTTGAGGTTTTAAATTTTCTGAGATTATGAGTTTTTCTTCTCGACTACCCCCTTTTGGAAAACGTCGAGAATCCAACCTGGTGAAAAAATGATTTTTTCTGACATCGTCGAGGAGGATTTCTCTTGAGACGTCCTCAATAAAGTGGTAGGGCTTGATGTTAGCTTTCCAACGAGCTCTCAAATGGCCCGATCAGAAACGCAGCCCTTGTTATGACCACAATACCAAGCTCATGTCTGTAACATGTATAGAAAGGCACACTACCTTTATTCCGGGACCATTTGGGCATCTCAGGTGGGCCTTTCATGGACCTATCTCTTAACTAGTATCACACCTTGCCTAGCGCAAAGAATTTGAGGTTTTAAATTTTCTGCGATTTTGAGTTTTTCTTCTGGACTATCCCCTTTTGGAAAAAGTCGAGAATCCAACCTGGTGAAAAAATGATTTTTTCTGACATCGTCGAGGAGGATTTCTCAGAACACGTCCCAATAAAGTTGTAGGCCTTGATGTTAGCTTTCCAACGAGCTCTCAAATGGCCCGATTAGACCAACGCAGCCCTTGTTATGACCAAAATATCAAGCTCGTGTCTGTAACATATAAAGAAAGGCACACTACCTTTATTCCGGGGCCATTTGGGCATCTCAGGTGGGCCTTTCATGGACATATCGCTTAACTAGCATCACACCTTGCCTAGAGCAAAGAATTTGAGGTTTTAAATTTTCTGAGATTTTGAGATTTTTTGTGGACTACCCCCTTTGGAAAAAATCGAGAATACAACCTGGTGGAAAAATGATTTTTTTGGACATCTTCGAGGAGGATTTCTCAGGAGACGTCCTCAATAAAGTCGTAGGCCTTGATATTAGCTTTCCAACGAGCTCTCAAATGGCCCGATCAGACCAACGCAGCCCTTGTTATGAAAAAAATACCAAGCTCGTGTCCGTAACACACATACAAAGGCACACTACCTTTATTCCGGGGCCATTTGGGCATCTCAGGTGGGCCTTTCATGGACCTGTCGCTTAACTAGCATCACACCTTGCCTAGGGTAAAGAATTTGAGGTTTTGAATTTTGTGAGATTTTGAGATTTTTTGTGGACTACCCTCTTTGGAAAAAGTCGAAAATCCAACCTGGTGGAAAAATTATTTTTTTGGACATCTTCGAGGAAGATTTCTTATTAGACGTCTTCAATAAAGTCGTAGGCCTAGATGTTAGCTTTCCAACGAGCTCTCAAATGGCCCGATCAGACCAACGCAACCCTTGTTATGACCAAAATACCAAACTCGTGTCCGTAACAAATATAGAAAGGCACACTACATTTATTCCGGGGCCATTTGGGCATCTCGGGTGGGCCTTTCATGGACCTATCGCCTAACTAGCATCACACCTTGCCTAGGGCAAAGAATTTGAGGTTTTAAATTTTTTGAGATTTTGAGATTTTTTGTGGACTACCCCCTTTGGAAAAAGTCGAGAATCCAACCTGGTGGAAAAATGATTTTTTTGGACATCTTTGAGGAGGATTTCTCAGAAGACGTCCTCAATAAAGTCGTAGGCCTTGATATTATCTTTCCAACGAGCTCTCAAATGGCCCGATCAGACCAACGCAGCCCTTGTTATGACCAAAATACCAAGCTCGTGTCCGTAACATGTATAGAAAGGCACACTACCTTTATTCCGGGACCATTTGGGCATCTCAGGTGGGCCTTTCATGGACCTATCTCTTAACTAGTATCACACCTTGCCTAGAGCAAAGAATTTGAGGTTTTAAATTTTCTGCGATTTTGAGTTTTTCTTCTGGACTATCCCCTTTTGGAAAAAGTCAAAAATCCAACCTGGTGGAAAAAAGATTTTTTTGGACATCTTCGAGGAGGATTTCTCAGGAGACGTCCTCAATAAAGTCCTAGGCAATGATGTTAGCTTTCCAACGAGCTCTCAAATGGTCTGATCAGACCAACGCAACCCTTGTTATGACCAAAATACCAAGCTCGTGTCCGTAACATGTATAGAAAGGCACACTACCTTTATTCCGGGGCCATTTGGGCATCTCAGGTGGGCCTTTCATGGACCTATCTCTTAACTAGTATCACACCTTGCCTAGATCAAAGAATTTGAGGTTTTAAATTTTCTGAGATTTTGAGTTTTTCTTCTGGACTACCCCCTTTTGGAAAACGTCGAGAATCCAACCTGGTTAAAAAATGATTTTTTCTGACATCGTCGAGGAGGATTTCTCTAGAGACGTCCTCAATAAAGTCGTAGGCCTTGATGTTAGCTTTCCAACGAGCTCTCAAATGGCCCGATCAGACCAACGCAGCCCTTGTTATGACCAAAATACCAAGCTCGTGTCCGTAACATGTATAGAAAGGCACACTACCTTTATTCCGGGACCATTTGGGCATCTCATGTGGTCCTTTCACGGATCTATCGCTTAACTAGTATCACACCTTGCCTAGAGCAAAGAATTTGAGGTTTTAAATTTTCTGCGATTTTGAGTTTTTCTTCTGGACTATCCCCTTTTGGAAAAAGTCGAGAATCCAACCTGGTGAAAAAATGATTTATTCTGACATCGTCGAGGAGGATTTCTCAGAAGACGTCCCAACAAAGTTGTAGGCCTTGATGTTAGCTTTCCAACGAGCTCTCAAATGGCCCGATTAGACCAACGCAACCCTTGTTATGACCAAAATACCAAACTCGTGTCCGTAACATGTATAGAAAGGCACTACCTTTATTCCGGGGCCATTTGGGCATCTCAGGTGGGCCTTTCATGGACCTATCGCTTAACTAGCTTCACACCTTGCCTAGAGCAAAGAATTTGAGGTTTTAAATTTTCTGAGATTTTGAGATTTTTTGTAGACTACCCCCTTTGGAAAAAGTCGAGAATCCCACCTGGTGGAAAAATTATTTTTTTGGACATCTTCGAGGAGGATTTCTCATGAGTCATCCTCAATAAAGTCCTAGGCCATGATGTTAGCTTTCCAACGAGCTCTCAAATGGGCCAATTAGACCAACGCAGCTCTTCTTATGACCAAAATAACAAGCTCGTGTCCGAAACACATATAGAAAGGCACACTACCTTTATTCCGGGGCCATTTGGGCATCTCAGGTGGGCCTTTCATGGACCTATCGCTTAACTAGCATCACACCTTGCCTAGGGCAAAGAATTTAAGGTTTTAAATTTTCTGAGATTTTGAGATTTTTTGTGGACTACCCCCTTTGGAAAGAGTCGAGAATGCAACCTGGTGGAAAATTTATTTTTTTGGACATCTTCGAGGAGGATTTCTCAGGAGACATCCCAATAAAGTCGTAGGCCTAGATGTTATCTTTCCAACGAGCTCTCAAATAGCCCGATCAGACCAACGCAGCCCTCGTTATGACCAAAATACCAAGCTCGTGTCCGTAACACATATAGAAAGGCACACTACCTTTATTTCGGAACCATTTGGGCATTTCAGGTGGATCTTTCATGGACCTATCGCTTAACTATCATCACACCTTGCCTAGGGCAATGAATTTGAGGTTTTAAATTTTTGAGATTTTGAGATTTTTTGTGGACTACCCCCGTTGGAAAAAGTAGAGAATCCAACCTGGTGGAAAAATGATTTTATTGGACTTCTTCGAGGAGGATTTCCCAGGAGACGTTCTCAATAAAGTCGTAGGCCTTTATGTCTGCTTTCCAACGAGCTCTCAAATGGCCGGATCAGACCAACGCAGCCCTTGTTATGTCCAAAATATCAAGCTCGTGTCCGTAACACATATAGAAATGCACACTACCTTTATTCCGGGGCCATATGGGCATCTCGGGTGGGCCTTTCATGGACTTATCGCCTAACTAGCATAACACCTTGCCTACGGCAAAGAATTTGAGGTTTTAAATTTTCTGAGATTTTCATATTTTTTGTGGACTACCCCCTTTGGAAAAAGTCGAGAATCCAACCTGATGGAAAAATGATTTTTTCTGACATCTTCGAGGAGGATTTCTCAGGAGACGTCCCCAATAAATTTGTAGGTCTTGATGTTAGCTTTCCAAAGAACTCTCAAATGGCCCGATCAGACCAATGCAGCCCTTGTTATGACAAAAATACCAAGCTTGTGTCCGTAACACGTATAGAAAGGCACACTACCTTTATTCCGGGGCCATTTGGGCATCTCAGGTGAGCCTTTCATGGACCTATTGCTTAACTAGCATCACACCTTGCCTAGGGCAAACAATTTGAGGTTTCAAATTTTCTGAGATTTTTTGTGGACTACCCCCTTTGGAAAAAGTCGAGAATCCAACCTGGTGGAAAAATTATATTTTTCGACATCTTCGAGGAGGATTTCTAAGGAGACGTCCTCAATAAAGTCGTAGGCCTTGATGTTAGCTTTCCAACGAGCTCTCAAATGGCCCGATCAGACCAACGCAGCCCTTTTTGTGGCCAAAATACCAAGCTCGTGTCCATAACAAATATAGAAAGGCACACTACCTTTATTCCGAGGCCATTTGGGCATCTCGGGTGGGCCTTTCATGGACTTATCGCCTAACTAGCATCACACCTTGCCTACGGCAACGAATTTGAGGTTTTAAATTTTCTGAGATTTTAATACTTTTTGTGGACTACCCTCTTTGGAAAAAGTCGAGAATCCAACCTGGTGGAAAAATGATTTTTTTGGACATTTTCGAGGAGGATTTCTCAGGAGAGGTCCGTTGTGATGTCGTATGCCATTACGTTAGCTTTGCAACGAGCTCTCAAATGGTCCGATTAGCCCAATGCAACTCTTGTTCTGACCAAAATAACAAGCTCCTGTCCGTAACACATATAGAAAGGCACACTACCTTCATTCCGAGGCCATTTGGGCATCTCATGTGGGCCTTTCATGGACCTATCGCCTAACTTGCATCACACCTTGCCTAGGGCAAAGAATTTGAGGTTTTAAATTTTCTGAGATTTTGAGATTTTTTGTGGACTACCCCCTTTGTAAAAAGTCGAGAATCAAACCTAGAGCAAAAATGATTTTTTTTTTGACATTTTCGAGGATGATTTCGCAGGAGAGGTCTTGAGTAAAGTCGCAGGCCTTGATGTTAGCTTTCCAATTCAACGAGCTCTCAAATGTCCCGATCAGACCAACGCAGCTCTTGTTATGACCAAAATACCATGCTCGTGTCCGCAACATATATAGAAAGGCACACTACCTTTATTCCTGTGCCATTTGGCCATCTCAAGTGGGCATTTCATGGACCAATCGCCAAACTAGCATCACACGTTGCCTAGGGCAAAGAATTTGAGGTTTTAAATTTTCTGAGATTTTGAGATTTTTTGTGGACCCCTTTGGAAAAAGTCGAGAATCCTACCTTGTGGAAAAATAATTTTTTTGGACATCTTCGAGGAGGATATCTCTGGAGACGTCCTGAGTAAAGTCGTAGGGCTTGATGTTAGGTTCCAACGAGGTCTCAAATGGCCCGATCAGACCAACACAGTTCTTGTTATGACCAAAATATCAAGCTCGTGTCCGCAACACATATAGAAAGGCACACTACCTTTATTCCGGCGCCATTTGGGCATCTCAGATGGGCTTTTCATGGACCTATCGCCTAACTAGCATCACTCCTTGCCTAGGGCAAAGAATTTGAGGTTTTAAATTTTCTGAGATTTTGAGATTTTTTGTGGGTTACCCCCTTTGGAAAAAGTCGAGAATCCAAGCTGGTGGAAAAATGATTTATTTGGACATTTTCAAGGAGAATTTCTCATGAGACGTCCTCAGTAAAGTCGTAGGCCTTGAAGTTAGCTTTCCAACGAGCTCTCAAATGGCCCAATCAGACTAAAGAAGCTCTTGTTATGACTAAAATATCAAGCTCGTGTCCATAACACGTATAGAAAGGCACACTACCATCATTCTGGGGCCATTTGGGCATCTCTGGCAGGCCTTTCATGGATCTATCACCGAACTAGAATCACACCATGCCTAGGTCAAAGTATTTGGGGTTTTAAATTTTCTGGGATTGTGAGATTTTTCGTGGACTACCCCTTTTGGAAAAAGTCAAGAATCCAAGCTGGTGGAAAAAGGATTTATTTGGACATCTTCGGAGAGGATTTCTTAGAAGACGTCCTCAGTAAAGTGGTAGGCCTTGAAGTTAGATTTCCAACGAGCTCTCAAATAGCCCAATCAACCTAAATCAGCTCTTGTTATGACCAAAATATCAAGCTCATGTCCATAACACGTATAGAAAAGCACACTACCATCATTCCGGGGCCATTTGGGCATCTCTGGTAGGCCTTTCATGGACCTATCACCGAACTAGAATCACACCATGCCTAGGGCAAAGAATTTGGGGTTTTCAATTTTCTGAGATTTTGAGATTTTTCGTGGACTACCCCCTTTGGAAAAAGTCGAGAATCCAAACTGGTGGAAAAATTATTTTTTTGGACATCTGCAAGGAAGATATCTCAAGAGACGTCCTCAATAAAGTCGAATGCCTTGAAGTTAGCTTTCCAACGAGCTCTCAAATGGCCCGATCAGACTAAAGCAGCTCTTGTTATGACCAAAATACCAAGCTCGTGTCCGTAACACCTATAGAAAGGCACACTACCATCATTCTGGGGCCATTTGGCATCTCTGGCAGGCCTTTCAAGGACCTATCGCCGAACTAGCATCACACCATGCCTGGGGCAAAGAATTTGGGGTTCTAAATTTTTTGAGATTTTGAGATTTTTCGTGGACTACCACCTTTAGAAAAAGTTAAGAATTCAACCTGGTGGAAAAATGATTTTTTTGGACTTCTTCGAGGAGGATTTCTGAAGAGACGTCCTCAGTAAAGTCGTATGCCTTGGTGTTAGCTTTCCAACGAGCTCTTAATGTCCCGATCAGACAACCGCAACTCTTGTTATGACCAAAATACCAAGCTCGTGTCCGTAACACATATAGAAAGGCACACTACTTTTATTCCGAGGCCATTTGGGCATCTCAGGTGGGCCTATCGCCTAACTAGTATCACACCTTTCCTAGGGCAAAGAATTGGAGGTTTTAAATTTTCTGAGATTTTGAGATTTTTTGTGGACTACCCCTTTTGGAAAAAAGTCGAGAATCCAACCTGGTGGAAAAATGATTTTTTTGGACATCTTCGAGGAGGATTTCTTAGGAGACGTCCTCAGTAAAGTCGTAGGGCTTGATGTTAGGTTTCCAACGAGCTCTCAAATGGCCCGATCAGACCAACGCAGCTCTTGTTATGACCAAAATACCAAGCTCGTGTCTGCAACACATATAGAAAGGCACACTACCTTTATTCCGGGGCAATTTGGGCATCTTAGGTGGGTCTTTCATGGACCTAGCGCCTAACTAGCATCACTCCTTGCTTGGGGCAAAGAATTTGAGGTTTTAAATTTTTTGAGATTTTGATATTTTTTGTGGGATACCGCCTTTGGAAAAAGTCGAGAATCCAAGCTGGTGGAAAAATGATTTATTTGGACATTTTCAAGGAGGATTTCTTAGGAGACGTCCTCAGTAAAGTCGTAGGTCTTGAAGTTAGCTTTCCAACGAGCTCTCAAATGGCCCAATCAGACTAAAACAACTCTTGTTATGATTAAAATATCAAGGTCGTGTCAATAACACGTATAGAAAGGCACACTACCATCATTCCGGGGCCATTTGGGCATCTCTGGTAGGCCTTTCATGGACCTATCGCCGAAATAGAATCACACCATGCCTAGGTCAAAGAATTTGGGGTTTTAAATTTTCTGAGATTTTGAGATTTTTTGTGGACTATCCCCTTTGGAAATAGTCAAGAATTCAAGCTGGTGGAAAAATGATTTATTTAGACATCTTCGAGGAGGATTTCTTAGAAGACGTCCTAATAAAGTCGTAGGCCTTGAAGTTAGCTTTCCAACGAGCTTTCAAATGGCCCAATCAGACTAAATCAACTCTTGTTATGACCAAAATATCAAGCTCGTGTCCATAACACGTATAGAAAGGCACACTACCATCATTCCGAGACCATTTGGGCATCTCTGGTAGGTCTTACTAGATTTTTTGAGAAGCAAAAGTAATACTAATAGGAGGTAGTTACGTTTGTTTAAGTAGATCTTGCACATAAACGAGGCGACACCTCACGACTATAATGCTCACATTTGACAAACTAGCTGATGAGGTCGAAAAAAATGAATAAATTTGTGAGTATAAAAGGAAAATTTATGAACAACTTGTGTGAGTAGCTTGTTAAAAATTTAAAAACTAGAATGTTTTATTTAACTTAATTCAAACTATATAATAATAAAATCAATTAAACGAACGTTGTAATAGAGAAGGGAGAGATCCATTTGCAACTATGTATAAAATAAAGAAAAAATGTACAGTAGTATATAACACCTACTGCAAGTGCAAACATTCATTTCATATTAAAGTATTGACTCACTGTCTGGAGTGGGAGTGGGAGTCGGGAGTGATTAAACAGTATTAATAATGAAAGGCCCAGAGATGTTGACCGGTCAAATAACGAGGTTGATGCGTCCATATCAAACCGGGAACTACCTTCTGTTTTCTCTGTTTCTTTTTGTCTTCTTTTTTAAAATATTAAATGTAAATATCCATTGTTGGTTGTTGCAGATCGATATTGCTCGATCTCTCTCCATAATTCAAATGGTTGATCATAGTAAAATAGTGGAAATAGCTTGAGTTCAGTTTGAAAAAATCTAGGTCCGGACTTGTTTGTCTACTAAACAAGCTGGGTATGAGTTCAATTTTTAAGCCCGGTTACAATTTCAATTGGTTCAGGACTAGAAAATCGATTCATTTTTTCCTGTAAAAAAGAAGAAGTAAAGATTCAAACTTTTGACTATCAATAGAACAGTGATTGCATTGTTCTTGATTTGCTTCCCTCATGTCTGAATTTTGTCTTGTTAAAATGAAAAAAAAATGCAATTGACCACTTGAAGTGACCTATGCTTTTTGTTTGGTGTTTCTTCTTTATAACTTGCAGAAACCCCAAAAAATGAAATTGACCACTTGAAGTAAAGATCCAAACTTTTGACTAGCAACAGAACAGTGATTGCATTGCTCTTGATAGCTTCCCTCGTGTCTCAGTTTCTCTATTTAAAATTTAAAAAAAAAATGCAATTGACCACTTGGAAGTGACCTATGCTTTTTGTTTGGTGTTTCTCTTTAAAACTTGCAGAAACCCCAAACAAAGTAGTGGTAGTAATCAGGACATGAAATGATACAAAGATGATCCCCAAATCTCTTTTCTTTTTTTTTCTTTTTTTTTTTGCTTTTGCTTTCATTTTATTCTCTTTTTCCCTTTCTTGATCTTTCTTCAATCATCATAAGAAAGGTCTACAACTAACAAAATTAAACCAACTAGGAACAAAAAATCAATAGCTAACAAATGAAATGGTTGCCTTCATACCTTGGCAACATGGTATGATTTCTTGATGTATGGTTGCAGTAAATTTATTAACAGCTTATCTCACGCCTCTACCATGATTCCTCGTCATTTCAACTGTTTCACTCTCCATAAGATTTATTTAGATATCATTCCCTTTGCTTTCTCTCTCTCTCACTCACTCTCATTCTGTGTGTTTTACAGAACTTTGGGGGTCCATCTGCAAAAGGACCACACCCAAGCTCCAATTCAACCAAGAAACAAAACTGAATTGATGTGTCTCCATTCCTATTTCCAGCTGGGTGTGTCATTTTTTCACTTTTTATGAAAAAAGAACCCACCTTTCTTATGATTTGGATGAATGCCCTCTAGAGATTGTATGATCCAATCTCTTCCGCTTGGTGTCAGGAGCACAAGTCTGTGGAGAATTTGTACATGACCCAACCATTGTTTCATAACTTCTATTGCTAAAACACCTTGCCTCCAAAACCCCAACCGGGCTCTCCGGAAGCAGCGAGGACACCTCACCGCTTCCGCTCATCAGCGAAAAATCCTTGATTAGTTCAATACACTGGACAACTCTATCCTGCAAAATGAAAACCTGACATAAGATTTTTACACTATGATCATTGTTAAATGGTAATTTAATTTTGGTTTAGTAACACTTGCCTTCTGTACATGTATGGAAGAAGAAGAAGATGATGGTTGTAGTGAAATGGCTTGATCAATGTTTACTGTCTGTGACTCTCCTGCAGCTACTGAGATGACAACTGCAGCTGCAACTTCAGAGGGTTTGAATTCCAAGAAGTCAAGCCCTGGAAAGTTTCATCCACAAACCAAACAAATTATTTGTGTCAGAAGTGAAACAATGTAACAGTAAAAACCTCATATGAATGAAATCAAGAGGTTGGATTATAAATTACAAACCTCTTATGGTGCATAAGATGAGCTGAAGTGATTTGTTGATCAAATTTGTTGGTAAGGGATTGCCATCAGTGATTTTGCTAAGGAAGTAGTCTACAAAGGAGCAAGGTGTGATGGCATTCATTTGCCACTTCAATGTGGTCAATACCAGAAGCTCCATTCTCTGGATTGTCTTTGCTTCAAACACAAACTTTGGGTCTGCCACCTAACCCACAAAATTTAAGTCAGCAAACAATAGACAACAGAAGATTAAAAAAATCAAGAAAATGAATTGTTAAAGACAGATGAGAAGGTCATCATCTCTCACCTGTAATTCTATTGGATTTGGGAAATCAGTCTCCTCCATTTTGACTGCAATTGATAAACATGCTACAGCAAGTAACTGCACTGCCCAAGCTTTATCTTTCTATGAATTCCAACAGGCAAAAAAGTGTGAGGAACTATGAGCCTCAAATTTGTAGCAAGTGAAAAGTGATTCACAACAACAGTGCTTGGAACTTACAGGTAGATCATGGAGTGATAAGAACCTGTCCATGTAGTTGATAGATAAGCAAAAGCTTAAAGGCCTAAAGCAGTAATGAGCATGAGCCTGAAATTTTCACATCATTTACACATCAAATTAAACAAACTGCACTTTCAACAAACCCTAACCAGGTAAAGGATCATCAACCAATAGCAGTGTATCAAGCAATTGAAATCGGATAAAAAGAGATAAGAGAAATGAAATATGCGGACCTTCCAAATCCAATCAAAAGCGTCTTTCCTGAAATTCAAGTTCAATTCGCCACTGCGGAGTCTCAAGAGATAATCTTCATTGGGGAAATACTCAATCTGTCTCTCTAACATCAAATAAAAGCTTTCATCGCTCATCAGGGGGACCGGAGCGATCGAAGGGTCGGATCCAAGGGGAGTAGTGTAATTGGGATCGTCAAAGCACAAGTCTTTAGTCTCATCGCAGAGAAACCTGGAGGAATCATCGGGGTCGAGAGCAATTCCGGCCATCGATTAAGCAAAAACAATTCTCTAAAAACACCCAATTCGAAGATGAACAGCCGAAATCATTTGCAATTGAAGCAACTGAGTTGCAGAGAGAAATAAAGGGGGAGATGAAAACAGAGGGGAGGAGAAAGAGGGTTTATATATATGTGAGGATGAGTAGGGTAAAGGGAGTGAATTGGGCATGGCTGCATTGGGCCTCAGAGGGAGTTGAGGAGGTGGCAACAACACCATCAAAGCCAAAAGGTAAAGGTTAAAAATTGGATGGCTGGATACAGCAAAGAAAGAGAGGGTGGGGTTAACTTTTTTTTTTATCCAATAAAAATTAGAAATAATAGATGTAAGAATAGAAAATCGAGATGGCGCAAAGAGCGTCAAATGAACAAATCGTCAATATACAACTGAAAAATACAGCAATCCATGATGTATGAACTAATCGACCAAGACAAAACGAGTAAAACACCCCTAAACAATATATGTACCAAATAGAAGTCTGGCTTAGCGAGGAAGGAAGACTCGGTGAGAGGAAGTGGATAGTGAGCACATGGAAAAGCTGGCGCTGCCAAGATATCTCACGCTGGGGAGACGGAAAACATAAATCCTCAATGGGCAATGGACGACTCCTAGGGGAGTGTGGATCACACGACATTTTCCCCCACCTAAATAAGGGATTTTCGAAGATCACATCTACTACCATGATCAACTCGATCAAATAGGGTCGCAAAACTTGCTCCTCATCCGGAAGAGAGTGGGGTGAACTAAAGGCAAAAGATGAATGATTTTTTTCTTTAATATTTTTTTACTCCCGTAAAAGCTAAGAATCAGGAGAATATCAAGGCTATCATTTAAGAGTGTCTTTTCAAACGAGAGCATTGTGGTTTGTTCTTTTTTACAACGGATACTTTAGTTTCTAATATGTCAGTTGTGGACTATATTTTCGATTGCAATTTTTCTTTTGTCAATGGGCACATTAAGTTATGTCGGCCACGAATCATCTTGTGCTAAAAAAATTCCAGTAAATTTAATATAGTTAAATTATTTACTAATTAATACAATATTTTTAGCATTAACAATTTTATCTATATTTTTCCTATTAACATCGACTAGATGATAATTAGGATTTATAATGTATTTAATTTAATAATGTGTAATCACATATAATTACAAAGTGATAGTTAAGGTTTAAAGTTCGATTACAAATAGTTTTATATGTTTTTTTTACTGTCAGATATATTAATATATACTCAATTCATTTGATAAAACATATTATTTACTATTTATATGCATTTTTTTACATGATAAATTATAGTATAAAATATCGCACTAGTACTAATTAAACTATGTCTTACATTCCCACACTATGAGAAATTAGTAAATGATAAAATATTCTCTTAGGAAACTTATCTTGCATATACGTGTGTATATAAATCCCATGAACGAATTACCTTTTAGGAAATATATATTCATCTTACGTTATTCACAAGGCAATTCATTGGGTATGCCTATTTATACGCACGAGTTACCAACAAACTTAATTATAATATATATGAAATCGATATTTCAAATCAACATTTTTCTCAATTAATATATAGTAGCCCACCATTTCTAACATTTCCTTTATTAAGGGCGTGTTTGATAGGATGTTAAGGTGGGGTTTGGGGGTTATGGAGTTTAAAAAAAAAATAAGCTCTGTTTTGGCTTGAGGTTATGGAGTTGGAGGTGGAGCTTACTTTTTCTGATTTTGGAAGTTGAGAGGGGTAGCTTTGGGAGATTATTTAATCAGGTTATGAAAATTTGTACACTTTTACCCCTACTTCTTTTTTCCCCTTTTCATATATAAAGGGTATTTTTTACTTTTCATCCACAATACCCACTTACAAACATTATACCCTCCAAACATCAATCATCTTTTTTACAAGGTTATTTTTTAAAAAAAATCTCCACCTCCCACACCTCCATAATACACGAAATAAACTCCACCTTCTAAAAAATACTCAACCCCTAAAAACCCCCCAAATTGCCAAACACGCGCTAATTATTATTATAAGATCACCAGAAAGAAATTGTTTTTAACAACACATGAATTAAAGGTTTATGGAAAGCCTAAATAAATTAACTTCAAGGAGCACCCAAAGTCTTGACATCTTCGATCACCTCTAGTAATGCATAGAGCAAAATAAAACACATCTTCGATTTGGATCAAAAGAGTTTTCAATGAGATACGAAATCCCATCAGTTGTCTTAATATTATAAACAAAAGAAAAAAGGATTTTCTAACTTATATCTTCTTTGTTTGAGTAACAACAACATAATATTTCTTTTTTACAATAGGCGAAAATTATCTTTCTGTTCAAAGGAAGGGTAATGTAGTCCGCACAAGAATTAGACTCTTTGAAGTAATGTTTAAGGTGATGTTACTGAAACTTTTTTTCGGATTGTGAATTTCCTCAATTGTTGTGAGTATTTTTCATGATACTTTCGTCTTATCTTGATCAATAGTTGTTATTACTCCATGATTGTCTCATTCTACGATGATATTTTGGATTTCTCTTTCCATTGCTATCTTTATTCCCGTATAGAGAAGCCAAGTCCAAACGTAATGCAACGCTTGAAAAAGAAAGTAAAACAATCACTAACAAATGGGTTGCACTGTTAGCCATCCTCCAAACATAGCTCCACAAGCATCCGCCAAAGTGCTTGGGACTCAACGAGAATTGCAAGAACCACCACACCCAATGCTCCTTTCGGCGTCTTCCTCTTCACCGCCTTGGACACGATCAATGGACAAACAATTTGACTCAGAGCAAACTCAAATAAGCCCGGCCTCCTAATTGCTCACCCGAACATCCCACAACAACGCCTCCATGCTTAACTCAAACCAGCCCCACTTTCATTCAGGCTAATTTTGTTAAACTTGACTGGGTTCGGTAGGGCTAAAGACAAGCTGGAGGGAGGTCGTGTGCGGAACCACGTATGGGAGATACGAACAACATACAAACCCAATAGGGTTCTATCTTAAAACCAATTGACAATGAAACAACCTACCCCATTCCAACAGATTTAGAAAAGATAGATTCGCTGATAGCCATTTTTTAAATATTTTCGTTATTAATTAAATATGTTTAACCTATACCCCAAACCCAAACAAAAACAACAAACTTTACTAGATTACAAATTTAATCATTCCAAAAAAGAGCTTTAAAACAACACAAAATGCTGATTTATGCTCATAACACTACTGGAATTGTTCAGCATTCAACTAGGAGTAGGAGTACTGTAGGACTAATAAAAATTTGAGTAGGTGCATGGTAATTAACTTTAATCACGCCCAAAATGTCACATGCATTGTGAATCTCAATAGCACATCCACACATTTATATATATTACTGCACATCTTATTTTATGGCCACTAATGTAGTAATGTATACTATTTAACCATTCTCAGCATGGGTAAAGGCCAGTAGGGGCAGCTTCATATATTTTATTTTGGTCTTGACCGTTACTTATTTGATTTAGATAGAATTTGTGTAATCTGAATTCTGATATCATATTATTTGGTGATTCATTTTGCCTATTAGTTTGCTCCATTTCCAACATTTCGATATTCGAATTATTCTGAACGTTTTGTTGAAGGTTGGATTGGATATGAAAATGTCCTCTAGCTCATATCATCGATCATATTGTCCGACTAGATTTTTTTAAAAAAAATACAATATATAAGGCAACGTGTGTAACATCCCGTCCTACGTTAGATAGGATAATGAGAGAGTGATTTATTTATAAGTAATTTAAGACCTACATATGTCATAATTAGAACTCTTTTTTTTCAGGCTTCAAAGTGAGAATAATGGATCTGAAAGAACCGACTCTGGACCCCATTTCTTACAAATTATCAGAACCAACTCTGGACTCGGAGGTGCTTTGTCAATATGCTTGGGTATGCTCCTTCCGGAGGGCAGCCCCTTGGGCCTGACGGGGTTGTCAATGTTTTAAGTAGGGGAGATTGTAACACTTCTTTCTGTATCGGATATAACAAAAGATATGTTGGGAGTGATTTATAAGTAATTCAAGCCCTATTCAACTCACAAGAGAACTAGGTGGCATGAGTTGGTGCATCTTAAGTAGACCTGTCAAACAGGTCGGACGGGTCGGGTTTGGGTTGGGTCGTATCGGGTTCGGGTCCATGACGGATTTACGGGTCAGATCATTTCGGGTTATGTGTCATGAAATGCTCAACCCATACTCATATTTAACGGGTTCGGGTCGACCCGTTACTCATCCAGAATTTTTTAAATGTCATTTACTATTCATATACATTATTTTAGGATGATAAAAATATGTAAAATATCTTTTTTTTTAATTATTTGTTATAATTTCATTCTTTTTAGTTTGAAGTATGAAATTATATATAATATATAAATTGATATTTTATATAATTTTTATCATCCTTAAAACCATACATGAATAGTAAACGACATTTAAAAGTAAGCTGATGAAGTATTTTTAATGACTATTTACATAGTTCCTAAATCTAAAATAGTTATATTAATATTACCCTAATAATAATAGTTATATTATTGAAAAGAAGTAATTAATCTTGCTACAATAGTAATATGTATTTTTATATACATAACAATTTGTAATTAAGTTATTTATGTATTTATCATCTTAGAGCTTGACCTAACGGGTGACCCACGAGTTGACCCAGAAATTTATGGGTTGAACGGGTTCGGGTTGCTTCAGGTTTCGGGTTAAAATATTTGCGCCAAACCCATATTTTACGGGTCGGGTTGGGTCAAGTCCTCGAGTCGGTACACGTTTTGACAAATCTACTCTTTAAGACTTACAGCGTGAAACCGCTGTATTTTATTTTAGACTTTTATGATAGAAAAAAAATTGACATATAAAATGGATGAAATTGGCATGCATTGCATGGCTCCTTGAATGATTTGAAACTGCTGTATTTTATTTAGTTTCTTTATTTACGTTCTATATATGTGAGATGCACGCCACAGTCCAACACCTAACCGAATTGAACGTACGTACAAACAAGATTTGGGTGAGTTAGTCGTGCAAGTTTATAAATATAGCCTATAGGATCTGATTAGTTAACAATCCATCCACACGACCGATCGAGCATTATTTATATATGGTCGTCGTCGTGATCTATCAATAAATCGAATTCAGAATGAATTTGTTTCCCAATTGACGCGGGAAAAGTGGGGAGAACAAAAAGAGTACGTTCATCGGAATCTCAAGCGAATCTGAGAACTGAGGTGATAGGCCGGGGTATTGCCGCATGAATCCCTCTCTGAATTCGTCGGCCTGTTGTAACACCAATTGGATCCGATTGAGATCCGAGCTAATTACTTAAATATTTAATTAAGGACCAAGTTTAATCTTTCATTAATATATATACAACTCTCATTACTGAGTCATGAATAGTGCTTCTTTCCACATTAAGCGCTGATCGTCTGATTAATTAAGGTCTCATTTGTTTAATTACCTTGTCCTGAATCGCACTGCACACTGCACCTATACTAAGCTTCCACACTTAAATTTGCAGTTGTTTGGCAGCAAATGTTTGCTCCCTCTTTAACACTAATTTATGCACGGACCCCTATTTGATTACCATTTTTTTTTAGATCGAATTGGGCTTTCGATCAATTTGCCAAGTTGTTAAGATTCCCATCTTTTTTTTAATACAGGGTAAGGATTTGGAAAGTGTCGGTTCTGCCGACCCAGCATTCAATAGCATCTTTTCGAATTAGTGAAATGAACTCCAAATGCAGAGTGATAACTGAAATACAAACAAGGGTTTGGAATTGGATTGGTATGGGGTCCCACTTGCCAACACTCGAATGTTGGAATTGGATTGGTATGGGATCCCACTGACAGAGAATCGGAAGAGTATAAAGAGAAGCCTAATTCAAATGACACTTTAGAGGAGGCTTCAAACAATGCTTTAGAGGAGGCTTCAGACGATGCTTCAGAGGTATTGTTTGAATCTGCAATATAATAAGGATGTTTGGAGTGATTTACAATCTCTATTTTTTGTAAAATACGGGCATCTAAAGCCTCAGAGTGATTTACATAACCAATAAACTTTTAATAATATGTTGATCATTCAAAACACTTGTCACTTGTAACACCTCATCCCATATCGAATATAATATGGATTTTCGGAGTGATTTATAAGTGATTCAATCCCTACCTAAGTTATAAGAGTTCTTCCTTTTTAGGTTACAAGCAAGGACAACGGACCTAAAAAGACTAAATGACATGTTTTGATGCATTTTAAGACATCGGGTCTACTTATATGAGGATGATTGACAACCCTTAGTGGAGACCTACTCGAACTTGTAATTACTTTATCCTCACCACTATGATACTCTATAATAGGTTTAAAAATGTGCTCATCCTCACCACTATGATACTCGATTAGGCCACTATGATACTCGATTAGGTGAGGATAGAGCATAATGGGGTGTTATGTGAACACAAGTAGTTCAAAATCGACTCGTACTCGCTCGATAAAAACTCGATTCGAGCTCGTTCATTTTCTAAACGAGTCGAGTATGAGCACATTTTTAAACTCGGTCCAAAGCTCGGCTCGTTCGAATTAAACTTGAATAGCTCGAATTTTATGGAATTTCTAAAATTTCCTTTAAGTTATTGTATAATGAGCAAGTAGAACTGCCTAAAGCTTGAAAAAAGCTCGGCTCGAGCTCGCTCATTCCCACTTAGATCTACTTACTTTTTAGTATGATCCAAATTCAGCATATACTTAGAAAAATCAACTATAGTAGACTGATTAACTCATTCTCATATGCAAAGATACTCTAAAATATACTAAGACAGGATCATTGATTTCCCTAATCAATTTCCTTTAAAAATACTTGGTAACTTTATTAGAGGAGGATTACAGAATGAGACACACATTGCACATATTTCAGCCATAGATTTAAAGGTGCTCCGTTCTCAACAAGTCACACAGTTGAACTTCCACTCTCTGATACTGTACCATCATTGTTTTGGTCAGCTCACTGTTAGCTAACCAAAATTGTACTTTGTTAAGCATGAGACCAGTCCAGATAAAATATTTCGAATACCAGACAAATGAATCAATGCTTAACAATCAAGCAACAAGGTAGATAATTGGTTAGCGTCTTTACTCTTTATCGTCGTCAGATGCCCCAACCCATAAGAAATCGAGGATACAGTGAACATACCAAAATTACAAGCTTAGGGATGCATGGGGAGATCCAGCTCCTAAAACTCCGATCCCTACACATGCCACATGACTTGTTTCCAGTCTTCCAGGTCCATTTTTGTGGACTATCCCCTTTGGAAATAGTCAAGAATTCAAGCTGGTGGAAAAATGATTTATTTAGACATCTTCGAGGAGGATTTCTTAGAAGACGTCCTAATAAAGTCGTAGGCCTTGAAGTTAGCTTTCCAACGAGCTTTCAAATGGCCCAATCAGACTAAATCAACTCTTGTTATGACCAAAATATCAAGCTCGTGTCCATAACACGTATAGAAAGGCACACTACCATCATTCCGAGACCATTTGGGCATCTCTGGTAGGTCTTACTAGATTTTTTGAGAAGCAAAAGTAATACTAATAGGAGGTAGTTACGTTTGTTTAAGTAGATCTTGCACATAAACGAGGCGACACCTCACGACTATAATGCTCACATTTGACAAACTAGCTGATGAGGTCGAAAAAAATGAATAAATTTGTGAGTATAAAAGGAAAATTTATGAACAACTTGTGTGAGTAGCTTGTTAAAAATTTAAAAACTAGAATGTTTTATTTAACTTAATTCAAACTATATAATAATAAAATCAATTAAACGAACGTTGTAATAGAGAAGGGAGAGATCCATTTGCAACTATGTATAAAATAAAGAAAAAATGTACAGTAGTATATAACACCTACTGCAAGTGCAAACATTCATTTCATATTAAAGTATTGACTCACTGTCTGGAGTGGGAGTGGGAGTCGGGAGTGATTAAACAGTATTAATAATGAAAGGCCCAGAGATGTTGACCGGTCAAATAACGAGGTTGATGCGTCCATATCAAACCGGGAACTACCTTCTGTTTTCTCTGTTTCTTTTTGTCTTCTTTTTTAAAATATTAAATGTAAATATCCATTGTTGGTTGTTGCAGATCGATATTGCTCGATCTCTCTCCATAATTCAAATGGTTGATCATAGTAAAATAGTGGAAATAGCTTGAGTTCAGTTTGAAAAAATCTAGGTCCGGACTTGTTTGTCTACTAAACAAGCTGGGTATGAGTTCAATTTTTAAGCCCGGTTACAATTTCAATTGGTTCAGGACTAGAAAATCGATTCATTTTTTCCTGTAAAAAAGAAGAAGTAAAGATTCAAACTTTTGACTATCAATAGAACAGTGATTGCATTGTTCTTGATTTGCTTCCCTCATGTCTGAATTTTGTCTTGTTAAAATGAAAAAAAAATGCAATTGACCACTTGAAGTGACCTATGCTTTTTGTTTGGTGTTTCTTCTTTATAACTTGCAGAAACCCCAAAAAATGAAATTGACCACTTGAAGTAAAGATCCAAACTTTTGACTAGCAACAGAACAGTGATTGCATTGCTCTTGATAGCTTCCCTCGTGTCTCAGTTTCTCTATTTAAAATTTAAAAAAAAAATGCAATTGACCACTTGGAAGTGACCTATGCTTTTTGTTTGGTGTTTCTCTTTAAAACTTGCAGAAACCCCAAACAAAGTAGTGGTAGTAATCAGGACATGAAATGATACAAAGATGATCCCCAAATCTCTTTTCTTTTTTTTTCTTTTTTTTTTTGCTTTTGCTTTCATTTTATTCTCTTTTTCCCTTTCTTGATCTTTCTTCAATCATCATAAGAAAGGTCTACAACTAACAAAATTAAACCAACTAGGAACAAAAAATCAATAGCTAACAAATGAAATGGTTGCCTTCATACCTTGGCAACATGGTATGATTTCTTGATGTATGGTTGCAGTAAATTTATTAACAGCTTATCTCACGCCTCTACCATGATTCCTCGTCATTTCAACTGTTTCACTCTCCATAAGATTTATTTAGATATCATTCCCTTTGCTTTCTCTCTCTCTCACTCACTCTCATTCTGTGTGTTTTACAGAACTTTGGGGGTCCATCTGCAAAAGGACCACACCCAAGCTCCAATTCAACCAAGAAACAAAACTGAATTGATGTGTCTCCATTCCTATTTCCAGCTGGGTGTGTCATTTTTTCACTTTTTATGAAAAAAGAACCCACCTTTCTTATGATTTGGATGAATGCCCTCTAGAGATTGTATGATCCAATCTCTTCCGCTTGGTGTCAGGAGCACAAGTCTGTGGAGAATTTGTACATGACCCAACCATTGTTTCATAACTTCTATTGCTAAAACACCTTGCCTCCAAAACCCCAACCGGGCTCTCCGGAAGCAGCGAGGACACCTCACCGCTTCCGCTCATCAGCGAAAAATCCTTGATTAGTTCAATACACTGGACAACTCTATCCTGCAAAATGAAAACCTGACATAAGATTTTTACACTATGATCATTGTTAAATGGTAATTTAATTTTGGTTTAGTAACACTTGCCTTCTGTACATGTATGGAAGAAGAAGAAGATGATGGTTGTAGTGAAATGGCTTGATCAATGTTTACTGTCTGTGACTCTCCTGCAGCTACTGAGATGACAACTGCAGCTGCAACTTCAGAGGGTTTGAATTCCAAGAAGTCAAGCCCTGGAAAGTTTCATCCACAAACCAAACAAATTATTTGTGTCAGAAGTGAAACAATGTAACAGTAAAAACCTCATATGAATGAAATCAAGAGGTTGGATTATAAATTACAAACCTCTTATGGTGCATAAGATGAGCTGAAGTGATTTGTTGATCAAATTTGTTGGTAAGGGATTGCCATCAGTGATTTTGCTAAGGAAGTAGTCTACAAAGGAGCAAGGTGTGATGGCATTCATTTGCCACTTCAATGTGGTCAATACCAGAAGCTCCATTCTCTGGATTGTCTTTGCTTCAAACACAAACTTTGGGTCTGCCACCTAACCCACAAAATTTAAGTCAGCAAACAATAGACAACAGAAGATTAAAAAAATCAAGAAAATGAATTGTTAAAGACAGATGAGAAGGTCATCATCTCTCACCTGTAATTCTATTGGATTTGGGAAATCAGTCTCCTCCATTTTGACTGCAATTGATAAACATGCTACAGCAAGTAACTGCACTGCCCAAGCTTTATCTTTCTATGAATTCCAACAGGCAAAAAAGTGTGAGGAACTATGAGCCTCAAATTTGTAGCAAGTGAAAAGTGATTCACAACAACAGTGCTTGGAACTTACAGGTAGATCATGGAGTGATAAGAACCTGTCCATGTAGTTGATAGATAAGCAAAAGCTTAAAGGCCTAAAGCAGTAATGAGCATGAGCCTGAAATTTTCACATCATTTACACATCAAATTAAACAAACTGCACTTTCAACAAACCCTAACCAGGTAAAGGATCATCAACCAATAGCAGTGTATCAAGCAATTGAAATCGGATAAAAAGAGATAAGAGAAATGAAATATGCGGACCTTCCAAATCCAATCAAAAGCGTCTTTCCTGAAATTCAAGTTCAATTCGCCACTGCGGAGTCTCAAGAGATAATCTTCATTGGGGAAATACTCAATCTGTCTCTCTAACATCAAATAAAAGCTTTCATCGCTCATCAGGGGGACCGGAGCGATCGAAGGGTCGGATCCAAGGGGAGTAGTGTAATTGGGATCGTCAAAGCACAAGTCTTTAGTCTCATCGCAGAGAAACCTGGAGGAATCATCGGGGTCGAGAGCAATTCCGGCCATCGATTAAGCAAAAACAATTCTCTAAAAACACCCAATTCGAAGATGAACAGCCGAAATCATTTGCAATTGAAGCAACTGAGTTGCAGAGAGAAATAAAGGGGGAGATGAAAACAGAGGGGAGGAGAAAGAGGGTTTATATATATGTGAGGATGAGTAGGGTAAAGGGAGTGAATTGGGCATGGCTGCATTGGGCCTCAGAGGGAGTTGAGGAGGTGGCAACAACACCATCAAAGCCAAAAGGTAAAGGTTAAAAATTGGATGGCTGGATACAGCAAAGAAAGAGAGGGTGGGGTTAACTTTTTTTTTTATCCAATAAAAATTAGAAATAATAGATGTAAGAATAGAAAATCGAGATGGCGCAAAGAGCGTCAAATGAACAAATCGTCAATATACAACTGAAAAATACAGCAATCCATGATGTATGAACTAATCGACCAAGACAAAACGAGTAAAACACCCCTAAACAATATATGTACCAAATAGAAGTCTGGCTTAGCGAGGAAGGAAGACTCGGTGAGAGGAAGTGGATAGTGAGCACATGGAAAAGCTGGCGCTGCCAAGATATCTCACGCTGGGGAGACGGAAAACATAAATCCTCAATGGGCAATGGACGACTCCTAGGGGAGTGTGGATCACACGACATTTTCCCCCACCTAAATAAGGGATTTTCGAAGATCACATCTACTACCATGATCAACTCGATCAAATAGGGTCGCAAAACTTGCTCCTCATCCGGAAGAGAGTGGGGTGAACTAAAGGCAAAAGATGAATGATTTTTTTCTTTAATATTTTTTTACTCCCGTAAAAGCTAAGAATCAGGAGAATATCAAGGCTATCATTTAAGAGTGTCTTTTCAAACGAGAGCATTGTGGTTTGTTCTTTTTTACAACGGATACTTTAGTTTCTAATATGTCAGTTGTGGACTATATTTTCGATTGCAATTTTTCTTTTGTCAATGGGCACATTAAGTTATGTCGGCCACGAATCATCTTGTGCTAAAAAAATTCCAGTAAATTTAATATAGTTAAATTATTTACTAATTAATACAATATTTTTAGCATTAACAATTTTATCTATATTTTTCCTATTAACATCGACTAGATGATAATTAGGATTTATAATGTATTTAATTTAATAATGTGTAATCACATATAATTACAAAGTGATAGTTAAGGTTTAAAGTTCGATTACAAATAGTTTTATATGTTTTTTTTACTGTCAGATATATTAATATATACTCAATTCATTTGATAAAACATATTATTTACTATTTATATGCATTTTTTTACATGATAAATTATAGTATAAAATATCGCACTAGTACTAATTAAACTATGTCTTACATTCCCACACTATGAGAAATTAGTAAATGATAAAATATTCTCTTAGGAAACTTATCTTGCATATACGTGTGTATATAAATCCCATGAACGAATTACCTTTTAGGAAATATATATTCATCTTACGTTATTCACAAGGCAATTCATTGGGTATGCCTATTTATACGCACGAGTTACCAACAAACTTAATTATAATATATATGAAATCGATATTTCAAATCAACATTTTTCTCAATTAATATATAGTAGCCCACCATTTCTAACATTTCCTTTATTAAGGGCGTGTTTGATAGGATGTTAAGGTGGGGTTTGGGGGTTATGGAGTTTAAAAAAAAAATAAGCTCTGTTTTGGCTTGAGGTTATGGAGTTGGAGGTGGAGCTTACTTTTTCTGATTTTGGAAGTTGAGAGGGGTAGCTTTGGGAGATTATTTAATCAGGTTATGAAAATTTGTACACTTTTACCCCTACTTCTTTTTTCCCCTTTTCATATATAAAGGGTATTTTTTACTTTTCATCCACAATACCCACTTACAAACATTATACCCTCCAAACATCAATCATCTTTTTTACAAGGTTATTTTTTAAAAAAAATCTCCACCTCCCACACCTCCATAATACACGAAATAAACTCCACCTTCTAAAAAATACTCAACCCCTAAAAACCCCCCAAATTGCCAAACACGCGCTAATTATTATTATAAGATCACCAGAAAGAAATTGTTTTTAACAACACATGAATTAAAGGTTTATGGAAAGCCTAAATAAATTAACTTCAAGGAGCACCCAAAGTCTTGACATCTTCGATCACCTCTAGTAATGCATAGAGCAAAATAAAACACATCTTCGATTTGGATCAAAAGAGTTTTCAATGAGATACGAAATCCCATCAGTTGTCTTAATATTATAAACAAAAGAAAAAAGGATTTTCTAACTTATATCTTCTTTGTTTGAGTAACAACAACATAATATTTCTTTTTTACAATAGGCGAAAATTATCTTTCTGTTCAAAGGAAGGGTAATGTAGTCCGCACAAGAATTAGACTCTTTGAAGTAATGTTTAAGGTGATGTTACTGAAACTTTTTTTCGGATTGTGAATTTCCTCAATTGTTGTGAGTATTTTTCATGATACTTTCGTCTTATCTTGATCAATAGTTGTTATTACTCCATGATTGTCTCATTCTACGATGATATTTTGGATTTCTCTTTCCATTGCTATCTTTATTGCCGTATAGAGAAGCCAAGTCCAAACGTAATGCAACGCTTGAAAAAGAAAGTAAAACAATCACTAACAAATGGGTTGCACTGTTAGCCATCCTCCAAACATAGCTCCACAAGCATCCGCCAAAGTGCTTGGGACTCAACGAGAATTGCAAGAACCACCACACCCAATGCTCCTTTCGGCGTCTTCCTCTTCACCGCCTTGGACACGATCAATGGACAAACAATTTGACTCAGAGCAAACTCAAATAAGCCCGGCCTCCTAATTGCTCACCCGAACATCCCACAACAACGCCTCCATGCTTAACTCAAACCAGCCCCACTTTCATTCAGGCTAATTTTGTTAAACTTGACTGGGTTCGGTAGGGCTAAAGACAAGCTGGAGGGAGGTCGTGTGCGGAACCACGTATGGGAGATACGAACAACATACAAACCCAATAGGGTTCTATCTTAAAACCAATTGACAATGAAACAACCTACCCCATTCCAACAGATTTAGAAAAGATAGATTCGCTGATAGCCATTTTTTAAATATTTTCGTTATTAATTAAATATGTTTAACCTATACCCCAAACCCAAACAAAAACAACAAACTTTACTAGATTACAAATTTAATCATTCCAAAAAAGAGCTTTAAAACAACACAAAATGCTGATTTATGCTCATAACACTACTGGAATTGTTCAGCATTCAACTAGGAGTAGGAGTACTGTAGGACTAATAAAAATTTGAGTAGGTGCATGGTAATTAACTTTAATCACGCCCAAAATGTCACATGCATTGTGAATCTCAATAGCACATCCACACATTTATATATATTACTGCACATCTTATTTTATGGCCACTAATGTAGTAATGTATACTATTTAACCATTCTCAGCATGGGTAAAGGCCAGTAGGGGCAGCTTCATATATTTTATTTTGGTCTTGACCGTTACTTATTTGATTTAGATAGAATTTGTGTAATCTGAATTCTGATATCATATTATTTGGTGATTCATTTTGCCTATTAGTTTGCTCCATTTCCAACATTTCGATATTCGAATTATTCTGAACGTTTTGTTGAAGGTTGGATTGGATATGAAAATGTCCTCTAGCTCATATCATCGATCATATTGTCCGACTAGATTTTTTTAAAAAAAATACAATATATAAGGCAACGTGTGTAACATCCCGTCCTACGTTAGATAGGATAATGAGAGAGTGATTTATTTATAAGTAATTTAAGACCTACATATGTCATAATTAGAACTCTTTTTTTTCAGGCTTCAAAGTGAGAATAATGGATCTGAAAGAACCGACTCTGGACCCCATTTCTTACAAATTATCAGAACCAACTCTGGACTCGGAGGTGCTTTGTCAATATGCTTGGGTATGCTCCTTCCGGAGGGCAGCCCCTTGGGCCTGACGGGGTTGTCAATGTTTTAAGTAGGGGAGATTGTAACACTTCTTTCTGTATCGGATATAACAAAAGATATGTTGGGAGTGATTTATAAGTAATTCAAGCCCTATTCAACTCACAAGAGAACTAGGTGGCATGAGTTGGTGCATCTTAAGTAGACCTGTCAAACAGGTCGGACGGGTCGGGTTTGGGTTGGGTCGTATCGGGTTCGGGTCCATGACGGATTTACGGGTCAGATCATTTCGGGTTATGTGTCATGAAATGCTCAACCCATACTCATATTTAACGGGTTCGGGTCGACCCGTTACTCATCCAGAATTTTTTAAATGTCATTTACTATTCATATACATTATTTTAGGATGATAAAAATATGTAAAATATCTTTTTTTTTAATTATTTGTTATAATTTCATTCTTTTTAGTTTGAAGTATGAAATTATATATAATATATAAATTGATATTTTATATAATTTTTATCATCCTTAAAACCATACATGAATAGTAAACGACATTTAAAAGTAAGCTGATGAAGTATTTTTAATGACTATTTACATAGTTCCTAAATCTAAAATAGTTATATTAATATTACCCTAATAATAATAGTTATATTATTGAAAAGAAGTAATTAATCTTGCTACAATAGTAATATGTATTTTTATATACATAACAATTTGTAATTAAGTTATTTATGTATTTATCATCTTAGAGCTTGACCTAACGGGTGACCCACGAGTTGACCCAGAAATTTATGGGTTGAACGGGTTCGGGTTGCTTCAGGTTTCGGGTTAAAATATTTGCGCCAAACCCATATTTTACGGGTCGGGTTGGGTCAAGTCCTCGAGTCGGTACACGTTTTGACAAATCTACTCTTTAAGACTTACAGCGTGAAACCGCTGTATTTTATTTTAGACTTTTATGATAGAAAAAAAATTGACATATAAAATGGATGAAATTGGCATGCATTGCATGGCTCCTTGAATGATTTGAAACTGCTGTATTTTATTTAGTTTCTTTATTTACGTTCTATATATGTGAGATGCACGCCACAGTCCAACACCTAACCGAATTGAACGTACGTACAAACAAGATTTGGGTGAGTTAGTCGTGCAAGTTTATAAATATAGCCTATAGGATCTGATTAGTTAACAATCCATCCACACGACCGATCGAGCATTATTTATATATGGTCGTCGTCGTGATCTATCAATAAATCGAATTCAGAATGAATTTGTTTCCCAATTGACGCGGGAAAAGTGGGGAGAACAAAAAGAGTACGTTCATCGGAATCTCAAGCGAATCTGAGAACTGAGGTGATAGGCCGGGGTATTGCCGCATGAATCCCTCTCTGAATTCGTCGGCCTGTTGTAACACCAATTGGATCCGATTGAGATCCGAGCTAATTACTTAAATATTTAATTAAGGACCAAGTTTAATCTTTCATTAATATATATACAACTCTCATTACTGAGTCATGAATAGTGCTTCTTTCCACATTAAGCGCTGATCGTCTGATTAATTAAGGTCTCATTTGTTTAATTACCTTGTCCTGAATCGCACTGCACACTGCACCTATACTAAGCTTCCACACTTAAATTTGCAGTTGTTTGGCAGCAAATGTTTGCTCCCTCTTTAACACTAATTTATGCACGGACCCCTATTTGATTACCATTTTTTTTTAGATCGAATTGGGCTTTCGATCAATTTGCCAAGTTGTTAAGATTCCCATCTTTTTTTTAATACAGGGTAAGGATTTGGAAAGTGTCGGTTCTGCCGACCCAGCATTCAATAGCATCTTTTCGAATTAGTGAAATGAACTCCAAATGCAGAGTGATAACTGAAATACAAACAAGGGTTTGGAATTGGATTGGTATGGGGTCCCACTTGCCAACACTCGAATGTTGGAATTGGATTGGTATGGGATCCCACTGACAGAGAATCGGAAGAGTATAAAGAGAAGCCTAATTCAAATGACACTTTAGAGGAGGCTTCAAACAATGCTTTAGAGGAGGCTTCAGACGATGCTTCAGAGGTATTGTTTGAATCTGCAATATAATAAGGATGTTTGGAGTGATTTACAATCTCTATTTTTTGTAAAATACGGGCATCTAAAGCCTCAGAGTGATTTACATAACCAATAAACTTTTAATAATATGTTGATCATTCAAAACACTTGTCACTTGTAACACCTCATCCCATATCGAATATAATATGGATTTTCGGAGTGATTTATAAGTGATTCAATCCCTACCTAAGTTATAAGAGTTCTTCCTTTTTAGGTTACAAGCAAGGACAACGGACCTAAAAAGACTAAATGACATGTTTTGATGCATTTTAAGACATCGGGTCTACTTATATGAGGATGATTGACAACCCTTAGTGGAGACCTACTCGAACTTGTAATTACTTTATCCTCACCACTATGATACTCTATAATAGGTTTAAAAATGTGCTCATCCTCACCACTATGATACTCGATTAGGCCACTATGATACTCGATTAGGTGAGGATAGAGCATAATGGGGTGTTATGTGAACACAAGTAGTTCAAAATCGACTCGTACTCGCTCGATAAAAACTCGATTCGAGCTCGTTCATTTTCTAAACGAGTCGAGTATGAGCACATTTTTAAACTCGGTCCAAAGCTCGGCTCGTTCGAATTAAACTTGAATAGCTCGAATTTTATGGAATTTCTAAAATTTCCTTTAAGTTATTGTATAATGAGCAAGTAGAACTGCCTAAAGCTTGAAAAAAGCTCGGCTCGAGCTCGCTCATTCCCACTTAGATCTACTTACTTTTTAGTATGATCCAAATTCAGCATATACTTAGAAAAATCAACTATAGTAGACTGATTAACTCATTCTCATATGCAAAGATACTCTAAAATATACTAAGACAGGATCATTGATTTCCCTAATCAATTTCCTTTAAAAATACTTGGTAACTTTATTAGAGGAGGATTACAGAATGAGACACACATTGCACATATTTCAGCCATAGATTTAAAGGTGCTCCGTTCTCAACAAGTCACACAGTTGAACTTCCACTCTCTGATACTGTACCATCATTGTTTTGGTCAGCTCACTGTTAGCTAACCAAAATTGTACTTTGTTAAGCATGAGACCAGTCCAGATAAAATATTTCGAATACCAGACAAATGAATCAATGCTTAACAATCAAGCAACAAGGTAGATAATTGGTTAGCGTCTTTACTCTTTATCGTCGTCAGATGCCCCAACCCATAAGAAATCGAGGATACAGTGAACATACCAAAATTACAAGCTTAGGGATGCATGGGGAGATCCAGCTCCTAAAACTCCGATCCCTACACATGCCACATGACTTGTTTCCAGTCTTCCAGGTCCATTCTTGAGGGGATAGGTTTCGTTGAAGACGATAAAAGTTGTGTAGACAGTATCTCATAAATAGTCTTTTCCATCAGCTCTTCTGACCAGATTGATCAAATAGTCTTTGAAGAATGTTCTGCATCAGCGAAAAGTGATGATATTACGTGACGAGTTTGTATCTTCAAGCTGAAAATCTCAGCCGACTCCGAAGATGCAAGCTAAGTGACATACCGGACAATTGCTACTTAATTTGAGTCCCTGGTGGAGCTCAAGTGGTGAAACTAGAAGCTTCATGGGGCGGAACTCAACCGATTGGCTGTATCCCCTGTTGTCTGTGAAGCAAATGAGTTCGCACTGAACAAGGTGTTCAGAGGCCTGCACAAGGACGAACAGCTACAGGAGTAAGAGGAAGAATTGGACTAAGTTTACATGTTCAGGACCTTGAGAAGTGAATGACTGACCCGAAGACAAACACTACGTGCATAATAGTCAGGAATCTGGAATGAATCATGCACGGCTTTGTATTCTGCAATACATGCTTAGTAAGTGATGGGGATGACATCAGAAAAAGATAAACTATTTGAAGGAAGTCCAGATGCAGACCTTTCATGACGGAGTTGAAGTTATATGAGTTTTGCTCTCTTGCTTCCAATCTCTTCATACACACGAGTATATAAAGCTCTAGTATGGAACATTCTGCATTAACAAATCAAGGATACAAATATTCAGATAAGAGCGCTCGTGTTTATAGCTATACAGTTTACATGATTGTTGTTCATTCTAGTACAAAACAATTTCAATCTGTATAGTTATAGCAATTGCTAATAAGAGTGCTCCTTAGTTCTGAAAAGACAACAGACCTTTCAAACAATCGAGCTTTGGCTGCCTTTGTACAGCCAATATTGCAGTGCTGAAGTTATCAACTGACAGGAGTCCTGACTTCAAATCCATCGAGGAAACAGCAACAAACCTTAATACGACGACGACACGTCAGTGTATAAGTTCAAACTGAAAGAAGAAGCAATATACTTTAAAACAAAGTGCTTCTCGAGTTGGTTAAGAACTTACAGGAGCCTCAACAACTGATGAACACTAGAATCAAAATCTGTTAGTCTGTTAATGATATCTTTGAACTTCTCATCCACCAATATGGTCTGTCAACCGTCAAGGAATTTTAACAGATCAAATAAGAGAGTAGCAACATTCAACAATATAAGCTAATAAAATCTTAATGCTTGATTAATCTGTTTATCATCTTGCAGGTATGGTACCGAAAAAGAATAATAGTGTGGCTGCACAACTTAAGGAGAAACCAAAATTATTGAAAGCCACAAGCCATTTATATTAGGATCTATTCAAGCTGCATTGTAAAAGCCGACGAAAGAAAACAAATTTGTCCAGGAGAATGAATAGCGGCCAAGAAAATAATAGAAAGATATAGAGAGACAATAAGCATGATCTATGTTTAAATTTAAGCCTAGAAATGTTATGACATCAAAGCATATCTCATCTGCAATCAAAAGGATACACGGAGCCTTTTGTTGAATTTGTCAGTATATTCACGAGGCAAACTGAGCTCTGTTGGCAAGGACAATATATGCTCAAGTAATCTGAAAAAAGCAAGCAAAGATGTGTGAGAAAAATAGCAGTGCCAGATTTAGAAAAATTGCAGTGGCAGATATTGTGAGAAAAAGATACCCCCACAAGTCTTCCTTTGCGGGAGGAGAGAACAGCAGCTTCCTGTGTGAAAAGCGAGATCTCACTCTTTTTTCCAGGAGTTGATCTGCATCCTGCATCACTGGCAGCATAAAATTTCGATGTTCTTTATTTCTTATGTATATTTTCACCTGTACTCCTTAGCATTCTTTGAGGTTGAAGTGATAAGTGTTGAATATTATCTCCATATATGATAAGCCATGGGATATCTTGGTATATTGATTGCCAAATGATCATAAATGTGGAAAAAAAAGGCATAGAGATTGTCCACAATCACCTATTGCCTACAATAAAATTTGGGATAACTTACCAGCCGGCAGCTTATGCCAATCACAACAGCTTGTGATGTGACGGACTGCAATGCATCTAAGATGCTATAGAGTAATCTTTGTTTCCCCTGCGAATAATAAAAGAAACAAACAACATATCAATGTGAACACTTAAAGACCTGATACAGTAATTTTGTTATTTCCATCCTCTTTAAAATAAGATTTGATGAAAAGAGGCTACAATTGCAATATTAGACAGTTTGACAGAATTATTATTTAAAAAAAAAAAAGGATTGCCAGAACTTATTAACTTGTAAGGTACATATAGGTACAGAACTATAGTGAGGTCCTCACCTGAGTAAATAGATCAAACTCATCGAGCACAAACACTACTGTTTTATGTGCCAAGCCACACTCTCTGGTAGGCAGTACACAAACAAAAGAAACAAAAACTGGTTATCTGGAAATTCCATCATCATGAGTAGACTCATGGATCCAACAAGATACTTTATGGTTACCGTAGCATTGCAATCATGAATTGAGAGTTGTCATCAAATGATGCCTGCAGTACACAGAACATATAAGAAACTTTTACACTACGAGCCTGAAAGAATCCACGATTTAGCTACAGGCATATTCATGAGAAACAGACAAACAATTACCATTTTTGAATACATCAGCTGATGTTCTACACATAATTGTCTGGAAATATCCTAAAAGAATAATCATAATGCAAATTGAGAGTATATAAAACAATAGACATGTAGGATATACATAATATAGATAAGAATCTTCTTTCTACTTAAGTTTTGGATTATAATGAACCTTACCTTCACTGCACAGTTGTCATCACAGTGCAGAAGCCCATTTAACCGAATCTGGAAATGTTACAACCAACACATCAAAATCAAACATATGCTCTCAATTAAGCATAACCAATATAAGGGAATTTCACATGGCATGAAATGTTTTGAAGCATAATTTTGATATATCAGAAGCTAATTAGGCACCATTATTTAAACTGAAGAATGGATGGATGGATGATAAAGAATATTAGATGATGGCCAATATGGGAGAAAACGATTCAGCAAACAGCGATTTACAGTTTACAGGTCATTGGAAGTTAGATAGGCTAATTTCAAGACCAAGAAACCAAAACAAAAAGAAGCTGGAATTACCACAGATATCATATCAGGATATTCAGCCAACAAATCCTTGAGAACAAGCTCCAAAACCTAGCTCGAGGAAATCACAAACAAGGACAGAAATTAGTGGATAAAAGTAGAGCTGGTCAATTGAATTTCTGCTAAATACGGAATAGGAAAAGGGAATTAAAATGGGAAGCAAAAAAAGGGAACCACGAACCGCAGTTTTACCGCAGCCGCGAGGACCAAGGAGCAATGCTGAGTTGTTGCAGGCTTCGGTGACTGAGCCAGAGATGATGAACTTCAACTTGCTGCAAAAAAAAAAAATACTTCCAATTTAACAAGCATTGCACCCAACAGAGAGAAGCAAATTTCCGTCCTTTATGATTATTTGGAAGCAACCAAACAAGGAGGGGAAAGAAAGGAAGAACCTATACTTGCTATCAGGAGAGGAAGAGAAAGCTGAAAATATGAAATGGGGGTCACATATTCGGCTTCGGAGAAGAACTAGGGCTTCCTCTGCTGGGATTCGTCCTCCCATTGCGTTTCCTATTTCACTGCTGCAATCTAGGTAGCACAAAAACGGCGAAAATACACACAAGGGAAGCAGTAATTCAAGTATAGGAGTCCCAGTGACGGCGCAAGGGAGGGTCCTGCAGGGTCAATTGAACTCCCTTGTCAGAGGTTAGCGGAGAGTTCTTTGCGTAGTTAGCCGCCGTGATCGAGTCAGGACCCCCCTCTCCGATGGCCGCCGTGAAGGCCGCACGCAGCAAGGGCTAGGGCTGTGCATAACCGTGTATCCGACACAACACGACATGTCGGATACACGAAACCGATAACATGAAAATAGCCGATCCGAACACGATGCGATAATTACCGGGTATCCGACACGAAAACACGACACGGTTTCGTATCGGATACCCGTGTAACACGACACGACAATTGTAAAAAAAAAAAAAAAATTCTTGCCAACTACCTACTGTAAAACCCTTTGTTTTTTTCCTGGAAAATGCAATACAAGTTATACAACCATGCTCTTCAATTACACTATTTCAGACTTTCAGTACATAAAAACAATAAAGCTGAAAAAATTACATATGCTCCAATGACAGAAGCTGAAAATTTGAATAATTGAAACAAAAAATCAAACACTCAAACAAACAATCAAACACTCAAACGACACCAATTACACAAGGCAAACAACATCACTTTTCGACACCCACAGTCTCTAATTCAATCGAACGATCGAACTGATTGAAAACCAAAAAGGAACAACTTACTGGATCTGAAGTGAGCGTAGAGCGAGGTCGACGACGACCTAAAGCACCGGATCTGAAGCGCGGCGAGTCTAGAGGCTGAGAGGAGTCCGGCCGCCGCTGCCTAAAATGAAAGAGGAGGAAGAAGACTAAAGAACGGCGACGGCGACACTGGCGAGTGAAGAACGAACGGCCGCCGACTGCCGAGAAGGCGAGAATGAAGAGGATTCGTCCGTCGAGAAGGAGAGAATGAAGGAGGAGGAAGAAGATTGGGTCGGTCTGTAATGGCGACGGCGAGAATGAAGGGCGATTCTGGGTCTCTGCGAGATTGAGAATGAAGTTAGTCAGGCAATTATTCACTACTAGTTCAACATATTCGTCATCCCACATCCAATTATGTCAGTTCTAGGTCTATTGCACAACATTAATTCCTATTAATATAGAAGGATCCGCGATTTGAATTAGGAATGCTCTTCCTCGAGTCAGCCGGGAGAATCATGTTCATGACTGCCGTCTTTGAAGCATATCCGTCCTTTTTGCCATCGGTGACGTCATCCTTGGAGTCTATGGGTCATGGACCCACCACGCTTCCGTTGCGCCGTTCCGATGCCACTTGGTCGTCAGTTCTTTCTTTCATGTCGGCGCTCATCGAAGGATCGTAAGGATTAGGAGTTACGGAGATAGGGGAGAGAGAAGGGCGGACAACACGACTTCCTTAATGATTCAGACACGGACTAGGACTAGGGTCGACGAGACCAAGATAGAATCCCCACCCGAGGATTACAACGATGTTCTTAGGGTATTCTATGAGGTTATAATTGTGACACAAACACATAATAATCATGAATATCATCACATCATTCCACACTAGCATGTACCTATCTCAAGGGATAGCGACCTATACATTAATAACATGTTCATATAATCAACTTTTCATGCACGCGGAACAAGCTAGCAACCCATCGATTCATTCACCAATCATGATCAGTGTTCTAAAAAACGGCCTTGGCGGCCGCCAAGACGGCGCCAAGACGCTTGGCGGACCCACACCGTCCTGAATTCGGCCTTGGCGAGGTAGCTTGGCGGAGGAGGGCCTTGGCGGGTATAAAACGGCACCTTGGCGGCCTTGACGGGTGCAAGACGAAGACTTGGCGGCCTTGGCGGGTGCAAATCAGGCTTGGCGGGGATGAGTTTCGGCGGGCACGGGACGGAGGCTTAGCGGTCTTGGCGGTTTTAAAATGAGAATTATTAGTTTTTATGGTTTCAAATTTCTCAATTATAAAGTTTTGATACTTATTTGAACATATCTATGTGATTTTATATTTAATTCGGACAACTTTAATATGACCATGACGGTCTTTTATTTGACATATGTCATAGACTTGAAATAAATGCATAATTTATTACATAATATATGTTTTATACATAGTTCATGGGATAAATATAAGAAAATAATAAAAAAAACCGTTTTGTCGGCCAAAAACCGCTAATAAGGCCGCCAAACTGTCTTGGCGCTTGGCGGTACCCTACCGCCAAGTGTCCGCCAAGCGTTTTTTAGAACATTGATCATGATCGACAGACTAAGAACATGTACGCAAAGACTGACATGGGACATGGGTGGCATAAGTTGTACTAGTCCTAGCAACATCAAATGACATCATATTCATGACTTATCACTCAGTTAGATACACATAGGCATGTCGTAATATCATGGGGCCAAGGCAAGGACGTTAAGAGGTACCTATCGCATCATATACATCCATTTTCACAAAGTAATACAAGGAAGGCACATGCTCATACGAGGGCCTATAATTGGGAGACATATGTCCTACATGATTCTAGAATTGCTCATTAAGCATGTACACAGTCAACGAGGTTCAATTTGATTAACTTAACATGCTCAGAAATTCATTTCACATGACACTCGTACAAAGAGGGTTGACCACACTATCATGGACCTAATTCGAGGGAGAGTAACAATCATGGGCATACATTAGGCACCTATATTCATTCATAAGTGCAACCATGCAAGATATCAGGCAAGTCATGCTGAAATATACCAACACACCATGTCATACAGTCACAAGGGGGCCACTATTATAACCGGACAGAATTCTCTAAGGGCAATCACCGTCTCGTTACCCCGTTTCCCGTGGGACACTAGTATGACTCGCTCGGTAGGACACCAGGACATTTATGCTGTTTTCGAGAGGTGAGGGTAGAACTCGTGCTTAGACTCTTGTGGCAAGAAGACATGGTTGACCATTACGAGGATCAAAAGGGGTAACTCCATGAGACAACTCACTCCTTAACTTGAAACTATCTCAGACATCACCCCCACTAACATACTCAGGTAACCCTCACATCCGACGCGATTTTTGAAGGTAATTAGTTGAGCAACCCAAATTTTTCCGTGGAAGACACAAACCTCGGGTACGAGACTCTATAGAAGCATAGATGGTGGGATATCAAGCAGGACTCGAAACGGGGAGAGCGGACGCTCATCAAGGGGCTTGAATTAGGGAAGGGCTATCCTGACAAGACGGGAATTCCGACGACATAAGGACAAGGTTTCCTCCCGCTATCCCGTTCACACATTCAAGTTAAGGCATACTGATTAGTTCTCTATCCTAAACACAATAGCACTTAGCATGGAAGCAATCAACGAGATTATATGATCCCCTTCGAGGAGGATCGCCCTCGGGCCGAATTGGATATAATGCATACAATCACAGAGACGATCTATGCCGTCCTTCGAGGACGGCCGACCGGAGAGGCAAATACCTCACGGCCTCCTAACCCATGTCACTCCAACCTTCGGGTTCCTTTGAGTCTTCAAGTCCACCTGTAAAAGAACAAGCTATATTTTGCCTACCCGTTCCCAACTACATCCAATAGGGATGGTCTAGCGTCTTTACTACCCCTTCGTTTCCCTTTGTTTGATTACCTGATTTATTGAGTCAAGTTCATATTTAGTCCATTTGAGTTAGCCATATTAAATTCATTTTGTCCTTTCTAAAACATTTTGAAAAACCATTTGAAAACCTTGGGCCATTTTCAAAACCACTTCAACCTATCATATATACTCGGTTTGCAAAACCTGGCTCTAATACCAAATTTGTAACGGCCCGGGATTATGATTCCCGGGTACGTTTCGAGGGATGAAACCCCTCGTTAGGATCTTGCGCCCCGAGTACAAGTTGAAGGTTTGAAATTCTACTCTAACGTTTTCAAGTGGGATTTCATACCCAAAATTCGAAGGGATCGTTGGAATCCCCGGGGAAGTCCCCTGTACCTGTCGTAAGTCTAAGCATGGAAAACCAATAGTCATGCAAATAGCGGAATCAATGTGTAATACAAGAGGGTGTCACGGCATAGCCGAGTCAAAACCAAATCAATAAGCGTATTTATATATCGAAATCTAATAGGCAATGTTAGTGGGGTTAGACCATTTCTTCGCAATCGCCCAAGAGAGTTCCCACGTCACGGAAGTAAGGAGCAATCATGCTGCAAAACAACCTAAAAAATATGTATGCGGGGCGGTGTCAGATCGAAGCCCTACGCAATATAATCCCAAACAAGCAGACACATACATACGCTAGTCCTAATAAAGATGCTTCTAGATGCAAGGCGGAATATTAACACACTAACATGCTCCTAAAATCAAGTGCATAAATATAATAAGGCCTTAACACCGAATACCAAGTGGTATATCCCTCTCCTACCTCCACCCCCTTCCGATAGGGCGGAGACTGGCCAGCTCGTGAATGCATTCAAAGAACGGAGGGAGTATTAGAGTACGATGTGTTGACTAACTAATCACAATGATGCATAGTCGATTAACGACTAAGGGTGACCGTCTCTACTAGGATCGACATTCGTTCTCTAGTTTGCTCGTGGTGTATATGTATTTGTTGATTTGTCTTATATTTTCGGTTCTTTTCCTTACAGTTTTCCGTTGCCGATCCTCTCAGCCTCTTGACTCTCTGGGCTTGTCCAGAAGTCGAATTTTTTCTAGTTGAAAAAAAAGGCTAAGGGTGACGAGTCGATGTCTAAATGGCTGCATTTGATGAGATTAGAGTTGTATGACCGTTTCTTATGACTCATTTTTTTTGTAAAAGTTGCATATATAAGCTTATAGGTAGTTAGCTATGTGTATCAAAATAAAATTGACTCTTCGAATCACGAAAAAGTACAACAAAAAGTAACTACTCCCTCCGTTCGGCAAAACTTGTCATTTTAGCTTCTTTCACAAGTTTTAAGGCAATTAACAAATGTACCAATTTACCCTCAATTATTACCCTCCTTTTTTACTTTATCGAAAACTACAACTAACAAACCATCAATCATATCAAGGACATTTTTGTAAAGTGAAGGGTAAAATACCTACAATGACAAGTTTTTTTGAACAAAAATAACACCCTAAAATGACAAGTTTTGCCGAACGAATAGAGTAATTATTTGATGAAATATAAAGTCATACAGATCATTAGATAGAGTACTATGTGTTGACTAATCACAATAATGCTTAGTCGATGTACGGCTAAGGGTGATGATCGATGTCTAAATGGTTGCATTTTGATAAGATTAGAGTTGTATGACCGTTTCAAAGTTGAATAATTAAAACGAAACGGCTATGAAATGGGAGGTTGAAAGGGGATAGGAAGATGGGGGCCGCCTCTATTTAATTAATCAAATAAAATAGAGAAAAGGGGTATGTATTTTAGATGAAATATGGATTTTTTAACCCAACAACACTCCTAAAACAATTTGTAAAATAGAGAAATGAGAGTAGAGAACAAAAAATCTCTAAATTTTGTGAAACTTAGTCGGGTGTTCAAAAATCAAAATCCATGTTTTTCAAATTTTTAAAACAAAAATAATCCTTTATTTTTTCAATATTATACAAAATCACCCTTTACTTTCAAAATGATATATACCAAAACAAGATACCAAATTCAACCTAGCATCACATTTATTTTTAAAAAGTAGAAATAATTCCCCTTTATTTCCAATTCAGCCCAAGGCTACCTTTTTATTTTCAAATTTGCATAAAATACCAATTATTTGTCAAACTTTTCACATAACCACCCCCCTTTATTTGTCAAACTTTGTACAAAATTACTTAAGATAAAATATATGTTTTCTTTTGAAACATGTTCTTCATTTTCATTTGCTATTTGATATGACAACTTTCATAGCTATGGTTATATTGGTTTTAGTTATTATGGAGGTAAACATCCATATTAAGAATTGCTTGGATATTTAAAAAAGTGAGTTTAAATATATGTTTTCTAAAAAAAAAAAAAAAGAGGGGATCATTTGTACATAATCCTTACAATCAGTGGCGGACCCAGGAATTTTCCGAGGGGAGGTTGAACAAATTTTCGAAATTTTTTTTACATGTATATGTGTGTGTGTATATATATATATATATATATATATATATATATATATATATATATATATATATATATATTAGAAAAATCATTAAATTTGTTATTTAAATAGTCATTTTTAGTAGAAAAAATAGAAATTATCAAAAAAATGAGAAATTTTTTATATGTATATGTAGAAAAAAAGTTTTTGTTTAAATATATTGAAGAGAAATTTTAATTTGTTATTTAATTAGCCATTTTTAGTAGGAAAAAACTAAAACAAACAAAAATTATGAAAATAGTGAAGCTAATGGGATTTGGACTCATGACCTCAAGTTAATAACTACACCTCCTTGAGAACTAAGCTAAGTTTCTCTTATGATTCTTTTCTCTTTTTACACTCTTTTATCCCTAAAATTTTTAAAAATTACCAAAAAAATCCGAAAATAAAAAATATTTATAGGGTTTTCTTCCGGGCTAGGAGGCTTCAGCCACCCCGAGCCCCCCTAGGTCCACCACTGCTTACAATGCATGTATCATTGGTTTTAGTTATTATGGAGGTAAACATCCATATTAAGAATTGCAAGGCAATTAATCATTTTAATAAAATTACACATTTTTTACAAACAAATTAATATATTATTATGTACGAATAATTATGTGAAACTGACGAATAACTTATGTGTACATGAGTACAACCTAAGAGCATCTTTAATTGTGGTATTTGAGTTGAGTATCATAGCTATTTTTTATAATAAAATACTATAAAATGTGGGAGAACCAATAAAGTGAGTATCTTACTATGATACTCACCTCACATAATTTTCTTGGTTTAACAAAAAATCTGACATTTTTTTTGCTTTCCTTTTAAAAAATTAGCTATGGTACTCCAAGTACCATGGATAAAGATGGCCTAAGGATTGTTTACACCCGAACCATATTAGAGATCTCATTAATTTAACTATATGTGAGTGCCCTTTTATGTTGTGTTTTTTGGAGGGAAAATTGGTAGATGTGTAAAATTTTAAAGTAAAAGATAATTTTTTGTAATGTTGGTGATTTTCGTTTTTGTATAAGTGAAAACATGGATTTTTGGCATTTGGCGATTTTTTGCAAGAATTCAGCGGCACCATCCGAAAAATCAAAAGTTATGAGATAACAACTACAAATATAATCACCAAAAGGCAAAAACTTAGGGATACAAATATACAATTGGATTTTTTTTGTTTACAAAAAAAAGCTTTTAAAAAAACTAACAAATATATTATACCTGATATTGTATTTTATATTTTAAAAATATAATAATCATTAACTAATAATTATAAGGAATATCTTACCCAACAATAATTATTATAAAATAACATCTTTTATTCACAAAAAAAAATACTAGTTTAAAATGCCGTTTTAGGAATTTTTAAAGTGATGAATGTGTAACGTTCTTTTACATGTGCCAACTGCCTACCATTCCTCCTCATCCTCTACACTACCTTAGCAGTTTTTTTTAGAAAGGTAAGTATTTGAAATATCAAATAAAACTGTTATATGATAAATTGAGACTTGAGAGGTCGATAAAATTGATATGTAAAAAACCGTGAATAAGAGAGCACACAAAAGAGCTTAAGGTTGATAAAATAGGCGGCAACATTGGCGAATCACCAAAACGAGTACAACTCTCCTGTTAAAAACGAAGGTGTAGAAAGTCAACTACTACTGAACTAGCACCGCTAATAGACAAGTATAGTTGGACACAATCTCATGTGAGAAGTGAAGACGGAACTCCAGAAAACGCCTCCTAAAAGTGGAGTTATCTGAAACACGTACACAACCATGACTCTGGTAAAAAAAATGACTCATACCACAACTAGCTAGTTCAACAGAAAAAGATGAAAACCAATTAACCAAAGCACATCAGAACCACCGAGCTGAGATGCACCAACTTTGTAGTGAACTTCTAACTTTGTTAGTGAACCAGTTCTTGGTTTCAATCCCTTTTAATTACCTCATTTAAAAATATTTGTTGTTATTCTAAGCTTTATAAATATTTAAGTTGATCAAATTTTTTTCTAAACTAAAAATGACTATTTAAATTATAAATTTAAAATATTTTTAACTATATTTAAAAAAATAGTTCTCATGTAAATGTATGTAAAAAAAAAGCATTTTTCGACAATTTTTTCTAACTCCGCCATTTTGTGATTATCTTCATCCCTCATGTTACCTCTCATTCTCCTTTCAAAGCTTTGTTACCACCATTGTTCTAAATATCGGATATATCGGTGATATTTAGAATCTGATACGATAAGAAGATATTGATCAAAATTTCTTGGTCAAAGCATAAAAAATAGTGAAAGACTACATTTAGCGATATATTGTGATATTTAGAACATTTTCTTATGGAAAAAATTATATTTCCTAATTTTATTTGGTAATTTTTTTGTATAAATTTCTTTACCCAAGTTTTTTTTATATAAGTGTATAAATACAATAATTTTGAATAAAAATTAATGAATTTGATCGATAAATTTGATATATTATGATAATGTTGACTATAAATATAATAATTATTTTTCTAATGTAAAAATTATTTTCTCTTTTTTTAACTCAAATGATTCGATCCTGATAAATGATATTTAAACCATTGGTTATTGTTGATTGACTTATCCCCTTTAACAACAAGACTTTCGATGCCTACTCAATTGCGCGATCTATGTAGTATTTCGGTTAAAGTCAGATCTCTCACCAACTTGCAATTTTGTGTTAGTACAAACTTCCTAAGAGCATGAATAACATCTTTATCTCTAATACCAATCCCCATCAATGAAGTGCTATTAATTTTTTTTAGAGCTATTAAAAAAAGGTATACTCCACCCAATTTTCTCGAATTATAATGACACCAATTGAAGGTTGGCCATGTTTTTATGGCTGTTTCATGTGTTTGTTAAGATTGGATGTGTTTTAAGTTTAAAACACAATGTTTCGGATTTATTGTAAGTCCAAATCCAATCGTTTTTACAGTGGATTAATTTAGGCCTAGATCTGAGTGGATTTAAAAATATAGATCATGATTTAGAAAAGCATAAAAATTGATCCAGGTTCGGACCAATAGACTTGTACATCTGCCGAAATAGTGATCAAATGTTACCTTCACAAAAGATTGAAGATTGTTTTTGCCCTAAAGAATGACCAATTTTGTTTATATTCTGATATCTGATCATATATTAGATTAGGAATAAAGAAGCCATCATTGATAGGATATGCATAACTGTCCAGGGTTTCGAAATCCCTAATTTCAATTTCGGAATCTCCAGATTTGCTTTAGAAATTCTCAGTTTATGATGAAATCTTACTCAGCTTATATGCTTGACTATTAATGTATGCACATGTTTTTGTACACATAATGATCGTTTTTGAATTAATTATTCCAATTACTTCTTTATAATTATTCCAACATACTTGTTTATAATAAGATAGTAGATAAAAATATATAAATAGCCAGTCCAAAAGCGACCTTTGATTAGGATTGGGGAAAATGTCTCGTCTACTAGAACGTTGACATGTACAAAATAACAAAAACTCAACATATGCAGGCGTGTGTATTATTGTATATATGGATATACACATACGTATAAATATTTGACTTTATATAGGTGAAAAAATATTAGTTACTATGTAAGCCTAGCAAGGTAGGCAACTATATCTAAAAACAAAATTGACTTTTCGAATCATGGAAAAGTACAACAAAAAGTGAATACTTAATCAATGAAATACTATATAGGCATGGAGATGGGAGGTGGATTTTTTTTTTTTTTAATGTTGGTGGAGATTTTATTTTATTTTTTTTAGATTATGGAGATGTAGAAGGTGGAGATTTTTTTTTAAATAATCATGGTGTTTAATAGTTATAAGGTTTGTAAAATATTTTTGTGTTAAAAAGACAAAAATATCATGTTTAGATGTCTTGGCTTGTGCTTCCCAAAAAAAATCTGATGCTCAAACCCCAAAACTTGCCCTCACAAGATTTGTTTCGACGCTTGACTTTGACAAAAGAAAGCTCGCTCGACCAAGCCACAATTCAAATGGATCATGAAAAATAACCTCATGTTGCAACTCCCGTCCCTCTCACTTCAACTCCCACCAAACACTCTAGCTTCGGCTTTTTTTTAACCCCCAAACCCCCTCAAACACACTGCCAAACACACACACACACTAATATGTTTAGTAAAATGGTAATTGATTGGATAGTTGAAACTATTAAAATAGTTAAATTTGATGGATTATTTGTATTAAATATATATTAATAAGCTAGTATGGTGTCGGTTTGGTAAATCTAGTCGTTAGGGTAGCTGGTGAAAACTTGTGAATAAAAAAAAAAACAAAAGCGCTAGAAAGCCCCGGATCTTAGGCCTCGTTTGGTTACCTTTCTACTTCCCAGGAAGTATAAAATCTCAGGAATTATGTGTCAATATATGTGATGAAACCATGCGGAAATAATAGACGAAGAATCAGACGCGGACATAATAAAACAACACCAAAAGAGATTCCCGAAATTAGGAGGACGCGGACATAAATCAATGACACATGTCCATCATGCCCCCCACCCACGATGGCCACACGTGTTGACTCAAATATGACAAGTGTCACAACGGGGGTCTCTGGCCAATCCCTATAAAAGGGGAAATGAACAGAAGAGAAAGGGACTTTTTGGAAAAACGAGAATAAGAAGCTACGAGAAAAGGATTTGAATTACCGTAAAGTTGACCGTAGAACGGGAAAACGATCCGCGGTGGACGAGCAAATCCGAAGACTGGAGGGGATATCTGGACCTGTACCAAGCGTCGAATTAACACCCTAAGCGAATCTCCGCGGACAGGTATGATCCCTGAAATCATTATAACAATCGATGATCTCCCATAAAAGAGGTGGAGTTAACATGAAATCTAAACACGCGAGTAGAGCACGACCCAGGTAGGATCGCGAAGAAATTGATTCGCGTGTCAGGTAAGCCCGTGTATCGTAATAAAACGGCTCGCGTCTAACTCCCAGGGACCCACCGAAAGTGGGTCCCTTATAGAGCTTTTTTGGGAGGAACTCATCAATATGTGTTTGGTTTTCATTTTGAAAATAAAAAAAACACATGAATTGAAGTTCATGAAAATTTCAATTCCTATGAAAAGGTGGAATTGAACTTACCTTGACGGGATGGGTAAGATCTACTTCCTCCTTTTTATTATCCAAAATCTCCTATTATTTTAATTTTTTATTAAAAAAATATTCAATTTTAAATAGGATTAAATTTTAAAAATAAAGTGCAAATGGTTATAAGAGTGATTTTAAATAAATTACCACAAAAGTTTCATGTTTGACCAAACAAAATGTGGGAATTGAATTCATGGAAATGATTTTGAACCAAACATATTTTTACGCTTCCTATGAAGCAGAATTTATGGGAATTATATTTTTCAGGAAGTAATTTCCCATGAAATCTAATTCTCGCGTTTAACCAAACGAGGCCTTAGAAACGGACTAAAATTGGCTTCAACTTTAAAAAAAATAGTAGAAAGTACAAGTTCTTGTTAATATAATTACCCGTTTGATCCAAGTTTGTATTTTTTTTATTAAGTAATAATTCGAGCTCAGATATACTTGAATCCACTCTAGACTATCCTATTTTTTAAAATAATTATAAAAAATAGGGAAAATTTTGAGAAAATGAAAATAATAAATACTAATTTATTTATTAAATTAAAAATTTATTAAAAAAATTATCTATTTACTTATTATTATACTGTATATGGAAATTTATTTATCTAGAATTTAATTTATGATTCTATACAGATGTACGTGAGTACGTCTATTATAAATGCTTGGGATTAGGGGTGGGCACAAATCCCGCAAATCCCGTCCCGTCCCGCATCCCGTCCCGATCCCGTCCCGATCCCGGTGGGATTTTGAAAAAAAATATTCAATCCCGTCCCGATCCCGTCCCGTAAACAATACGAGGGACGGGACGCGGGACGGAAAGTTCTCATCCCGCAAATCCCGTCCCGTCCCGCATATATATAAAACTATATATATTTTATATAAAAAATATACATAATGTCGGTTTTAATAATTAACTTTCACCCATTATATGTATATATATTGGATTTATGAATAAAACCTACTTGATTGGATATATGTATACACACATACTCAGTAACCTATATAAATACATACATACTCAGTAACATATTTTTTTTTACCAACTACTCAGTAGCTATATATACACATACAATGGTATATTAATAGTATATATACATACCCTCAGTAGCATATATGTATATACTTAATTAGTAGAGATTTACTTATTTAATAAATTTGATTTCTATCAAAAATAAAAGCCTTTTTTATTAGATTATTTTAGATTTTTTTTACGAGGGACAAGTCCCGTCCCGTCCCGCGAGAAATAAAACCCGGTGGGATTCAAAAAAAAATATTTCAATCCCGTCCCGATCCCGTCCCGTAAAAAATATGCGGGACGGGACGCGGGATTACCTCAATCCCGTCCCGTCCCGTCCCATGCCCACCCCTACTTGGGATGATGACTCGATGACTAGACGGCTGTATTTTGGTAAGATTAGAGTTGTATTACCGTTTCAAAGTTGAATAATTAAAATGAAACCGCTATGTAATGGGAGGTTGAAACTTGAAAGCGATGGAGATTGGGGTGGGGTGGGGGCTAATTAATTATTTCAGGGGTCGTTTGATATATCGATATTTAGATATCAAAATATCGATACCAAACGTGACCTTAGTTTTGTTAGGGATGAAAGTAATGGAACTTGAAGTGACAGATTTAAACCAATAAACAAAGAAAAATAATATGAAAAAATTGGAGAGTATCTTGAAAATCAAATTTAATAAAATAAATTAACGAAATTAAAATTTTTTATCATTAACGATGTTTAAATAGATAAATATTTTATTTAATGAAAAAATACTCAAAAGATTAATTATTCGAATATGGAGATAGTAAATCTTTTTAGAATATATAAGTATTTAAAAAGATAATTTTATTATATTTTTTAACTTTTTAAAAAACGTATAAATCTTATATATGTATTTTTGCAATGCCGTGTTTGGGAGTTTTGAGTATTAGGTGACTTTCCCTCACACGTGCCGGCCACACGATCCTCCTCTTCACTTGGAGGAGCTAATCGTCCTTGTGTATTTTGAAAGTGTCTTCATATACCCACCACACGCCAGCTTTGTTGGTGAATTTGGTGTCATTCTTTTAAATTTCTTTTTAAAAAAACACATATTCTCTAAATTATTTTTATTTCATCTTAAAATAGTTTTTTCATTTTCAAAATTTCAAAAACTATTTAGTTTTAGAGAATATTATAAATTTAGAAAACTTTTTTTATTCCGTTGCTTTTACATTTTGAAAATAAGATAAACAATCTGTTATACAAAAAAATATTTAAAAATTTCCAAAAACTCTAAAGTACTCAAAAGAAGCTATTGGATGTTCCTTAGTTATACTGATCCATTAGATTGATAAATTAAGTCAACCTTAGGGTATGGCTCGAGGAATAGATAATTTTGGAAAATAAAAATTTCTTATCACCCCACTCTAATTCTCTTAATCTCTTCTGAAATAGAAACATAAGAATCATTGAAATATCTGTTTGATTGACATTATTTTCATTTAAATGTTGAAATTCAAATAAAATGCTTTGATCAAATATGAAAAGTTGAAGTACCCAACGATCAGGGTAAAATCAAGAATTTAAGGGTAAACACAAAAAAAATCAAAACTCTTAAATAGGGCATATTGTCCAAAACTATCCCTTATATATCAATAATTACCAAAAATCACCCCTTATAATCCCTTCATTAGCAATCAACTACCTCAATTCAAGTTTTCGTCCAACCACCGTTAACTTTGAACAATTACCATTTTACCCCTTAGATTTTTAATAAAAGATGCAATAATAAAAGATGCAATACTTATTAGTAATAACTAATAAGTATGAAATTATTTTAAAAAATTACTAAAGAAAGTTAATATTTTATATCGTTTTTATTATCTGCAAAAAGCATATCAAATAATAATACAATAAATATTTTGAGATGGATGGAGTAAAAAATGGGTAACTAAGGAGCGTATAAAAAATTACCATTTTACCCCTTTTTTAATAATAATTATTGTTTTAATTAATTTCTTATTAAAAAAGTAAGGGGTAAATGATATTTGTTGAAAGTTAACGGCGGTTGGATGAAAACTCGATTGCTATCGGAAGGTTTATAAGGGATGGTTTTTGGTAATTGTTTTTTTTTTGAAGCAGATAAGGATTAGGAAACACGCCGATGAACCGGCTTCTTTCCTAGCGTTATCATCGACAAATAAAGCAATGTACCCTGTTTAAGGGGTGTTTTTTTTTTCAGCTTACTCAAAATTTAAACATATATAACTATTAACTAGTTATCACTATTCGCTATCTCATGTAATGGAAACCTCACTCCTTAGAAAGGGCTAGTTTAATGTATACTTTTGAGGTCAAATTGAAGTACTCGAATTAGGTGTGAGGTGTCAAAGTTGCAATTGGTAGTAGCAATGTAAATTGTTGTCTGGTTGCCTCTTCAATCTACAATGTTATGTTAGCTAGTGCAAACTTCCTTCATATGAGTATGAATAACTTATAACAACCATTATTATCTATACGAATAATTCCCATTAATGAAGGGTGGTAAGTCAGACACCCGGCAACGCATGTGGGGTGCGCACACCCATGGACGCACCCTGGATGCGCCCATGGGTGTGCGCACCCCGCATGCGTCCGCAAGTGCGTCTCGGTTACCCGTAATTTCCCCCGTAAATAAATTACCATTGATAGCTAGTTTCAAAGCTATCAAAATTTAATTTGAAAACCCATGAGGGGGTTTGTTCAAAAAACATGGATATTCCCAGTCATGTGCACTCTTGTTCATCTCTTGTTAGGGTAAGAACTCGTGTTCCACTAAACCCAAGTTAATTATAACAGCAACCATCGAAGGTTAGGTGTGTTATTGCTAATGTTTGTTATGATCGGATCTTTTTTAGTTCAAAACACAATGTTCTGGTTATATTGCAAGGCAAAACCAGTTCCTGACTAGCTTAGAACATTCACATTAGTGAATTCAAAGATCCAACTCATAAATTATATTTTATGTGTTATATCAGCTTAAGAGTCTCATTTTAACTCTGTATTGTTTCAACTCTATTTATAAACTTGATGATTGAATCCAAATTATTATTGTATTATTATTGTTATTATTATATTTAAGTATATACAAAATGAATATCTATATAAATAATATTCAATGATATATGAAAATGATTGTACTTTATTTATTTTATATTTTTTAAATGACTGAAATGGCCATTTAAATTATTTAAAAAGCAGCCTTGTTGCTGCTGTGCTGCCCATATATTTTTCTTCCATTCAGAATTTCAGTCTTGGAAACGCAGTGTTTAGGGGGATTAGAGAGCCAAGCAACGTCGTTTTCAATTCATGGGACCTTGATCTCTCTATGTCAAATTGTCAATGAACCCCACTTTTTTGGATGTTTGCACTTGAATCCAAACACTGGGATTCATGCTATGATTTTTCCCCCTAATTCTTTTCAGCTGACCCATTTATCAGCCTTTAGATTCATGAATGTGATTATACATGATTTTTAAAGGAAAAAAAAGCATGATATAGAAAAATATGAAAATTGATGTACTAGATCGGTCTTGGATACCCGTAGAAACAATGATCAAATGTTAATTACATAACAGATTGAAGATGTCTAGGGTGATTGTTCATTTTATTGCTGATCTTTATTGCGGGAAGGCAGAAACTAAATACACCGTAAATCAGGGTTTAGGTATCTCATCGATATAAACGTGGCACCAAATCGATATGAACGTGGTACCTAAACCCTGATTTGCCTTCAATTTTCGGTATTCACCTGCACGTCAATAACGTGGCACGCGGGCACCACGCCAATAAAAACGTGCATTTGCTTAATCTGAATTTGTGGTGTATCTAACAACACCCTCTCTTGAGCAAGCCCAACAGCTTTGCTAAAATAAAGAAAATGGGAGATTTTAGAGAAAAAACCATTTTTTCTCCCAAACAGCTTCTCTAAACTCATATCTAAAATAGAGAAATTGATAGAGAGAATGAAAAAATCTCTAAATTTATAGGAAGAGAAGTTGATCTCTATAATTTATTGTTCACTTGCCCCTATATAGAATTTAATGACACAACCCCACATTTTCACCCATAATATAGAAAAAAAATATAATTTCATACTTATTAGTAATAAAAATATAATATTTTTTAAAATTAATTAAAAAATTGATATGATATGATATAATATATAAATTAATTATGTTAAATCAATACAAAACATCCTAATTCTATGTTAACTTTTATAAATAAAATAGCATAATTAATTTCATCCAATTTAATGATATAAAATTCACATTAAAAAATTAGTCTATAAAATTTTCACTTCAAAAAATATTCACTTGAACTCTAACTCATATTGAAATGATTTTATTTTTATAAATTATAAAGTAAGCCTTATTAGTTAATTAATTAATCATATATATAATCAATCACCAATCTAATTTATAATAAACTATATATCAATCAACTGAAAATAATAATATTAAATTTGAATAATATTTTATGATAATTTTTATAGTAACAATCTAAATTTAATATTAATACCATTTAAAAATAAATATCAAATTTATCACTAGAGTTTGTTTTAAAAAAAATATCAGGTGAGATATAATAATAATAACAACAACAACAACAACAACAACAACAACAACAACAACAATAATAATAATAATAATAATAATAATAATAATAATAATAATAATAATAAGGACCTATCGTAGTGTGCTTAGCTATCGATTGGGAGTTCTATTGTTCGCGGTGTCCAGACCATGTTCCGCTTGTTCTCGGGTCTTTGATGGTGATATCTACGGTGACCATGCTGTGTCTTGTGCTGGTTCCGTGGACATTAAACATCGACATAACCTCGTTCGCGACACCTTATTGGATATCTGCTATAGGTCTGGGATTTCTGCCGGTAAGGAGGTTGATATCGGTTTGATTGATGGGCATGATAATCCTCTTCGTCCGGCGGATTTGCTACTTTATTCCTGGGACAGAGGGCAGGATGTTTGTGTCGATCTGACGGGATCCTCCCCTTTGACTCAGTCTAGGATATCTGACTTTGTGCCTGGTCGTGCTGTTGTTGATGCTGCTCGGCGTAAGTGTGCCAATTATCGAGATTTGTGCAGGACGGTTGGTTATGGTTTCATACCCTTCTCTTCGTTGGGGGAGTTAGATACGGATGCGGTTGCCTTGCTGAAGCGGATTCAGAAATTATCCGTATCTCAGGATGTCGGGGCTCGTGCTGCCACTTATATTTTTACTAGACTCAGTTTTATTATCGCTAAGGGAGTGGGTGCCCAGATAGTATCTCGGCTACCCACTAATTTCTTGTAAATAGTAATTGGGTAATAATAATAATAATAATAATAATAATAATAATAATAATAATAATAATAATTTTAATATGTCGGGGGATAGGTAACATATACTAGTTCACCAACAAATGTGAGGCTAAATGTTAGAATTAAGTTTTAGAAATGTAGAATTAATATTTTTAATAAATGCATTTACTTATTATAGTCTTTAATAAATATAAAAATCTGTAAAATAGAAAAACTTTTGGAGTTGAAGTAGAAAATTTTGATATTTTAATTTCTATTTTACATATTTTTTATCAAAGTTATTGGGCTTGCTCCTATATAGAGTATTTAGTTGTTGGGCTTCCTCTTCATAGAAGCAATCATTTGATCGGATATTATCAAAGCATTTGAATCCACAACTATGCCACATTTTTTTAAAATGTATTGTTCATATTTGATGCATTGAGAGATCGAAAATCTCCCAAAAAAACCTAATTGTCGACCAAAAAAGCACTAAATGATCAAAAACATGTAAAGCAACTTAAAATATCAATCAAATCGGAAAAAAAATGAAAAGAATATAAATATAAATGCCGTCGAAAAACAGAACATAAACTTCTTAATTCCATTTAAAAGTACTCGATATGGTCAAATTATAATTTCATCAAACATAACACCATCACACACCCTCACGCGTTCTCATTAATCAGATACCTACCAACAACAATTACCGAAACAAATTCCTTTATTTGTAATTTTTTTCATCATCATCATCGATTCATCAATCACCATTGCCAATTCAGTAATCCTTCAGCAGCTTGCGGACCTGTTCCAGTGTGACGAAGAGCACCACAGTGAACGGTCCCTGCCTAGAAATCGTCGGTATGAATCCCTTGTAGAGCGCCATCGGCCCCTCCGCCTTCACCGTCTGCACCGCGCAGTCCAACGCCCCGGCGTACGGCGGCGCCTGCCCGGGCTCCACCTTCATGTTCATCACCCTCGTCTTGATCACGTCCACGGGGTTCGACACCACCGCCGCAACGAACCCAGCGGCGAAGCTCGCCGTCACGTGCGTCCCGAGCCCGTCCTTCATCAGCCCCTTGGCCAAGATCGTTTCTTTGAACTCGTCGTACGACGCCAGCTGCGAGGCTGTCACGAGCATCGCGCGGTTCACCGTAAGCGATGAGCCGCGCCACAGGCTAGTAACCCCCTCGTCCTTGCACATCCGCCCGATCGCGTCGACCACGCTCTTGTAGTTGCGGCGCTGCGCGGCGGGGAGCCGCCCGTCGGCCTGCATCCGGACCATGGCGACGTCCGCAGGGTTACCGACGGCGGCGCCGATGCCTCCAGCGAGGAGGCCGGCGCCGATCTTGCGGCCGAGGGGGAGGATCCCTGACTCGGGATCGGACCACTTCTGTTTCATGATGTCGTACAGCCCCATCCGGGTGGTGGAGTAGAGCGTCTGGCGGAGGACGGTGGCGGAGACGCCAGAGAAGAGCGCGGCGACGCCTTCTTGCTGGACGAGCCTGGCTCCCATGGAGAGGATCCCAACGCGCGGCGCGGGGGCCGGGATCGGGATGCTGTGGGCCACAGCGCCGGGCGCGTGGAAAGCGAGGGCCGGGCGGAGCTGGACGGCGGGGGCGCTTGCGCCCTCTCCGTGGAGCTGCATCCGGACCTTGAGGAGGTCGAGCGGGTGGGTGGAGCAACCAGCGACAATGGAAGCTATACCTCCTTCGACAAATCCCTTGACACCCATGATCGATCGATCAATCAATCAATTGAATTCGTGAAATTGAGATCTGATTTGACAGAAGGAGAGGAAATTAGGGGAATTGAAAATTGGGGGAAAATCGATTTAGAGAGACCAATTGGAGTTGGAGGTCATCTCACTGGAGACCAGGAGATGAGAATGAAGGCCGAAGGCGATGGAGGAAGAGTGGGGGACACAGGACCTCTGAGACATATGATGGGGATGCGAAGGAGGGGATGAATTCAGGGATGGGAGGGATTGTTGGGGAGAGAAAGCGAGCTTTTATAGGGGTTTCTGGGTGACTCATCTGATGCGAGGGGAGGGAGGCGGAAGCTGATGAAAGACGCGATGAAACGTGAGCTTCCGGGAGATAGGGATTTCAATTTTTGCCCTTACGCGCTGCGTAGGGCCCCACCCACAGCAAAAAAAAAAACTAATTAATTTTTTTAACCCCCCAAAAAAAAAAAAATTCCTTTGGGATACTTGAGGTTTTTATTGATTTTTTCTTGTTTGTATGGAAATTTCTTAATTTCTTCAACTTGGATATGGAAATTTAGGTGGACTATTATTATTAGCATGTGGGGTGCCGGAGGAGATAATTTTCCTAAATTTGTTTATGGTTGCAAACTAGTTCTTTTAATCGGTTTGAATAAATCACACAATAGGTGAAAATCACGTATAGACTATTTAAAATTACAATTCAACGTTATTTTTAAATTAGTTTTTATCAAAATTATGAGTGTGTTTTTTCCCCAAAGTATAGGATAAAAGTCTAAGTACAATTGGAAAGATAATTCAAATTTAATTTATTTTAGTTATTTTTAATAATATTTTTCTAAAATATTCAAATTTGGACAATCTTTTTCAATAAAAATTTATTTACTTTATATAAGTAAAACTACAAGAGTATAGGTTAGAAAGACTATTTGATTAATATAAAACAAATAAAATTCAATTATACGGTGGGATCTTATCATCCTACTATTCGATTCTATAATTCAATCTTTAAACTTTTTATTGATATGATCTAGAATCCCAAATTTAGCAACATAGCCTCAAAGGTGTCATTATGGATTTTTGGTATTCTTATTATTTTTCAAGGAGAACTAAATATATTATTAAATAAATTTTTCTAGCTAACCTATGTTATTAGGATACAATTTAAGTTTTTTTCGATTTTGTAAAGATTCCTTTAATTATAATTAATTTAGTCAATTTTTAACTATTATTTTTAAGGTTCCCATTTTCTATTAAGATTTTATTTTCTAATAAAGAAAGTTTAATTTATATATTGAAATATATATTAAACACACCATTATTATATATTCATTTATTATTCTATTGCTTTTCACTTTCTTACACCATTTAAGGGCATATGTTGCAAAAATATGATTTAAGCACATTTTTGTAAATAGAAAATCTTATACATTACATCCCGTTCTGAAGTTAGAAAACCTGAATTTGAAGACATTGGCATCAAACTTTTTATTTGACAGAGTGCATACCGTAGAATGGAGTGTAAGGAATATATTGCCTTGGTTTATATTTTATCCTTTTATATATTTTAACATAGAGTTTCCTTTTCTAGATATACCAATGGACACCAACAATCTCTTTTTACATAGCTCAATGTACACCCATCCTTTTATATTCATTCGATTCTCTACAAAATTAAACCTTTTTCCTAGAGTTTGCCCTTTTTCAATGCTCCACGGTAACCCCATTTTAAGGGCTTATTTTTATTTTAGTAATCATATATCTTAGAAAATGTGTTTTTTTTTTTCTTATTATTATACTAATACATACTTTCTAACATATATCCTCAAAACATAGGTTAAAATTGCTAATTTGAGAAATATAGGGCTTGTTTGGTTGAATATAGGAAGTATACTTCCCAGGAAGTTAGTTCCCATTAATTCAATTCGAATTTTAGAAATTTATTTGGTTACATTATAAGAGGTAGGGAATTTAAATGGAGGAAGTTGATTTTTTTCATATAAAAAGGGTGGAATTGCAACTTACCTAATCCCCTAGGTAAGTAGAATTCTCCCATTTTGTAGGAATTGAAATTCCTATGAAGCCAAATTCATGTGTTTTTAACTATTAAAAAAAGCAACCAAACACCTATATTTATCTTACTTCCTAGGTATTTAAACTTTCTGGGTTTTTTAATTGTTAACCAAACGAGCTCTAAATTAAAATTTTAACAAAATATTTTTTTTGTATTATTCCATTATTTTCCTACATTATTAAAAAAAAATTGTACATTTTTTTTTACTTATTTTAAACAAATAGCCGTGTGTAATACACTGGACCTACACTAATACACAGAGAGAGTACTATTTAAGTTTGGCCATACAGAGTACGGAGTATACTGTATTTAAGTTAGCCCAATTAAGGCGTAATCTAGGGAGAGAAAGTGGTTCATGTGAGTGAGGAAGGGGTTCGTCCTATGCCTTGGGGACACGTGGCAAACACATTTGACAAACCCTCACCCGCACCGAAGAAAGAGAAGTAACCGGGCCAGTTAGGCACTCTGCCCTCGTGTCGTGATACCAATTCGGATTCGGTTTATTGGTGGGGATGCAATTCGGGTTGCATTCGGGGGAGGAAGTTTCTCCTCTCTTCAATTGTTTTTTAATATCCGTGGGTCCATTTCGGGTCGGGCCCACACTTTGGTGCTCCGAATTCGGCCGACGTTCCAAAATTATAGGAACGCTTCCTTTTTCCGCGGTTTTACCATTCAAACTGTAGCGGTTTAAGGCGTAGCTTGTCACGTTGTAGCGATTCAACCATTGATCGGGTTTGGTAGAGGTCCATTTTTGGCTTATACAAATTAAATGGTCTATTACGATTCACTTGTTTTTTCTTATAGTCCATCTCGAATGTCCATATCTTTCTATTTAATACAAATATTCCCGTGCCTTAGTCTGTTCGGGTGGTTTAACGGAATATGGCTTCCAAAATTTTAGGGTTCAATATATTTTAAATTGATTATATAATAAATAAATGTATTATATAATAAATAAATGTATTATATAATAAATAAATGTATTATATAATTAATTAATTAGTCATTTTAGCCTATTGGTAAGAAATGAAATATTTAAACTTTTAGGGCTCTTTACTTGGGTTCGATTCCCACTCTCCCTCAATTTTGACTTTATTTTCCTTCTCTTCCAACCTAAATTCTTTATTTTGAAATTAACATTTTCATTTACAATTTTTATTTAGTGTTAAATAATAAAAATTAAAAGCAACATTTTCATTTTCATTTACAACTTAACTTCTTTATTTTAATACAACAACTATTTTATAATTTAAAAATTTTGTAAGCATAAATGGATTATGGTCAAAATTTTAAATTGAAAAATAGTTAATGCACTCTTACGATTAAAATGTAGTATATCAATTGGTTATAGAAAATCTAAATTTATCAATATTATAAGACTAAACTTTTTTTTAGAATAGGGCCCCGAAAATGTTTGGAACAGCCTTACCTTTCAATATGATAAGGACTATGAATATCTATCAGTTTGGAGAAAATTGTGTTCTTTATCTCGATTCAAAAAGGCATATTTCTTTTGATAATAATAGAATGTGAGAATATTTGTCTCAACTTGACTATTTGCCTCTCTAAATTCTCTCAACCACATTTGACCATGGTTCAAAATTTAACTCTCTCTCCATAAGTGGGAGATTAATCTGAATATTTCAAAGTTAGACGGAATGTAAATATTCTAGATTGTTGTTTATTAAAGCTGAAATGATACTATTGGATTGATTCTTGTTATGCAAAAGGGAATATAAAATTTTAGACCATTTTATAATATGATCTCATACCTCTTAGATGATGATAACGAAAAGAGTTTTTAGCCAAAAAAATATATATTTTGGATATTTAAATTATTTTTCTTCTCAGCATATAATTCATGTTTGGTGGGAATTTTTAGATGAAATTCAATCTCATATTATGTATTGTTTTGTATAAATAATTCCATGGTTTTTTAAAAAAAAAAATTATTTCATACGAATCCCCTAGTTGATGGATGAGAAGCCAAATAAACTAACCATTCATTCTGCTATACGAGATAAAAAAATACAAAGACAAAATAAAAGAGATGAAATATTTTTCCAACAATCGTGAATGTCATACTTAATTCGTGCTCCCTTCGATCGGAAATAAACTATATTTGACTTTTGGAAGAGCTATATAAAATCTTATTTATTTTAATTAATTTTTTTCACAATTTAATACGGAGTATTTAACTAAAATATTTATTTGTGATTTCAGGTTAGGTATTTGAATGACCGAACTATTTTGATTGAATGTTTATGTTGTACAAAACTCAATCTAATTTTATTTGTCTATTTTGTCTATTTGGTGAAGTGTATTTCACTCATCAATCAAAATGTGGTTGATGTTTAATGCGAATAAAATAACAATTTTTTTAATAAGCTCTTATTATCTTAATAAAATAACAATATTATTTCTGCCAAGAATAAACGTATACATGATGACAATTAGCAATCACATCAAGCTATCCACTCACAACAAATGCAAAAAAAAAAAAAGTACAGCCCTATCTTGTAAGAAAGTGATCATACACTCATTTTCTCAATGCCAAATCAATAAAGTTGAATTACAACTTTACAAGTGACAAGTGAAATGTATAAATAGAAATACAAATGGGCCAAAACAAGCCCATGAAGCCCATCAACACCAAATTACCAAGCAAAGAAGAAAACTGATTAGTTTGAAGGGGGTGGAGTGAGGAGTGGAATGGAGGGGAATGTGGTTGGAAGGGAAGGCAAAGTGGTTGGCAACCCTGACCCAATTGGGTTCGCGGGCATCGGGGGCAGCGCGACCCTTAGGACAGCAGGCATTGGCGGAAGTGTGGGCTTCGGAAGGGTTGGGATCGCAGGCAAAGGGGGAAGGGCAGTTGGCTTCGGCATTGAGGGCAGTGGAGGCAATGTTTGTAGGAGATGGCGAGTGGCTGAGCTCGTTTCGATTGAAGAGAGGGCCACCATCAGGCAAACTAAGAGATAGAGCTTTGGTGAAGCCATTTTGCTTGAATATATGAATAGGATGAAAGGCGAAAAGGGAGTTTTAATAAGAGGTTCTTTTGTATTAGGAGAGATAGATCCTTGTTCTTTGGCTTTATGATTGAGTTGAATTGAATGTGGAAATGATTTTGAGGGATATTTATAGTTATGAAATGTGTGAGGTTGATGAGATGTTGTTGGGCAAACTTGGAGAAGATCACTTTAAGGGATGGTTAGGTCAACTTCTCAACAAGTACAATCCTAAATGAGATAAGAGTTTGTTTGATGGATGTGCTTATAGGGACCTTATAATGTAGAATAAATTTTAGGAGTTTATATTGTATAATGTGCTGATAAAAAAAAGTCGTGATAAATTGGTTGATCAATCGATTTCTACAAGAAAAGGTAACTCCTATTTAACGTCTCAAGTTTAAGGTCCATGGATGACTACCAAAGAATTTAAATTTCATCGATAATAATAAAGTTTGGGTCCATCTGAAATCAAATTAGATGTGCGAATATATTATATATAACGAGAATATACTTTCTCAATGATCTCAAATGAAGGGATGTTTAGATCAATTAAAGGACTTTATCTTGTAATAAGTACTTACATTGAGGTTATGTTTAGATCAATTAAAGGACTTTATCTTGTAATAAACAATGATCTCCAGACGAACAAATCCGGGCCTTCAAAATTTTAAAATAGATACTCTTGAATTTTATTTCATGTTTCTATGTTGAATTGCAAAGAATTTATTTTACAATTTAAGGCAATCCGGGTCTTCTGTTATATGGACGACCATTTTCTCGCCAAATGCAGCGGTCGAGCTACCGACACTGGGAGTCAGAGACGACAACGACTCCACCGACACTGACACTCGAAGTCAGTAACCGCCGCACCTCTTGCTACCCTCCCAGTGCCAGCCACCGTCACCGACTACCGATGTCGACAATGTCTCGCCGTGTGTTTGACGAAAAGTCGCTGTGTTGATAACATATTCGTAATTTTAAAATAGATACTCTTGAATTTCATTTCATGTTTCTATGTTGCAAAGAATTTATTTTACAATTGCAAGGTTTTTAAGGCAATCTTATTTTGATGCTGAATCATTACCTAACATTTGGTTTGCTAATATTTGATATTGGTAGGCTGATTTACCCATAAAAAAAACCCAGGGTTGGATTCTTAATTTGATCTTGGTAGTTCACCTTCTCCCTTTTACACGTGTTCATAGACATCAAGTGCAATAATCGGCTTTAGTCGATTTAAGTTGATTGGTCAAAATGAAATGTTTTATAGGTTCTTCAATGGTTCTGATAAGAAAATAAAACATTTTGTGATCCAAGTCTCTTGCTAACTCATCTCATTAAGTGTTAAAATTGTAAAAAGAAAAAGATAAAGAACTTAAATTATTTTAACTATATTATTTTTGCGATAAATATAATAAAATTGGATATTTTTGTCTCTATGGAAAATGTGATAACATTGTTTAACCATGTGAATTGTGAAATAGTTGTATAAGATAATCTTCTCTCAACAATTGATGGATGGTTTTTTTAATATCAATTAAAATGATAGTTTATTCATCTTTTTTGGTTGTCATTGTTATAGGAGATTAGCTTAAACAAAAAATAATAATTTGAGATGGAAATAAGCTTTAACCAAAGCTAGTTTAAAATCATATCGGTTTATCCATGCTTTTTTTTATAATGGCAAAGTATATTTTCCAAAATTATGGATAAGGTTTTCATTCATAAGTTTGTATTAAGTGAAATAAGAATCTCATTTATATATCAAACATGTAAAAGATACATTGATAACAAGTATTCCATTCCACAACTATATAACATTCCCAACAATTCAAAAATCAAAGTATAATAACAATCTTAAACAAGTGACAAGCAAAATGTATAAAAATCAAATACAAATGGGCCTTAAAAAGCCCATGAAATCACACAACTCAATCTCTTCAATGATAATCTATCATTCAACACCAATTTACCAAGCAAAAGAAGCTTAGTTTGAAGGAGGTGGGGTGAGGAATGGAATGGAGGGGATTGTGGTAGGAAGGGATGGCAATGTGGTTGGCAACCCTGACCCAATTGGGTTCGCGGGCATTGGGGGCAGCGTAACCTTCGGAATAGCGGGCATTGGCGGAAGTGTGGGCAGGGTGGTGCCGGTGGTGGGCAGGGTTGGGATAGCGGGCATAGGCGGTAGGGCAGTTGGCTTGGGCAATGAAGGCAATGGAGGCATTGTCTGCAGGAGATTGCGAGCTGCTGAGCTCGTGTCAATTGAAGAGAGAGCCACCATAAGGCAAGCTAAGAGGTAGAGCTTTGTTGAAGCCATTTTGCTTAAGTGAATTGACAAAGAGTAAAGACTTTTTGAATGAGGGTTTTTTTTTTGTAGATGCTTAATTGTTGTATGTCTTTGTGTGTTGGACTTGGAATGGATGTGAAGAGATGATCAATATATATTTATAGGAATGAAATGTGTGAGGTTGATGAGATTTTGTTGGGCAAACTTGGACATGGCCCTTTAAATGGATGGTTAGTTCAACTTCTCAACAAGTACATAGCTAAATAAAGAGGATTAATTTGGACTTGCATAACTAAATTAAAATTATTACAATTAAAACGTGGTAAAGTACTAAAGTCTTATTAATGGCCGGTGTTGTTGCTTGTTTGGTAAAGTTATTGTTTAGTGTTAGAAATGGACTATGGCTAATTTTTGTTTCATGTATCAATGCTGCAATTTTTTAGAAGTACGTAATCTTTAGTTACTTCACCATAGGAAAACATTTAAAGAAGTTATTTATCAATATTGCTCCAAAATTTTACATCGTTAAGGTGCCATTTAGTTTCTTGATTTTTTTTTTAGTTAGCTGAATGATGGTTGGCCGGTTTTCTAATTAAATAAGCTAACGTTTGGGTTCTTAATTTATCTTGGTTATCCACCTTCTTTTTTTATCTAGCTTTTGAAGAAGAAAAGTTACGAGATTCTATTATAAAATCAATTGACTATGATCTGAGCCACCCACACTTCCGGTGTGGATAGTTTTGTTCAAGTCTAGAGTCGATGGACAAAAGAGTATCCATCGACTCCCCTAGGTAACCTAACATGGCCTCGTTTTGGGCCTTACTTCAGCCCAAAGTAATTTTATTCGAATTTTTTATGCCTAAAATGTAGCCTATTCTATCAATTCTTGCATCAGTTATACCATCCACAATGGTGGTGTGCAAATGTGTATTTTTTAGACATTTTTTAGCTTCATTGGTTGTTTTGAGTGTGTGCAAATGTTCACATTTGATCATGTGATGTGCAAATTTGAGCACACCCCCTCCCCGTGTGCATAAACTTTTACAAAAAGCAAAATAATTTTATTGGTTTATTTGTTTATGATTTTATTTCCCTTTTTGTTTTAAATAAATTGTATTTGAATGATGTGTAAAAAATGCACATTTCACCAATGGAGCATAATACTAAAAAGTGATGTGTATTTTTACACATCTTGTGCAAATGTATATATTTTAAGCAAAACCATTGTGGATAGTCTTATTGTACATATATCCTTATTATGACAAGCTTCGACGGAAACTAAAAAATAACATGTCAATATGACCAATTTTCGATAATGCTAATAAGAGGACCGGTGATCGGTTATTGTACAAACTAAGCAAGTAAGCATCACTAATGGTTGTTAAAGCAGTTGTTGAGAAATTGTGGGAGTTTGATATATATATATATATAATGAAGTTGTGGTCTTAGTATGAACACTCTTAGCTTAACCAAATGCAAATAATTGGTTAATGGTTTGATTGTTGATCAATATACATTTCAATTCATACACCAAATCAAATTGACTGATCAATAAAATACTTTTGTTTGAAAGAAAGGATTGCTATCAACATGAGAAATTATCGACTCGTTCTCTCTCGCTCTCTTAATTTTATCAAAACTAGTTGTGATTAACTTGCTTCACACCCTAGATGCAATAAGGACGTGAAGCAATCCGATCCTTTGTCGAGAATGTCATTGTCACTTCGTTTTGAGATGGAACCCTATTCGACTTATATGTCGGTCTTGTCCTATATGCTGGACTTTCTGATGTTTTGCTTGCCTTATAGTAATAAATTTAAGCAAACTACATGTCATTGGAAATTTCAGCTTGATTACCAAATTTATGATCAAATTAAACTTGAATCTTGTAAATTAACGTAAATGAATGCAGGCTTATTGAGTTTGCGATTCATAGTATATATTTTTGAAAAGGTATATATTCAATACAAGACAAAGATTACAAGATACATGATGAATGGATGATCATCACCACACCACATGACAACTCAATTCAACCCAAACAGAAAATTAAAAAAAAAAAAATACAAAGACACACTCATGGTATATATATATATATGTAATGTGTATAATATAACAAACTCAAAATCCCATATCTGTAGTGTATTGCTTGAAATGATAGACAATAAAAAAAATTAAGCCCTAGTTTGATGGGGGTGGAGAAAAGAAGGGGATGGAGGGGATGGAGGTGGGAAGGGAAGGAATGAGGTTCGCAGGAAGCGGCGGTAGCGCAACCTTTGGCAAGGCAGGCATTGTTGGAAGTGTGGGGTTAAGCAGTTGGTTAGGGAGGTTGGGCAGTGTGGGCAGCGCATTGCTGGCGGCGGGCAGGGTTGGGATAGCCGGAAGAGGCGGCAGGGCAGATGGCTGGGGCAGTGTGGGCATTGTCTGTAGTAGATTGCGAGCGCCGGAGCTCATCTCAGTCAAGGAGAGAAGCACCATTAGAGAAGCTATGAGGTATAGCTTTGATGAAGCCATTGTAAAATTTGCCTAGCTTTGAGTGAGGTGATCAAATTCACAAGGGACTTTTGGAGATTGGTTTTTGTATTTGGAGTTACTTGTGTTGTGTTGTTTTTGTTGGTTTTGAGTTGGGTATTTATAGGATCTATATGTGTTAGTTTGATGAGATGTTGTTGGACAAACTTGAGAGAAAAAAAATGTAAGCTTTGAAATGGATAGTTAGTTCAACTTCTCAACTAGTCTATTTTCTAGCGTTTTATGAATCAAAATTGAAATCAAATATATATTGATTACTTTTATTAATACCCTTAAATGCAAAGGATTCGAATACATAATATTATTTATATTTATTTATTCATTGTTTTTTTTTATGTAAAATTCTACTATTTCTATCCTATTGACCGTTGACTTTTTTTTACCATTAAAAAATTCCTCTCTTAGTATGGTATTTAATCAAAATTAGTTGCAAAGAGACAAGAGAAGCCGTAGTAGCACAATGGCTAAGAGATTAAAGCTTCCAGGTTCAATCCCTGGCTACGGCAAGATTTTTAATTTTAAGATTTTTCTAAAGAGTATTATCACATTATACAAAACTTGTGTCATCCACCAATATATCTATCTATATACATATACCTATACTAAAATCGATGAATCATATCATATTAACTTATATCTACATTTTTTGGTTAAAATGCCGAATTATAGGAAACCACCCCTTAAATAGCACATTTTACATAAAACCACCCTTTAAATAAATAATTATAGAAAACCATCTCTTAAAATCCAATCATTTGCAAAAAAAACTACCCGCCATATTGGTTAGGATTTCAATTAAAAGACTAAAAAATAACATAATACCTTTATTAAAAGATCAAATTTTCTTACATCTTCCAATTTTAAATGTTCCCAAAATTTCGAGTTAAATTGACTAGATTTAGTGTTTTAATTGTGTTCACGGTGGTGCAAAATTGGAATATATGTACAAAATTGAAAGTGTGTTCATGGTTGCACGAAATTAGAAGTATTCATGTGTGAAGATGATCGGTGACAGAACATCTTTAGTTCGGTTTTACCCAAGTTACTTGTAAGCTAGGCTTGAAGAAGAAGGGTCGACGATGGAGGTGTAGGTCGACAACGAGAAGTGAGCACCGGAGTATAAGCTTTTGCCATTTTAAAAACAAAAAAAAATTATTTTTTTAGCAAATTATTATGAGCAAATTAAGGTATTTTTAAATTGATTAAACGAAACTCTAATAGATCTTCGAGTGGGTGGTTCTTTACAAATGATTGAACTTTAAAGGGTGGTTTCCAACCATTATATGGGATGATTTTGTGCAAAAGAGATTATTTAAGGGTAGTTTCCTGCAATTTAGCCTATTTAAAAAAACACATGGATATACTTTGGGCCAACAACTATACAAAAAGGGGCATTAAAAGGTAAAAATTACACTTCCTAATAGAAAAATTAAAGCCCAAATCAGCGACAAAGGCGCTGCCTTTTGGGCCCAAATAGGCCCAACCCGGGCACAAACGCGGAGCAATTGGGCCTGTCGACAACCGCCTTCAACGCTCTCGAAAGCGCGGCGAGCCCTTCCCGGCCGCCGCAGTCGCCGCCGTCCTGCAGCCAAAGGACGCTCTTGGTTCTCCCGCCGACGGTAGCGATCTCCGCCCTGACGACCTTTGCCCTTACGGATTTGAGCGCCCTCGAGAGATCGGAAAGGAGGTCTGGCCTGTCCTCGCAGCTGAGCGTAGCGATCACAACACCGCCTGCGCCGTTCCCGTCGCAGCGGCGCACTCTGACGACGTCGGTTTCTTCAGGGAGTAGTCTCTCCTCCCTCGCACCGTCTCCTTCGATAGAAGCCGACGGCGTCGTCATCTGTGAGGTGGCCTGCTTCAGCTCTCGCACGCGCCGGACCACCTCTCCCAACAGCGACGCCTTGTCCGTCTGTCCCCACAAACCACCATGGATAAACAAACGCCATTACCATCACTTTCAAAAATGTAATCTTTTTTCTTTCTTTTGAATAAAAGTTTTGATCTTTTTCAACTATGTGATGAATTATAAAGAAAGAGGGAGTGAATTACTTTGAGGAGATTGGGGAGGAGAGTGCGGAGGGTGGAGAGGTGGCCGTTGATCCGCTTCCGGCGGAGCCGCTCCGCCTCCTTATGGCTCCTGCACGCTGCAGCCGCTTTCGCCTCAGCCGACGTCATCAGCGCAGCAGCCTCCGAATCGTCGCCGGAGGCGATAGGGGTGATTGCAGCTGCAGTTGCAGGCGCACTAATTTGACGAGGTAAGTTCCCGCCTCCGCCATGGCCGCCACCATTGCTGCTGCTAGGCAAGCTATCAGTACAGTAAGCTGAAGATGGAGGTGGTAAGGTAGTATTCATGGCAGCTGCTGTTTTGTGGTGAAAGAGTTTGAAAGAAATGATTTTTAAGAGGCAAAACCAGAAAGGGGGAGCAAAGAATTCAAAGTCAAAGCTCAAAATGTCAAAAAAGCCCACCAAAAGAAAGACAATTGCTTTTTTGATTGAGAGAGAGATAGGGGGATGGAGATCATGAAGGAATATTGATTAATTGCAGAGGATAAGAAAGGGGTTTGATTTTGATGGTGTGGGAATCAATCATCAACTTATAGAGAGAGGGATTATGAAATGAATGGGAATTAAGATGGAGAGGAGGGTAGGGCATTAAAGATATGGAGAGAGAGGGAATATTTTGGGGATGAATTGAAAGGGATATGAAAAATTGGGAGGGAGATCTCTCAGATCTGTGGGTTCATTCTGATTGCATTCTGGATGATACCCTCAACTCTCTCTATCAATCCATATGTATACAGACACTCCTTTGCATCTCATTTCATTGTCTTTTTCTTTTGTTGCCTTTTAGCAACATTTTTTTTTGAGCAATATACAGGCTTTCTTTTACATCAAGTTTTCTAATTTGGCACAAAGCTGATAAAACCTATAGTTACAATTGATTAGGAAGTGATTGATAATATACATATTGCTATTTGTTAATTATGAAATGATGCAAGTGTGGGCAAATTTAGGTACCTAAGTTTTAAAAACTAAAAATAAAAATTGTGTGATAACCATTGGCGGAGACAGGGGTGGGTTTGTATGGGTTCAAGCCCACCCCAAATCCAAAAAAATACATATGAAATACTGTATAGTTGAAGAAGAGAACACCTAAAGATCTTTGTTCCATTGGTTCATGTAAAACTGTTTTACCTCAAATCTACCCACCCACTCGTGTTCGAACCTTGGTAGCTTCACCCTTTCTATTTTTTCTGAGAATTTTTGTACACATTATTTGTGAGAATTTTTGGCTTCTTGCATAATTTGCCCACCTCAGTATAATTTCTGGCTACGCCACTGATAACCTTCTGGTCGGGAAGTATGTAATGTGCTGAACTCAAAGGTAAAGATAAAGTTACTATATTACTAGATGGATTTCAAAGTAATTCTGAGCTACTGTGGCACTACTAGATGGATTTCATATATATAAGTTTGATTTTGAACTTTTGGAGGTTTATCATATGAAAATATTTAGAGTTGAGGGTTACCACACAAAGTGTTGGAAAAATTGTAGATATCATAAGAATTTTGTAAATCTTAGATACCAAATATATGTGAGTTAGGCGAGCTATATGATATAAATAGGGTGTTGTTCTTTTTTTTACATCCAAAATCCAAGTTTTTCTTTTTTTTTTTAAATAAACCCTACGCCTCCTGAGTTATAGACGTGCGACTCAAGAGGGGCAGGGTATGTATATAGAAAAAAATAGCTGCGCCTCTTGAGTCACACACCTATGACTCAAGAGGCGTAGGGTTTATTTAAAAAAAACAAAAACTTGGATTTTGGGTGTAAATAGTAAAATTTTCGGGTGTAACTAACAACCCCTTATAAATAACTATGTTAAATCGGATGGTTCTTAGTTCATCTAAATAACATATGAATCGGAATATTTAAATGCCCAAAAAATATATACAAAGACTATTATATTTTGGTTACTTTTGGAATAACTTTATAAAACTCTACACATTACACTCCATATATGGAAGAAAATATGTATGTACATGGTAGTGAGGAACTCAGGACCATTTCTTTTACCATCAAGACCCATAGATTTTGAAGTTTTCTAATTGATTAGGGGGTGTTATTATTTAAAGGAAAAATGACTTAAAATAATACCAACTATGAGATATGAACAAAAAATAATACGAACTATAAAAAGTCTCAAAATAATACAAATTATCCACCTATAAACCAAAAATAATACTCCGTACAAACTTTAAAATCAACCAAAAATAATACAATCAATGAAATTTTGACTTTAAATAATACAAACTTTTGAACTTCAATTAGGATAAGATTCAAAATAATATTTTATTTATCAAAATTATTAAAAAAAATCTATAATTATTCACACTTTGCATAAATCTACCTTTTATATTTCAAATACATCAAACCCGCTATTTGGTTGTCTAACTTTGTACTGTATAATACAACCCCAATTTTTAAAAATTACACAAAATTACATGAATTCTAAGATATGATTTTTTTATAATAATTATGGATAAAGTGGATGTGATTTTATTTACTTTCAAAATAAAAAGTGATTTTTTTTTGTAAAGTTGGATAAATAAATAGTTATTTTTGTGTATTTAAAAATAAATGGGATGCATTTGTGCAAAGTGGGACTATATACACATATTTTTATAATTTTGGTAAATAATGTTTTGTTTTGATTCTTATCCTAATCCAACTTCAAAAGTTTGTATTATTTTGAGTTAAAAGTTCATATTTTGTATTATTTTTAGTTGATTTTAAAGTTTGTATTATTTTTGGTTTATAGGTGGATAGTTTGTATTATTTTGAGGCTTTTTGTCGTTCGTATTATTTTTGGTTCATATGTGATAGTTGATATTATTTTGAGTCATTTTTCTTTATTTAAATATATAGTTAGATGCTTGATATCAGATTTATTATAACTCAAATGAAAAGATTTACTAATTATTATTTCAAATTCAATGTTTATAGGTCAATAAATTGTATTATTGTATAAGACTCTAATGAGATGGAGGAGGAGAAAGCCAAAACATAGAATAGAATGCATAAATAGGACAAAAAGAAAAAAAGGAATGAAAATGAGGTTCACAAAGAATGAAAGAGGAGACAAAATGGAAAATGGAAAAGGAAATAAGAGAGTGTTTAGGGTTTGGTTTTGTTTGGAGAGAGTCCAATATTCCTTCCTGCCAATATGTTTTATTGTTTGGCAGTCAATGTTATAGCTTTGGGTCCTCCCTCTTCTTAAAGCTATTTGCTTGGCCAATCATTTTCATTTCCTAGTTTTTTTCTCCCTTCCTTTTTCCACTAAATTAATATTGTCTTTCATATTAATTTTTCTTGTATTACATATATATATAATCTTCAGAGGGTAAATCTTTAATGGTGGTTTGAGTTTAACAAGTTGAGCCATCGTGGCTGTCAACTTATGGTTAAGATAAAGTATTCCTTTTTTTTTTGGTTAAGTACCTACAAAGAAAGTGATGATTTATGGATCTTCTCTATAGGATTAGAAAAAGGAAGCATCTTTAATCATTAAAAGTTCTTAAAAGGATGGTTAATTGGCAATGATTTTTTCTTGTTGATTTACTAATAATCTAACTTATTTTCTTATCACCCAAATTTATAAACTTTTTGAGTATATATAGTGAGTTATATAGTAAGAAGGCACTTGGTGTTCGTCTATCTTCCAGATTCAAATCAATGCATCCTATGACATCATTATGATATAGTAATATACTACTCTCTATTATTTGTCTTAATAACTTAGGCTAATGGAATATCGGTCTTTTATCCTATGTCGGACATAGGATAAGTTGACAATTGAGAAAGATACCCTATAAAAAATAAACAATCATATGAATCTAATTTAAAATTTGCCTAATACATTTTAATTAAAGATATATTTTAAACAAAAAAACAGGAATCTTATTCTATACCTCAAGGGTATAAGATAGAAAAATCAAAAATACATAAACCTTAAGAAAATAATTTTATATATATATTTTTTTGGTGTGAAAGATGTCAATTATTTGAACTTTGTAATGTATATATTTTTTTGGTGTGAAAGATGTCAATTATTTGAACTTTGTAATGTTGAGTTCTCTCTTTTGGTTAATAAGATTCAAATGCAACAACAATAATGTAGGGTAACTTTTCAAAATCACAGCTGGTCTATCTATTTCATGTCTGGCGAATTTCTGTCTCAAAAGGAAATTATCAATGACATCTCTGTGCCAAATTTTTATTTTTATTTTTTGAACAAAAATTTCAGGGAGACCACTGAAAGAAAATGAAAGATTAGAAAGGAGGAAGAGACAGGAAACATGTATACTCATCTTTAAACCAACATCCACAGAGCAAAAATAATCAAGCATTTTCTCTTTTGGGGCTTTTGGGTGAAAAGCTTGAATAACATTGGGAAAAAAATGCAGAGTTTTGTTTAACACCAAAACAGCATTTTTCAGATTTGCACATTGTCCTCTCCCATGTTTTTGCAAAATTGCTTTTAAAATGGCCTCTTCTGCAACTGTAAGGGAATGTGATCACTGTCTGTTTTGTTGCTTTTCCTGTGTAACAAATAACAATGAAACAAACCTCCAAAAGATTTGCCTGACTTTGCTAGAGGAAATACATTTAAGGAGCACAAAGTTATAATTTACAGCAAAATGAATCAACAAATGAAGCGTCTTTATAGGCCCTTTTTTCCCTTTTGGTGCAAATAAATAAGGCACATGACAAGTACCCATATTCAGATCACAAGATTAAAAAGCACAGCTGCTTCAAACTTATTTCTTGATCATCTATTCAGTCTATACAGAGGTGGGAAACTCATCTAATCTGAAGCTGATCAAGAATTCAATGCATACATCATCAGTCTAAAAGATTCTTTGATATTTTTTATAAAGATTGATCTGGCTCCAGTTCCTTGTAGTGTTTTGTCACCTTAAAGATGAACTCTTCTCTAAAACAAAGTTAAGTGTCCTCCACACACAAACACAAAATTCTGATAGAAACTATTAATGTACAGAATTACAGCGGGAATTCCAGGAAAAATAAGCCAAACCAAAACATTTTCTCTTTTATTGAGAAAAAGGAGAAATTGAGCTGAGCTCAAGGTGAATTCCACAGGACTTGTAAATTGTTGTGTACCTGAGCTCAGCTTTAACCGAGGCAAACCCGAGGGATGGACAGAGCTCACTGGAAGCCCAAGGCAAGAGAACACCAACAGTTTAGAGAGACCATAAAAAAACCAATCCTCTGCAGATTTGGGAAATGGGGAAGTAAGATGAATGCAGTCCATCCCAGTTGTGAAAAAAAAGAAAGAAAAACTGAAAGCTGTGTCCAAGAGATTGATGGCAATACTGAAAAAAACAACTATTCTAATTCTGAGATAATGATGAAATTATAAAGTACAGAACAGTAATTTGGAAGGCGGATCAATAACTGTGGTGTTTGCAGATTCAGACACACAACCCAATGAAACCAATACAGATGGGGAAGAGCCCAGATAAGGTACCTGTGCCTTGCGCTTCCACCTGCACCTACTTCACAATTTGCAATGGTCCAAAGACAAAATGATGCTGTCCTGATGGGAATCTGCTCTTTTCGAATTTGGCCTCAGAACTTGTCTAGTCTGGTGTGCCTCCTTTGCCCCTACATCATTCACAGAATGTGAAGTTAGCAACTGTATTTTCTTTTATGCATAATTCTGATTTCATTTTAATTAGTTTCTCACCTAGCAATTAACAACTAGCCAGTGCATTACCGTATAAAATTGCGTACTGGCCTACTCACTACAGTACTGGTCTTTAAATTAAGCTCAAAGATGAACCCTATATTGGGTTTGCTGATTTATGAAAGTTACTCTAGAACCATAAGAAAAGAGTAGTAGGATAGGCCATTAGGGACTAGGGAGGAGGCAGACCAGAAAATCAGTTTTTTTCAATTCAAATCAAGAGGTGAGCAAGGGCTCATGTGAACATACATATTTGATATTTTGAGTTGAAGTGCCCAGAAAAATTGATGTATGGAATTCATCAATCATGAATCATCAGAAGATTCCACCTTTCATTTTTCCTTTTATGGGGAAAGAAAGAATAAATAAAGGAAAATATACATGTGAAAAGGCTGGTAAGTGCTTGGTGATTGTCAAATGTCAAGTAGTAGAGCAGCTCTGGATTGTTTAAAGAGTTTTGACCCAAAGCTTTTTTTGACTGCATTATAAAACATGTCCATAATCCAAATTTCAATCCACATTCAAAGTTATATGTGCTATGACAGTCTTGTTTAGTCTCTGTAGATTGATTAATGAACAGGATTAACTTTGACGCACCCAGCATGTAATTCAGGCAACTCTAAAAGATACCAGGTGAAAACAGGTATCTGCAATAAAACATATACCCAGAGACAGCGAACCCTTTCTGAACTGCACAGAAAGGCAGAAACTATTTACAAATTGGGGGGAAATGGTTTTACTTGCTTGCAGTTGGCCATTTGCCAATGTCCCAGTTTAAGCTTTCAAAGACCAGGCAAAACCAATAGCAATGCACATGGTGATGTTTTTTTTTGCTATAGCTTTATAATCAATAATCCTAAAAACCTGAAGCAGATCAACAGCATCAAAGTCGCTAAGCACAGTTGAGGCTCTTAAATTGATGCAAGGTAATAGTGAATACTACCTTAAAGCATTTCAGACAACTTAATTCTCACTATTTTATTTTTAGCCTCATACCTGGGAAGAAATCATAGATGAACACAAATCCACTCTAACCTCTGTGTTTTCCCTGCAATTTCAATATGCATAGAGGAAATAGAAGACAAACATATTTCAATAAAACATACAGATTACTGATTAGTTAAGCCACAATATAAGAGAATGACCCTTAGATCATGACTTTCAACACCATCAAACTACCAAAAGCACAACAACTGAAGCTGCTTTAATTTTCATAATCAGGCAGTAAGAGGAACAATGAAACTATTTGAGTAAATGCTAGGATATATGGAGATTAGATAGCATCAAAAGTTTCATATCATTTGGAAGCTCTTTCAGTTTGAACTGCAATAAACACCAGAAGAACAATGAAACTATTCGAGTATTCTCCCTAAAGTTAGCAAAAGTTCCTACATACTGTAAAGTAGGTTGCGAGTACGCAGCTTGAGGCTAATGTCATAATGCCTAATACTACAAGGACTCAATGTTCTATACTTCTAGTTCTATTTATACATGTAGAAGTCAATGAAAAACACTTCTGCTAGACTATTAGTGCAATCACGTATCCACAAAACACGAATAGAACATCAGCATTTATGCAACAAGAACTACAAATCTTCATCATTTGAAGGCATCTCCAAGAAAATTTCCCCATCCTTCTCAACAAAGTGCATATCATCAGCTTCCGGATGGTTCTCATATTCAGCTCTTGCGTATTCTTCTGATACGAACCCAAACTTTTCCTCACCCTGATCAAAATTGGCTTCACCGTCTACACATCCATTGCCTATGGCATCACTCAAATTTGCACTTTTGTTCATCTGAAATACTTTCCCTCTATGCATAAGCTGGTTGCCATTCAGATTCACAGCAACATGTGGTCCAGCCCCTTGCACACTCCCATTCCCCTGAATCCCACATTCAATCTGCTCCACTCCGTACTGCATAGGTGCTTCAGAATCCTCACTGTCATCTGAAATCTCAACAAAATCCGTATCAGCATCCAAAGCCTTCCTCTTGGCAGGCGTTTTCTCCTCAGGCAAACCAAACAAGCCAACAAATGGCGACCATGAAGCAAACATTCCCCCGTTCCTAGCGCCTTCCATGTGTGAAAACCCTAACGGAAAACAGCCAAAGCCGCTACAGGGCCGGTCCTTATTCGACCCTACAGAAGTCGGAATCGAAATGGACACCCCTTGGAACACCCTCCTACAACTAGCATTTTGACACCTCAAGCAATAACCCTCAAAAACCCTAGCATACTCGTACAAAAAGTAGCAGTACGGACAGAACGTCCAAAAGCTCCCACTTTCCTCCCCACCACGGCTCTCCGCTACAAGCCCCGCCATAAGCTGGGAGTCGAGCTCGGATTTCTTGTCAGAATTCCCTAGCAGATTCCACGCCTTCCAAGCAGACCTCATAGCCTCATCGGCCGGGGGAAATGTCGATCTCACGGGGTCCAAAAGCAGAAGGAGACATTTGAATTTAGATCTAATTAGGTTAATGTCACCGCAGAAGGTGTCGACGCCGAGGACAGAGTAAGAGTTGGAACCTAGGGTTTCGAAAGCGGCGGAGAGGACGTCGGAGACTGCGACGATTCGTTGCGCGCGGAGGCGAAGGTCCTGGTCGCCGTTTCCACTGGCAATGCAATGGAGGGATTCGAGGGCGTATTGGCTGCTGAGAGAGTAGTTGCGGAGGCGGAGGTGGAACTCGGCGAGCTGAAGGAGCTCCAACGAGGAGAGAGTGTGCGTTTCTTCTTCGGATTCCATCTCGTCAATGTCGAATTCCGTCGTCCGGAGAGGGAGAGAACGAGCGATCAAGATTTCTGGTCTCCGATTCGCATCGAAGGCTTCGGAGGAGAGAGAGAGTGGGGGGTGGGAGGGAGGAGATGTGTGGCGGTTTCCGTTTCTTCACACAGCTCTCGTTCTTTTAATTGGACGTAAATGCCCCTGCGGGTTTGTGGGGGCAAATTGGGCAATTGGAAGAAGGGGGAGGGTATAAATGGACAACTGAAATTTTGGAGTGCACTAGAAAATTCTATTCCTTTTCGCGCCTTGTACAACCGACGTCGTTTTACCTCGGCAAAAAGCTTTGTTTGCTTTCACTATATCATTATTGTTTGATTAGGGTTGTTATTGGAGACGAACTAGCCGAGTATTACATGTTCATATTCAGTTTATTTAGGATATGAATGAGCTAGAGCCGAGTTTAAATTTTGACTTAAGCTTAAAAATGTGCTCATACTCGGCTCGTTTAGGAAATGAACGAGCTCGAGCCGAACTTTTTTCGAGCTTTAAACCGTTCTACTTGCTCATAAAATAGTAACATAAAGGAAATGCTAAAACTTTCATAAAATTCGAGCTTAATTCGAACAAACCGAGCTTTGGACTGAGCTTAAAAATGTGCTCACATTCGACTCGTTTAGAAAATGAACAAGCTCGAAAAGAGTTTTTATCGAGTCGAACTCGGCTCATATAACACGCCTATGTTTGATACAAGTTTTGGGGATTTTATGAAAACTTTTGGATGTTTTCTAACTTCTATATAATCTTTTTTTTTTGGCTCAATTTATTTTAAGAACAATTCGTGATAATCTTATGAAAAGTTTATTATATCATTCCTCCCTGGCTCCCTCCATGTATTCCTTATCCATTTTAGCAATTAGTTTTCATTAGAGTACTCGTCGATAAGCTAATGCGACAAAATACAGTACACTATTATTTTACTCCCTCCGTTCGGAAATATAAGATCTTTTACTTTTTGGCACGTAGGTTAAGGAGCTAAATACTATATAAAATATTAATTTTTTTAAAATTAATTTTTTACAATATAGCACTTTTTATTAATAAGTATTAAAATGTAAAAAAATAATTTTAAAAAAATCAATATTTTATATAGTATTTAGCTCCTTAAACTACGTACCGAAAAGTAATTGATCTTACATATTTGAACGGAGGGAGTACATTAGAAGAAAATAAAAACCCTTATTTTAACCATCATTTTATTAAGCTTCTCATAAGTTTCGTTCATCCAATCAGACTGAACAACTTCAACCACCAAATAAGCTTATACATTACCAAATATCATAATTTCATCAATTGATTTGATCGTTCCTAAAACTTATTTTCCTTTGGAGAAAAAAGGTTACTCATCAATTAAGTTACCATTGAGGTTGAGGTGCTTTGTTATAAGCAATTGAGATACATTGGATTCTTGGAGGGTGTTTGGGTCGACTTTTATAGGCTTTATACTCGAATGTACAACTTTCTGTTATCAAGATGCCTAATATGAACGAGAAAATATCAAATGTATTCATCATGACTCCATAACTGCGTAAGTGGTAACTAGCAAATGAAAACTCAGATCACCATTAAACCGAATTTGGAAGTTTTACAATCCTTAGAGTTTCTGCAGCAATGGAACTATAGTAACTGTGAACAAATCACTGTGGGAAGGTAAGAGACATAAGATACAAACACGCGAAGAGACTTCATGATTGATAACTAGCTCGCGTTGGACGCTCTTCTTAATCTCCTTTTGATTTCGAAAGGACTCTCTTCCTCTGCCCAAGCATGTACTTGTACATATGTGGACTACCTGCAATATAGCGTTGCAGGGTTAGGAATCAGCAATGGAAAAATGACGGTGTAATAGAATGGAGAGCAAAAGGTTCAGTACCTGGAACGTAGAACAAGATGCCTAAGATGCTGGCGTAGTAGTAGTCGAAGGAAAAGTTCCATTTGTTGGGCATCCTTATGCAGAACTTGTCAGATGCCTGCAAATCGAGGAGATACAATGAAGTGTATGATCAATCATACGACTTTTTGACAATTCACAATTCTATAAAAAGAAGTATAGCATGGAGCAGTTAAGATTGCAGTCGATTTCACGATAGCTGATTGCTGGCTGTATAATATTTGAAAATGACATCTCACCAACAAAAATCCAAAATGATTATGAAGATTAAGTCATAAGTTTCTCATACTTGATTTTGAGCTATAGATATTGGGATTATTGGCACCTCAAAATGTTGGAATGACACAAGGCTAAAAAGCAACTCACAATGACATTCGTTAAATTTTAACGGACGCTTTTTAACAAAGAGTTGAGACAAATGCTTGATCTTGTTCTAAAAAGAACCTCATACAATTGATATGCATCCGAAGCTTCCTTACCTTGATGTAGGGTAGGGCAAGATACGCAAGACCAACTTCACTGGTTATGCCAGTTGGATACAACAAAAGGAAGGTGCTATACCTGCATGAGTCGCATGACCAAATTCTCAATACTTCTCAACTAACACAGGAAAACAAGATTTTGGTGCAAGACAGCAGAAAAGCCTTAATTGACGCACCTTAGCCACAAGAGAAATGAAGGTGTAAAGCCAAATGCTTCTTTCACACCAAAGAAGGAATATCGAATAATCTGAAAATAAGCTGAACAAAATGAGATATTGGTACTTCAAAGGGAATAAGGCTTCAGATTAAGGGACTATTTGGTACAAAAAGAATTGAAACAGGAAGGAAAATGAAATGAATGTAGTTCATTTTTAGGTTATTATTGATTAATCATGATGGTAGTTCATTCACAGTTTCCATACAAAATTTGTTCTCATTTCCTCCATTTCACTTGTATTGGATGAGTTTCAGCATGAGGGAATCATTTCACCACTCTTTCTCTAGAATCACAAAAAATTTATCTCAATTCTTTTTCACTTATCATTTCTGTAATTTTCAATCAAATAGGCAAACTCTAGTATGTACTATGGTAATCTGCAGTCAATCCCTAGGAAAGTTCTTATTGTTATTATTTATGGAAAATGGTAAGCAAAAACCTAGAGATGGTAGTTACAGACTTACAGGAGTGTATTTCACAATTCATCTTTTCATGAAAATTGGCATGAACCATCATTGTCAGATATGTTAAACCCCATGAATGGATGATCATGAAAGAGGAATCAAAATCTAATCTTTGGTGCTGATGACACATATAATCTACACATGTTTCGAATTCACTAACAAGGCAGTAATCGAAAAAATAAAAGAAAAGGGACATTGCCACATGAACCATATGCAATTTCCCAATATATCATCAAAATGCTATCTCATTTTATCTCTAACCCTTTCAGACAAATTAATTGTAGTAATTAAGCAGGAATGAAACCAACACAACACACACCTCTGTTAAAGACCAGCTAAGTACTAAAGATGAAACAAGGAAGTGGGTTCGAATCTGCAAAAACCCAGAAGTTTTTAATCAGCAATAAATTCTCAGGATTTCAATTATTAAGCAGCTGAAATTTTGAACTGCAAGAGGAGATCTAACCTCAGGGTAACTGTACAAAATCCCCCACACCAAGAACAACCTTGAAACAATCTGGGGTAGAGTTGCTGAAATCGGAGACCTCACCAAACCTATCAAAACATTCTCCGCTAAAGATTTGAACTTTTTTTTTTGTAAAATTGAGATGTTTGGGTGAGTTGACTACAAGCTTTACTTACCTACTAGAGAATGAAAGATCTGCATTTACAAGAAAGCCAAAATTAGATCATAAAATCATAAAATCATAAAATTGGGGAAATTCAAAGTCGAAATCAAGGACTGGGAGAAGTAGGAGACCTCTAAAACGGCGGCGGATTGAGCAAGCAAGAGGGGTTTCTCGACGGCGTCGTAGACGTGTTCATAGCTACTCTCCTTTAGTGTCTTGACAGCCAAAAACAGCACTTGTGCCCTGAAGATCAAAATCCACAAAGCTCAAAAACTGGATTCACAATAACGAATTCAACTGACCAAGGTAAAGATAATCAGATAAACCGAAGCTTTGTTACCAGCCAAAGAAAACAACCCAGTTGTATACGGAGAGGTAGACGCGCCTCAGGAAGGAGAAAAACCCCGCCATTTTAGCTGAATATGGAACTCCCAAATCCAAAGTACAGAGACAGGAGTACTACAGAAACAGTGCGGAGAAATCGAAGTGGTTATTTAATACGCAGTACCGATGTTGTTTATAGCGATGGAGGAGAACGATCGAGGGAATTGATTTGTGACAGCTCGTAGGTGGGGAGATGAACTAACTAATTTAAGGCTGAGTTGAAATTGGGCTGGGCCTAGGGATTTTATGGGCCTGAAATTGAGGCCCATATGCAAATGTAGGATCTTGGGTACGGGCTTGAGATTTTTCTCTGTTGGGCTTAGCCCAAGAAGACATTGGATTTTTTTAATTAATCAATTCAAGGGAGATTAATCTATTCCTGGTTCATATTCCAAGATTACTTTGGATTAATTTTATACAAACGTGAATTTGATTGATTTCCAGCACAAAATCTGGTGAGTTGTGAGGATTTATAAAGTGCTTTTTAGCAAATCCATGGCTTTTTGGCGTGACCTTTACTCTCCTCCACAAATAACGCTTAGCACTAATCGTTGTCATGTTTATAGACAACCATTTTAGTATATCCTATTTCAAGTAGAGTTTAGAGGTCGAGATTTATGCATCTTTTTTTTCGAATATGTAACACAATACACAAAATGACACGAACAACCATGACAAAGCTAGGAATTAAGAAGAGGATTGAGGAGTAAGGAAATGATGAACCATATATGCAAAAAAAAAAAATGATATAAATTGCACTTCTTCATTATGTCTTTATCTCGCACCATATCCTTAAAAATACCCACAAAGTAGTATCATGTTTTGATAACCTCCCTTAACTTCTCATAATCGCATCTACACATGTAGTTAGATCTCTCCTTGTACATGATCGAATTACCAAAGCCTCAACTCACACATCTCATCCAAATTCAAGTCTGGTTCGAATGTGAGTTCTTGTCTGAGCTCATACCGACACAAAAATACATGTACTCAAATTTACCCGTTAAATACAAAAACATGAGCCAAAGTGATTCAGCCCGATAATGAACTCGAAACCATCTAAATTAATCGATGATGAGAATTAATATTAATCTAAACTAGACCTGTCAATCGGGTCGGGTTCGGGTCGGGTCATTTTGGGTTCCGGGTAAAACGGGTCCCGGGTATATCCGGGTTGACTCGAACCCGGGTTTGACTGAGTTTCGGGTCATTTCGGATCGATTTCGGGTTCGTCAATTTTAATTTTTTTAATAAAATTTAAAAATATATAAAATTTTAAAATTTTAAATAATTTTTTAAAAACAATTTCATGCAATTGGTAATAAGCATAGAATTGTTTTAATATTTTTTTAGAATTTTTATCTTCTTAAAAAATGTGATAAAAAATTCAAAAATCAAATACTATTGATCGGAGGGAGTATTACACAATACAAATAAATATAAAAGTTGATTTGAAAATGAAAGATCAAGTGATTGTAATTATAAAATGTAATAATATACACCACACCCTGCCCCTCTTGAGTCATAGACGTGTGACTCAAGAGGCGCAGAGTATTTTATATATAAAGTACCCTGCGCCTCTTGAGTCACACGTCTATGACTCAAGAAGGGCAGGGTCTATTTAAAAAAATAAATAAAAAATGAGATGTGTGGTGTAGATAGTAAAATTTTGGGTGTATAGAACAATGGCTTAAAAAAAATTTAAGCATATATAATTATAAATTAATCGGGTCAATCGGGTCAAAATTACCGGGTCACCGGGTCTAACCCAAATGACCTGGAAAATTATCGGGTACTTCGGGTTCGGGTCCAAAAAAATTTCCGGGTCGAAAAAACCGGGTCTTGACCCAGAATTTACCGGGCGTACGGGTCGGATTTTCCGGGTGGGGTTGTACTTTGACAGGTCTGATCTAAACCGATCATCGGCTCAACCTAGATTTGATAATAACCGATAAAAATCTGATCTAATATTTAATATGATCCCCAATTGACCCGATTCAAAGGTCGACCCAACCCAACAAGTTTCATTAATGATTTGACCTTGTCTTAATCCCGAAATGAACCTCTATAAGGTAGAGTAGGAGAAAAAAAAAACGTCATTCTCATTAAATAAAATTTGTTTGAATAAGAAATGGACACCTGTCGATATTCCAAAAATAAGAAAATCTACCTGTCGAAAGCCGTGTATGAGTGATTGAGTGTCGGTGTGATAGAATAGAATATGAATATAAATAATTAATTATTATTCTGGGATTTTATTGATTTCTAGCTGTAATGTGGAATTGGGGATGAACATGGAAAAACGGTGGAGGTTCGTCGGAAAATTAAACAAAATTTAAAGGTACTAGTCCGTATTTAATAGCGGCAGATGGGGCCATCTTTAATCGTGACACAGTTGATTCATAGAGCAAATGTTAATGGGGTCTCTGTTTACTCACATCACACCTCACCACCACACCACCCAATTGATTTTACTTTTTGGTTGTTTCAGAATTTACCCGTTAGAAAGAGGTGGGACCCTTCACTGAAAGGGACGCCCATCCTCTTTTCCCCTCCATTTTGCCCCGTTCACAATCACAATCATCCACCTCACCGATATAGTACTTGGGCTTCAATGGCTGTCAATTAATGTGCAAGCTGCTTCATCTTCATCATTTATTAACTGTTATCTAGCCCATGTGAATTGTTGTTTAGTGATTCATTCCTCCCCCTCTCCGGTTTTTTCAATCTCCTGTTCCCCCTTTTTTTGGGTTCTGGGTTTAGGGTTTGCTCTTTTCAATCGTGGGTATATATAGGTATTGATTCATATTTCAATTGAAGGTGGGTATTGATAATTTTGCTATGAGGGGTTTCAAGGTTGAACTTGTGCTGTTCAATTGGAGGTGGGGATTGATTCTTTTCATTGCTTTGGTTCATGTTTCTTCTGCTACCTTCCCTGTAAGCTCTCTCTCTCTCTAGTTCAATTTTATGATAATTGGAGGATGATGTTTGTTTGCTAAATTTGCTATGTACTATTTATGTGGGCAGGTTAGATATATGCTTTTTTATTGTTGGGGCAGGTGAGATTATGAGATGAAATATGTAAATATGTACCTTAGCTGTTTGGTAGCTTGTTAAAATTGAAGTGAATTTTTATCATGTTAGTTAGAGGATTGTGAGATATTTTCTGAATTGGTGAGATGCCATTGAGTCTATATAACCTTGACAATATCGCGTCGGTGTGATAAGAAAAAAATCCCCTATTCAGTTTGGTGAACTATGTTGCCCCCTTTACAATATGTGAACATGGGTCAATCCTAATTTTTTTTCGTTTATTTCGGTTTGTCATGCAAATGGATAGTTGGGTTCATGTACTGGATGAAGCTGAATTGCTTGATTTGTTAGGATAGTCAAGGGATTTCTTTCCAATTTTGGTCAGTGTGACTGAAACCATGCTTACTATAATACATGTTGTCTATTCATTGACCACACCAGTTGATTTGGTAATTATTTTTCAAGGTATCTAGTTTGAGGTTGAATTTTAATACTTATAATTCACTTTGACTTAGTCCAACATGTTATCTACTGGAATATAAATATTTCCATTGGCTATGCATTAATCTATTCTTCCTATTGCAGGAGTGGAATGTGGTTAAACCTAGACACTCAAATCTGCTTAAAGGTGCTTTGCAAAGTGAAAATGTAAGTTTGGTGGATCAGTGTTAGCTCTGTCGCTGAACTTTCTGGTTTCCGGTTATTCAATTCGTGTACTTTTTTTTTGTGCTGCAGTCAAATGGTGAAGAATCTAGTCTCTGGTTCCCTTTGGCTGATCAAGGATGGAGACCATGCACAGACTCTCCAGAGGCGCCCAGTAAGTTGCGAGAATCTTATATAGTTATCTTTTCGCGAAAATAGATGGAGGAAGAAATCAAGAAAATACTTTTTGGATCTTCTGCTCATGATTTTTTGTGACTTGATGTAGGAAAACCAGAAAAATCAGAGGGTTATATCCAAGTATTTCTCGATGGAGGATTGAACCAACAAAGAATGGGGGTAGGAGGAGAATATTTTCTTTATTACCTGCAATTGTTACTTGTAACCGAATGTGGCATATACAAGTTCCATTAACATTCAATGTTTCCATAGGTTTGTGATGCAGTTGCGGTTGCTAAAATTCTGAATGCAACATTGGTCATCCCACATCTTGAAGTAAATCCTGTTTGGAAGGATTCAAGGTCTTACTTGAGTAATGTAGTTTTGTCGAATCTTACGAATTTGTAGTAAATCCATTTCTGAACTGAAAATCTTTCCCTTTTGACAGCTCATTTGAAGAAATTTTTGATGTGGACCACTTTATCAGTGTACTGAAGGATGATATATCCATTGTTAAAGAGTTACCATATGAATATTCCTGGAGTACCAGAGAGTTTTATGCCACTGCCATCAGAGAGACCCGGGTAAAGATGGCACCTGTCCATGCTTCAGCAAATTGGTATACCCAAAATGTTTCGCCTATATTGCAGAGGTTTGTGCTTTTATTGCAAATCCTTTCTTATTCCATTCATTTGTGTATATTTTACCAAATATCAATCCGATAAATGTGCCCTTCAAGCACGCTTAAATCTTGTTATCTGCGAAGACTGCGATAATGTCTACTTAATGCTGTTTCCGTTTCATCAGTGTCTTAAAGTGCTGAGATCTTGCTCTTTTTTCCCCACTTGTTTTGAACCAGCTATGGCATTGCTGCAATATCCCCATTCTCTCACCGCCTAGCTTTCGACAACATGCCAAAATACATCCAGCGCCTGCGGTGCAAAGTTAATTTCGAGGCTCTTATATTTGTTCCCCATATTAGACAACTTGGGGATGCTCTAGTTACTCGCCTCCGACACCCTTCTTCCAGAGTCAGTGAATTTGATCCCAGTTACCGAGAAGACATCATTGATAAGGGAGACAGACAGAGACCTGGGAAGTTTGTTGTGTTGCACCTTCGATTTGATAAAGTATGCAACACTCTTGGTTACAAGTGCAAATTTTGGCCTAACATTCCATCTAGTCTTAACCCCTGTGCATATTATCTAGGGACAAGATTGTTTCTATTATCTCGAAAGACTGGAAGCTTTTATCACTGTTTGTTTTATCTTCAGGATATGGCTGCTCATTCAGCCTGCGACTTTGGTGGGGGCAAAGCTGAAAAACTGGCTCTAGCAAAGTATCGCCAGACAATTTGGCAAGGAAGGGTGCTGAACTCTCAGTTCACTGATGAAGAGTTGAGGAGTCAGGGACGTTGCCCGTTAACTCCTGAAGAAATTGGATTGCTTCTTTCTGCTTTGGGCTTTGACAACAGTACACGTCTCTATCTCGCTTCCCACAAGGTTCTCATATCGTTCATTCAACTCTGCGTTCAACCTTGGCTGCACTTTTGGTCTTAACAAAGATGGGTCTTCTTGAGTGGCTCCAGCTATGGTTGTATGTAATCTAAATCATTTTTTGTTGCCAGGTCTTTGGCGGTGAGGCGAGGATATCAACTCTAAGGAACCTTTTTCCGCTGATGGAAGATAAAAAGAGCCTTGCTTCTTCGGAGGAACGGGCTCTGATCAAAGGGAAGGCCTCCTTGTTGGCTGCTGTTGATTATTATGTTAGCATGCACAGTGATATATTCGTCTCTGCTTCGCCCGGGAATATGCACAATGCACTGGTGAGCTCATCCTGCTAACCAACCTAAACACCTCATTAACTAGCGGGTGTTTGTGACTGTTAGACATTTAACACCATGAGTTCTCTCTCTTTGTTTTCCATGTCAACAGGTGGGACACCGAACCTTTGAGAATCTAAAGACGATAAAACCCAGCATGGTGTTACTTGGGCAGCTGTTCCTGAACAAGAACATGACATGGGCGGAATTCAGACAGGCAGCGGTGGAGGGGCACCAGAACCGATATGGCCAACTTCGGATGAGGAAACAAAGACAATCGATTTACACATACCCGGCTCCTGACTGTATGTGTCATGTATAGAAGTTGTCATCATCAGGCTAGTCCAACTTACATCCCCTATAGTTGAAATAAAAGGCAATCTCACTCATCTGTGTGAAATTTTTTGGGATGGATCACATACATATGATTTTGGGGGTTGTCATGTCATCAGTTATGTATATTTCTCGGCATGATATATATGTAGTTAAGAGAACAACAAATCCATTGCTATTGCAAGTTATTCTTTTATATGTATTTGTTGCATTTTGTTATCACTTCATACACCTACAAAATCAATTTCTCCTTTACAAGGTGATAAACAGAAATAACATACCAATGGTTCCAAGATGACCTTTTGCTGGTGGCTGTTGGAGTGATAAAGTCTCTATATTCTCCAAAATCATCTTTTTTTTTTAACTTTCTAAAATAGAATAGCTGTTGGAGATGCTCTAAGACTTCTATTTCAGTTGTCTTTGTCAACCTTCTTAATGGTCGGAGCTCCATCTCCGTTTTCGTTTGAGTTCAGATTTGTTGCCACTTCCTTTCCCTCAACAGGAGTTGCAGATGTAGCAGGTCGGTATTCATCAACAGGAAGAGTCCTTTTCGAGCCATCCAAGGCAACCTCAAGAACTATGTTCTCTTCAACAGTTGGCCTTGGCTTAGCAGACGGAGGCTTTTCAGTCTGCGTTGGTTGCGAGCTGGCTGAAGAGGCCCTATTTGATTTTCTATCGCCGTCTTCTGACGATGAGACCTGACTTTCCATCTTAACACTTTGCTGCTGGGAGTCTCCTGAGCTTGATTTTTTGTCTGAATAAGAGCTTGTATCAGAAGCTTTCACATCTGGCTGTTTAAGTTTGCTGTCCTCAGTAGATTTTTGGGCATCAGCGCTAGAAGCTTTTGCCTTGGTACCGGCTTTAGCTGCTTCTCCAGTCTTAGATTGGGATGTAGATGTAGATTTTACTTTGAGCTTCGCATCGGCCTTAGAATCAGATATTGATGATTGCTGCCTTGAAGACGAGCCATCATCATCATCATCATCATCATCAGATTTTGGCGTTTCTGCGGTCCTAGATTGGGTTGCAGATGTTTCTTTAAGCTTTGATGGTTCTCCAAGCTTAGATTTGGATGTGGACATTCCTTTGAGATCTTGATCAAGTGCTGCGATACCAGATTTGGGTGTTTCTCCATTTGTAGTTTGGGATGCAGATTTTTCTTTGCACTTAGAATCGGTTGTTGGTTGTGGCTTGGGAGCTGGGGTACCTTGACCGGGTGCTGTGGTGCCAGATTTTTGTGTTTCTCCTGTCTCAGATTGGGATGCAGATGTTTCTTTGATCTTCCCATCTTCCGTGGAATCGGATTTTGATTGCTGCCCTGCAGCTTGGCTATCTTGAGCTCCACCTCGCGCAATGCGAGCTCTTGCAGAGCCCTCACCATTGATCTTGTAGGACGGCGGTTCAATCAGGAAGAAAGGGCGATTTGGAGGCACATGATCACGAGAAAAACCGGATTCTGAGAATGGAGTGTCCATCTCAGGATCACTGTGATGCTTCTGAATAGTCCGGATTGGAGTAGCTAGTCGAGCACCGTGATGAGTGATCACTCTGAGAAGATCCAACAGTATAGCTTCCTGTAAAAACGACAGACGACGTTGTTGATTATGCTATTGCACTATGCAACTCCTGCTAAAATGGCATTCCCTTACCTTCACGCACAGGTATTCCTCGTGGTGTGTGGTCTCCACGAAACAGGATATAAGTATCTGTTAAACAATGTCAAGTTAAAGCACTTGAAGCAATTCCACGGTGAAGTAACGCGCAAATTCTTGATAGAGTGCATTGAAACTTACAGTAAGAGCTTGATTTTCGGGGTTAATGGTGTCCAAGAATACACGTCTGTGCAGCTTTTGCTGCTCTACTTGAGGATTCTTGGCCAAGACCTTTCGCATATCAGCAACAATCGTCTGCGCAGCAAGAGTGCAAGTAAAAGGACAATAATAAAAGGCAATAGATCTGATCTGAATTCAGTTGCCTCACATTTATCTTATTGACATCCAAGTGGCTGATTGCAAGACTGGCTCTGATACGCCAGTGAGTTTTTTGACTGAGGTTTCGCACAATATTCACCGTAAACTTGTGGTTAGGAATGTAAACCGCTTCACGATCTTCACCTCTTATAAGGGTTGGCGACCACCATCCAACATCCTGGAAATTTAAGACATGTCGCAACTCGTGACTAAGATAGCCAAGCATGAAAACTGGAAAAAAGATCATAGATGCCTTTGAACAAGTGAGCTACCTCAACAGTTCCAGAAACCTCATAGCCTTCAATCTTGGTCTGAATCCATTCGTTCAGCACAAAAGGTCGTGTTGCTTGGATTATCACACTTGAAAGGAAGTTTGTAAATATCTGCAACAGGATTATTTAGGTAGCGTTGGCATCATTTTGCGTAATCAGAGTTAAGGCGTCTAGGTCTTTTGTATCGACGATAGTGAATACAACGCACCTCACGACCAGCTAATGTCAGCAACACAGTTCCAAGACCTCCGGCAGTCAGCCATTTCTTAGCAGAAAAACCAAGCAACTCCATGAATAATGAAACAGCAGCTATCCACACTGAAGTATACACAGCCTTTCCAGCAAGTTGGAATCCCATCTGTCAAAAGTAGGCAAAATTTTCAGGAAAAGCTAGTTTGAAGCTAATAGCGTAGTTAGTTGTTCTTCATCTAAGGAAATAACATCAACAAAGATGAAGAACTTGTTATTTTTCACAAATTTGTAAAACACTATGCATTCGGAATCACCCAACCACAAGGCAATCAAAGAATTTGTTCTTAAATGCTTTGAGATAAGTGTGCAAAACTAAGAACCGAAACATACACTTCCAGCATCAGGATGTTCATTTGTCTCCACAAACACTTTGTGAGCCCGTTGAACTGCACTGCATTAAAATCATCCGTCTCATGTCAGAATACTGAAACAACTGGATAAATTAGCACCTCTCTGAAATACAGCCGGTGAAGATCAAATGTGAAGGGGAAAACGAACCATGATACGCAATAGGCAAGTGCCAACACTGTTGACAGTGATCTTATAAAGGTTATAACACGTTCCTTAATAAGACCGCTCACTTTAGTAGGCATAACAACTGGATCCAGAGCTCTGAAACAAAACATCACACCATTGAACAACCATATAATAAACACATTCATCTTTTTCCTCTAGAGAAATGCACTAAAATTTGTCATTTCTGCTGTTAGAACATGTTTGTTACCACCTGCAGACAAGCATTACCCCTACCCACAGAAGAAAAGGTTGAAGATATGAAGTCAGAAGATAATGAGTATTACTGCTCCTCCAAGTAGTGTCGTCTTTCTGCAGGTTAAAGTAGTGAGGTAAATTAGGAACTAGTTACATAACACACAATACACTTTATCCACACCTAGAAACCCAAACAAGTATAAAAAACTTCATGAAGTGACAAAGGTATATGTGCATCAAGTGCTAGAGACTTACATGTAGAAACATGTTTCTGCCGGTTCGTACAAGTGGTTGTAAGCCCCAAAGGATAAACACTAAAACAGCAACTGCAAGAACCAAATTGGCAATGGAAGGACTACTAGGTAAAGGAGTAGTTGGCCTATGAAGAAGCACAAACAAGAAAGAAATCATAACTTGCATCCAGCAAATAGTTGAATAAGGGGTACTCAATCATGAACTTACCCTCTAATTGCCACAATAGCGCGATTCACGATAGGAATTTTGGTGATTGAGTAAGGAATTCTGGTGATTGAGTCAGGTAAGATAGAACAACGGCATTTGAGAACATTATGACTGTAACGGATGGAGCAAATTGGCCTCTTTATGCAATCTGAGAGACTCCGAGCCAATAAATCATGAGCCTGGAGATGTTTGGGAAATGAATCAATGATATATGAGAATGTCTAGTGTATAGGAAGAAGATGTGATATCAAAAACTGACAGAAAACCATACCGAAGGTAGCGTTGATTTATGATCAGTGGATAAACGTAACTTATCCCTTGTAATGGAGCACTGAAAAACACAGCATATGCGAAACAATTAAAGGGGGAAATTATCAAAGGAAATAATCTGGTGTAACAATTTCCATAAAGCTTGGACCTTTAACTGCTGATGAGATTTTTGGTTCCTGCAAATTCGAGAATCAGGGATGAAATGCAGCAACCTCGTAACAGCCATTCTACGGCAGAGCCAAAACAACTAAACCCTAGAATTAATGGAAGGCATAACCAGCTGCTTTTCGAGATCAGTCGAACCAAATGCCGCAACAAATTGGGATGAAAAAGGAAAAGAAATGGCGTCGTAGTTAGAGATTAATTAGGTCAACAATATGAGAAACTTGCAGGATTTGAGCTTCTTTCCCCGAAGGAAAACAGGAATCGCCGGCCAAGAGGTCGAAAAAAAGGGAGGAGGAAGGTGGGAGGGGGAGAGAAATAGGAGGGAAATCCACAGCGCGAGCGAGAGGCCGATCAATTCGTTCTATTTTTTTTGGTGGCAAAATTTTAATTTTAAAAATAGGGTAAATTATAGAAACCACCCTTAAAATTGGATTTCTTTCAATGAACCTCCCATAAGCCCTTTAATGTGTAAACAATGTTAAAAATTATATCAAATTAACACTTTATTTATCAAATTAAACCTTTTTATATTATATATTTATTAAAATATCCATCTTATATATATAGACACTTACATCTGAATCTGATACGTGATCTATTGATCATTACTAGTTATCCTTACTAACTTAATAAAATTATTATCAATATAAATGATAGTTTAACATTTATTTAGCATATTTTACACAAAAAAATGATAATGAGGTGGAAATTTGAAAGAAACAAAAATTTATGGGTGGTTTTGTAAAAATTGCTTTATTTTAAGGGTAGTTTTCTATAATTCACCCCAAAAAATAAGCAAAAATGCTATTTAAAAAAAAACGATTTGAGATAGCAGACAACATATTGTTTGGTAACTCGAGAGGCCGGCAGATCGGTAGACGGACTAACCCTTAGCAAATCACAATAAAATTGTCGAATAACGTGGAAGTCGAGAAAGATCCAAGGAAGATTGTGAATGGTGAAAACACGGGTGAGTGCAAAGACTCACATGGTGTCTCGACGTCGGGGAGACGGATAGCAATAATCCATCATCGGAAAGAACGACTCGTAGGGAAGTGCAAATCAGCGACGTTCCCCTCACCTAAATGAGGGATCTTCGAAAACCACGGACACTTCCATGATCCACTCGATCAAACAGCGCGTCGGATACTACAACATCATCTAGAACAAAACCTAGCGACGCTACACCAGAGGACATATCAAATCATGAATAAAGGATGAAGCAGACCATTCATCAAGAATTCAATTCACGCTCAAAATTTTCTATCATATGAGATGGTGCAAAGCACAATCCCCTTTTCTTATCATCTCCTTGGGCCCCAATGAACTCCATCGCATTGGGCCCCAAGGATCTTCAATGTCTCATTGGCCACCGGGAATTCTTTGGCCCCAAGGGTCTTCACCTTCTTAGCCACCAAGGCACCAAGGAGTGGAGCTGGTGGTCGAGGGCGACCGAGTATACGATTGATTGTGATGGGAGGGACCTTGCGGTGGCGCCAACCGGTGCACAAGAGCGGTTGGGTTTAGGCATTAGGTCTGTAGAGGAGGGGATTGGCGGGAAAGTGATGGGGTACGATGATGGTGACGACAGTTGAGCCACCAGCGTCGAAGCCATTAAAATCGGTGTTCAAACCCTTATTCAAGGGTTCAAACTCCTTCAAGCTTGGTACCCTGAAGGGTTGGGTTTGGTGGAGTTTAGATTTGGTGAGATTCGATACCTCGTGAAAAGAGAGTTGGTATTCAAGTGAGATAACAAAGATAAAAAAGATTCTGGTGGTGAAGAGTGGAGTAGTGCGGTGGTGTTTTTCACCCTCAAAGGAGATTTTTTTCCCACAAATGAGATTTTTTGCTTTCTAGGGAGAGGAACTCTCTCCTCTCTCTAGAGAGAGGTTTTTAATCACAAGTATAAAAGAAAATGCATTTGAATCCGTTCATCCCTCCTTTTCTCATATCCATGTTTTTTTTACAAATAATTTTGGGTGGAATGTCCACCAATCTATCACTATAAAAAGTATGTTATAGTATATATTCTCAAAATTTCATTGATTTTGGGTTGATTTGAGCCCCGAAATTGGATATTTTTTTAATGTAAAAAATATAATAAATATGAAAGTCTCAATCAATTTCGTGTTGTTTTGATTATATTTTGTTGTGTGTTGTTATTGTTCTTGTGATATGGGTGTTGTATTTGTAAGAAATAGATTGAGTGTGCCTTTGAAAGATCAAATGTAGTCAAAATTACAAGGGAGTTGAACACAAAGACAGGACTCAATAGTCTAAGCCGAGTTTATGCAATCACATTGCCAAACTTAGTCGAGCTAATGTTCCTAACTCAATGAAACTAATCGAGCAAATGTTGTAGGCTCATCCTAGATCACCGAATTCATTTCCGATTAATCGTCTACTTGAAAACTCATAAAGTTATCGAAAACCATATAATCAAGGGAATATATAAAAAGAAGACAAACTCGGCTATTGTACCACAATGCCGACGTTGCATCACTGATGGGCCTGCACCAAGGTTCCAATGACTCATCAGATTGTCGTCCTACACGACGAATACCCAATTTTACATGTTTTAAAAATTTCAAACTTTGATGTGTAGGGTTTGCTAATTCTGTGAAATTGTGATGAATGTTATGGTCAAATATGAATGTACGTTTTTTGTGTGGTTGATTGATTGTTAACAATTTACAAGGTGAAAGTTGTCGAACTTGTGGTTCCCGGTCAAGATAGGCTTATACTTTGTAGTACTTAAGGGGGCAAGATATGCTTGTGGTTTCCTCCAAGGTAATGGCCTTTTGTAAGGTGAAAGTCGTCGAACTTGTGGTTTAGATAGTACTTAAGGGGGCATGATAGGCTTAAGAACGCCAAGCTCGTGAAACCTTTTGTGCTATTTCAATAACACAATGAAAACTCGCCAACGAAATAAATAATGATTTGCACATCATCTGATATAAGTAGCTGACTAGCAGATATGGTGACAATATGCTGATGCAAGCGTCTTATAAGACCAACATATGTTCAGCAAATAGACCTGATTTTGGCCTCAGGAAATAAATCAACAATTCAGGTAGACAGAAACGAAATGTAGCCACCACTACACCAGTGTTTCTCAGTTTAACTTAACACAAACCGAATCATTTCATCCGCACATGTATAAGAAAGAAACAGAAAATGTGAACAGGAAAAACTGAAAAACAATACAGCAGTGGAGTCAAAATGTACAGCTGATACCAGATCGGAGCGAAAATGAGTTTGGCTACCATGTTTGGAGGGTTTATACACCGCCAAGGGAATTGTACAAATAAGAAGACGGCTTCAGCCATCATATGCCAGCGTAAAACAATTGCATATTTCACAACTGAGTCACCAGAGTTCTTGGAAGAATTGTTGCTGCACAAGAAGTTGAATCCACAGTGAAATTGCAATCTTTGCCATATATAGATGGGGGTGAATAAGATACACCAAAATTGACTTAAAATTCCAATTCCAATTTTCAGATACAAGTACTTGTGGTCGTCTAAGGATGAATCTAAATGTGAAATGTGAAGAGAGGATAACTGCAATTAGATTATACCAGGAATAGAACATTTAGGAAATTAAAAAGCTGCAATTGTAGGTGGAAGCAACCTTTACCTTTCCAAAAAATGGAAGGAGCCTAGGTACTGTAAGAGCTCAGAGCAGCTATAACTGATCCTGTGGTGGAAAGGGTCGAGGCCACATCTGGGTAGTCTTTCCAAGATGTTGTTACCTTGAGAGAAGGGTAGAGCCATCTCTTCACAGAGTTGACAAAGTCATTAGGATCAAAATTAAGGATGGCTTCCCAGTCCACTTGCAAACCTTGTGGGATGCTTCCTGTGAACTCCATGTTAGCTGCGAGAAGTAATCCAAGCAGAACTACGAAACCAACTACAGCAGAGCCTCTTGATAGAGGCATGAAATTGTACCTGAAAAATGATTCCAGAATGAGCAAAAGAAATTCAAATGTCGTGTCAATCAGTTTCACTTCATCCCGTATTTTGGATTTTTATGTGGTGACACTTGAAGTAAACAAAAAAAAAAAAACTTTTCAGAATTATCTTATAGTAAGAACTAAGAAGCCTACTCGAGCAAAAGCAAGCATCTTACCAGTAGTAAGTCATCCTCAAGATAGAATCCCTCACATTTTCTAACACATTGAAATCAGTAGACCCATAGGTTTCACTGCAATATGCATTGCAAATTGCCTGCAAAATAAAAATTGGATAGCAGGCATTTAGATGAAGCAGAACCATAGCATGTGATTAAAAGGCACAATATGCTCTAAAAAGGCAATTGTATACGCTACAAAAACAAGTCATGCAGAAGTTAAGATGACAAGCTATTAATCAAAGATAAATAGCTAACACAGATTAAGCATCTTCTCTTAGTGCAGAAAATTAGCCAGATGCCTAGTAGAATAGTAGTAGCTGTATGCAGTTATTAGAAAATGATCAAAAACAACGAAAGCCTGTCATGCATTTGTGCCATTGGACAATGACATGTACTTTATATGGCGCTTTGGTTTCTAATTTTATTAGGATACTACTTATACTGTACAAGTGCAGTCAAGATAGTGGTTTTCAGTTTCAAAGAAAGTAAGATTATTTTGTTCAAGTCAAAACAAGGACCAACTGTGATACAAATAAAGTGGGAGGTAAATGATGAGAGATGAACAATTAAACAATTTCATACAATATACTGCAAAAAGCTGTAGCTAAAAGGGAACCACAACAAAGGCCCAATTGCAAGAACATCTAAATCCAGTCAATACCTCCCACGCCATTGCCATTTCTGTATCGAATTCATCCCATCTAGCAGGTGTACACGGTGTTCTTATTGCAAAGTCAAATCCCTGCTCTCCCCTGAAAAGAAGTTCACAGCATCAGTAGCAAACATGGAGGCAGATAAATGTAATCCACAAGGAAAATGTGGAATAAGTGAGGAGTACGTTTTCAATAGTGTGATTCTGGTCCCCTCGAGCTGCTTCCTGCAGAGTGAAAAGTTGCAGGAGATTGCAAGTCAGTTCAGGAACAAGAGTTTCAATTACATTTGAATCAGTCACTCAATGTCTTACACAAACAAAAATAGAAGCAAGTAATCTAGCAACATAAGATCTTTAAGAAAAGCACAATTACTCTTCAAAAGCTGAACTGGTGCACCACGTAGCCAACCAGAAATCCTCACCAACGACTTTGTACAGATCAGAACATGATTCTGCACACACAAACTGATAAGTTGAAAGAAATTAGTTCCCATGCTGATTGTTTAGGACAAAACAAAGAGTAATAGCCTGCAAATTCATTTTTCAAATTTCCATAAACTGATCTCCAGAATAACATTTTACAATGGATGATTCAATGAAATAAGAAAACCATGAGCATAATTCAACAATGATAACAGTACTATTCTGCAATGTGCGTGTGTGATGGTTGCTATTTAAATCCATGAGGAAATAGCAAGTGAAAAGCATAATACCCAATACTAAGATAAATTTCTGGTAGAGCTCACTTACATCATTCAACTTGCTACCTCCTGATAGGTCAATAATACTATCTGTCTTGCTACGCACATACTTCTTTTCTTTGATGACAATCTTAGCACCATCCAAAGTTCTAAAGCATGGAAAATATGCAGTATCAGTATCATGCCCTTAATATCCATCTAACTGCATAAATAATCAGCCATACCTCTGAAAATATGGTGAGTAACGAACAACTCTTGTTTGACCAAGAATGAGTGGAGTATGAGATCCAAATCCATTGTTGAACTCTTCACTGAAATACATAGAAGTGAAAACCTTCAAAAGAAGTCATGTAATAAATAAACACAGATCAAATCAGATGGATGTGATTCCCAGTCAAAGAAGGTTACGTTTAGAAGCACCTCTCCTCTTCTCCCCAAAGAAACAGATACAATAAATACTTGCATTTATGAAAATTCAGATGAGGATTCTAACATTTTTATTTGGCTCATGTTGTGTTGCAATGCAATCATTCTTGCAACCATGCTTGCTTACATGAGAGAAAATAAGTGATGAATTCAACACATAAAGAGAATAAATTATTTTGGATGAGATAGAGGAGATATTGGTTTGATAAGCGAAGGGCTTTGATAAAGTGGCTAAGTACTTAAGGGGGCAAGATAGGCTTAAGAAAGAATACACACTAGATTTAGTGGAGCCTTGTTCTAAAAGTGAAGTAAAAAATCCATATATGAAAATATAGCTTGATCCAGAGTAACTCGAGTTTTAATTGGAGTTAGAATCAGAAGGCTAGCAAGACATGAAAATCAAAAAAATCAAGCAAGTTTTTTTGGAGTGAGCCACAAGGTCGAATAATATTTTGCAAATCTGAGTTTCAGCTGACCAAAGAGCAAGAGGGGTCATGTAACAGTCATTGCTATTTGTGTTAATGAGCGTTCCTGTTTGTTGGGATGCACTTCTACAGTCAGTGCCTGGATCACTATTCACCATCCGATTTTTATGTATGTAATGATAAAAAAAAAGTATTTAGGAGTTAATCGTGACTCAAAATTTACCCCAGCTTATTGATCCATACAACAGGATCACAAGGTTCTGAGATTTGCCTCCACTTGACAGCCAATGAATAGACGTCTTGCCATGACAGCAGAGAACGGCTAGAAGACTTTTCTTCTGAACCCCCATAAGAAGTAGATGTTTCAGACGGGCTGCTTGTACTACAACCAGGCCCACCTCGGTTTTGGCTAAGAAAATTTGCATTTTCCTTTCTGCGGGATCTCCTGCCATGCTTTGGTGCACCCTTGCTGGCATGTTTCAATTCCGCTTGCAAAGAACGCCAAGCTCGTGAAACCTTTTGTGCTATTTCAATAACAGCCAATCCCGCCATTCGATGCTGAGATTGGGACAAGTTTAAAGTCATAAGCACATAAATTGAAAAAGGCAATTATATCAGAAGTTTTTAGTAATATTAGACTTATTGAAGATTATTCTTAGATAAGCTATTCCAAGCTAACAAGGCCATCTGAAGCTACATAAGAAAAACTCGAGGCCAATGCCTAGCCAGATTTAGAAAGTATTCACTGCTATATTGATTAGGTCCAAGAGAATACTAAAACAACAAGCAGTCTTTTGAGAAAAACGAGCAACATAAATGAGCAAACCACTCTTAGGAGCTAATCCTCAGTTTCCTACAAAGTTGATGAACAAAGCTAACCCAGATTTTTCAACATCTCCAGCCAATACTGAAGCTTACAGATTTAAAAAGCAATATTATAGTCTCTAGATTTCCCCAAGTCCAGCTGAAAAATACAGGGAAAAATAGAAAAAAGACACATTATTGATTAATCTGATTCTGAATGTTTTTTGAAATTAAAAGGATATCATATCTGAACAATAAAAATAAAATAAAATAAAATAAATAAAAACAGAGTGGGCTGGAAATGCGAAAATAGACATAACAATGCCTTAGTTGAAGCTTACAGATTATTTAAAAAAAAAAAAAAGAGTTACAGCTTATGGGATTTCAACTTGGAAATATTTTTATCACCACTAATTTTTGACAGTTTCACAAACACCAATAGATGGATTAGTGACAAGATTTTATTATCCTCACAGACATCAAGTCACACACGTTTCTTGTATGTTGAGAACCAGAAACTTGTCTGAACTCGCTCTGATAAGAGCAGATATCCGCGTAAGATTAGAATGAAAAGATCATTATTAGCATGCAAACTTAAACACAAATCACTCCAATGAGTAATTTATTCTAAAAGATATGACTGAAAAGAATATCCAACGAAAGTGCATAAGCCCTATGTAACTGCATTATAAAACTAGTAGAAGAGTGATGAAACAATAAGCAAAGGATTATGCGAAACACTCATTTTATGGAAATCAGAAGTATTTCCATGTAAAGTCACCTGACGCTTATTGTGTAGGAACCCTGGAGAATCATATTGGATCTTTTTCCCAATAGAATCAGCTACTTGAAGTAGAGCATTTTTCTGTTTTGACATGGCAATGTCTTGCTTTTTGAGTTTGCCCTTCCTTAGAGATTCGCGCAATGGAGGTTGGCGATAAACCTTTTCACATACTTCTTTTGGATGTAGCCTTTTGCACCAATACTCCTGAATTAGATATTAAGGCAGAAGATGAGCAATTTTCTATAAGCATGCTTTAAACACAGTTAGATTTGTCAGAATATAGAAAAGGAACTGAACAGCTATGCAGCTGAAACTCTTCAAAGAGAATCCTAAAATAAAGCATGAATAAAAACAGCTTGTCAGTAAAAAAAAATCGGGTGAGAAAGGACAAACCAGATATGAAGTTGAGAAGCCAAATCACTCTCAAAATGTCCTTAACTCCTTGTATCCCAACAAACTTGACATTTGAATGAAAATTTCTTACCAAGAAGACTTAGATACCCTTGTTAAAGGTTTCCTTCAAATTAAAAATATTTTAATATATGAAACGAAAATTTAATACCCCCTTCAATCTAAAATAGATAATTGTTTAGACGATAAATTTTGCTCAAGAATTGGTGGTTTTTAGATTTTCTAGGTAGCGGAATGCAATAATTTGTATTGATATGTGTGTTGTTGACATTTTAAAATCTTTTGATTAGTTAAAATGTGTATTTGATATTAAAAAATACTAATAAAATTTATTAAAAGAGAGTATTAGGAATGAAATTCTTTAAAATTATGAGTTAATAAGATAAAATATACAGAGTACTAATTACCTTTAGATTGTAAAATTTATTAAAAGTGGTATCTTCCCTTTTTCATCTTATCAAAGATGTTATAGAGTTTTGAGGGGAGAATGACAACTAAGGAACTTTGAGGTGTACATGGATGAACATTAGTTTCTCAAAAGAAATAACTTGAAGCATTTAGCCAAGGATGGAATTTTTCAAAAATCTATTCAAGCATACACACCACAAAATGAAGTGCGGGGGTAAAATCAGTTGTTATATTACCTTAAAGAAAGGATCAATATCACCATCAAGGTCAAACAAGCAAAATTCACTGCTGAGTTTTGAGGCAGTGTACAGAGCTATCTCTTTCTGCATAGGAAGCAGGGACAAAAAGAAATATATAAATGCTAAATAAACAGGCCTGTAAATGAAGGTATGTCTCAAATATGTCAATCAAATATGACAGTTGTATTGGAGTATAACTAATGCAGCGTGCATTTAAACTACATACATTAACATAAATAAGAGCATTACATCTGATTGATACAAACCAAAAATCTGAAGATAACCAATAATCAGTCATCCACACCAAGCATAAAACAAATTAAGGGGACAAAACACCAAGCATGGATGATAATAAGTTCAATCAGCTAACCAATGTTAAACATAAACCATAAAGATTAACTGCACGCCATACTCCACAAAAGCAGTCTAAATTGATAATGAAGTTCTACATTCTTTTATAATTGGTTGCAGACTTGTGGTACAGATTCCTAGCAGCAATCAACAAATACCTGATAGAATGCGAGGCATTGGAGAACAAACTTGTCCATGGATTCGAGTTCCAAATCTAAGGCAGCATCATAATCCTTGACCTATCATTTCATCAACGATCAAATAAAAATACATTGAGATCCTAAACCAAGGAACACGAGAAAAAAAGGGAGCAGAAGTTCTAAATACCGCTTCTTTGAACTCTCCAATAGCATGGTGGCAAGACGCTCTAAGATACAAACACTCCACATTTGAGCTATCAATACTAAGCGCTGTAGATAAATCTTTAATGGCATTCCTGATTCACTCAATTGCACAAATTTAAGTTAAAAATAATAAATATGAATTTTCAAAGCTGAAAAAAAAATGTAGTATTGTGAAGTCTATGCATGGAATTCATAATGGAAAATCCATTACAAATATGTATAGCCCCTCTTTATGATTATCCAATTTGTATTGTCCCTCTAGGTACCACAGCTGAAGCTAACAAGTGAACGTCAACCTTCTCAAAGGGATGACAAGACACAACCTACCAAGTGAATAAGCGAGGCAGTAATACCAATGGCACTATGACATTTCTCAGAAATGGCTTTGTAAAAGCTCAAATATTAATATGCTAAAAAAATCCTAACAAAGAAATTTGCATGTGCCCCCCCCCCCCCCAATGAGACAAAATACATATAATTATACGAAACGCCAACTAATGGGCAAGATCATCAATAATACCTGTGATCTCCCATCCCATGATTAAGCAGTCCTCGCATGTAGTATGCTTTGGAAAACCTATGTTGGATATCACAAAGAGACAAAAAGTAAATGGATGTGCCTTTAAAAATCAAGATTAATTTCAAAAGTGTATTCCAATGCAATCTTACACATATATCTTCTAGTCTGGTTTTCTTTCAAATGGTATATGTATTTAAGGGATGCAAGGATATCCCATATTCCAGGAATGTACAGAACGTATTCACAAATATACAAGGGTTTTCATGTCCTAAGAAATGCTAATCATTCTCTGTAGTGATTTGCATAATAAGCCAGATCAGTGTACCTGCTGTCAATTAATAGTACTTGATTAATGCATTCAAAAGCCTTAGTTGTGATTGCCAGATCTTGATAAAGCTGCAAGGTGCAACAGAAAGCAACACAACATTTGCACGCTGAATCAGAAACCATTATAATATAAAGTTCTTCACTTACGTTTAGCATCTAGAAGCGCATATTTTAAGAGGGATTGTTTAATAGTAAAAAAGATAAATAGCATCATGTGGGAGACATTGTTTAATAAGCAAAAAGGAGTTATATAAAGTAGAAGAGAATGTTTGCCTACAACACAAATATCACCAATTTTAAAAGGGATAAAAGATATTGTTTCCTTAAGCAGCAGCTACAAGCTCATGTAAGCAAGACCCCAGTTTCTAATGTTTTGGGAACTTAAAAAAAGAAAAAAAAAACCAAGGATTGTGTGCATAAACCCTAAGGGCTAGTGCATTACAAAAAAAAAAGTAAAACCATCTTGTTTCGAAAAAGTTCTCTAAATATGGGAGTGTTAATGTGCGCCCAATGCTCATGGTACTAGAGGTACTATTTTATTGCTACCTGGGTCAAATGAGTCCAGGCTTCAATGAAATCACGATCAAGCTGAAGAGCTTTCATATGTGCGTCCTCAGCTTCCTTGTATTTACCGATAGATGACAAAGCAAGGCCCTAACACAAGATTAAAAATATACAATCAATACAACAGAGATATAGGAACAAGATATAACGATAGATATGCTACCTTCTAATCTTCTGGTAGTATATATATAAAAAAAAGGACTAACCAGATAAGTAAATGCAGATTTGTTCACTCTATCCTGTCTAACACATGCAGAAAGATCTTGCACAGCAGCACCAAAATCCTTGAACTTGAAGCTAACAATTCCTGCAAGAAATGCAAGTAAGAGCATTTACATGTTAAGAAAACTCAAAAGGATTTTACTTTCATAACCACGGAACTGAACAAAAAGAAAAAGATAAAAGGATATAAGCACTAAAGAGATATTTAGGGCCTGTTTGACAAAACAAGATTAAGTTTAAGCACAAGTTAAAGATGAAGTTCAAGTCTTTCATGTGACTGAATATTGAGATTATAATTTTTTTAATACAAGTGAAGGTCTAATGAGTTTTTTGGTATTTGAAGATTTGTAGATAGTTTAAAGGGTGGAAATTGCAAAACTCCCCCGAAAACATTTTTTATTTGTTGTCATCCTCTTCACCGAATAAATCCCATCCAGCTGCATAATGGTACAAAGACTTTAACATCTACTCCTGAAGGTTGGGAAGTTGTGGGAAGTACAAATTATGACAAAATTGCTAGTGAGATGCCTTCAAAGGTTCCAAGAAAGAATGCATTCAAACCAGATGGTCCTGAATGCAACAACAGGATCCCAAACTTCATCACCCGCTTCATAAGCCAATTCAAGTACCCCATCCACATTTAAGCTCGTAACGGGTGCCCTCAACTCATTCCTCAGCCCCATCAAGAACTCTTTAAGCACTGGCTCGACTCGAGTGATGCAACAAGCGCCCTGGCCTGGTGGCACAACCTCAAGAGTCGCCAGGGATGTCCTTGAGTCAGAATCCTGGGTGACGGGGCATTCGAGCACTGGACCTGGGCATCGGTGTGCCAGAGGAGCCCGCTGGTGATTGTGAGTGGAGCTGAGGAAGGCGATCTTTAGGTTGGAAAGGCAGAGGAGACGGGCTAGCCTTAACATTGGGTTCACATGTCCTTGGACTGGGAATGGAAAGATGAGCACAAGGGGGGCAGCTTAATCCTATTTAGGGGATTTTTATTTGTGCTTTGCAAACTGAGGTGAAGGGGGGTTTTAGTATGAATTCAAAGGCTAATAAAAGCTTGATGCAGGAAAGAGATAAAAAATGGTGGAACTCTAGGGGTTTAGATGAGTGGGGTTAATAGGGGAATACAATTCTATAAACTGCCCTATAAACTCTAGAATCTTGGGGGGTGGAGATACCAAAATGGAGTTATGAACTCTTCTACAAACTCCCCCATAAGTTGAATAATCGGAAAAAATTAACAATGCCAAGCACCCTTCTACTAATGAATAGTAAAACTCAAAAATAAACCCCCCATAAACTCCTACATATACCATACCAAACATGCTCTTAGATTATGTAGACAACACATGTTACATAATCAAAGGGCATATGTGTTTCTACATGATGTTTAAACTCAAAATTTCAGGCAGAGCTAATGAGTGAATTGTATAAAAAGTTAAATGATTATGAATCTGAAAGGGCAGAGGGGGAACTTTATACAATAAATTGGGATGGATTTGCAGAAAACGAATAAGCAGGATTTTAAGGGATACAAATCGATTCCATACACAATGAAATTTGGTCCTAGAGCAATAACATCTAAAAAAGTGTAATTCCAACGGTTTTAGGTGTGGGAAAACTCAAGTAGATAAATCTAGCACAAACTTACATGGTACAGAAATGTTGTACTTACCCCTTTCATGTAATATATCTGCTGAGTCTGGTTCAAACTCCATCGCCTTTGACAAGTCTTCAATTGCCTATATAAAGAAAATTTGGCATTCATATATCAAATCTGAGCTTTCAAAATCTAACTTATTTGATTCAATCAATATGACACACAGTATCTCCAGAACAATCATTTATTGTGATGCCATAGTAGTTGGGCCTAACTATTCAGGAAAAAGAGATTGACAAATCTCCAAATTTATATAGCACATGAAAGAGTTCAAATTAAGGTTAACAAACTATCATTTTATGAATTGCCTCGCGTAAAACAGCTATGCCAACGAAATAAATATTGACTTTTATAGATTTCTAGGAAGGGATAATTGGTGAAAACTCGCCCTAGTCCACAAAATTTGTCAACAAAAACAGACTTGAGATATCCAAGGTATATAACTCATACCCCAGCAAAATTTCCTAAGGCAGCACGTGCTTGTCCTCGTCGTTTCCATGCCTCACCAGCTGATGGATCCACCTTTACAGCCTGAAAAAGTTTTTTTTTTTTTAATGCATACTACCATGCAAAGAGGAATTTGCAAATTCATGTGTATAATGCAGTTTCATTTCATACTTTTGTAAAATCGGAAATTGCAGCCTCAAGCTCCCGTTGGAAAGCATGAGCTGTCCCTCTGCCAATCAAAGCTTCAGGGTACTCAGGATCTTCTTTCAGTATCTGCAACGACATCCCCATACATTAAAATAAGGCTCCATAAGCATATATCTGGACTCATTTGCCCCCCCACCAAAAAAAAATGGATAGAAAAAGGACCTGGTCAAAGATGGACACTGCATGTGCATACCTCCCATCATTAACCTGTAAAACATTTATTATTGACATATTACCAGACAGTTCAAAAATAATTGAAGTGATGTAAGACAGTAGTAGTATTTTGAAATCAATATGTAACCACAACTCTTGTATTAGCAAACAGGAATAACTGCATACTTCTCATATGGTGGAAGCACAATCGAGCATTATTTACGGAGTTCAGCTCATAGACTCAACAAACACAAGCACTTAACAAACCGCATTAAAAAACAGTGCAGGAACATACCTCTGCTATACCCCTGGATAGCCGGAAATCAAGATTTATGGACTTTGTCTTCGAAATCCTGGCAACACAAAACTTGTTATTCTTCTTGATCTCCTCAGTCCACTCAAATTCTTCAGAAGACTTGGTATCCGCCTTGCTAGGAAGCTTAGGGGCATCAACACTACGGCCCTGAGGGTCAGAAGTATCTTCCATTTTGCTATGTAGTTCCAGGTCCTCACTCATTTTTTCCTGTATAATACTAAACTTCCCATTCTTGCTCACTTTATTTAATGGTTTGTTTGGCAAGTGAGAATCGGACAATCGTTTGCTCTGATTCTCAGATGCATGGTCGGAATCACTACTTTCTTCGGAACCATTGCAAATTTCATGCTCACTACTACTGTGGGCATCCACAACAGTAGTAACAGATGATAGAGGAGAATCCAATGTTGAATTTTCAGAAGCAATTTGTTGTTCATCACCATGAGAAGCATTTCCGTTTTGCTTTGCATTTGCCAACAACTCCTCTAATTCCACTAGTTGCTTTATGTCAGCAGACTGATGAAGAGCATGTTCATAACCTTGCCTCCACACTAACAAAGCATCATCTCTCCTTCCCAAAGCAGAAAATGCATGGCCTGAACTGAGTTCAAATTTCAAGAGTTTAACCTAAGAGCCAATATCTTCAAATAACAGTTATAGCTTCCAACATGCAAAGCATAAATAAGGGTCAACTTATCCAATTTAGTTCAAGCTTTTGGTATCAATGCCTAGCATGTAAAAGGCCCATATAAAACTAAATGAACTTCAATAAGTTGACTGAAGAAGTTAAAATTCCATCCAGAAAAGTTACATTTAGCCCTAGTCTACTTAACATAAAGGGTGATAAAACAAGAGTAGTGATTCATTTCATTAGGCACATTAACTTGATCTCTTAAAACCGACACCTAATGTCAGTTATACCGTGCTCTGTAGGGGTATGTTGACAAGCAAGGCATACAGACTTCGCATTTACCACAAGACATTTGTTTGTGCAACTATTTTATGTTTTAAGAATTATATGGTGTTAATCTTGCTAAAATCATAATAAACAGATTGGCTATTTCTAGCAAAGCAAGTAAACTACGCAAAGGTAGGTAAACATCAAGACCAAGTGATTTGCTCCATGAATACCAATACAAATAACAACAATTCTGTTTTGACCCAAAAAAAAAAAATAACACCAAACTCAAATCTGACTTCATAAACCTCATCAGGAGAAGCACCTAAATTGATCCCCAAGCTTACAGTTCTCACCAAGTAAATTTGCGATTTCACAAAAACCAATTATATGTAAACAGCAATCCTGAACAACTTCCAATAATTATCAATTATTTTGAGGTGATCTCCAGGAGGTTGGTTGCCTATCCTAGATCTTCCTATTTCCAAAAGGATGTACGCTTGAAAAATACAAGTAAAACAAAACCCGACCTTTGAGAATGTATGCTTGGAGGATCGCAGAATCAATATCAAGTGCTCGATCACAGTCCTTGATCGCATGTTTATGGAGCTCCAATTGGCTGTAACAATAAGCTCGATTGCTGACAAACAAAACACAGAAACCAAAAGCAAGCATTGGCCATTAAAACTTCAATCAATCAATCAATTGATGAACAAAAAAAAACAGAATGCCCCAAAAATTGAAACCAAATTGAAGGCGAACGAGGAGAAACCAGAGGTCTTGGATGGAGCAGGAACGAGAGAGGAGTGAATCGAGGACGCGAATGGCCTTGGACCAATTGCGAGAGCTGCAGAGCTTGGCGAGCTCCGCTCGTTCGGTGATCGAAGACGCCATTGATGATCGCCGATGGGCGATTGGCGTAGCCGTTTCAGAAATGGGGGGGACAACTGGGCAAGGAGTTACTGTTCCGTTCAACTTGGAAAATGGAGGAGAATTCAAAACCCTAAATCTGATTTCCACTTCTCCCTCGCCATTAAAACCAAATTGCAGCCGTTACTAAAGAGACTCAAGGAAGAGAGGAGGACTCGGTGAGTGCCGCCGCTGCGCAGATCCCTTGTTCTCCGATGTTACTTGTGATCATCGGATTTTCGTCTCCTCTTCGTTGCTCACCACCACTTCGACGTCTGTCCTCCGCTTTTGGGTTTGTTTGGATTTGGAAGCACGGTTTGCCAAGGCAGGAAGACTTGTTAGTTCGGGTTCGGGTTCGGGTTCGGGTACGGGTACGGGTTCGGGTTCGGGTTCGGATTGGAAATATATGTACGTGGACTGGACCGACTGGTGGGACGGTGGTGGTCAATGGTCAATGGAGAGATGATTCTTAATCTCGGTGGAAAGGCATGTAAGAGCTTTTTTGTTTTGGGGGAGTCAGCCCTCCTTCCTAGTCCTAATCCATCACACAAGATCCTCGTCTGGAGTTCAGATGGAAAATGGAAGGGTCGTGGTTGAGGATGATTTGAAGATGTGTCACTTTGTCTGCAATCATGTTAACTTCCTTAAAGGAAAAAATATGGAAGTCCTGAATCAGCTTCGAATTAAGTGTCCACTATGATGATCTCAATTTCCCAATGATAACTCCAAACGTCATTTATAGCATTGATAACTATCAGACAATCGTATTCAACCTTGAACCTTGAAATCCCGAGCTGGCAATCCGTAATTAGATCTTGGTGAAAAGTCAAAGCATCCGTCTTAAGAGCAGACGACTCCCCGCAATGCGAACCATGACAGTAGACTATAAAGTCACGGTGATCTCACAAACCATGTAGTCTTCACACTAGAAGAGCTCACAGCCTCATCAAAATTCAATTTGAAATATCCTTTCCTATGCATCTCAATTCAAACTCGATCGAGTAAATATCCACTTTTTTTTAAAAAAATATATTAAATTTGCACGAGTATGTACACCGTGTACATATATACATTCAATCCAATCATCTATTTACATATATTGTGAATACATATTACAAACCAATTAATCAACCATTTGAGGGATGGATATATATATATATAGCTGAAAGATTAAACGATGGAGAGAGTAAAATGAGATTATATATATGATATATGATTAAATGGATGGATGGATGGATCACTTGTATTTCTTTTCCTTAACGGGGCCTCTTGGGATCCTGCTAAGGACTTTGGAGTCCAGTTTCTTGAACAACCTTCTCATGTCTCTGTTGCCTTGGGTCGCAAGATATTCCACCTCCTTCTCGTATCTTTCATACAGTACTGGTATCGTCGTCAGACATAGATAACCTTCACATACAAACAAGACACATTTAGATTCCTTGCTATATAGAGAGATGATCGATTGTTTTTCAATATATTCGTAGCACGTAGTTTACATACTTATATATGTGAAACTGAGTGCGCTCGTATAGCTACCAACAACGGATAAAATCCATAGAGAAGTCATGACCTGCGGATAAATATTGGTTGGGTACGTTAATAGAAAAAGATGCAAGTATTGATCGATCATCGAGTAGTGTTGTATGGATACTAACCATAAGAAAGGAAGGCAAGTCTTGCCCACTTGAAATCTGGTACACTCCAGCCAACAACTTGTTGATCTTCCCGGTTATGTATCTTATTGTCGATTCGGAGACTTTGAAGTCGTGCACACTCGGAGGTCGCCTAAAACGTACGTACGTACATGTCAAAAGGGCAAAATGAGTTTTTTGATATATGATCATAAGATGCTATATATGAATTAGGGCATTTATAAATTAATTAAGTAGTGTGTGTGACCTTCTGATGAAATCAGCCCCAAAGTTCCAAACAAAGAGGGTTAAGATGAGACCCATGAGGAGGTAACAAGCTAGGGTGATGAGATGATACTCGACCACTTCGAAGAGGAACCATGTAGCGGTGAACCCGGCTAGGGTTGCTGCAGACATGGTCTTGTCCCTCCACAGCAACACATCCGCCACTGTCAATACATATATCAGTTAAAGTCGGTCACAACATCTCATATTGGTCGGGATATATAAATATATATGATTGATTACCTCTTCGTCCTCCGAATGTGGAGTACATGGAGCGTTGGAGGCCGAAGAGTCTCATGGTTGATTGGGTTGAGGATGATCTCGAACGTTGTTGATGATCGTCGTCAGAATCGGAGGAGTAGATGGGCATGCTTGTTTACTTATGGTCGATAAATTAACGTTATTTGAAACGATCTCAACCTCGATCTTGATCGATCAGGTGATGGTTGAATCATGCATCAGTGTAGAGGGGGCGTACGTTGTATTTAAGATATCAATGGGCATTGATTATATAAAATTAAAAATTGCATTTGGGGTGGGTTTCATTCTAATCTTTGCAGAAAAGCAAGGTGGATTCCAAAGGAAAGGATGGCTTTTGGCAACTCTTGTAGGTTTTGGTCCACATTATCTCCTCTACAACACGTACGTTTTTCGATCTCTCAGGGTACACCAAGATTTTATTTTTCTAATTTTAAAGGTGTATTCTGAAGGCTAGTTTGAATATCGTATTTTTTTTATGACTTATAATGCACAATATTACATTATCTAAACTCATTCCAAGTGATTCATGGACACTCGATCAATCCAATTTATAAAAAGACATCAGGCTATGATAATATATATAGAGAGACTTTTTTTTATAAAAGGTTAGTTTGTGGATGTTTAATTTGTGGAGACCCTAAATTTTGCTTAAGATTTTATTAGGAGCTATTCTTCATTACCATAAGTTATGGGCACTAAGTGCAGTAATGGATTGTTGTGTGAATCTGGAAATGTGATCTAGTTGATGTGAGTTTATACAATGTACTAGATGTAGCAAGGTTTCGGCTTCGGACCAAAGAAATTATTATCCTATATTGCATTGCATCGCCATTTCTTGATGCACTACATAAAGACATGCTTTGTTGGCTTGCCTATATAGAAATTAATGTTTGGAATAGGATCGAGGAGATAAATTAAATGCTGATCAGAGCAAGTGTTTTGTGTCATTGTTTTGGGCACCCTACATAAAGATAAAGACATGCTTCCTGCTCCTATCCTATATTGCATTGCAAGGCCATTTCTTGATGCACTATGCCTTGTCTGTCGTCGTCAACACCCTGTTTGGATCTTCTATTATATTTGAATGAATGGTTCCAAATTATGTTTATGGTATGACACTGAACACTTGTTAGATTGGTGGTTCCTTCTGCTGGGACATACATGCACTTGATTTCATATATGATATATAAGAAGGGATGGTATGGGAAGATTTAAGTCATTTCGACTGTCGTGACAACAAGGGGATGGGATGGGAAGATTAAGGGCTCGTTTGTTTATATAAGAGGGGAATGGAAAGGTAAGGTATTAAATTTTACATATAAAATGTATATGATTATCATTTTTTGTGAGCTTGGAGGAGAGGGTGGGGGGATTATTAGCCCATCCTAGAGGTATTAGTTACCCTCCTTCAAATTAGGGAATAGAAGGGTAACAAATTTGTATGAAAAATGGGAGAAGAAGGGGAATGATTAGAATAGTGATCAATGAATCTTAACTTAAATATGGACTATATTCATAAGGGTAATCATTACCTTTCTCTACCAAAAAACAAACGAGGGGTAAGTCTTTTCTTCTCTTACCCTTGTTTGAAATGAAATAGTTTTGATTTCTATTTCTCTGCTGACAAGTGAAATGTTCCTGCGAGGATAGGATGATGAAGAGAGAGCAAGCTGGAGGGTCTACAGAGGCTGCTCGCAGTCTCCTTGGCTGTTCCTATGTCTGTTTTGGGTGTCGTTTCACCGACTGCAATTGCCAGACGTGCACCAGAAACGCCAGGCTCTTAGAGGAGTAATACTAATGAGTCCATCATATTATTCAAATTCACCCAATCTATTTGCTGAGCTAATGGTTGCTGCACCATTGCTACTACTTGGCATTCTCTATTCATAGACTTGGGGAATTTACAGTTCTGAATCCATTTTGCCAAATTTCCATTTAACAATCACATTCATCAATTAATTCACCACTTCAGGTTCAGTTCTTATGTTGCTGTCACAAGATTGGGATCTAGTGAAGTCACAAAACAACTCGTAGAGATTTGTTCAGCTAGAAAGTGTTTAACAAAACCTCTACAGGGAGATCTAAAGCACAGTTGCATGTGGAGTTAAAAAGATCTCAAATGTTCAAAATGGGGCAGGAAAGCAGCAGGGAATATCTATTTGGGTAATAATACAAAATCCCACATTCATAGAATCATATTACAACCACAGACAAAACTTGATAGCCCTCACATCACCTACCGAATCCGTTCAAACTTGGGTAAGAAAAACGTAAATAGCTCTAAATAAACACTAATACAAGGGCATTCAGATAGGGAGATCATCAACTGTCCTTTGTTCACCAAAACTGGACATTATATAGCCCTACATTCATCACCTGGCCTGAAATGGGTGACCTCTTCCTCTTCCTCTTCCTCCGGAACGACCTCCCCCGCGCCTGCCTCCAGGACGAGGCGGTCCTGATCCTGATCCTTGGTTGAACTGAGGCGGAGGAAGCGCTTCAGCATTTTGCTGCAAGTTTGGAGGGATATGTTGCATGTTGCTGCCCACGGCATTCTGCTGTAAGTTTGGAGGAGGATGTTGGGTGTTATTGCCGCCAGCATTCTGCTGTAAGTTTGGAGGAAATTGTTGCATGTCATTGCCGCCAGCACCCCCCTGCCCAGCAAGAAGCCCGCTGGAGAGAACTACAGAAAGCATGGAAAGCTGAGCAAGTTGCGCCTGCAAGGCCGTCGATAATGGAACTTGGTTCATTGTGTTTGGGACCATGCCTCCTGCAGGCAAAGGCGAATACAGCGGAACCATATTGTTCTGATTCGGGCCAGCAGGGTTGAATGCCGGTTGAAATGGCAGCCCTGAATTCATCATGGGAAGTTGAAATTGTTGGTGTTGTTGAATCCACGGCATCTGGAATCCATTGGCGAATTCTCCATTTTGCATTTGAAAAGGCATTCCGTTTGGCTGAGGCCCATTGGACGGGAATCCAGACTGCTGACCCGGTTGCAGGTGTCCAGAGATCATACTTGGTCCAGAATTGTAGGCAGGGCTGAACCTGGAGGAGCCAGGTTGGTTGCTGTGATCAGTTGGGTGTCTAACAGGAGATTCAACTCGCTGATTCTGATTGTTGACAGCCTGTACTGGAGGTGAATCTTGCCTTGAAGTTGAATGATCATAGTTCCTGGATTGTATGTCATTTTTTTTAAAGCTCTTGCTGCTCTTCTTGTTTCCTCCAGTTTTCATGTCGGTGTTGCTCCCTCTCTTTGACATTTTCATCATTCTCCTGTACTCAGCCTCCTTCTCGTCATCTGAAAATTCTGCTTCATCCACCTCTTCATCATTATCGCCAGATGCATCATACCCTTTCTGGTAGAGATTCCTGTTGTTGAGCACATGATCAACAAATTCCGGAACAAAGGATACCAAAATGCCTTCATGGATCCCCTCGGGTACCTCACTTTCAGAATTATACCTCACAATATAGTAAGGGTTCTTTACGGGTCCAAATATTTCATCCACTCTACCCAATGGAGATCTTTTTTCAGTCATCCATAAGATGGAGCCTTCATTTAGTGGCTTGTGCTTATCTGCCCCTTCAACAATGACTTGAGCACCTATTATCTGCCAAATGAAAATACAGGCACATAAAAATTAAACACTGAAAAAAGAGGCGGGAAACCGAGTTATAATGCTGGGTCAGTACAAATGCAACATATAACTGAAAGGGAGTATGCTCGGCAACTTTAAAAAGATCCTTTTCGAGACCAACATAGAGATAGGTCCACATTATTGTAACAGATCATTTAATTATGTGAAACTCCACTGGGCAAACCTGATTTCTGGCAAGAAATAGGGCCATAGCCGGGATTGGCTCAGAAAACTTATTCAGACCGCAGAAAAAATATCAGCCTTCAACAAATAAATTAATGGATGATGTCCAAAAGGATAAGATAACAATAAATTCTCACTAGCTTTCAACAAACTAATTTCAAATGTTGGATACAGGAAACTCATTTCCTAGCTATGCCAAACTCATTTTGTGTCTTCTATGTGGTAAAGGGATTGTGAATGATCATAAACAGAATAGGTAAGCTCAGAAGCTTGATGTGCAGGTAGTAAATCTCCTTCAAATGATTGGTGTTTGATTTAATGAAACTTTACTTTGTACAGTAATAAGAAACGAATTAAGATGAGAATATAAACATGAGTGAAAAAAAAATCCCATACTCAAAAGTGTGGCCAAATGAAAGATCACAAGCCATGCTTTCATAAACACATACCGAGGAAACAAACCCCACAGGCAACATTTGATGAGATGGTTGTAATGTGACATCCACCGGTGGTACTGGAGGGAGAACCTAAGAACATTCCAAGCACATAAAGTTAGATATAGTCATTTATTTATAAGCCAAAAAGCAAGAGATAGCATTTGGACTATAGAAGGCACAAAATGCAAAACTGCAAATCTTCATCTAGCTTTCACCTTGAAGATTGTAGCTAACTCTCTCTGCAGTAAGGGAGCAATTTGCTGAAGGATTAAATTACATTAATTTAAGTCTTTATCTTTTTATTTGTTCAAGGCTACAAATTTTCTGTTTAATGTCGTCTTACCTGTTTCAATATCCAACTTCAGTTGTTTGATTCTTGAACCCTTTAGAAAGGGTTATGTATATTGGAATTGATTAATATAAAAAAAAATAAAAAAAATAATGCACCTGCCTAGTTGAATCATTAAAGCCGTAGAAACTCGAAACAGCTAGAAGATTTCCTAATCTCCTGTATAAATTATCGTCTATTTATATAGGTGTGTGACAAAAATACTTATTAAAACTTAGCAATGAGTTCATATTGTTATCTAATCTAATTGCCTTGTGTCAAAAGTATGAAACCTATAAACACTTGAAACAAGCTATTGCTCAATTCCATATCGATTCCTGAACTTGAGAAATTTTATCTTTTTTGTTCCATTGTCTGCCTCGTTAGTTGTTGCTAATTTCAAAGTCACTAATCAGGGTGAAATTCGAATTCATTTTACTCATGTTTTGATGCAAATATACACTCCCCTAGTTTTAAACTTGCTCAGGTATTTTGCTAGAACAGTGCATCATTGAATTGCTACTATTTTTCAACATAAAGGACAAGAAGTAGAAAATGCAAAGTTAATAAGACATAGCTATCGATTAATTACTAAGCATCCATTGAGCAGGAAACAACCACCAAGAACTATGAAAAAAACAATTATGGAGGAAAAATAGAGTGATAATGATCTGAAAAACGACTTACTTTGAGCTCATTTTTCGACATAATAGGTTCTTTCACTCCACCTTCTTCGTCGTCATCTTCATCATCCATTAAAAACTCATTGAAAATATCTGCATCATTGACATCATCGTCATCATCCCCATCTTCTTCATCAGTTTCCATTATCTCACCTTCTTCAAGATCCTCTTTCACCTCCTTACTCACCTCTTTGTCCTCTCCTTCGTTTACCCCATCATCATCCTCACCACTAGATGAGGATGAAGAATCGGAACTCTCACTTTCAGACTCGGAACTGCTGCTCTCGTCTACAGGATTCAACTCCACTTCATCAACCAAACTAACTTTCCCCAATCCCTCTTCAACCACGGTATTGAAACTCACCAATTCCTCACCATCCCCACCTTTCTCCACTCGTAAATTCCCTAAACCCTCTCCAGAATCATCACCCGCGACCAACTGATCGTCAATTCCATCTAGCTGCTGCTCTGTTTTCACAAGGCACGCACCTTTCTCCATAGGCGAATTCTCTAAACCCTCACCGGAATCATCAACTGCGGCCAGCTGCTCTGTTTTCCAAAAACAGGCGCCTTTGTCCACAGGCGAATCCTCTAAACCCTCGCTTTCCTTTCTCAAACCAATAGATAGAGGGCGAGCCAACTTCGAGAGGCTACGAGCGCCGCCGAGCAGCAAGCCAGCGAGAGGGAGAGAGCAGAGCACAAGGGAGAGAGCACTGAGCACTGAGAAAGTGAGGAGTTTACCAGTTGAGAGCGAGCCAGGAAGGAGAGACTGCCAGCGCCGCCAAGCAGAGAGCCAGAGAAGAGCGAACCAGCGAGGCTGCGAGCGAGCAGGGTGAGAGCCGGATATGGTCGCCGGAACGGAGGAGAGGATCGCCGGAACAGAGGGAGGACTGGAGGAGAGGGCAGGGCGAAAATGGAGGAGAGGGAGGCGGCTAGGCTAGAGGGAAATCGGGAATTTCAGACGGGAGGAAGGGGACGATCGGACGACTAATTTAGGGGTTTTTTTTTTCAAGGGTAAATTACAGAAAACCACCCTTAAATTAGATTAGTTTTCACAAAACCACCATTAAAATAAAATTTTACAGAAAACCACCCATAAATTTATTTTTCTTTTAATGTTAAGTTTTCATATTTTCTTAAATATTTTTGGTTATTTTATTATATAATTAGGTCATATTGAATACAAAATGTAAGAATTTATCATTTTTAAAATACTTTTTACACATAAAAATGATCATGGATGATTTTTTGAAAGAAAATTAAATTTATGGGTAATTTTATATAAATTTTTATTTTAAGGATGGTTTTGTGAAAAATTACTTATTTTAAGGGCGGTTTTCTATAATTTACCCTTTTTTATTAAACAATTGGTAAAAATGCCACATCACCACATGGCTCTCAAAAACGGTCAAGTGGTCAACGTTTTCAACTTTTTTTTGCCAATGAAACGATCAACATATTTTTTTTTATCTCTAAGAAACATTTTTGAGGCATTTTTCCGGAGTTTCGGAGTTTTTCCATATCCAAAACTTGAAACCGATATGAAATGGCATTTCGGGATATTATGACATTCACAACTGCGATCGTTAAGGTTTTGATTTTGAGATGAAATTATGAGGTCTTTTTGTGCGCCGCTAATCTATCTTTCTAATTTCCTCTCTTTTGTTTGCCTATGTTACAAGAACGATATCGTTGACAAACATAACATGCGATATTTCAAGCCCTATTGTGGTCAAACGGGACATCTCCATCTCCCATCTTTGACAGCCTTCTTGGCAAGTTGACTCAACATTTTCACACATTAAGAGAAACTAGTACAGTATCCATGTCATGGTGTGTTCTTTTAATTAAATAAAAGTTTAATAATATAAAAAAATTAATATGATAAAATTTAATAAAGTATTTACAACTTTAATAAAAACTATAAAAGGCAGAATTGATAAATAAATTGTAAAAATCTTTATGTCTTTTAGAAATCTTTATTAAAAATATTTTTTCTCATTTAAATTTGTATATATAGATATAAATATTTTAGATTAATCTCATTCGTTACTAAATAAAGAAAAAATCACAGTAACTTTATTTAAAATATTTAAAAGAAGATGATTTTGATAATAAAAAAAATCTGATAGATTAAGGAGAGAATAACATGTGAAACAAAATGCTTCTCATTTAATATAATATATTTAGATATTTAGATAAATAGATATAGACATGGATATAGATTGTAAATTTATTTAGTGTTTTGAATTGAACCAATTAGTTAGAAATATAGAATATATTAAGAAAATTTTAAAAACTATTATAATTTAATTGGTTGAAAGTCCTACCATTAATTTAGTTATTACACCTCATAAAATATTTATATATAAATTATATATTCATATTGGAGTCTGGCCATTGATGATCGAATAATGACCAAACAAAGTCCATGGACCACCCATTAGCGCCTTATGATAGATTGATAGTCATGCTCGTTGTCGAACCTCACCAGGCCATGTAATAGCCTTTCGTCAAGTCCGCCGAGAGCATTTTCCCCACTGGCATCCAAAGGTCCCTAAGCCTTCTGTCTATTATGATGTACGGGATGATCAATCTCCCGAGCACCACGATGATTAGAGACGACTGCCACATCAACTCCAATACTGACATGACTTATTGCGGAATATCAATCACCGAGTCACCGGGGTGCTATCAGTACCACCCGGAAATGTCACAATGACTTTTTCCACCTCCATAAAGCTTGGAACAAAGGTCCTTCTTACATGTTTCCCCTACAACCATATCTCTCCATGAATGTACGTTGTTTGTCCGAAGAATCCTTCGGTGGCCTATTCTTAAGGGGGTGTTCTCCGTCACACGTTCCAGGTTCTCCGGTGCTCTCCGTGATATATATCTTTCACAAGATGTCATAATTATATATGAATGATCATATATTATATGGAATGCGTACTATACAAATTTCCATCTTTATGAATGATCATATATTATGGGTGTTGTTTTTTACACCCACAAAATTTACTATTTACACTCAAAATCTAAGTTTTTCTTTTTTTTTTAAATAAACCCTACGCCTCCTGAGTCATAGACGTGTGACTCAAGAGGGACAGGGTATGTATATAGAAAAAAATAGCTGCGCCTCTTGAGTCACACACCTATGACTCAAGAGGCGTAGGGTTTATTTAAAAAAAAAACAAAAACTTGGATTTTGGGTGTAAATAGTAAATTTTATGGGTGTAAATAGTAGATTTTGGGTGTAAATATGTCTAGTTCGATCGACTCAGTCGCTTTACATCCGGAACGAGTACTGTGGCTCATTAAATGGGTTGACCCTCCTACTCACAAGCGACTCCATTCTCCGAAATAGTTTAATCTATTACTCCAATTTAAGTAATCTCGATCTTCCGACTTTTAAAAAATATGTAATTATTCGAGCTTTTTCATCAGGAATCGAACATTTACATTTCAAGTGCCTTTGCTTTGATTTCACTTAATGAATTAACAATTGGCCTGTGAATCGTTTTTATTTTTATTAATTTTGCCCTAGTCCTACTAAAGTTAATTAACTAATTAATTAATCTCCTTGATCTATGGTCCTACCAAAACCCATGTACGTGAATTGTCACGGAGAGGTCTATAATGCAACAAACAAGCTTTATATAAAGTGTGAGAGAGCAAAACTAAGCAAGCCCACTAGGGCCCAAGGGCATTCTTGTCTTTCCTACGGTAAAACTCTCAAACCCTAATTTCTATTATAAAACATGAGATATGCCTCCATAGGGGAGGAGGAATCAGAACAATACTGGCTTGAGCGTCGGAGTCTCCTCCGGGGGAGACAAGCCCCACCCCGACCTCGTTTGTTCTTGTTTCACAAGCTAGGGTTCGTGTTGAGATAATCGATCTCTATCAACAATTATCATGAGCGGATTTATGCACTCACAATTGGCGCCGTCTGTGGGAACCGATCAAAAAGCACTAAGATCGGAACCCTAATGAACTAAATCGAAGAACCCAACTGTCGTCGAGGGCCAGGGGCACTGCTAGTGATCGTGCTTGCTTGCCGCCGCAAGCACCCATAATGCAATCAGAAGAACTCTAGCTTGTGAAGAGGGGTAATGGATCGACGGTGGAGCCGGTGAACCTCCATGGAGCAGGCTGGTGGAGCCGTCCCTCGACAAGATTTTCAGCCGCAGATCTCATGGCTCGGGGCACGATCGCAACAGCCTTGGAAGTTCGCACCAATCAACCAGCGTTGATGGACCCTCCCGTCGAGTTCGATCCTCCTTCTTCATCAACGCTCGACGGTCAATCTTCACCAGTGGAAATCGGGGAGTTTGGATCGGTGACCTGTGAACCCAAACACCAAGCAGCGTCGCAAGGCTTCCTGGCATCCGCCCATCTAAAGGCAAGCACGCACATGGGCCATCGAGCCGCTACCCGCCCACAATCGGTGCCGATCCGAGAGAGAGGCGGTGGATGCTACGGGCGTTCATGACGAGGGACAAGATTTCACGGCATTAAAACCAAACGGTTTGAAAAAAGGAAGAGATCATTGATTTGCTTACAAAGTTAGATCGATCAAGGTTCATTGGTCTTAATCGCAACCAGAAGCATTCCACCTACCCGACCTCGATCGCCTTTGTCATCGAGTCGCAATCGGGCAGCAGCGGCATCATCGTCCAATTCGCATTGCCCTCTCAGCATCCAAACTGCGCTCTACAAGATCGCAGGACCACGCCAAGACCACCGCGCCGCCTCTCCGGACGGGCGCCCAGTACACCGCGCCGCTGTGCAGTACCATCCCTCCTCTGGCTTGTCACGTCCACGCCATCGTCGCTGGGCCTCCATCGAGCCTCAACCGGACCATGATCGGCGTCGATAGGTCAGGCGTGCCCGCAGACGCCTTCGCCGCCGCCATCGTCTGCGATTCTAAAGTCTAAACGAGGAAGATGTAGAATTAGGGTTAACTACAAAACTGGCCCGGAGTTCTCACAAACTGCGAAATTGGCCTGATCTTTCTAAATAGTTACAACGAGCGATCCAAACTTTCAAGGTTGCAGATTTTTGTCCCTGCAGACTCCTATTTCCAATGGATCCAAAAAGAGGAGTACAACTGGCAAGGCCGCACAACATTAAAGCCCCAAGTCAAGATCAGGGAGTGCTCAAAGGCTTTTGTCTTTCTCCTTAACAAATATGGCTTTATTGTTCAATTATTTACTTAATAACTTTTGTTAAAGTATAGCGCTTTCATATGGCATAAACTAGCAAGGAGGGGCGAGGCATAATGACCACCGAGACCAAAAGCAGCGGTCATGTTCATAATTGCCACGGCGACAGGATCGCATTAATTTCATAATCGGATAAGTTCTTCTCCCTTTTGATATCATTTAGTCAACAATTACTACTTACCTCTATGGTTCAACTAGCACTTAATTTCGCTTAGTTGATTTTCAATAATTCATATGCGAAAATGGCTAGGATTCTCCTTTCTCAAACATCTAATCATAAATAGGCACATCGTAGATCTATTTCTTGATGATCTTGACAACTACTACTTATACTTTCTACTAGAAGACCTCAGTTGTGAATCTTAGCACGATAAGCAAAAGTTGCTAATTGAGTTGTAGATTCCTCTTAGTTACTCATATTACATGGTTATTACGTTCAGATGGGTAAGAACAGGAACCTTCAGTGAAGAGGAAGTCAAAGGGGTAGATGTTGAAAGGCTAAGATGAGCAGTGAACAACTCAATGACTAGTCACAGTCATTAAAAGAGGTAGTTTGCCCTAAAGCAACTCGTCGTCTCGAGCAACAAGTGACCTTATGCTACAAATGACATACAAGTGAATATGGGGGCATAACCCTCGCAACAAATCGCCAATCAAGGCCGAAAGATAGCCATTCAAGGCCAACAAATCGCCAATCAAAGACAAAAGATAAACCAATCGCCAATCAAGGCCAAAAAATCGCCACTTACGGCCAACAGTTCGCCACTTAAGGCCAATAGTCGCCAATCACAGGCCATAAGGAGTTCGTCAATAAAGACCAAAAGTAGCCAATCATAGGCCATATCGTGGAAGCCGTCAAAGGCCAATATAATCTGTCACCGTTAGGGGCAGATTTATACGCCAATGAAGGCCAATAGTCGCCATTTACAGGCCAACTAGTGGACGCCAATGAAGGCCAATAGTCGCCATTTACAGGCCAATTAGTGGACACCAATGAAGGTCTGTAGTCGCCGTTTATAGGCCAAAATCTCGGCACCAATCATGGTCAATATTATTCAACCATTGGCAATCAAGGGAGTTTACCCAACTTGTTATCCAAGTACCCATCTACAAGATCAAGGACTAACCAAGTGATCAAGAGGAAAATCCAAGTATAAGCATAAGGATTCCCGAGGATCGGAAATTATCGGCCTCCTTCACCACTGATAAGTGCTAAAGAAGCCCGAGGGGCAATTGAGAGAGCAAAACTAAGCAAGCCCACTAGGGCCCAAGGGCATTCTTGTCTTTCCTACGGTAAAACCCTCAAACCCTAATTTCTATTATAAAACATGAGATATGCCTCCATAGGGGAGGAGGAATCAGAACAATACTGACTTGAGCGTCGGAGGGTCCTCCGGGGGAGACAAGCCCCGCCCCGACCTCGTTTGTTCTTGTTTCACAGGCTAGGGTTCGTGTTGAGATAATCGATCTCTATCAACAATTATCATGAGCGGATTTATGCACTCACAAAGTGTACAATATTTAAAATTTTAAATAATTTTAAGACAACATACGTGATTTAATTTGTCTCGAATTGGAATATCATAATATGGGCCGATCGATAGGCAGGAATATTTAATTTATTTTTACGTGATTTTCTTTACTATGCAGTTTTTTTTTTTGGAGCAATCTTTACTATGAAATGAAAACGACATTTTAATCTATTGTGAAAGAGGAGTATACGTAAGAAATGACAACAATTTTAAACTATTATTTGAAGATGTATTAGTGGGAAATCCTTGCATTATTATATATAGATTAAAGCTAAAGTAAGATTGAATACCATCTGTAGTTTTGTTTAATTAGATATCTAATCCCTCACTTCAACTAGCAATTTGATCAATCATTATCATTTATTTCAATTTATTATGCTAGTTGCATGATCAGTCCTTCATTTTTTTTAATGTGATACGATCCCCACTGAAAAAAAATGGTCTTTGACATGATTTACTACTCCGATTTTTAATATAAGGCATTTGACTTTTGTACACATAATTTAAGGAGATAAAAACTATATAAAATATTAATTTTTTTAATTATTTTTTTACATTATAATACTCACTATTAATAAGTATTATAATGTAAAAAAATTTAATTCAAAAAATTAATATTGTATATAGTTTTTAGCTCCTTAAACCACGTGTACAAAAGTCAAATGTCTTATATTAAAAAACAGAGGGAGTATTAGGCAAGGGCAACCCTCTCTCTCTTTAATTTATTATGGAATCTCCATCAGCTACTCTAATAGTTAAATTTATCCAATAACATAATACCTTATTAACATATATTTAATACAAATAATCTAAGTCTATCAAATCAATTTCAATTATTCCATCGGCTATTTTACCAAACTATAAGTTACGAGACGAAGAATTGTATAATCCTTCATAATATATATGTTTAATTTATGATTAAAAAAATAAGAGTGCTAACTACTCGTTAGTGACGAATCTCCATCAGGATATCCATTTCAATGATCAGATTGTGGCTTCTTTCAACACTTTGAGCTTGATCTACTCCAATCAGTACAATACTCCTTTTTGTTTCAATTCATAATAAAAAATAAATAATTTCACAACGACATATGTGCGATTTTTTTAATTTAAATAAATTTAATAATAAAACTCGTTTATTCAATTACTTAATTTCTTCCATACTTCCGATTCTCAAATCTGAATAAATTTATACTTAATTAGTATAAATGCTAATTTCTCCTTACTCCGGTCTTACTCCTTAATCCTTGCTAGTTATTGCATATTAGTGGAAATAACATATGAAAAGCTATAATTTCTCAAATTTGAATGAATTTATACTTTATTAACAATATATGAAACAACATGTGAAAAACTAGTAAATATTAGTGGAAACAACAAAATAACATACCTTGTAACCAATCAGCACATTATTTCGAAAAGCTTACAAAGGAAATCGTAAACAAAGTCGTAAATAATCTGCAATAACAACACCAAAAAGAAGGGAAAAGACGCCAACGTTTATGAAATAACATTAACAATCTATACTATATATAGGTCCAAATCTAAAAATCTATCCATAATTATATATGTATAAAATCCAAAAATATATCTCATAAATATATCAATACTTTCAAGATATATAGGAAAATTTTATTTCTTATTGAATTCCATAAGTTGATAACTTGTACACGGCTAAGTATTATTTTTTCAATTTACCCAAAACCTTTTATCTTCTTCATATTGATAAAGTTATTGATAAATTTATTTAATTATTATGACCATACAAAGTATTATTTCAATTTCATCAAAACTTTTTATCTTCTAAAAATATTTTCATATTGATGAAGTTATTGATAAAGTTATTTAATTAGTATGTCCATGTAATATATTGATAAAGTCATTAGCTTCTAAAAATATGTTTATATATAGTGAAAATAGGTAAAATCTTATCTTATATAATAGTTTTTAAAATTAGTTAATATGAAGTATCTTCTAAAAATATATCCATATCTAATCAAATTGGGTCAAATTTTATCTTATGCACATATATATATATATAGATTTTTATCTTATGCATATATTTTAAAATTAGTAAATATCTTCTAAAAATATATCCATATTTAATCAAATTGGGTCAAATTTTATCTTAGACATATATATATATTGATTAAATAGAGTAAGAATAAAATTTTATCTTATGCATATATTGATTAATTCAAAATTTTGTAATTGATTCATACAACTACGATTGAGGAGAAGACGCCATGTGTCTCGGGCGACTTCTCCTTTATTATATACGTAGTACTCCGTATAATTGATGATTGATGAAATGATATAAAATCGGACAATGAGAGATGTACACGTGTGATTTGTTTGAACCATGAACACACGCAAGTGACTGTTACCCTCATAACACCGACACGTCAACTAATTAGAAGCCTCATCTCAAGATCCGACGGTGGGAGTTGAGTGCCCCCAAATTCCAAAGTCTCCTCCGTATAAAATCAACTTCACTTCTGACCGTCCGATTTTTCACCAGAAAGATCGAACCATCCATTCCGGAAATGATTAACAAAATATTATAAACTATAAATTCATCCTCTGCGTTGCTGGAATTATCAGATTTGATGCCTCCTCTCGACGCCCAGAGCCAGAGGTGTGTGTGTGAGAGAGAGAGAGATAGATAGAGGAGAATGAAAGCGAGGCATTCACAAATCACAACTGCCATCGCTAGGGTTTTGATTTTGGGACCAAATTCCGGCGTCTTTTTGCGCGCCGCTAATCTATCTTTCTAATTCCTCTTTTTCTGTTTGCCGGCGGTGTTTGTCGCCTCTCCGATTTCGAACTTCAGTAGAACTTGGAGTTTTAATCTTCATCTAGACAAAATTTCCTGATTTTTACTTTCTTGCTCGGAATTTTGTTATGGAGGTGTTCGTTGATGGATATGATCACGGCGAGTGATTAATTGGTGATATTTACGAACTCCATGGTTGGATACTCTTTGTTGCAGTTTCTGCTAAAATTTCCCATTTTTGCGCTGAACTCGGTGTATTTTTTTTTATTGGCTTAGTTCTTTGCTGGAGTTTAATCAGTCGCAGTTTATCTTGTATTTTTTTTTTTGCCTTTTTTGGTACTGTTTTCCTGGATTCACTTCCAACATCTTTCCTCAATTATATTCGCTGATATTTTAAGATTCAACGAAGTGAAATTGTTTCCGAGATAGTGGATTTCGCCTCACTGAAATCGCTCTATCACTGTTTTTGCTCAGTGTTAGAATTTCATTCAGAAGTTGGAACATGATATGAATTGGTCATTTGGGAGGCGAATTTGCTGAAAAGGAGTTATCTTTGACAAAATTTTGAGATTTTGGAGTGAGTTGAGTGATCCCTTTTTCTCAGAGAAGAGTTTCCTGTGCTGAGAATGGCGGTGCCGTTTCCGCGCTTTCAGTTGTGGTTCTGGGGGAAGAAAAAGGAGGAATCGGCCATTTCCGACGAGATTTCGATCAACTCTTCCTCCGATTGGGGTTTCGGTGGTATGAGAGAGCCTGAAACTGTAAAGTTTCGAGCATTTTCAGGGCCCAAGGTGGGGTCTTCACCGAGGAAGATCAAGAAGAAATGGCAGAGCAGAGAAGACAGGCGAATCGACAGGGAGCATGATATTGTCGTGGTGCCATCTGACGGCGTGTGCTTGTCGGGATCTGAATCGGACGATTCTGACTGGTCAATTGGGTGGCTGGAGCCCCATGGATCGGAATTTTTGAGCGACGATGAGACCGATGATAGCTTTGCGGTGTTGGTTCCCTGTTACAGGAATGATAGCAAGGGCTTAACTGTGGAAGGCCCGACTCATCATCTCTTGGGCGCTCTTAAGAACCTTACAGACGAGCACTTTACTGGTAAGTTGTAACAGATCGTTCTTAAGTTGGTATTTTCTCTTTTTGCTTTTTATTGCTTTCTTGATCCAAGATATTTGCTTTCTCTGGTGTCTAAAACAAACTGTATTGCGAAGAGGAAATTTGCTGGACCTGAATTTACTGGAATAATGGTGTTTATAGTACTGCTAAGGCTAAGGGTTCATTTTGATTGCTTAGTATGGTAGCCTTCCATGGTGTCGAAATATGCTTTCGGATTCCAAGATATCTTATTGAATTGTCCATTGAATGGGCATCAAAGCTCTCAAATGCTGCATTGGGTTGACGTTTGGTGATTTATAAAACAGCTTCATTAGCATGATATAGGGAAGCTACCTTCATCCAACTCTGATTGCTTGATCACAATCATATCTTTAAATGCTGCCTGTTTTTAGTTTTAGGATCTATCGAAGTTCGATCTCCACCTATTAATTTGGATTGATTTCACTTTCTATGAAGAAATCAATATGGAACTCATGATGCTTATGCTTTTTATTCCCTCATCTGATAGTTTGCTAATAGAGCTGGTGGATGGTCGCATTTGTATCAGGTTTACTTTTGGTGATTTCTAAAACAGCTTCATGGGCATGATATAGTTTTAGGATCTATCGAAGTTGGATCTCCACCTTTTAATATGGATTGATTCGACTTTCTATGAGGAAATCACTACGAAAGTCGTGATGCTTATGCTTTTTACCCTTGTCTGATAATTTTGCTAATAGAGTCAGTGGATGTCCACATTTGATCATTCGCCATGAGGGCCCATGACATCTCAACTTCTGACTTAGAACCGCATTCGTTGAGAGAAGGATACATCTATCTGAGCATGCGTCATATTTTTTTTCTCAATCTGTGATCATGTTAGAATTGAAATCTTGCATTCTCCCAAATTCTAGAGTTCAGGACACAACATTACTCTATAGTTTCCTGTCATTGATAAAGCAGTTGGCCCTTCCATTGTACGGGGCCTCGTTGGCTAGGATATTTTAGCCCCATTGCTTGCTTAATATCCTTGGTTTGTCTTTAATCTATGACATAGCTGTTATCTTTGTCATGATATTGATTTCCGACTACTGCTAAGATCTGTTGCCTTCTTGTGATGATTTGCAGATGGAAAGCATTTCATGGAGCAGTGGCTCACATCTCTTCATAACTGCTGATATCGGTTGTCTGTATGCTCTACACAGTCGACAGGAATGCTATCAAGTACAACGAGATCAGACGACTCAGAGAAGAACAGACATGAACGATTTGTGCGTGTGAGAGAAAGAGGTGGTTATCAAGTGCAATCCTTCCTAAAATCTCTGTTTATTATCTCTTCTGTTTTCGATTCACCAAATAGCTACTAGTAGAACAGTTGTTAATAGCTGGGTGATTGTAAGTTTAACTTTGTAAATAGAGTTGGAAACTAATTACTTTATTGTTAATGTTAAGGTTCTGTTCATTTGTACATTGTTTATTTGATCAAATTCCAACCAAAATAGAGAAAAATTACTGAATAAATAAAGGGTTTGACGCCTCTTTAGCGAAGTTTCCTCCAAGCCACAGAAAATGTTTTTCTGGTGACATCTATGGAGTTAAAACATTTGCTTCTCCGCTATTCTCATTTTTTCCGTTCCTGTCTCCGCCCTCCGATTCGTCGAAATATACCCATGGCAATGGCTTCCTCCTCATCTTTTCCTGCTTATTCAATCTGAGTTTTTCTCCCAACATTTGTGTTTCCTAAGAGAGGATGTTGCAAAGAGCAGCTAGCAATGCATATTCATGGTGGGTGGCAGGCCATATCAGGACCAAGCAGTCCAAATGGCTTGAACAAAACCTCCAAGGTTGGTTACCAATCATCTATCTTTTGATGAAAGCTTTTGAATCTGTGATGAAATGACAGAATGCATCTTACAGGGTTGATGAGATTATTTGATTTGTGTTATTTTTCTGGATTCAGATATGGAGGAGAAGGTAACAGCCGTGGTGAAACTCATCTCAGAGGAGGGGGATTCGTTCGCCAAGAGGGCGGAGATGTATTACAAGAAGAGACCGGAGATTGTAAGCTTCGTCGAGGAGTCATTCCGCGCATATAGAGCCTTAGCAGAGAGATATGATCACATATCAAAGGAGCTTCAGAGTGCAAACAACACCCTAGCTTCTGCCTTCCCAGAGCAGTTCCAGTTTATCATGGACGATGAAGACGAAGATTTTGAGTCAGGCGCGATGCCAAGGAAGGGATATCCAAACCTGAGCTCAAACTCGAAAACAAGCCCGAGTGTACCAAAACACTTCCCAACCAAAAACATAAAGGCAATCATTGCACTCGCCTCGAAAGCCAACAATAACAACAGCAGCCAGTCCCCTAGGAAAGGTGGGCGGAGACCGGGAAACAAGGCTGTTGAAGCACTCAGATCCGGGTTCAACAAAAGCCAAGCTGTCGATGAGATCGACAAGCTTCAGAAGACTATATTGACGAAGCAGACCGAGAAGGAGTTCACAAAGAACTCTTACGAGAGCGGGGTGGCAAAGTACATTGAGATCGAGAAGGAGATCACAGAGATGCAAGAGAAGGTGTTGGCTTTGCAGGAAGAATTCGGCGTAGGGAAGGCGATTGAGGACAATGAGGCTAGAACTCTGATGCTCGAAGCAGCCTTGAAATCTTGCCAGGACGCCTTTGCTGAGCTGCAACAGAAGCAGGCAAAAGCAGACGCCGAGGCTAAAGAGGAGAGGCAGAGGATCAAGAATGCCGGAGACAAGATACTATCTTTGAAAGACAAGTTTCAAATCAGGCAAAGCGAGCCAACGAATGAGGGAGGAGCAGGGATGTCCACCAAGGAGGAGACTCCGGCAAGTATCGATGACAGTGTGAATACGACAAGCCAAGCTAAAGAGGTTGAGTTGCTTCGTGATAAGATGAGAGAGCACTTTGAAGGCGACTCATCTTTCTGTGTGTCAAAGATGGTAGAGAAGATTGATGAGCTTGTGAACAAGGTGATCAGCCTTGAATCCGCGGTGTCCTCTCAGACAGCAATGTTAGAGAGGATGAGAGTGGAGAGTGATGAGCTCCAAATGCATATTCAAAGCCTGGAGGATGATAGATCAAATCTGATCGACGGAAAGAATATCTTGAATGACAAGCTCAGGGAGATGGAGCAGAAATTGAAGGGGCTCCAGGAGCTGGATCGTAGCGTGGAGACAAGGAACAACAGCCTCCAAGCCCAGTTCTTCGAAGCCAGCAGTAGCCTTGATGTGATTTCACAGAGGCTGCCTGATCTCACAATGGACGACGAGGTTGCAGAATCGAAAGCAAAGCAAGAAGAGGCTGTTACAAAGGATCAAGATTCGGTCCAAGTTGAAGAATCAAGAGATGCATCACCGCCAATGAAAGGCGGTGTTGCTGTCATTCAACAACAACTAGATACAAGCAGGAAGGAATCATCAGAAAAGCCAATGAACGAATCTCAAGCTTGTAAAGCAGACGAGGCAAAAGAAGATGAGCCAAACTGGCAACAACAATATGTTTCAGTTCTTCAGAACTACAAGCAAGTTAAGAAGCAGTTGAGCGAGGTGGAGAGAAAGAGCCAAGATAGTCTTACAGAGTTGAGACAATTGGCAAATGTGATTGCGAATAAGGATGAAGAGATTCGGTCTTTGCAACAGAAGCTGACTCTGCTGCAGTTTCCCGTGGTGGAGAAGAAGAGCGAAGATAGTCTTACCGAGTTGAGGAATGTGATTGCGAATAAGGAAGAAGAGCTTCAGTCTTTGCAACAGAAGCTGACTCTCATCCAGTTCCCAACTGTGGAGAATAAGAGCGAAGATAGTGTTACAGAGTTGAGGAATGTGATTGCGAACAAAGACGAAGAGATCCTGTCTTTGCAACAGCAGCTGATTCTCCTGCAGAAGAAACTGGAGGAGTATAATAAGAACATGAAGGAAACCAAAGAGGACAATCGTCGAGAGCCTTGCCACGACAACGTTGAAGTTATGATAAAGCTAATGCGCGTAGTTGAAGAGGAGAGGGAGATGTCTCCTGTCGAGGCAAAGCTCAGATCGGATGTTGACGAGATATTGGAAGATAACCTTGATTTCTGGATAAGATTTAGCGCTTCCTTCTCCGAGATACAGAAGTTTCAGAGCCAGGTCCAGGATTTGCACAAGGACCTTGCAAAGGTTGAGGAAAACAACACGAACTCGTCTCAGAGATCAGATTCCAGGGCAATATACAAGCACCTGAAAGGGATACAAGCCGAGTTGATAGCGTGGTTGGAGCAAAGCATGGGGCTTAAAGAGGAACTACAACGCCGGTTTTCACAGCTCTGCAACATTCAAGAAGAGATAACAAGGGCGGTAAATGAAGGCGCTAAAGACGATCTGATGCAATTTACGAGTCTCCAGGCAGCAAAGTTTCAAGGCGAAGTGCTGAATATGCAGCAAGAAAACCACCGGGTAGCAGATGAGCTACAAGCAAGTCTAGATAACGTGACTAACCTGCAAATCGATATCGATAGAACGTTGAGCAAATTGAATGAAGAGCTGGGAACACCTGAGTCGAAGAGCCAATCCGGTCATCATCGTCACCAGACAGGTAGCAGGAATCAAGTTCCACTACGCTCATTCATCTTTGGAGTGAAGCCGAAGAAGCAAAGAGCGTCTTTATTTTCCTGTATACAACCAAATTTTCATAGAAAATATCACCATTTAAAATAGTGAGGACAACCAGAGTTGTTGGATTTGCATTATGATCAGCCCCAGACTCAACCGATGTCACAAGCTCTTGTAAGAAAATTTAGGGGATTATCTTCCCTCTTTCTTTGTTATTACCTTCTCCGTGGAATAGATCAAGTGAAGACCAACTAGTGATCAAGTCATTTTGATCAAACTACACAATAGTAAATTCAAAATCAAACCAAATAGCTATCACGGAATGACAATAAAAACAAAGATTAATAAGTTTTTTCAGAAATAACAATCAAACAAAGGCTAATGAGTTGAGAAGTACTTCCTCATATATTTACTGAACCAGGTATTGTTAATTAAAAGAGTATTCTTAGTAAGTTTTTTTAACAACACAATTGGTTACAAAAACTAAGTTATGTCATAAATGGAACTGTTATACTATGATATCTACTGGGTATATATCAATATCAATATTTAATCAATATATAATACTCCATTAAAACAGATACATGAATTCCTATGTGGTGAGTGCTAGTCGAATTCGCTTATATGTCGTATTTTGATGCAATCTGGTTCCGTATTTCTTAGTCACATGATCTCACATCTTTCATCTACCTAAACCAATAGTTCCGCCTATTTTTATCTACATGTCATGTTATGTGTTCACTTTAACCGATAATTACATATAATTATTCGCAATTTAAATCAATAATGGATCATTTAATCGCGTCCAATATTATAAAAATTTCTTAATAATTTAAAAAATTAAATTTAACGGCTTGTATTTTATTGGATGAAAATGGTTTTTTGAGTGCATTGAAGTGTTTGGTGTCGAGCCGACAAGGATTGTCGACTCATTGCCAGTTAGGTGTCAGAGAAAACCTTGTAAGCAAAACAGGCACCTCTTATCAAGCGGGTAAAAGTTCAACTTTGAATAAACTAATGAATAAGAGGGACATTTTACAAGTTTACTCCAAAATTATCTCTGTAAAGCAAAACAACTAAATTTTCATATAAAATATCACCATCTAAGATAGTGAGGACAACCAAATCGAGTTGCTGGATTTGCATTATTTTTTTTTTTGATAAAGTAAGAATTCGAGGGCCAGACAGACCTGACTCCTCGAGTGGCCGACAGAGTCGGCAGACGGAGAACCAAATTATCAAAACTAAGGGACCACTCTCCTCGGTGAAGCTGACGAATGAGAGCGTTCCATCCAGTGGCCTGCTGAACTCCGACTAGAACCTCTAAATTTATAGTGAGATCACGGAACCACAGTGTGTGCACTCCGGCCATCCCCATCTATCCCCTTCATCCCCATCCCGCCCACTCCGGCCATCCCTTCCCAAACACCTACAGACTTGGATCCCGAAAATTAATTTTCACTCCGTCCATCCCACCCACCTCGTGCAAAACACACCCTAAATGAGATTAATATCTCTTGAACATTTACTCTCTACAATCAGTTACACACAACCAATAAAAGAGCAACGCCATTGATGGATACATCCTGAGCCCAAGAACTTCTCTATTTTTCTTATCAATTCTCCAACTTCTAAAATCAATTACTTTTCAATCGATCGCGTAAAATCTATCACACAAAAAATAATCTTCAAAGATCAGATCTAATTTATGTTGTCTACCCATAACCATATCTAGACATCACGGTCTCCCAAAGCGATCACGTGAGGGTTGGATGGATTCCAATCAACCACGATGTCAAATCCCCTTCTCCAATCTCTCGAACTAGCTCCCCGGTATCTATCAACCATGTCAAAATCTAGATTTTAGTTATAAAATGTAAATCTTTCAAGTCAAATTAAGCACACAACAAATTTAATAAAATAGTTTTAAAATTAAGAAACATCATATATGACTAGTACGTGATCCCACCATCACGAATCTCTCGTCACCGCCACCAAAACAAAGGCACGTGGTGTGTTGATATGGGTACTTTGTGATTTGTCTTTCTTCGCCCTCCACAGTACTCCATAAGCTCGATAGGTTTTGTCTCTCACAATAAGCATTTCCTCTTTATACAAGTATTGGAGTGTCATCCTTCGACAACAAGCTATACTCCCCCTACTAGAGCTAGGTTTTGTTTAACATGTGTTGCGACATCATGTAAGCAACTCTGATCCGGAGTAGCTAAGTTGATGGTGCAACCATCGTGGTTGAGCGATGCATGGTACTCTGTAAGATAAAAATGTAGGTAGACAAAAAAACAAATAAGAAATAAGAATATCAATAAAAATTTCGATTCGAAATGTAACTCAAATAAAATGATTTTCTTTTATTTGTAAACAACAACATTATATACTAAAAATGATTTTAAAAAATCATTTAATGGGTGGTTTTTTGTAATTTTTTATTTAATGGGTGGTTAAATGTAAAAACTTATATAAATTAAAGTCACCTAGGAAATAAGGAAGATTGATAAACTTTTTTCCTTAAATTAAATGTCCCTCCTCTTGAACTTAATTTAAGGGAGGGAGATGCACTTAAGATTGAAGTTAAACTGAGAAATTGGATGCCCTTTTATTATAAACTTATTAATTCAAATAAGAAAAATAATTTTTTTCACAAATGCTATATAATAATTATTCCGGAGTAGTTATTATACTTTTTCGGAGTGATTTACTTTTGAGTACTTTCCAACGTTGTTTTGGATAATCCTTCCATTTAATGTTATGTGTGTTTCAATAGGAAGATGATGAGTAAACCATTCCGGAATGGCTCACTGGAAATGACTTGTGGGTAGTACCCAAAGGTCCACAGTTCGAACCCCGGATATGACCGCTCTTTATTTACAAATTCAAGGAAGATGATGAGTAAAATTTTGCTAGTTATTCTACAAACAACTAATAAAACTTATGACATAGTCTGAATACGTGAAAGAGTTGTCTAAAGTGAAGAATATGCTGAATATTAGCAATATAAAATTTCTTCCTCTAGCTTTAATTTCCTCATTAAATTTTCTTTTTCCGCATATTGCTCTAAGTCAACCTTCTCCTCCAAGTCAATCTCAAATGCTACTACATTTAGGGGTGGGCATGGGACGGGACGGGATTGGGGTAATCCCGCGTCCCGTCCCTCGTATATTTTACGGGACGGGATCGGGACGAGATTGAATTTTTTTTAGGAATCCCACCGGGTCTTATCCCTCGCGGGACGGGACGGGACGGGATCGGGACGGGTCGGGACTTGTCCCTCGTAAAAAAGATCTAAAATAATCCAACAAAAAAGGCTTTTACCTCTTGATAGAAATGAAATTTATTAATAAGTAAATCTGCTATACCCATTATATGTATATATATGCTACTGAGTAATTTTTTTTTGGTGGGAATGCTACTGAATTATATGTGTATATACACCCATTGTATGTATATATATGCTACTGATTATGATTTTTTTGGAGGGCAATGCTACTGAATTAAGTGTATATATACCCATTATATATATATGCTACTGAGTATATATTTTTTTTTGTTGGGAATGCTAGCTAATATGTGTATATATATACACACATATATATACATACAACATATATATACATTAAAATGTGTGAAACTTATTAAAACTGACATTATGTATATATTTTTATATAAAATATATAGTTTTATATATATATATATATATATATATATATATATATATATATATATATATATATATATATATATATATATATATATATATATATATATATATATATATATATATATATATATATATATATATATATATATATATATATGCGGGACGGGACGGGATTTGCGGGACGAGAACTTTCCGTCCCGCGTCCCGTCCCTCGTATTTTTTGCGGGACGAGATCGGGACGGGATTGAATTTTTTTTTTCAAAATCCCACCGGGATCGGGACAGGATGCGGGACGGGACGGAATTTGCGGGATTTGTGCCCAACCCTAACTACATTATTCGTGTTGTAATCCCTAAAATCCTTAATGAATCTCTTTCGTCTGTCTTTTATCTAAATTATTGACTCAAGGAATTTCTGGCAATTCACTGATTAGAACTCTGCGATCACCGACTGCCTCAATTCTTCCAGTTGACTCATAAATGCCATTTGTTCTTAATACTAAATTTCTTGTAAAACCTTTGTACCGAGACCTCATTTGATTGATGTTATCTTGCCCAAGAAAATGTCTAATATTTTCAATGATATTTTTAAGATTGAAATAGGGGATGAATGTTCTCCAACCACTTCCAATTCCATTAGCCCCATTGACTAGAATCATTGTAATAATAAGGGCATACCATTTGGGTTCAACGGATAATCCATCTTCCCTTAGGTATGTAAGAAGTACATCATCCTCCTTTGGGAAAATACGTCCTATAAGAGCAAGCCCAACAGCTTTGGTAAAAAATCTCTAAAATAGAGATGAAAATGTCAAAATCTCTATAAAAAATTCACTCTAACTCCAACAGCTTCTCTATTTTACAGATTTTTACATTTATTAAAGACTATAATAAATAAATGTTGGAGTTTATAAATTGATTTATTATATATTATTATTATTATTATTATATCACATTAGATTTTTTTAAAACAAACTCTGGCAATAACTTTGATATTTATTTTTAAATGTTATTAATATTAAATTTATATTGTTGCTATATAAAAGTTATCATAAAATTGGATAAAATATTATTCAAATTTAATCTTATTATTTTCAATTTATTAATATATATATTCTTATCAGAAATTAGATTGGTGATTGATCATATGTGATTAATTAATTAAATTAATTAACTAATAAGGCTTACTTTATAATTTATAAAAATAAAATCATTCCAATTATCCAATATGAGTTATGAGTTCAAGTGATATTTTTTGAAGTGAAAATTTATAGAATAATTTTGTAACGTGAATTTTAGCATTAATTGGATGAAATTAATTATTCTATTTTATTTATAAAAGTTAAATTCTATGATGTTTTGTTTATCTATCTATATTGATTTAACATAATTAATTTATATATTATATCAAATAATACCAATTTTTTTTATTAATTTGTAAAAATAATTATATTTTTGTTACTAATAAGTATGAAATTATTTTTATTTCATACTTATTAGTATGCAAAACATAAACCAAAATTTTCACTGGAAATTATTTTATTGTTTTATAGACATCTTAATTCTTTGTCTATTGTAATTGGGTTTGCAAAAAATACAAATTTTTCTGTTTGTATTATTTTTATTTTATTATTGTTTTGTCTATTGTCATTGCATAAGTTTGTAGGTTTTTCTATATTATGGGTGAAAATATGGGGTTGTGTCATTAAATTTTATATAGGGAGAAGTGAGCATTAAATTATAGAGATCAACCTCTCTTCCTACAAATTTAGAGATTTGTTTCATCTCTCCATCCATTTCTCTATTTTAGAGATGTGTTTAGAGAAACTGTTGGGGAGAAAAAATGTCTTTTTTCTCTAAAATCTCCCATTTTTTGTATTTTGCCAAAGCTGTTGGGGTTGCTCTAATATCACTAAAACAGGAGGGGATTTACCATGGATCTGCATGATCCTTTCCTCCCTCGCGACGAGCTCCGAACTATCCCTGAGGCTGGAAAAGGTTGATGTTATTGCTACCAACAAAGTTTTGTGCCGTTTTGAACGGAATCCCTACCAAAACCAGATTAGTAAACAAAGGAGTATCAATCGCTACAATTTGTAAATTGTGCGACTAGTACGAGGAATCACCAAACCGCCTTTTCATTAAGTGCAACCACACTTTAGAACTCATAAGGATAATAGACTCGTTTATTAAGCAAATCCTTTAAGCTATAGATATAAGCAACAAGAAAATCAAGGAAACTATAACAAAAATTTTCGGAAAGCTAAATCACATTCATAAAGCAGCATTAGCCACAACTTGGTGGTGCATGTGGATGAACAGAAATATAAAGATCTTTGACCACAGTAACTCCACATCGATTCAAAGTATGAAAACCTTTACAAAGCAAACACTACGAAACTAAAAAAAGACTAAGAGCATGGACGAAAATCATGAGACTAGCGTTAAAGATCGAACTATGACTAGAAAGAAAGAAAATATAAGGTGGAACAAACCACTGATAGGAACCATAAAATAAATTTCGATGGTAGCATCCGAGGTAGTAGAACTTCTTCGGTAAGGGTATATCATTCACGATCATCAAGAAGAACCGAATGTTGTTGGAGGGGCACAGACTGGTCTGAAGAGTGCTCTGTTTTCGAAAGCGTTGAGGCTCAAGATGGGTCTTCTAAAGGCAAGTGATCTAACACTTCTATATGTGCTAATCGAGGGCAACAACCTTACCATCATCAATGTTCTAAAGGGTCCTCGACTTGTCGTTGGGAGATCAAGATCCTAATCACTGACATTCTCATCATTCTTCGGGAGTTTGAGGTGGTTGAGTTCCACCATCTCTAAAGGGAAGTCAATTGGTGAGCAGATCGGATACTCTCAATACAAGGCTTAATTCAAATAATAGAAATTCATTTTTCGAAAGTAAGAAAAATAAAAATTAGCACAAAATAAAGAAAAGTAGGAAAAATAAACGGAAATTCATTTTTCTAAAGTAAGAAAAATAAAAATTAGCACAAAATGAAGAAAAGTAGAAAAAAAAACGTAGTAAAAAAAAGGAAAATTTTGTCTGGTAGCCACAAGGTTTGACTCTTTTCGCATGGTGTCCAAACTTTTCAAAAATTCCGCATGGTAACCACGAGGTTTCGACCAATTTTGTGTGGTAGCCACGAGGTTTGGGCAAATTTCTTATGTTAATCAAATTGGTTAAAAATCTTTTAGAATATAGGTAAAATCACAAAATAATCATAAAATATATTTTTTCACACAACAACCAAATTTTGGTTTTTTATTTTTAAAAAGTTAACTAAAACCATTTAAAAATTTTATAGTGCTACACATTAATTGCATAATAAATGAATAAATTATACAAAAAAATAATCGTAGTTTTTTTTTAAAAAAAAACTTTTAAATTTGAAAAAATATACATAATTACCCAATGTAGTTGATTGTTTTCAAAGAGTCATTAATAACCTTTCTAATGTTTTAAAAAGATTACATATTAGATATATAATACAAAGTTTATTTTATCCAAAATATTTTATTTAGTTTAAACAAATATGAATGAATGGTAATTTAAAATATGTACTTAATTTAATTATGGATTTGAAAATAAATTAAGTACGTATTTTAAATAATTTACTCATTTTTTATATACTTATTTTTTTAATTTTAGGTGATTTTTTTTATAATTTACTCATTCTTTGGGTAAATAATTTAATCTCCTTAAATATTAAAAGGGTTGTTGACGGTTTTTTAAAAGTAAAACACCAAAAATGAGTGATTAAGTGAGTGAATTATAATATATTTATCATTTTATATAATTTCTATATGATTTTTAATAAGTTTGGTTATCACACGAAATTTATCAAAACCTCATGGTCACCATGCGAAATTCTTGAAATGTTTGGGTACCATGCGAAAAAGACCAAACCTCGTGGCTACACAGCGAAATTTCCCAAAAAAAAACTAAATTTTGGTTTTATAGATCTAACATCGGCTCCAACATCGGCTCTATAGATCTAACATAACGTAGTAAAAAAAACTAAATTTTGGTTAGCATCTACAAGATCCGGTCGTTGTTATTGAAGGATCACAAGAGTTTTTCATGATTAATCAATACTGGATTGATAAATGCAACTATATGAGAAAGGTTCACTTGAGAAGCCTTACTATTTCATTTACTACATATAAGTATATAGCATAATGTAATATATAAGGATATGGGCTTGAAAAGGGTTGTGGATTCATTTATATTTGAATATGGGTACTTTGTTTATAATGAATCAAGATAGAAATAAGACTCGGGTACAGTAGGCTTATATATACTGCATTTTTGTTCTACTCAATGGCATGGTTGAACACTTGAAGGTGGTAGCATCAAAGGAATAACGAAGCTCAGTGAAGCAATCACACAAATATCTGTGGCAGTCACACAGGGATCATATAGATGAAGCTACTCATGAGGTGGAAATCATGGAGAGGAAAGCCTTGGGAAGTGAATTACTCGAAAGCATTGGAATTGTTCTTGCTGACAATACTCTAAAAATAGTGCTTGTCATGCATTATACTGTATTACTTAAAGGGGATTTTATATATCGCACATGAGATGAAACCCATGAGGTCAGTTCTTGAAAGATAATCATCTAAAGGTTGAGGAAGCAAAGTTCAACTTTTCTAGATAAATATATAACTAAAATATCTAAGTCGAATTTTGCTAGCTAAAACTCAAATATCTAACAAATATTTAGCTAAAGATATATCAAAATTCTTTGTAGATATAGATCGAAGGCTTCGAAAATGAGGTCGGTGTACTGAGACTAGAGTTGGCTTCGACCTTCCCCCGATCAACTTTTCAATCTTCCTCAGAGCGAGATTTGGACCTATTTGCGTGCACTACGGAGTCACCATTGGCCTTTCCGATTAGCCTTTTGGTCTTTGAAGGAGCGGGATTTGTACCAATTTGGTGCATCGCGGAATTGGCTTTGGCCTTCCCAATCAACTTTTCGGTCTTTCTTGAAGCGAGATTTATACCGATTTGTGAACCATGGAGTCCCGATGTTCAATCAACGGCGGGCCGTACGAAAAGCCGGACATCTTCATCTATAGCAACAGGGCCCAATGTTGCTTGTTGCTCTGATCTGGAGGCACCATTAGAGATAGTAGTACAAAACTAGCATTTTTTTTCAATGGGGAAATGAGAATCGATAAGAAATAGATACCCTTTTGTGAGTTTAATTCCCTTATAGTAAAGACCATGGAAAATTGAGAAGCTACAAGTTCAAATTCACTTTCACTGAAATTAAAATTGGACATTGTACAGCCTAAGTCTCAAGGAATAATTACTAGATGTACAATTTAGGATGCACATCCCACCAATTGTATTTACAATGATATGAAGAAGACCATTAATTTCTACTCTTAGGTTTAGCAAGCTCTAGTAATCACAGACACAATATGTGCACTTAAACAACTTAATTGCCTAAACAAATGCGGGCAGCAAAACTATGCCAAGCTCGTCGAAATGGTAAACATATGATCGGATCACATGTAAACTTAACAAATACTCCGTACTGAACAAATCAAAGTACTATTTGCTGAGCAAAACAATGATCCAGTCTGCAATGAAATTAAAGCAATCGATTAATCTGCTAATAGTTCCACATGTAAATCCTCAACATACAAACCATCTTCACCCATCTCAACCAATACATGAATACATAGTTCTCATTTCTCAAGTCCCAAGTCCTTAAAATTGAAGCAATTCATTAAAATGCTAATAGTTTTGAGTTTTAGCTAGATAGAACAGAACCATCAACCATCTGTCCTCCTTATGTATCTTTGTTATTTGACCACAAACAACATGAATTATTCAGTAACCAACTAACCAGCCTAATATTTTAATTTAAAGCTACATTGACTTCAAAAGCAAGTGAGCAAGGGGATGAAACATATATGAAGAAGTTAACTGTATCCACTTTGACATGAACATGAAATGAGACCAGAATATAGCAATTAGCAAGACAGGATTGAGAATCATTTAGCTCAACCAATCAAAGAGGTGTGAAATCAATAAGACCCAGGAAGGATCATTACATATTTACATAAACACATTTTAAGTCCTGAGATCAATCAATTTGGGTCTCCTTTTCAGGATGAACATTCCACCAACTGCATTTACAATTGTCAGACCCTCCAAACCTAACCCAAGCACATTCCAGCTCAGTGAAGAGCCAGTCATACATATTTTCCACAATTCATAATCTAAAGTCTAAACTATGCTGAACATCAATTCCGATGATACACCAACTCGGATTCTACCATCAATTAGGGGCTGCATTCAATCTTCATCCGACTGATTATCTATTGGCAAATCGTGAATAGATACCTAATTGATCAAATGGAGAATCTAACGGAAAAGCACCTCTTCATAAGAACCCTAACTAAGAAATAAAATCAGATGACAAGGCACTTGGAATTTGGAAAGCAATTATCTTGAATCACGATGACAGAGATGGGAACAGATTACATGAATCCAGTTAACGCTTCCTATTGACACATAATGAGGGCGCAGAATTCATCGCTATTACAATTGGATTAAAGTTAAACAAGCGAAAAGATTCAACAACAAGAAGAAGAAGAAGAAGAAATGGAAAATGACGGAAAAGAAAAGGGGGAAATTACATGTGGTTATAGCGAGAAACGGTCTGTAAGCAAGGGGGAGAAGATCACCGGCGGACGGTGGTGAGGAGGCGAGAGAGGAGGTCCTGCTTCTCCTGGTACCGGCGTTTGAGGTAGGTCTCCAGGATCTCCATGACGGAGACGAAGCGTTTCATATCCTGGAGGCGGCGGCTGAGGGCGGCCTCGCGAGCCCTGGCGCTGGCCAACCTGGCCTCCGTCTCGGCCAGCCGGAGACGCAGATCGGCCAAGAGAGCGTTCTCGGCGGTGGATCGGCGAGACGCTGGCGGCCGGAGAGACTCCCTGGACCAGGTTTCATCGTGGTGGTAGCACATCCCTCCGGTGAATTTTTGCGAAATCGGTTGCGAAAGTTTCCTTCTTTACGGAAATGGGGGCGAGGGCGAGGGCGGTGTTCCTTTCTTGCGTCCTGCTGATTCTCTAATCCTTAGAATTTCGCCATCGAAGACCCCAAAGAAAGCTCCTTTGCAATTGATTTGGGATATATACGTATGCTAAATTACATCAAATCGCCTCTGAATTAGGGATTTTCTTACAAAATCATATGTAAATAATTTTTTTTTTGGTCGAAATCATATGTAAATAATTGAATTACATAAACAACTCTAAATTGACTTGATAATTTGCCTGTTGGATGTATCCATGGGTAATTTTAGGGCGCTTTCGATCGGATTAAAAAAGACAATCGAAAGAACCATGGATATCGAAACAGGCTCAATTGTGTTACATGGGTAATTTTATAAAGATTGCATTAATTTACATAACTTTATTATGCAATTTAGTAATCATTATTTTTATGAAATATTAAATTAAATTAAATGGGAATATACATACATATATATCACATGAAAAATGAAAAACATTTCAATATTATGCTCAATTTATAAATTCTGGGTTTGTGACTGTATATTGAATTATGACTGAGAAATAATACATTTTAATTTTATTCATATATAAAACGGTGTGTCTAACCTATTTTTTAGGTAATAGGTTAAGAAATTTTATTTTGGAGATTGTTCCTTGTATTAAAACAATTGAACCCTAAAATATAATCATAGATAAAAATCAAATTTAAACATACAAGGTTGTTATAAAAAAAACCTCCAAAAATACTTTCTCCATTTTGAAAATCATTTATTAGTTACTTATGTTTTTATAATGATAAAATGTATATAATATTTCAACTTTTTATTAATTTTGTTAATAGTTTTATGCTTATTATTAATAAATATGAAATTATAAAAAAATTTATATAATTTTAGTTCTTTAAAAATATACATAAATAAAAAAAATGACATAATGATATAGTTGTATATATCAATATATGAGATATTTTATGTAGTTGTATATATGAGATTTTTTTTTTGGTAGCAATGTATATATGAGATATTAAATTGGCTCATTTCATTATTGGCCATGCTCATGTTCACACATTTTTATTTTATTTTTTTGACCATACATGTTCACACATTATTGATATAGCCAGTATGATTAAATTTGGTGATCATTCTTAATGATATAATAGGATTAATAGCCAATTTTTTTTTTTAGCTTAAAGTACCCCAAAACCAAAGAAGCAGCAGCTAATTTAAGGTCACTTTGAGTAAGCCTCAAGTTAGATGATTATTTTTGTTTGTAAATTAATGAATTTATGGAGTAATTTTATTTTTTAGCTCATTCGAATCACTCATTCTCATTTTCATGTGGGGACTGGGGATTAATGGGTTAGGTTAATGTCTAATTGTCTATCTAATATGTCAAAAAGGTCTCAAATTTTTAGTATGCTCATTCAGTCACTCTGAAAGGGCTTGATTTCATTTTTCCCCATTCCAAATTCCAAATACAAAATTATGTGTTTTCATCATCTTCTCAACGGCACAAATCACATTGATGAAGATGTTTAACTGCTGCTACTGGAGTAAATTTACCATTTGAAGCTTACAATTTCATATCCAAGAAAATGAAATTCCTTTTGTGAAGATCCTTACTTTCAAAAGCAATTTCTTACAGGAATATCGAAAAGTTGAAAAACGAAAAGAGTTCATCAAAGGTAGGTGGTTGGTGGTGAACTGGTGGATGCTGCAGCTTCCATCGTCACCTCACTCTCTCACTCCTTAATCATACCTGTCACTGTGAAAAAATACAAGCCAATTTGCACTTATTTATGTTGAGAAAGACAGAAAGTTTCAATTTTTTTCCAATCCCTTTCCTTTTACTCCTCCTCTGAGCAGCTGAGCTCTCTCCCTCATCATTTCCCTTTCTTTAATTCATTATTTCTGTCATTTGTAAGCTTGTGAATTAGTGGTTGTAGAAGTACTTGAAGAAAACATTTTTCATCTGTGTCACTCCTCAGTGCTCACTACCCATTTCAGGAAAGGCACAGATGAGAGGTGGGTCGAGCCGGGAAGCCCTAGATAGGGCCAACAAAGAGAGAGTTGGAGGCAGCAGCGGAGGCGGCGAGGAGGAACAACCCTCCAATATTGAGCCCTTTGTTGCTAGAAAGGAACATGATCCAAGAGAATTAAAATCTTGGGCTAAGAGGACTGGGTTTGTGTCCGTCTTCTCTGGGGAAACTACAATTGGAAGCTCCATTAATCGGAATCAGAGATCTGCTAATGCTGGTGGTGGTGGTGCAAGTGAGAGGGTTTCTCTGTCCCCAAAGATTGAGCTGGATCCAATTCTTGGGAGGACTAGAGGGAACAGCGGTGTGGAGATTGAGCCTGGTAATGGGATAAATAGGGGTGGGAATGAGGGTAATTGGGAAACCAGAAATGGATCACTGGGGAATGCAAATCAGAGGAAGGTTGGGGAGGAACCTTTGCTGGAGATTAAGGATGAAGAAGGTAGAGTTAGGCTGAATGGGAATGGTGTTGGAAGAGTAACTCCAAGAGCTTCAGAGCAGAAGCTGGAGGAAAATGATGGGGTGGAGGAAGTGGGTATCAATGTGTTCCCTGATGGCGAAGAACCGATTCCTCCATCGACTCAGAGTGGCAAACAAGTAAAATATGGGGTTACAGACAAACCTGGTTTTGGTGAGTGTTCTTCTTCATTTGTAATTAGCTCTATTTGACTTGTCTCTTTAGTGAATGTAGCTCAATTGCATCTCTTACTCTATTCAAACTTGGTTTTTGTATATCTGTTGTGAATTGCATAGTTCGGAATACATTGTTCCTTCAAAACGGATCATGTATTGAAACTTAATTGCAGCTCAAGAGAGAGAGAGACATTAAGTAGCATGTATTTTGGACAAGATTTGCCATCCAAATTGATAAAGCTTTAGCAGGAAACAATGCATTCTTACATCCTTGAATAGATGGGTTTTAGGATCACCCCGAAGTGATATTGTTTTGTGAAAAAGTACATTGTTTGAAACTCTATCAAATTTGATATATAAATTGATAGGAGAAAGGAAACAGTTGGAATACAAAAAAGAAGGCTTTGATGTGCTGTGCTGGAAGAGGAGAGAGTAGAAGAAGATAAGAAACCCAAAAAAAAAGCAGAGTTGTTGTGCTAAACTAGACATGTTGTGTATGATCTAAATCATTATATATCAGTTATGCGATTCATTCATATGTATGGTGTCAAAAGAATTGAGTTTTGCAATATATGCTGGATTGCCTTGGCTTCTCGGCGCATTACAATTGTGAGATCGATCAACCTGCTTTGAGATGGTGGATAACCTTAATAGTTGATTCTATCTTGTGTTTACTTCGCTTATGTTTTATGATGAAAGTAATTGATTTTTAAGCTTCCTCTCATCCTTTCTTATACTTGCAGCCCTACTTAGCTATTACAGCGTCCAACATTATTTGTCAATTACTGGTTCACTTGTCTTCATACCTCCGCTGATGGTGCCAGCCATGGGTGGAACTGATGTGAGTTTGTCTTTCTCATTTTTAATTTTTTTTCTTTTTGGAGGACAAGTAGGGAAAAAATGTCCATCTGTTTTCATATAATTTGATATAAGTTCTCTTTTACAATGGCAGAAAGATACAGCTTACGTGATTTCCACAATGCTACTTGTTTCTGGCATTACGACATTGATCCATTCCTTCCTTGGTACTCGGCTTCCACTGGTTCAAGGAAGCTCATTTATATACTTAGCCCCAGCATTGGTAATAATGAACTCTCAGGACTTTCGAAATCTTACTGAACATGTAAGTTCTTTTTGCATTACTACTTAGAAGAGTCCTAAATGTTGTCTGCTGAATATTTGTAAATATGGTATTTGATATGTTGTGCTTCTCTTTACGAGGAAATTATTCAATTCGTTGTTTAAATTTCTCATGAACTATTAGGAATGTCCCCTTTTTTAGATGTGAATAATGTTGAAGGATCATAAAGGTATACACAAATGTGGGTGTTCCATTTAATATTTTATCTATTTCCTTTTATCATAGATTTGCTTATCTATATCCATGTTTCATACTACTAATTAAGAATTTGAAGCAAAGCATTTGTTTGTTTCATGTCATTCCATATACTTTTGCTTCTCCATGCATTGTTGTCTTACAAATTTTTTTAATATAAAAAAACCTTTGTCAATTGCAGAAATTTAGGTACATAATGAGGGAATTGCAAGGGGCCATAATTGTTGGCTCGATTTGCCAAAGCTTATTGGGATTCAGTGGATTGATGTCTCTTGTGTTAAGGTGAAGCAAAAATTTGACAAAATGATTCTTGATGAGCTTCAGTGGTTCCTTGGAATGAAAATTAGTTCTCTTTGTTTACATTTAAGTCTATGTTTAGTACATGTTCGAATGAGACCATGCGAAACTTCAAGCAACTTAGCGTGTCGTTTCTCTCCAATTGCAGGTTTATAAAGCCAGTTGTGGTTGCCCCTACTGTTGCCGCTGTGGGTTTAGCCTTTTTCAGCTATGGGTTTCCTCAGGCTGGTAGCTGTGTGGAGATAAGCATACCTCAAATTCTACTGCTGCTTATTTTCACTTTGGTAAATTTTATGACTCCTAATCTGTGATTTCAGTTTCAAGATAATGAGAATAGAGCACTAGATTGATTGTCATCTGGAATGTCAGTGTGCGATATACTGACATCAAGCATTCTATTATGATTGTTTTCAGTACCTTCGGGGAATTTCTATCTCTGGGCATCGGATATTTAGAATATATGCGGTATGCATATCTTACCCTTTTCTTTTCAATCCACAAACTGATTTATGTCAACACTTTTTGCACTGGTGAACAACATAGCCTGGTTACTGATTATGACCTTATGTGACAGGTTCCTCTAAGCGTTGCGGTTATATGGGCGTATGCATTCTTTTTGACTGCTGGTGGCGCCTACAATTACAAAGGTTGCAGCTCCGACGTACCCAGCTCAAACATCTTAAATGATGCTTGCAAAAGACATGCCTATACCATGAGGCACTGCAGGACTGATGTTTCCGATGCCTGGAGAACAGCTCTTTGGGTCAGAGTTCCATACCCTTTGCAATGGGGTATCCCCATCTTCCATATGAGGACCTCCATCATAATGGTTTTTGTGTCACTCGTCTCCTCAGTGGATTCGGTAAGTAGCACTATCATCCAAATAAATCCCAGGTTGTCCGAAAGATCATCCTGCACTGCAAAAAAGGCTCTATCTCATTGTCATTGTTACAACTCGAACAGGTGGCTACGTATCACTCTACAGCATTGCTGATCGATTCAAAGCCTCCAACTCCAGGGATCGTTAGTAGAGGAATCGGTATGGAAGGCTTTTGCAGTATACTTGCTGGGCTATGGGGGACAGGAACTGCCTCGACGACCCTGATGGAGAACATACATACAATCTATGGGACCAAGGTGGCAAGTCGAAGAGCTGTGCAGATTGGGGCCATCTTCTTGATCTTGCTGTCGTTTTTCGGTGAGTGAAATCTACTAAGAACTGAGCATACATACCCCATTAGACCCTACTCAAAACAGTTGATTTTTCGGTAAATAGGAAAAGTGGGTGCTATACTGGCTTCCATACCCCAAGCATTGGCAGCCGCTGTTCTGTGCTTCATGTGGGCTCTGACAGTGGCCCTCGGCCTCTCAAACTTGAAGCATACCCAAGCATCGAGTTTCCGAAACATGGCAATTGTGGGTGTCTCGTTATTCCTCGGCCTCTCCATCCCAGCATATTTCCAGCAGTACCAACCCGAATCCAGCTTAGTACTGCCCAGCTATCTGATCCCGTACTCAGCAGCATCAAGCGGCCCAATCAACACCGGTAACCAACAGGTACATTCCCGGTGCTGAGATATGAAATTCAGACTGCATTACAATATTTGCATCATGCATTCATGTGAGCTGATATGTGCTTGTTATTGTTGTTTCGATCGTCAGCTCGATTTTGCCATAAACGGGCTTTTATCCCTAAACATGGTAGTGACATTCATCTTAGCTTTTGGGCTCGACAACACGGTGCCAGGAAGCAAGGAAGAAAAAGGTTCATATGCGTGGTCGAGACATGAAGACTTGGCCAGCAACCCGGAATCCATGGCGAACTACTCCTTGCCAAAAAGAATTGCTGGTGTATTTTGTTGGGCAAGGTGTTTGGGTGTATGAGACTAAGATTTGGGTATATCCATACAAGGTTTGTTGTGTGTCCAAATTTTCAATTTTGTGATGCCAAAATGGTAAATGGGTTGTAGATCAATCAAACAATTGGTTAGGTGAGTCAATTTCATAGTGTGTTGTTGAGAGACCTAATTTATAAGAGTAGCAAAGGAGGTAATTTGAACATGGTATTGGTAGGACGCATGGAACCAAAGCCTGACTCAGTGCCTTCTTAAACGAGAGGTTGGGTGGGTGTATTAATAAGTATGATTGCCGTCAATTGGTCTAAGCTTGGCATCAGTAGTTTTAGTTTTGAATCAGGTAACCATATCAAAGACCATATACAAAACGTTTCAGCTAATGAACATCAATGGGGGTGTAGCTCATATGGTAGAGCGCTCGCTTCGCATGCGAGAGGCACAGGGTTCGATTCCCCGCACCTCCATTTTAGTTGTTTTTTCGTTCTCCTTATCAAATGCCCCCTCCCCACAAGCACAAACTCATTACAATAGTAATGATATTGTTGATTTGGGTTTTAATAAATATAAACTTCAAATCAAAATCAACTAATACACTAATATTCTACATCTAGATATACAAAAAAAAATCTAAGGAAAAAGGGTTAGAAGGCACAGAGGACAAGTGTCCTAAAGAACCAACAAGTACTGTGTTGTGAGAACTTGTAATTTTAGTGTTAGTAAGAAGGTTGGTGTTACGAATTAAATGTAACAATTAGATCACCAACAATGTTATTAATTTCCCTATAAATACAACGAATATGGACCAAAATGATCTTAAGTAGGCTCAAGTGGAAGTTTGAAACGATCATTTCAACCTCTTATGCATTGACAATTTCTCATGCCTTGTTATTAACGATGTATTGATTGTCTTCTTTGATTTCGATGTTTTTGATATTTATGTTAATGACTTCTTTATATCCTTATGCAAAGTCAAGGCTTTGGCCCCAATGACAGTTTTATAAAATTGCTTTTTTCTACTTAAACATATAGTACGGATTATGATCTTTTATTACATATCCAATTGAGATTTTGCTCAAGTCAATTCTAGATCTGTCAAAATTTATATTGAAATAGTGTTTTCCATGTGATATTCTATTTCTTTTGGGCCATTATTGGCTTAGTGACTGTAGGGGTTAATTTATTTGTCCTCTCCTCTATATCCTTTCTAGAGTTTTTCCATTTAAATATAGTTTTTTTTAACATTAACATTGCTAAAAATGTTTGATATAATTGAACAATCTAGTTGATGGATAAAACATGAGAAGCAACCAAACAATAAAAGAAAAGGCGAGTTGTCACCATATTGCACCGTTGAGTAGTTTGAGAAGAAATGCTAAAGATAACATAATTGATCACCAATTGAAGAAACAATACATGAATGACTCTTGAAGAGCAACTCTAGATACCTTAGATTTGGACTCCCTCCCTCGTGAACTTAAGTGTTGATTGTAGATCTACAATTTGTCCAAGCACAGGTAAACACGTGCAAACATCCACCCCTCAATTCGTGAAACAATACTAAAGAAGAGCAAGATGATAGAAAACCATTTCCCTTTTTTTCTTTGGGTAATGGATCGAAGCCCGATGGAGCCCAAGTTTAAATTGTTTTTTTTTTTTACTTAGGCTTCAAGTTGTTCTCGATTGTATTTGTGTAGAGGCTTTTTTTCCCTGTTGCAGAGTCCCCTTAAATTAAAAAAAAAAAAAAAATTCTAATTTATTTTTTCAAATAATAAAAATTTGAGTAAAAAAAATCTAAGATTGCCTTGCAAGTTTAAATGAAGAATTTTTAGTGGCTTAGTGGCAATTAATCGGTGCGAGACCTTACGAGAATTATCCATTTTTACTTGGTCTTCTATATAAGGGATTCGTGATTTCATTATTGGTTGGTATGAGAATTTTAGTTGGGGTTTGTCTTTTTAAGCAAGTCTGGACAAAAATATGTTGTTATTCTTAGAAAGTTGAATTTCCGTGTCTTTCTGTTAACCAAACACAGGAATTTATCTTACTTCTTGGGTTTTGAACTTCATTTTTTAACTAACTAACCAAACAAGAGTTTAAAAACTTCTTTTTTAAAAGGAGATTAGTTATGCTTGTGCCCATTGCGACAGGATATTCTATTTCTTTTTGTACTCAAAGGTTATGCATCCAAAATCTATAGGTGTAATGCTACATTGATATCCTTAGCTTTCTTGACCTCCATGCCACCGTTTTGCGCTAATTTACAAATAGCATCCAAGTTGATGAGTGGTCATGTCCAGTCTTGAATATGAGTAGTAGAAAGTTTGTATCATTTAAAATCGGTTAATTTAGTACTCAAATTGGTTTTAATGAGCATAATCCTAACTCCTCGACATTTGAATGTCGAGGAGGATAGGATGCACCCTCGTTTAAGCCTCATAGAGATTGGACGGTTCGCTTCAGTCATATTTATAGAGAAGACAATAGGGTAGCGGATGCACTTGCTAGTTTTGCCTTTTCTTTAACCATTGATTTGCATATTTTGGATACTCCGCCTGCCTGTGTTAGGAATCTCTTGTTAGGAGATATGCAGGGAGTTATGATTCCACGTATGACTCGGTTGTAATTATATTTTTAGTTAAATAAAGCGTTCATGTGCGGAGAGTCACGCCTCTCCTTCGACCCAAAAAAAAAGAGAGAAAAGAACAGCAGTATTCCAAGAGAACATTTTCTTGGGCTAATTAGACACAAGGTTTGGGAAGCAAACGGGCCGTATAAGCGGGCCTGTAGCCCAATGGACACTCATCAAGTGTGTAGAGCTATGAATGAAGCTTTAGGTTGATAGGGCCATATAGGGGGGTGGGGTCCATCTCAAAAACCGGAAAAGAAAAGACAAAAACAGAGTTTTAAAAAATGGAAATTAATTACTCCGTAATTAATTAAGGAATAGTATTAGTAATTATTAAAGTAATTTAATTACAGAGGCAGAAAAGGAGGAAGGTAGGGGGCATGTAGTAGTAGTAGATTGTAGGAGGTGAGAATGATAACGGGAATCGTTTTTTACTGCCATTGGATTCTTTTTCCTGTCGTCACCTCACCCCCTTTTAATTAATTACGGAGGTACTGTAATGTAAAATAAAATGGGTTCAGTACTGTCGAATTGAAGGAGATTACCAAAATGTAACACAAAATAATCAAAATAGGAATAGAGATTAATTAATTAATTTCTAAGTAATAGTATTGTATTTATTCCGTTTTTGGGGAGGAGAGTCGAAGGAGAAGATCTTATGAATTTGTCGGGAGGAAAGGACAGGAGAGTGCACGTGCGCTCCCCCCCGTAATAGCCGAGATATTTCAGTCAAAAAGATACCCCGCACGTGCCTTCTGGTCAAACCACCGGACCCGTTAGCCTCCCTCCTATTTCTACATTTCTTAATCATCTCTATATAACTACTATTACTACGGAGTCTAATTAATTGATTTTTAGGTAGCTTAAATTGCATGCTTATTTCATCTTCAGTTTATTTCGATTTGTTTTCTTTTTATTTTGTCTGTTCACGCCGTACAAGACTACTACAGTGATGGTTTGATTGATGATTAAGACAGACTTTGTTCAAGGTAATTAATTAATGGGATGCTTATATACACCAATTGGTGTTTTAAAAAAATAGTAGGCAAAAATTAGATGGATCTTACATAAATAAGTTTCCACCATGACTCCATAATCATCCAAACGGATGATTTTACAAATAAGATCCCTACAGGTAGGGAGAATTGAAGGTGTTTTCTTTTTTTGAACTGTCAAATCTTGAGCTAAGTTTCTTGATAAGTTCCACTTCCCGTGGAATTTCCCATCTAACGTACTTGCTATCATTGATTGCCTTGGTGACTTCCAAGCAATCTCCTTCCACTATGACTCTTCGTAAACCTTTAGTTACAACTAAGTTTACATCAGCACAAAAAGCAGCGGCTTTTGTTTGGATGGCATAACTTGCATCTGTTTCAAATTGAAGGTGTTATATGCCCTCCCATAGAACGGATATAGGATCCGTTTAACCCACAGTCCGACATCTGTCCATCAATTCTTACAAATTATATTAAAAAAAGATATATACGAACATATTTGGGATTCGTCTGTGATTTGGGATTATGTATGATGGATCATGGATTTATCATTCCATCCTTATATATTTTTCTTGTCTTTCTTCTTTCTTTCTTTTTTACATAAAGAGATGGTTCATGGTCCGTCCTTGTGGATGTTTTTGTTTTCAAAAGCTGTTTTTCAACTTTTCTTTATCTTTCTTTTTTCTTTTACTTCTTGATCCGTCCTATATAATTTTTTTTATTTTTTTTATAACGAACGAATAATAACATATGTCTCTAATGCATATAACACATCCTTAATTAGAGAATAAATCATGAATATATAAACAAGTGACAAAAATAATAAAAATTGTTCTATTCAAAAGAAAGAGACATATACTCCCTTCAAGACATATATAGTATGTTATCGAAGGAGAGAGTAATGCAAAAGAAAGCTAGTAGTGATTATTGCAATGCACCAGATCAGTGGCGGAGCTAGGGGATGTTTGGGGGTGCTCGAGCACCCCCTGACCGGAAAAAAATACAAAAAATATAATTTTTTTTGCATATATTTAGTATTTATAAGGTAATATAACATTTTTAAATGATATTTGAAACAATAGTCCTATCTAGATCAAGTGGAAAAGGAAGAAAAGAATTAAGGAAAGATAACCAAAAGATCTTAGGTTCAAATTTTAACTTTGTTTTTATCAATCATTAAAAACGTCATATTTATGTTTACATTATACATTTAACATTTTATTTCAATATTATTTTAAAAATAATTCTTCATAATTTTTTTTCTATATTTTTTATTTCTCTTCTATTTTTTGGGTACTGTCACCACTCACCACTACACTAGAACTAGAAGTTATATAGTCCGTATAATTAAGTCGATGCCTTAAAAACAGAAAAAATTGGGTGAAATGTCCATTTACAAAGTGTAATTAGCTAAATGTCCATTTTTATTTGATAATTAAGTAAATGTCCATAGTAATTTCATATTCCCAAAATACCCCTGTTTTAATTTCCCCCTTAACCCACCTCTTTCCTTTCTTCAATCTCACTGTTGCCCTAGTCACCATCCCAGAAGCGCTTCCTCCCGTCCAAGCTCATCTCTCTCTACACCTCCTTCGGCTTCTTCCGGCTCGCCCGTCGAGCCTTCGATGACCTCGCAGCACCCATCACCTCTGCCTGGAATCAATCGATCAGGCTTTGCTCGACTCATCGCAATTCGTCGGTGGAGTGCCTGTGTGCAATTTGGGATGTTGACGGAAGGTAAACAGATTCACGGGCGGGTGATTTCGGATGGCTATAGCTCGAATGTGGTGATCGGCACGAGTTTGGTTAATTTGTATTCTATTTGCTGCGGGAAATCAGGAAATGATTTTTTATGTGCGCGTAAGGTGTTCGATGAATTGTCTAAGAGAAATGTGGTTACAGAAATTGCAGGAAAACAAGGTTATCATTGCTTGTTTAAGTTAGAAATTTTTGTAGCTAAAGCCTACAAAATCTTCAATGACAGCTTGAATCTAGATCAGTTTTTGTTGAATGATTAAGGATAGAGTTTCAGTTTGGTGACAATATTTTGTCATTGGTGACAATATATTAGTGTTTGCTTAATTTTTAGTCACTCTATGGTATAATGTTTTGTCATTGGTGAGAATAGATTACTATCTCAGTGATATACTTAGTATGGTGATGACAGTTTGTTTGTAATTACATGGTTTTGGTGACAAATATTTGTTGAAACAATATTTTGATGACACTATTTTATTGTTGGTGACAACAGATTACTAAAGTAGGTTGGTGACAATAGGGGGTGTTGATAATGTTCTTTATTTAGGGACCATAGATTGATGACAATGTTGTGTAGTTGATAACAATTGGTTTGTGACAAAGTTTGGTGACAATAAGTTGGTGAAAATAATTTGATGACAGTGTTTCGTAGTTGTTGACAATAGTTTGGTGACAATATTTTGCAGTTGGTGATAGTATGTAGTTAGTGAAAATTAGTGGTGACAATATTTTATAATAGTTGACAAAAAGTTGGTGACAATGTTATGTAATTGATGACAATAGGTTGGTGACAGTGTTTACTAGTACGAGAAATTCAAAAAATTCTGTTAAATGTTACTAGAAAAAAAAATGTCACCAAAAAAGTCAGTTGTCACCAAAATAACTGTCACCAAAAAACTGTCACCAATTGCAGGCGTTGACCGAAATGGTCAATGTTGACCAGTCAATGTTAAAATTAAAATGGTCAAGGGGAAGGAGGAAGGGTTAGAGATGGGAATGAGGGGTATTTTTGGAAAAAATGGACATTTATTTAATTTTGTAAAAAAATGGACATTTACTTAATATTCACATCTAAAATGGATATTTACCAAATTGAACCTAAAATACAAGAAGGGGGAATATATAAAAATAAAAAAAACCACAATCATATCATATATGTACGCAAAAGCTTCCGCTGTTGAATCTTAATTGCCGTCCAATTCCACCCTTTCTCGCTCTCGTTAATTAGGCATTGCAATATGCAAGTGCCATTAATTATATATATAGTACTCTATCCGTTCGTAAATAAATGATATTTGACTTTTATACACATAGTTTTAAGAGTTAAAAACTATATAAAATCTTATTTATTTTAATTAATTTTTTTCACAATTTAATACTTATTACTAATAGATATTAAAGTATAAAAAAAATTAATTAAAATAAATAAGATTTTAAATAGTTTTTAGCTTCTAAAACTACGTGCACAAAAGTCAAACACCAATTATTTATTATGAGACGTACGCAAGTTGATATACACTTATATATCTAATTAATTTAAATTTTAATGTAATCGGCCACTACAAAAGGAATTATATATATATATATATATATATATATATATTTAATTATACTACGTATAATATACGCTAGCCGCTTATCTTCTTGTATGTAGGTGTTCAACTAGTCAATTGTCTGATTGCCCTCACATGCCATATTTAATTCAACTCTAACTAATTACACCCCTTTGTTCCTAATATTATATAACCCATTTCACATGCTCTACAATAACAAAACAGTGACCTAAGTTAACTAAAAAACCTCAGGCACAAATTCATTATCTTATTATTTTATTCGTTTATATATTGTTTGTTTCCATTACTAGGGCATCAATATCATATTACTAATGATCCATTATCAATATATGTTAACCGAACAATGATGAATTTGTGAAAAATTAATAAGTCTAAACAACACCTATCAAAATAAAAGCAAACTAGTCATCTCAAGAAGGCAGATGCACTATTATTAAAGCAAACCGGATACCTAAACCCTTACATTCTAATGTTCAAAAGGAGTTTAACAAAGTGAAAAAGACTATCTTTTTAAGGAAAGAAGGACCTAAATATAAACTGTTTATCAACTGATCTTAGGTTTGCAAATCGCGAAAGATTGACGTGAACCCACACATATATAGCATTATAAATGAAATTGTCATAGAAAATTCTTGCGAACCTAAATAATCTGTAGGTTTGAATTATTAATGAAAAATAGCTAAGGCAACAAAGGTCATTTATCTTAGCAATATATGGACACAACTCTCCGTAGGTATAATAACATTTCGGTCCTATAAGCAAAGGCGGTTGGCCTTAAGACGGGTGTTCCGCGTGCTAAACAACTACTTCTTCGGAATCTCCTCATCGAATGAGATAATCTGGTGGTTGTCAGAGCTCTTCTAGGGGCCTGGAAATGCCCCTCGAATATTGAGCTTTTGCAATCAGATATTTTGCTAGATCTTTCGTCATTTTCTAATGTTGCTATTTGTTATATTTTTAGGGAATCTAATGTTGTTGCAGATTGGTTAGCTCATCTTGCCTACAGTATCCCTGTCGACTCTAGCGTAGAAGATGATCCAAAGCTTCAAGTTCTCATCTGCAAGGATGCGCTAGGAAGTATGGCCACCTCGGGTCGTGTTTCCTAAATCTTATAATGCTTCAAAAAAAAATGAACACAACTCTCCAACCTCATCGACAAATTTAAGACGGAATTACGATGGGTGGTTGAGAACGGTGATAATATCAACTTCTAGAGTGACATATAGGTAGAACACACCCCCTCTTTAAATAAGAAACGAACACACACCAGACAACAATCAAGCAGTTCATTAGAAGTGAGAACTATTAAGATAGAAGACGAGTTTATAACACATTAAAGGATCATCTTAACAGCCATCGAGATATATATATATATATTTCAATCATGCTAGTTCTCAAAAACTACTCAGAAGATAGATTATATTAGAGAGCAAGTAATAATAGTTGATTTTCTACTAAATCAGTAATTGAAATGATAAACAAAAAGAAATGCCATAAAAATTATAATCCTATTAGGACTATAAGGCTCAAAAATGATAACTCTAAATCTATCTTATCTAAATCATATTATAGATAAAACTATTTATAATAAATCCCATACAATAAAACATATTAGATTCAAGTCATCCTAACCTATTGTTTGATTGCCCAATATATAAAGGAAATAACTTAATTAATTTAAGGTTACACATTTGATTAACCGAATAATAATGTCATCACTATTTATATGTTACATTTAATCTATCTTTTTTAATCCGACGTTTCAGATTTGTTCACGAATTATAATTATATTAACACACAATTTTGAAATGGAATTGAGCTTAATTAATTAATTATATTGTTGGCATAGAATAGCATCCCCCACACGACCACACCCATTAAGGGGGAAAAGTGAATAAACGATCATGGCCGGGTTTTTTCCATAAACAAAGGATCAATGCATCACGGAACGAGGGGAACTAATCAAGGGGGTATGCTGTTCATTAAAGTAATTTAACTATCATATATTATTAATTAGAAGCAGATGAAAAAAAAAACTAAAGTTAATTATTGTGATGTGAGTTGTTGTATGCAAGTAAAACAAATTCTTGACCTAGCTATATATATAGAGCGATCGTTTAGCTTTAATTAAATAATAATTATTGAGAAATATACTGTATTATTAATAAATATGAAAGGGTAAGTTAGAAAAAAAGGAGGAGATTAAAAGGGTGGTGAGGACAGGGAAATTAATTAAGTGGAGTAATAATCCGGCAATAAGGGGTCAAGTGTCGAGGCCAGACGGTGCAGCCTCTATTACTCATCGCAAACTAGTGTTCCCCTCTCCCTACTTTTGTTTCCTCCTTTTTGGACCTTTCTCTCGTTTTTCTTCTTTTTTTTTTTTGACCATTTTTTCGTATGTTTCCTTTACTAATTTGTCTATTTATTCAATTATTCTCTGTCACACACATATACACTTCTTTCGGTGAAAACAATTTAATGGCCAATTTTTTTACAAAAATCAAATTCAGATTAAAAAAATTATTCTTTAATTATTTTAACCAAATAAAAATTTACAAATCTTGTTTAGGTCATTAGCTAAAAAGAATGTAATATATGAATTGCAATTATTGCATTCTAGTTTTTTTTTTTATTTACGAGAAGGGTGGATAGTGTCCTAACTAAAGGCGGAAGGAGGGGTATGAGGTGGCTCGAGCCTCCTCTGACTCAAAGGAAAATGTAAAAAAAAGTTACATAATTTTTTTATCATTTAAGAGTTGAAAAGAGATATAAATTAAAATATGGGCTTAGCTCATTTGGTATATATGGAGTAGGAATTTGAATCGTGGAGTCTTGAGTTCAAATCCATATATAGCTTTATTTTACGAAATGTTTTCCTTCTTAACTTTTTAAACTTAAAATACCTATTTAAATCACATGTTTAATATTTTTTTTTACTATACGGAATATTATTTACAAAAAATTGTATCGCATATATGTTTAAAAAAATCCGACAACAAAGTCGAGCCTTCCCTCGATTTATCATTATGCTTAATTAGGATATAAAGATGCATGAGGAGTGGATACTTAATAAGTTAATCGAATTGTACAATAACAAACTTGATGTACAACAATACGATGCACAGTTATAAAGCTATATGTAAAAATCTTTAGTCATATACTCTAGTGAAAATTTATGAGAAATTTATTAAACTAAAAATGGGGTATACTTTTTTGCATAATAGAAATATCAGTTTTGGGTTTTCATGAAATTGTTATTCAATTCCATCGACTGTGTTGTCTGATCTTATTTCCGAGGATATTACGGGAAGGGCTACTCCCCGTCTTTTGGCTGTGTAGCCCGTTTTCTCTCGTTTTTTGAGAGCTACGCTCTCATCTTTTTCAACCAAAAAAAAAATGAAATGGTCGGTGGAAAAGAACGAATAAAGAACTTTGCATTTGGGAATGTTTGGAAGTTAAGAAAGAGGTGTTATTAGGAAAGTAAATCAGGATCACTAAAGAAGATCGATCAATTGTACGTTTAAGGAATGGATATATAAAAACGAGGCAAAATTTTTTGCTTTACGTAACGTTATTGTTAAATTCTGTGTATCATGCACTAATCATATTGAGCAAACAAGATCAGTGAGGTTCTATCCAGTAGCCTACCAACTTATATACCCAATGTGGAATATTATCTCTTAGATCGGACCACAGTGGACAATGGTGGATCCAGAAATTTTTCTAAAGGGGGATGAACAAATTTTCGAGATTTTTTGAACATGTTTATATGAAAAATATTTGTTAAAAAATACATTAGAAAAATTAATAAATTTGTTATTTAAATAGTCATTTTTAGTAGAAAAAATAAAAATTATAAAAAAAGTGAGAGTTTTTTATATGTATATGTAGAAAAAAAATTTGTTTAAATATGTTGGAGAGAAATTTTAATTTGTTATTTAATAATTAGGCATTTTTAGTAAAAAAAAAATTAAGAGAAACAAAATTATGAAAAAAGTGAAGCTAAAGAGATTTGAACACTAGTCATTTTTAGTAGAAAAAATAAAAATTATCAAAAAAATGAGAATTTTTTTATATGTATATGTAGAAAAAAATGTTTTTGTTTCAATATATTGGAGAGAAATTATAATTTGTTTTTTAATTAGATATTTTTAGTAGAAAAAAAAACTAAGAGAAACAAAAATTATGAAAAAAGAAAAGCTAATAGGAGTTGAACTCATGACCTAAAGGTAATAATGTCACCTCCTTATCAACTAAGCTAAGCTATCTTTATGATTTTTTTACTCTTTTTACACTAGCTCTTTTATCAAAAAAAAAAATCTGAAAATAAAATAAATTTATATGGTTTTCTTTCGAATTAGAGGGGTTGATGTCACTCCGAACCCGTAGGTTCTAACCAAACTGAATAAACAAGACCAGTAAAGTCCCATCATAAAATTAATTAGTATTAGGAGGACTAACTCTGAATTTTATACAAAATTTGGATACACTATACATTATTTATCAACGTGGGATACTATATTCAAGAGAATCAAGACGCGTTATTGTACGTACAACAACGTGTATATATTGACTAGTTTGTATACGAATGTACGTATAAGAATATTCCTATATATATGCATATATCAAAAATATTAATTGTAGATTTTAATATAATATGGAATGATCGTCCTCTAAATAATTAAGATAATTGAATGGAAAGACTCGTGGTTAATTAGACGATTTGTCAAATTACCCATGACACTTATAAGCTTATTTAGGTCTGTTCTTCACACTCTAATCTTAAGAAACAAGTCATTATCAAATGGATAATTACATCTAATATCTGTGGAATGGGGTATTATATTTTGGGTGTGTTTGGATTCCCGTTTATTATAATTATAATTAAATTATAAACTTAAACACTATTTGACTGTTTAGTTATACAATTTAAAATAATGAGAATTTAAATAAATACCCAATAGATTATATCAAGTTATCAACCAAATACCCATTTACTTTATTTTAAATTATAACAAAATATATGCATATATTTCTAAACATATCCAAAAGATCTGAAATGACTTTTTGTTTTAGTAGTAAAAATAAGGTATTCTCTTATGTCTCGCTATTGCTTAAGAGTGTATACTCATATCTTAGCAAAAAATTGAGCTTAAATTGTTTGACAGATTGAGATCACCCTTGCATCTCCCTCCTCATCCTCAAAACTTAAAAAAAATTAAAAAAAAAAGGATGGATTGTAAGAGAATGTAGAAATGGAAAATTTGAGGATAGTGGATCAGCTGTGTTGTTTGACCGCTTGTCAATTGACTTCTTCGATTCATCTGATTTGTATATTCGGACTAAACTTCATAAAAAAGAAATAATTTCAAATAAACTTAATAAGAAAAATAAAAATTAGATAAATAGTTTATACGGAGTAGATCGAAGAAATGAAGTGGTGGAGGGCTCCGGGCAGGACAAAAAACGAGTGATTTGCAGCGTTGTGTTTGAAATGTCCGCTACTGCAGGCGGTGCATGTAAGACACGTGTCCTTTCAGTTGAATTGATTATGAGATCCAAAATAAAAATAGGATAAGCTCCCTCTCCCTCCTACCACTACGTTACTTCTCGGATCGGACTATAAAACTTTAGCTCACATGATTCCAACATACTTTTCAAGTTTCCTACCAAGGTTAACCGTTTAAAAATATATATTATTTTATATATATATATATATAATATTTGTTAGATAAAATATGTCATTTTTGATAATTTTTTTTATCAATTTTTTAAAAATTATCCTTTAATTTTAGTTATATTTTTAAATAAAATTAAAAAAACTAGAGTAACAATTAGCAGTATAAATATATTTTTATTTACTTTTTTAATCTATTTTTAAAATTGTCCTATCTATTGTAGAATTTTTAAAAAATGGATGGAATCGTAATACTACGTATTAGTACTCCGTAGATTATTCTATTTTTAGATTAGATATATGGATAATATTCACTTATTTTAATACAAATATTTAAGAAATTATATAGTAAGATTCTTATTCTATCTTATATTTTGTGAAAGTTTTTTCTTACTCTTTTGACTGTTGATCGATTTATCTAAATACATTTATCATCTGAATTGGTAGGAAAAAAAATTAACGAGCATTTATCAAACACAAGTTAATTATCACTTTCTAATTATACTAAGAGAGCCATATTAATGTATTCGTTTTGTTAATACGTGGTAATATATTTACTACATTTCTAATATACTATATCTTAGAGGTATAATTTAAGATTCTTATTTCAAAATTGTTATATATCTTAAACAAAAAAAAAATAGATAGACCTCAAAATAAAAAGCTTTAAAACCCCAATTAATATTAATACAGTGATGACCTCAACTGTTTGTTCCATACCAAGTAAGTAATTAAGTATACATTTTGTGTGTTTTTTTTACCCTTTTTGTATTAAAATTAGTAAAATGTTTTTAAAAAAAGAACACACATCATATATATTTTTCTTCGAACCAGAGAGCTTCCACTACTCGGAGTCCCTCAGATCTATCATTGACTAAAAAGTGAATTATTTTGTACGTATAAAACAATGTATAGTACTCCGTAAGAAATAAGAGATATGATGGTACAATCTATCACAAGAGACGTAGGTAAAAACAAACCAAAAAAAAAAAAAAGAGTTACAAAACACACAACAAAAAATGGCATAATATACTCAAGTATGGGATGAATGAAACATAAATAAATTAAATCAATATAAACAGGGACGAAGCAAGAAACTTATCGAAGGGGGACATAATTTTGTACAAATTATTAAGTTTATCTTCGATAGATTTTTTTTTAAGTGTAGCATATCAAAACTATGATATTTTACTTTAAACGATGATGTTTTAGTTCAAAAAAATGACATTTTTGCTCAAAACTATAGTGTTTTAGTTCAAAACGATAATATTTTATTACATTGTGTCATTAGTTGTTGTATATATTTTCTCTTTAAACGAATTTGCATAATATGTGTTGAATTTGCATAATTTCTTATCTGATGGTTGAATTTAGTAATATAACATCTTGTTTCGAAGCTCTTTAACTTAATTATATTATTAAAATATCAAGTTAAGTAAAATATAAAAGCATTGTCGTTTATTAAAAGACATTTCAAATAGTTAATATGTGTTGAATTTTCAAACATGCATAACTTTTTACCCGGTTATTGAATTAAGGCTTATAATATATCAAAACGAAGCTACCGATGAGTAGAACAAGTATATGTAACTCGTCGGATGAAAAGAGGGGTGTATGCTCCCCCTTACCCTATCTAGCTCCATCTATGAATATAAAACTCTCTCTAAAACATATCTATGTAAACAACTCAACCACAATCAAATGACTGATATACAAAATTCTGTTGGTACGGTTGGTAATCGGTTGGTACGGTAATTTTTTTACCACCGCCCAACCCTAAATCCGATTATCTAACCTATTTGATCCAACTTTTTTGTTTTTTTTGTTATCATAATATCATTTGTTATTTATAAAAGTATTACTTTAATACACACTCAATAGTTTGTTCAAAAAATAACCTGAAAAATGATATTTATATAAAAAAAAACCGTTGGGAAAAAAACGAAAAACAATAATCCTTTAATTCAAATGAATAATATTAAAAATAATGTAAAGGGGGGGAAAACAAATTCTCCTTTTACGGCCAGCCCGGATCTTTCGCGACGTTGTTTCAGACAAATTTTCTTCCGCGCAGTGCTAAAAGTCACCTCCCCTCCTCGCCGTTTTCTTTTCCATTTTACTGTTTTTTAATTCACTTCTTACATTTTTTTTTATTATTTGTATTTCTATTTCGTTTAAACGGACAATTAAAAAATTGATATCTATCTCTCCTCTCCCATGTTCACAGCGTGCAATGCAAGTGCAATACTAGAGTTTATCCCTCTGGGTTTCCTGCAAACTCTCCCCAATCGATCTTTATCCATCCCTCTCTCTCTCTCTCTCTCTCTGTATATATATATTAATGACGTCTCCTTCCTTACAACCCTCCCTTTTCTGCGTTCTCACCTCTCTTTATTATTCGCTGGGTTTTCGGTTGCTTTGTATTCTCCACTGATTCATCTCTCCCCTCTTTGAGATTGAGTTGATTCAATTCACCCCCCAAATGAGTCGTGGGTTTAGGGTTTAGATGCATGCAGTGTAGCATTTATTACTCCAATCCCCCCCATCCCATTAATTGGATCATCACTCTGTAAAATTAACAGCAATATATTAATCCCCCTGAAAACGAACACTCGTTGCATAAACCCAGAAATCAGGTGCTTCGTTTGTATCGGCGAGCGAGCGAGCGATAGAGCGAGGTAGAGGTAGAGAGAGAGTGAGAGTTTGTTTCTCCTTTATTGCTCTTTGTTTTTCCCTCTGACCGTAACGGTTCCACCAGCTCACACCACACCACACCACACCAGCTGGGGAGTAAAAGATTGGGATTAAGTTTGTTACTCTCTCTGTCTTTCTTTCAAATTCAAACCCTCTCACGTTTCTCCTCCACTGATTTGCCCAATTGTTGACCTCTCTTCCGTTTCTCGGATTCTGTTTTCTTCTTTATCTCACCTTTAATTTCATTTCCCCCAAATGCAACTCCCTCTCTCCCTTCTTCTCACTCCGTATCAGAGCTGTTGATTTCTGAGTTTTCGTGATCGATTTCTGAGCTTAACAATGGCTCCAGCTGATAACAACTGGCTCTCCTTCTCCCTCTCTTCCATGGAGATGCTCGCTACTTCTCAGTCCCCTCACCAGCTGCTCTCCTCCACTCCTTCCCTTTACCACCATCACCATCAACCTCCTCCTTCCCACCATTTCCTGCTCGATAACTACTACGCAAACGGTATGCACTTCTTCACCCTGTGTTAAAATTTGAAATATCGGATTCGTTGTTAATTTCTTCATTTTGTTGTTGCAGAATGGATGAACTCGAAGGCGGCGGCGGATATGTACCAATCGGAGGGAACGGAGGACAGGAATCATGATCCGAATAGGGGATTCGGGATGATTACCGGCTACTTCGACTCGCAGCAAATCCAGACGCAGACGGTGCCCAAGCTGGAGGACTTTTTGGGCGGCGATACGGCGTCGTCGCTCAACACTCAAGATTCGTCAACGCTCACTCACATCTACGACCCTAACGCGGCGGCCGCCTCCGCCTACTTCAACGACGTTGCTCAGGATCTCAAGGAGATCGCGATTCCCGCTCCGGCGCCGGTCAGCGGCGGGGGTTTCCAGGCGTTTTCGGCCAACTCCGGCTCGGATGTGGACGACTCGGCCTCGATTGGCCGGGCGAGTCAGTTGGCCTGCACCGAGTTCGTCGGTCAGACGATTGAGTCACACAGCGAGTTAGCATTTTCCCCGCAGTTTGCTTCTGGCGGTGGCGCGCTCTCGCTCACCGTTGCCCAGAGCAACTTCGCCGGTCCGGCCGGAGGTGATAAAGCAATCGTTGTCGCTGAATCCGATAGTGGGAAGAAGGTCGCTGATACCTTTGGGCAGAGAACTTCCATTTACAGAGGTGTCACGAGGTGTGTAATCATTTGATTCAATATATGTACACTTCAGAATTTTATTCATAGATTCTTGTTAACTTGCATGATCATTAGGGATTTAATATTGACATTAAACAATTTTTTGGCCCTTATTTTTATTACAGACATAGATGGACAGGGAGATACGAAGCTCATCTATGGGATAACAGCTGCAGGAGAGAAGGGCAAGCCAGAAAGGGGCGTCAAGGTCATTTTACAATCTCACTCACTTCTATCTCTAAATTTAATTTTAAATTCATTTCTTATAAAATTGGTCCTTGGTTGGTGGGTACCACATAACATAGGAGTACAATTGATTAGTAAAATTATTTGTTCTCATGAATAAAGTCTCCATCAATTGGATTCTGTGGACTGAGATTCAATGAATTACTCTCCGTAGTTTAAGTTACTGGAATAAATGATGATGATATTTGAAACGGTTGTTAGAGAGTTAATGATGAAAGTTCATGGTACAGTTGAATCATAAAAAAGGGTTTATAGGTTTAATGTGTGAACTTAAAGGAAGTAGCATCTGGTAAGAAAAGCATGGATGACTGGAGAAGATCTGAGCAAGGCATGTAGGGTGGGGCAGTGAGGGTTTAGGATTTTCAGGAACAGAGAGAGCCTCAGTGACAAAACCCCATCTGATTGACAAGAGGGATGCATGCAATTTGCAAAAGGCGATACCCAAATTAATGTGGGGGTGGATGGGAACGGGGAGCATATTTTTCACTCCAATCTTATCAAAGTCATTTTTTTTCAGGATTGATTTGATTTCTCTGATGGGTGTTTTCTTACCAGTGTAGTAGTAATTTAATACTCCTACACTCATCTCTTTGATTACTTTGACTGATTTGATCAGAGATTGCAGATGATGTGCCGCCATTTTCTTCTGTTTCAAACTAATGGGTTTTAAAGCTTTGTTTCTCTCTGTGAATCCTTTGGTTTTTGCTATGCCCTTTGAGTCAATCTAACCTGTAAGATGAGAATTGAAAGCCCCTTTTCTTTCAATTGGGATTGTTTTTATTTCCTGTTGTTTTGCTCTGAAAATACTGGGTGGGGGGTGGGTCTGTGTTTAATTGCCCATCAGTTGGGATGTTTTCAGACACACCCAACTGGTGTCTGAACACACTGAAGAAATTTCATCAGTTGCCTTTCACCTTTCACTTTTTTTTTGGTTTTTGCTGTACCTTTTCTTCTTCACTCCTCCTGCACCAGAGCCAAAAAAGTGACATCAAGGGAGAGTGAAATAGAGATGTACAGCACATTGGTTTGACCGGCCTTGGATTTTCCTTCACAGAAAAAGAAATAACCCGTAAATTGTGGCTGGTGCAATGCCTGCAATGTCATGTGTTCTAACTTTCATGTGGGGAAATGGGTTTGTCCTACATTCAAGAAACTTTCCTGTAGGAGGTGGAGTTGTTTATCAATGTGAAACCACATTGGGCTTCTATTTGAGTTTAGTACTCTTGCCCCAGTTTTGGTAAAATTTCTATTTGAATGTGTCATAATTTGATGAATTGTCTGTACATAACAAGAAAAGCAAAAAAAAAAAATTATATATAAATAAAACTTCCCTTACTTCATACTTTACCTTTTTCAGAGAATCTTCTGGGCTTTCATGGTAATGGAATTACTACCATACCTTGTTGGGAAACTCATGCTTAGGCTTACAAAGTTACAAGTGGGGTTGGAGTTGATGTTGACTCGAAAGTTTGATGGATTGGCTAAATTATTGAGGCTTCATTGTGTATCAATGGATACTTTAGCAATCTTGTAGTTCATCTTTTAACTCACGGGTTTGAACATTTTGATGAAATATGTCCTTGTCTCACATGTTGATCACTGTTTGTGCTATAACTTATAACTGTGCATTGTTATTGTAATTGATCGTTAATCAAGAGTTTTAACATATCTTTCTCCTTCCTGACATGTTCAACTTGGAACATTGCGGTGCCATTTGCTCGACTTCGGATTACAGTGTATCTTGGTGAGAAAACTCTTAAAACATTCTGTTGTGCTGTTTGCTTACGCTGTCCATGTTAAGAGTTGTATGTTTACAATTACGTTTTTGCTTTGTGTAAAGGCGGATATGATAAAGAGGATAAGGCAGCAAGGTCTTATGATTTGGCCGCCCTGAAATACTGGGGTCCCTCTGCCACCACCAATTTCCCAGTAATATACTAAACCTTTATCTTTGTTCTGCATGGAAAACGACATGGTGGTTAGTTTATATATTAACTGAAAGTTTGTCCTCTTGCATAGATCTCTAATTACTCTAAAGAAATTGAAGATATGAAGCACATGACCAAACAAGAGTTCATTGCCTCACTCAGAAGGTACAAACAATAGTTGTCCATTAATTTTCAACTACCAATTTTCTAGTGTAACAAAATCTAGCTTGATTGTTGTTATTGACATGGAAGGAAATTGCTATTTTCAGGAAAAGCAGTGGTTTCTCGAGAGGTGCATCCATATATAGGGGTGTTACAAGGTCTGGTTTCTTTTTGTCGCCGTTAATATGAACTGTTACTAGTACTACTTTGCTAGCCAGTGATATTTAGTTGTGGTTTTGACATGGTTTGATCTGCAATTGTGCAGGCATCACCAGCAAGGAAGGTGGCAAGCAAGAATTGGCCGCGTAGCTGGCAACAAGGACTTGTACCTTGGAACATTTGGTAAGTGATGTGTATACAAGCGGAATCATCTCTTGAACCTATCGCAAGCTATGAAACATCAAAGGTATAGGAGTTTACTCATGTAGAGTTGTGCATCATATTGTTTTCAGCAACGGAGGAGGAAGCTGCAGAGGCATATGACATAGCAGCCATCAAGTTCCGAGGCGTGAATGCTGTGACCAACTTTGAGATGAACCGCTATGACGTGGAAGCCATCCTCAAGAGTGCCCTTCCAGTCGGAGGCGCTGCCAAGCGTCTCAAAGTATCACCTGAACAGCCTGATGAGCAGAAGCCGATGCTGAGTCTTGAGCACCAACCACAGGAGCAGCCCCTTGGCGGTAACAGCGGAAACATAAACTTCTCCTCAGTGTACCACCACCAGCAGCAGCAGCAGCCACTAGCTTGCACCCTGCCATTGGATGCAGCAACCTCCTTCTATCAGCAGGGCTACTACCACCACCTCCAAGGAGGCAATGCACTGGCTCCTGACTCGGCAATAGTGAGCGCGGTGAGCTTGATGCCGGCGCCGCCTTCTGAGTTCTACCTGTGGCCGCACCCTCAACAACCATATTAAGCCAGGAAGGATGAGGAAGGTTGGATGGAGTAGGCAAAGGTTTTTATGGAAGTTTGGGGATTAGTATTGGGTTGGTCAAAACTAATTTTAGTAGCTCTTTTTAACATGTTATCGACATCATCGTCTCTCTCGGCTGTAGTACTAGTGGTAGTTATAAGTATTTGTTAGTGTTTTGAAGGTGTAAGGCAGGACTTAAAAAATCTGACCAAGAAACATCTGACCCATTAGCCATAGGCTAGTTTGGTGGTGAATTTAACCTCTTTTGACTTGAATTGGATGATAACTTAAAAGGGTTGGTTTTGGGGATTTTGGAGGGGTGCTGAAATAGCTGGGTTCAGCTTCTGCTGGGAAGTTTTGTAAGTAAGCTTTTATCAGACTCTATTGTCTCTTTGGTAATACATTTTCTGGTCAACCATCATCATGTCATGTTGTGGCTCTCTCTGTTTCCTTCTTTTGCTTAACTCTGTCTCTATATGTGGCCCCATAAAAGGAAGATTCATGCACAAAATTTGACCACTATATGGTCAGGAAATTTGATAAATTTTAAGCAATGATAGCAGATGCTGTTTCATTTCAAACCACACCAGAAGACAAGGACGCTCCATAGATGATAGCAACAAAGTTGGCCGCCCGATCATCTCCATGAAATACATGGCGAAAACGGATACATCAGTGCACTCCAATGTACAAAAGATAAAGGGCATCATTCCAAATGCAGAACCATTTGGAATGAGCTAACACATGTTCATCAGTTTGAGGAAGTTGGGTCTAGCCTCTTCGCGGGCAACATCAATGGTCATGGAACAAGAGGTCGGCTTGAGCGTCAACCGTTATCTAACCAAAACCGCCAATTCGATCAGTGGTAGGTTGCCCGATCCCAAAAACCTGATTGTTCTAGAGCCATCGAAATGTTGTTGCCTAAATGTTATAGGTAACTTGTTAGATTGTGATGCGATCGGTAGATGGCTGGAATTTTGCTGACTAACAGTTGACTAGTTGGCCCAAACACGAAGTAAAAAAGTCCAGGCCCAAATAGACAATTTCCTTTGGGCCAAATTGTAGAAAACCACCCCTTCAATAGCTTAATTTGCTCAAAACCACCCCTTAAAAATATAATTGTTGTAAACCATCCATTAAAACCTAAAAATTTGCATAGAACCACCCATTCTTTAGATGTAGTACCGTTTCAATTGAAAATGCAAACTCAGGTTTGAATCATAAGACGTCGAGTGAGGAAACGTAGCTTGGTAAACCAAAACAACATAAGAGGAAGGTGCACAAATCACAACGACTATTATGGGGTTAACTAACTTGTCCAAACCCTCTATCAATCTAACAAATTGCAAAGATGAGCAGAAAAAGAAAGAGTTAGATGTTGAATGACATACAAAAGAAATTTCGATATCTTAATTAGGATATTGTTGTCATTTTTGACATTTTTAATTGAAACGGTACATCTGAAGGATGAGTGATTTTCTACAAACTTTTGGATTTCAATGAGTGATTTATTGCAATTATATGTATTAAGGGATGATTTTAAACAAATTGAGCTATTTAAGGAGTGGTTTGATGCAATTTGGCCTTTCTTACAAAAGAAAAAATAATGATAATAGTAGGGAGTATATATTTGGACGTGGCGAATCGGGGGGGTGGAACGCGACACGCGAAGAGCAACCAGGTGGAAGTTGGAAGGTAGAAACGCGCCGCAGGAGAGAGTGCGAGTCAACTCCGCCGTGTTTTCTTAAAAGTCAGCCCGCGTGTGTGAAACCCTTTGACACTTTCCCGTTTCTCCGTTGCTGACTATTTACCTTTATGTTATCCAATTGACTCTTCACACGTGTCCCTCTTTTGGACTGCTGTCGGTTTTTTTAGTCCATTAGTGGAGTTGAGTACTTTGGAAGATATCGTAATTCACCTTCTAAGAACCAAGCTTATACGGAATATACTCTATACACAACTATTATTTCTATTTTCTAGATTCCCAAACAAAATACTACATAAATAATTTGTTTTTTTTTTTGGTACATAGGTAGTAAACTCATTTCAAATTTACAAAATAATTTGTTATTTATGTATTGGAATTAACACAAGAAAGCACATTCAATTTTCAACTCGATCTCTTGAAATTATATTGCTTGAAAATATTAAATTATCATGTCACAAAAAAATATAAATTTAAACTACATAAATATTTAACCAATCGAAATATTAGAATTATAACACTTTTTATGCTAATTAATTAAATCTATTTTTATGTTAGATTACATTTATTTTCCTATCTAATTGATAAAATAAGTAATTAAGTGAGATAATAATAAGCCTAAAGAATGCTCGTTTACAAACAATTTTAACAAGCATTTAATTTTGTGCATTTGTGGATGACTTGCCATGGTAGAACAATACTACCTCCGTTTCCTTTTAATTGAATTTTTTATATTCATGCACGTTTTTTAAGATTTGAAAAACTATATGAAATAATAAATTTTTAAAATATTTTTTTCGATAATCACATACTTATTGGTGATAAGTATAATATTATTAAAAAAATATTAATATTTAATATAGTTTTTGATCATTCTAAAACTACGTGCATAACTTGAAAAAGTCACTTAAAAAGGAAACGGATGGAGTATAGGATTTGTGGTGTTAAGAAAAATAATTCTCATAAAACTTTGAGAGAACCTACTTACATACCTATATATTACAAAGTTAATAAACTCACTAGGGCTAGAACTTGGGGGTGACTGTTTTGTTTAAAAATAAAATCACCCTAAAATTACATTTAAAATATAGTATAAAAAAATTGGGTAAACCTACTTAAACTAAAAAGGTCTATTTTTACAAACAAAACTAAAAACTAAAAATTGGATTTAATCAATAATTGAAGCAAAAGAAAGGGGTGCTGGTTCCTGAAGTAGCAGAGCTACCACTGCTCTGTTCTTCATGGCCGTCTAGCATCATCAACCTCACCCACTCGTCTACCTCTTCCTGTCCCAATTTCTCCAGATACTCTGTTTTCTCTTCATCCTTTTCCCTCTCCTCCTCTCCTCCTAAATTTGTATCCGAATCCCGATCCTCTGTTTTTTCTCCGATGCTCTGTTCCGCTTCCGCGACTGCTGGTTTCTTCTTCTTCTCAACCTCCACTGTGTTGTAGTCGTACAGCGGGAAATTGAGCTTGGCCCGGGCCCCACGGAACCCGATTGCCGCCCTATCGTATGCCATCGCCGCTTCCTCAGCCGTCTCGAAGGTTCCCAGCCACACCCTCACCGCCCTGTGCGGGTCCCTTATCTCCGCCGCCCACTTCCCCCACGGCCTCTGCCTCACTCCCCTGTATTTCTTCCTCGGCTCTTCGGCACCGCCGTAGCCGCTCTTCCTCTTCCGGTTGTTCTTCCTCGCTTTCCCCTCTCCCATCACCTGTCCCTCTGTTTCAGTTGGAGTTGCAGTGACGGTTGGGGGTGTGATTGGGTGGAACAGAGGACATCCCAAGCACCCTCGGATGTTGCAGGTCTTACACGTGGCCTCGCCGTCGTCGAATTCGAAGCAGGCGGCGGCTGTTGGTGCTGCATCTGGATCGCCGGAGATCACGTGCTGGAGGGCGGAGACCATTACAGAGAGCTCTTGTTCTTCAGTCAACCGATTTCCGTTGTTCATCTTTCTTCGTCAGTAAATGCAGAGAGATTTTTCGCAAAGGTCAGAGCTTTTTGGGTTTTTGTTTATTTGAAATGGATGAGTGTTTGTGTGAAAGGCGGCAACTTGGGCGTTTATATATGTGTGTGGTGACGTGGCGGGTGCCAGGGTGCCAGCTGTATCAAGCGGTTTGAACACGGAGTACTGAAAGTGGAGATATATAGAGCGAGTGATTTATTCACGTGCGATATTTTGGATGGATGTGTGAGTTGGCAAACGAGAGGATGATGCGACGTCACTAATTGCGTCACGGTATCAGGTGTCAACACAACGCACACTGGCGAGGGGAGTGCACGCGCCTTCAGTGTGGCTTCAGGTAGGGCTCGTATGTGTGTTTGTGAACGGGTCAGCATGGGCCCACTTGTCAACCCTCTCGGGCCCAACCCGGGCCCTTTTTTTTTTTTTTTTTAAATGGAGGTGATTTATTTATTCCAAGTTTGGTTTTTAGAATGAGTGAGGTTATAGTTTAAAGCTACTAAAGTGAGTTTAAGCTCGTGGGAAATGTGATTAAAGGTGAAGCTACGAAGAATATTTATATTTGTCTGGGAAAGTAGTTTAAAACTTATACGAAGGGTTATGGATAAACACACATGCATCCGACCAAAAATCACATGAAACATATATTTTGAAAAAAAAAACATATATTTTGACACTATTTATATCATGTATAAAGTGTTATATATGATAGTCCCTCCGTTCGGCAAAACTTGTTATTTTAGGGTTTTATTTTTTTCAAAAAAACTTGTCATTGTAGGTATTTTGCCATTCACTTTACAAAAATGTCCTTGATATGATTGATAGTTTGTTAGTTGTAGTTTTCAATAAAGTAAAAAATGAGGGTAATAATTGAGGGTAAATGAGAACATTTGTTAATTGTCTTAAAACTTGTGAAATAAGCTAAAATGACAAGTTTTACCGAACGGAGGGAGTATAATTTTATAGTTAGATATTATGAATTATATCACAAATATTATACAGAGTATATTGTTAATTGAAATGAGATTGCGTTGACAAATTTAATGGTCGACATTATATATATTAATTTATTAATTTGATTTTTCAATCCTATACTATTGATAAAAAAGTTTTATTGGAAAAGACTTTCTAATATTATCTTTTATTTTCTTTTTTTAAACAGAAAAAAAATTTGACTGAGTGGGGAAGGCAATTTAGCCAAGAGTATCCCAGCGGATGAAATCAACAAGTTCCGAGTCGTCGGGGAAGGACGGACCCAAGAAGACAAGATCGAGGCGCGTCATACGGTCAGCAACCTTATCCGCTTCCCTGTAAATGTGGCAAAACGACGCAGAGAAAGAGTTAGGTCAGAAATTATCATTTCTACTTTCCCAATGGGAGACCAAATACCTTTAAGGCAATTTATAATTGAAAGATTATCTCCTTCTATGAATAAATGGGCGATGTGCAGATTCAAGGCAGCTTGGATACTAGTCCATAGTGCATAGTAGACGTGGCCACGGGTCAGACCTGCCGGGTCACGGGTCACGGTTGGTCGACCCGAACCCTAACCCGAAAATTTACAGGTTCACGGGTTCGGGTCGACCCGTTGACCCGCCAGGTCGACCTGTTGACGGGTCTGTCCGACCCTCAAATTACTTCCTAATCATAAAAAAATTAAATAACAATTATAAAAAATTTAAAATTCAAACCAAACTTGCAACACAAAAAACCATGAACAAACTTGTAGTAGAAGAAAAAGAAAAGCGGCAGAAAACACATACACAGCAGAGCACACTAAAAGTTGTGCCTCTAAAACTCTCTTCGAAGAGCTTCTCCAGAAAACCATGTCGCCACCATCTTACTCCATCTCCAGCTAGGCTACTAATCGTCGTTTAATCTTCGGCCAAATCTCTCTCTTCGGAGAGCCCCAACTCCTCTCTTCGGAGAGTGTTCGATCCAATAGTTTGCTCCGCCCATCCTCGGGCTGCTCCTACTCGGCACCATTGGCTCCGGCCACCCTCGTTGTCGGAGTCTTCTAACCCCTCTCGCAGGCCTTCTTCCTCTTAGATTGGTTTCCCTCGTTGGTTGGCTCGTGGTCCTCCTTTTCCTGGTTTCCTTGGATCCGGGTGGGTTTTTCGATGGTGCTTCTAATTGTGAAATTAATTTGGGGCTTTCACCCTTTGTGATCCCCTTGGCTCATCGGCTCATTGGGGGCTTGCGGTTTCGTCCGTCCTCAGCCGTCCAAACCTTAATCTATTTCTTCCGTCGGTTTCTGCCGCCTTTTTCGAACCTTGTTTCGGCCTCCGTCTTCCCTCGCCGGAGCTTGGGCTGGGTTGTGTTGGATTTGTGTGGCTCACCGGTTCGGGCCCGGTAAACCCCCAATCCCCAGACCATTTCGGGTCTGTGCTGCCAAGCGTGGCCCCTTTTTGTCGCTGCTCCTGTGCCGCCTTGCAACAGCCTCTTTCCTCCTTGCGCGCCACGCCTGAGTCCGAAATTTCCAGGATCTTACTGTTACTCGTGATGTGCAAGGATCAATTTTTTGGGAAAGGAAGAAAAAAATAGGTGGGCTATCTCTTGTTGGGCCCAAGCTGACCTATTTTCATGAAATTATTAAATATATAAGACATTTAATTATGTTTTTATGTATTTCCGGAATCGTGCTGATGCTCGGTTCTTTGGACCCCAAGGCAATCCAAAGGTGACTCATAGGTTTTTGGAACAAATTAAAATGAAAATAAAATTATTAAATAATAATAAATATATTAAAATAAATAATTCCCGGTTGGGATTGCGTATTTTCCGCTTGGGTTTTTAGTGCGTTCGGTTCAGGTGTTTTGTGGCTCTACGTTAGGTGTGACGGGTATTTCTTCTCCGTTTGATGAGATTCTGGCAGTCGGAGTTGGGATAGGCTGGGGTCGTGGCAGTGTGTATCGAGGCGTCTCCTTTCTCCGGAAGAATGGTTCCTTGGAGGTTCGTCTTCACTGCCCACAGGTGACTCCTGATGTGCCACTGGCCTACGGTGTTGCTTTAGGGTTGTGCTTGGCTTCGTCTTTAGTCTACATTCTCGTCTTCTTCGGTTTGGTTGTGGTTTGTTTTGCCTTGGTAGAGTTCTGGCCTGTATTTTGCACCTTCTTTGTATTTTTATGTTTGTTTAGACGGTTATCCGTCTGCGGACTTGTCGGCCCTCGAGGTTCAGATATGTCTGATCTCGAATTTTTTCCGAATAAAAAAAACCAAACTTGCAGCGCAAGCAATTTTAAAATGAAATCCAAATCAATTAGGCGAATCTATCTTTCCCAATAATAACATATCTTCTCAACACACGCATCGATCGAATCTATTGTAAGTGTAATATTTTTGGGGGGATATAATAACAACAATGTTATAAAATACACATTAATTCACAAGGATATCCTTGTTGTAAAAATATTTTCAAGGTCATCGGCATAGTAATTTAAAAGTTATACTCGTGCGGTATATATAAAAATAGGGTGGGTAATTGACAAATGAATTTATATAAAAAGTGATGCATAGTTGTTTTTCATTCATAGTAACTTTATTTATGTTCACATTGATAATGATAGGGATGAATAAAGGCAATGAGGTAGCTAGTGGTGAGACATAACACCACTAATAAATACTGTAATGAAACCTGAGATGGTTGGTTGGTTGATTGATGAGCTCATGGTTTTGAGAGTATCCTAAAAAGGGAATATATATCGAACCGATGAATCTTAATATACATAGCACCACGTTTTCTATTGAGAGGCTGCAGTAAGCTAAGGTAAGCTAGTTATTAGCAGTTATATATATAGAGCATATGTGTCCCACAATCACAACCTGTCGACATCCGATCGTCGAACTGTGTATTTGTCCCACTTTCTATCTATTTTCGCATCATACTAAAAAGATTGATTATATATGGTGCTTTCGCTGCATTATTATTTAGTCACGTTCGTCTACTGTTTGTATTTGTCCAACCGACATGTCTCCATCACCAACACACAACACAACTATTTCAAATCCAAAAAATTTGCCATTCATCAAATTAATTAAAAGATAACAAACGGGTGGGTTTTCGTAGTTTCTGCTTTACTTTACCGACGACGCTACTCTTCGGTTGGGCCTTTTAATTTTATATTTTTATCGTTCATATTAGCTTGTATTTGCAGACAAGCTCCGCCTAATTTAGCTCGTAGAAATGGTGGGACTTTGCTCGTCCAATCATCCCCCGTTGTCGACAATAAATTCTTCCAACCCAAGTATGTACGAAACTAAGAATGATCTACTTTCTCCGTTTCCTTTTAAGTGACTTTTTTAAGTCTAAGTACATGATTTTAGAACGGTAAAAACTATATTAAATATTAATATTTTAATAACTTTTTTTAATAATATTATACTTATCACGATAAGTATGAGATTATTAGTGAAAATTATTTAAAAAATTATTATTTTATATAGTTTTTCACACCTTAAAAAACATGCATAAATAGTAAAAAGTTACTTAAAAGGAAACGAAGAGAGTATAAGAGAAATGGAAAAAAGTAGGGCCATACGTAAATTTCACAAATTTTAATCCCGATGAGATTTTAGAGTAAAAAAATATGAATTCTGTCTCATAAAAATTAAGATGCATCTTTAATGGTAGTATTGAAGTTGAGTATCATAACTATTTTTTATAATAAAATACTATAAAAGGAGGAAGAACCAATAAATTTCTTGAGTTTAGGGTTTAGGAAGAACCAATAATAAAAGGAGGGAGAAAATAAAGTGGTTATCATACTATGAATCTATGATACTCACCTCACATAAATTTCTTGGGTTAAAAAAAATCTGACATTTTTTTTGTTTTTCTTTTAAAAAATTATCTATAGTACTTACAGTATCATGAATAAAGATGGTCTAAGCGAGATACAAATTTTTCATTTTCGAAATTCCACTCCGTGTTATGTATATATTTTTGAGACTGGCTTTTTATTATATAAGTTTATTTTTATTTGGATCTTTATTATTTGTACTAGTTGACTAATTTAACATTTTATTTCGTATATTAGGCATCTTTACTATTTAAATTTTTAGATACCTCATATACTAATTTAGTAATTTTACTTCTTCATCAGGGGTGTGCAGAAAAAATATGACACGAAATTACGATGAAACAACCCGAAAAAACACGAAATGAAAAGGATACAACACGAATATGATACGAAACGGTAAAACACGATAATAGCTGTGTCAGATAAGGATTGGAATTTTTTTTTCTTATCGTATATACAACACGACATGATTGGTACGTAGTTTAGTATAAATATAATAAGTGTGATAAAGGAATATACAAACAAGTTGGCTTAGTTGGTTATGAGGTTTATCCTACCCGGCTATCTATTATTCAACAGATCTGGGGTTTGATTCGCGAAATTGGAAAGCGAGAGGCGGCTGCAAAGTGCGAAGTGCGATACCTTGATTTGATTTTTGAAAAAATTAGAATTTCCCCTTAATCGTGTTGTGTCGTGTTACACGGGTATCCGACACTGAACTGTTCCCTTTTTTTTTGTGTTGGGTACCTAGTAGTAATTGTTTCTTGTTCGTGTTGTAGATTTTGGTTTTATTGATTTCGGGTACTCGACACGATTAATCATGTCATGTCGGGTATCCGATTATGCACAACCCTACTTCCTAGAATGTGAATCTACAATTCGATTGTTGGGTGTTTTACATTCATGTGTTCTTGTAGTGTTAGCAGTATTGTTATTTTTAATATTTTGTTTCGAATTGTGAATTTGTAGGTATTTTTATAATCTTTTTTTATTTGAGGGGTATGACTCGTTATAGATGTTATATGAGTTAGCTAGGTAGCTCGATCTTGGCTCGAGACCGGCTTGTAAAAAGCTTGACTCAAATTCATTCATTTGTGAAATAAGTCAAGTATGAACACATTTTTAAACTCAATTCAAATTGAGGCTCACCCCGAGCTTGAATACTGTAGAATTTACAAAATTTCTCCTCAGTTACTATGTTATGAGTGAGTAGAACTAGAACGCTCGAATGAAGGTTGGCCTGAGGTGCGTGTGGCCCTGTGGGATTCCGATAATTAAAAAAAAAGTGATTCTCATGTGGGACTTGTAGGTATTTTTAATATTTTACATTAAATTCACAATTTTTAATACTGGAATTCTTTTTTGAAAAAAAAATCCCAATCCTAGACTAGAGAGTTGTATAAGCATATTTCCCTATCATCCCATATTTAGTCTATTAGTATATACATATATTTACATATATTTCACTTTGTATGGGCCGGATGGATTGGGCTTCAGCCCAATGCATTGTATAAAAGGCATAGTTGCCTCAAATATTTGGTAACCGTAATATATTTCCCCTCCAACGGGTCTTTCTTCTTCCTCCAGTTTTCACCATTGCAGTTGAGCTCAACCGCTTTCCGATCCTAAATTCGAACATAGTCAACTCACAAAGTGGTGACTTTACAGTTGGCTATGGTGCGTGCTTCACGATCTTTCACACTGCACAGTCAAAATATGACAATCTCATATTGGTGAAAAGCTTCGAAATCAAGTCCCTTGAAAGAATTATCATAAACAGGATGAATTTAACATTTATCACTAAAACTCATATTATCCGATGATCACGAAGAGAAATGGACTATAATGACAATATCATAGTATACCCCACAATAAAAAAGAGCATGTGAGACAAGATGTATGCACCATTTTTTCGATACAATGACATTAGAAATACTTGTTGTGACTAGTGCTTCTTCGAGCCGAATGAGCCAAATATTGTTTGTTTATATTCAGCTCATTTAAAAATGAGTATAGCTCAAACCAAGTCTAAATTTGAATTCGAAATAAAATCATGCTCAGACTCGGTTTGTTTAGTTTAATGAATTAGTTTGAGCTGAGTTTTTATTTCAAGGTTTAAACAACCCTTCTTGCTCATGATTTGTTAACTTGAATCAAAGTTTATAAATTTCGCAAAATTCGAGTTATTAAAGCTTGAATCGAACTAAGCCAAGCTTTGAATCGAGTTTGAAAATGTGCTCGCACTCTACTCATTTAATAAATGAATGAGTTTGAGCCGAACTTTTATCAAGATGAATCAGAGCCGAGATGAAACTACTCAAATTATCTAACTGCCCTAATTGTGACAACACTTGAAGGGCCCCAACTCGTTATGAATGCTTCAACTGGAGTTGGTATTTACCATTTGATGGACTGACACTAGAAAGGGTTTCTACCCATTTCTTTATCACCCACCCTAGATATGGGACGAATTAGAGGTTTTAACGGACGATTTTTTCTGGGCCCTTGTGTAGGCAGACTTAAACACTGGTGTTGGGTACATCAATGGACTTCGAAGTTATAATATGGGCCTGTGGTTATAGGCCCATTATAAACTTTTCAGGTCGGTATACCTAATGGGCCACCTTTGATTGTAGTTATAAATATGGGCCACCTGGAAAATAAAAGTTGAAATTACATGGAGTACATCAATTGATAATCTGTTGGTACAGTTTTCAGTTTGATTATTTATGCCCGTGGATTGTAATTATTCCCTATAGAATATAGATGCTTGTAAATTAAGGCAAGTCGCTATCATTTTTTTGCTTCAAAGATTTGATAATCGAATTCGTGATGATAGAAAACTACACAAGAGTTGTTATATGTAGAAAGGGTCAACTAAGACAGACCGGCAAGCTCCTGCAATGGGCTTGTTGTTCTTAAATTAACAAGCCATGACATGTCTTGTACTCAACTACTACGATTAAGATAAAACTTATACGCAATTCCAGGAAAGTTATTATGATATCATTAAGATCTTGTTAATAACTTAATAAGTTCTTGTAACTACATATGCCATTACCACTTACAGCTCATGCTTGTTCAATACTCCACAATACAAATTAGTACTATACAATGATACTAAAATGCAACTTTCGGTTTATTTTATTTTTGTATAATTCCAAAGCTTTGGCAGTGGCACCCAACTGATATTGATTCAACCTAAATTAAATTGCCTGGAACATGCAATTTGAACACAGCCAAAAACAGGTCTGTTCCCCAGTAGAAAGAAAGACCCACCAAAACATGGTAGGATATTTAGGGATTAACAACTCCAACAAAACCCTAAAAAGTAATGGAAAACCATTGACATGAAACAGTAATCAATCAAATTGGGCGGAGAAATCGGCAGAGATTACAGTATTATACTACAGCACATCACATGACATGATGACACATTACTACTCCTATCAAACATTGGTTGAGGTTGGTTGGGTTGGATCGCAGGGAGGTCATTTCATTTTCATATTTTGTAGTAGTAATGTATTTTGGTTAAAACTTGAAAATTGAAATTCAGAGTCTTGATTATCAACTTCCTACACACAAGGAAAAAAAGGAAAAAGAAGAGAGTTGGGAGGGGAGTAATTGATACTTTGTTGAGGGAAAATGATAGATTTTAATTAGGTACAAGAATGCCTGACTGAACAAGCAACCACCTGTGCCCATTGCTTCAATCTCGTCTTCATCCTCTTCGGATCTTCCCCTGTACATCATCACACACACACCACCATCAATAAACCATCGAATCAAATCAATTTCTTTAAAAATAATAATAATCAATGAATCATTGAATTTGGCATCCAATTTTGTTGCCTATTTATTTTGGTAGCTAGGTAAACCCTAATCAAAGCAAAATTGAAAATCTCAATTTAAGAATACTACTTGGATTGGAATCACCGTGTCAGAACTAGGAGATCCAACCCAGTCCAAGCAAGATTTGAAAAAAAGGGAATTGAATTATACCAGGGCTGAACATGGTGAGGGGGCTACCAACGGGGGAAGGTAAATCCGGATCGGAGGCGAGCAGGGAAGAAGACGAAGACTTGGAAACGGAAACGGAGTCGGTGTTGTGCTTGAACTGACTGTTGACGGCATGGTACAGGCCGTAAGCAGGGAAGGCATGAGATAGCCTCGGATCCAGGTCGGGGGAGTCGAAGCCGAAGCCGAGCTCGAAGCAGGCCTTGAGCTCGTCGAGATCCTCGTCGGTGACGCTCTTGCTCCGCCGATTGGCGCGCCCCTTGCGTTTAAGCCACACTTCCTCCCGGTAGAAATCCGGCGACCAGGAGTTCTGCTTGAGCAGCGGCAGTGGACGGGGGGGATCGGAGGACGGTGGGCGGGACATGGCGGGCCCGTCGGCCGCCGGGGCGGGGGAGGGCGGCGGAGAGGAGAGCCCCAGGGCTTTGAAGAGGGGTTGGGGGGTTTGAAAAGGGTTGGGGGAGGGAGGCATACTGCAAGGGATAAAAGCTTGTGAGATGGGATGCTTCATTCGTGGGTCCCTTTCTTCTTTTTTTTTTTGAAAAAAAAATTATTCTTATAGGGGAAGGGGAGAGAGAATTGAGTGTTTTGGTTGGTCCAAGTTATGATGAGCTGTCTATTCCTTTTAATTAAAGTTATGGGCACAATATGTCATTAATTAATGACCCGATTTTAGAAGAAGAAGACTAAGCAAGGTATGGCTCCGTTTGGGAAAAAAAAAAACATGTATTATAAGATTTTAGTTGAATTAGTTTTTGGAATGAGAGTGTTTCAATAGTTACTCCTCAAAGCTTTTCGGAGCTTATAATTTTCTATTAATAAGTTTTCATCCACTACTCCAATCGTTATGTTTACCAAACATCATACTAGCTTATTAACATATACTACCTCCGTTCGGCAAAACTTGACGTTTTACTATTCACACACGCTTTTTTAGGAGATAAAAACTATATAAAATATCTAGTTTTTTTAATAATTTTTTTTAACAATTTCGTAGTTATTATTAATAAGTACAAACTTGTTAAAAAAATTTTAAAAAAAATGAATATTTTATATAGTTTTTATCATTCTAAAAAAACGTGCATGAATAGTAAACGACAAGTTTTGCCGAACGGAGGTAGTATTAAACACAAATAATCCATCAGCATCAGCTGCCCCATCAACTAGTATTTTTCCAAACGGAGCCTAAGTTCTTCAACAACAAACAAACATATGAAAAAAACTCTTATAGGCACGTTTAAACTCAAGTTTGATGGATCAACTCTTACTAATGACAACAACTCGACTGGTTTTATTATATGAGACTGGGAGGGCCGATCCATTCATATTGGTTGCGACATGATAGGTAACCAGATCCCCTAAAGGCAAAAATCATTGCTCTAAGACAAGACATTGCCCATTCTTTGCACCTAGGTATAAACAGATTACAGATTGAAGAAGATTATCTAACAATCATAAATCCCCTTAAAAATAAATCACATGCCTTTGAGAAATCGAAATGACTATGTCACACATTAAAACCCTCTTGTCGAGGGGGGGGAGATGTGTCTTTCTCTCACGAACTCCGTGATGGCAAAAAAGTGACTGATAAGGTTCCACATCTTTGTCGCTCTGCCTGAGGTCTCGACATTTATAACTACATAGGTCTTCAGGACTTCATCCATAATAATGCTCTTGGGTGGGTTCTTCACCTGAATTTTTACCTAATAAAAAAAAACTATTCAAATATTGGAAGCTTACTTTTTTTTTATCTAGTTTAAAAGTGATGGAAGTAAAAAGTTGTACTTGAGTTTAAAATGTGTTTATATTAGCACCATTTAATAAATAAATGAATTTAACTTAAGGTGTGTTTGGATTCCAAATGTATTATGATTATAAACGAGCTTAAGTTAAACTTTTTTTTAGCCGAGCTTCAACTTATCAACTCATATAACAATCTTGCCCAAACTATGAAATAATTAAACTTATTGCCCTAATACTAAATTTTTACCATAGAAAAGGTTAAATATAAAGTTCAAATATCTTAAATTTAAATAATTGATTCTAAATCAAGTTGTTGAGAACTTTTCACATTTTATGAACACAAGGGTAGACAATAATACCCGTTCAAATATGACCCGCGTCGATATTTTTGCAATAGCACATTTTAGGAGAAATATTTTTATTTGTATATGAACTTTCCATTTGCACAACTACTTATTTATTTAATTTAGTCTTTTCTTATCGACCAAACTAATGAGTTTTATTGTACTCTTATGGGAGGCAATGCCATCCCACCCCTAGCGGTTCCACTACTAATCACGGGTCAACCCAACTCAACAAATTGACTTATTTTATCCCTAAAAATTTATACAATACTAGTAAGAACGACTAGGATATCTTAAATACTTCGATAGTTTTTTTTATTAGTTTAGTTTGATCGAGCTAAGTTGCTCTCTATCTAAAATTCTAAATAGATACCGTATGATAAATTTAAAGAGTTTGAACCTCTAACTCACAAGTAACTCTAAGATACAACGCTATAATTCTTACACTAACTTGTGATTTGGTAGATATTTCAATTGGTAACACGATAACATAAATGTTAATGCTACAAATTATAAAGAAGCAATATCGGGCCAGTAAGGAGTTGGCCCACTAAAGTTATTGGGCCATCCAAACCACTACTCGTAACTCGTTGAGATGAGCCCTATCCGACTTTCTTGCCTCCAAAATTCGGTGTTCCATTTTCCTGAATTTCAACCACGAGAGAGGTGCAGGTGCACGTACGACAGACAGTTCGAGGGTTAGGGTTTGGGTTGTTTGAATCTCAAATCTCAATTCACTGCAGAGGACAGAGCCAGGCAAGATGTGGCACGAAGCTCGTAGGTCTGAGAGGAAGGTGCACGACCTCATGGACGCCGCCCGCAAGAGGGCGCAGCGAAGGGCGGTGTTTCTCGCCAAAAGGCGCGGCGATCCCATGCAGGCTATTCAAGCCATCGGCTCTCGCTGTCGCACCTACAGAGACGATGGCCTCTACCAGGCCGCCCAGGATCAGCAGGGCATGTGAGTTCCTTTCCAATTGTCACACCTTATGTTCTGATCATGATGTTGCTCTTTTTATCAATTCGATTCGCCTTTCATCTTAGAAAATTTGGGGATTTCTTCCAACGGTATAGGGTTACGTCAGGGTAGTTGACGATTGCGGACAAGTTTTTTTGTGAATTGCGTGTTATGATTCGCTGCTTGCACTTTTAACTTGACCAATTTTACCGTGTGAGACCTTGAGGTGATAAGGTTTAATTGATTGTTAGATGTGGATCCTGAAATTTTAGAAGCTATTGGCATCTGTTGTTACCTGACTATTATATCACTGCTGTTTGGTGGTACTGGTTTATATAATGGTTCCACTGCCTTTATGGTGGTAGTTTGTTATCAGTGTTGAAAACCTGATGATTTTTTTGAGCCTGAAACTCCCTTGCCCAAACACCAGCATTTCAGATTATTGATACTTTGTCTTGTAGCTGATTTGTTGAACTGTAATGTCTAAATATGCAAGTGATAAATGATAAATCAATAACAAAAGTGGAGTTTTCACCTGGTAGTATCTGAGGGACGCCCAATGAAATTAGTATTACTCGCTTCTCATGTTTCATTCGTTCAAATGTATAATTTGTGTTGACAGTGTACTTTTTTTTTTACGGGGTTAATGATAGAAAGGTTCGTTTATTCTCACAAATTTTGATAATATAATGAATTTGCATCATGATCATTTGGATTTTTGATGGTTAAAAGCTTATTCCTTGCCCGTCTCATCTGTGGTGTTTAATGTAATTATTTTTGGAATAGGATACCATGGAACGGAAAAGAGGATGTTATGATTGACAGGTAATGTTTAGTTTTGCTTTTAATGCTTTCTTGTTTTCATCTGAAGTTTCACCTTTCTAAGAGTCTTTTAATCAAAATTGCTCAGATTTGATGGCCGAGCTCTTCTAGATTTTATCCGTGAACCTGATAGTCGTCGTATACGTATGCAAGAGAAGACGGACGAGGAAGAAGAACTCGAAGAGTTTGTCAATTTTGAGCGTTATCGGGATTTAATAAAGCATCGACGTAGAGGATGTCGGTACTTTTTGGATATCCTTGATGTGTGATAGGCTTGAGCTTGACAGACATTTGTTTTTGATATTACTTAAAACAATGTTCACTTCAAATGGAAGATGAAAATGAAGAGACTGCATGTTCTGAGTCAATATATGCAATGTCTATAATCCGAGTGTCTTTTTTATCCGCAGTTAAGGATGAGGATGGTTTGCAGCATGTAAACCTAGAAATCGAAGCAAAGGCTGCTCCACCATTCCCTTTCGACAGGTTTCTTTCTTTCTAAATTATATCCATCCAGTCCTTGTACATGCCCTTTTCTCTATGATATCCATGATAGGTCCCTAATTCCTGCCTTCTTAGCTAACTTTAGATAGATACTCGAGTGATACTGAAACTACCACTATACCTGAAGAATTACGCCCTAATTTTTTTTTTTTATAAATGTCTTCCTTGGGTGGAAATATTGATATTTATATCCTTCCAACATCCCTCTATCTATTTGAAATTTTTTTATACTTTGCACTTTAATTACCCATTTTTTATGCCTTATTCATTTCCTAAAGTATTTGGCAGGTCACAACAGTTACAGGCTTCTGCAAACAAAGGCTCATATTCCCAGGTTGGATTTTCATATGACGTAGACATAAAAGAGGAAGCCCAATTTTCAGAGGGTGATGACGAAGAAGATGATGAAGAGGATGATTATGATGAGGATTTCAATAGTGATGACAGTAATGATGAAGGTATGGAAGTTATAGCTAAAGATTTTGGTGTGAAGAGATATGGTTGGCTTGTTTTCATGGATAAGAAGGCGAAAGAAGAGGCAAGGAAGCAAAAGGAGGTGATCAAGGGAGATCCATCAGTTGTAAGTATGGTATTGCATTTCTTGCTATGTTTGCCTCACTTCCCTTTATGTAGATCTGATGGATATTTGTTGCCTATCCAGAGGAAATTGAGCCGCAAAGAAAGACGAAAGGCTTCACAGTTGGAAAGGGAAAGGGAAAGAGAAGCTGCACGGGTTTCTGGCTCACGCTCTCTTCATCATGATCCTTATCGGTCTTTCTCTGATCCTGTCCCCTGGCAATTTTCCCAACTCCCACATGATTATGCATAATGATTTCTTATAATGTATGCAGAGAATCGAGACGCAGCCCAACATATGATGCATATCCACGTTCAAGAAGGTATTCTTGTAATTTATTGGAGATTCTGCACTTTCAAGTTTCAACTCTTGAAGTCATTCTTCTTACTTTCAAATAACCTGATCCTTTTGCAGGTCAAGATCACGGTCACGGTCATATTCTCCATCCTATCATAGGCGTCATGCTCGTGGTCGTTCTGATGACAATAGAAGCAAATCAAAGGCACCTAAAATAGAATTCATCACAGAATTCGGGGGATCTCCTGATAGAGATGGACCAAAGCTGGAGGGGCCTTCTCCACCATCATCTCCTCCTCGAGTTGATATGACAAACCGGTCAGAGCATTGCACCTTTCAATCTTGTGAAGATATTCAGCAGTCTTTACTCTGTTGAAGCTAAAACCTCCCCTTTGTTGCCTGGGGAAACTTTTGATGATTAGAATAGATGAACTTGAGGTTACCCTCTTTTCTGGCAAGAGAGGAAAGCAAAGGAAGTTTCTAATTGAAATAAAGTTATAAATTGACTTTTATAAGGGTTCCAGCCTTGTGACTTGTATAGTACTTATGCTTTGGTTTTCTGCAGGCCATCATCTGGTTCCATACTTGAGGCATTACATGTTGATCCAGCTGCTGGTGTTTCTCTAGAAAAAGAGAAGAACATGAAAGTGGTGAAACCAGCGTCTAGGTATTACGCTGTCAATCTACAGAGTGCAGATTATTTAAGCAGTTGACATGTAGACCTGCTGGCTCAGGAGAGATTTTTTTGATGCTTTTGGTGCATCCATTGTTTTCTTTGAATATTTTTTTTCTCATTCGCATTCTGTATATTTCCTGCAATTTGTAGCTCATCCCCGGCACTCACAAAATTGAGTAAGGGAGCTGCTGGAGGATTAGTAAAACAATCAGGCGAGAAAAAGGAAACACCTCAGGAGAGACTGAAAAGAATCATGAGCAAGCAACTAAACAAACAGAGTATGATCTAACCACTTTTGTTGTTTGGATAGTTGAGTATTTTACTGTTTGAAATTGTTCAAAAACACTGTCTTCTCTTGGTTGTTTTTGTTTATATTTCCAGTTAAAAAGGATGCTGCTGTGGAAGTGGCTAAAAAGCGTGAGAATGAGCGTCAGAGACTGGAAAAGTTGGCAGAGACAAGTCAATTGGGTCGTCACAGACGTCGAAGCCGTAGCAGGAGTTACAGTCGTTCTCCCCCTAGGTATAGATTAATACGTTTCTGATATGCATGGATAATTGAATTTATTACTGTACTTGGACACTTTTGATGCTGTTCTTTTTGTTTGATTGAAAAGCGAATTTCTTTTTCTTTATTCAAACAACCTATCTATGTTTCGTGTACATGCTTGTCTTATTTATGGTAAATTTGCTCTTTACTTGAAATGATTACAAAATTTAATGTCTAGGACTATAAGCTAGAAAAAGGTACACAAAGTTACGGGCTTTTGGAAACTGTATTGTTGAATTTTGGGGCATAATTTAGTTCAAATAACTGTATTCTGTACATACATAATATTTAGGAGAATTATCATTTAAATGCTATGATGTTTGATGTATTATTTAAAAATGCCATGTAGTTTGAATAATTTACGTAGGTGACGGGAGGTTTGATTTCCTTTTTTTAAATCACGTAAGTTACATCTTTTTTAATGTAAGTATATATATAAATTAATTTAAGCTTTGAAATGACCTCGTGTATTGAAAATCTTGTTATTGGTCCATATGAGTTGAATTTTATTTTTATTTGAAAAAAACTTAAGAAATGTGTTTTTAGTCTATTGCAAATATTTAAGTATCAAAATTTTATACAAAATTGTTGATGTAAAGGTTTTTGTTGAGATTTAAAAAAAAAATATCCTAGCTCATGTATCAAATGGATCACATTTAATAAAATCTGTCATGTTGGAAAGGAAAGCCTAGGGGGTGGGCAGATAGTGGAGTAGATTTATAGGAGTATATAGTCTGTCTTTGGGGTTTGGATATGAACTTGTTTGGGCTCGGTTTTTGGTCGAACGATAATCTCTTGGTTTAAGTTCTGTCCATATATATATGAATTAACCCATTCAGAGTCAATGAGTCATATGGGCCTATTTGGGGGGGGGGGATCATTTTGAGGCTTAAGTTGATGCTTATATTTGCATAGTAAAACATTCCACCTGTGTAAAAATAATATCATATTTCATGTCACCTATGTGAAATTAGTGATTTTACATGTAAAATAAGATGTCGAACCTCAAAGCATCTGAATGTATTTTTTCATAGTAATTATTCTTGGGATTTTGAATGACTATCACAAGTGTTCTATAGAGTTCCATCTCTCTCTTGCTTCACTTGTAATCCATTTTTCATTATTATTTTTTATTGCAGAAGGTATCGACACAGTAGAAGTCCAAGCAGGGGAAGGAGTTCAAGAAGACACCATTCACGGTCCTGGTCTCGGTCTCGCTCTCCTTCTCGTTCTAGCTCTCCCTCTTCAAGAAGGTTGTACGAGTTTTCTCGTTGGAATTATCTTATTACCTTGACAGAACTTGGTCGTCTTCTGTCAAAGAATGGGACTGAATGACTTTTTTTATACAGGGGCAGGAGTGGATCAAGGCACTGACTGATAAGACACGGATGCTATCAGGAGTTGCTGGTTGGTGCATTTTCCACTGCATTCGTGAGTATTTGCCAGCAGCTTACCTGGGGTAATCTCCACAAACACACGCCTCGCGATTCAAATCCTTATGCTTTGGTAAAGAGTAGTTGCTTCCCATGTTTTTATTATATTTTATTTTTATTTTTGTTTTTCCCCTTTTGTGTGCTGTGTGCATGTGGTGTTTCCCTTGGATAGAAGAAGAAAATTGCATCTTGTTGTTCAGACCATTATGATCTTGGCTTGTACTGAATGATGCAAGGATAGTAAGGCAATTCAACTGGCCTCTTCTTGTACCATTGATATAGGTTAAATCTGCCATCTCTTGCATGATCACATAAAGCATCCAGCTTGGGTTCCCTTGTGAAAATGGGAAAAATGAAAAGGACTACTGTCAATGAAACCCGTAGAAGGGAAAGGAAAGATTGAATCGCCCAACTCACAAGATTCTTCAAGCGCACATAAGTTTTGTTAGCATGCAAGTGGGTATACACACGTGTCGTGCGTTGCACCGTGTGTCCCACGCTTGAAAAATCTCGTGAGTGTGAATGAAGTGTTGCGACTTGTGAACGCCTTTTAGTATAGTTTATGGAAAAGGGAGGATTCTTTGTTTGATAGGAGGTGCTTTATGCCAAGACCCTACCACACGCACTCTTGAAAGTTGTAAAAGAAAGGATAGTGGGCATTGATACCTGCCTTGATTCCACACCCAACATGCCCACTTTTACCACTCTACCTTACCTATATGCAAATTGCAAAGTGAAAGAGATCAATCATCATTCATCAATGGGGGGGTTTACTTGTTAATTTGTGCCTTTTGTGGTTCCTTCCATCTATACAAGCTACATAGGCTACACAGCCTACACACATTCTGATGAAGCTTTTGCCTTCTTTTCTCTTTTTGCTTTTCCCATCACACTTAAAAAAACCTTTTTAACTAATCAAATGGTGTATAAGATATGTGAAGTTGTGAACCCTCGTCCCTTTTAATATTAAGGCTACCTTGATCTCTAAAGACTAAATTAAACTAATGGCCCATGTAATTGGTTTTCCCACTCGTGTGCTTTAGATTTCCACTTAACATTCCTAGTAGTCTAGTGAAATCGGATTGTCTGGACTGTTGCCCCCTAACTTATAGTATTGTTTTACAGCTATGACTCAATTAGTTTAAGAAAATGCAAGTTTACAATATAGTGTTAGTTGAGATTTGAGATAGGTAGTGGTTCTCCTAATTAATCTCTGTACCCCACATCAACCAAAATGACATTATTGAACTCCAATTTCCAGGAGCATGCGCTCTATTCATCTTGTTCCTAGTAATTATAGAAATGTACTAATAATGCAATCTAATCAAATTTATAATTGATATTTATATTAGTTGGTAGTAACATTTAATCATAAAATGAACTTCGTCCTTGTGTGATGGCGGACACCAAGAAGATTCGGTTTCTTTCTTGTCCTCATTTGCAATCTACTTTCTTTTCAAAATGGTTGTACTCATCTTTGTATTATTATCTTTCTTTTTCCATTCATTTTTAGGGATCGAAAGAGAGTCAATTATGGCAAGGGACTCATAAATTGAGAACTCGATAGGCAAAACCAGACAAATCAAACATGTATAGAATAGGCAAAAAAGCAAACGAATAGCTCGGTGATGGGATGAGAGCACTATCATAAAATAATAGATATGCTTTTAGAAATATCAGCACAATGCATATATATGGGGAGGTACTTTCAAGAGGTTTGGTATTAGAATGTCTCATAAATGGATTATAAAAGACTAAAAGTATTGAGTTATAAAAAAGGGTGAAATTCTGCATAACAACTTGAAGTTTTTTTTAGTTAGTAGATAATGATAACAATAAAATAATAAATCGATGTAACTCGACACGTGTTGGCTCTTCGTTAACAATCCATCAAATATTTCACAAACACCATCAAAATATGCACGACTACGATCATGCTCAACTAGAATTCAGTCCAAACACCCGAGAACACTAAATTTTGACAAGTAAAGGCCAAGAGAAACATACGTTTGATTTGATGTAGTATTGCACCCGATGGTTTGTTTTCTCATACAAAGTGTAATATTAGAAAAAAAAAATTAGGTTGACGTGTGCCCTATAAAATGGGATAAATCTTTATCATTCAACTATCTGTTGATAGTTAAGATTTCTTAAATTTCACTATCCCATTCCGAGAAAACCCGTTAAACCCTTTTTTTGTGGGGTTGGAAATTTTGATTAATGGAAAACGGAGAAAGACATTTTTTTAATTTGCTATCATATGTAACTTTGTAAGGAGTGCAGTTTAAGTAATAAACTGGATAGTTATATATATTTTCCGATAGAATATGATAGTTACACGTACTAAGATACTCACGTAATCCCACTTATCATAACCAGTTTGTTTATTTATTTATGAAGAGAGTCATTTTTGATTCTATAAACGAATTATTATATGAATTCGGGATCTTAAAAACACTGTTGATCGAGTATAAGAATCTTTAAAGGAGTAGCATAAATCACAATTGGTCAAAAGTTTAATCTGAATTTATTTATATGGTGTGATTTTCATACGTGCTGTGCTTTCCCATTATTTGTAAGGAAAATTAACGTTGAAGCAAATAGATGCCGATGTCAAACCTGTCATGGTGACATCACAATTTCGATGGGCAATATTATAATTAATTTAATGGACCGTCGACATCGCAATTACTTTAACAGGAAAATTAGTATCTGACGCGGTCGGTGTTAAATACTTGTGGTATATATAGGGAATTAGAGACCTAATTATAGCTTAAGTAATGTTTTACTTGGTGCACTAGTTTTTGAAAAATATTGTAATACAGTACTAATTAAAGATTATTGTACACTAATACCGAGTTAGAATCACGTGGCTTTCGCATGATCAATACCTTAATACGCCTACGTAATAACATGTGCTTAGACGAGTCTTAGCAATGAATTAGCTATAATGCACTTGGATGTGAATATTTATTTGTAATAACTAAACAAACTATTTACGGCTGTTTGATATAAGCATATAAGGTAAACGAAATGAAAACAAATTTTGTGTAGGAAAATATATATAGATAAGAAAATTTTTTTATTATTTTTTTATGAAAAATAAAAAAATAAGGATTACCCACTTACCTCTTTTGTATCAAATGAGTGATTAAAATAAGGATGAATAAAACCAATTTTGTATCAAAAGTTGGGAGGAGAGAGTATTATTTACCAACTTATTTATTTTTTTGAAAATAAGCGAGATTATTCGTGAGCAATTTAAATTATCAGTGAGCAATCCACAATGTACTCTTTCTATTCAATCAAAAGAAGAAGAAGAAGACATGCTATTAAAGTCAAATTTGCATTTTGAGTGATAGTCATAGCGTTTGATGACTTTAGAGTTTCTATGGAGTATATTATAAATACTAGTTCAGTAACCCGCATCGTGTGCGGTTTTTTCAATTTAAATAAATTTGATATTAATATTCGTTTAATCAGTTAATTAATTTTTTCAATACTTTTTAATTGTTACATAATTAACATATAATTAAAAGAAATTATTATAATATATACATATAATTAATTAACAAAGTTGTAAATAAGCTGCAAAAACAACACCAAAAAGAAGGGAAAAGACGTCAACGTTTGTGAAATAACATTAACAACCTAAATTATATATATAGGTCAAAAGCCAAAAATCTATCCATAATTATATATGTATAAAATCCAAAAATATATCTCATAAATATATCAATACCTTCAAGATAGGAAAATTTTATTTCTTTATCAGAAGCAAACAACCTGCGATACCAACACCAAAAAAAGAGAAGACATCTTGTGAAATAACATTAACAATCTAAACTATATATAGGTCAAAATCTAAAAATTCGCTAATATCTTTTAAAAATATATCCATATATAATTAGATTGGGTCTAATTTTATCTTATACATATATAGGTATATTGATAGATATATTGATTAAATAGAGTTAGAATAAAATTTTCTCCAAAAATATATCCATATCTAATCAAATTGGGTCTAATTTTATCTTATAAATATATTAATTTTATCTTATAAAAAATTTGAGAAAAATATATTAAAAAAATTGTTATTAAAATATTCCCACCGAAACTTGAATTTGGAGTAAAGTGGACGTGGCTATCTATATCCATAAAAATTGTGATCATAAAAATTGTGATTAAAATTTTTATATTACCAAATTTTAAAAAATTGGGTCTAATTTTATCTTATAAATGGCTAATCTCTTTTAAAAATATATCCATATCTAATTAGATTGGGTCTAATTTTATCTTATACATATATAGATATATTGATTAAATAGAGTTAGAATAAAAATTTCTCCAAAAATATATCCATATCTAATTAAATTGTGTTTAATTTTATCTTATAAATATATTAATTTTATCTTATAAAAAAATTTGAGAAAAATATATTTAAAAAAATTGTTATTAAAATATTCCCACCGAAATTTGAATTTGGAGTAAAGTGGACGTGGCTATCTATATCCATAAAAATTGTGATTAAAATTTTTATATTACCAAATTTTAAAAAATTGGGTCTAATTTTATCTTATAAATATATTAATTATTTCTTTCAAAAAAATTGGGTCTAATTTTATCTTATAAATATATTAATTATTTCTTCCAAAAAAATTCAAAATATTTGATTGGCTTATAAGACTACTTTTAAGGAGAAGCCGTCGTGTGTCTCAGGCGACTTCTCCTTTATTATATATAATAGATATAGCTTCATTTTTATTTTGTTTGAAAGGTGTTGTTGCTCACCATCCCTAGCTAGCTAGTTAGCTATATATATGTAATGTAGTAGTGAGACTTTATATTATTGCTAGGTTTACAAAGACAATTTGGCCCCACTTTATTTACATCATGGAAGAAATTAGGAGAGTTTGATTTGATTCTTTTTTGTTCCATTAATTTCAACCATCAAGTTTTTTGTCTTTGAAAAAAAGTTTAAAAAAGAGTTTGAATTTGCACCATCAAAATTTTCATGGATCCCTATATATATATTCATTATATTAATTGTCTTTTTCTCTTTGTATGTATCGATCTCCCTCCTTATTTGAATTTCAAACCCCATATCTATTATTTGATGAATCTCCACACCTACCAACATCCCAACACAATGTTCGTCTGATTTCTAGCTTATATACAACCTACACCTTATGTGCATTATATACATTAAAACTACACACACATATATATATATCCATTCAATTTATTTGCACAAGTAATAATTAATTATATGGGGCCGATATATATTTATATATTACATATTTTATTTTCTAAATCATCATGCGTCGTTTTAGAAAAATATTACAAGGGGAGAAGGAGTTTGAAATATTGGATTGATGGAGGAACATGTTATGGAGAAGAAATATATGGATGTTAGGGGTAGAGGGAGGAAGAAGTTACAATTGATATGTATATATGATCGAGATCGAGATGTATATATTCAATTCAAAGGCTGATTTGGTGTGTATATATATAATATATATGTTTTGAGAGTATTAATTTGTACCTCAAACGTTGAATCTTGATGGATGGATATGATGGGCCCTTTTTGCCTCTTTGTTTCTTGAAATACAACAATCCCCATTTGCTAATTTTGTCTTTCCCTTCCATTTTTCCTACACAAGGGGGCCGAGCAAGCTATGCACACCATTATATTATATATTCTCTCTCTCACTATATATTACGAATATATAAATAATTGAGGAAATCACTAATTATATATCTGCTACTCCCATAATTATAAATGGTATTGCATATATGGTTTTTATATAATAATTGTGTTTATGTGGTTGTACGCTTCTAGTTTTTTCATCAAATAATGATTTCCATTAATTATATATGAAATTTTGTAGTGGAGGCCGGATAGATATACTTCGTATATGATCATTAATCATCACGTTAGTATAAAGAAGATACTAACGTTCTAATGTCTAAACAGTGAAATTATTCATAGGTATCAAGTATCAACTAATTTATAAACAGTGAAATTATTCGTAGGTATCAAACGATTATTTGTGCATAATAATATAATTATTCATACAAATGTAATTCTTCATATTTCACAAAGGATATTTTTCACACACATATATATATACACGAATAATCACAAGTTATTTTTAATCTCAGCCGTTTGATTTTCATAATCCGACACTCCAATTTGCTCACAAATTACACAGTAAAACTTGCTTACACATGATCTATATGTGTGTGTTAATTTACATATATAGTTATACATACTTGTTTATTTTTATATGTGAACCCCTCGATTTGTCGAGACTTGAAACCCTTGCTCTGCAAAGGTCTTGACCCTTTTGGCGCTCTTTATTCGGGTTGGTTGTGATTGTGCTTTTTGGTGTTCATAGGTGTACATCGATTTGGTTGAAGATTTAACGTCCAGAGTCGGGACTGGTTGGGGTCGTGGTGGTTTGCTCAGGACGACTCCGTTTCCGGAAGGCACTTCCTTGGAGTTTCACCTTCACTACCCATAGAAGATAGCGTGTCCCGATGTATCGCTGGCCAGCGGTGCTACATGAGGGTGCTTGGCTTTGTTCTTCGTCTGCATCCTCAACTTGACGGTCTTTGTTTTGCTTAGTTTCTGCCTTTTAGTATAGTGTGTGCAGTATGTTGTTACACCTTTTATTTCCTTTTTATTTTTCTATTGTAATGTTTCATGACGGTTAGTCCGTCTCCTGATCCATCGACCTTTCCAGATGGGGTAGTTCATGAAAAATCTCAAAATCTCAAAAAATGAAAATCCAAAATCTATTGCACTAAGCAAGGTGTGATGCTATTCACGCAATAAGTCCATGAAACGTCCACCCGAGATGTCCAAATAGCCCCAAAATGAAGGTAATGTGCCTTACAATAGAAGTTACAGACACATGCTTGGTAATGGGGTGAAACAAGAGTTGTGTTGGTTCGATCGGGACATTTAAGCACTCATTGGAATGCTAACTTCAAGGCCTACAACTTTACTGTAACGTTTCATGAGAAATCCTCCTCGAAGATGGCCAAAGAAATCATTTTTCTATCAGCTTGGAATCTGGACAAATTTTAGATTTTTTCCAAAGGGGGTAGTCAACGAAAAATCTCAAAATCTCAAAAAATGAAAGACCCCAATCTTTTGCACTAGGCAATGTGTGACGCTATTCCCATAATACGTCCATGAAACGCCCACCCAGGATGTCCAAATAGCCCTAGAATGAAGATAATGTGCGTTACTATAGGAGTTACGAACACATGCTTGGTATTTTAGGTGGCAAGAGCTGCGTTGGTCCGATCGCAACATAAGAGAATTCTTTGGAAAATCTGTCTTCAAGGCCTACAACTTTACTAATGATATCTCCTGAGAAATCACCCTTAAATATGGCCAAAAAAATCATTGTTCCTTCAGCTTGGTATTTGGATAAATTTTAGACTTTTTCCAAAGGGGGTAATCCACGAAAAATACCAAAATCTCAAAAAAATAAAAATCCAAAATTTGTTGTACTAAGCAAGGTGTTATGTTATTCAAGCAATAGGTTCATGAAAGGCCCACCCGAGATGTCCAAATAGCCCCAAAATAAAGTTAATGTGTCTTACAATAAGAGTTATGAACATATGCTTAGTATTTTTGGAGAAACAAGAGCCGCGTTGGTCTGATCAGTGCATTTGAACACTCGTTAGAAAGCTAACTCAAGGCTTACGACTTTACCTAGGATGTCTCATGAGAACTCCTTTTCAAAGATGACAAAAAAGATATTTTTCCATCATCTTAGAATCTGGACAAATTTTAGATGTATAGGAGTTTTCCACCCATAAAAACATCTATAGGATTTAGAGAGTTACAATGAACTTACTTACCTACATAACATGAATTCGGTCAAGAAAGTTCGATATATCTCTTGTCATAACGGCCAGTACATTGACTTTTAAGGACCTACGTACTAATCATGATTGACGGAGCGATTTAACCTTTTTGTCGCTCGGTGAACGTACTTAATTAAAGAAAGTTTATTTAAATGCATTTTTTTTATTTTTTTTTTAAATTACTCCCTCCGTTGTAAAATATAAGTCCCTTTATTATTTGACACGTTTTTTAATGAGTTAAAAACTCTATCAAATATTAATTTTTTATTAAATTTTTTTACATAGTTTTATACATATTAACAATATGTATAATACTATGTAAAAAAAATAATAAAAAAATTAATATTTCATAGAGTTTTTAGCTCATTAAAAAACGTGACAAATAGTAAAAGACCTTATATTTTGCAACGGAGAGAGTATTGGATAAAAATTTGGCTGGTTATGAGACTAGGTGATAGTATCCCTACGGATGAAATCAAGGAGATCTGAGTTAATGACCAGTGCACTTCCGCTAACAAATCGACTATTCACATGGCCCATAGGATTTTTTTATCTGTGAATGGTTGTACGTACAAAAAATAGTATATATGTCTCCCATAAAGAGTTCTATTGGCAAGGACATTTTCCTTTATACTGCAAATGTTTTATACTATAATAGTTTGTGAGTCTCCCTCAATTTCTATGTTTTAGATCCGTAGTGTCGTGCCATTTTTAAACCTTCTCATAATGTGAGTGCCTCTGCCACAATTGGAAATTGCTTTCTGACAATCATGTATCCTATATTAATCGGGTTACCCTTCCAGTCGTGGAAATTATACCCCATTGAACCGTCTTCTCCTACTAGTGATGACCCATCAAAATTTAGTTTCATATAATTGAAGTCTGGCTTTCTCTCTTTAACCTTTTCCTACTTATTTTTCGGCGGGGCCCTTTCACAGTTTGATCGTTTTCCAAACCATCTTCTCTCATCATTGTTTTCCTCAGTTGTCTTTTGTAATGTTTATGAAGTTAGCTATCTCATGTGATGACGGAAACTGGGATTCATGAAAGGTATATGGTATTACAGAAACCAAATCACCTTTCATTTAGTTTCTGTAATACCATATAGCCCACATACCAATTTAGTGCTAGAGCTTCCTTCTTTTCTATACTTAATTTTTTTTTTACAGTAGGCAACCATTAGAATGTCTTTGCAAGCAAAGATCATTCTTGATCATCATATCGGATGATGTTTACAAAACTCCCTATTCAAAGAGACGGTAAATAGATTACAATCAAAATCATTCTTTTCTATACTTAATTTCTCTCCCATATGTTTCATTATTATTTTTATATCTCTGGTCATATTAATGGCCGGGTAAAATTAAATTCGTTATTTCTTCGATTTGGAGGCGAGAGTCTTTTATAAATCCACACTCAATGAACAAATGAACTTCATCCTTCCTGGTCTTCACACAAAATACATTCATCGAGGATGGGAATTGAATACCCCTTCTAGCTTTCCACATGAAATTTTTAATTTTTGGGGTCATATTTTGTTTCCAAATCGAAGCATTTGGATTATCGGTGGTTGTAACTGGGGTTGTTATGATTTTCATTAAAACACATTGTATTACTCAATCCATCTCAGAAGTTGTTTTACTTTTTTCAAACACATTTTGTTAAAAATTACAGTATAAAATATTTTTGAAAGTATATTCATAATGAGTATAGATGCAAAATGATAGTGTACACTGCATAAAACCATCTCTTCAATATTTTCCTAAATCACCTCGTATATTCATAATTATCGAAATCACTCATTAAAATAATTTCGTTTGCAAATACTCCGAAAATTTGTTGATAGAAAACCAAAAACTCCAAAAATCACCTCTTATGTTGTTAAGATAATCCTAGTTGTTTGATAAATCTAGTTTTAAAGATAACTAATGAAAATTTGTTAATAAACCTAAAAACTCCGAAAATCTTGGTAGATAGAGTAACTGTTGAAAAACTCTGATTCCAAAATCTAATTAAACTAAAATCTTATATTTATGTCATTTAAAACTATATAATATCAAAACCAAAAACTTCAAAAATCTAGGTAATTTGCCAAACATAATTTTAAGTTTTTTCTAGTATAAATATGGATCAAGATTGGCCAGCTGATTATAATTGGAATTTTTAGGTCAGTGTGATAATTTGGTTTTTAGTCTTGTGTCTTTCATGGAATGCGTGTAGTATATAATTGTTTACCGGAATCATTTGATCAATAATTAATTACTCCATTTGTTTTAAAATATAAGTTGTTGAATTTTTAAACACATTTTTAAAGATTTAAAAATTCTATGAAATATTATTTTTTTAAAATAATATATATTATACTTATTATTATTAATAAGTATAATACGTACAGTACTTATTATAAGTTTCATCATGTATGAACTAGCTAGGTTATACTTATACTCGATCCTTATAATTAATTTGGTAGCAGTATTTGTACCATCGATCAGTCCCAAGCTAATTAATTTTATTATAAATCCATAATGAGGAGTATATATCCATCTTTACGTACTCTTAATCCTAATCCGGCCTACTTCCTATGGTTAGCTTGCATATGAAAAATTAAATACGTACTTAATTAATTTCATGCTTTTCTTTCTCAGTCTTTACAATTTTTCTAGTTTTGATTAGTATATATATTACGATCGAATTCGGTTCATACATATTGAAATTTATTAATTACGTTTAGGAATTAAAAAAAAAGATATAGAGGGGGGTTGGGAGTTGGTCGGTCTGGTGAGCCTTTCACATAAGTATTTATAAATACTAATTATTACGAGAGGTTAATCTTTAACATCAAACACGGGTTTTATACTTATATACGGTCGTACACACCGATCACCGAACCAAATTAAAAAGAACAAGAGGTGGTACTACTAACTACTTCATTCATTAATTAAATAGATACTATATTAATTTAAAAATTTAAGTCACTTATTATTTTGAATATTTTTATAAAGAATTATATAAAATAGCTAATTATGTATTTTTTTTTTTTACAATTTTATACTTGTTATTATTAAATTTTTGGCAAAAAATTTGTTTTTTTATAAAGTTTAAATTTTTAAAAAAATTGCACAACAAAAACAGTTTAAATTAATTATGAAATGGAAGGAATACAAAACAAATAAATAAATAAATAAAATAAAGTTTGAAAGAATGAGAAGGATAGGTGTAGCACATGATGTGCCCAGTCTATTTTTAAATCCATGCATGTGAATCTATGAAATTACGTACTCACAAAATCGCCTTCTTTTTTTCTTTTTTTCTTTTTCCCTGTGTTTGAGATATACGTAGTATGTAGATAGATAGAAGAAGTCAATAAATGAAGTCACCGACTCCATCTACTTCCACGTTCTACCCATATACTCCATTTTCAAATTAACCTAAATTCAACTTCATTTTCAATCTACTTCCCTTTTTTAGTTTTTATTGTGTGTTTATGAGAGCACTTTACAAAAACCCTATATAATTCCATTATGTGTACCAAAAAATATTAATTAAATCTTTATTTTTCACTAGTTAGATTTAAGTACGTGTTAGTTTGTTGAACGTTGGAAGTTTATTTCTACAAATTTAACTAATGAGAAGTGTCTTTCTCGTGAATTATATATGTCACTTAATTAATGAAATTTTATAGAACCAGATTTTCTAATTTATTCCATTGGGATTTTATATTAGAACGATTATCCAAATTTTAATTATTTTAGCCATTTTTAATAATGCTTTCTTAGGTTTTAAACATTCATTTTTTTTTGTCAAATATTGCTTATTTAACTTATGCTCTAAGAATATAAGTTAGAAAGATCATTATAAATTTAGGGTGTCCCTGTATGCACAGTAAATTCACGGATTAAAGCTGCTAATCAACGTCGGATTAGACGTTGTAATGTTAATTATATTACAACGTCGGATCCAACGTTGTAATATGTGAAGTGAAGGATCGGATCGGGCCGAACCGGGTTAATAACGTCTAATTCAACGTTGTTACAACGTTTGGATTTTCTAAGTGAAATTACAACGTCGGATTCAACGTTGTTACAAAGTCGAATTGGATGTTAATTTACGGTGTGTATAGAGAACGCGTAAATTTATTTGGTTCAAATATTATTTGTTATAGACCATGCCAACAAGAAGTTGAATTTTTAAGAAATTTTAATTCTTGATTTTTTAGAGAATTTTTTTTATATATATCAAATGCAGATATTGCACTATCCTATTATAGGGATATTACATTCTCTAGGCGTATTTTTGCATTAAAATCCAAAAGAGGAGTTGAATTGATATTGTGAGACAAATATAAGTAATGTGTACGTTCATTATGGATTAGTCCGTATTTTGTAACGCACGTAGTGTTATTTTCATTATAAACAAAAGGAGCACTTCAATTCATAGATATAGATATAGATGTGACGAATTGATGGATGATCGATGAGAAGGTGTAAAGTTTGGTGAAGTTCCACCGTACCGGCCCCGATTCTCAACCGTTCTTTTTCAACATTGATGGTACATTGCATTTATTCATCTCCACTCATATTCCATAACATATGATATGATATGAGGAAGGGGGTAAGTCCATATATAGCTTCTTCCAAGATACAAATGCAAACCCCAAATTAATTAAATGCCTTTTCCCTATTATTTAATATTTGATTTGATGTATCATCTTCAAAACTTTAAATTCATATTTTCATATATACTATATATATATATATATATATATATATATATATATATATATGAAAATATTCAGGACCCCTTAATTTAGCTCAACTAAAATGTGGTGGACCTCATTTTACCCCAATTAAATAAATGATATTAATAATAATAATAAACTTTTATATACGCCTCAATCATAAACTATTTAATTAATTAAGTTTAATTAAAAAAATATTTAATTGAGATGTCTCTTTCCCCTTCTCCTTCCCTTTCATTGATTCATTTATAACCTTGATCCAATTTCCTTATTATTTATTAATTAAGTTTCATAAATGAGAACATGAGCTCATCTAATTAAGTGTCATTAATTTTTTTTTTTTTAAAAAAAACAAGATAACTGCCAAGGATCAAACGTACATATAAATATATTCAGGTATCTATATTTAATTTGTATATCACGTACTAATGAACAAGGTGATGAATATATATATATATATATATATATATATATATATATATATATATATATATATATATATATATATATATATATATTTGAAGTTGGATCACACATCCATAACGGTTATATATAGAGAGATCTTCTTTGTTTGTTTAATAGTTGAATGCAGGAGTGTTATATTTATAAAAAGAAAGTTGAATGCAGGGACGTCATAACACGTACATACTATTTCTATCCGTTTTATTATATTTGTCTTTTCACCACATTTTTTAGCCAAAAATATGTTGCATCCGACAAATGATCCAATCAAAGGGTAAAACATTCGTATTTATTTATTTGTTAAATTATGTGTTAAATTTTGGTAGGTTATATAATATGTTGGGTCACATATTCGAGTGCACCACACGCTAATAAATTTGAACACACAAAACCGATAAAATTTCATTCTAAAATCAATTAAAATTAGGATAAAAATATTGACTTGTATATAAGGTTTGGATTTTACATATTCTACAATAAATTATGGATTAAGGATGTGTATAGGACAGTGCATTTCCACTGATGAACCAAAGAAATTATGTTAATTTACATAAGATGCCAACTAAGACATTGTATTGATGAGGATTAATCAGTATTGAAAAAGACAGGGTAAATTATGATGATTTTCATTTCTAAGCATGCACCCACCTTACACTGTAACCTCATATCATATCATATCATGAATATATCCGTTACTTATGTTAGGGCAGACCCGTGGTGGGTCCCTACCCAAAGCCATCGAAAGAGTTATTAATTAAGTGCGCGCATATTAGTAGTAGTTTGATCAATCAGATTCATTCAGGAGTAATGAAACGTGTAGTACGACACGAAATGAAACAAACCAGCTTTCCCCACACGGAGTATATAGGAAGATAAGCCTGCATCTCATCTAATTGCTACTTTCTTTGCCTAATTCTTCTGTTCTGGCTTCTTATTCTTATCATATGTACGTGCTTTTTATATATAGCTAGGATTCCCAACCTTCAAATTTGATTTCGGATTAATCTAATAGCTAAGTAGTGTATATAGGATGATGATTAAGCCACATTTTCAAACTTGATTCGAAAAAACTCAAGCTTAGATTTTGATTCGAAAAAACTCAGGTTATCAAAAATAACTTGAAAATGGAAAAAAATGTTACTCTCTCATTTTCAAAATAAATTTCGTTTTACTTTTTTGCATGTTTTTAATACGATAAAAACTCTATAAAATATTTAAGTTTTAATCATATTTTTTTATACAAATTGATAAATAATAAGTTACTTTATAGAATTTTTATATCCTTAAACAAGTAAAGTAAAATGACATTTATTTTGAAAGAGGGGTGAGTACAAGACAAATAAAGCAACCTGTAAGAAGTAAGAGGGGGCCTACCTGCAAATGAGAGCTATAAATACGGAGGCTTTTTATAATTTCCGTTTCACCCAAAAATACGAAACCCCTCCCTTCCCCTATATCTCTTCCTTCTCCTTTGGGCCTTTCCCGTTTACACTCCACCCCTACACGATATATTCTCTCCAGTCTCCTCCCCCCTGGTCTCCATTCTCAATCGTCTTTTTCTCTCTCCACATCAAATCCCCCACTCCCCTTCTTCACTTCCAATTTTACCTCCCAGTTTCCAATCAAATTAACATGGTGGACGTCGACCGGAGAATGTCCGGTCTCAACCCGGCCCACCTCGCCGGCCTCCGCCGCCTCTCCGCCCGCGCTGCCGCCTCCGTTCCTTCCCCCTCTACCCCCATCCCCTCCCGCAACGGCCTCCTCTCCCTCTCCTCCCTCGCCCAGACCCTCATCGCCAATCTCCACACCTCCGGCATCCAGGTCCAGCCCGGCCTCTCCGACGCCGAGTTCGCCCGCGCCGAGGCCGAGTTTGGCTTCTCCTTCCCTCCCGACCTCAAGGCAGTCCTCCAAGCCGGCCTCCCTCTCGGCCCCGGCTTCCCCGATTGGCGCTCCCCCGGCGCCAGGCACCACCTCCGCGCCCTCCTCGACCTCCCCATCGCCTCCATCTCCTTCCAGGTCGCCAAGAACCTCCTCTGGCCCAAGTCTTGGGGGGCCCGCCCCCTCGACCCCGAGAAGGCTCTTCGGGTCGCTCGGTCCGCCCTTAAGAGAGCCCCGCTCTTGATCCCCATTTTCAGCCATTGCTACATCCCCTGCAACCCTTGCCTTGCCGGCAACCCCGTTTTCTACGTCGACGAGAATCGGATCTTCTGCTGTGGAATGGATCTGCCTGATTTCTTCGAGCGGGAATCGCTCTTCGGGACCCGGACGGATCCGGAAACCCTCCGGAAGCAGAGATCGCTCAGCGAGAAATCTGCCGGATCGTCTCTGTCTAATTTCACGCGGCAGAGCACCGACGGGATCGGGTTGGGTGCAAGAACGCCGCGATGGGTGGAGTTCTGGACGGAGGCGGCGGCGTTGGATCGGCGGAAGAGGAACTCGAGCTCGGCGTCATCTTCGCCGGAGCGGTTCTTTGAGATGCCGAGATCGGAGGCGCCTAAGTGGGTGGACGAGTACCTGGAGCAGATCGGATCGGTGCTGAGGGAGGGAGGGTGGGGGAAATCGGACGTGGAGGAGATGGTCCACGTGTCGGCGTCTGGGTTCTTCGAGGGCGAGATGGTAATTTTGGATAACCAAGCGGTGCTGGACGCTTTGCTGCTGAAAGCGGATCGGTATTCGGATTCGCTGAGGAAAGCAGGGTGGAGCGCGGAGGAGGTGTCGGATGCGTTCGGGTTCGATTTCAGGGCGGCGGAGAAGGAGAGGAGGAAGCCGGTGAAGAAGTTGTCGCCGGAGCTGGCGGAGCGGATGGGGAAACTGGCTGAGTCGGTGACCCGGTCACCCAAAGTGGTGGCATCATAAATTCGGCGCGGTTACCGGTACAACCATGCTGCGATGCGCATCGAGATTCTTAGCTTTTTTCCCACACCATAAACCCAAAACAAATTCATTTTAAAATTTTTAAGTATATGTTTTTTTTTTATTAATTGGGGGAAAAAAAGTAGTGTAATAAGGAAATGTCAAAAGGCTGAATTGGGCCTTTTGATTGATTTTCTGTATCTTCATCTGTCCGGTGGTATTGGTATTGCCGTATTGGTATGTGGGCACAACAGAAACAGATCAAGATCAAGAGATGGGGAAAAACGCGGTGTAACATGAAAGGGAAAGGCCGTTACTTACAGTTGAATTGATATATTTGAATATTTGATATAGAAATAGAAGGTATCCCCTACAATGGGACTACTCGTATTTTGTACTGCTTGTTTTAATAGTGCACCGTATATAATAATAGCACCTACATATATTAATATATACATGACTTTCTTTACAACTAATTTTCTTGATTCTCTTGACTTGCTGTAATCTGATATATTAATATGAATATGAGCAAGATGAGAGTGGTGTGTATTTTATCTAAATGATGGTTTAGTTAGCATCTATATTATTAATATGAATGTGCACCAGTACCACAGACCATATGTGTTTACTTATTTTTATCTTAAAAAAAATGTTTACTTTGTTGGGGAAGAGGATGAAAAGCATTAGGTGGGGAGGGCTCACGAACCAACGTGCAATGCACGTGTGACTGTTTTGGTTTTATTATTATTTTAAAAGGATAAGGAAAAAAAGAGACGTTGGGGACGGGGCCCTGCCCCTGCCCACTTGGGGCGTTGGACTCGACTGGGGAATTGAGAATTGCTCAAGACACAACACAATGGCAAGGTTGGGTAGTGCCTGTCGACTCTCTACCCATATCTTTATATGTACTAGTGTACTACTATTGTCTACTGGCCGGGTAGATGCACACTCTCGGCCTTTCGAGGACGGCTGCAAGCATCGTGGGAGTGTTCGGGGTGATGAAGCCTCCTTTGTCTGAAATAATAAACGTAAAAAAAAATATTGATTTTTGTGGGATTTTTTCGCTATTTTTTTTCCTAATTTTTTAGATAAAAGAGTGTAAAAAAAGGAATAAATCACTAAGACAACTAGTTTAGTTGAGAAGGAGAAGAATTTATTAACTTGAGCTTATGAGTTCACATTCCATTAGTCTAATTTTTATTTCTCATAGTTTTTTTTTACTAAAAATGTCTAATTAAATAACAAATTTAAGATCTTTTCAAATATATTTTAATAAAAATATTATTTTCTATATATAGATATAAAAAGAATTCTCAAATTTTTTAATTTCTTGTTTTTTCTTTCATTTCTTTCATAAAAATGTCTATTTAAATAACAAATTTAAAGCTTTTCTAATATATTTAAACAAAAAAATTATTTTTTCATACATACATGCAAAAAAAAATTTCTTAAACCTTTTTTTAACCCACGCTAAAATAAATTCTGGATCCGCCACTTGCTGCAGTTGCAAGTTTGCAACACTCCGGTTTAGGCATCGCCTCATTATATATATATATTATTTTTTTTTGATAAAAACCTACATCTTACTCAGAAATCAACAAGTCCCCTGAAACAATATTAAACAATCCAAAAGGTAAATTGTCTTCAGAAAAACAGAAAAAACAACTAGGCGGGCGCATTTGCAAAAGAAAATGCGCCGCTTGATTTCCATCCCTCTTTACGAAATTCCACGAAGAGGGCCGCCCGAAGCCGCAGCTCCTTCAACAGCACACCTGCAACACCTCGAGGTTCATCTCCCTTCTCCATGTAGTCCACCAGTTGCTTACAATCAGTTTCTATTATCACCCTGTGTACCTCCCTCTCATGCGCAAGTCTTGTCGCCCAGATAGCCGCTTCCAGCTCCGCCACAAACGCCTCATTATATTATACGGAGTAACATATCATTTGTAGATTAATCGTAATTAATGTACACCCGTATTTGGAAACTACATTTCAAAGTCCATTCCTAAGGGCGTTGGTAATGAATAATGATATCAAAAGCTGGGACATACTTCACAATTTCATCTTTACTAATCCAAGGATTTCATTTTAGTTTACATTTTGAAAACATTACTCCCTCGCAATTTCATATTTCTAAAAGGGTAAAAACTATATAAAATATCAGAATTTCATATTTCTAAGAGGGTAAAACTATATAAAATATTAAAATTTTGATTAATTTTTTTAATAATATTATACTTACTAATAATAAGTACGAGTTTGTCAAATTTTTTTTTAAAAATTAATATTTTATATTGTTTTTATCACCTTAAAATACGTAAATAAATAGTAAAATGTCAGTTATTTAGAAACGGAGGGAGTATCAAATTTCAATTATTTTAGATCTTTCTTTTTAATAATGCATTCCTATGATTTAAACCTTTAAATTTAGGGGTTTTCCCCCACAAATACTCCGATGATGATTGTTAGATTCCAATAGCTTCGAAGGAACTCGAGAATACTATTATGTAACTTTGAACAAAGGCTAAGCTACTCATTTTCTTAGATTCTTCCACGTTTCGGAGCCAAGTACTATTGAAAAAAGATCAAGCCAGTTTGAGAAGATGTTTCTTTATGGTAAGATTTTCCTATACAACACACTAATTAATTTAGCCCTTTTTATAATTTTTTTTTGTTAAAACTTGTGTGTTTGTATATATTGAGCTAGGTAAATAATTGTAAAATTTAGACTCTTAATTAACAATAGAATCAAATACAGAAGAATGGATGTAATTTATATAAGGATTTTTTTTAATGGGTACCTTTGTACACCCAATAAACAACCTCAAAATAGACATATTTACTTAATTTTTTTTAAAAAATTTTAGTGCATTAATTTCTAGGATGAATAGATACGGTATTCCTAAACTATAGTAACTAGAGTTGGGAGGTTTTTTTTTTTTTTTTTTTTTTTTTTAATTTTAATGCATTATGGGAAGCTACTTTGAGGGATTTCACGCTTTCGGGAAGCTACTTCTGGAGGTGGAGAGAGATTGCTTTACGTGAAGTTGCTTTCGGGAAAGGGAACCAGATAGCTGACAGGATGGCGCACCTCAGATTCACGACGAGTCGACGACTATGCTTGATGAGCGCCGATCAAGCACCCCCAACTGAGATTGATGACCTCAACCGTCAAAACACATTTGGACGTTGGTTCAACTGGTTGACTAAATTCACCAAATCTTTATCTTGTATAAAAAAAAATAATAAATAAATAAATAGTGATTGGGAATTGTAAAAGAAAACAAAAGGTGTTGGTATACTCTCGGGTCTCCACTCCATATATTTTGATTGGGAAAGGGAGTGTGAAAGGGAAAAGAGGATCGGGGTCGGGGGTAGCAATTCAAGAAAGATATACCTACACAGCTACACTCCCACTCCACTCCCATCCATATATGTATATGTTGACTTTTGATCGAGCGTCTAATTAAAATCTAAACGGGAATGGCAGAAGAAAAAGGGATATGATGGGTGTTTTGTTGTGTTGTGTTGTGATGGCTGAATTCAAGGTGGTGGACGGCGACGAAAGCGTAGCTGGGCTGTGCCAGGGATAAGGGCCTGCTGCAGCCGATGCGGGACCATTCACATTCACACATTCACATATAAGGACGGTGTACTCTGCAGTCTCCGTCGGAGAGCATGAGCAACCATGAGTTTTGCTTACCTTAAGGTTGTTAAAAGGTAACTCCATGGTTGTAGGCAAAACCTTAAGGTAAAGAGAGGAAAGGGGTTACATTGGTGTGGAGAGGTAGGAAGTGCATTGGACCATTTGCAAAAGCATGATCTTTATTTATTTTTATGTTTTTATATTTAACTAATAATATTATGATTGGTGGAAATCATATAGTGCATATAAATAAATGGGAAAAAGAGAAGAATGAGATAAACTCATGGTTGTTGAGTAAAAATATGAAAATCTCAAAGAAAGAGGTTGATAAAGTAGAAAATTATTTAAAAGAAAAAATAAATGATGTGTCAAAATATTATAGGGAGAGGAAAAAAATTGGATAAGAGGTAACCTTATAATTGCGATGGTCTGAATATATCACACACATGAGATCATCCGCACCCGAGCGGCAAGTCCGGCTCTTTGAGTACAGCTGGCACATAAAAATTATAAAATATTTGTGCTTCCTATAGAGCTGCGGAGAAGTGAGCTTAAAGAAGCGGCACAACTTGCAAATAAAGCGGCACGGTGGGTAACAACTTGCAAATGAAGCGGCACGGTGGGTATAGTCTTCAAACTGAAATGGTATGCAGGGGGAGAGTTGAATATTGCTTGGCCACTTGTCCTAACATAATTAAATTTTTACAAAGTGATTTTGTAATTGTTTAACATTTGTTTTTAAAAAATAAAATATATATTTGAATAGAGTTTAATTTTATCTATCCATAAATACTCATTTCAAATATGTTTGAGTAAAAAAAAGAAGATAAAATTATGTTTGGATAACCAAACGAGATTATGTGTCTTTTAATATGAGTTTTTATTTTATTAATTAAATTAAATAATTTTTAAAATTTTTATTTTGTCAATAATATTTAAATAATAATAAAAATATTGTACTCCAGAATAATTATTAATAAGAATTAAATAAATAAATGAATTCATAATTTTGATTAATAAAATAAAAAGAAAATGATTAAAAAGTAGATGAAGGGCTGGCGAGTGGAGTGCACGGATGTGGGTGAAATTGATAAAAAGTTTAAGGGTGTTCTTATACTGATATGGCGGATAAAAAGTAAGCTAAGGGCCGAGACCAAGTGTTCACGGGTGCACATGGCCTGACACACCTCCATCGGCTCTCTCCCCCATATATGTCCATCCTCCATATATATATATATATATATATATATATATATATATATATATATATATATATATATATATATATATATATCCAGGTATCCTAAGCTTACACTTAGACTAGTCCTGGACCCCCTTTATACCATTTTCCACAAGAGAAACATATTGTAGCATAAATGCTACAATAATGCTTCTCCTGGGAATCGAACCTCCCACCCGAAGCTTTCAGGCCCAGCGTAGGGTAAGCTTTCCACCGCTGAGCTATGCCCCCAGGGGGCTCCATATATATATATACTAGTCCATGTGATTCTGGTTATGGGGTCCACCAACCCCCTGTTTTCCATTTTACACACATTATCATTCAAAGGGCATATTATATCATCAGTTTTTACATATAATACAGATTGATTGGCTGCCTCCTAATCTTTAATTAATTAAAAGGTGCATTGCTAGCAATATATACTCTCTATATATATAAAATAAATAAAAAAAGAAAGAAATCAAATGGTAATGGTAATGATAATGGTAATGGTAATGGTAATGGTATAATGAAAATGACTTGATATGGATGGAGGGTGAGGAATATTGCATATGCATGTATAAGAAATAGTTTAGGATATAATGAAGACAAAACAATATCCTTAATGAAAACAGACCCATCATTATTTGGTAGAGGCTTTAGCAGACAAGAGATTGAGATGAGGCCTTGTGTGTTTCTACTTACTTACTTATCAATACCAACTGAATTATACTCTGTATATATAATTATCATCATGATTACTGTAGCGTGGCTGTGTACTGCGAACCCAAACCCAATCCCAAACCCAAACCCATGTTAATTAATATAAGTACGATCGATCGAGTATATTAATTATTTGAGCATCTGCATTTGCATTTATTGAAAACAATTGAATTGAAAAAAAAAAGCAATATATCGATCCTCACATATATATGGAATTTCAATTTGGAAGCTGGCGGGCCATCCTCCTAGCTATGTAAATGTAATCATTCCATCCAATCTGGTAGTGGTATATATGCAATTAGCCGTAGACACAAGTGTACTCACTGGGTACACCGTTAATTTGGGGAAATTAAATAGGTTGGTTTTACAATCAAACCAAATAGCAGTCCATCTCCGATCCGTAATGTAACGAGTCTCACGATGCGCGCGCTCTAAGTTTGAAGGGGCCGGATGCATAATGTATCCAAAGTCGCTGTCGTTTAGACGGACACTAGCTGCAGTACGTACGTGTTGGAATTATCGAATAATTTCCATATGCATACATGTCGTCGTCTGTCTTCATTCTTACGTCTTAACTCTTAAATTTGGGGGACCAGATATGGATATGGATATGGGGGGGAGTAGAATTGAAACAGTTACCCTGATCGAGAGAGCTAGTGTAGCTACATCCCATCGATCACCTTAATTGCATTGGGTGGATCCAACAGTTTCCATCAAAACTTTTGTATGATTAAACCCCAATATACACGTACGTACTGCTAATGCTTGCATTGCATTCCATTGCTGCCTATATACACTACGTACGTACTGTTCGTATGTATATTCATCCTCGATCCATCTATTTCGATGTTATAACCAAATCATATACAGCTAGCTAGTGCGCTCAAATTATGGCTGCAGCTAGCTTTACAGTTGCTCCAATGAACCCACCTAGCTAGTTAGCTAGCTAGCTTGTACTCCACGTACGTACGTTAGTACGTACCTTTATACTCTCCGCTAGCTTAGCTTAGCTCTATCATCTACCTAGTCTTGAGTGTTCTGTGACTCCTCTGGTAAACGTACAAGATCGCAACAACCTTAGGATCGGAATAGGGAAATTTCCATATTCGTACGTACGTTGCAGTTGGTGATAAATTACTTAAATTAATTATAAATTTTGTTTCATATATAATTTGAATTAGGAAGAGTCCCGTCCCTAGCTAAGACTAATTGTTTTGAGTCATTGTGCAAACATACCCAGAACGTACATACGTACAGCAATTGTAGAATTGAAATCATACATGCATGTATGGCTAGCCTAGCCTCTGCCACCACCAAAAACATGGTGCAACTGTCTCTCCAATGCTCAAATTATATGATCTTATATATGACTATCTAAACATTTAGATCGATGTACGTTGCTAATCTAGTTGTCATGCTATGCCTCAACAATTAACCTGACTTGCAAATTAACCTCTCCTGCACCTGCAGCAGCTTGAGCCCCTAGAAATTAAGAGAAAGTTGGGCTCATATTTAATAGCTTGAATCAATTCAATTCTGTATTTATGGTTCATGAAACAGGAAATTAAGAGAAAGTTGGGCTCATAATATATATAATTAAGAAAAGCATACAGTTCAAGACATTTAGTGTAGTTGAGTTGTAACGCAACCAACAATATATTTTTGGGATCAAACAAGCCAATGAAACAAGTACGTACACTCCCCTGGAATTTATCTTCTTATCATCTTGCGAATTATCATATCAAAGAAGACGACATGAGTCTCAACAATTAATATATATTAAGTTCCCTTTTGTCGTCTTCACAAGTCACCACAACGTACGCACCATGAAAATGTGGTTGGTTGAGGCGCATATATGCAGGCTAGGCGCGCAGTTCCTCCTTGGCCACATCCCTCACGAGGTCAACCAATTCAATATTCTTGTCCATTCTTAATTTCCTCAATCTTAACTTGTGGCTTCAAAACGTACGTGGTCATCCAATATATCAGATCTAACCTACAGTCCCCCTCCTGTACCAAATTTTATGCTCTTGTATTATATATTTATATATACACATGTTCTCGATCATAAAACAGTTTCCTGATTAAGGAATGGGGCAGATCGAGAGAGCCGGAGTGCTAAAAATTGAAGGAGTTGGGATTTGAACTCAAGACCTTTTATTCTCTTTTTTTTTTCCTTACCACTTGAACTATATTTTACTCTTGTTTTAAATATTATTTAAAAATATGAAAAAAAATTATTATTTTTTTATTTTTTTCTAAGCCGGGTGCTCGAGCACCCTCAAGCAACCCATATATATAGCTCCGCCACTGAATACGTACATAGAGAGTAGAGACAAGCCATCAAACATCAATTCGCCATAACCGATTTAAAAAAGAAACTACGTACCGATTTTAGCGCCAAGCCGCCGGCTTTGCAGATCCTCCTAGTCATCTACTCCTACTACGTATATCCTTGGGATTGCCGTTAGTCCTGTCCCCAAAAGTGATGATCCAAAGGCTCAGAATCCGTTCCACGGCCCTTCTCACAGATGCTCGTCCCCGCAGTGGCGGATCCTGAAACTGTTGATTGAGGGGGCAGAAAATTACGATAAAAAATTATATGTAAAATTAAACCCTAATTTTTTTTTGTTCCAAAAAATCATCAATATTATGGATGTGTAACTAGAATGAAAATATAAATTGTGCATGCTTTATTTCATGGTTTTCAAATATTTCAATATGACATCCTAATTTGAAGTTCTCGGATATAGTTATATTATTAAGGTATGAAGTTCAACAAATGATAATTACGATAAAAGTATATCAGTTTGGTAAATGATGTAGGAGTAATTTACATATATTCAGTCCTGAAAGTTGAAACGCTCATAACTTTTTGCTCAGATATCGGAATTGAGCTTATAATATATCAAATCGAAGCTACCGACGAAAGGAATACGTATGTTAAATTTTATTTTCGATTGGGGGGGGGGGCGACTGCCACCACCGGCCCTATAGAGGATCCGCCTCTGCCGTCAACATTATACTGTAGGATTGATCGAGTTTTAATAATACTCCCTATAATTCATGTAATCTTGTCATATACTCCGTATTGATTATAAAGTATTAAGAGATGTGAATAACACCAAATAAAGTTCCACATCGAAAGTTGAACATAACTCGTCTTATCTTATAAGTCGGTGTGTTACTCCTTCTATTGTCTGGTTTTAGAATGGAACCTATTTGGAAAATTGGTTAAAAACCAATTTAACAAATTTATTCTTACTCCATTTGTTTATACATAGAGTTTAAAATGTCAAATATCTTAAAATAAGTCTATTTAAAATATTTTTTTAATAATACTAATACTAATAATAAAAATAAAAATAAAAATCTGATCTTATTTACTCAAACCGAAAAAATCATAAGAAATAGGATAGGATGAAGATGAAGATGAAGATATTAGATATAGATATATACTCCACTACGGAGTATCTCCTAATTGAGGGGAATTAGAAAAACACTGAAAATAATTAGGAAGGAAATCATGAATCAGAATTGAATGAGACTCTGATGCATCCAAAGTCCGAACCAAACGAAGCCTATTAAAGTCAAATTATCTTCACCAAAGAATTAATTAAAGAAGATACAAAGAAGACACTGGAACGTTCCAAGATTTCAGTTTTCACCAACCCCATCCCCATACTCTGCATCGTCCTCCTTCCTCCCGGCTCCCCCTCCTCTGCACAGCACACTTAAATTCCATCCCCCAATTCATTCTGCACTCTTCTCTACTTTGTGTTGCGTGATTCACCATCGGTCAGTAACTTAATCTCCCTCCTTTTTCCTTTCTTTCTTTTTTTCAGTTTCCTTTTGTTTTCCTCGCGTTTACTCTATTAAATATAATAGCCGATTGCAGTGCAATGGCTGCGAGGTTTGAGGAGTCCGAATCCACGATCCCCTCCTGTGCGAGTGCCACTCATCCATCCAATGAAGGTGGAGACTTTGAATGCAACATCTGCTTTGAATTAGCGCAAGATCCCATTGTTACTCTCTGCGGTCATCTTTATTGCTGGCCATGTCTCTACAGATGGCTTCATCATCATTCCAAGTGCCACGAGTGTCCAGTTTGCAAGGCCCTTGTTCAGCAAGACAAGCTGGTTCCTCTCTACGGCAGAGGTAAATCCGCCACTGACCCTAGGTCAAAATCACTTCCTGCTGTTGATATCCCTTCCCGTCCATCGGGGCAGCGGCCTCAGACAGCCCCTTCCCCACCGGACCGCAATCACCTGCCGAATTTAGGGTTTGGTTTTCTTGGTGGATTCATCCCAATTGCAACTGCAACCATTGGTGGGGATCTGCAGTATCCTAACCTGTACAACTTTCGGATGAACCTTGAGGGATTTCCGGATGCGGCCATGTATGGAGCAGCACATGGACTTCCATATGGGAATGGCAATGCTCAGGAGAGTGTCGACAATGGCGGTCAAGGTCAAGATTCCCTTATCAAATGGATGCTTCTGTTTTTTGGTTTTCTTGTGATTTTCGCCCTCTGTTCAAACTAGGAGAGATAGGGAGAGGCTTATTGTGATATTGTGAGTTTCAAGGACTGAATTTGGTGCCTCTATAAGATTTGAATACAGGTTTGTTATACTTTGTTTTGCATTCATTGTCAATACAATAAAATTGCACATCTATTGGTTGATGTTGTAAACTACCATGGATTGAAATTTCAACTAGAATCTCAGATTGGAGCAGTTGCAAAAATGTTTGTGGCTTTTATTTGCTTGCACAAGCTTGATATGATTAGTAGTTTTTTTGTATGCATTTACACATGTATTCCTTGAAAAGAAAAACAAAGATGCACACTTTGATCCATAATCTTCTGCAGACCTAAAACATCAATACATCACTGATCACCATTTGAGATCTTGTGCTACCATCTCTACTCACTCAGTACATCTCCTTGATGCAAATTCTTAAAAGTAATGAAAGAATGCAAACTGCAACTGGATCATATACTTACTGTGCAGAACTTCTTGTGGTCCGGGATGAGATGCTAGCAGTGAAGCTCTCTTGCATCAGTGATGTTGTTAGAGCCTTTGACAGCAACCTCACTATTTCATCCATCCCTGGCCTCCCACCTGGTTCCTTTCTCACACACCTCTGTGCCAACCTCACCATTGCTGTGACCACTTCTATTGCATAGTTGTCCTGCAACCTTGGGTCCATTAAGGACCTAAGCTTCTCCTCCCCACCTACTTGATCGTCTCCAAGAGGCTTCAAAACCTCAGATAAGTTGAAGGCCTCCCCATTGTATAGTTGGTGAACCTTTCTCCCTGTGAGAATCTCCATGATAAGGATCCCAAAGGCATAAACATCCATCTTTGGGGTTACTAGTCCATTCTCAAGATACTCCGGAGCCATGTAGCCTTGTGTTCCTACAATGTGCTCTGTCAACGCATACTGGCCAGCTTCAGTCCCTCCAACTGACTTTGATAGCCCGAAATGTGCAATCTTTGCTCTGAACTCTCCATCTAGAAGGACGTGGCTGCACTTTAAGTCCTTGTGGACATGTGGAGGGTTTGTGTAGCTGTGAAGATAGTCTAGCCCTGTGGCGACGTCTAGACTAACCTGGACCCTTTGTACCCAGCTGAGGGACATGCTTTTCACCTCAACTGTCCTTGATTGGTAAATCCAGTCGCTTAATGGTCCATTGGGTGCATATTCAAAGACTAGGAACCACAATCCATCACTATAACAGACGCCGTGGAGTGTAGTGATGTTGAAATGGTTGATCTTGTTTAAGAAATCGATTTCTTTAGTGACATCCCCATTTGTTTTCTTGATGGCGAATTCTCTTTGTTGATGCTTATCTTTGATGGTGCCCAGGTAGACCGAGCCTCCAATCAACAAACTGGGGCTAAAATTGTTGGTTGCCGATTGCAGGTCCTTGAAGCTGTATACTTTCAGCGACTGAGCTATGCTTGATATGCTGCCCAAGAACTCTAAGGGCTCAATGTCAATTACGTCAGTATCGACTTCTGAGTTCCTTAGAATATGCTTTTCGTCCGACAAAGTCATCTCTCCAGATATCACCACTGGCCCTGCTCTCTTCTTGATCCTTGGCATGATAAGACAGAAAGCAACTGCTCCAAGGATCAACATGAAGCCTCCTCCTGCTATCAGCCCATAAACAAAGTAACTCCATTTCTTGTCTGAACTCTGCAATACAGCAGGAGGAGGAGGAGGAAGAGCTGGGGACGATGCCGAAGGTTTAGGTGTATAAGTCATAGAAGAATTTGGTGGGTTATGAAGGGGAACTAGCAGGGTTGTGAAGCTATGAATAACGGAATCGTCTATAGATTTATTATTTGCCTGGAGAGTCTCTCCTACATTAGCGTTAAAATTCAAACTGACGGTTGAAATAGTATCTCCTGACTTGATCACATAAGTCATCAGATAGATAATATCCAAATCCACTTGGTTCTTAGAGGGGCATGCACACCTAAGAGGAATCACGAGCGGCTCATTTGGAAAGATATCTGTGGGGAGCCCACTCTTTTGATTCTGAATGGCTGCGCAGGTGGTTAAGCCTTCAAAGGTGTTGTTGGCAATCGAATAAAAGTTGTCGCCGGTTTGAACTACATAGCTTGCATTGGACTGGTAGTAACTGCCAGAGCAAGAACAGTTGATGGGAACAATCACCTCCTTTCTTGTCACCAAAACATCTGAAGCTGATATGTTATTGATTTGGGCTATCAGAGATGGGTCAGAGCCCAAGAGGGTAGCGATTGAGGAGGCGTTGTTGTAAGGAGGTTGGACTTGATAGATGAGGTATGTCTTGCAGCTGTTCTTGACACCATTGCAGGCATACCCGGGAGCAGAAGTGGAGGTTGCGCAGCTTGATGAGGCATATGCTTGCTGGGACTCAACCAAATTGGCGGAGTAGCATATTAGGGACAGGAGGAGAAGGATTTTGATGAGGGAAAGGAAAGGCATTGTAGGAAAAAGGGATTCACTCCTCCTATTTTGGTATTGGCAAGGGATTGGTATTTGTTCACTTTTTCTTACAACGGATTCGGATGTTGGTATGTGAATTGTGTTGATGATGACTTTTAGTATGATAAGAGGGTTGAGAAAGGGAATTGGGGAGGAAATGAGATTCTATTTGGAGGAGGGTGTATTTAAGAAGCACCAGAAGACGTGCTTCTTTGACCTGCACATATATTGCTTAGAGGACACTATTGTTGAGGATAATATATATGGAAACAGTCAAAGATTTGATTTGCCCATTTTGCTTATGGTTGTATTTGTAGCCTATTGTCATGTTCAGACATGGGGAATGATTGGCAACTGGTCAAAGTATGCATCATACTTACCGCTCAATATTTGCTACTGAGAATTCAAAATGATATCTACTGTTATGCTTAAGACATTTGGAATATATACTTTTCATACATCTATTGATGCTGAGTCCTATACAAGGACTTTGGGTATGTGTAAAGGGAAAAGCACTGAAAGGTTGATTTGTGTTTTGTTATTTTGTTGCCAACATCAAATAGAGGTCAGAATTCTCATCCGTAAGGGAACATACAAGAGAAGGGCCAAAGGGAGGAAAAACAAAATGAATTTGTGGATTGATTTTCGCTACGATCCAGGTTAGTCTTCAAACCTTCAATATAGTTGGTGTTTAATTATGTAAAGTGATTGATTTCATGAGGTGAAATCATATACATTTTTAACAGTAATCAGTATAAAAAAAAATGCTTACATGCAACTACCAAAACACCTGCAAATCTCAGTTCACTTGATATGAACTCCACACGGAGTTAAAGAACTGCTTCAGAGTTGCATGTTGCAATATTTAACAATAGGAGTTTCCACAGTAGTACTGACAAATGATATCTCAAGTTAAAAAATCTGATAGCCTAGATTAAAAGATTGTTTTGGTGGTCATATACTTTATTTTGTACTGATTTCTAATGCATCAATTTGCAGATATCTTATTTCTGGTAGTTGTAGGATTTTAGCATGAGCACACTCATATTGCTCTCTTGGATGAGACTTTCTTACCAAGTTATCATTTGATAACTCTAGTGTCAATTTAAGTTTCCATTGCTGCTGTAAATTATCTAAAATGTAATACATGGAATGAAACTGGAAATCTAGAAGTGTGAGTGTTACACAGTTGAGCTTTGGACACTTGGAAAATAACTGCGGTTTTTTTTGTTCATGGGAACTGGACATACGGTTACAGAAGTAGGAGACTTCAATTTCTTGTCACAAACGCGATGTATTATACATTCCTTCAATAACAAAAAAACAAAACAAAACAAAGAGTAGTAACTAACGATGCACACACTTACATTCAAATTCTTATTACTTCACTCTATACATCTTCTGCTACCAAGATACCCATCTCCACTCCTTGATCTTGATGGATATCTTTAAAGCAATGAAAGCTTCCAAACTCTTTCTCACATGATATTGCTCAGTGTGCAGAACTGCTTGTGGTCTGGGATGAGACGCTAGCAGCGAAGCTCTCCTGCATCAGTGATGTTGTTAGAGCCTTTGACAGCAACCTCACTACTTCATCCATCCCTGGCCTCCCACCTGGCTCCTTTCTCACACACCTCTGTGCCAACCTCACCATTGCTGTGGCCACTTCTATCGGATAGTTGCTCTGCAAGCTTGGGTCCACAAAAGCCCTCACCTTCTCCTCTTCGTCTCCTTGATCGTCTCCAAGAGGCTTCAAAGCCTCAGACAAGTTGAAGTTCTCCCTGTTGTACAGTGATTCCACTTCTCTCCCTGAGAGAATCTCCACAAGAAGAATCCCAAAGGCGTAAACATCCATCTTTGGGGTTACTAATCCATTCTCAAGATACTCCGGAGCCATGTAGCCTTGTGTTCCTACAATGTGCTCTGTCAACGCATACTGGCCAGCTTCTTTCCATCCAACCGTCTTTGATAAGCCAAAATGCGTAATCTTTGCTTTGAACTCTTCATCTAGAAGGATGTGGCTGCACTTTAAGTCCTTGTGGACATGTGGAGGATCTGTGTAGCTGTGGAGATAGTCTAGCCCCGTGGCAACGTCTAAAGTAATCTGGACCCTTTGTTTCCAGCTGAGGAACATGTTGTTCTCCTCATCCTCCCTTGATTGGTAGATCCAGTTGCTTAGTGGGCCATTGAGTGCATATTCATAGACAAGGTACCACAATCCGTCGTTGTAGCAGACACCATGGAGTGCAGTGATGTTGATATGGTTGATCTTGTTTAGGATATCGATTTCTCTACTGACATCCCCATTTGTTTTCTTGACAGCGACGTCTCTTTCTTGCTGCTCATCATGGATGGTTCCGCGGTAAACTGAGCCTCCTATCTGAAAACTGGGGCTGAAATTGTTGGTTGCTGATTGAAGGTCCTGGAAGCTATATACTTTCAGTGACTGAGCTATGCTTGATATGCTGAACTCCAAGGGTTCAGCGTCAGCACTGACTTCTGATTTCTTCACCGTAGGCTTTTCATCTGATGATATCACCTCATGCTCCGCTCTCTTCTTGATCCTTTGCGCAAGAAGACAGAAAGCAACTGCTCCAAGGATCAACATGAAACCTCCACCTGCTATCAGCCCATAGGCGAAATAGTTCCATTTCTTGCCTGAACTCTGAGATATGGAAGGAGGAGGAGGCGGCGGTGGTGGAGGTGATGGTGATGAAGGTGGTGTAGGTGAAGGTGTGTAAGTCATAGAAGAATTTGGCGGGTGACGAACGGGAACTAGCAGGGTGGTGAAGGTTTGAATGACAGAATTCTCTACAGACTTCTGATTGGCCTGGAGAGTCTCACCTACATCAGCATGAAATTTCAAACTTATGGTTGAAATAGCATCGCCTGACTTGATCATGTAAGTGATGAGATACTTGATACCAAGATCCGATTGGTTCTTAGTGGGGCATGCACACCTTAAAGGAATCACGAGCTTCTCATCCGGAAAGACGTCTATGACAAGGCCACTCCTTTGGTTCTGAATGGCTGAGCAGGTGGTTAAGCCTTCAAAGGTGTTGTTGGCAATCAAAGAAGGGTTGTCCCCGGCTTCAACCACATAGCTTGTATTTGATTGGTAAAAACTACCAGAGCAAGAGCAGTTGATGGGGACGATCACTTCCTTTCTTGTGATCAAAACATCTGAAGCTGATATATTATTGATGCGGGTGATCTGAGATGGGTCAGAACCCAAGAGGGTAGCGATTGAGGAGGCGTTGTTGTAAGGAGGTTGGGCTTCATAGATGAGGTATGTCTGGCAGCGCTTCTCGGCACCATTGCAGGCATACCCTGCCCAGGGAGCAGAAGTGGAGATTGAGCAGCTGGATGAGGCATATGCCTGCTGAGATGCAACCAAATTAGGTGAGGAACATATGAGGGTGAGGAGGAGAAACTTTTTTATGAGGGAAAGGGTAGGCATTGTAGGGAGATGGAATCACTCTTCCTTTGGCATTGACACAAAATTTATGAGGTATTTATTGACGACAACAACAACAACAACAACAACAACAACAACAACATTCTCAGTCTATCCCGCTCAAACCAGGGTCTTGGGGTCAGTTTTGTATGCAACCTTCCCTCGACTACATTGATGAGGTATTTATTTATTTGTTGATTTGGTATACAAGGATGAGTTGTATTGATAATGACTTTTTTTGGGGGGTATGACAAGGTAGTTGAGATGAAATTCATAAGGAATTGAGATTCTTTATGGAGGGCAGGGGGGATTTGGAAAGCAACAGAGAAAGGGTTTGTTTGACCAGCACATTGTTTAAAAGAACATTATTGATGAAGATAATATTAACTGCATAAACTATAATAAGTGGGAAGATTTAAGTCAATGATCGGATTTGTTTGGTTTGCTTCTGCTTGTAATTTATTGGTATGTTCAAATGTAGGGGAAGGATTCAATGTATACAACATATTTATTGTTCAATACTTTATTATGAGATGATAAGGTTAGATGTTTCAACCTTTGAAAGAGCATTATATTCATACATTTTATATATTGATGATGATTAAAATAAGATCAAAATCAAGGCCATGAAAGAGTTTGAAACTGGCAGTTTTCTGAGAGTTGTGTCCTGCTGATGATATCTCATCACATTCACATCTGTAATTTTATCTCTATATTGAATTTGTATTGAAATGAATTAATTCATGGTCACAGAAATTGCACATCAAAAGATGGTAGGAGAATGATACAAATATATAAATGTACACTGCCAAAAAAAAAAAAAAATTACCAATTCACAAAAGCTTTTTTAACCGTCTATATAGTATACTCTTCCGACTACAAGTAGATCAAATATGCACATCTAAGTATCCTACAGAAAAGAATCAGCTAAAGATATGACCAAATCAAATGCAGTGAGGTTTAATTTCTAATGTACGTGCAGCTTGTTACCAAGGTCCGAGACTCAAGTATAGAACGGTGAAGAAGAAAAGCAACAACATGCTGAGCCAGTAAACCAAGCAGTGGCAGTTACATACGCAGCTGAACCCGCCTGCATCACGTATCTCGCTTATGACAATGGTAATGCCCAGGGCAAGACAGATGACTCCCCCTGCGATGCTATAGCGCAGCTCATCAGCCAGCCAGTCCGGTGTGATGATGAAGAAGAGGAACCGAGAAACTGCAAGGTATGTGCAAAAATGATTCAATTCGTAAGCAATATTTACGAGTGATTCTAATTCGGTAGCTACAAATTGCAAGTCTTGTACAAAGGTTTGTGTCGATTTATATATGTTTAGAATTGCAAGTGTTGAATAAAAACAAACTGGTTAGGTTGTTGAGATTTAAGGAACACAAAATTGTCCCCATCTATCTATCTATCTATTATAAGGAAGTTTGGAGACTTTGGGGGCCAGGTTGAGATGTTAACCTGGAAAGATACGAGGAAAGGAGAGGTTGGCGACAACAGCAATGAAAGCGACCCAATATCCAAACTGGCCTCTGCAACGTAGAGGAGGAGAATGATGAATGAGTCATGTTGGCAGTGTATATATAATAAAAGGTTTTGATGATGGATCCAAAAATTAACACCACAGACAAAGTTGAAGAAAAGCGCGCACCGGAGTATGTTGAAGAGGACGGTGGGGAAACTGATTACGAGAAATAGGACCAGAAGGGATGCTTGAAAGCCTGATCTTCGCCCTATTTGGTTCAGTATCAAAACAAACCTACACCCAACAAATATTCAGACAGATAACAGGCCGGTTTATAGGTTGAAACTAGAACAAAACAAGTTGAACAACACACATATATATATGCAGCTTGACATTCATCAAAAAACAGCTGCATAATATTAATATATATATTATGATTCAGTGACACTGTAAAATGTAGTAGCAACTAAGAATTGCCAACCATACAATAGAATGCAACAAGCTCCTTATTCATTATAAGCCCTATCAATGCAAGAAAGATCCAATGTATTGTATTGTAGTAGTCACTAGTCAGATTAAGAACCATATATATATTATATATATATATATAATATATATATATATGATATATAATCATAACTGGCAGTGTAAGATCGATCAACATCTCAATTCTCAAGGGGGGAAATGGTTTAAAAGAAAGTACTGGTGAATAGCAATCAACTAATCAAGGCAGGTTTAAATAAAAAATTGGGAACTGGTAAAGGCTAAAAGAGTTTGAGGGGGAGAGAGAGAGAGGACTAACAGAGCGGAGATGGAAGCACCCCACTGAAAGACAGAGCGGCCCCTGCTTCCACTGGAAGAGGTCGTTTGGCAACACCAACCGGCCGAGAGTATCGATTCCATGTATGCAGACACAGTTGAAACCACATGCTGCATCATGGGGGAAGGACGCTGCAACTGCAACTGCAACTGCAAGGGATTCATTCAGATTAATGGAGCTAGGAGGACGATTTGGTTGAGTTGACTGTTGGGTATTTTGTTTTCGCCCTCCACACTCCCTAAGATAGGCGTCACCTAACGGCCTTTTCATTACATTATTTGTCTGTGTTTGTTTTCTTGCTTTTGTTTTTGTTTTTCTTTTTTTTTTTGAAATTATATATGAATTGCAAAATTTACAACTCCTCCCATAACCATTCCTTGTAAATTGATTTGATGGAAGGCAAGTTCAATTTACAATTTACATGGCAAATTAATCAAAATAAAGTATAGCATAATTAGATAATTAAAATGGCGAATTGAATAAATTTGAGTTGATTATTAATTTATTATATGTATACATGACTGATTGCAATTAGTTTATTTAGGATTATTAAAAAAAAAAAGTAGTGAGAGTGAGAGATGCTTTGAATTTCAACACAAGTTGTGTTTTTAGTGTCTGGGGAAAAAGAATAACACCATCAAAGCCCAAAAGGAATATTCTGATGTTCGTCTTTAATTTGCTGAATAATCACAAAGCCTTCTTCTGCTTTACTCTCCACTCAGTTTCAAATTAAATTAATTACTCCGGAGTATTTATTAAGGTAACAAGATTAACATTTTAGGACACTTGTGAATCGTTGCACAGGCTTGACACTATTGGAATTCATATGTTTAAAAGAAGCCCATGGGCCTTAAGCCCATTTATCATTCAGTCTTTTCTGTTCCATGATTTACAAAGCCCAGTAAACAACTCAGTTTACATATCTATATCTATATAAACTCTTAATTTAGAAGAGTTTAGGATGATGTGTCAATCTTAGAGGCATTTTAGGAGTTTTAACTAATCATATTTTTTTGTCATTTTTCTTTGATTTTCTTTAATTCTCTTTTTTCTTTAATTTTAATAACTATTGGGCTTAATTCAAAACATTGAATTCAATCTAATATAACCATTGAGCTTAATTCAAATTTATTTACTAACTGTTGAGCTTAATTCAAAACATTGAATATAACTATTGATTATGACACATCACATTTAAACAATGTTATAATAATATTGATATTATTATTCCTGAGTAATTTAAAATATCTATATTTATGTATTATACTTTACAAAAGATTTTTAAAAAATAATTTTCTGAGATAATTGTAAGATACATTTGTTGTAAAGTTTTTTTTTTATGATTTTTATATTAACATTTATTAATATTTTTATATATAATATTTTAGTTTAAAAAAAACGCGCCATGGCGCGGGAATCATACTAGTTTTACTTACACAAACCGAGTTTAGTGTACATATATAGGTTTAGATTAATGTTCTTAATTACCCACGTTGTACTAATATTGACAATCTGATTACAAAAATAACAATATATTAAAATTAAAATAAAATAAAATAAAATAACTCCTGAAACTTACACAAGCATATATACAAATTAACACAAGCACTTGTATTATTGATTCCCTCTCTTACTGAGAAATTCCATAACGGTAACATTTTTTTCATTTTCACTTTGGGGAAACATGAAAAGATTGCGAGCACTTGTATCCTTCTGTAAAGCTTATTATTGTAACTATATTTGGAATTTACATCTCTGTGCGTTTACCTACAGGTAATTCTTCCATCGAGTTACTTATATATTCATATTCTATTCGATCATCGATAATTTTATTTTAATATATTAAAAGTTTAAGCCTAATATATTCAATTGAAAAGTTATAAAGTGTTTTAACAAGTCACAATGGTTTTATATTTTACTTAATTTGATATTTTAATATTATAATTCAATTCAAGAGTTTATGAACTAGTACATTGTAATATTCTTCCATTCGACAAATTGATATATATGAAACTGCGTACACAAGTTTAAAGTTTATATATTTGGTCACACATTATTACATACTAAAAGAACAATAAATTACATATTAACTCATTTAGTTTCAAAAAAATACATTTTCAAACAAAAATAATGTCGTTAGATGCTAAAATTACATAATTTAGTTCATTTAAACCGATAAAATGTACGGTGACAAATGATGCCATTTGGAAGGAAAAAAAAAGTCATTATTTTGATCCGTTAGAAAATTTTCACTAAAGGGTAATTGAACAAAACAAAATTGTGGGCTCTGATAAAAAAAAATTTACTTTGCCAGTGTAAGGTACGTAGTACGTGTAGTTTCTACATGGCTACAAGAAAGGTAACACCGGTAACACATACATAGGGTATAGCTCTTAATTAGAGTCTTAATTATTGTTATTCACATTTTAAATTGATGATACATTTGCTCCATGCATATCATGTTGTTGATTTCTACACATAAAACGTTGTCAAGAGCAAACAAATAATCAAACAACTAAGCAACTTTTATATATATCACCATAATAATGTACATGAAGATTTACATATAGATGTACGTACTACGTTATAAAGTACGTTGTACAGAATCCTGACATCGATTGACCCCCAATCCCGATTCACGTACATACGTAGCACATACAAACACATATATATACTACGTACGGAGTAGTATTGAATTATTGATCTTATTATTACCGATGGACCATACTAACGTCCGTACATACCCTAGAGCTATAGCTCTATATATATATATATATATATATATATATATATATATATATATATATATATATATATGTATATATAAAGCTAAAGATTAGATATTATATATATGTGTTTATTAAAATTAAGTAGGCGCTTGCTTATGGCATGAAATATATATAATATAATAAAAGCATGCAATGCATTGCATATGGATTATGGATTATGGATATATATTATGCATTAGCTAGCTAGCAACTGAATGGATGGATCGGATGAACAATGACTTTAGGAGTACGTGTTAACTTAGGACATCATCTGGTAGAACTCTTGGAAATCAAGGTGTCCATCTCCGTCAACATCGTAGATCTGGATCATCGCAGCACACTCTTCGTACGACTTAGAATCACCCAATCGGCCTAGCATCCTCTGGAGTCCTCTGGGAGTGATCCTACCGGAACCCTTCTCGTGCTCGAACATCCCGAACACCTCCTTGAGGTCTCCCTCCCCTCCCTTCCCCATCACCCTTAGGAAGTCCCCGAACCCAAGCATGCCGTCTCCGTCCGAGTCCAGCTCCTCTATTATCCCCTGCGCCTCCTCCTCCGACATGTACTCCTCCACCGACCCGAAGTACTCTCTCAGCTCCGACGCCGATATCTTCCCGTCCGAGTCCGTGTCGAAGTGCCGAAACACCTCCCTCATCTCCTCCTCCCACGGCCTTTTGGGAGGCGGGGATGTCTTGGTGGAGCTCCTAGAGGAAGTCGATCCTGAGGTTCGGAAGGATGACGCCGAAAACCTGATCAGGCTCGACTCCGAGCGCTTGTTGGAATTGGGCTCCGCCGCCGCCTTCATGGTCTTGCTTGAGAAGCATCTTGTGATGGCTGGGAAACACTCAGTAGCCATTAATTTATTTATAAAAACAATTAAGTTCTTTGAATTGAGAGGCTGTAGTGTATGTTAGCTTCAGAAAGAAGCGAGCTGGTATATATATATAGAGCCGTACGTAGGGTTGAGAAGCACGTACATTTAATTTTAATTTGATTATTGTTCTATATATTGTATATATGTTAATTAATAAGAACGTACAATATAATTAATTTCGAAAAAGCTGGTTTTAATTATAATTTGTAATATTTATATTGCTGTAAAACGTACTTTTAGCTTAGAAAGATAACAAATTAAATAATAAATGGATGGATCGGAGGGTGAGAATTAAGGGAGGGGTTGTGCAAATATTATTTAAACTAAAAGTTACGAAATTAGGAAGGTGCATGGCAACTTCGTAGGTGGGGACATTTCTAATAAACATTTTGGCCAAAATTCATATTGTTTGTCTAGCTATTTGGAACGACGTTCTATTACATACTTTGATGTGTCGATCCATCATCCATATAAATTATATTAACGTCGTCAATCTAGCTTAGCTAGCTACATATATATTTATATGTTATATGAAATGACATTCTCCATCCGGTCATTCATCAATCAACTAATGTCGTATATATAGTACTGCACTATAGGTGCATATATATGTATTGATCGAGTAGTATCTCACATCCAAAAAAATATTACATTATATATATATATGTGTCTACTTAGCCTAAGTATACAAGGTTAATATTATGTGTTACGTTTGTTTTAATAATTATCAATTGATTTTGAAATAAAAACTTCTTAATTATTAAATTTCTTTGGTAAGTTACGTTTTGAAAAACAAGGCATAGTATCGTTCATATATACGCACTATTACAACCCTCGAGATTATTCATTAGTTTTTATGTGCTTGCACTCCTCAACAAAACGGTGTAGTTGAGAGAAAATACAAACATCTCTTTGAAACCACCTATGGTATTTCACTCTTCTGTTCTCATCAAGTGTTGGGGCAAATGTCTCTTGGCTACAACTTATCTCATCAATCGATTCCCTTCTAGAGTTCTGAATATATAATTTATCTCCTTATAAAAGGCTTTATGGAAACCCTCGCTATGATACCAATTAATGTTCAAACAAAAAGAGAGGAAAAAGAGGGACTGAAAATTAATTGGATTATGAATTGTGTTTACTTATTACAATCAAATCCTATTAGAGTCCTATATTCCGACTTATACAATACAAACACACACACACACACACACACACATATATATATATATATATATATATATATATATATATATATATATATATATATATATATATATATATATATATATATAGTCCAACATTAATTGAAATAAATTGAGTATATCTAGAGAAAATATTTTATAAATTAGAATTTTTAACCTATGATCTATATGGTCATAGGGTAAAAAAATATGATTATTAATTAATATGATCGAGTTAAAATAATTGGGTCGGTCGACTAACAAACAATTTAATTCTGGTAGATTACTTTTGAATGTTTTGTACATGTCTCTTGTGATATGATGTGGGGAAATTTGTCTACAAATAAGGAATAGCACTGCTTATAGTTATAATTAATTATGTCTGCATGCATATATAAGATCGATGGAGCTAAAAAATTATGATGCGCGCATATATCAAATTATAACGCTGTATTTGAATTGTTTGGTGCCGGCCTGTGCAAAACCACTTGTTTTTATGTGGTAGGGACTCCTACCTAATCCCTCAACCCTCAAACCAATCACGTACCTAGCCAGATCGAGTTGACATATATATAACAACTGATATTTAATTAATTAATGTAACTCAACCACATGTACTATATATACAATCTTTAATTTCATGTTAAACTAATTTATAGAGAATTCTCATTCAGATCTAATTGCATTTACTGCACCTATATAGTATCATTAATTAATCTGATTCTTTGCCCGTGGTAATCTCATGTGAGTGGTTAATTCGGTGGGGCTTGTCACCCTCCTCTCAGCCTGATTGAGGAATGTTAATTAAGGCTTATTAGAGTATATTATGTATGTTAGCTGGGGGTTTTATAAATGTGATGTAATCAGGTGGGCAATATGGTAAATAGTGCTTCTGAACATGTATAAATTGGGGACAAATGTGTAACAGAACACTAACTGAAAATGAGATGAAACAGATTCATCTTCAACCTTTCTCATCTTCTCTCTCGTTTGCTTCTCTGTGTTCAATCTAGATCACAGATTACCATTTCTGTGATTTCTCAAGGCTACTTCAATAAATATCCAACCCTGAAATGTCTTTAAGAAAACAAATTTGATTATCGACTCTCCCTTATTTTATTTGTTTTTTCCCTTTCCATAGATTTTCATTTACATCTTGATCCGCCTTTGGGTGTTTTTACTACCCTCCACTATAGGTTTCTTTGTAGTTTTGTTGATTTGATTTTAGTTCGGCAAGAGCCTTGCTCTTGTTGTTCTTCAACAACAACAAAAAATACAAACAATAGTATCATTGTATTTGAAAAAAACTTATCAAGTCAATTTCCTCGATCATGTCACCTATTATTATTTTTATTAATAATATATATTATTATTATTATTTCATTAAAACTCACGGTAACTATAAGTAAATTAAGCGTTATCCCTAAGAGAAGTATCCAACACACAGCAATTAGTTAGGCATTAACGAGGTGATTATAGAAAGTGATAATCAATGATAACGTACAATAGCAAATGGCCGGAGCAATTCATAAGAAAGATTCTTATTTATGATGAAGAAAATTAATGGGCTTTTGTACGTTATAATTGATTTGTTCTTCAACAACAATAAAATTAATGGGCTTTTGTATCCACAGAAAAATGAGTCCAAAACAAACTTTGAGAAGTAGAGTTGTTGTATGTTTCCCCTGGGCTTTTGTATGGCCCAAAAATGTTTAGGAAACAAGGAAATTAAACAGTACGAATGGATGCGGCATATATATTTTTATTTTTTATTTTTCTTGGGGCCTGTCCCATAATAAAAGAGTTCGAATGGATAGGGTTGACTATATGCATTCAGACTTCAGTGCAAGGGTTTTATATGCACAAATTTTGAATCCGTTTCACCTATAACCTAACACTTTTTTAATAATTATTATAAGTTATAAAAATAATACATGGATGGATTTAGAATCCGTCCATGTTTTGAAATTTTATAGGACGGATGGATTCATCCAAAAATGTATATGATGATGATAGTATCAAAATCAATAAATATCCGTAGAGCACAACTAGTACTCAAGAAGATTTTGGAATATATATGGAAAGCGAATCTTTAAAGGTCATAGCTAGTCGAGTTCAAGAAAGGCTTATGGATCTGCAAAAGATATGAAGATCAAAATGTAGTGTGGCGAGCGAAGAAGATGTTGGAGAAAATAATCTTGAATCTTGATTCAGTCAAATATTATTGTGTAGAAAGTGGATTATTTCTTTTTCCTATTTTGTTACTTAAAAAGATTATATATTTCCTTAGTAACGGGGTGGGAAGGTGTGGATGTTTGTAGTAGGCGTGGCCACGGGTCACGGGTCAACCCGTGACCCGGCGGGTCAATGACCCGGCGTGTCCGGGTTGACGGGTAGGCGGGTGGGGACGGGTAGCGGGTTAGGGTTAGGGTCGGGGTTTAGTAACCCGGTGGGTCGACCCGGCGGGTCGACATATTTTAAAAAAGTAGCCGTTGACGGGTGGGACCCACCAGAGGCTGATTTTTTTTTTTAAAATGTAGCCGTTGTAACGGCTAGTTGGTGGGAGATTAGGCTCAGGCCTATAAATAGACGACTCCTTCATGTCCCAAATCACACATATTCCCATCCAATCCATCAATCACCTATCAATTTTATTTCATAAGCTCGTAATCATGTCCGACGCAACTAGATCCGGTGATAACCTTCGGGCGGAGTTGTTCCGGGATCATTACGAGAAGGTGGAGCAAGCCGGTGGAAAGTTCGAAGCCGTTTGTCGTCATTGCGGTCACAAGTACAAGGTGACAAATAACCTTGGATATGGAAATTTGAAGTTTCATATCACCAAGAAGCACCCCGATAAGATCAAGAACGATGGCGCATCGGGCTCGAGTGGTGGTAACTAGTCTAGTATTCCTAAGTCCTAAGTCCTAACTCCTAAGTCCTAATCCTAATTAGTGATTTAGTGAGTAGTGTAGTTATGTAGTTATGTAATAAGTTTATGTTTTAAGTTTTTAACTTTTTATGTGATGTGAATCAGTGAATGTGAGTTGTGATTTGTGAACTTGTAATCGTATGTCGGTTTACAATAAACTTGTGTTTGAATGATTCTATAATTGGTGTTGTATAAGATAATTTGTTTAGTAATTACCTAACAACTTAGTAAAAATTACCTAAACATTAGATATCAAATTTAAAATGTCAAAAAAATTAAAAACTCAATAAAATAAATTAAAAACTTCACATATAACTTTAATTACAAGTTAAGAGGGATTGGAAGAAGCCAAACAACACCAAAAAAAAATTAAAAAAAAATAAAGGGCAACGGCTACTTTCCAACGGTCGACCCGCCGGGTCGACCGTTGGACCCGCCAGGTCGAACGTTGGACCCGGCGGGTCGACCGTTGCCCATCGCGCGGATTGGCCCTATAAATACCCCTTTTCCCTCCCATTTTCAACCCACACCTCACTCATCTCCTCTAATCTCATCTTCATCTCTCTAATCGCTCTCTAATCGCTCGATCTTGTCTCTCGTAGTCCCGGTTTCCTAATCTCTCTCTTACATCTCCTAAATCTCTAAAATTCAAAATGTCGGGTGTCTTCAACCGAATTACCCGGGGTCGCAAGAGTGTTAGTGGAGCCCCATCTTCATCGACCCCGAGTGTTGGAGGCGGAGGCGGCTCGAACCCGGCGGCAACACCAAGCCTTCGGCGAAGTGCATCGGTCTCGGCGGCGAGCGGATCCCGACGTCGTCGAGATGATGCTCTTTTAGCCGACCACGTCGACGAGATTATGGAGGAGGAGGAGGCCGAGCCCGAGGGGACCCCCCAAGCCGGAACTCCGACGATTCCGACCCAAGAGTCCGGGTTCCCCGCCGAAGGAACTCCGACCGATGACGACCCTATTACTACGGCGGAAGTTCGAGCCGCTACTTTCAAGTATTGGTTCACGAAGGGGCCTAGGGATCCGGCTTGGGAGGAAGACAGTTGCTCGGCCAAGTGCAACTTCTGCGGGACGGTCTACAAGCACAAGAAGGGAGGCGGATATGGGAACTACGGTCGCCATATACGGTCGCCATATCCGGTCGAAGCATCCCGAAAAGCTCGGCCTCGCCAAGGGACAAACTCAACTAACCGGGTACGCATCTTCTTCCTCTCAACCCGCTGGTTTATGGGCTTATGATTATCGTAGTTGTCATGATAACTATGCGGAAATGATAGCTGCCGAGGGTTTAGCTTATAGTTTTTCACAACGTTTATGTTTCAATGATTTTATTACACAACATGTTCAACCTGCATGGCAAGGTATTAGTCGAAACACGGTTAAGAGGAAAGTACTTAGACGGTATACCGCCCGTAAAAATGAATTAATCGAATATTTTCAAAAAAACCATGATTTATAAGTTTCGATTTGTAGTGACATTTGGACCGACCATTGGCAACATCACTCATACATGGGTGTTACTTGTCATTGGGTTGATCAACGTTTTCGATTGCACAAACGTGTTTTAGCTTTTCGAGTTTTTGACGACGCACACACGGCACGAAACATAGCATGTGTCCTTTTAACCGTTTTACAAGAATATAGATTGACTAAAAGAGTTTTCAGTATCGGTTTTGACAACGCTTCTGCCAACACCGCATCTATTCCGGAATTAATCCAATTCTGTCAGCCCGGGATAGGCGGTAAGTTTTTCCACATCCGTTGCGCCCCTCATATTTTAAACTTATGTGTCCAAGATGGTTTAACATATTTACAATCTGTTGTTGAACCAATTCGATTTGTTTTGCGGGCACTTTGGCTAAGCAAACAGCTTCGCAAAAGTTGGAGCACTTATTGTCGCTCTCATCAAACGCGCCCAAAGCAGTTCCCCAAGGACGTTTGCACTCGGTGGAACTCGACTTACAAAATGATTTATGATTCCATCGCTTATAAGGAACTTCTTTCTGGTTTTGCAACACAAAACATCGAAGGGTCAAACATCTTTGCGGAGGTTTGGACTCAGGCCCGAGATGTTGTGGAGGTTTTCAAATTTTTTTACGACGCAACTCGAACTTTCAGCCACGTTTACATGCCTACATCAAAACTTTTCTGTTTTATTGCAATGAACGTAGCAATAGCCCTTCAAGACGGGATTAACGTGCCTTCCATCAAAATCGCTGTTTTGGAGATGCGGCGAAAATGGTTGGCATATTACAAAGTTATACCCGACATTTTCCTCGTAGCATGTTGTTTCGACCCTAGATATAAATTAAACGGGGTTCAAAAGTTTTTAGAAAACTATTTTCCGACTTTAGAAATTGAGGAAGATCCCGATTGCAACGTTCCAATTATAGTTGCTAGAGTTAGATGATTATTAGAAGAATTATATACTCAATATTCGACGGGCGATAGAGCGCCCTCCTCCGGTCGTCCTCCCGTGCCTTCCAGTTCAAGCGGGTCACAAACAAGCATCACCGCTAGAACTAAGGCACTTGCCCGAGATATCTTTGGGTCAAAGAGGTCGAGATCCTCGTCGAGCCCCCACTCGGAGCTCGACGAATATTTGTCCACTAACTTTGATTTTCACAGCGATGAGAAAGAAGATTTCGATGTCCTAGAATGGTGGAGCCGCCCCGAAAGACAACGATTCCCGACGTTGCAGGTAATCGCCCGACAAATACTTGGGGCCCCTTGCTCCACCGTTGCCGTCGAGCAGCTTTTTAGTCGCGGAGGTCAGATTTTGTCGGAGAAGAGATCAAGGTTGCTTCCCGAGAACCTCGAAGCCCAAGTTTGCCTTGCAGATTGGAAGAAGGCGGATATGCGGATGCAGAAGAACAGCTTGGGGACTGATTCCGAGGATGACGACGGAGTGGATACGGAGTCCGTTGGGAGCTCCATTGACGGCGCGGTCACAGATGGCTCAGGAGGTGGAGGGTCCGACGATCAACAAGACTAGAAGAATAGGTAACCGGGCCGGGGTTCAGACATACACAGGTAAAAGAACTACGTGGGCTTTGATTCTTCAACCCCGGGAGGATACGTAGGCAATCGGAAAACCGATTCAAGCCCTTCTTCTTCCCTTTTTTTTCCCCACACTCAATCATACACAAATTGTACAATTGTAGTCTTGTATACTTATAGTTGAAGTTGTAGTCTTGAGAATTATAAGTTGTAATATTATAATTTGTACCTAAATGGCAAACACGAAAGGATATTTTTCAAACATATATGCGTCCAATACCTGTTCTCGACAATTCCGTAAACTCCGAACAAGTGCAAACCCGTCCAACCCGGGCCATATTCGTCGGGTCAACCCGCCGGGTACCCGCCGGGTCGACCCTTCGACCCTCTGACCCGCCGGGTGACCCGAACCCGCCAACCCGTGGAATTCCCGGGTTAGGGTTCGGGTCACCCCTCCCCAACCCTTGACCCGGCGGGTCGAACCCGTCGACCCGGCGGGTCGAACCCGTCGACCCGCCGGGTCAGACCCGTGGCCACGCCTAGTTTGTAGTGCTAAGTGCGAAGTGAAGTTTCAGCGCGTGTTTCATTGTCGGTGAGGTTAGTTCATGAGTGAGCCTATTGGTTGAGTTATTGTGAGGTACGTTCTGACCAATTAATCAATTAATCAGCGGTTATAGTCTTAGATACTTTATAATAATAATAATAATAATAATAATAATATAAGTAGATTTGTTCCAAAACCCTCCTAAAGACAAGAAAATACAAAGACGTTTACCATTTAACACGGTTTTTAATGAGTTAAAAACGTGTGAAATAATAAAATCCCTTATATCTTGCAACGGAGTAGTATAAACTAATTGGATATGTTGTGTATAAGGAAGGGAATGGAGGTGCTAAAATCGAAAAGAGAGAAGAAAATGAAGTGGAGGCTCCTAGCTGCTTAGAGATAAGGAGGACACGTACTAGTCGAGAGGTGCAGCGAAGCGTCGCTGCTTATCTCTTGTAGCGACGCGTCGTTTTCTCTCTCACCCGGCCTGTTACTTTTGTATGTATCGATAAACATTAGATTATATTTGGGTCCCTCCCTGCTCCACCACCCATCAACTTTTACTACTAGCTTCTTACTGTACAAACTAGTTAACAAGGGTTGGAATGAATTGGACCTATTTTCCCTCTTGTGTACGTTAAACGATCCAATGAACTTCACCCTTTTTCCCACTTGTGTGCGTTCCATTAGGAAACAAATTAGTAAATACTAATAGAGCACCCTTGATAGCACCAACCTTTATAGACTACCTGCCAACTTAATCATTTAGGTCGACTCCTTTCAAGTTTGAGTATTGGGTTATCAATAGACCTGTCAAACGGGTTATTCGGGTCGGGTTCGGGTTCGAGTCATTCGGGTCTCGGGTAAAACGGGTTTCGGATCAATCGGGTTATCGGTCATTCCGGGTCGAGCCAAATCGGGTTTGTCCCGGGTTCGGGTCGACCCACCGGGTCAAAAACCTCGAACGTTTTGAAGACTTTTTAAAAATATTAAAATAATATCAAAATTAAATTGTAATATAAATATGTCAAATTAAATTAAATAATATTATTATAATTAAATTTATAATAATATTATTATTATAATATTATATTAATATTTTAAGCATAAAAAATCATATTTATATAAATAAATGTTCCAAACATACTATAATTATAAAATATATAAGTTATTTAACTTATGAGTGACTTTAACGAATACAATTGCATGACAAATCTGTGTGGGGTCAATCTGGTGCTTGTGTGGCATCTAGATGGTGCTGACTCACCGGGTTGGTTTTGACCCACCGGGTCACCGGGTCTTGACCCTAAAAGTCCCGAGTAATTCGGGTTCGGGTCGATTTCGGGTCCCGGGTCTAACATACCGGGTTCAAACCCGTAAAATTACCGGGCATACGGGTCGGGTTTTTCGGGTCGGGTCATGTTTTGACAGGTCTAGTTATCAATTTCAATTAAGTTTTGAGTAGAATTGAGTTTTATGATAGAGACAAAATTCACTCAAATTTTTTATTTGTTAAACAAATATATATGTCTCAAAATATACCGTTGGATATACGAAAGGATAGTATCCCACATTGATAAAATAATAAATTCAAATCTTACATATAAGTTGGTGGGCTACTTTCACCTAATACTGATTGATTTTAGGATATCGGTTTGTATGTTTGGCTTTGTTGGCGCGTGTGCACTTTAGTGTGCATGACCCCACGTCATACGCTATTTTGATTTTTTAAATATGTTTTTAAAAAAATTAAAAATTCTAAAAATAATAATTTATGATAAATTTTTTATTATATTAATATTAATAATCAGTATAAAATTATTTTTAAAAAATAAATTAAAAAATTGGTATTTTATACCATTTTAAAGTAAAAAAAAAGGTAAAAAACCTTTATTAATTAACATGGATATATATATAGAGAGAGGGACGAGAGCCGAGAGGATTCACATTGAACCACCTTCCAGTACACGTACGTACATCTAAGAGGGAGAGGGAGAGGGAGAGGGAGAGGGATTACTGCAGAGAGTTGAGAAGATGAAAGGTCTAGGCGGTGTAGTAATAAGACAATTAGGAAACAACGGAAGAATTAGAAGAAGCGGAGGATACTGTGTAAAGGAGAGGAGTCCCTGCGTTTGGTGGGTGGAAAACTACATGAAAGACTGCCTTTGCAATCTGAGAGATGAGTTGTCGTTCGGGTTTGGAATGGTGAGCCTGGTCGCCTGGGCCGTCGCTGAAATCCCACAAATCATAACCAACTTCCGCTCCAAATCCAGCCATGGCGTCTCCATCCTCTTCCTCCTCACCTGGGTTTTCGGGGACCTTTTCAACCTTGCTGGCTGTCTCTTGGAGCCTGCAACGGTCAGTTCGTTGTTTCACTTCTCTTAATTAATTGTACCCTATATATATATATATATATATATATATATATATATATATATATATATATATATATATATATATATATATTGTTTCATATATTGATTATATTATATTATATATTAATTCGTGGATGTTTGTATTAATTGTAGTTGCCCACTCAATACTACACTGCTTTGGTGAGTACTATATCAATAATTAATTAGTAGCTACTTTCTTCCATTTCCCACACACACACACATATATATTATATATTATGATATGATCCAAATTGATTTGATACAACTTGAGGTACAGCTCTACACGATAAGCACACTGGTGCTACTTTTCCAGAGCCTCTACTATGACCACTTGTACAACTGGTGCTGTCGACGTAAGCTCTCCAAAACCAGACTACTCACTCACCTACAGGTACCTTCCTATTTACATTCTGATCCTCCCTTAATTGCTACGCACTAGCTAGTCTAGCCCACCGGCCAACTTATACAGTATGCTAGACGACTCTTTTAATTTGATCCAATTTGAATTGGTCTCTCTCTTTACACATTTGTTTACTAACTGACAAATTAACAGGATCTATTAATTGATATAATTGCTGAAATTTATGTGTGGTACGTACGTAGGTTGATGGTGATGATAAGGACGAGCTAAAGAGACAACTTAACCCCAAAGATGAGTCCGATGACGACGACCGAGGAGGAATCCCCATACCCAGCGCCCCGCCTTCACGTCCACACTCTGCCCGTCGAGATATCTACTACTTCACGTGCGTCCAACCATATCCCTATATCTTCTCTTTACCGTTTATTTTATTTAATTGCTTGTTATTTACTTATTTGATTTCCTACAAACCTAAGATAAACCTAGTACGTTTATATATGCGGAGTATCATTTTAGGAATAGTATATGCGGAGTATCATTTTAGGAATATTTGTTGCTATCTAATGTATTTGTTTGGAGTTTGGACACTAGTCATCTTGAAAGCTGATCTTTAATTTGAAATAAAATAATAATGATGATGGTGATGGGTGTGAGGCCAGGTCAGCAAGATCACTGGCTGGGAGCTCCACGCCTCCGTTTCGGTCATATTTGAGGGCCGCTAAGAGTGGTCCCTCGGCGGTGGTCCTTGTCCAGGACCATTCTTCGTCTGAGGATGAGAATGATGTTGATGCTACCCCTTCCGTCCCTGTTACCAACCGAGCTGCTAAGCCGGTGCCCATCCCTCGCTCGGTCAGTTTTCCTTCCATTACCTCCATCTTTCTCTCGCACCGTTTGTATAGTTAGACAACGTACAACCACTACCAGTGGCACTAAGCTAGAAAATTTTAGACTCGAGCTCCACCCTAAATATAATCAAGCAATACTTAAGTTGTATGACTCAAATAACAACTTATCATAGTCAATATATAATGTGTTACATTTATAACATATAATAATGTATAACCAGATATAAAATGTTTAAACTTGTGTGCTTCTTATCTATTTGTTGAAATAATTAGTTAAATCTCTCATTTCAAAGCTCCATAGATGAGTTATAATATGTGAATGTTAATTTAAGTAAAATATAAAAGCATTATGATGTATTGGAACAAAATTAAAGTGATTAATATAACTTTAATTTTTAAACATTCATAACTTTTTATTTAAACGTCGGATTAGAGCGTATTGTATATCAAAACAAAGATATATATGGACGAGGAGAATACACCTAATTAACTAGTTTGTCAAATAGGGGGTGGGGGACATGTGTCCCCCCTAGCTCCGCCCCTACATATACGATACGAGCTGGAATGCAAATTAAACATACTCAGTTTTTGAGGTTTTCAGGGTAAACGGGGAGTAATTGTGGCTGCATCAGTGAATTTACCGATCCAGGGCAATGCAATGGCTACAGTCTACAACGGACTTACTGGGAGGAAACTCTTACAAGTACGTACTTGATATATATATATATATATATATATATATATATATATATATATATATATATATATATATATATATATATTGTACCACTCATTCAATTTGTGTAGCTATTATATTGTTGTTTCAAACGAGACAGCGTCTAAATTATTAAATTATATTTATATATTATAAGATGCAGGAGGGTGATATGGAGCACAGCGCATTTGGGCAGTGGCTGGGATGGATGATGGCTGCAATATACATGGGTGGCCGTATCCCTCAGATCATCTTGAATGTGAGTGAAGTAATATTGAAGTCCTTTACATATGTATAATATATATATATATATATGTATATGTATATTCTCTTAATATATTAACCTTTCCCTCGCTGCTGCTGGATGGAATGGACGTACTAATTAATTTATTACGATTCTGTTTTCTGTATATGTGTTTAACAGATTAAGAGAGGAAGTGTTGAGGTAATATTCTTCAAATCATGATTCAGATGACTGACTTAATTGTCAGCTAGCACGTACATGTATATCAATATCTCGATCGTGTAACCTAGCTAGCCTTTTAATTAAAATTTGGTTTTCGAAAATTTGGCTGCAGGGTTTAAATCCACTGATGTTCATCTTTGCTCTCGTAGCCAATGCTGCCTATGTTGCAAGGTCTAGTGATATGATATATATATATGCACAAACATTGAGTAGAATATATATATATATATATATATATATATATATATATATGATTAATTAACTTTAGTAGCCAAAATTAAACCTACTTATAATAATAATAATTGTTTGTGGAATATTGTATATGGAAATGAATGCAGCATCCTAGTAAGAAGTACAGAATGGAAGAAGATCAAAGCCAACATGCCGTGGCTGCTCGATGCCGTGGTTTGTGTCGCTCTTGATCTCTTTGTATCCTTTTTCTTCTCCTCCTCGTCTTTTCCAATCCATTTCACCGAATGAATGTATAATCCATATATATGTTATCCGGCCACAAATTAAAGGTACGTACGTGTGTGCCTTAACGAGCTACAGATAATACTGCAGTATGTGTACTACAAGTATATACAAAGAAAGCAGAGTTGTGACGAGGATGATGACCCTAAAGGACGCTACAATTATATGGAAGCTGAACCCAAAGATGGTTCATCTTGATCATCAATCATCGATCTCGACAACATCGACACTACTTTGTAGATTTGTGTTTAATCTGCAGCAAATAACAATATTATTCCATATATATAGTAGGATAATTATATATATACATTCGGTACGGTAGTATTTGCTTTCTGGAGATTTCAATCTTGTATTTGTTGCTATATATAATTTTGCTTTCTGGAGATTTCAATCTTGTATTTGTTGCTATATATAATTTGTTCATCAACATGGTTAACTAAGATGTTAAATTTGGAGTGGTGATGAGTAAAATCCATTACTTGGTCACCTCTCCCTTTGTGGATTTAAATTCTATTTCTCGACATTCATTCCTATTTTCGAGAGTAGGAGTGTTTGAAACTACAGCTGACAAATGGGCTAATCACATCAGGGTCAAGTCACATGATGTTTATTGGGTCAGGTCAGGTAAAATATGTGATCAGATATTAATAGTCGGGTCAAGTTCAATTAAAATGAATTTTAGATTGGTCAATTTTCATGATGAATTGGGTTATGCTCATTTGGGTTTTGAGTCAAAACAGTTTGGGTTCGTTCGGGTTAATTTCAGGTCAAGAGACGGGTCGATCTCTTTCATGTTTAGAATCCAAGTAGGTCTAGTTTGTTTGGGTTTTGGGTCCAATCATGTTTAGCATGTTTGGGTAATCAAATTGATTCGGTTGACTATGTAATTCACGTTATTTAGTTCTCCGTGTCTTTCAAAAATACTAAAAGTATTTTTCAAATAAAATTAAATATGATTCAAGGTATAATTTACTCATTATATTCATCACTTATTTTGATTATTGAGATTTGAAATTCAAGTCGATCATTCGTAATTTCATATTTCATATTTTTAATTTATGGACAGGGTTACAAGAAAATTCTTACAAGAGAAAATTTTATCTTAATGTTGTTTGTGTCATTTTATTAATATATGTACACAAGTGCACCGATTGATTAAGGTTAATAGGTTATGTCATAGGTAGGTCGGGTTGGGTTAATGAGATTCGAATCGGGTTCGAGTCTAGGTCGAGTCGGGTTAGTTGGTGTTCGGGTCGATTTTGAGTTGGATTCGGTCTTGGGTTTGAGTTGCAAATAACGTTAGATTTTTAGGATCAGGAGAGTCTAAATTCAAATGAGTCGGTTAGGTTTTTCGAGTTAGGTCAAATTTTGTCGGCTCTATTCCAAACCAAATAAGAGTTGTGATCCCTATTGATCAGTTTTATTAAACTTTTTCTGTGCAATTTTAATTATATATCTTTCAATTTAATCATACATTTCTAACTTTTTTTTTTGGTGAAACACATATCTAACTTTCTAGTACTATATGTTTCAATCTATAATTGAACTATAACAACATTAATCTAGTTGATTATAAAAGAGAAACAAAAACCAGCCAAAATTGAGCGTATAGAGATCTATATCAGATTCGCCACTCGATCCTTGACTATTAGAGTGGGCATTATGAGAAATCTTTGAATGTGCAATGATTTACGAAACTTGAAAAAAAAACACATATATGGATAGATTATGAAATTGGTTAATTGATCCATGAGCAGAGTTGGTTACATATATAGAGATTCACGATAAGAGTGTTTGTTAAAGTCGGCTGGGTCCGGTGGGGCTAAGACAAGCTGGAGGGAGGTCGTGTGTGCGGGCCCACATACGGGAGACTCAAACAACACATAAACTCAACGGGGTTCCATCTCAAAACCAATTGGCAATAGAAGGAGTAGCCCACCGACTCATATACTAGAACTTGATTGTTCAACTTTCCGATGTGGGACACTTTTTGGTCACATTCCCATCTCAACAGTGTTGGATTCAGAACAAGCAGAACAGCCTAAAAGGGCTTAAGGCCCACTCCAGAAATTAACATAAAAAAAGCCCAAATATAAAGAGATTATTCACCCTCAAAACTCTTATTACAAATGGGAACGTTAATACTCGGCGCTCAAATCTTACAAATCTTAGCATTTTAAGTTATTTTATAAATATTTTATCTAAATTAAAATACTCGTGTTAAATTAAAAAAATAACATAATTGAAGATATAGAAATTTATTCACCAAAGGAAACATGGGTGAAGAATTTATATTTTTTTTATTAATTTATTTAAATCAATAAAATTCTTTTATATAAATAAATTTTATAAAAAAACCGCGTACGACGCGGGCAATATCTACGTTAATACTCGGCGCTCAACATTCTTTCGGATGCCCTTGACTAATTGCTCTTGCAATCGACCAAATTCTTTCCTGTTAAAAATAAAAACTCGGCGCTCAAATACGGAGTATTTAAGCAAAGATAGAACGCCGAACCACAAGTCGGTACTCGGCGCCCAAATCAGTTCAGTCGAAACCTCTTGTTTTTTGTTTTTGTTTTTGATTTTTTTTTTAAATTTGGACGACTGAGGTTGGTTTTGCGATTCAACAAGTCGGTACTGATATTCGACCTAATCGAATTTTAGTCGTGGAATGTGGATGGAAAGTTCAAAGTTACTCTTCTTGTATGTATGTAAAGGTGAAAAGTTTGATTGACACGTTTTTATAAATTCGCCCAAAATGAAAACACGTTATGGGCCCCCAACTCTTATGCTCCTCCTCCACTGTGCTGTGGGCTTCTTCTTCTTCAATAAACAGAGAGTAAATATCTTTATTCACTCCTATAAAGTATAAAGTATAAAAACAATGCCCCGCACGGTGCAGTGCAGGTCCTCACTACCCTACCCAAATTGACTATTCTCTATTTCTCTCTCACTCCTCTCGGACTAATTCCTTTCTTGCGGTGCTGTGCTTTCCAATTCCAATTCCAATTCCAAATCAAACTCTCAATTCCACGCCTTGATATTACCATTCCACCGGCGACCGATTACACTTTCTGTGTCGCCCACCTATCCATCCATTTTGATCATCTATCTATCTAACTGGAGTATCTTTTAGCTTGTTATCTCATCAATTGAATTTGAATCGATTGCGCAACCTGCATCCCTAGTTTGGGTTTGAATTTGTGGATATGATGATGCCCGCATCGCTCCTTCAAACGGCGACCTACTGGTTATCGGAGCACCCCTCCATCGTCGGTTTCCGTTGGAGCGCCTCCCAGTCATGGGGCTCCACCTGGTCCTTCCTCCTCTCCTCCATCTCCCTCTACGTCGCCTCCTCCGTCGTCCTCCACCTGTTCCTCCTCCTCTTTGGTCGCCGCCGCCCCGTCCCCCTGGGCCCCCTCCCGGCCATCCACTCCCTCCTCATGGCCCTCCTCTCCGCCACCATCTTCTCCGGCATCCTCCTCTCGGCAGCCGCCGAGATCCGGGAGACCCGGTGGTTCTGGAGGCGCTCCAAGACCCCCATCCAGTGGCTCCTCTGCTTCCCCCTGGGGACCCGCCCCTCGGGCCGGGTCTTCTTCTGGTCCTACGCCTTCTACCTCTCCCGATTCCTCCGGCTCCCCCAAACCTTGTTCTCCGTCCTGTCGAGGCGCCGTCTGACTGCCTCCCACCTGTTCCGGCGGTCCGTGGTGGTCCTGATGTCGTTCCTGTGGCTGGAGTTCTCCCAGTCGTTTCAGGTCCTGGGAATCGTGTTCACCACGCTGGTATCGTCGGTGGTATACGGATACAGGTTCTGGACGGCGGTGGGGCTCCCGGGGGCCTGCTTCCCGTTCGTGGTGAGCTGTCAGTTGGTGCTGCTGACCTGCAATGTGGCGTGCCACGTGGGGGTCCTGGCGATGCATTTTGTGGTGAAAGGAGGGTGCAACGGGATCGGCGCCTGGGGTTTGAATTCGGTCTTCAACGCGGCCATCTTGATGCTGTTTCTCAATTTCCATCTCAACAACAACAACAACAACAATAACAAGAACGTACAGCAACCAGAACTAATGGAGGATGAGGAGGGCAAGGCCTCTGCCTCTACCGACAGACGCAAACCTCAACCTCCAAAGATTCGTAGTAATTAATGACCATACTTTGGAAGATAGAACTGTAAATTAATTAGCAGCAGTTGGCGTCCATGTCTGATTTTCGTATATGCATATATAATATCAATATCACTACTTGGAAGTTGGAAGTTGAATATATTGGTTTGATTGATCTGGTTCTGTCAACAATAAACTTTGGGGAGCATTCAATTCAATTCAACTACACTACACTACACATATTAACGGAAGGCTTTATCTAACAAATTATATACTCCGTATTGTGGTTGTTGGAATGTGGTTGATTGATTGATGATGTTATAACTAATAATGGTGTATTCTAATCAATCGGGAGGGATGGAGGGAGGGATTTAGTCAAATTAAAGGTACAAAATCCCCATTGAATGAATGAATGAAGGAATGAAGGAATGAAGGAAGGTTGCGCCCCATGACTATAATATGAGTTGGAAGAGTATGCCCTCGCCCTCAGCATACGGTTACCGTGGAGCGAAGAATACGTCAATTTTTAACAACCTGCAATGCTCAAATTCTAAATATGGGGGGAATTGTGAATTGTGATCATTGATAAAGTGCCCCCATGCTGATTTACTTTTGTATACGTTCCTTCACTCGTACTTTTATTTTGATACATAAAACGTTAAAACTCCGCATCAAAACAAAAAGCTAACATTTCCAAATAGGACGTACTATTCATTAATCAATTTTAGGTTATTAATACATTTAGATATTTTTTATATTTGGACATTTCATGTGGTAACCCCATTCTATTGGCTTTTTCGCAAAGTAATCCCGCTTTTTTGCTATTTTGCCTCATACCCCTGTATTTTTATACTACTTATTTTGTAACATATCCAATATTTTGCTTTAAGGTTAAAAATGTGTGATTTTAAAAATTATGGGCCGAACTTTAATTTAAAAAAAAAAAGACGAAGAATCTCATTCTCCATTGTCATCGTCATCATCCAAGTATATAAATTCAAGTGTCAAACTTGTGAAGTTGTGAGTGTCGACATTTGAATCAAACCCGGTATTCGAATTCAAGCGCCACTCTACAAATTCAACGTTGTCCAGATACAAATCGTCGGAACCATCCTCAACATAATCGTATATGATCCCATAGAGTGACTTCTCGATGCCAATTGAAATGCTTTCGTGATTCTCCAGCCTTGAAATTATGGACTTGAAAATTGCCAAGAGAAGTTACTACAGTAATTTTTTCCCCTTACATTTTGTCATGTAGAGTTAATTGTGGTGAGATTCAATAGATGAAGAATCAGATTGACAATCGTTGCCGGAGATTACAATTTGAAAAACATGCATTTTAACCCTAAAATAAAGTATTGGGTATATATATCACAATAATAATAATAATAATAATAATAATAATAAATACAAGATTACAAGCTAAAATGGTAAAAAAAAAATAAGAATACAAAATATAAGGGCTATTGATAAGATAACAAAAGACTATCGACAAATTGCATGTAGGGAAACAAGCCATTGGCTACCAGTGACGAAATCCACTAAATTACACAATATTAAATAGGCATTTTATTACTCTCGCTCCGATTCACAAACATTTGTTCTAAAATTGAAGTGGATATGTTGTGTATTTTATCCGATTTTATTTTATCAATAGACGTTTTAGTATCTTGTCATTATCAGCACTCAATACAAAAGAAAAAAAAAAAGGAAAATAATATATGTAATATAAGAGGGAAGAACATTTGTCCATTGATTAATTTGAATGTTGTGGACTTGTGGGTATAGTTTAAAGTGGTAATAGTAGTTGGAACTTGGAAGGACAATTTCATTACAAGGTTATCATTTATCAATCAATAGAATGTGAATTTAGTAAATAGTGTAGCAGTGAGGGTTGGGCGGCCGGCGAGTCGGCGACTTGTGAGTGCGACACCCCAACCTTTGGCTTCCACAAATATATATATATATATATTAACTAAACAAAATACAAATATGGACTACTCTGTACTGTAAGACTGTAAGTAATGTATTGAGTGTCACACCCTCGAATCAAATGTCGGCCATATATTATTACTAAATCATCACAAAATTTCGTCCCTGTCATTGACTTGTCCTCTTCCTTTACTCCATCTTTTTTATAACAAATGAGACAAAATTTTAAAAATACAAACACAACATATAATCAAAATATTGTACATTGGCTTTCAGGAATGTTTTTAAAAGAGCTAAAATATTTTTTAAAAAATCAAACAAAAATACACATATATCTATCATAATTACTATTCTACTTTTTTTTTATTTCTTGAAAATTTTAACTACTATTTCTCTAATCATTATAAGAACAATTTGAAAAAATGAACTCCAAAACACTTGGGATGATAGTAATTTTTTTTTTTTAGTAAGATTATTTTCTAAAACAAAGTATTTTTCATATTGGATAAGGTATATATATGCAAACCGAGGTGAGGAGTCAAAATGGAGAAACAACGATACATTAAAGTAAGGGGAGTTATTGGAAAATGTTGCAATACTGAGGAGAAAATGGATAACATTAATACACCTAATATCTTCACGAGGCGTATATTTCCGAGGATATTCGTTGCGATGGTGATGCAAACCTCCATTTTACTTTTACTGGAATGAAAAATGCATTAGTGATGATGTTGAAACATTGGGAGGGCAGTAACTCTTCAAGATTGATGTTGGGCCAGCCCAAACTCGTGCCCACGTTTTTATAATATTCGCATCGCGTTAAGGAATAAGCCCATTTCAACATTGCTACCTGTTGTAGTCCTCACTTGTCATTTTCATAACTTATTCTCCTTGTGAAAATGATCTAACATGAAATTGAAAACAACTATGATATTTTTTATTGGGTTCATAGGTAGGGCCATTACAGTATGGGAGAGGAGATTCGAACACATAACCTATTGGTCACTACGTGTTATCCTTCCCAACTAAGCTAGTAAGACTTGACAAAAACAACTATGATATTATATCTACATTTTTCCCATCACATATCCTAATAATTAATACGAGTATAGGTTAATCATCTAAATTTAGAAACTATTTATACATAGGAGTATAGCACTATCACTAAGGGTAATAATAAATGAAATTTGCTTAATCTTTTCAAATATATGCTTCTCAATTAACATATACTTTTAAGGGCATATAAACCCTAATTAGTAATTATGCATCCATTCACACGCAAGAAATCCTCAACCTCAACCTAAGAAAAGAACTGCAATGTGGTCCAACATTGCAGGGTATAATTAAGCAACAAACAAGGGAAGGGACGCAGTAGTAGTCAAATCTTTGATAGAAGTTGACAGGGATGGAGTTGTCCCTTCTTGTGTGACTTTTACTCCCAACTCCCAAGTAAGAGAAGAGCTTTTGTTGACAATTTCGACCGCCCTACTACATCTACATGTTAGTTAGAGGATCGAGTCATGTACCGTTCTACTAATTTGCTTATTATTTACATGTTAAATAACAATAAGGGGTTGCAAAACAATTGTTTAGAGAAAATGAAAGAGTGGAAACACAAGAGGCATTGGAATTGGAAGTAGAAAAACAAAAAAGAACTCTCTCATTCAATTTACATGGAGCCGCCGTCGTCTATGTTCACAATTTGACATGGACATGTAGTAGTAGCAGTAGCAGTGTAGGCTAGTTTCACAAGATCATTACAAAAATTTGACATCAAAAAAATAAAATGCAAAACCAAAGATTTAAAGCAGGACTAACATCCATGGTTAAAAATGGTTTGGCCGGTTTGTTCTCTTGTTGGGTATGTGTGGGAGGGGGTTTTCTCCTATGGATTGAAATTGTATGGATCTCCTTTCTTTCTTTCTTTCATTCCCTCCCTCCTTCGATCTCTCTCTAAAGTAACAATCATTTTATTTTTTTTAATGAGAATTAAGGATTAAACTCTATACTCCGCCTGCTTCAATGACCTTGGATTGGATTTCGATGGCGTTACCTCTACCAAATTAATGCTATAACGCAAACGACCTGGTAGTCGCCATCGAACAAGAAGAATCCGTACACCGATGGTAATCTTTGTTAATCATGTGAGGATAACAAGCCTTAAGCAGCTCGTTATACCTGTCGACGTCAAACCCACGGGCCATCATGACCTTCTTCTGCTTAGCCGCAAACCGGCTCTCGAAGAATCCCTCAAACGAGGGTTCCTTGGAGGTTCGCAGGAAGAATCCGTAGCCTGCCATGAAGTAAAACGATGTGACGTAGAAGCAGATGGGCTCCATGACGTCCCATGACAGCTCCCAGAAGGTTAGCCTCATGAAGGCCGCGGTCTGGACCACTAGGTAGCCCAGGCCTAGCCACAGCTCACGGCGAACCAGCGATTCAGCGTGCCTGTCGATCCCCAACTTCTGCTTCTCCAAATCTTCCAACTCCTTTCGTCTCGGGTCTTTAGGGTTTAAGGGTAAGGGGACTAGTCCCTGGATGGCTTTGGCTACCTGTATACACAAACACATCGCAACACAAAAAAGGCAAACGTTTGGGTAAAACTTGCCTTCCTTCTATCTTTCCTCTTTGGCATATTATGAATTATTGACATACATGTACGAAGCCAGATACCATGGAAATAACATGCTCTAATCCTATATCCTATATCCTATATCCTATATATATATAGAATGCAATCTAATCCCTTTCATTATAACTGTTAAATCACATCCTATTGAGGTTCTTCCTATGGTCACCAAATTGGACATATATAAGGTATATACTAATCATTTTCTATATGCCAACAACTTGTCCAGGAGGAATGGGTCCTTAATTTGAGACATCATCATCATCATGTACAAATGATAAGCAAGAGCCAGGATGCATATACATCCGGATCCAACCCCTAACTATATCAATGGATCCAAAGTCAAAACCCACCAAATATGACTGACTCGTGATTAAAAGGACCTCTTTGGAAAATGTACAGACAAGTTCATTTTCAGAAATACATTCACATTGCCTCCTTATAATACTAGTCCAGTATTTAGGAAAATTTGACCTTTAAGAAAAGAAAACAGACAAGTTGATTTTCTCATCTTACCAAATTAATCTTCAAACAAAGTCATTTTAATGGGTCCTAGAAACATTTGAAAGAGGTAATTTCATTGGGGATTAAAAAAGACACTTTAATTGGTTAAAATTTCAGCAAGTAATTTTAGAAAGAAAGGTAATGCCGTAATGGAAAACAAAGTTGAAGATGACTAAGCAAAGTTGATGAAAACAAGTGGAGGAAAAGGTTAAATCTTTGAAATGATGGGGACTGAAAGAAACGAAAACCAAAAAGGCAATAGTCTCTTTCACCACCGCCACCACCACCACCAACAGAATCATCCTCCATCACCACCAGTTCCACCACCACATCCACCACCACCTCACCTCCTCTCTTTGTCTATCTTAACAATTCAACCCCCTCACTAGCTTTTGTACTGCCCCTCACCTTCTCTTTCTGTTTACAGCATCTCACCTTTGATTTTACCTCTCCTCTCCATTTTTACACCCAATGCCCAAATGAACCAACCTAACCTAAACAACACTTAATCCTCTCTCTTGGTTTTTTCCTTCATCATCTCACTTGATCCACCAATTGTTTCTTTTTCCTGGAAAACAATTCAAGAGGGATGGATGGGTTTTAATTTAGATGCCATTTTTTATGATATGATGATTAAAATATATAAAAAAAGCAACAGATGCCTCCTAGTCCATGTGATGATTCTCAAGAGTGAGAACACCCTTTAAGATCTGGCGTACCAAGGTTTTAATCTCCTGTGAAACAATCAAACAAGATTGCCAAGACAACAAAAAACACACATAATACACCCATCAGTTTTCGGTAGATTTGGTATCTCAAAAAATTCAATGATAGCAACCAAGCCAAAATGAAATGACTTGTCAAATGTAGACTGAAATTTAGGGTTTGAAATTGAAATAGGAAAGGCGGACAAGAAACCAACCTGATCAGGGCGCAAGCAAACGGCGCTACCGAGGACGACGACGGCGCCGGAGTCGTCCAACGATTTGGCCATGGCGGCCCCTCTCTCCTTATCCCCATAACAACCTTCCTCGCAGATCTCAACAAACTCATGGTACGAGACCCAGCTTTTCTGAATCTCTCTTAGCTTCGCCTTAATCGTTTCCAACTGCGAAGCTTTCATCAGCTTTTTAACATCGCTCACGGTCAATTCCTTTTCCTCCGGCGAGATAGCCGGCATCGGAGGAGGGAGGAGGCCCTCCAGCCGAATACGATCCCTCGCAATATCAAGCCCCCTGAGCTTCTCAATGAGCTTATCCCCCGTCGGCATCGAACGCAACCCCGTGGAGGGGGAGGCGGCGAGGGAGGCCTGGTAAATAGGGCGGCGCTGAAGGATCCGCTTGAAAAAGCCGGAATCTCCAGGATCGGGGGCGATGGAGCGCTTGGCCAGGTCAGGGGGGATTAGGGATTGCTTGAGGGGCTGTTTGGGAGAGAGGGTTGGATTGGGGAATCGGGAGACGCTGAATAATCGCTGGAAAAGCGTCTTCTTGAACGCCATTGTTGATCTTTTAAGAGAGAGAAAGAAGATGAAAGAGAGAAACAGGAGAGAGGGGGAGAAACTGATTTCGGAGCTCCGAATAGGTGGGGGGGATGAAACGGGTTTGGATGGGGAGAGGGTATGGATCTGGAGATTGTTTATATAGCTCCCCAAGGAACGGGAAGGATGAGATCAGACCTCCAACGATTACGATTTACGATTACCCTCCCCAAGTAATTACTTAAAAAAAGAAACAGGAAAATAGGAATTATTTGATCATCTTCATCTAATAGTCATTTATTTTTTTTTAAAAAAAATTAAAAACACCCCCACTAATTTAGTAATTTAACTCCTTATTTTTTAATTAGTGAGAGGCTACACGACACCGCAGGCCAGAACAGATTTCTTATCTAATCTAATACACGGCGGAGTATATTTTGAGTATAAAAAACTCAATTATTTTGGTACCAAACTGTTTTACTTTTTTTTTTTGGAGGAAAAAATAAAGTCCAATTAATTATTAATTTATCAATTTAGATGATGATGACGGAATATGTTTGATGCGTAATTAACGGCGTTAAAGGGATGGGCCGATGGGCTCTGAATCTGAAATATATTGGCGGTATGTAATTCATAATCGTGAATCGGGGGATATAGGAAGGAGGCAGGTGAGGGGTGATGGTGATCCGTTCCCGGACGGAGTGGTTAAATAAAGAGAAAATAGTCCGCCCTCCTCCGTAGTAAATTAAGGAGCGGCCACGTACGTGTTGGCCCCTCGATCAGAGCCATTGGATTGGAGTCGGAGCTGTCATGACAAGGACATTGTGGCCGTTGGATCCAAACATGAATCCTTCAAGACGTGTACGTATACGTGTACGTGTACGTGTACGTGTACGTAGAATGGTATTTACCTACTCATAACCATAAGTCATAAGTTGCCTTTTCATCTCTTCCTAACCTTTTCCTGATGGCTGAGATTCAGTATAATATCTATGTACATATAACAAATTATTTTTGTATATTCTCTTTATCATAGTTTCATTTATATATATATATATATCATATGCGACATCTGAAATAAAAAGTTATTTGTCGAAGAGAAATGAAAGTGTGATTTATTTGCCGAAGAAACTTTTCATGATGGTTTTAACGTTTGGGGAGAAGAGAAATGAAAGTGTGAGAGAAAGAAACTTGTCGACTCCTTGGAGGACCAATTTAATGGTCGCCATTAGCATTTCAATTTCCCACGGGCATCTAGCGTTGTCACGAAGATGCTTGATGATGATAAGGGAGTCACCCTTAATTTGAATTTTGGATATCCCAAGTTCCCTAATCTTTTAAACCCCTTCCAACAAAGCAAAGGCTTCCGCCTTGATAGGGGTTTGCTTTCCCAACTGTTTATATCCTATACTGATCGGACTTCCTTCCCAGTTTCTAATAATGAACCCACAAGAGCTATTTTGATTGGATAGAGAAGACCCATCGAAGTTTAATTTGAATATGCCAATGCACAGCTTCCCCCACTTGCCCACACTATGTCGAGAGTTTTATAAGGGTTTTGTTGTAACTGTTTTTTGGGACTGATTATTCTGATCCGAATCTTTATTGAAATTGCGGGTTTGTTTCCAGCTATCCAAAATTGTTTGAGTCATAAAAGAGAGTTTTGTGACCGACGGGGTCTTCCTGTTAGAAAATGCGATCTGGTTTCTATGGTACCCGATCGTCCACCATCTTGTTGCCAGGCTGACCTTGTTAGTATTACTAATCTTATCACCTATCAACTGGAGAATTGGTTATATTTCTCTTGATTGTTGGATGAGACTCTGTATTTCACGTTGTTCAGACAAAGTGAGGATTCCTTGAAGGGCATATGCTTGGCATTTTAAAAAAGGTGAGTGTCGTCTTCCATTGCATCATTACAAAACACGTACGTATTTAGAAAGGGCATACCCCGCCGAGACAACCTAGCTTTAGTGGGGAGTCCAGAGTGGCAGAGTTTCCACATGAAATTTTTAATTTTTGGTTGGATATCAAGTTTCCATATCCAATTATTTACGTCATCGTTCCCCGCCCTATTGTGGGTAATCAGTTTGTATGCATTAGAAGTCGTGAACCAACCATGTCTATCCGACCACCAATAAAGCCTATCCTCAAATTGATTAGTGGAAATTGGGATTGAAATAATGTCCTCAACAATTGACATAGGAAGGATGAACTGTAATTTCTCGACCCACCATTTCCCACCGATAATGTATTCACTTACCAGTTCCTCGTTGTTCACATATGGTGGACAAACCAGTCGTTGTACTAATGGGGTAGTACTGTCTAACCAGTTATCCGTCCAGAATTTAACTGTCTTGCCATTCCTAATTGACCATATAAGTCCTGTTTTAAATTTTGTTATCAGAGGGCAGAGTTTAGACCATTGTCATGAACTGTGTCCTTTCTTTTTGTAACTAAGGATATTTGAATCCTTCAGGTATTTGTGTTTGATCACTTTCACACAAGTACTTGATGGGTCGGCGAGGGTTTTCCAGAGCAACTTCATCTGCAATGCTATATTCATTTCATCAGCTTTTCTTATACCCATACCCCCCTTTCTCAATGGTCTATACAACCTATCCCAGCTGATGAGAGGGAGGTGCTGGAGGTTTTTATTCTAGAAGAAGACCCGATTTATTTGGTCAAGTTCTTTGTGAATTGTGGTCGGGAGCATAAAACTCAGCATGGTATATAATGGTTTGGTTGATACTTTGGATCTAATTAGAACTGCACGACCTTGTTGAGAGAGGGAGTTAGCCCTCCATTTCGAAAGTTGCTCTTTTGATTTACATACAATATCATCAAAAATGTCTTTGTTTACGCGTCCATTAATAATCGGACAACCAATGTATTTTTCTAAAGAACATTCATTTGAGATGCCCAAGCATCCTTCTAATTCAATTATTTTGCTCATAATGATTCTAGGTGAAGTTTGGAATGCTTATTTATGAAAGTTTACTTTGTGCCAAAAAATGGAGTAGTAGTTCTCCACAATAGATTTCACCGTTTGACATGCAAATAAACTACCTTTTGAGAATATGATAACGTCATCGGCAAAGGACATAAAGGGAATGCAAAGTCCATTCTTCCCATATCTAAATTCAATGTGTTTTCCAGTTTCCGCTTCATGGGATAACTTTCTTGCGAGGACTTCTGCTCCTAAGATAAATAGGAAGGGAGACAGAGGGTCACCTTGGCGTATACTCCTAGAAGGAGTAATACTTCTGTTGGGCCCTTATTGACTAGGACTGAGAAAAATACCGAGGAAACACATTCCATAATTAGTTGTATAAATTTTTGATGGAATCCAAATTTCTGCAAAACACGTTCCGTAAAATTCCAGTCCACTCTATCATAAGCTTTTTCCATATCCTGTTTTATTGCCACCCACCCTTCAGAGCCCCTTCTGGTTCTGAAAGAATAAAAGATCTCATGCGCTATAAGAACATTATCTTGTATATATCTATCTGAAACGAATGCATCCTGAAGGGGGTGTATTAGTTTACCAATTATTTTTTTTAGTCTTTCTGTCAAAATTTTTGAAATAATTTTATAAGTGGTTGTACATAGACTAATTGGTCTATATTGTGCAGTTGTAGAAGGATTGTCACACTTTGGAAGTAGAGAAATGAATGTGTGATTGATCTGCTTCAACAACTTGCCAGAGTAGAAGAAGCTCTTTACTACCCGAATGATACTAGTACCAACAATATCCCAGTACTTTTTATAAAATTTTGGTGTCATCCCATCGGGGCTCGGGGATTTATTTGCCCCCATGCTGAACAGAGCATCCTTGATTTCTCCATTAGAGGTGGTTTTGACTAAAGAGTTATTTTGCTCTTCGGTGACGGAGGGAGTGATAAGCTCTAATGTGGCCTGTTGATTTTCATAGTTTACTGAATCTCTTTTAAATCGTTTTTCGAAATCTCTCCTTATTTCCCTTCTAATATTGCCCTCTCCCAATATCTGAGTACCATTTGTAGTAGTAATTGAACAGATAATCTTTCTATTTCTTCTTCCCGTTGCAACCTTATGGAAATAGGAAGTGTTTGTATATGTTAGTTTAATGTGTTTTGTTTTGGATCTTTGGTTCCAGTACTTGCTTTGGAAGAGGAGTAGCTCCTCTTTTTTATGAATCAGTTTTTTTTTTCCTTTTTCAGATCCCTACTGGCAGAAGGTTGATTATATATGTTTCTAGATTGTATTTGAAGTAACTGGTTTTCTACCTCTTGGAGTTGGCGAAAAATGTTTCCAAAAGTGGATTTATTCCACTCCTTTGCCTTTTTACGCTCCTAATGACCGAAGGGCCAACTATGTCTCAATATTTTTTTTTGTAGAATTCTGCGGTTATTCCATCTAACCCAGGTGATTTGTTATTGCCAAGGTCAAATACAACTCTTTTTATTTCACCATTGGTGATTGGTTTAATCAGCTCGTCATTATCAGTGCTCGACACTTCCAGGGAAATGATTGATAAGTAGTCTAAATTTCTCCTTGCTGATTCATTTCCTTTCTGAAATATCTTTTTGAAATCCTTTATTATTTCATTTCTAATGTTTTCATCACCTTTAATTCGGACTCATTTGGATGTTGTTATTTCTCTAATTATCTTCTTATTTCTCCTACCTGTTGCTACGTGAGTATCCTGTGTTGGAATCTATTAACTTAATATGTTTAGGGTTTAGGGTCGTTGATTCTAGTGTTTTTGGAAAAGTAAAAACTCCTCCTTATTTATCAAACTTTGTTGTTTTCTAGTAAAAATCACTATCTTCAACTTCCTCAATTTGCTTGAATATATTCCCAAAGGTTTTCCTGTTCCATTCTCTTGCTTTTTTTAATAGTTTTGTCTTAAAGGACAATTGAAACATGGCAGAGCCATTACATATGGTTCGCCATGACTGTTTGACTACATTACGAAAGTCTTTCCTATGGAACCACATATTTTCCATCTTGAACGGAGGACCTTTGTACACCTTTCCGTTACCCAGTTCACTGGATTTGGGACATTGGCCAGAGGAGGAGAAAGTGTAGTGTTTTGTTGAGAAATTAGGGTATTCCGATAAAACCGGGTGATGTGCCAGATTTCGATCGAGTCTCTCAAAAATGTTATCACTACCAGAACACTTTCTTCGCCATGTATACATATTACCCGTAAGGGATGTCTTCTAATGTGCAAGAAAGAGTCTTTGAACTCCAGTAGTCAGTGATGACGAATCAAGCTTGAATCAAGATGATGTTCATGCTTGATGTATTGAATGTGAATGAAGAAGAAAGAGTCAAAAACAGAGATGAAAACTGAATCTGTATTTCACATTCAGGTAAAATGAAAATGTAAATGTAAATTAATTGTCTTTACAAGCTGGGTATATCATGATATATATACACAACACTTGTATACGTGGATGTATCTCAGTCTCTCATTCCTAAGAGCACCTGCAACCCAAACACCCATTGTGGGTGTCTTAATATTTTTTTTAAAAGAAAAATCAGATTTGGGTGTGTTATGTCAGACCAAAGTTTCTTGCAGTAGAAACTATGAGAGAAAAGAGGATATCCTCTCTCCTACTTTTTCATTTTTTTTTTCTGACATTTCATTTTTTTTTTAATCTAGAGACACCCAAAATATATGGGATGTGGATGCCCTAACAACCTAGCAACGATCAAAGCTGATTCAGTAGCAACTAGCAGCTCCTCTCAACAATCGGTTAAATCTATTAGCCATTGAACTCATGTATCTATAAATGCTCATGAAAATATTTCATAAAATTAGGTTTGGTATATGCGGAGTATATTTTTTTGAGGTAGTCATTAGGTTTGGTATATATAAAGGACGCTAACCCCTATCTACATGTACGTTGTCAGAACATTAATTATTAATTATTTAATTAACTTACGGAGTAGTGAGTACTATAAAATTAGGAAATTGTCGGGTAGGTTCCGAATCAACTTATGCAGTTCTTGCTTAATGGTTTAGATTGGTTTTCGGGAATGGTGGCAATTCAATTAACATTGTCAGATCAGCTACTCCCTATATAATAATAATAATAATAATAATAATAATAATAACAATAATAATAATAATAATAATAATAATAATAAGACAATTAAAACAGTCTCTGTTCTTTCATTGCACCGCATCTCTTCTTGTAGTTTTCCTATTCCTTAACGTGTATGAATGTTTGAATTCTCGTCCAACTCGCTGGTTAATGGGAGAATTAATTTCTTAGGTGGTTATATAGTTTTGACGGACTAAGCTCAACAAGCTAGGGCAAAAAAAAAATGGAATACGGAGTATATGATAAGATATATAGATCCAAATTGACAAGGTAAATGAACTATATATATATATCCTTGTAAATATATGATAGTTAGGGTTTCTTTATGTAACAAGTAACAACTATATAAGTGTCATGTGTGCGTGGGAGTATATATAAAAGTATGGGCCCATATCCGCTTTTTTTTTTTTTTTTTTTTCTAACATTTTAATCGAATTTGGATGGATGGATTGGGCGGACAAGACGGATTCAAGGAGGTAAATAATGGCTGGCTATATAGCATAGCAATTAGAAGAAGAAAAAAAATGAGGGAAATGGAATGGATTATGGATGGGTGACTCAATTCAAGTGGCCGGCATGAAATGAAACGAAGCCATACAAATGAAGACAAAACAATTCAACTAATGTTGTTCCAAATAATGTTTGAGTAAATCAAAATAAAATAATGGAGGAGTTTGTCTTTGCTATATTAGAATGATTCCTAAGAATGAATGAAACACAGTCAGCAAGGTGTAAGCAACGATTCGGCGCCGGTTGTGCGCAATAATGACTAAACGTATCTGTTTGTGGGACATTTCTTGTTTGTTAGACTTGTCTAGGGCTCCCATCCTGACCCGACCCGATTCCGTTTTAAGTGTGACAAGATTTGGGGAAAAAAATAAATAAATTTCATTCCGTTGTTAAATTAATATGGGATTGGATGCGAGACAAATTTATCGTATCACAAATCTCATCTTATCTCATTTATATAAAAATAAATAAATAGGGAAATTATTAGTATATGAAATAGCATGCTATTTCATATACTAATTTAGAGAAAATAGATGAAGATGATTTTAGATCGAGAATGTAGAGATTCTGAGGTGGACCTTTTTATGAGCAAAATACAAAGCACGTCTCTGTAACTCCTATAGTAAGGCACACTACCTTCATTCCGTGGCCATTTGAGCAACTCAGGTGGGCCTTTCATGTACATATGACATAACTAGCATCACACCTTGTCTAGGGCAAATAATTTAGGGTTTTAAATTTTTTGAAATTTTGAGATTTTTCATGGACTACACCCTTTGGAAAAAGTCCACATTCCAAGCTGGTGGAAAAAGGATTTTTTTTTGAAATATTGAAGGAGGATTTCTCAAGAGACGTCCTAAGTAAAGTCGTACGCCTTGAAGTTAGGTTTCCAGCGAGTCCTCAAATGGCCCCATCGGACCAACGCAACTCTTCTTATGACCAAAATACCAAGCATGTGTCCGTAACACCTAAAGTAAGGCACCCTACCTTCATTTCGGGGCCATTTGGCCAACTCAGGTGGGCTTTCATGGACCTATGGCATAACAAGCATCACACGTTGCCTAGGGCAAAGAATTTTGGGCTTTAAATTTTTTGAGATTTTGAGATTTTTCGTGCACTACCCCCTTTGGAAAAAGTCTAGATTCCAAGATGGTGGAAAAATGATTTTTTTTGGACATCTTGAAGGTGGATTTCTCAGGAGATGTCCTTAATAAATTCGTAAGCCTTGAAGTTAGCTTTGCAGCGAGCTCTCAAATGGTCCGATTGGACCAACGCAACTCTTATTATGAGCAAAATACCAAGCACGTGTCCGTAACTCCTATAGTAAGGTACACTACCTTCATTCCGACGCCATTTGAGCATCACAGGGGGGCCTTTCATGGACCTATGGCATAACTAGCATCATACCTTGACAAGGGCAAAGAATTTCGGGTTTTAAAGATTTTGAGATTTTTAGATTTTTCGTGGACTACCCCCTTTGGAAAAAGTCCGGATTCCAAGCTGATGGAAAAATAATTTTTTGGACATCTTGGAGGACGATTTCTCAGGAGACGTCCTCAGTAAAGTCGTATTTCCTCATCTTCTGAGAAACCCTCCTCGAAGATGTCCAAAAAAAATCATTTTTCCACCTACTTGAATTCTCGACTTTTTACAAATGGGGTAGTCCACAAAAAATCTCAAAATCTCAGAACATTTAAATCCCCAAATCCTTTGGCCTAGGCATGGTGTGATGCTATTTAGGTGATAGGTCCATGAAAGGCCCACCTGAGATGCCCAAATGGCCCCGGAATGAAGGTAGTGTGCCTTTCTATAGGTGTTACGGACACGAGCTTTGTATTTTGGTCATAAAAGAGATGTGGTTGTCTGATCGTGCCATTAGAGAGCTCCTTGGAAACCTAACTTCAAGGCCTACCACTTTACTGAGGAAGTCTCATGAGAAATCCTCCTCGAAGATGTCCATAAAAATCATTTTTCCACCAGCTTGGATTCTCGACTTTTTCCAAAGGGGGTAGTCCACAAAAAATCTCAAAATGTCAGAAAATTTTAAACCCCAAATTCTTTGCCCTAGGCATGGTGTGATCCTAGTTAGGCGATATGTCCATGAAAGGCCCACCTATGATGCCCAAATGGCCCAGAAATGAAGGAAGTGTGCCTTTCTATAGGTGTTACGGACACAAGCTTTGTATTTTGGTCATAACAAGAGCTGTGGTTGTCTGATCGTGCCATTTGAGAGCTCCTTATAAGCCTAACTTCATGGCCAACCACTTTACTCATCTCATGAGAAATCCTCCAAGAAGATGTCCAAAAAAATCATTTTTCCACCTACTTGGATTCTCGACTTTTTCCAAAGGGGGTAGTCCACAAAAAATCTCAAAATATCAGAAAATTTAAAACCCTGAATTCTTTTCCCTAGGCATGGTGTGATGCTAGTTAGGCAATAGGTCCATGAAAGGCCCACCTGAGATGCCCAAATGGCCCCGGAATGAAGGTAGTGTGCCTTTCTATAGGTGTTACGGACATGAGCTTTGTATTTTGGTCACAAAAAGAGCTGTGGTTGTCTGATCATGCTATTTGAGAGCTCCTTGGAAACCTAACTTCAAGGCCTACCACTTTACTGAGGACGTCTCATGAGAAATCCTCCTCGAAGATGTCCAAAAAAAATCATTTTTCCACCAGATTGGATTCTCGACTTTTTCCAAAAGGGGTAGTCCACAAAAAATCTCAAAATCTCAGAAATTTTAAAACTCCAAATTCTTTGCCCTAGGATGCTAGTTAGGCGATAGGTCCATGAAAGGCCCACCTGAGATGCCCAAATGGCCCAGGAATGAAGGTAGAGTGCCTTTCTATAGGTGTTATAGACACGAGTTGGTATTTTGGTCATAACAAAAGCTGCGTTGGTTTGATCAGGCCATTCGAGAGCTCGTTGGAAATCTAACTTCAAGGCCTACCACTTTACTAAGGACATCTCTTGAGAACTCCTCCTCGAAGATTTCCAAAAAAATCATTTTTCCACCAACTTGGATTCTCGACTTTTTCCAAAGGGGCTAGTCCAAAAAAAATCTCAAAATCTCAAAAAATTTAAAACCCCAAATTCTTTGCCCTAGGCATGGTGTGATGCTAGATAGGCGATAGGTCGATGAAAGGCCCACCTGAGATGCCCAAATGGCCCTGGAATGAAGGTAGTGTACCTTTCTTTAGTTGTTACGGACACGAGCTTTGTATTTTGGTCATAACAAGAGCTGTGGTTGTCTGATCGTGCCATTTTAGAGCTCTTTTGAAAGCCAACTTCAAGGCCTACCACTTTACTAAGGACGTCTTCTGAGAAATCCTCCTTGATGATGTCAAAAAAAAATCATTTTTCCAGCTACTTGGATTCTCGACTTTTTCAAAAGGGAGTTGTCCACGAAAAATCTCAAATTATCTGAAAATTAAAAACCCCAAATTCTTTGCCCTAGGCATGCTGTGTTGCTATTTAGGCGATAGGTCCATGAAAGACCCACCTGAGATGCCCAAATGGACCCGGAATGAAGGTAGTGTGCCTTTCTATAGGTGTTACGGACATGAGCTTGGTATTATGGTCATAACAAGAGCTGCGTTGGTCTAATCGGGCCATTTGAGAGCCCGTGAGGAAGATAAATTCAAGTCCTACCACTTTACTGAGGACGTCTCCTGAGAAATCCTCCTCGAAGATGTCCAAAAAAATCATTTTTCCACCTACTTGGATTCTCGACTTTTTCCAAAGGGGGTAGTCCACAAAAAATCTCACAATATCAAAAAATTTAAAACCCCAAATTCATTGCCCTAGGCATGGTGTGATGCTAGTAAGGCAATAAGTCAATGAAATGCCCACCTGAAATGCCCAAATGTTCCCGGAATGAAGGTAGTGTGCCTTTCTATTGGTGTTACGGAAACGAGCTTTGTATTTTGGTCATAATAAGAGTTGTTGTTGTCTGATCGTGCCATTTGAGAGCTCCTTAGAAACCTAACTTCAAGGCCTACCACTTTACTGAGGATATCTATTGAGAAATCCTCCTTGAAGATGTCCAAAAATATCATTTTTCCACCAACATGGATTCTCGACTTTTTCCAAAGGGGGTAGTCCACAAAAAATATCAAAATCTCAGAAAATTTAAAACCCCAAATTCTTTGCCCTAGGCATGGTGTGATGCTAGTTAGGCGATAGGTCCATGAAAGGCCCATCTGAGATGCCCAAATGGCCCAGGAATGAAGGTAGTATGCCTTTCTAGAGGTGTTATGGACACAAGATTGGTATTTTGGTCATAACTAGAGCTGTGGTTGTCTGATCGTGGAAATTGAGAGCTCCTTAGAAACCTAACTTCATGGCCTACCACTTTACTCATCTCCTGAGAAATCCTCCTCAAAGATGTCCAAAAAAATCATTTTTCCACCTACTTGAATTCTCGACTTTTTCCAAAGGGGGTAGTCCACAAAAAATCTCAAAATCTCAGAACATTTAAAGCCCCAAATTGTTTACCCTAGGCATGGTGTGATGCTATTTAGGCAATAGGTTTATGAAAGGCCCACCTGAGATGCCCAAATGGTCCCGGAATTAAGGTAGTGTGCCTTTCTATAGGTGTTACGGACACGAGCTTTGTATTTTGGTCATAAAAAGAGCTGTGGTTGTCTGATCGTGCCATTTGAGAGATCCTTGGAAACCTATCTTCAAGCCCTAACACTTTACTTAGGACATCTCATGAGAAATCCTCCTCGATGATGTCCAAAAAAATCATTTTTCCACCAGCTTGGATTCTCGACTTTTTCTAAAAGGGGTAGTCCACAAAAAATCTCAAAATCTCAGAAAATTTTAAAACCCCAAAATCTTTTCCCTAGGCATGGTGTGATCCTAGTTAGGCGATAGGTCCATGAAAGGCCCACCTGAGATGCGCAAATGGCCCAGGAATGAAGGTAGTGTGCCTTTCTTTAGGTGTTACGGACACGAGCTTTGTATTTTGGTCACAACAAGAGCTGTGGTTGTCTGATCGTGCCATTTGAGAGCTCATTAGAAACCTAACTTCATGGCCTACCACTTTACTTGTCTCCTGAAAAATCCTCCTCGAAGATGTCCAAAAAAATAAATTTTCCACCTACTTGGATTCTCGACTTTTTTCAAAGGGGGTAGTCCACAAAAAATCTCAAAATATCAGAAAATGTAAACCCCAAATTCTTTTCCCTAGGCATGGTGTGATGCTAGTTAGGCAATAGGTCCATGAAAGGCCCACCTGTGATGCCCAAATGGCCCCGAAATGAAGGCAGTGTGACTTTCTATAGGTGTTACGGACACGAGCTTGGTATTTTTGTTATAACAAAAGTTGCGTTGGTCTGATCAGGCCATTTGGGAGCTCTTTAGAAAGATAAATTCAAGGCCTACCATTTTACTGTGGACATCTTCGGAGAAATCCTCCTAAAAAATATCCAAAAAAATCATTTTTCCACCTACTTGAATTCTCGACTTTTTCCAAAGGGGGTAGTCCACAAAAGATCTCAAAATATCAAAAAATTTAAAACACCAAATTCTTTGCCCTAGGCATTGTGTTATGCTAGTTAGGCAATAGGTCCATGAAAGGCCCACCTGAGATGCCCAAATGGCCCAGGAATGAAGGTAGTGTGCCTTTCTATAGGGTTTACGGACACGAGCTTTGTATTTTAGTCATAAAAAGAGCTGTGGTTGTCTGATCGTTCCATTTGAGAGCTCCTTGGAAACCTAACTTCAAGGCCTACAACTTTACTAAGGACGTCTCATGAGAAATCCTCCTCAAAGATGTCCAAAAAAATCATTTTTCCACAAGCTTGGATTCTCGAATTTTTCCAAAGGGGGTAATCCACAAAAAATCTCAAAATCTCAGAAAATTTAAAACCCCAAATTCTTTGCCCTAGGCATGGTGTGATGCTAGTTAGGTGATAGGTCCATGAAAGGCCCACCTGAGATGCGCAAATGGCCCAGGAATGAAGGTAGTGTGCTTTTCTATAGGTGTTACGGACACGAGCTTTGTATTTTGGTCATAACAAGAGCTGTGGTTGTCTGATCATGCTATTTGACAGCTCCTTAGAAATCTAACTTCATGGCCTACCACTTTACTAGTCTCCTGAGAAATCCTCCTCCAAGATTTCCAAAAAAAATCATTTTTCCACCTACTTGCATTCTCGACTTTTTGCAAAGGGGGTAGTCCAAAAAAAATCTCAAAATCTCAGAACATTTAAAGCCCCAAATTCTTTTCCCTAGGCAAGTTGTGATGCTATTTAGGTTATAGGTCCATGAAAGGCACACCTGAGATGCCCAAACGGCCCCGGAATGAAGGTAGTGTGCCTTTTTATAGGTGTTACGGATACGAGCTTTGTATTTTGGTCATAAAAAGAGTTGTGGTTGTCTGATCGTGCCATTTGAGAGATCCTTTGAAACCTAACTTCAAGGCCTACCACTTTACTGAGGACGTCTCATGAGAAATCCTCCTCAAAGATGTCCAAAAAAATCATTTTTCCACCAGCTTGGATTCTTGACTTTTTCCAAAAGGGGTAGTCCACAAAAAATCTCGAAATCTCAGAAAATTTAAAACCCCAAATTCTTTTCCCTAGGCATGGTGTGATCCTAGTTAGGTGATAGGTCTGTGAAAGGCCCACCTGAGATGCCCAAATGGCCCAGGAATGAAAGTATTGTTCTTTTCTATAGGTGTTACAGACACGAGCTTTGTATTTTGGTCCTAACAAGAGATGTGGTTGTCTGATCGTGCAATTTTAGAGCTCCTTAGAAACCTAAATTCATGGCCAACCACTTTAATCGTCTCCTGAGAAATCCTCCTCGAAGATGTCCAAAAAAATCATTTTTACACCAACTTGGATTCTCGACTTTTTCCAAAGTGGGGTAGTCTACAAAAAATCTCAAAATATCAGAAAATTTAAAACCCTGAATTTTTTGCCCTAGGCATGGTATGATGCTAGTTATGAAATACGTCCATGAAAGGCCCACCTGAGTTGCCCAAATGGCCCCGGAATGAAGGTAGTGTGCCTTTCTATAGGTGTTACGGACACGAGCTTTGTATTTTGGTCATAAAAAGAGCTGTGGTTGTCTGATCGTGCCATTTGAGAGCTCCTTGGAAACCTAACTTCAATCCCTACCACTTTAATTAGGACATCTCATGAAAAATCCTCCTCGAAGATGTCCAAAATAATTATTTTTCCACCAGCTTGGATTCTCGACTTTTTCCAAAGGGGGTAGTCCACAAAAAATCTCAAAATCTCAGACAATTTAAAACCCCAAAATCTTTTCCCTAGGCATGGTGTGATCCTTGTCAGGCGATAGGTCCATGAAAGGCCCACCTGAGATGCGCAAATGGCCCAAGAATGAAGGTAGTGTGCATTTCTTTAGGTGTTACGGACACGAGCTTTGTATTTTGGTCATAACAAAAGCTGTGGTTGTCTGATCGTGCCATTTGAGAGCTCATTAGAAACCTAACTTCATGGCCTACCACTTTACTTGTCTTCTGAGAAATCCTCCTCGAAGATGTCCAAAAAAATCAATTTTCCACCTACTTGGATTCTCGACTTTTTCCAAAGGGGGTAGTCCACAAAAAATCTCAAAATATCAGAAAATGTAAACCCCAAATTCTTTTCCCTAGGCATGGTGTGATGCTAGTTAGGCAATAGGTCCATGAAAGGCCCACCTGAGATGCCCAAATGGCCCCGAAATGAAGGCAGTGTGCCTTTTCTAAAGGTGTTATGGACACGAGCTTTGTATTTTGGTTATAAAAAGAGCCGTAGTTGTCTCATCGTGCCATTTGAGAGCTCCTTGGAATCCCAACTTCAAGGCCTACCACTTTACTGAAGACGTCTCATGAGAAATCCTCCTCGAAGATGTCTAAAAAAATCATTTTTCCTCCAGCATGGATTCTAGACTTTTTCCAAAGGGGGTAGTCCACAAAAAATCTCAAAATATCAGAAAATTTAAAACCCCAAATTCTTTGCCCTAGGCATGGTGTGATGCTAGTTAGGAGATAGGTCCATGAAAGGCACACCTGAGATGCCCAAATGGCCCAGGAATGAAGGTAGTGTGCTTTTCTATAGGTGTTACGGACACGAGCTTGGTATTTTAGTCATAAGAAGAGCTGCGTTGGTCTGATCTGGCCATTCGAGAGCTCGTTGGAAAGCTAACTTCAAGGCATACGACTTTAGTGAGGACGTCTCCTGAGAAATTATCCTTTAAGATGTCCAAAAAAATCATTTTTCCACCAGCATGGATGCTCGACTTTTTCCAAGGGGGTAGTCCACAAAAAATCTCAAAATCTTTGAAAATTTAAAGCCCCAAATTATTTGCCCTAGGCATGTTTTGATGCTAGTTAGGCGATAGGTCTATGAAAGGCCCACCTGTGATGCCCAAATGGACACGGAATTAAGGTAGTGTGACTTTCTATAGGTGTTACGGACACGAGCTTGGTATTTTTGTTATAACAAAAGTTGTGTTGGTCTGATCAGGCCATTTGGGAGCTCTTTAGAAAGCTAACTTCAAGGCCTACCACTTTACTGTGGACATCTACGGAGAAATCCTCCTCAAAAATATCTAAAAAAATCATTTTTCCACCTACTTGAATTCTCGACTTTTTCCAAAGGGGGTAGTCCACAAAAGATCTCAAAATATCAAAAAATTTAAAACACCAAATTCTTTGCCCTAGGCAGTGTGTGATGCTAGTTAGGCAATAGGTCCATGAAAGGCCCACCTGAGATGCCCAAATGGCCCAGGAATGAAGGTAGTGTGCCTTTCTATAGGTGTTACGGACACGAGCTTTGTATTTTAGTCATAAAAAGAGCTGTGGTTGTCTGATCGTGCCATTTGAGAGCTCCTTGGAAACCTAACTTCAAGGCCTTCAACTTTACTGAGGACGTCTCATGAGAAATCCGACTCAAAGATGTCCAAAATATCATTTTTCCACTAGCTTGGATTCTCGACTTTTTCCAAAGGGGGTAGTCCACAAAAAATCTCAAAATCTCAGAAAATTTAAAACCCAAAAATCTTTTTCCTAGGCATGGTGTGATGCTAGTTAGGTGATAGGTCCATGAAAGGCCCACCTGAGATGCCCAAATGGCCCAGGAATGAAGGTAGTTTGCTTTTCTATAGGTGTTACGGACACGAGATTTGTATTTTTGTCATAACAAGAGCTGTGGTTGTCTGATCGTGCTATTTGAGAGCTCCTTAGAAACCTAACTTCATGGCCTACCACTTTACTCGTCTCCTGAGAAATCCTCCTCCAAGATTTCCAAAAAAAATCATTTTTCCACCTACTTGCATTCTCGACTTTTTGCAAAGGGGGTAGTCCAAAAAAAATCTCAAAATCTCAGAACATTTAAAGCCCCAAATTCTTTTCCCTAGGCAAGTTGTGATGCTATTTAGGTGATAGGTCCATGAAAGGCCCACCTGAGATGCCCAAACGGCCCCGGAATGAAGGTAGTGTGCCTTTCTATAGGTGTTACGGACACGAGCTTTGTATTTTGGTCATAAAAAGAGATGTGGTTGTCTGATCGTGCCATTTGAGAGATCCTTTGAAACCTAACATCAAGGCCTACCACTTTACTGAGGACGTCTCATGAGAAATCGTCCTCAAAGATGTCCAAAAAAATCATTTTTCCACCAGCTTGGATTCTCGACTTTTTCCAAAGGGGGTAGTCCACAAAAAAATCTCAAAATCTCAGAAAATTTAAAACCCCAAATTCTTTTCCCTAGGCATGGTGTGATCCTAGTTAGGTGATAGGTCTGTGAAAGGCCCACCTGAGATGCCCAAATGGCCAAGGAATGAAGGTAGTGTTCTTTTCTATAGGTGTTACAGACACGAGCTTTGTATTTTGGTCATAACAAGAGCTGTGGTTGTCTGATCGTGCAATTTGAGAGCTCCTTAGAAACCTAAATTCATGGCCAACCAATTTACTCGTCTCCTGAGAAATCCTCCTCGAAGATGTCAAAAAAAATCATTTTTCCACCAACTTGGATTCTCGACTTTTTCCAAAGTGGGGTAGTCTACAAAAAATCTCAAAATATCAGAAAATTTAAAACCCTGAATTCTTTTCCCTAGGCATGGTATGATGCTAGTTACGAAATACGTCCATGAAAGGCCCACCTGAGTTGCGTAAATGGCCCCGGAATGAAGGTAGCGTGCCTTTCTATAGGTGTTACGGACACGAGCTTTGTATTTTGGTCATAAAAGGAGTTGTGGTTGTCTGATCGTGCCATTTGAGAGCTCCTTGGAAACCTAACTTCAAGGCCTACCACTTTACTCAGGATGTCTCATGAGAAATCCTCCTCGAAGATGTCCAAAAAAATCATTTTTCCACTAGCTTGGATTCTCGATTTTTTCCAAAGGGGGTAGTCCACAAAAAATCTCAAAATCTCAGAAATTTTAAAACTCCAAATTATTTGCCCTAGGAAGCTAGTTAGGGGATAGGTCCATGAAAGGGCCACCTGAGATGCCCAAATGGCCCATGAATGAAGGTAGTGTGCCTTTCTATAGGTGTTGCGGACACGAGCTTGGTATTTTGGTCATAGCAAAAGCTACGTTAGTCTGATCTGGCCATTTGAGAGCTCGTTGGAAAGCTAACTTCAAGGCCTACGACTTTACTAAGGGCATCTCCTGAGAAATCCTCCTCGAAGATTTCCAAAAAAATCATTTTCGACCAACTTGGATTCTCGACTTTTTCCAAAGGGGGTAATCCAAAAAAAATCTCAAAATCTCACAAAATTTAAAACCCCAAATTCTTTGCCATAGGCATGGTGTGATGCTAGTTAGGCGATAGGTCCATGAAAGGCCCACCTGGGATGCCCAAATGGCCCTGGATTGAAGGTAGTGTACCTTTTTTTAGGTGTTACGGACACGAGCTTTGTATTTTGGTAAAAAAAGAGCTGTGGTTGTCTGATCGTGCCATTTGAGAGCTCTTTTGAAATCTAACTTCAAGGCCTACCACTTTACTGAGGACGTCTCCTGAGAAATCCTCCTTGAAGATGTCCAGAAAATCATTTTTCCACCTACTTGGATTCTCGACTTTTTCAAAAGGGGGTTGTCCACAAAAAATCTCAAAATATCAGAAAATTAAAAACCCCAAATTCTTTGCCCTAGGCATGCTGTGATGTTATTTAGGCGATAGGTCCATGAAAGACCCACCTGAGATGCCCAAATGGCCCTGGAATGAAGGTAGTGTGCCTTTCTATAGGTGTTACAGACACGAGCTTGGTATTTTGGTCATAACAAGAGCTGCGTTGGTCTGATCGGGCCATTTGAGAGCTTGTTAGGAAACTAAATTAAAGTCCTACCACTTTTCTAAGGACGTCTCCTGAGAAATCCTCCTCGAAGATGTCCAAAAAAAAATCATTTTTCCACCTACTTGCATTCTTGACTTTTTTACAAAGGTGGTAGCCCACAAAAAATCTCAAAATATCAAAAAGTTTAAAACCCCAAATTCTTTGCCCTAGGCATGGTGTGATGCTAGTTAGGCAATAATTCCATGAAAGGCCCACCTGAGAATAAGAGTTTTGTATTTTGCCTTGGAATGAAGGTAGTTTGCTGACGGAGGGGTAACCTGTCGTTGATCCGTCAAAGAAAACTCAAACCTATAACTAGTATAGTAATAAGCAAGAGGTCGATCCCACAGGGAAATTCGCTATTCAAGTGTGATTTAGATGCCAATCAAGTAACCAAAAAAAGGGGGTTTTGAGTGTGAAAGTTCCGCCTTTTATCAAAGCGGATTGAAGCAAACAAAAGTAAATGATTTTAATTCAGACAATTAGGAGAAGCAATTCTACCTACAATTTTCCACTTTATTTGATTGAAGCGATCCTTGTAACTTCTTCTCGTCCTATTAAGGTTTCCTATGAATGCCCTTGTCCCGACCTAATATAGTTACTAGTCCAACCAGTCCTAGCAACCCTTATCAATCGAACAGTCCCTAAAGAAGGATTTAACCCAATTGATAGCTTTAAGTTCAGAGATTAGCCAAGGTATTTGCAGTCCCTAAAGAGGGATTTAACAACACATTCAACTTCCTACTCATTCAATTAGTTCAACCAGCCCTAAAGGAACAAGTTTGCCACTTAGGTTAAGGTTCACAACCAGGAATCTACAAAACCTTAGCAATTGAATTGATCTAACAAGTTGGCCAGACAAGATAGAACAAATCAATAATCAATCAAGCACAAAGAAGTTGAAACATTCAAATATAGGAAACAAGGAGCGAGAATTAGAAACTCACAATCAATCCGAATAAAGCTTCAAATTGCAGACAGAATAGATGAGTTTAGTTCCTCATGGAAGACATCGATCAAATCTCTAAAGTGTCTGATGAAAGAATAGAATAGAAGTAGTGCCTGGAAAAATAACTAAAAGTGGCCTTAAATATCATCCAAAGTCGGCCATAAAATAAAGTAATAGGTTCTAGGTTTTTTTATAATCAAAACGACGCGTAAATACGCTGACGACCAATGCTGCGGGCGCAGCATATATGCTGCGGCCGCAGCACACTGTTTCTTCGTACCCCGCTGCAAATTGATTGGCGGTGCCCGCGGCATACATGCTGCGGCCGCAGCCAGGGGCTTTTCACGGAAAATATATCCCGAATTTGCTCTTCTTGTCAACAGGAAAGTTGTAGTTCTCTGAAAGAGCTTTCCAACGCATGGTCATAATAGTCAATCGGACAACCGAGGCCTCCAGAAAGTGCAAAACAAGTTCAGCATGTCTGACGACAACTTCTGCAGACTTGTTCTTCGTTTAGGTCCGCTTCTTCTTCTCATGACCTCTTGAGATCTTCATGTAAGCTTCTCCGATCAACTATACATTCTCATCTAATGCGTTAACAACTCCTGTCTCATCATCGGATCCACGATTACCTGAAATAATCAATAAAAGTGTGTAGATTCCGACTCCACTAAGATAGAGAACTAATATGCAAATCGTAATTAAATCATGCAGGAAATGCATCTTAACTAAGCTAAATGCAACCTATTATGCCTACCTAAATGCATGCTATCATTTGCCTTTTTATAGGTGTTACGGACACGAGCTTTGTATTTTGGTCATAATAAGAGTTTTTGTTGTCTGATCGTGCCATTTGAGAGCTCCTTAGAAACCTAACTTCATGGCCTACCACTTTACTGAGGACGTCTATTGAGAAATCCTCCTCGAAGATGTCTAAAAAAATCATTTTTCCACCAGTATGGATTCTCGACTTTTTCCAAAGGGGGTAGTCCACAAAAAATCTCAAAATCTCAGAAAATTTAAAACCCCAAATTCTTTGCCCTAGGCATGGTGTGATGCTAGTTACGCGATAGGTCCATGAAAGGCCCACCTGAGATGCCCCATTGGCCCAGGAATGAAGGTAATGTGCCTTTCTATAGGTGTTACGGACACGAGCTTTGTATTTTGGTCATAACAAGAGCTGTGGTTGTCTGATCGTGCAAATTGAGAGCTCCTTAGAAACCCAACTTCATGGCCTACCACTTTACTCTTCTCCTATGAAATCCTCCTCGAAGATGTCCAAAAAAAAAAATCATTTTTCTACCTAATTGAATTCTCGACTTTTTCCAAAGGGATTAGTCCACAAAAAATCTCAAAATCTCAGAATATTTAAAGCCCAAAATTCTTTACCCTAGGCATGGTGTGATGATATTTAGGCGATAGGTCCATGGAAGGCCCACCTGAGATGCCCAAATGGCCCCGGAATGAAGGTAGTGTGCCTTTCTATAGGTGTTACGGACACGAGCTTTGTGTTTTGGTCATAAAAAGAGCTGTGGTTGTCTGATCGTGCCATTTGAGAGCTGCTTGGAAACCTAACTTCAAGGCCTACCACTTTACTTAGAACATCTCATGAGAAATCCTCCTCGAAGATGTCCGATAAAATCATTTTTCCACCAGCTTGGATTCTCTACTTTTTTCAAAGGGGGTAGTCCACAAAAAATCTCAAAATATCATAAAATTTAAACCCCAAATTTTTTTCCCTAAGCATGGTGTAATGCTAAATAGGCAATAGGTCAATGAAAGGCCCACCTGAGATGCTGGAATGGCCCCGAAATGAAGGTAGTGTGCCTTTCTATAGGTGTTACGGACACGAGCTTTGTATTTTGGTCATAAAAAGAGGTGTGGTTGTCTGATAGTGCCATTTGAGAGCTCCTTAGAAACCTATCTTCATGGCCAACCACTTTATTCGTCTCCCGAGAAAATCCTCCTCGAAGATGTCCAAAAAAATCATTTTCCCACCTACTTGGATTCTCGACTTTTTCCAAAGGGTGTAGTCCACAAAAAATCTCAAAATATCAGAAATTTAAAACCCCGAATTCTTTTCCCTAGGCATGGTGTGATGCTAGTAAGGTAATAGGTCCATGAAAGGCCCACCTGAGATGCCCAAATGGCCCCGGAATGAAGGTAGTATGCCTTTCTATAGGTGGTGCGGACACGAGCTCGGTATTTTTGTCATAACAAGAGCCGCGTTGGTCTGATCGGGCCATTTCAAAGCTCGTTGAAAGCTAAATTCAAGGCCTACGACTTAACTGAGGATGTCTCTTGAGAAATCCTCCTCGAAGATGTCCAACAAAATCATTTTTCCACCAGCTTGGATTCTCGACTTTTTCCAAAGGGGGTAGTCCACAAAAAATCTCAAAATGTCAGAAAATTTAAAACCCCAAATTCTTTGCCCTAGGCATGGTGTGATCCTAGTTAGGCGATAGGTCCATGCAAGGCCCACCTGAGATGCTCAAATGGCCCAGGAATGAAGGAAGTGTGCCTTTCTATAGGTGTTCCGGACACGAGCTTTGTATTTTGGTCATAACAAGAGCTGTGGTTGTCTGACCGTGCCATTTGAGAGCTCGTTGGAAAGCTAACTTCAAGGCCTACGACTTTACTGAGGACGTCTTCTGAGAAATCCTCGTCAAAGATGTCCAAAAAAATCATTTTTCCACCAACTTGGATTCTCGACTTTTTCAAAGGGGGTAATGCACAAAAAATCTCAAAATCTCAGAAAATTTAAAACCCCAAATTCTTTGTCCTAGGCATGGTGTGATGCGTTAGGCGATAGGTCCATGAAAGGCCCACCTGAGATGCCGAAATGGCCCCGGAATGAAGGTAGTGTGATTTTCTATAGGTGTTACGGACACGAGCTTGGTATTTTGGTCATAAAAAGAGCCGCGTTGGTCTGATCGGGCCAATTCAAAGCTCGTTGAAAGCTAACTTCAAGGCCTACTACTTTACTGAGGATGTCTCTTGAGAAATCCTCCTCGAAGATGTCCAAAAAAATCATTTTTCTACCAACTTGGATTCTCGACTTTTTTCAAAGGGGGTAGTCCACAAAAAATCTCAAAATCTCAAAAGATTTAAAACTCCAAATTCTTTTCCCTAGCCATGGTGTGATTCTAGTTAGGCTATAGGTCCATGAAAGGCCCAACGGAGATGCCCAAATGGCCCCGGAATGAAGGTAGTGTGCCTTTCTATAGGTGTTACGGACACGAGCTTGGTATTTTGGTCATAACAAGAGCTGTGTTAGTCTGATCGGGCCATTTGAGAGCTCTTTGGAAAGCTAACTTCAAGGCCTACGACTTTACTGAGGACGTCTTTTGAGAAATCCTCCTCAAAAATGTCCAAAAAAATCATTTTTCCACCAACTTGGATTCTCGACTTTTTTCAAAAGGGGTAATCCACAAAAATTCTCAAAATATCAGAAAATTTAAAACCCCAAATTCTTTGCCCTAGGCATGGTGTGATGCTAGTTAGGCGATAGGTCCATGAAAGGCCCACCTGAGATGCCCAAATGGCCCCGGAATGAAGGTAGTGTGCCTTTCTATAGGTGTTACGGACACGAGCTTGGTATTTTTGTCATAACAAGAGCTGCGTTGTTCTGATCGGGCCATATGAGAGCTCATTGGAAAGCTAACTTCAAGTAGTATTGCTTTACTGAGGACGTTTTCTGAGAAATCCTGCTCGAAGATGTCCAAAAAAATAATTTTTCCACCAACTTGGATTCTCGACTTTTTTCAAAGGGGGTAATCCACAAAAAATATCAAAAAATTTTAAACCCCAAATTCTTTGCCCTAGATATGGTGTGATGCTAGTTAGGCGATAGGTCCATGAAAGGCCCACCTGAGATGCCCAAATGGCCCCAGAATGAAGGTAGTGTGCCTTTCTATAGGTGTTACAGACACGAGCTTGGTATTTTGGTTATAACAAGAGCTGCGTTGGTTTGATCGGGCCATTTGAGAGCTCGTTGGAAAGCTAACTTCAAGGCCTACGACTTTACTGAGGACCTCTCCTGAGAAATCCTCCTCGAAGATGTCCAAAAAAATCATTTTTCCACCAGCTTCGATTCTCGACTTTTTTCAAAGGGGGTAGTCCACAAAAATCTAAAAATCTCAAAAAATTTAAAACACAAAATTCTTTTCCCTTGGTATGGTGTGATGCTAGTTAGGCGATAGGTCCATGAAAGGCCCACCTGAGATGCCCAAATGGTCACGGAATGAAGGTAGCGGGTAGCGTGCCTTTTTATATAGGTGTTACGGACACAAGCTTGGTATTTTGGTCATAAAAAGAGCCGCGTTGGTCTGATAGGGCCATTTGAGAGCTCGTTGGAAAGATAACTTCAAGGACTACGGTTTTACTGAGGACGTCTTCTGACAGAGGATTTTCAGTCACCTTAAATCATATCAAATATAACCGACTAACCTAACTAATGTAGTTTGGCAAGTAGGGGTCGATCCCGACTGAGAGTCAACGATTTGTATGCAAATCAGAGTGTGTCAACAAGAACAAGAAACAAAGAGGGGGGAATTTTGATGGTTTGAACTAAATAACTAAGAATGCAAAAGTAAGTAAAACAATAACGTAAAATAGATTAAGTGAATAAATATGAGAGAATAGCTCAGGTCAATCAGTCTCAGCAATCAGGTTTGTTCATTGATCATTGATATCGAAAAGATAACTTCCTCTTGAATACTTTGTTGTGGAAAGACTAGGTCTTTTGAATCCAATTCCTAATCAAATCTAGTTAACAGGACAACCAGACCCTGAAAACCCTAATTATCAAACAATCTTGAAACTATCAAGATTCAATTCAATAACTGATTAAGCTTAAAGGAAATCAACAAAGACAATCGACGCGCACAACCAGTTATTGCATCAATTGCAAATCAATTCTCTATATAAATCCCTAAATCAACCAGTTTCAGAAATTTATACTTTGCTACTCAAGAATATAGATAATTCAACCAGAAATTACCTATATCTAGCTATAGAGTATCATGAAAAGGCATCAGTTGATCATACTAACGAAAATTCATGAAAACCCTAAACAATCAGTGCAAAGAATTGATAATATTCAAAGAGGAGTATTAAGATAGAGAAATCTCACAATGAAATAGAAAACCTGAAGCTTCGATTAATTTCCCCAAGCAAGGAGGATTAGTTGTTCATAATCGATAAATTACAATCCACAAAGTCTCCAATGGTTCCTACTCCTGTTCGTCCTCCTGCTAACGTTTCATGTTCTCCCCTAATCAAAATTTAGAATAAAAATAAAGTAACACAGCGTAACAGCTGTTCCTTGCACAAAACTCGGGTGCAACACAAGGAAACTCGGCCGAGTTTGTGTCTTCCCACCCGAGTTCTTCCCAAAATCAACAACTCGGTCCTCTTCAATGGACTCGGCCGAGTTTCATGCAATCTTGGCCCGAGTTCTTTACAGTTCCATTCCTTTGCACGTGTGTTCAGCTCCTCTCTTCGACTCTTCAGCTCTCTTGCTCCAGGCTCTGATTTCCGTCTCATCTTCTATCATTTATACGACCTCAGCTCCACCTTTCCACAATCACCAGAAATCATGCACAAAACTTGTAGATTCTGACTCTAATTGAAACATAATGAAAACATGAAAACTACTCTAAACTCATGCATTTTACCCTACCTAAACTCATCTAAATGCCTATATTAACACTACCTAAATGTGCATGATCATCTTCTGAGAAATCCTCCTCGAAGATGTCCAAAAAAATAATTTTTCCACCAACTTGGATTCTTGACTTTTTTCAAAGGGGGCAGTCAACAAAAAATATCAAAATCTCAGAAAATTTAAAACCCCAAATTCTTTGCCCTAAGCATGGTGTGATGCTAGTTAGGCGAAAGGTCCATGAAAGGCCCACCTGAGATGCCCAAATGGCCCCAGAATGAAGGTAGCGTGCCTTTTTCTATAGGTGTTACGGACACAAGCTTGGTATTTTGGTCATAACAAGAGCTGCGTTGGTCTGATAGGGACATTTGAGAGCTCGTTGGAAAGCTAACTTCAAGGACTACGGTTTTATTGAGGACGTCTTCTGAGAAATCCTCCTCGAAGATGTCCAAAAAAATAATTTTTCCACCAACTTGGATTCTCGACTTTTTTCAAAGGGGGCAGTCCACAAAAAATATCAAAATCTCATAAAAGTTAAAACCCCAAATTCTTTGCCCTAAGCATGGTGTGATGCTAGTTAGGCAATAAGTCCATGAAAGGCCCACGTGAGATGCCCAAATGGCCCCGGAATGAAGGTAGTATGCCTTTCTATAGGTGTTACGAACACGAGCTAGATATTTTGGTCATAATAAGAGTTGCGTTGGTCTGATTGGGCTATTTGAGAGCTCTTTGGAAAGCTAAATTCAAGGCCTACGACTTTACTGAAGACGTCTTCTGAGAAATCCTTCTCGAAGATGTTCAAAAAAATCATTTTTCCACCAACTTGGATTTTCGAATTTTTTCAAAGGGGGTAGTCCACAAAAAATCTAAAAATCTCAGAAAATTTAAAACCCCAAATTTTTTGCCCTAGCCATGGTGTTATTCTAGTTAGGCGATAGGTCCATGAAAGGCCCAACTGAGACGCCCAAATGGCCCCAGATTGAAGGTAGTGTGCCTTTCTATAGGTGTTACGGACACGAGCTTGGTATTTTTTGTCATAACAAGAGCTGCGTTGGTCTGATCGGGCCATTTGAGAGCTCGTTGGAAAGCTAACTTCAAGAACTAAGGCTTTACTGAGGACTTCTTCTGAGAAATCCTCCTCGAAGATGTCCAAAAAAATCATTTTCCACCAACTTGGATTCTCGAATTTTTTCAAAGGGGGTAGTCCACAAAAAATCTAAAAATCTCAGAAAATTTAAAACCCCAAATTCTTTGCCCTAGGCATGGTGTGATGCAAGTTAGGCGATAGGTCCATGAAAGGCCCACCTGAGATGCCCAAATGGCCCCGGAATGAAGGTAGTGTGCCTTTCTATAGGTGTTACGGACACGAGCTAGGTATTTTAGTCATAACAAGAGCTGCGTTGGTCTGATTGGGCCATTTGAGAGCTATTTGGAAAGCTAAATTCAAGGCCTATGGCTTTACTGAGGACGTCTCCTGAGAAATCCTCGAAGATATCCAAAAAAATCATTTTTCCACCAACTTTGATTCTCGACATTTTTCAAATGGGGTAGTTCACAAAAAATCTAAAAATCGCAGAAAATTTAAAACCCCAAATTCTATGCCCTAGGCATGGTGTGATTCTAGTTAGGCGATAGGTCCATGAAAGGCCCACCTGAGATGCCCAAATGGCCCCGGAATGAAGGTAGTGTGCCTTTCTATAGGTGTTACGGACACGAACTTGGTATTTTGGTCATAACAAGAGCTGCGTTGATCTGATCGGGCCATTTGGGAGCTCGTTGGAAAGGTAACTTCAAGGACTATGGCTTTATTGAGGACGTCTTCTAAGAAATAATCCTAGAAGATGTCCAAAAAAAAATCATTTTTCCACCAAATTGGATTCTCGACATTTTTCAAAGGGGTAGTCCACAAGAAATCTCAAAAACTCAGAAAATTTAAAACCCCAAATTCATTGCCCTAGGCATGGTGTGATGCTAGTTAGGCGATAGGTCCATTAAAGGCCCACCTGAGATGCCCAAATGGCCCCGGAACGAAGGTAGTGTGCCTTTCTATAGGTGTTACATAGACGAGCTAGGTATTTTAGTCATAACAAGAGCTGTGTTAGTCTGATCGGGCCATTTGAGAGCTCTTTAGAAAGCTAACGTCAAGGACTAAGGCTTTACTAAAGATGTCTTCTGAGAAATCCTCCTCGAAGATGTCCAAAAAATCATTTTTCCACCAACTTGGATTCTCGAATTTTTTCAAAGGGGGTAGTCCACAAAAAATCTAAAAATCTCAGAAAATTTAAAACCCCAAATTCTTTGCCCTGGCATGGTGTGACTCTAGTTAGGCGATAGGTCCATGAAAGGCCCACCTGAGATGCCCAAATGGCCCCGGAATGAAGGTAGTGTGCCTTTCTATAGGTGTTACGGACACGAGCTAGGTATTTTAGTTATAACAAGAGCTGCGTTGGTCTGATTGGGCCATTTGAGAGCTCTTTGGAAAGCTAAATTCAAGGCCTATGGCTTTACTGAGGACGTCTCCTGAGAAATCCTCGAAGATATCCAAAAAAATCATTTTTCCACCAACTTCGATTCTCGACATTTTTCAAATGGGGTAGTTCACAAAAAATCTAAAAATCGCAGAAAATTTAAAACCCCAAATTCTATGCCCTAGGCATGGTGTGATGCTAGTTAGGCGATAGGTCCATGAAAGGCCCACCTGAGATGCCCAAATGGCCCCGGAATGAAGGTAGTGTGCCTTTCTATAGGTGTTACGGACACGAACTTGGTATTTTGGTCATAACAAGAGCTGCGTTGATCTGATCGGGCCATTTGGGAGCTCGTTGGAAAGCTAACTTCAAGGACTATGGCTTTATTGAGGACGTCTTCTAAGAAATAATCCTAGAAGATGTCCAAAAAAAATCATTTTTCCACCAAATTGGATTCTCGACATTTTTCAAAGGGGTAGTCCACAAGAAATCTCAAAAACTCAGAAAATTTAAAACCCCAAATTCATTGCCCTAGGCATGGTGTGATGCTAGTTAGGCGATAGGTCCATGAAAGGCCCACCTGAGATGCCCAAATGGCCCCGGAATGAAGGTAGTGTGCCTTTCTATAGGTGTTACGGACACGAGCTAGGTATTTTAGTCATAACAAGAGCTGCGTTGGTCTGATTGGGCCATTTGAGAGCTATTTGGAAAGCTAAATTCAAGGCCTACGACTTTACTGAGGACGTCTCCTGAGAAATCCTCCTCGAAGATATCCAAAAAAATCATTTTTCCACCAACTTGGTTTCTCGACATTTTTCTAAGGGGTAGTCCACATAAAATCTAAAAAACTCAGAAAATTTAAAACCCCAAATTCTTTGCCCTAGGCATGGTGTGATGCTAGTTAGGTGATAGGTCCATGAAAGGCCCACCTGAGATGCCCAAATGGCCCCTGAATTAAGGTAGCGTGCCTTTTTCTATAGGTGTTACAGACACGAGCTTGGTATTTTTGTCATAACAAGAGCTGCGTTGGTCTGATAGGGAAATTTCAGAGCTCGTTGGAAAGCTAACTTCAGGGACTACGGCTTTACTGAGGACGTCTTCTGAGAAATCCTCCTCGAAGATGTCCAGTAAAATAATTTTTCCACCAACTTGGATTCTCGACTTTTTTCAAAGGGGGCAGTCCACAAAAAATATCAAAATCTCAGAAAATTTAAAACCCCAAATTTTTTGCCCTTAGCATGGTGTGATGGTAGTTAGGCGATAGGTCCATGAATGGCCCACCTGAGATGCCCAAATGGCCCCGGAATGAAGGTAGTGTGCCTTTATATAGGTGTTACGGACACGAGCTTGGTATTTTTGTCATAACAAGAGCTGCGTTGGTCTGATCGGGCCATTTGAGAGCTCGTTGGAAAGCTAACTTCAAGAACTAAGGCTTTATTGAGGACGTCTTCTGAGAAATCCTCCTCGAAGATGTCCAAAAAAATCATTTTCCACCAACTTGGATTCTCGAATTTTTTCAAAGGGGGTAGTCCACAAAAAATATAAAAATCTCAGAAAATTTAAAACCCCAAATTCTTTGCCCTAGGCATGGTGTGATGCAATTTAGGCGATAGGTCCATGAAAGGCCCACCTGAGATGCCCAAATGGCCCCGGAATGAAGGTAGTGTGCCTTTCTATAGGTGTTACGGACACGAGCTAGGTATTTTAGTCATAACAAGAGCTGCGTTGGTCTGATTGGGCCATTTGAGAGCTCTTTGGAAAGCTAAATTCAAGGCCTACGGCTTTACTGAGGACGTCTTCTGAGAAATCCTCCTCAAAGATATCCAAAAAAATCATTTTTCCACCAACTTGGATTCTCGACTTTTTTCAAATGGGGTAGTCCACAAAAAATCTAAAAATCTCAGAAAATTTAAAACCCCAAATTCTTTGCCCTAGGCATGGTGTGATGCTAGTTAGGCGATAGGTCCATGAAAAGCCCACCTGAGATGCCCAAATGGCACCGGAATGAAGGTAATGTGCCTTTCTATAGGTGTTATGGACACGAGCTAGGTATTTTAGTCATAACAAGAGCTGCGTTGGTCTGATTGGGCCATTTGAGAGATCATTGGAAAGCTAAATTCAAGGACGTCTCCTGAGAAATCCTCCTCGAAAATATCCAAAAAAATCATTTTTCCACCAACTTGGATTCTCGACTTTTGTCAAATGGGCTAGTCTACAAAAAATCTAAAAATCTCAGAAAATTTAAAACCCCAAATTCTTTGACCTAGGCAGTGTGATGCTAGTTAGGCGATAGGTCCATGAAAGGCCCACCTGAGATGCCCAAATGGCCCCAGAATGAAGGTAGCGTGCCTTTTTCTATAGGTGTTACGGACACAAGCTTGGTATTTTGGTCATAACAAGAGCTGCGTTGGTCTGATAGGGACATTTGAGAGCTCGTTGGAAAGCTAACTTCAAGGACTACGGTTTTATTGAGGACGTCTTCTGAGAAATCCTCCTCGAAGATGTCCAAAAAAATAATTTTTCCACCAACTTGGATTCTCGACTTTTTTCAAAGGGGGCAGTCCACAAAAAATATCAAAATCTCATAAAAGTTAAAACCCCAAATTCTTTGCCCTAAGCATGGTGTGATGCTAGTTAGGCAATAAGTCCATCAAAGGCCCACGTGAGATGCCCAAATGGCCCCGGAATGAAGGTAGTATGCCTTTCTATAGGTGTTACGAACACGAGCTAGATATTTTGGTCATAATAAGAGTTGCGTTGGTCTGATTGGGCTATTTGAAAGCTCTTTGGAAAGCTAAATTCAAGGCCTACGATTTTACTGAAGACGTCTTCTGAGAAATCCTTCTCGAAGATGTTCAAAAAAATCATTTTTCCACCAACTTGGATTTTCGAATTTTTTCAAAGGGGGTAGTCCACAAAAAATCTAAAAATCTCAGAAAATTTAAAACCCCAAATTTTTTGCCCTAGCCATGGTGTTATTCTAGTTAGGCGATAGGTCCATGAAAGGCCCAACTGAGACGCCCAAATGGCCCCGGATTGAAGGTAGTGTGCCTTTCTATAGGTGTTACGGACACGAGCTTGGTATTTTTTGTCATAACAAGAGCTGCGTTGGTCTGATCGGGCCATTTGAGAGCTCGTTGGAAAGCTAACTTCAAGAACTAAGGCTTTACTGAGGACGTCTTCTGAGAAATCCTCCTCGAAGATGTCCAAAAAAATCATTTTCCACCAACTTGGATTCTCGAATTTTTTCAAAGGGGGTAGTCCACAAAAAATCTAAAAATCTCAGAAAATTTAAAACCCCAAATTCTTTGCCCTAGGCATGGTGTGATGCAAGTTAGGCGATAGGTCCATGAAAGGCCCACCTGAGATGCCCAAATGGCCCCGGAATGAAGGTAGTGTGCCTTTCTATAGGTGTTACGGACACGAGCTAGGTATTTTAGTCATAACAAGAGCCGCGTTGGTCTGATTGGGCCATTTGAGAGCTCTTTGGAAAGCTAAATTCAAGGCCTATGGCTTTACTGAGGACGTCTCCTGAGAAATCCTCGAAGATATCCAAAAAAATCATTTTTCCACCAACTTTGATTCTCGACATTTTTCAAATGGGGTAGTTCACAAAAAATCTAAAAATCGCAGAAAATTTAAAACCCCAAATTCTATGCCCTAGGCATGGTGTGATTCTAGTTAGGCGATAGGTCCATGAAAGGCCCACCTGAGATGCCCAAATGGCCCCGGAATGAAGGTAGTGTGCCTTTCTATAGGTGTTACGGACACGAACTTGGTATTTTGGTCATAACAAGAGCTGCGTTGATCTGATCGGGCCATTTGGGAGCTCGTTGGAAAGTTAACTTCAAGGACTATGGCTTTATTGAGGACGTCTTCTAAGAAATAATCCTAGAAGATGTCCAAAAAAAATCATTTTTCCACCAAATTGGATTCTCGACATTTTTCAAAGGGGTAGTCCACAAGAAATCTCAAAAACTCAGAAAATTTAAAACCCCAAATTCATTGCCCTAGGCATGGTGTGATGCTAGTTAGGCGATAGGTCCATGAAAGGCCCACCTGAGATGCCCAAATGGCCCCGGAACGAAGGTAGTGTGCCTTTCTATAGGTGTTACATACACGAGCTAGGTATTTTAGTCATAACAAGAGCTGTGTTAGTCTGATCGGGCCATTTGAGAGCTCTTTAGAAAGCTAACGTCAAGGACTAAGGCTTTACTGAAGATGTCTTCTGAGAAATCCTCCTCGAAGATGTCCAAAAAAATCATTTTTCCACCAACTTGGATTCTCGAATTTTTTCAAAGGGGGTAGTCCACAAAAAATCTAAAAATCTCAGAAAATTTAAAACCCCAAATTCTTTGCCCTAGGCATGGTGTGATGCTAGTTAGGCGATAGGTCCATGAAAGGCCCACCTGAGATGCCCAAATGGCCCCTGAATTAAGGTAGCGTGCCTTTTTCTATAGGTGTTACAGACACGAGCTTGGTATTTTTGTCATAACAAGAGCTGCGTTGGTCTGATAGGGAAATTTCAGAGCTCGTTGGAAAGCTAACTTCAGGGACTACGGCTTTACTGAGGACGTCTTCTGAGAAATCCTCCTCGAAGATGTCCAATAAAATAATTTTTCCACCAACTTGGATTCTCGACTTTTTTCAAAGGGGGCAGTCCACAAAAAATATCAAAATCTCAGAAAATTTAAAACCCCAAATTTTTTGCCCTTAGCATGGTGTGATGGTAGTTAGGCGATAGGTCCATGAATTGCCCACCTGAGATGCCCAAATGGCCCCGGAATGAAGGTAGTGTGCCTTTATATAGGTGTTACGGACACGAGCTTGGTATTTTTGTCATAACAAGAGCTGCGTTGGTCTGATCGGGCCATTTGAGAGCTCGTTGGAAAGCTAACTTCAAGAACTAAGGCTTTACTGAGGACGTCTTCTGAGAAATCCTCCTCGAAGATGTCCAAAAAAATCATTTTCCACCAACTTGGATTCTCGAATTTTTTCAAAGGGGGTAGTCCACAAAAAATCTAAAAATCTCAGAAAATTTAAAACCCCAAATTCTTTGCCCTAGGCATGGTGTGATGCAAGTTAGGCGATAGGTCCATGAAAGGCCCACCTGAGATGCCCAAATGGCCCCGGAATGAAGGTAGTGTGCCTTTCTATAGGTGTTACGGACACGAGCTAGGTATTTTAGTCATAACAAGAGCTGCGTTGGTCTGATTGGGCCATTTGAGAGCTCTTTGGAAAGCTAAATTCAAGGCCTATGGCTTTACTGAGGACGTCTCCTGAGAAATCCTCGAAGATATCCAAAAAAATCATTTTTCCACCAACTTTGATTCTCGACATTTTTCAAATGGGGTAGTTCACAAAAAATCTAAAAATCGCAGAAAATTTAAAACCCCAAATTCTATGCCCTAGGCATGGTGTGATTCTAGTTAGGCGATAGGTCCATGAAAGGCCCACCTGAGATGCCCAAATGGCCCCGGAATGAAGGTAGTGTGCCTTTCTATAGGTGTTACGGACACGAACATGGTATTTTGGTCATAACAAGAGCTGCGTTGATCTGATCGGGCCATTTGGGAGCTCGTTGGAAAGTTAACTTCAAGGACTATGGCTTTATTGAGGACGTCTTCTAAGAAATAATCCTAGAAGATGTCCAAAAAAAATCATTTTTCCACCAAATTGGATTCTCGACATTTTTCAAAGGGGTAGTCCACAAGAAATCTCAAAAACTCAGAAAATTTAAAACCCCAAATTCATTGCCCTAGGCATGGTGTGATGCTAGTTAGGCGATAGGTCCATTAAAGGCCCACCTGAGATGCCCAAATGGCCCCGGAACGAAGGTAGTGTGCCTTTCTATAGGTGTTACATACACGAGCTAGGTATTTTAGTCATAACAAGAGCTGTGTTAGTCTGATCGGGCCATTTGAGAGCTCTTTAGAAAGCTAACGTCAAGGACTAAGGCTTTACTGAAGATGTCTTCTGAGAAATCCTCCTCGAAGATGTCCAAAAAAATCATTTTTCCACCAACTTGGATTCTCGATTTTTTTCAAAGGGGGTAGTCCACAAAAAATCTAAAAATCTCAGAAAATTTAAAACCCCAAATTCTTTGCCCTGGCATGGTGTGACTCTAGTTAGGCGATAGGTCCATGAAAGGCCCACCTGAGATGCCCAAATGGCCCCGGAATGAAGGTAGTGTGCCTTTCTATAGGTGTTACGGACACGAGCTAGGTATTTTAGTTATAACAAGAGCTGCGTTGGTCTGATTGGGCCATTTGAGAGCTCTTTGGAAAGCTAAATTCAAGGCCTATGGCTTTACTGAGGACGTCTCCTGAGAAATCCTCGAAGATATCCAAAAAAATCATTTTTCCACCAACTTCGATTCTCGACATTTTTCAAATGGGGTAGTTCACAAAAAATCTAAAAATCGCAGAAAATTTAAAACCCCAAATTCTATGCCCTAGGCATGGTGTGATGCTAGTTAGGCGATAGGTCCATGAAAGGCCCACCTGAGATGCCCAAATGGCCCCGGAATGAAGGTAGTGTGCCTTTCTATAGGTGTTACGGACACGAACTTGGTATTTTGGTCATAACAAGAGCTGCGTTGATCTGATCGGGCCATTTGGGAGCTCGTTGGAAAGCTAACTTCAAGGACTATGGCTTTATTGAGGACGTCTTCTAAGAAATAATCCTAGAAGATGTCCAAAAAAAATCATTTTTCCACCAAATTGGATTCTCGACATTTTTCAAAGGGGTAGTCCACAAGAAATCTCAAAAACTCAGAAAATTTAAAACCCCAAATTCATTGCCCTAGGCATGGTGTGATGCTAGTTAGGCGATAGGTCCATGAAAGGCCCACCTGAGATGCCCAAATGGCCCCGGAATGAAGGTAGTGTGACTTTCTATAGGTGTTACGGACACGAGCTAGGTAGTTTAGTCATAACAAGAGCTGCGTTGGTCTGATTGGGCCATTTGAGAGATCATTGGAAAGCTAAATTCAATGACGTCTCCTGAGAAATCCTCCTCGAAAATATCCAAAAAAATCATTTTTCCACCAACTTGGATTCTCGACTTTTGCCAAATGGGCTAGTCTACAAAAAATCTAAAAATCTCAGAAAATTTAAAACCCCAAATTCTTTGCCCTAGGCATGGTGTGATGCTAGTTAGGCGATAGGTCCATGAAAGGCCCACCTGAGATGCCCAAATGGCCCCTGAATTAAGGTAGCGTGCCTTTTTCTATAGGTGTTACAGACACGAGCTTGGTATTTTTGTCATAACAAGAGCTGCGTTGGTCTGATAGGGAAATTTCAGAGCTCGTTGGAAAGCTAACTTCAGGGACTACGGCTTTACTGAGGACGTCTTCTGAGAAATCCTCCTCGAAGATGTCCAATAAAATAATTTTTCCACCAACTTGGATTCTCGACTTTTTTCAAAGGGGGCAGTCCACAAAAAATATCAAAATCTCAGAAAATTTAAAACCCCAAATTTTTTGCCCTTAGTATGGTGTGATGGTAGTTAGGCGATAGGTCCATGAATTGCCCACCTGAGATGCCCAAATGGCCCCGGAATGAAGGTAGTGTGCCTTTATATAGGTGTTACGGACACGAGCTTGGTATTTTTGTCATAACAAGAGCTGCGTTGGTCTGATCGGGCCATTTGAGAGCTCGTTGGAAAGCTAACTTCAAGAACTAAGGCTTTACTGAGGACGTCTTCTGAGAAATCCTCCTCGAAGATGTCCAAAAAAATCATTTTCCACCAACTTGGATTCTCGAATTTTTTCAAAGGGGGTAGTCCACAAAAAATATAAAAATCTCAGAAAATTTAAAACCCCAAATTCTTTGCCCTAGGCATGGTGTGATGCAAGTTAGGCGATAGGTCCATGAAAGGCCCACCTGAGATGCCCAAATGGCCCCGGAATGAAGGTAGTGTGCCTTTCTATAGGTGTTACGGACACGAGCTAGGTATTTTAGTCATAACAAGAGCTGCGTTGGTCTGATTGGGCCATTTGAGAGCTCTTTGGAAAGCTAAATTCAAGGCCTATGGCTTTACTGAGGACGTCTCCTGAGAAATCCTCGAAGATATCCAAAAAAATCATTTTTCCACCAACTTTGATTCTCGACATTTTTCAAATGGGGTAGTTCACAAAAAATCTAAAAATCGCAGAAAATTTAAAACCCCAAATTCTATGCCCTAGGCATGGTGTGATTCTAGTTAGGCGATAGGTCCATGAAAGGCCCACCTGAGATGCCCAAATGGCCCCGGAATGAAGGTAGTGTGCCTTTCTATAGGTGTTACGGACACGAACTTGGTATTTTGGTCATAACAAGAGCTGCGTTGATCTGATCGGGCCATTTGGGAGCTCGTTGGAAAGTTAACTTCAAGGACTATGGCTTTATTGAGGACGTCTTCTAAGAAATAATCCTAGAAGATGTCCAAAAAAAATCATTTTTCCACCAAATTGGATTCTCGACATTTTTCAAAGGGGTAGTCCACAAGAAATCTCAAAAACTCAGAAAATTTAAAACCCCAAATTCATTGCCCTAGGCATGGTGTGATGCTAGTTAGGCGATAGGTCCATTAAAGGCCCACCTGAGATGCCCAAATGGCCCCGGAATGAAGGTAGTGTGACTTTCTATAGGTGTTACGGACACGAGCTAGGTAGTTTAGTCATAACAAGAGCTGCGTTGGTCTGATTGGGCCATTTGAGAGATCATTGGAAAGCTAAATTCAAGGACGTCTCCTGAGAAATCGTCCTCGAAAATATCAAAAAAAATCATTTTTCCACCAACTTGGATTCTCGACTTTTGTCAAATGGGCTAGTCTACAAAAAATCTAAAAATCTCAGAAAATTTAAAACCCCAAATTCTTTGACCTAGGCAGTGTGATGCTAGTTAGGCGATAGGTCCATCAAAGGCCCACCTGAGATGCCCAAATGGCCCCTGAATTAAGGTAGCGTGCCTTTTTCTATAGGTGTTACAGACACGAGCTTGGTATTTTTGTCATAACAAGAGCTGCGTTGGTCTGATAGGGAAATTTCAGAGCTCGTTGGAAAGCTAACTTCAGGGACTACGGCTTTACTGAGGACGTCTTCTGAGAAATCCTCCTCGAAGATGTCCAATAAAATAATTTTTCCACCAACTTGGATTCTCGACTTTTTTCAAAGGGGGTAGTCCACAAAAAATATCAAAATCTCAGAAAATTTAAAACCCCAAATTTTTTGCCCTTAGCATGGTGTGATGGTAGTTAGGCGATAGGTCCATGAATGGCCCACCTGAGATGCCCAAATGGCCCCGGAATGAAGGTAGTGTGCCTTTATATAGGTGTTACGGACACGAGCTTGGTATTTTTGTCATAACAAGAGCTGCGTTGGTCTGATCGGGCCATTTGAGAGCTCGTTGGAAAGCTAACTTCAAGAACTAAGGCTTTACCGAGGACGTCTTCTGAGAAATCCTCCTCGAAGATGTCCAAAAAAATCATTTTCCACCAACTTGGATTCTCGAATTTTTTCAAAGGGGGTAGTCCACAAAAAATATAAAAATCTCAGAAAATTTAAAACCCCAAATTCTTTGCCCTAGGCATGGTGTGATGCAAGTTAGGCGATAGGTCCATGAAAGGCCCACCTGAGATGCCCAAATGGCCCCGGAATGAAGGTAGTGTGCCTTTCTATAGGTGTTACGGACACGAGCTAGGTATTTTAGTCATAACAAGAGCTGCGTTGGTCTGATTGGGCCATTTGAGAGCTCTTTGGAAAGCTAAATTCAAGGCTTACGGCTTTACTGAGGACGTCTTCTGAGAAATCCTCCTCAAAGATATCCAAAATCATTTTTCCACCAACTTGGATTCTCGACTTTTTTCAAATGGGGTAGTCCACAAAAAATCTAAAAATCTCAGAAAATTTAAAACCCCAAATTTTTTGCCCTAGGCATGGTGTGATGCTAGTTAGGCGATAGGTCCATGAAAAGCCCACCTGAGATGCCCAAATGGCACCGGAATGAAGGTAATGTGCCTTTCTATAGGTGTTATGGACACGAGCTAGGTATTTTAGTCATAACAAGAGCTGCGTTGGTCTGATTGGGCCATTTGAGAGCTCTTTGGATAGCTAAATTCAAGGCCTACAACTTTACTGAGGACGTCTCCTGAGAAATCCTCCTCGAAGATATCCAAAAAAATCATTTTTCCACCAACTTGGTTTCTCGACATTTTTCTAAGGGGTAGTCCACAAAAAATCTAAAAAACTCAGAAAATTTAAAACCCCAAATTCTTTGCCCTAGGCATGGTGTGATGCTAGTTAGGCGATAGGTCCATGAAAGGCCCACCTGAGATGCCCAAATGGCCCCTGAATTAAGGTAGCGTGCCTTTTTCTATAGGTGTTACAAACACGAGCTTGGTATTTTTGTCATAACAAGAGCTGCGTTGGTCTGATAGGGAAATTTCAGAGCTCGTTGGAAATCTAACTTCAGGGACTACGGCTTTACTGAGGACGTCTTCTGAGAAATCCTCCTCGAAGATGTCCAATAAAATAATTTTTCCACCAACTTGGATTCTCGACTTTTTTCAAAGGGGGCAGTCCACAAAAAATATCAAAATCTCAGAAAATTTAAAACCCCAAATTTTTTGCCCTTAGCATGGTGTGATGGTAGTTAGGCGATAGGTCCATGAATTGCCCACCTGAGATGCCCAAATGGCCCCGGAATGAAGGTAGTGTGCCTTTATATAGGTGTTACGGACACGAGCTTGGTATTTTTGTCATAACAAGAGCTGCGTTGGTCTGATCGGGCCATTTGAGAGCTCGTTGGAAAGCTAACTTCAAGAACTAAGGCTTTACTGAGGACGTCTTCTGAGAAATCCTCCTCGAAGATGTCCAAAAAAATCATTTTCCACCAACTTGGATTCTCGAATTTTTTCAAAGGGGGTAGTCCACAAAAAATATAAAAATCTCAGAAAATTTAAAACCCCAAATTCTTTGCCCTAGGCATGGTGTGATGCAAGTTAGGCGATAGGTCCATGAAAGGCCCACCTGAGATGCCCAAATGGCCCCGGAATGAAGGTAGTGTGCCTTTCTATAGGGGTTACGGACACGAGCTAGGTATTTTAGTCATAACAAGAGCTGCGTTGGTCTGATTGGGCCATTTGAGAGCTCTTTGGAAAGCTAAATTCAAGGCCTACGGCTTTACTGAGGACGTTTTCTGAGAAATCCTCCTCAAAGATATCCAAAAAAATCATTTTTCCACCAACTTGGATTCTCGACTTTTTTCAAATGGGGTAGTCCACAAAAAATCTAAAAATCTCAGAAAATTTAAAACCCCAAATTCTTTGCCCTAGGCATGGTGTGATGCTAGTTAGGCGATAGGTCCATGAAAAGCCCACCTGAGATGCCCAAATGGCACCGGAATGAAGGTAATGTGCCTTTCTATAGGTGTTATGGACACGAGCTAGGTATTTTAGTCATAACAAGAGCTGCATTGGTCTGATTGGGCCATTTGAGAGCTCTTTGGAAAGCTAAATTCAAGGCCTACGACTTTACTGAGGACGTCTCCTGAGAAATCCTCCTCGAAGATATCCAAAAAAATCATTTTTCCACCAACTTGGTTTCTCGACATTTTTCTAAGGGGTAGTCCACAAAAAATCTAAAAAACTCAGAAAATTTAAAACCCCAAATTCTTTGCCCTAGGCATGGTGTGATGCTAGTTAGGCGATAGGTCCATGAAAGGCCCACCTGAGATGCCCAAATGGCCCCTGAATTAAGGTAGCGTGCCTTTTTCTATAGGTGTTACAGATACGAGCTTGGTATTTTTGTCATAACAAGAGCTGCGTTGGTCTGATAGGGAAATTTCAGAGCTCGTTGGAAAGCTAACTTCAGGGACTACGGCTTTACTGAGGACGTCTTCTGAGAAATCCTCCTCGAAGATGTCCAATAAAATAATTTTTCCACCAACTTGGATTCTCGACTTTTTTCAAAGGGGGCAGTCCACAAAAAATATCAAAATCTCAGAAAATTTAAAACCCCAAATTTTTTGCCCTTAGCATGTTGTGATGGTAGTTAGGCGATAGGTCCATGAATGGCCCACCTGAGATGCCCAAATGGCCCCGGAATGAAGGTAGTGTGCCTTTATATAGGTGTTACGGACACGAGCTTGGTATTTTTGTCATAACAAGAGCTGCGTTGGTCTGATCGGGCCATTTGTGAGCTCGTTGGAAAGCTAACTTCAAGAACTAAGGCTTTACTAAGGACGTCTTCTAAGAAATCCTCCTCGAAGATGTCCAAAAAAATCATTTTCCACCAACTTGGATTCTCGAATTTTTTCAAAGGGGGTAGTCCACAAAAAATATAAAAATCTCAGAAAATTTAAAACCCCAAATTCTTTGCCCTAGGCATGGTGTGATGCAAGTTAGGCGATAGGTCCATGAAAGGCCCACCTGAGATGCCCAAATGGCCCCGGAATGAAGGTAGTGTGCCTTTCTATAGGTGTTACGGACACGAGCTAGGTATTTTAGTCATAACAAGAGCTGCGTTGGTCTGATTGGGCCATTTGAGAGCTCTTTGGAAAGCTAAATTCAAGGCCTACGGCTTTACTGAGGACGTCTTCTGAGAAATCCTCCTCAAAGATATCCAAAAAAATCATTTTTCCACCAACTTGGATTCTCGACTTTTTTCAAATGGGGTAGTCCACAAAAAATCTAAAAATCTCAGAAAATTTAAAACCCCAAATTCTTTGCCCTAGGCATGGTGTGATGCTAGTTAGGCGATAGGTCCATGAAAAGCCCACCTGAGATGCCCAAATGGCACCGGAATGAAGGTAATGTGCCTTTCTATAGGTGTTATGGACACGAGCTAGGTATTTTAGTCATAACAAGAGCTGCGTTGGTCTGATTGGGCCATTTGAGAGCTCTTTGGAAAGCTAAATTCAAGGCCTACGACTTTACTGAGGACGTCTCCTGAGAAATCCTCCTCGAAGATATCCAATAAAATCATTTTTCCACAAACTTGGTTTCTCGACATTTTTCTAAGGGGTAGTCCACAAAAAATCTAAAAAACTCAGAAAATTTAAAACCCCAAATTCTTTGCCCTAGGCATGGTGTGATGCTAGTTAGGCGATAGGTCCATGAAAGGCCCACCTGAGATGCCCAAATGGCCCCGGAATGAAGGTAGTGTACCTTTCTATAGGTGTTACGGACACGAGCTTGGTATTTTGGTCATAACAAGAGCTGCATTGGTCTGATCGGGCCATTTGAGAGCTCGTTGGAAAGCTAACTTCAAGGACTATGGCTTTACTGAGGACGTCTTCAGAGAAATCCTCCTCGAAGATGTCCAAAAAAAATCATTTTTTCACCAACTTGGATTCTCGAATTATTTTAAAGGGGGTAGTCCACAAAACATATAAAAATCTCAGAAAATTTAAAACCCCGAATTCTTTGCCCTAGGCATGGTGTGATGCTAGTTAGGCGATAGGTCCATGAAAGGCCCACCTGAGATGCCCAAATGGCACCGGAATGAAGGTAATGTGCCTTTCTATAGGTGTTACGGACACGAGCTAGGTATTTTAGTCATAACAAGAGCTGCGTTGGTCTGATTGGGCCATTTGAGAGATCTTTGGAAAGCTAAATTCAAGGCCTACGGCTGTACTGAGGACGTCTCTTGAGAAATCCTCCTCGAAGATATCCAAAAAAATCATTTTTCCACCAACTTGGATTTTCGACTTTTTTCAAATGGGGTAGTCAGAAAAAATCTAAAAATCTCAAAAAATTTAAGACCCCAAATTCTTTGCCCTAGGCATGGTGTGATGCTAGTTAGGCGATAGGTCCATGAAAGGCCCACCTGAGATTCCCAAATGGCCCCGGAATGAAGGTAGTGTGCCTTTCTATAGGTGTTACGGACACGAGCTTGGTATTTTGGTCATAACAAGAGATGCGTTGGTCTGATCGGGCCATTTGAGAGCTCGTTGGAAAGCTAACTTCAAGGACTATGGCTTTACTGAGGACGTCTTCTGAGAAATCCTCCTTGAAGATGTCCAAAAAATCATTTTTCCACAAACTTGGATTCTCGAATTTTTTCAAAGGGGGTAGTCCACAAAAAATCTAAAAATCTCAGAAAATTTAAAACCCCAAATTCTTTTCCCTAGGCATGGTGTGATGCTAGTTAGGGGATAGGTCCATGAAAGGCCCACCTGAGATTCCCAAATGGCCCCGGAATGAAGGTAGTGTGCCTTTCTATAGGTGTTACGGACACGAGCATGGTATTTTGGTCATAACAAGAGTTGCGTTGGTCTCATCGGGCCATTTGAGAGCTCGTTGGAAAGCTAACTTCAAGGACTATGGCTTTACTGAGGACGTCTTCTGAGAAATAATCCTTGAAGATGTCCAAAAAAATAATTTTTCCACCTAATTGGATTCTCGACATTTTTCAAAGGGGTAGTCCACAAAAAAAATCTCAAAATCTCAGAAAATTTAAAACCCCAAATTGTTTGCCCTAGGCATGGTGTGATGCTAGTTAGGCGATAGGTCCATTAAAGGCCCACCTGAGATGCCCAAATGGCCCCGGAATGAAGGTAGTGTGCCTTTCTATAGGTGTTACGGACACGAGCTTGGTATTTTTGTCATAACAAGAGCTGTGTTGGTCTGATCGGGCCATTTGAGAGCTCGTTGGAAAGCTAACTTCAAGAACTAAGGCTTTACTGAGGACGTCTTCTGAGAAATCCTCCTCGAAAATGTCCAAAAAAATCATTTTCCACCAACATGGATTCTCGAATTTTTTCAAAGGGGATAGTCCACAAAAAATCTAAAAATCTCAGAAAATTTAAAACCCCAAATTCTTTGCCCTAGGCATGGTGTGATGCAAGTTAGGCGATAGGTCCATGAAAGGCCCACCTGAGATGCCCAAATGGCCCCGGAATGAAGGTAGTGTGCCTTTCTATAGGTGTTACGGACACGAGCTAGGTATTTTAGTCATAACAAGAGCTGCGTTGGTCTGATTGGGCCATTTGAGAGCTCTTTGGAAAGCTAAATTCAGGGCCTACGGCTTTACTGAGGACGTCTTCTGAGAAATCCTCCTCGAAGATATCCAAAAAAATCATTTTTCCACCAACTTGGATTCTCGACTTTTTTCAAATGGGGTAGTCCAAAAAAAATCTAAAAATCTCAGAAAATTTAAGACCCCAAATTCTTTGCCCTAGGCATGGTGTGATGCTAGTTTGGCGATAGGTCCATGAAAGGCCCACCTGAGATTCCCAAATGGCCCGGAATGAAGGTAGTGTGCCTTTCTATAGGTGTTACGGACACGAGCTAGGTAGTTTAGTCATAACAAGAGCTGCGTTGGTGTGATTGGGCCATTTGAGAGATCATTGGAAAGCTAAATTCAAGGACGTCTCCTGAGAAATCCTCCTCGAAAATATCCAAAAAAATCATTTTTCCACCAACTTGGATTCTCGACTTTTGTCAAATGGGCTAGTCCACACAAAATCTAAAAATCTCAGAAAATTTAAAACCCCAAATTCTTTGACCTAGGCAGTGTGATGCTAGTTAGGCGATAGGTCCATGAAAGGCCCACCTGAGATGCCCAAATGGCCCCTGAATTAAGGTAGCGTGCCTTTTTCTATAGGTGTTACGGACACGAGCTTGGTATTTTTGTCATAACAAGAGCTGCGTTGGTCTGATAGGGAAATTTCAGAGCTCGTTGGAAAGCTAACTTCAGGGACTACGGCTTTACTGAGGACGTCTTCTGAGAAATCCTCCTCGAAGATGTCCAATAAAATAATTTTTCCACCAACTTGGTTTCTCGACTTTTTTCAAAGGGGGCAGTCCACAAAAAATATCAAAATCTCAGAAAATTTAAAACCCCAAATTTTTTGCCCTTAGCATGGTGTGATGGTAGTTAGGCGATAGGTCCATGAATGGCCCCCCTGAGATGCCCAAATGGCCCCGGAATGAAGGTAGTGTGCCTTTATATAGGTGTTACGGACACGAGCTTGGTATTTTTGTCATAACAAGAGCTGCGTTGGTCTGATTGGGCCATTTGAGAGCTCGTTGGAAAGCTAACTTCAAGAACTAAGGCTTTACTGAGGACGTCTTCTGAGAAATCCTCCTCGAAGATGTCCAAAAAAATCATTTTCCACCAACTTGGATTCTCGAATATTTTCAAAGGGGGTAGTCCACAAAAAATATAAAAATCTCAGAAAATTTAAAACCCCAAATTCTTTGCCCTAGGCATGGTGTGATGCAAGTTAGGCGATAGGTCCATGAAAGGCCCACCTGAGATGCCCAAATGGCCCCGGAATGAAGGTAGTGTGCCTTTCTATAGGTGTTACGGACACGAGCTAGGTATTTTAGTAATAACAAGAGCTGCGTTGGTCTGATTGGGCCATTTGAAAGCTCTTTGGAAAGCTAAATTCAAGGCCTACGACTTTACTGAGGACGTCTTCTGAGAAATCCTCTTCGAAGATATCCAAAAAAATCATTTTTCCACCAACTTGGATTCTCGAATTTTTTCAAAGGGGGTAGTCCACAAAAAATCTCAAAATCTCAGAAAATTTAAAACCCCAAATTCTTTGCCCTAGGCATGGTGTGATGCTAGTTAGGCGATAGGTCCATTAAAGGCCCACCTGAGATGCCTAAATGGCCCCGAAATGAAGGTAGTGTGCCTTTCTATAGGTGTTACAGACAAGAGCTATGTATTTTTGTCATAACAAGAGCTGCGTTGGTGTGATCGGGCCATTTGAGAGCTAGTTGGAAAGCTAACTTCAAGGACTATGGCTTTACTGAGGACGTCTACTGAGAAATTCTCCTCGAAGATGTCCAAAAAAATCATTTTTCCACCAACTTGGATTCTCGAATTTTTTCAAAGGGGGTAGTCCACAAAAAATATAAAAATCTCAGAAAATTTAAAACCCCAAATTCTTTGCCCTAGGCATGGTGTGATGCAAGTTAGGCGATAGGTCCATGAAAGGCCCACCTGAGATGCCCAAATGGCCCCGGAATGAAGGTAGTGTGCCTTTCTATAGGTGTTACGGACACGAGCTAGGTATTTTAGTCATAACAAGAGCTGCGTTGGTCTGATTTGGCCATTTGAGAGCTCTTTGGAAAGCTAAATTCAAGGCCTACGGCTTTACTGAGGACGTCTCCTAAGAAATCCTCCTCAAAGATATCCAAAAAAATCATTTTTCCACCAACTTGGATTCTCGACTTTTTTCTAAGGGGTAGTCCACAAAAAATCTCAAAATCTCAGAAAATTCAAAACCCCAAATTCTTTGCCTTAGGCATGGTGTGATGCTAGTTAGGCGATAGGTCCATTAAAGGCCCACCTGAGATGCCTAAATGGCCCCGAAATGAAGGTAGTGTGCCTTTCTATAGGTGTTATGGACACGAGCTAGGTATTTTAGTCATAACAAGAGCTGCGTTGGTCTGATTGGGCCATTTGAGAGCTCTTTGGAAAGCTAAATTCAAGGCCTACGACTTTACTGAGGACGTCTCCTGAGAAATCCTCCTCGAAGATATCCAAAAAAATCATTTTTCCACCAACTTGGTTTCTCGACATTTTTCTAAGGGGTAGTCCACAAAAAATATAAAAATCTCAGAAAATTTAAAACCCCAAATTCTTTGCCCTAGGCATGGTGTGAAGCTAGTTAGGTGATAGGTCCATGAAAGGCCCACCTGAGATGCCCAAATGGCCCCGGAATGAAGGTTCTGTGCCTTTCTATAGGTGTTACGGACACGAGCTAGGTATTTTAGTCATAACAAGAGCTGCGTTGGTCTGATTTGGCCATTTGAGAGCTCTTTGGAAAGCTAAATTCAAGGCCTACGGCTTTACTTAGGACGTCTCCTGAGAAATCCTCCTCGAAGATATCCAAAAAAATCATTTTTCCACCAACTTTGATTCTCGACTTTTTTCAAAGGGGGTAGTCCACAAAAAATCTAAAAATCTCAAAAAAATTTAAAACCCTAAATTCTATGCCCTAGGCATGGTGTGAAGCTAGTTAGGTGATAGGTCCATGAAAAGCCCACCTGAGATGCCCAAATGGCACCGGAATGAAGGTAATGTGCCTTTCTATAGGTGTTATGGACACGAGCTAGGTATTTTAGTCATAACAAGAGCTGCGTTGGTCTGATTGGGCCATTTGAGAGCTCTTTGGAAAGCTAAATTCAAGGCCTACGACTTTACTGAGGACGTCTCCTGAGAAATCCTCCTCGAAGATATCCAAAAAAATCATTTTTCCACCAACTTGGTTTCTCGACATTTTTCTAAGGGGTAGTCCACAAAAAATCTAAAAAACTCAGAAAATTTATAACCCCAAATTCTTTGCCCTAGGCATGGTGTGAAGCTAGTTAGGTGATAGGTCCATGAAAGGCCCACCTGAGATGCCCAAATGGCCCCGGAATGAAGGTTCTGTGCCTTTCTATAGGTGTTACGGACACGAGCTAGGTATTTTAGTCATAACAAGAGCTGCATTGGTCTGATTTGGCCATTTGAGAGCTCTTTGGAAAGCTAAATTCAAGGCCTACGGCTTTACTTAGGACGTCTCCTGAGAAATCCTCCTCGAAGATATCCAAAAAAATCATTTTTCCACCAACTTTGATTCTCGACTTTTTTCAAAGGGGGTAGTCCACAAAAAATCTAAAAATCTCAAAAAAATTTAAAACCCTAAATTCTATGCCCTAGGCATGGTGTGAAGCTAGTTAGGTGATAGGTCCATGAAAAGCCCACCTGAGATGCCCAAATGGCACCGGAATGAAGGTAATGTGCCTTTCTATAGATGTTATGGACACGAGCTAGGTATTTTAGTCATAACAAGAGCTGCGTTGGTCTGATTGGGCCATTTGAGAGCTCTTTGGAAAGCTAAATTCAAGGCCTACGACTTTACTGAGGACGTCTCCTGAGAAATCCTCCTCGAAGATATCCAAAAAAATCATTTTTCCACCAACTTGGTTTCTCGACATTTTTCTAAGGGGTAGTCCACAAAAAATCTAAAAAACTCAGAAAATTTAAAACCCCAAATTCTTTGCCCTAGGCATGGTGTGATGCTAGTTAGGCGATAGGTCCATGAAAGGCCCACCTGAGATGCCCAAATGGCCCCTGAATTAAGGTAGCGTGCCTTTTTCTATAGGTGTTACAGACACGAGCTTGGTATTTTTGTCATAACAAGAGCTGCGTTGGTCTGATAGGGAAATTTCAGAGCTCGTTGGAAAGCTAACTTCAGGGACTACGGCTTTACTGAGGACGTCTTCTGAGAAATCCTCCTCGAAGATGTCCAATAAAATAATTTTTCCACCAACTTGGATTCTCGACTTTTTTCAAAGGGGGCAGTCCACAAAAAATATCAAAATCTCAGAAAATTTAAAACCCCAAATTTTTTGCCCTTAGCATGGTGTGATGGTAGTTAGGCGATAGGTCCATGAATTGCCCACCTGAGATGCCCAAATGGCCCTGGAATGAAGGTAGTGTGCCTTTATATAGGTGTTACGGACACGAGCTTGGTATTTTTGTCATAACAAGAGCTGCGTTGGTCTTATCGGGCCATTTGAGAGCTCGTTGGAAAGCTAACTTCAAGAACTAAGGCTTTACTGAGGACGTCTTCTGAGAAATCCTCCTCGAAGATGTCCAAAAAAATCATTTTCCACCAACTTGGATTCTCGAATTTTTTCAAAGGGGGTAGTCCACAAAAAATATAAAAATCTCAGAAAATTTAAAACCCCAAATTCTTTGCCCTAGGCATGGTGTGATGCAAGTTAGGCGATAGGTCCATGAAAGGCCCACCTGAGATGCCCAAATGGCCCCGGAATGAAGGTAGTGTGCCTTTCTATAGGGGTTACGGACACGAGCTAGGTATTTTAGTCATAACAAGAGCTGCGTTGGTCTGATTGGGCCATTTGAGAGCTCTTTGGAAAGCTAAATTCAAGGCCTACGGCTTTACTGAGGACGTCTTCTGAGAAATCCTCCTCAAAGATATCCAAAAAAATCATTTTTCCACCAACTTGGATTCTCGACTTTTTTCAAATGGGGTAGTCCACAAAAAATCTAAAAATCTCAGAAAATTTAAAACCCCAAATTCTTTGCCCTAGGCATGGTGTGATGCTAGTTAGGCGATAGGTCCATGAAAAGCCCACCTGAGATGCCCAAATGGCACCGGAATGAAGGTAATGTGCCTTTCTATAGGTGTTATGGACACGAGCTAGGTATTTTAGTCATAACAAGAGCTGCGTTGGTCTGATTGGGCCATTTGAGAGCTCTTTGGAAAGCTAAATTCAAGGCCTACGACTTTACTGAGGACGTCTCCTGAGAAATCCTCCTCGAAGATATCCAAAAAAATCATTTTTCCACCAACTTGGTTTCTCGACATTTTTCTAAGGGGTAGTCCACAAAAAAATCTAAAAAACTCAGAAAATTTAAAACCCCAAATTCTTTGCCCTAGGCATGGTGTGATGCTAGTTAGGCGATAGGTCCATGAAAGGCCCACCTGAGATGCCCAAATGGCCCCTGAATTAAGGTAGCGTGCCTTTTTCTATAGGTGTTACAGACACGAGCTTGGTATTTTTGTCATAACAAGAGCTGCGTTGGTCTGATAGGGAAATTTCAGAGCTCGTTGGAAAGCTAACTTCAGGGACTACGGCTTTACTGAGGACGTCTTCTGAGAAATCCTCCTCGAAGATGTCCAATAAAATAATTTTTCCACCAACTTGGATTCTCGACTTTTTTCAAAGGGGGCAGTCCACAAAAAATATCAAAATCTCAGAAAATTTAAAACCCCAAATTTTTTGCCCTTAGCATGTTGTGATGGTAGTTAGGCGATAGGTCCATGAATGGCCCACCTGAGATGCCCAAATGGCCCCGGAATGAAGGTAGTGTGCCTTTATATAGGTGTTACGGACACGAGCTTGGTATTTTTTGTCATAACAAGAGCTGCGTTGGTCTGATTGGGCCATTTGAGAGCTCTTTGGAAAGCTAAATTCAACGCCTACGACTTTACTGAGGACGTCTCCTGAGAAATCCTCCTCGAAGATATCCCAAAAAATCATTTTTCCACCAACTTGGATTCTCGACTTTTTTCAAATGGGGTAGTCCACAAAAAATCTAAAAAACTCAGAAAATTTAAAACCCCAAATTCTTTGCCCTAGGCATGGTGTGATGCTAGTTAGGCGATAGGTCCATGAAAGGCCCACCTGAGATGCCCAAATGGCCCCGGAATGAAGGTAGTGTACCTTTCTATAGGTGTTACGGACACGAGCTTGGTATTTTGGTCATAACAAGAGCTGCATTGGTCTGATCGGGCCATTTGAGAGCTCGTTGGAAAGCTAACTTCAGGGACTACGGCTTTACTGAGGACGTCTTCTGAGAAATCCTCCTTGAAGATGTCCAAAAAATCATTTTTCCACAAACTTGGATTCTCGAATTTTTTCAAAGGGGGTAGTCCACAAAAAATCTAAAAATCTCAGAAAATTTAAAACCCCAAATTCTTTTCCCTAGGCATGGTGTGATGCTAGTTAGGTGATAGGTCCATGAAAGGCCCACCTGAGATTCCCAAATGGCCCCGGAATGAAGGTAGTGTGCCTTTCTATAGGTGTTACGGACACGAGCATGGTATTTTGGTCATAACAAGAGTTGCGTTGGTCTCATCGGGCCATTTGAGAGCTCGTTGGAAAGCTAACTTCAAGGACTATGGCTTTACTGAGGACGTCTTCTGAGAAATAATCCTCGAAGATGTCCAAAAAAATAATTTTTCCACCTAATTGGATTCTCGACATTTTTCAAAGGGGTAGTCCACAAAAAAAATCTCAAAATCTCAGAAAATTTAAAACCCCAAATTGTTTGCCCTAGGCATGGTGTGATGCTAGTTAGGCGATAGGTCCATTAAAGGCCCACCTGAGATGCCCAAATGGCCCCGGAATGAAGGTAGTGTGCCTTTCTATAGGTGTTACGGACACGAGCTTGGTATTTTTGTCATAACAAGAGTTGTGTTGGTCTGATCGGGCCATTTGAGAGCTCGTTGGAAAGCTAACTTCAAGAACTAAGGCTTTACTGAGGACGTCTTCTGAGAAATCCTCCTCGAAAATGTCCAAAAAAATCATTTTCCACCAACATGGATTCTCGAATTTTTTCAAAGGGGGATAGTCCACAAAAAATCTAAAAATCTCAGAAAATTTAAAACCCCAAATTCTTTGCCCTAGGCATGGTGTGATGCAAGTTAGGCGATAGGTCCATGAAAGGCCCACCTGAGATGCCCAAATGGCCCCGGAATGAAGGTAGTGTGCCTTTCTATAGGTGTTACGGACACGAGCTAGGTATTTTAGTCATAACAAGAGCTGCGTTGGTCTGATTGGGCCATTTGAGAGCTCTTTGGAAAGCTAAATTCAGGGCCTACGGCTTTACTGAGGACGTCTTCTGAGAAATCCTCCTCGAAGATATCCAAAAAAATCATTTTTCCACCAACTTGGATTCTCGACTTTTTTCAAATGGGGTAGTCCAAAAAAAATCTAAAAATCTCAGAAAATTTAAGACCCCAAATTCTTTGCCCTAGGCATGGTGTGATGCTAGTTAGGCGATAGGTCCATGAAAGGCCCACCTGAGATGCCCAAATGGCCCCGGAATGAAGGTAGTGTGACTTTCTATAGGTGTTACGGACACGAGCTAGGTAGTTTAGTCATAACAAGAGCTGCGTTGGTGTGATTGGGCCATTTGAGAGATCATTGGAAAGATAAATTCAAGGACGTCTCCTGAGAAATCCTCCTCGAAAATATCCAAAAAAATCATTTTTCCACCAACTTGGATTCTCGACTTTTGTCAAATGGGCTAGTCCACACAAAATCTAAAAATCTCAGAAAATTTAAAACCCCAAATTCTTTGACCTAGGCAGTGTGATGCTAGTTAGGCGATAGGTCCATGAAAGGCCCACCTGAGATGCCCAAATGGCCCCTGAATTAAGGTAGCGTGCCTTTTTCTATAGGTGTTACGGACACGAGCTTGGTATTTTTGTCATAACAAGAGCTGCGTTGGTCTGATAGGGAAATTTCAGAGCTCGTTGGAAAGCTAACTTCAGGGACTACGGCTTTACTGAGGACGTCTTCTGAGAAATCCTCCTCGAAGATGTCCAATAAAATAATTTTTCCACCAACTTGGATTCTCGACTTTTTTCAAAGGGGGCAGTCCACAAAAAATATCAAAATCTCAGAAAATTTAAAACCCCAAATTTTTTGCCCTTAGCATGGTGTGATGGTAGTTAGGCGATAGGTCCATGAATGGCCCCCCTGAGATGCCCAAATGGCCCCGGAATGAAGGTAGTGTGCCTTTCTATAGGTGTTACGGACACGAGCTTGGTATTTTTGTCATAACAAGAGCTGCGTTAGTCTGATTGGGCCATTTGAGAGCTCGTTGGAAAGCTAACTTCAAGAACTAAGGCTTTACTGAGGACGTCTTCTGAGAAATCCTCCTCGAAGATGTCCAAAAAAATCATTTTCCACCAACTTGGATTCTCGAATATTTTCAAAGGGGGTAGTCCACAAAAAATATAAAAATCTCAGAAAATTTAAAACCCCAAATTCTTTGCCCTAGGCATGGTGTGATGCAAGTTAGGCGATAGGTCCATGAAAGGCCCACCTGAGATGCCCAAATGGCCCCGGAATGAAGGTAGTGTGCCTTTCTATAGGTGTTACGGACACGAGCTAGGTATTTTAGTAATAACAAGAGCTGCGTTGGTCTGATTGGGCCATTTGAGAGCTCTTTGGAAAGCTAAATTCAAGGCTTACGACTTTACTGAGGACGTCTTCTGAGAAATCCTCTTCGAAGATATCCAAAAAAATCATTTTTCCACCAACTTGGATTCTCGAATTTTTTCAAAGGGGGTAGTCCACAAAAAATCTCAAAATCTCAGAAAATTTAAAACCCCAAATTCTTTGCCCTAGGCATGGTGTGATGCTAGTTAGGCGATAGGTCCATTAAAGGCCCACCTGAGATGCCTAAATGGCCCCGAAATGAAGGTAGTGTGCCTTTCTATAGGTGTTACAGACAAGAGCTATGTATTTTTGTCATAACAAGAGCTGCGTTGGTGTGATCGGGCCATTTGAGAGCTAGTTGGAAAGCTAACTTCATGGACTATGGCTTTACTGAGGACGTCTACTGAGAAATTCTCCTCGAAGATGTCCAAAAAAATCATTTTTCCACCAACTTGGATTCTCGAATTTTTTCAAAGGGGGTAGTCCACAAAAAATATAAAAATCTCAGAAAATTTAAAACCCCAAATTCTTTGCCCTAGGCATGGTGTGATACAAGTTAGGCGATAGGTCCATGAAAGGCCCACCTGAGATGCCCAAATGGCCCCGGAATGTTGGTAGTGTGCCTTTCTATAGGTGTTACGGACACGAGCTAGGTATTTTAGTCATAACAAGAGCTGCGTTGGTCTGATTTGGCCATTTGAGAGCTCTTTGGAAAGCTAAATTCAAGGCCTACGGCTTTACTGAGGACGTCTCCTAAGAAATCCTCCTCACAGATATCCAAAAAAATCATTTTTCCACCAACTTGGATTCTCGACTTTTTTCTAAGGGGTAGTCCACAAAAAATCTCAAAATCTCAGAAAATTCAAAACCCCAAATTCTTTGCCTTAGGCATGGTGTGATGCTAGTTAGGCGATAGGTCCATTAAAGGCCCACCTGAGATGCCTAAATGGCCCCGAAATGAAGGTAGTGTGCCTTTCTATAGGTGTTACAGACATGAGCTATGTATTTTAGTCATAACAAGAGCTGCGTTGGTCTGATCGGGCCATTTGAGAGCTAGTTGGAAAGCTAACTTCAAGGACTATGGCTTTACTGAGGATGTCTACTGACAAATCCTCCTCGAAGATGTCCAAAAAAATCATTTTTCCACCAACTTGGATTCTCGAATTTTTTCAAAGGGGGTAGTACATAAAAAATCTAAAAATCTCAAAAAAATTTAAAACCCTAAATTCTTTGCCCTATGCATGGTGTGAAGCTAGTTAGGTGATAGGTCCATGAAAGGCCCACCTAAGATGCCCAAATGGCCCCGGAATGAAGGTAGTGTGCCTTTCTATAGGTGTTACGGACACGAGCTAGGTATTTTAGTCATAACAAGAGCTGCGTTGGTCAGATTTGGCCATTTGAGAGCTCTTTGGAAAGCTAAATTCAAGGCCTACGGCTTTACTGAGGACGTCTCCTGAGAAATCCTCCTCAAAGATATCCAAAAAAATCATTTTTCCACCAACTTGGATTCTCGACTTTTTTCTAAGGGGTAGTCCACAAAAAATCTCAAAATCTCAGAAAATTTAAAACCCCAAATTCTTTGCCCTAGGCATGGTGTGATGCTAGTTAGGCGATAGGTCCATTAAAGGCCCACTTGAGATGCCTAAATGGCCCCGGAATGAAGGTAGTGTGCCTTTCTATAGGTGTTATAGACACGAGCTATGTATTTTAGTCATAACAAGAGCTGCGTTAGTCTGATCGGGCCATTTGAGAGCTAGTTGGAAAGCTAAATTCAAGGACTATGGCTTTACTGAGGACGTCTTCTGAGAAATCCTCCTCGAAGATGTCCAAAAAAATCATTTTTCCGCCAACTTGGATTCTCGAATTTTTTCAAAGGGGGTAGTCCACAAAAAATCTAAAAATCTCAAAAAAATTTAAAACCCTAAATTCTTTGCCCTAGGCATGGTGTGAAGCTAGTTAGGTGATAGGTCCATGAAAGGCCCACCTGAGATGCCCAAATGGCCCCGGAATGAAGGTTCTGTGCCTTTCTATAGGTGTTACGGACACGAGCTAGGTATTTTAGTCATAACAAGAGCTGCGTTGGTCTGATTTGGCCATTTGAGAGCTCTTTGGAAAGCTAAATTCAAGGCCTACGGCTTTACTTAGGACGTCTCCTGAGAAATCCTCCTCGAAGATATCCAAAAAAATCATTTTTCCACCAACTTTGATTCTCGACTTTTTTCAAAGGGGGTAGTCCACAAAAAATCTAAAAATCTCAAAAAAATTTAAAACCCTAAATTCTATGCTCTAGGCATGGTGTGAAGCTAGTTAGGTGATAGGTCCATGAAAAGCCCACCTGAGATGCCCAAATGGCACCGGAATGAAGGTAATGTGCCTTTCTATAGGTGTTATGGACACGAGCTAGGTATTTTAGTCATAACAAGAGCTGCGTTGGTCTGATTGGGCCATTTGAGAGCTCTTTGGAAAGCTAAATTCAAGGCCTACGACTTTACTGAGGACGTCTCCTGAGAAATCCTCCTCGAAGATATCCAAAAAAATCATTTTTCCACCAACTTGGTTTCTCGACATTTTTCTAAGGGGTAGTCCACAAAAAATCTAAAAAACTCAGAAAATTTAAAACCCCAAATTCTTTGCCCTAGGCATGGTGTGATGCTAGTTAGGCGATAGGTCCATGAAAGGCCCACCTGAGATGCCCAAATGGCCCCTGAATTAAGGTAGCGTTCCTTTTTCTATAGGTGTTACAGACACGAGCTTGGTATTTTTGTCATAACAAGAGCTGCGTTGGTCTGATAGGGAAATTTCAGAGCTCGTTGGAAAGCTAACTTCAGGGACTACGGCTTTACTGAGGACGTCTTCTGAGAAATCCTCCTCGAAGATGTCCAATAAAATAATTTTTCCACCAACTTGGATTCTCGACTTTTTTCAAAGGGGGCAGTCCACAAAAAATATCAAAATCTCAGAAAATTTAAAACCCCAAATTTTTTGCCCTTAGCATGGTGTGATGGTAGTTAGGCGATAGGTCCATGAATTGCCCACCTGAGATGCCCAAATGGCCCCGGAATGAAGGTAGTGTGCCTTTATATAGGTGTTACGGACACGAGCTTGGTATTTTTGTCATAACAAGAGCTGCGTTGGTCTGATCGGGCCATTTGAGAGCTCGTTGGAAAGCTAACTTCAAGAACTAAGGCTTTACTGAGGACGTCTTCTGAGAAATCCTCCTCGAAGATGTCCAAAAAAATCATTTTCCACCAACTTGGATTCTCGAATTTTTTCAAAGGGGGTAGTCCACAAAAAATATAAAAATCTCAGAAAATTTAAAACCCCAAATTCTTTGCCCTAGGCATGGTGTGATGCAAGTTAGGCGATAGGTCCATGAAAGGCCCACCTGAGATGCCCAAATGGCCCCGGAATGAAGGTAGTGTGCCTTTCTATAGGGGTTACGGAAACGAGCTAGGTATTTTAGTCATAACAAGAGCTGCGTTGGTCTGATTGGGCCATTTGAGAGCTCTTTGGAAAGCTAAATTCAAGGCCTACGGCTTTACTGAGGACGTCTTCTGAGAAATCCTCCTCAAAGATATCCAAAAAAATCATTTTTCCACCAACTTGGATTCTCGACTTTTTTCAAATGGGGTAGTGCACAAAAAATCTAAAAATCTCAGAAAATTTAAAACCCCAAATTCTTTGCCCTAGGCATGGTGTGATGCTAGTTAGGCGATAGGTCCATGAAAAGCCCACCTGAGATGCCCAAATGGCACCGGAATGAAGGTAATGTGCCTTTCTATAGGTGTTATGGACACGAGCTAGGTATTTTAGTCATAACAAGAGCTGCGTTGGTCTGATTGGGCCATTTGAGAGCTCTTTGGAAAGCTAAATTCAAGGCCTACGACTTTACTGAGGACGTCTTCTGAGAAATCCTCCTCGAAGATATCCAAAAAAATCATTTTTCCACCAACTTGGTTTCTCGACATTTTTCTAAGGGGTAGTCCACAAAAAAATCTAAAAAACTCAGAAAATTTAAAACCCCAAATTCTTTGCCCTAGGCATGGTGTGATGCTAGTTAGGCGATAGGTCCATGAAAGGCCCACCTGAGATGCCCAAATGGCCCCTGAATTAAGGTAGCGTGCCTTTTTCTATAGGTGTTACAGACACGAGCTTGGTATTTTTGTCATAACAAGAGCTGCGTTGGTCTGATAGGGAAATTTCAGAGCTCGTTGGAAAGCTAACTTCAGGGACTACGGCTTTACTGAGGACGTCTTCTGAGAAATCCTCCTCGAAGAGGTCCAATAAAATAATTTTTCCACCAACTTGGATTCTCGACTTTTTTCAAAGGGGGCAGTCCACAAAAAATATCAAAATCTCAGAAAATTTAAAACCCCAAATTTTTTGCCCTTAGCATGTTGTGATGGTAGTTAGGCGATAGGTCCATGAATGGCCCACCTGAGATGCCCAAATGGCCCCGGAATGAAGGTAGTGTGCCTTTATATAGGTGTTACGGACACGAGCTTGGTATTTTTGTCATAACAAGAGCTGCGTTGGTCTGATCGGGCCATTTGTGAGCTCGTTGGAAAGCTAACTTCAAGAACTAAGGCTTTACTAAGGACGTCTTCTAAGAAATCCTCCTCGAAGATGTCCAAAAAAATCATTTTCCACCAACTTGGATTCTCGAATTTTTTCAAAGGGGGTAGTCCACAAAAAATATAAAAATCTCAGAAAATTTAAAACCCCAAATTCTTTGCCCTAGGCATGGTGTGATGCAAGTTAGGCGATAGGTCCATGAAAGGCCCACCTGAGATGCCCAAATGGCCCCGGAATGAAGGTAGTGTTCCTTTCTATAGGTGTTACGGACACGAGCTAGGTATTTTAGTCATAACAAGAGCTGCGTTGGTCTGATTGGGCCATTTGAGAGCTCTTTGGAAAGCTAAATTCAAGGCCTACGGCTTTACTGAGGACGTCTTCTGAGAAATCCTCCTCAAAGATATCCAAAAAAATCATTTTTCCACCAACTTGGATTCTCGACTTTTTTCAAATGGGATAGTCCACAAAAAATCTAAAAATCTCAGAAAATTTAAAACCCCAAATTCTTTGCCCTAGGCATGGTGTGATGCTAGTTAGGCGATAGGTCCATGAAAAGCCCACCTGAGATGCCCAAATGGCACCGGAATGAAGGTAATGTGCCTTTCTATAGGTGTTATGGACACGAGCTAGGTATTTTAGTCATAACAAGAGCTGCGTTGGTCTGATTGGGCCATTTGAGAGCTCTTTGGAAAGCTAAATTCAAGGCCTACGACTTTACTGAGGACGTCTCCTGAGAAATCCTCCTCGAAGATATCCAAAAAAATCATTTTTCCACCAACTTGGATTCTCGACTTTTTTCAAATGGGGTAGTCCACAAAAAATCTAAAAAACTCAGAAAATTTAAAACCCCAAATTCTTTGCCCTAGGCATGGTGTGATGCTAGTTAGGCGATAGGTCCATGAAAGGCCCACCTGAGATGCCCAAATGGCCCCGGAATGAAGGTAGTGTACCTTTCTATAGGTGTTACGGACACGAGCTTGGTATTTTGGTCATAACAAGAGCTGCATTGGTCTGATCGGGCCATTTGAGAGCTCGTTGGAAAGCTAACTTCAGGGACTACGGCTTTACTGAGGACGTCTTCTGAGAAATCCTCCTCGAAGATGTCCAATAAAATAATTTTTCCACCAACTTGGATTCTCGACTTTTTTCAAAGGGGGCAGTCCACAAAAAATATCAAAATCTCAGAAAATTTAAAACCCCAAATTTTTTGCCCTTAGCATGTTGTGATGGTAGTTAGGCGATAGGTCCATGAATGGCCCACCTGAGATGCCCAAATGGCCCCGGAATGAAGGTAGTGTGCCTTTATATAGGTGTTACGGACACGAGCTTGGTATTTTTGTCATAACAAGAGCTGCGTTGGTCTGATCGGGCCATTTGTGAGCTCGTTGGAAAGCTAACTTCAAGAACTAAGGCTTTACTAAGGACGTCTTCTAAGAAATCCTCCTCGAAGATGTCCAAAAAAATCATTTTCCACCAACTTGGATTCTCGAATTTTTTCAAAGGGGGTAGTCCACAAAAAATATAAAAATCTCAGAAAATTTAAAACCCCAAATTCTTTGCCCTAGGCATGGTGTGATGCAAGTTAGGCGATAGGTCCATGAAAGGCCCACCTGAGATGCCCAAATGGCCCCGGAATGAAGGTAGTGTGCCTTTCTATAGGTGTTACGGACACGAGCTAGGTATTTTAGTCATAACAAGAGCTGCGTTGGTCTGATTGGGCCATTTGAGAGCTCTTTGGAAAGCTAAATTCAAGGCCTACGGCTTTACTGAGGACGTCTTCTGAGAAATCCTCCTCAAAGATATCCAAAAAAATCATTTTTCCACCAACTTGGATTCTCGACTTTTTTCAAATGGGGTAGTCCACAAAAAATCTAAAAATCTCAGAAAATTTAAAACCCCAAATTCTTTGCCCTAGGCATGGTGTGATGCTAGTTAGGCGATAGGTCCATGAAAAGCCCACCTGAGATGCCCAAATGGCACCGGAATGAAGGTAATGTGCCTTTCTATAGGTGTTATGGACACGAGCTAGGTATTTTAGTCATAACAAGAGCTGCATTGGTCTGATTGGGCCATTTGAGAGCTCTTTGGAAAGCTAAATTCAAGGCCTACGACTTTACTGAGGACGTCTCCTGAGAAATCCTCCTCGAAGATATCCAAAAAAATCATTTTTCCACCAACTTGGATTCTCGACTTTTTTCAAATGGGGTAGTCCACAAAAAATCTAAAAAACTCAGAAAATTTAAAACCCCAAATTCTTTGCCCTAGGCATGGTGTGATGCTAGTTAGGCGATAGGTCCATGAAAGGCCCACCTGAGATGCCCAAATGGCCCCGGAATGAAGGTAGTGTACCTTTCTATAGGTGTTACGGACACGAGCTTGGTATTTTGGTCATAACAAGAGCTGCATTGGTCTGATCGGGCCATTTGAGAGCTCGTTGGAAAGCTAACTTCAAGGACTATGGCTTTACTGAGGACGTCTTCAGAGAAATCCTCCTCGAAGATGTCCAAAAAAAATCATTTTTTCACCAACTTGGATTCTCGAATTATTTTAAAGGGGGTAGTCCACAAAACATATAAAAATCTAAGAAAATTTAAAACCACGAATTCTTTGCCCTAGGCATGGTGTGATGCTAGTTAGGCGATAGGTCCATGAAAGGCCCACCTGAGATGCCCAAATGGCACCGGAATGAAGGTAATGTGCCTTTCTATAGGTGTTACGGACACGAGCTAGGTATTTTAGTCATAACAAGAGCTGCGTTGGTCTGATTGGGCCATTTGAGAGATCTTTGGAAAGCTAAATTCAAGGCCTACGGCTGTACTGAGGACGTCTCTTGAGAAATCCTCCTCGAAGATATCCAAAAAAATCATTTTTCCACCAACTTGGATTTTCGACTTTTTTCAAATGGGGTAGTCAGAAAAAATCTAAAAATCTCAAAAAATTTAAGACCCCAAATTCTTTGCCCTAGGCATGGTGTGATGCTAGTTAGGCGATAGGTCTATGAAAGGCCCACCTGAGATTCCCAAATGGCCCCGGAATGAAGGTAGTGTGCCTTTCTATAGGTGTTACGGACACGAGCTTGGTATTTTGGTCATAACAAGAGATGCGTTGGTCTGATCGGGCCATTTGAGAGCTCGTTGGAAAGCTAACTTCAACGACTATGGCTTTACTGAGGACGTCTTCTGAGAAATCCTCCTTGAAGATGTCCAAAAAATCATTTTTCCACAAACTTGGATTCTCGAATTTTTTCAAAGGGGGTAGTCCACAAAAAATCTAAAAATCTCAGAAAATTTAAAACCCCAAATTCTTTTCCCTAGGCATGGTGTGATGCTAGTTAGGTGATAGGTCCATGAAAGGCCCACCTGAGATTCCCAAATGGCCCCGGAATGAAGGTAGTGTGCCTTTCTATAGGTGTTACGGACACGAGCATGGTATTTTGGTCATAACAAGAGTTGCGTTGGTCTCATCGGGCCATTTGAGAGCTCGTTGGAAAGCTAACTTCAAGGACTATGGCTTTACTGAGGACGTCTTCTGAGAAATAATCCTCGAAGATGTCCAAAAAAATAATTTTTCCACCTAATTGGATTCTCGACATTTTTCAAAGGGGTAGTCCACAAAAAAAATCTCAAAATCTCAGAAAATTTAAAACCCCAAATTGTTTGCCCTAGGCATGGTGTGATGCTAGTTAGGCGATAGGTCCATTAAAGGCCCACCTGAGATGCCCAAATGGCCCCGGAATGAAGGAAGTGTGCCTTTCTATAGGTGTTACGGACACGAGCTTGGTATTTTTGTCATAACAAGAGCTGTGTTGGTCTGATCGGGCCATTTGAGAGCTCGTTGGAAAGCTAACTTCAAGAACTAAGGCTTTACTGAGGACGTCTTCTGAGAAATCCTCCTCGAAAATGTCCAAAAAAATCATTTTCCACCAACATGGATTCTCGAATTTTTTCAAAGGGGGTAGTCCACAAAAAATCTAAAAATCTCAGAAAATTTAAAACCCCAAATTCTTTGCCCTAGGCATGGTGTGATGCAAGTTAGGCGATAGGTCCATGAAAGGCCCACCTGAGATGCCCAAATGGCCCCGGAATGAAGGTAGTGTGCCTTTCTATAGGTGTTACGGACACGAGCTACGTATTTTAGTCATAACAAGAGCTGCGTTGGTCTGATTGGGCCATTTGAGAGCTCTTTGGAAAGCTAAATTCAGGGCCTACGGCTTTACTGAGGACGTCTTCTGAGAAATCCTCCTCGAAGATATCCAAAAAAATCATTTTTCCACCAACATGGATTCTCGACTTTTTTCAAATGGGGTAGTCCAAAAAAAATCTAAAAATCTCAGAAAATTTAAGACCCCAAATTCTTTGCCCTAGGCATGGTGTGATGCTAGTTTGGCGATAGGTCCATGAAAGGCCCACCTGAGATTCCCAAATGGCCCGGAATGAAGGTAGTGTGCCTTTCTATAGGTGTTACGGACACGAGCTAGGTAGTTTAGTCATAACAAGAGCTGCGTTGGTGTGATTGGGCCATTTGAGAGATCATTGGAAAGCTAAATTCAAGGACGTCTCCTGAGAAATCCTCCTCGAAAATATCCAAAAAAATCATTTTTCCACCAACTTGGATTCTCGACTTTTGTCAAATGGGCTAGTCCACACAAAATCTAAAAATCTCAGAAAATTTAAAACCCCAAATTCTTTGACCTAGGCAGTGTGATGCTAGTTAGGCGATAGGTCCATGAAAGGCCCACCTGAGATGCCCAAATGGCCCCTGAATTAAGGTAGCGTGCCTTTTTCTATAGGTGTTACGGACACGAGCTTGGTATTTTTGTCATAACAAGAGCTGCGTTGGTCTGATAGGGAAATTTCAGAGCTCTTTGGAAAGCTAACTTCAGGGACTACCGCTTTACTGAGGACGTCTTCTGAGAAATCCTCCTCGAAGATGTCCAATAAAATAATTTTTCCACCAACTTGGATTCTCGACTTCTTTCAAAGGAGGCAGTCCACAAAAAATATCAAAATCTCAGAAAATTTAAAACCCCAAATTTTTTGCCCTTAGCATGGTGTGATGGTAGTTAGGCGATAGGTCCATGAATGGCCCCCCTGAGATGCCCAAATGGCCCCGGAATGAAGGTAGTGTGCCTTTATATAGGTGTTACGGACACGAGCTTGGTATTTTTGTCATAACAAGAGCTGCGTTGGTCTGATTGGGCCATTTGAGAGCTCGTTGGAAAGCTAACTTCAAGAACTAAGGCTTTACTGAGGACGTCTTCTGAGAAATCCTCCTCGAAGATGTCCAAAAAAATCATTTTCCACCAACTTGGATTCTCGAATATTTTCAAAGGGGGTAGTCCACAAAAAATATAAAAATCTCAGAAAATTTAAAACCCCAAATTCTTTGCCCTAGGCATGGTGTGATGCAAGTTAGGCGATAGGTCCATGAAAGGCCCACCTGAGATGCCCAAATGGCCCCGGAATGAAGGTAGTGTGCCTTTCTATAGGTGTTACGGACACGAGCTAGGTATTTTAGTAATAACAAGAGCTGCGTTGGTCTGATTGGGCCATTTGAGAGCTCTTTGGAAAGCTAAATTCAAGGCCTACGACTTTACTGAGGACGTCTTCTGAGAAATCCTCTTCGAAGATATCCAAAAAAATCATTTTTCCACCAACTTGGATTCTCGAATTTTTTCAAAGGGGGTAGTCCACAAAAAATCTCAAAATCTCAGAAAATTTAAAACCCCAAATTCTTTGCCCTAGGCATGGTGTGATGCTAGTTAGGCGATAGGTCCATTAAAGGCCCACCTGAGATGCCTAAATGGCCCCGAAATGAAGGTAGTGTGCCTTTCTATAGGTGTTACAGACACGAGCTATGTATTTTTGTCATAACAAGAGCTGCGTTGGTGTGATCGGGCCATTTGAGAGCTAGTTGGAAAGCTAACTTCAAGGACTATGGCTTTACTGAGGACGTCTACTGAGAAATCCTCCTCGAAGATGTCCAAAAAAATCATTTTTCCACCAACTTGGATTCTCGACTTTTTTCTAAGGGGTAGTCCACAAAAAATCTCAAAATCTCAGAAAATTTAAAACCCCAAATTCTTTGCCCTAGGCATGGTGTGATGCTAGTTAGGCGATAGGTCCATTAAAGGCCCACTTGAGATGCCTAAATGGCCCCGGAATGAAGGTAGTGTGCCTTTCTATAGGTGTTATAGACACGAGCTATGTATTTTAGTCATAACAAGAGCTGCGTTAGTCTGATCGGGCCATTTGAGAGCTAGTTGGAAAGCTAAATTCAAGGACTATGGCTTTACTGAGGACGTCTTCTGAGAAATCCTCCTCGAAGATGTCCAAAAAAATCATTTTTCCGCCAACTTGGATTCTCGAATTTTTTCAAAGGGGGTAGTCCACAAAAAATCTAAAAATCTCAAAAAAATTTAAAACCCTAAATTCTTTGCCCTAGGCATGGTGTGAAGCTAGTTAGGTGATAGGTCCATGAAAGGCCCACCTGAGATGCCCAAATGGCCCCGGAATGAAGGTTCTGTGCCTTTCTATAGGTGTTACGGACACGAGCTAGGTATTTTAGTCATAACAAGAGTTGCGTTGGTCTGATTTGGCCATTTGAGAGCTCTTTGGAAAGATAAATTCAAGGCCTACGGCTTTACTTAGGACGTCTCCTGAGAAATCCTCCTCGAAGAAATCCAAAAAAATCATTTTTCCACCAACTTTGATTCTTGACTTTTTTCAAATGGGGTAGTCCCCAAAAAATCTAAAAATCTCAGAAAATTTAAAACCCCAAATTCTTTGCCCTAGGCATGGTGTGATGCTAGTTAGGCGATAGGGCCATGAAAGGCCCACCTGAGATTCCCAAATGGCCCCGGAATGAAGGTAGTGTACCTTTCGATAGGTGTTACGGACATGCGCTTGGTATTTTGGTCATAACAAGAGCTGCGTTGGTCTGATCGGGCCATTTGAGAGCTCGTTGGAAGTATAACTTCAAGGACTATGGCTTTAATGAGGACGTCTTCTGAGAAATCCTCCTTGAAGATGTCCAAAAAAATCATTTTTCCACCAAATTGGATTCTCGACATTTTTCAAAGGGGTAGTCCACAAAAAAAATCTCAAAATCCTAGAAAATTAAAAACCCCAAATTCTTTGCCCTAGGCATGGTGTGATGCTAGTTAGGCGATAGGTCCATGAAAGGCCCACCTGAGATTCCATAATGGCTCCGGAATGAAGGTAGTGTGCCTTTCTATAGGTGTTACGGACACGAACTTGGTATTTTGGTCATAATAAGAGCTGCGTTGGTCTGATCGGGCCATTTGAGAGCTCGTTGGAAAGCTAACTTCAAGGACTATGGCTTTACTACGGACGTCTTCTGAGAAATCCTCCTTGAAGATCTCCAAAAAAATCATTTTTCCACAAACTTGGATTCTCGAATTTTTTCAAAGGGGGTAGTCCACAAAAAATCTAAAAATCTCAGAAAATTTAAAACCCCAAATTCTTTGCCCTAGGCATGGTGTGATGCTAGTTAGGTGATAGGTCCATGAAAGGCCCACCTGAGATTCCCAAATGGCCCCGGAATGAAGGTAGTGTGCCTTTCTATAGGTGTTACAGACTCGAGCTTGGTATTTTGGTCATAACAAGAGCTGCGTTTGTCTGATCGGGCCATTTGAGAGCTCGTTGGAAAGCTAACTTTAAGGACTATGGCTTTACTGAGGACGTCTTCTGAGAAATAATCCTCGAAGATGTCCAAAAAAATCATTTTTCCTCCAAATTGGATTCTCGACATTTTTAAAAGTGGTAGTCCACAAAAAATCTCAAAATCTCAGAAAATTTAAAACCCCAAATTCTTTTCCATAGGCATGGTGTGATGCTAGTTAGGCGATAGGTCCATGAAAGGCCCACCTGAGATGCCCAAATGGCCCCGGAGTGAAGGTAGTGTGTCTTTCTATAGGTGTTACGGACACAAGCATGGTATTTTGGTCATAACAAGAGTTGCGTTGGTCTCATCGGGCCATTTGAGAGCTCGTTGGGAAGCTAACTTCAAGGACTATGGCTTTACTGAGGACGTCTTCTGAGAAATAATCCTCGAAGATGTCCAAAAAAATAATTTTTCCACCTAATTGGATTCTCGACATTTTTCAAAGGGGTAGTCCACAAAAAAAATCTCAAAATCTCAGAAAATTTAAAACCCCAAATTCTTTGCCCTAGGCATGGTGTGATGCTAGTTAGGCGATAGGTCCATTAAAGGCCCACCTGAGATGCCCAAATAGCCCCGGAATGAAGGTAGTGTGCCTTTCTATAGGTGTTATAGACAAGAGCTAGGTATTTTACTCATAACAAGAGCTTCGTTGGTCTGATTGGGCCATTTGAGAGATCTTTGGAAAGCTAAATTCAAGGCCTACGACTGTACTGAGGACGTCTCTTGAGAAATCCTCCTCGAAGATATCCAAAAAAATCATTTTTCCACCAACTTGGATTTTCGACTTTTTTCAAATGGGGTAGTCAGAAAAAATCTAAAAATCTCAAAAAATTTAAGACCCCAAATTCTTTGCCCTAGGCATGGTGTGATGCTAGTTAGGCGATAGGTCCATGAAAGGCCCACCTGAGATTCCCAAATGGCCCCGGAATGAAGGTAGTGTGCCTTTCTATAGGTGTTACGGACACGAGCTTGGTATTTTGGTCATAACAAGAGATGCGTTGGTCTGATCGGGCCATTTGAGAGCTCGTTGGAAAGCTAACTTCAAGGACTATGGCTTTACTGAGGACGTCTTCTGAGAAATCCTCCTTGAAGATGTCCAAAAAATCATTTTTCCACAAACTTGGATTCTCGAATTTTTTCAAAGGGGGTAGTCCATAAAAAATCTAAAAATCTCAGAAAATTTAAAACCCCAAATTCTTTTCCCTAGGCATGGTGTGATGCTAGTTAGGTGATAGGTCCATGAAAGGCCCACCTGAGATTCCCAAATGGCCCCGGAATGAAGGTAGTGTGCCTTTCTATAGGTGTTACGGACACGAGCATGGTATTTTGGTCATAACAAGAGTTGCGTTGGTCTCATCGGGCCATTTGAGAGCTCGTTGGAAAGCTAACTTCAAGGACTATGGCTTTACTGAGGACGTCTTCTGAGAAATAATCCTCGAAGATGTCCAAAAAAATAATTTTTCCACCTAATTGGATTCTCGACATTTTTCAAAGGGGTAGTCCACAAAAAAAATCTCAAAATCTCAGAAAATTTAAAACCCCAAATTGTTTGCCCTAGGCATGGTGTGATGCTAGTTAGGCGATAGGTCCATTAAAGGCCCACCTGAGATGCCCAAATGGCCCCGGAATGAAGGTAGTGTGCCTTTCTGTAGGTGTTACAGACACGAGCTAGGTATTTTAGTCATAACAAGAGCTGCGTTGGTCTGATTTGGCCATTTGAGAGCTCTTTGGAAAGCTAAATTCAAGGCCTACTACTTTACTGAGGACGTCGTATGAGAAATCCTCCTCGAAGATATCCAAAAAAATCATTTTTCCACCAACTTTGATTCTCGACTTTTTTCAAATGGGGTAGTCCACAAAAAATCTAAAAATCTCAGAAAATTTAAAACCCCAAATTCTTTGCCCTAGGCATGGTGTGATGCTAGTTAGGCGATAGGTCCATTAAAGGCCCACCTGAGATGCCCAAATGGCCCCGGAATGAAGGTAGTGTGCCTTTCTATAGGTGTTACGGACTCGAGCTTGGTATTTTGGTCATAACAAGAGCTGCGTTTGTCTGATCGGGCCATTTGAGAGCTCGTTGGAAAGCTAACTTTAAGGACTATGGCTTTACTGAGGACGTCTTCTGAGAAATAATCCTCGAAGATGTCCAAAAAAATCATTTTTCCACCAAATTGGATTCTCGACATTTTTAAAAGGGGTAGTCCACAAAAAATCTCAAAATCTAAGTAAATTTAAAACGCCAAATTCTTTGCCATAAGCATGGTGTGATGCTAGTTAGGCGATAGGTCCATGAAAGGCCCACCTGAGATGCCCAAATGGCCCCGGAATGAAGGTAGTGTGCCTTTCTATAGGTGTTACGGACACGAGCATGGTATTTTGGTCATAACAAGAGTTGCGTTGGTCTCATCGGGCCATTTGAGAGCTCGTTGGAAAGCTAACTTCAAGGACTATGGCTTTACTGAGGACGTCTTCTGAGAAATAATCCTCGAAGATGTCCAAAAAAATAATTTTTCCACCTAATTGGATTCTCGACATTTTTCAAAGGGGTAGTCCACAAAAAAAATCTCAAAATCTCAGAAAATTTAAAACCCCAAATTGTTTGCCCTAGGCATGGTGTGATTCTAGTTAGGCGATAGGTCCATTAAAGGCCCACCCGAGATGCCCAAATGGCCCCGGAATGAAGGTAGTGTGCCTTTCTATAGGTGTTATAGATACGAGCTAGGTATTTTACTCATAACAAGAGCTTCGTTGGTCTGATTGGGCCATTTGAGAGATATTTGGAAAGCTAAATTCAAGGCCTACGACTTTACTGAGGACGTCTCCTGAGTAATCCTCCTCGAAGATATCCAAAAAAATCATTTTTCCACCAACTTGGATTCTCGACTTTTTTCAAATGGGGTAGTCCACAAAAAATCTAAAAATCTCAGAAAATTTAAGACCCCAAATTCTTCGTCCTAGGCATGGTGTGATGCTAGTTAGGCGATAGGTCCATGAAAGGCCCACCTGAGATTCCCAAATGGCCCCGGAATGAAGGTAGTGTGCCTTTCTATAGGTGTTACGGACACGAGCTTGGTATATTGGTCATAACAAGAGATGCGTTGGTCTGATCGGGCCATTTGAGAGCTCGTTGGAAAGCTAACTTCAAGGACTATGGCTTTACTGAGGACGTCTTCTGAGAAATCCTCCTCTACGATATTCAACAAAATCATTTTTCCACCAACTTGGATTCTCGACTTTTTTCTAAGGGGTAGTCCACAAAAAATCTCCAAATCTCAGAAAATTTAAAACCCGAAATTGTTTGCCATAGGCATGGTGTGATGCTAGTTAGGCGATAGGTCAATGAAAGGCCCACCTGAGATGCCCAAATGGCCCCGGAATGAAGGTAGTGTGCCTTTCTGTAGGTGTTACGGACACGAGCATGGTATTTTGGTCATAACAAGAGATGCGTTGGTCTGATCGAGCCATTTGAGAGCTTGTTGGAAAGCTAACTTCAAGGACTATGGCTTTATTGAGGACGTCTTCTGAGAAATAATCCTCCAAAATGTCCAAAAAAATAATTTTTCCACCTAATTGGATTCTCGACATTTTTCTAAGGGGTAGTCCACAAAAAATCTAAAAATCTCAGAAAATTTAAGACCCCAAATTCTTTGCCCTAGGCATGGTGTGATGCTAGTTAGGCGATAGGTCCATGAAAAGCCCACCTGAGATTCCCAAATGGCCCCGGAATGAAGGTAGTGTGCCTTTCTATAGGTGTTACGGACACGAGCTTGGTATATTGGTCATAACAAGAGATGCGTTGGTCTGATCGGGCCATTTGAGAGCTCGTTGGAAAGCTAACTTCAAGGACTATGGCTTTACTGAGGACGTCGTATGAGAAATCGTCCATGAAGATGTCCAAAAAAATCATTTTTCCACCAACTTGGATTCTCGAATTTTTTCAAAGGGGGTAGTCCACAAAAAATCTAAAAATCTCAGAAAATTTAAAACCCGAAATTCTTTGCCCTAGGCATGGTGTGATGCTAGTTAGGCGATAGGTCCATCAAAGGCCCACCTGAGATGCCCAAATGGCCCCGGAATGAAGGTAATGTGCCTTTCTATAGGTGTTACGTACACGAGCTAGGTATTTTAGTCATAACAAGAGTTGCGTTGGTCTGATTGGGCCATTTGAGAGCTCTTTGGAAAGCTAACTTCAAGGCCTACGACTTTACTGAGGACGTCTTCTGAGAAATCCTCCTCTACGATATTCAAAAAAATCATTTTTCCACCAACTTGGATTCTCGACTTTTTTCTAAGGGGTAGTCCACAAAAAATCTCAAAATCTCAGAAAATTTAAAACCCCAAATTCTTTGCCATAGGCATGTTGTGATGCTAGTTAGGCGATAGGTCAATGAAAGGCCCACCCGAGATGCCCAAATGGCCCCGGAATGAAGGTAGTGTGCCTTTCTATAGGTGTTACGGACACGAGCATGGTATTTTGGTCATAACAAGAGCTGCGTTGGTCTGATTGGGCCATTTGAGAGCTCGTTGGAAAGCTAACTTCAAGGACTATGGCTTCACTGAGAAAGTCTTCAGAGAAATAATCCTCGAAGATGTCCAAAAAAATAATTTTTCCACCTAATTGGATTCTCGACTTTTTTCTAAGGGGTAGTCACAAAAAATCTCAAAATCTCAGAAATTTAAAACCCCAAATTCTTTGCCATAGGCATGGTGTGATGCTAGTTAGGCGATAGGTCAATGAAAGGCCCACCTGAGATGCCCAAATGGCCCCGGAATTAAGGTAGTGTGCCTTTCTCTAGGTGTTACGGACACGAGCTAGGTATTTTAGTCATAACAAGCGCTGCGTTGGTCTGATTGGGCCATTTGAGAGCTCTTTGGAAAGCTAAAGTCAAGGCCTACGGCTTTACTGCGGACGTCTACTGAGAAATCCTCCTCGAAGATATCCAAAAAATCATTTTTCCACCAACTTGGATTCTCGACATTTTTCAAATGGGGTAGTCCAAAAAAAAATCTAAAAATCTCAGAAAATATAAGACCCCAAATTCTTTTCCCTAGACATGGTGTGATGCTAGTTAGGCGATAGGTCCATGAAAGGCCCACCTGAGATTCCCAAATGGCCCCGGAATGAAGGTAGTGTGCCTTTCGATAGGTGTTACGGAAAAGAGCTAGGTATTTTAGTCATAACAAGAGCTGCGTTGGTCTGATTGGGCCATTTGAGAGCTCTTTGGAAAGCTAAATTCAAGGCCTACGGCTTTACTAAGGACGTCTCCTGAGAAATCCTCCTCGAAGGTATCCAAAAAAAACATTTTTCCACCAACTTGGATTCTCGACTTTTTTCTAAGGGGTAGTGCACAAAAAATCTCAAAATCTCAGAAAATTTAAAACTCCAAATTCTTTGCCCTAGGCATGGTGTGATGCTAGTTAGGCGATAGGTCCATTAAAGGCTCACCTGAGATGCCTAAATGGCCCTGGAATGAAGGTAGTGTGCCTTTCTATAGGTGATACAGACACGAGCTAGGTATTTTAGTCATAACAAGAGCTGCGTTGGTCTGATCGGGCCATTTGAGAGCTAGTTGGAAAGCTAACTTCAAGGACAATGGCTTTACTGAGGACGTCTTCTGAGAAATCCTCCTCGAAGATGTCCAACAAAATTATTTTTCCACCAACTTGGAACTCGAATTTTTTCAAAGGGGGTAGTCCACAAAAAATCTAAAAATCTCAAAAAAATTTAAAACCCTAAATTCTTTGCCCTAGGCATGGTGTGATGCTAGTTAGGCGATAGGTCAATGAAAGGCCCACCTGAGATGCCCAAATGACCCCGGAATGAAGGTAGTGTGCCTTTCTATAGGTGTTACAGACACGAGCTAGGTATTTTAGTCATAACAAGAGCTACGTTGGTCTGATCGGGCCATTTGAGAGCTAGTTGGAAAGCTAACTTCAAGGACTATGGCTTTACTGAGGACGTCTTCTGAGAAATCCTCCTCGAAGATGTCCAAAAAAATCATTTTTACACCAAATTGGATTCTCGACATTTTTCAAAGGGGTAGTCCACAAAAAATCTCCAAATCTCAGAAAATTTAAAACCCCAAATTGTTTGCCATAGGCATGGTGTGATGCTAGTTAGGCGATAGGTCAATGAAAGGCCCACCTGAGATGCCCAAATGGCCCCGGAATGAAGGTAGTGTGCCTTTCTATAGGTGTTACGGACATGAGTATGGTATTTTGGTCATAACAAGAGCTGCGTTGGTCTGATCGGGCCATTTGAGAGCTCGTTGGAAAGCTAACTTCAAGGACTATGGCTTTATTGAGGACGTCTTCTGAGAAATAATCCACGAAGATGTCCAAAAAAATAATTTTTCCACCTAATTGGATTCTCGACATTTTTCTAACGGGGTAGTCCACAAAAAATCTAAAAATCTCAGAAAATTTAAGACCCCAAATTCTTTGCCCTAGGCATGGTGTGATACTAGTTAGGCGATAGGTCCATGAAAAGCCCACCTGAGATTCCCAAATGGCCCCGAAATGAAGGTAGTGTGCCTTTCTATAGGTGTTACGGACACGAGCTTGGTATATTGGTCATAACAAGAGCTGCGTTGGTCTGATCGGGCCATTTGAGAGCTCGTTGGAAAGCTAACTTCAAGGACTTTGGCTTTACTGAGGACGTCGTATGAGAAATCCTCCATGAAGATGTCCAAAGAAATCATTTTTCCACCAACTTGGATTCTCGAATTTTTTCAAAGGGGGTAGTCCACAAAAAATCTAAAAATCTCAGAAAATTTAAAACCCGAAATTCTTTGCCATATTCATGGTGTGATGCTAGTTAGGCGATAGGTCAATGAAAGGCCCATCTGAGATGCCCAAATGGCCCCGGAATGAAGGTAGTGTGCCTTTCTATAGGTGTTACGGACACGAGCTTGGTATATTAGTCATAACAAGAGATGCGTTGGTCTGATCGGGCCATTTGAGAGCTCGTTAGAAAGCTAACTTCAAGGACTATGGCTTTATTGAGGACGTCTTCTGAGAAATAATCCTTGAAGATGTCCAAAAAAAATAATTTTTCCACGTAATTGGATTCTCGACATTTTTCTAAGGGGTAGTCCACAAAAAATCTAAAAATCTCAGAAAATTTAAGACCCCAAATTCTTTGCCCTAGGCATGGTGTGATGCTAGTTAGGCGATAGGTCCATGAAAAGCCCACCTGAGATTCCCAAATGGCCCCGGAATGAAGGTAGTGTGCCTTTCTATAGGTGTTACGGACACGAGCTTGGTATATTGGTCATAACAAGAGCTGCGTTGGTCTGATCGGGCCATTTGAGAGCTCGTTGGAAAGCTAACTTCAAGGACTATGGCTTTACTGAGGACGTCGTATGAGAAATCCTCCATGAAGATGTCCAAAAAAATCATTTTTCCACAAACTTGGATTCTCGAATTTTTTCAAAGGGGTAGTTCACAAAAAATCTCAAAATCTCAGAAAATTTAAAACCCCAAATTCTTTGCCATAGGCATGGTGTGATGCTAGTTAGGCGATAGGTCAATGAAAGGCCCACCTGAGATGCCCAAATGGCCCCGGAATGAAGGTAGTATGCCTTTCTATAGGTGTTACGGACACGAGCATGGTATTTTGGTCATAACAAGAGCTGCGTTGGTCTGATTGGGCCATTTGAGAGCTCGTTGGAAAGCTAACTTCAAGGAATATGGCTTTAATGAGGACTTCTTCAGAGAAATAATGCTCGAAGATGTCCAAAAAAATAAGTTTTCCACCTAATTGGATTCTCGACTTTTTTCTAAGGGGTAGTCCACAAAAAATCTCAAAATCTCAGAAATTTAAAACCCCAAATTCTTTGCCATAGGCATGGTGTGATGCTAGTTAGGCGATAGGTCAATGAAAGGCCCACCTGAGATGCCCAAATGGTCCCGGAATTAAGGTAGTGTGCCTTTCTCTAGGTGTTACGGACACGAGCTTGGTATATTGGTCATAACAAGAGCTGCGTTGGTCTGATCGGGCCGTTTGAGAGCTCTTTGGAAAGCTAAATTCAAGGCCTACAGCTTTACTGCAGACGTCTACTGAGAAATCCTCATCGAAGATATCCAAAAAATCATTTTTCCACCAACTTGGATTCTCGACTTTTTTCAAATGGGGTAGTCCAAAAAAAAATCTAAAAATCTCAGAAAATTTAAGACCCCAAATTCTTTTCCCTAGACATGGTGTGATGCTAGTTAGGCGATAGGTCCATGAAAGGCCCACCTGAGATTCCCAAATGGCCCCGGAATGAAGGTAGTGTGCCTTTCGATAGGTGTTACGGACACGAGCTAGGTATTTTAGTCATAACAAGAGCTGCGTTGGTCTGATTGGGCCATTTGAGAGCTCTTTGGAAAGCTAAATTCAAGGCCTACGGCTTTACTAGGGACGTCTCCTGAGAAATCCTCCTCGAAGGTATCCAAAAAAATCATTTTTCCACCAACTTGGATTCTCGACTTTTTTCTAAGGGGTAGTGCACAAAAAATCTCAAAATCTCAGAAAATTTAAAACTCCAAATTCTTTGCCCTAGGCATGGTGTGATGCTAGTTAGGCGATAGGTCCATTAAAGGCTCACCTGAGATGCCTAAATGGCCCTGGAATGAAGGTAGTGTGCCTTTCTATAGGTGTTACAGACACGAGCTAGGTATTTTAGTCATAACAAGAGCTACGTTGGTCTGATCGGGCCATTTGAGAGCTAGTTGGAAAGCTAACTTCAAGGACTATGGCTTTACTGAGGACGTCTTCTGAAAAATCCTCCTCGAAGATGTCCAAAAAAATTATTTTTCCACCAACTTGGATTCTCGAATTTTTTCAAAGGGGGTAGTCCACATAAAATTTAAAAATCTCAAAAAAATTTAAAACCCTAAATTCTTTGCCCTAGGCATGGTGTGATGCTAGTTAGGCGATTGGTCCATGAAAGGCCCACCAGAGATGCCCAAATGGCCCCGGAATGAAGGTAGTGTGCCTTTCTATAGGTGTTACGGACACGAGCCAGGTATTTTAGTCATAACAAGAGCTGCGTTGGTCTGATTTGGCCATTTGAGAGCTCTTTGGAAAGCTAAATTCAAGACCTACGGCTTTACTGAGGACTTCTCCTGAGAAATCCTCCTCGAAGATATCCAAAAAAATCATTTTTCCACCAACTTTGATTCTCGACTTTTTTCAAATGGGGTAGTCCCCAAAAAATCTAAAAATCTCAGAAAATTTAAAACCCCAAATTCTTTGCCCTAGGCATGGTGTGTTGCTAGTTAGGCGATAGGTCCATGAAAGGCCCACCTGAGATTCCCAAATGGCCCCGGAATGAAGGTAGTGTGCCTTTCTATAGGTGTTACGGACACGAGCTTGATATTTTGGTCATAACAAGAGCTGCGTTGGTCTGATCGGGCCATTTGAGAGCTCGTTGGAAAGCTAACTTTAAGGACTATGGCTTTACTAAGGACGTCTTCTGAGAAATAATCCTCGAAGATGTCCAAAAAAATCATTTTTGCACCAAATTGGATTCTCGACATTTTTCAAAGGGGTAGTCCACAAAAAATCTCAAAATCTCAGAAAATTTAAAACCCCAAATTCTTTTCCATAGGCATGGTGTGATGCTAGTTAGGCGATAGGTCCATGAAAGGCCCACCTGAGATGCCCAAATGGCCCCGGAATGAAGGTAGTGTGCCTTTCTATAGGTGTTACGGACACGAGCATGGTATTTTGGTCATAACAAGAGCTGCGTTGGTCTGATCGGGCCATTTGAAAGCTCGTTGGAAAGCTAACTTTAAGTACTATGGCTTTACTGAGGACGTCTTCTGAGAAATAATCCTCGAAGATGTCCAAAAATATAATTTTTCCACCAAATTGGATTCTCGACATTTTTCAAAGGGGTTGTCCACAAAAAAAATCTCAAAATCTCAGAAAATTTAAAACCCCAAATTCTTTGCCCTAGGCATGGTGTGATGCTAGTTAGGCGATAGGTCCATGAAAGGCCCACTGAGATTCCCAAATGGCTCCGGAATGAAGGTAGTGTGCCTTTCTATAGGTGTTACGGACACGAGCTTGATATTTTGGTCATAACAAGAGCTGCGTTTGTCTGATCGGGCCATTTGAGAGCTCGTTGGAAAGCTAACTTCAAGGACTATGGCTTTACTGAGGACGTCTTCTTAGAAATCCTCCTTGAAGATGTCCAAAAAAATCATTTTTCCACCAACTTGGATTCTCGAATTTTTTCAAAGGGGGTAGTCCACAAAAAATCTAAAAATCTCAGAAAATTTAAAACCCCAAATTCTTTGCCCTAGGCATGGTGTGATGCTAGTTAGGCGATTGGTCCATGAAAGGCGCACCTGAGAGGCCCAAATGGCCCCGGAATGAAGGTAATGTGCCTTTCTATAGGTGTTACGTACACGAGCTAGGTATTTTAGTCATAACAAGAGTTGCGTTGGTCTGATCGGGCCATTTGAGAGCTCTTTGGAAAGCTAAATTCAAGGCCTACGACTTTACTGAGGACGTCTTCTGAGAAATCCTCCTCTACGATATTCAAAAAAATCATTTTTCCACCAACTTGGATTCTCGACTTTTTTCTAAGGGGTAGTCCACAAAAAATCTCAAAATCTCAGAAAATTTAAAACCCCAAATTCTTTGCCATAGGCATGGTGTGATGCTAGTTAGGCGATAGGTCAATGAAAGGCCCACCTGAGATGCCCAAATAGCCCCGGAATGAAGGTAGTGTGCCTTTCTATAGGTGTTACGTACACGAACTAGGTATTTTAGTCATAACAAGAGATGCGTTGGTCTGATTGGGCCATTTGAGAGCTCTTTGGAAAGCTAAATTCAAGGCCTACGGCTTTACTGAGGACGTCTTCTGAGAAATCCTCCTCGAAGATGTCCAAAAAAATCATTTTTCCACCTACTTGGATTCTCGAATTTTTTCAAAGGGGGTAGTCCACAAAAAATCTAAAAATCTCAGAAAATTTAAAACCCTAAATTCTTTGCCCTAGGCATGGTGTGATGCTAGTTAGGCGATAGGTCCATGAAAGGCCCACCTGAGATGCCCAAATGGCCCCGGAATGAAGGTAGTGTGCCTTTCTATAGGTGTTACGGACACGAGCTAGGTATTTTAGTCATAATAAGAGCAGTGTTTGTCTGATTGGGCCATTTGAGAGCTCATTGGAAAGCTAAATTCAAGGCCTACGGCTTTACTGAGTACGTCTCCTGAGAAATTCTCCTCGAAGATATAAAAAAAATCATTTTTCCACCAACTTGGATTCTCGACTTTTTTCAAATGGGGTAGTCCACCAAAAATCTAAAAATCTCAGAAAATTTAAAACCCCAAATTCTTTTCCCTAGGCATGGTGTGATGCTAGTTAGGCGATAGGTCCATGAAATGCCCACCTGAGATGCCCAAATGGCCCCGGAATGAAGGTAGTGTGCCTTTCTATAGGTGTTACGGACTCGAGCTTGGTATTTTGGTCATACCAAGAGCTGCGTTTGTCTGATCGGGCCATTTGAGAGCTCGTTGGAAAGCTAACTTTAAGGACTATGGCTTTACTGAGGACGCCTTCTGAGAAATAATCCTCGAAGAATTCCAAAAAAATCATTTTTCCACCAAATTGGATTCTCGACATTTTTCAAAGGGGTAGTCCACAAAAAAAATCTCAAAATCTTAGAAAATTTAAAACCCCAAATTCTTTGCCCTAGGAATGGTGTGATGCTAGTTAGGCGATAGGTCCATGAAAGGCCCACCTGAGATTCCCAAATGGCTCCGGAATGAACATAGTGTGCCTTTCTATAGGTGTTACGGACACGAGCTTGGTATTTTGGTCATAACTAGAGTTGCGTTGGTCTGATCGGGCCATTTGAGAGCTCGTTGGAAAGCTAACTTCAAGGACTATGGCTTTACTGAGGACGTCTTCTGAGAAATCCTCCTTGAAGATGTCCAAAAAAATCATTTTTCCACCAACTTCGATTCTCGAATTTTTTCAAAGGGGGTAGTCCACAAAAAATCTAAAAATCTCAGAAAATTTAAAACCCCAAATTCTTTGCCCTAGGCATGGTGTGATGCTAGTTAGGCGATAGGTTCATGAAAGGCCCACCTGAGATTCCCAAATGGCCCCGGAATGAAGGTAGTGTGCCTTTCTATAGGTGTTACAGACTCGAGCTAGGTATTTTGGTCATAACAAGAGCTGCGTTTGTCTGATCGGGCCATTTGAGAGCTCGTTGGAAAGCTAACTTTAAGGACTATGGCTTTACTGAAGACGTCTTCTGAGAAATAATCCTCGAAGATGTCCAAAAAAATCATTTTTCCACCAAATTGGATTCTCGACATTTTTCAAAGGGGTAGTCCACAAAAAATCTCAAAATCTCAGAAAATTTAAAACCCCAAATTCCTTTCCATAGGCATGGTGTGATGCTAGTTAGGCGATAGGTCCATGAAAGGCCCACTTGAGATGCCCAAATGGCCTCGGAATGAAGGTAGAGTGCCTTTCTATAGGTGTTACGGACACGAGCATGGTATTTTGGTCATAACAAGAGCTGCGTTGGTCTGATCGGGCCATTTGAGAGCTCGTTGGAAAGCTAACTTCAAGGACTATGGCTTTACTAAGGACGTCTTCTGAGAAATAATCCTCGAAGATGTCCAAAAAAATAATTTTTCCACCTAATTGGATTCTCGACATTTTTCAAAGGGGTACTCCACAAAAAAAATCTCAAAATCTCAGAAAATTTAAAACCCCAAATTCTTTGCCCTAGGCATGGTGTGATGCTAGTTAGGCGATAGGTCCATTAAAGGACCACCTGAGATGCCCAAATGGCCCCGGAATGAAGGTAGTGTGCCTTTCTATAGGTGTTATAGACACGAGCTAGGTATTTTACTCATAACAAGAGCTGCGTTGGTCTGATCGGGCCATTTGAGAGCTCGTTGGAAAGCTAACTTCAAGGACTATTGCTTTACTGAGGACGTCTTCTGAGAAATAATCCTCAAAGATGTCCAAAAAAATAATTTTTCCACCTAATTGGATTCTCGACATTTTTCAAAGGGGTAGTCCACAAAAAAAATCTCAAAATCTCAGAAAATTTAAAACCCCAAATTCTTTGCCTTAGGCATGGTGTGATGCTAGTTAGGCGATAGGTCCATTAAAGGACCACCTGAGATGCCCAAATGGCCCCGGAATGAAGGTAGTGTGCCTTTCTATAGGTGTTACGGACACGAGCTAGGTATTTTAGTCATAATAAGAGCTGCGTTGGTCTGATTGGGCCATTTGAGAGCTCTTTGGAAAGCTAAATTCAAGGCCTACGGCTTTACTGAGTACGTCTCCTGAGAAATCCTCCTCGAAGATATAAAAAAAATCATTTTTCCACCAACTTGGATTCTCGACTTTTTTCAAATGGGGTAGTCCACAAAAAATCTAAAAATCTCAGAAAATTTAAAACCCCAAATTCTTTGCCCTAGGCATGGTGCGATGCTAGTTAGGCGATAGGTCCATGAAAGGCCCACCTGAGATTCCCAAATGGCCCCGGAATGAAGGTAGTGTGCCTTTCTATAGGTGTTACGGACTCGAGCATGGTATTTTGGTCATAACAAGAGCTGCGTTGGTCTGATCGGGCCATTTGAGAGCTCGTTGGAAAGCTAACTTCAGGGGCTATGGCTTTACTGAGGACATCTTCTGAGAAATCCTCCTTGAAGATGTCCAAAAAAATCATTTTTCCACCAACTTGGATTCTCGAATTTTTTCAACGGGGGTAGTCCACAAAAAATCTAAAAATATCAGAAAATTTAAAACCCCAAATTCTTTGCCCTAGGCATGGTGTGATGCTAGTTCGGCAATAGGTCCATGAAAGGCCCACCTGAGATGCCCAAATGGCCTCGGAATGAAGGTTGTGTGCCTTTCTATAGGTGTTACGGACACGAGCATGGTATTTTGGTCATAACAAGAGCTGCGTTGGTCTGATCGTGCCATTTGAGAGCTCGTTGGAAAGCTAACTTCAAGGACTATGGCTTTACTGAGGACGTCTTCTTAGAAATAATCCTCGAAGATGTCCAAAAAAATAATTTTTCCACCTAATTGGATTCTCGACATTTTTCAAAGGGGTAGTCCACAAAAAAAATCTCAAAATCTCAGAAAATATAAAACCCCAAATTCTTTGCCCTAGGCATGGTGTAATGCTAGTTAGGCGATAGGTCCATTAAAGGACCACCTGAGATGCCCAAATGGCCCCGGAATGAAGGTAGTGTGCCTTTCTATAGGTGTTACGGACTCGAGCTTGGTATTTTGGTCATACCAAGAGCTGCGTTTGTCTGATCGGGCCATTTGAGAGCTCGTTGGAAAGCTAACTTTAAGGACTATGGCTTTACTGAGGACGCCTTCTGAGAAATAATCCTCGAAGAATTCCAAAAAAATCATTTTTCCACCAAATTGGATTCTCGACATTTTTCAAAGGGGTAGTCCACAAAAAAAATCTCAAAATCTTAGAAAATTTAAAACCCCAAATTCTTTGCCCTAGGAATGGTGTGATGCTAGTTAGGCGATAGGTCCATGAAAGGCCCACCTGAGATTCCCAAATGGCTCCGGAATGAACATAGTGTGCCTTTCTATAGGTGTTACGGACACGAGCTTGGTATTTTGGTCATAACTAGAGTTGCGTTGGTCTGATCGGGCCATTTGAGAGCTCGTTGGAAAGCTAACTTCAAGGACTATGGCTTTACTGAGGACGTCTTCTGAGAAATCCTCCTTGAAGATGTCCAAAAAAATCATTTTTCCACCAACTTCGATTCTCGAATTTTTTCAAAGGGGGTAGTCCACAAAAAATCTAAAAATCTCAGAAAATTTAAAACCCCAAATTCTTTGCCCTAGGCATGGTGTGATGCTAGTTAGGCGATAGGTTCATGAAAGGCCCACCTGAGATTCCCAAATGGCCCCGGAATGAAGGTAGTGTGCCTTTCTATAGGTGTTACAGACTCGAGCTAGGTATTTTGGTCATAACAAGAGCTGCGTTTGTCTGATCGGGCCATTTGAGAGCTCGTTGGAAAGCTAACTTTAAGGACTATGGCTTTACTGAAGACGTCTTCTGAGAAATAATCCTCGAAGATGTCCAAAAAAATCATTTTTCCACCAAATTGGATTCTCGACATTTTTCAAAGGGGTAGTCCACAAAAAATCTCAAAATCTCAGAAAATTTAAAACCCCAAATTCCTTTCCATAGGCATGGTGTGATGATAGTTAGGCGATAGGTCCATGAAAGGCCCACTTGAGATGCCCAAATGGCCTCGGAATGAAGGTAGAGTGCCTTTCTATAGGTGTTACGGACACGAGCATGGTATTTTGGTCATAACAAGAGCTGCGTTGGTCTGATCGGGCCATTTGAGAGCTCGTTGGAAAGCTAACTTCAAGGACTATGGCTTTACTAAGGACGTCTTCTGAGAAATAATCCTCGAAGATGTCCAAAAAAATAATTTTTCCACCTAATTGGATTCTCGACATTTTTCAAAGGGGTACTCCACAAAAAAAATCTCAAAATCTCAGAAAATTTAAAACCCCAAATTCTTTTCCCTAGGCATGGTGTGATGCTAGTTAGGCGATAGGTCCATTAAAGGACCACCTGAGATGCCCAAATGGCCCCGGAATGAAGGTAGTGTGCCTTTCTATAGGTGTTATAGACACGAGCTAGGTATTTTACTCATAACAAGAGCTGCGTTGGTCTGATCGGGCCATTTGAGAGCTCGTTGGAAAGCTAACTTCAAGGACTATTGCTTTACTGAGGACGTCTTCTGAGAAATAATCCTCAAAGATGTCCAAAAAAATAATTTTTCCACCTAATTGGATTCTCGACATTTTTCAAAGGGGTAGTCCACAAAAAAAATCTCAAAATCTCAGAAAATTTAAAACCCCAAATTCTTTGCCCTAGGCATGGTGTGATGCTAGTTAGGCGATAGGTCCATTAAAGGACCACCTGAGATGCCCAAATGGCCCCGGAATGAAGGTAGTGTGCCTTTCTATAGGTGTTACGGACACGAGCTAGGTATTTTAGTCATAATAAGAGCTGCGTTGGTCTGATTGGGCCATTTGAGAGCTCTTTGGAAAGCTAAATTCAAGGCCTACGGCTTTACTGAGTACGTCTCCTGAGAAATCCTCCTCGAAGATATAAAAAAAATCATTTTTCCACCAACTTGGATTCTCGACTTTTTTCAAATGGGGTAGTCCACAAAAAATCTAAAAATCTCAGAAAATTTAAAACCCCAAATTCTTTGCCCTAGGCATGGTGCGATGCTAGTTAGGCGATAGGTCCATGAAAGGCCCACCTGAGATTCCCAAATGGCCCCGGAATGAAGGTAGTGTGCCTTTCTATAGGTGTTACGGACTCGAGCTTGGTATTTTGGTCATAACAAGAGCTGCGTTGGTCTGATCGGGCCATTTGAGAGCTCGTTGGAAAGCTAACTTCAGGGGCTATGGCTTTACTGAGGACATCTTCTGAGAAATCCTCCTTGAAGATGTCCAAAAAAATCATTTTTCCACCAACTTGGATTCTCGAATTTTTTCAACGGGGGTAGTCCACAAAAAATCTAAAAATATCAGAAAATTTAAAACCCCAAATTCTTTGCCCTAGGCATGGTGTGATGCTAGTTCGGCAATAGGTCCATGAAAGGCCCACCTGAGATGCCCAAATGGCCTCGGAATGAAGGTTGTGTGCCTTTCTATAGGTGTTACGGACACGAGCATGGTATTTTGGTCATAACAAGAGCTGCGTTGGTCTGATCGTGCCATTTGAGAGCTCGTTGGAAAGCTAACTTCAAGGACTATGGCTTTACTGAGGACGTCTTCTTAGAAATAATCCTCGAAGATGTCCAAAAAAATAATTTTTCCACCTAATTGGATTCTCGACATTTTTCAAAGGGGTAGTCCACAAAAAAAATCTCAAAATCTCAGAAAATTTAAAACCCCAAATTCTTTGCCCTAGGCATGGTGTAATGCTAGTTAGGCGATAGGTCCATTAAAGGACCACCTGAGATGCCCAAATGGCCCCGGAATGAAGGTAGTGTGCCTTTCTATAGGTGTTATAGACACGAGCTAGGTATTTTACTCATAACAAGAGCTTCGTTGGTCTAATTGGGCCATTTGAGAGATCTTTGGAAAGCTAAATTCAAGGCCTACGACTTTACTGAGGACGTCTCCTGAGAAATCGTCCTCGAAGATATCCAAAAAAAAATCATTTTTCCACCAACTTGGATTCTCGACTTTTTTCAAATGGGGTAGTCCACAAAAAATCTAAAAATCTCAGAAAATTTAAGATCCCAAATTCTTTGCCCTAGGCATGGTGTGATGCTAGTTAGGCGATAGGTCCATTAAAGGCCCACCTGAGATTCCCAAATTGCCCCGGAATGAAGGTAGTGTGCCTTTCTATAGGTGTTACGGACACGAGCTTGGTATATTGGTCATAACAAGAGCTGCGTTGGTCTGATCGGGCCGTTTGAGAGCTCGTTGGAAAGCTAACTTCAAGGACTATGGCTTTACTGAGGACGTCTTCTGAGAAATCCTCCATGAAGATGTCCAAAAAATCATTTTTCCACTAACTTGGATTCTCGAATTTTTTCAAAGGGGGTAGTCCACAAAAAATCTAAAAATCTCAGAAAATTTAAAACCCCAAATTCTTTGCCATAGGCATGGTGTGATGCTAGTTAGGCGATAGGTCCATGAAAGGCCCACCTGAGATGCCCAAATGGCCCCGGAATGAAGGTAGTGTGCCTTTCTATAGGTGTTACGGACACGAGCATGGTATTTTGGTCATACCAAGAGCTGCGTTGGTCTGATCGGGCCATTTGAGAGCTCGTTGGAAAGCTAAATTCACGGACTATGGCTTTACTGAGGACGTCTTTTGAGAAATAATCCTCGAAGATGTCCAAAAAAATAATCTTTCCACCTAATTGGATTCTCGACATTTTTCAAAGGGGTAGTCCATAAAAAAAATCTCAAAATCTCAGAAAATTTAAAACCCCAAATTCTTTGCCCTAGGCATGGTGTGATGCTAGTTAGGCGATAGGTCCATTAAAGGCCCACCTGAGTTGCCCATATGGCCCCGGAATGAAGGTAGTGTGCCTTTCTATAGGTGTTATAGACACGAGCTAGGTATTTTACTCATAAACAGAGCTTCGTTGGTCTGATTGGGCCATTTGAGAGATCTTTGGAAAGCTAAATTCAAGGCCTACGACTTTACTGAGGACGTCTCTTGAGAAATCCTCCTCGAAGATATCCAATAAAATCATTTTTCCACCAACTTGGAGTCTCGACTTTTTTCAAATAGGGTGTGATGCTAGTTAGGCGATAGGTCTATGAAAGACCCACCTGAGATTCCCAAATGGCCCCGGAATGAAGGTAGTGTGCCTTTCTATAGGTGCTACGGACACGAGCTTGGTATATTGGTCATAACAAGAGCTGCGTTGGTCTGATCGGGCCATTTGAGAGCTCGTTGGAAAGCTAACATCAAGGACTATGGCTTTACTGAGGACGTCTTCTGAGAAATCCTCCATGTAGATGTCCAAAAAAATCATTTTTCCACCAACTTGGATTCTCGAATTTTTTCAAAGGGGGTAGTCCACAAAAAATCTAAAAATCTCAGAAAATTTAAAACCCGGAATTCTTGGCCCTAGGCATGGTGTGATGCTAGTCAGGCGATAGGTCCATGAAAGGCCCACCTGAGATGCCCAAATGGCCCCGGAATGAAGGTAATGTGCCTTTCTATAGGTGTTACGGACACGAGCTAGGTATTTTAGTCATAACAAGAGCTGCGTTGGTCTGATTGGGCCATTTGAGAGCTCTTAGGAAAGCTAAATTCAAGGCCTACCACTTTACTGAGGACGTCTCCTGAGAAATCCTCCTCGAAGATATAAAAAAAATCATTTTTCCACCAACTTGGATTCTCGACTTTTTTCAAATGGGGTAGTCCACAAAAAATCTAAAAATCTCAGAAAATTTAAAACCCCAAATTCTTTGCCCTAGGCATGGTGCGATGCTAGTTAGGCGATAGGTCCATGAAAGGCCCACCTGAGATTCCCAAATGGCCCCGGAATGAAGGTAGTGTGCCTTTCTATAGGTGTTACGGACTCGAGCTTGGTATTTTGGTCATAACAAGAGCTGTGTTGGTCTGATCGGGCCATTTGAGAGCTCGTTGGAAAGCTAACTTCAGGGGCTATGGCTTTACTGAGGACATCTTCTGAGAAATCCTCCTTGAAGATGTCCAAAAAAATCATTTTTCCACCAACTTGGATTCTCGAATTTTTTCAACGGCGGTAGTCCACAAAAAATCTAAAAATATCAGAAAATTTAAAACCCCAAATTCTTTGCCCTAGGCATGGTGTGATGCTAGTTCGGCAATAGGTCCATGAAAGGCCCACCTGAGATGCCCAAATGGCCTCGGAATGAAGGTTGTGTGCCTTTCTATAGGTGCTACGGACACGAGCTTGGTATATTGGTCATAACAAGAGCTGCGTTGGTCTGATCGGGCCATTTGAGAGCTCGTTGGAAAGCTAACATCAAGGACTATGGCTTTACTGAGGACGTCTTCTGAGAAATCCTCCATGTAGATGTCCAAAAAAATCATTTTTCCACCAACTTGGATTCTCGAATTTTTTCAAAGGGGGTAGTCCACAAAAAATCTAAAAATCTCAGAAAATTTAAAACCCGAAATTCTTGGCCCTAGGCATGGTGTGATGCTAGTCAGGCGATAGGTCCATGAAAGGCCCACCTGAGATGCCCAAATGGCCCCGGAATGAAGGTAATGTGCCTTTCTATAGGTGTTACGGACACGAGCTAGGTATTTTAGTCATAACAAGAGCTGCGTTGGTCTGATTGGGCCATTTGAGAGCTCTTAGGAAAGCTAAATTCAAGGCCTACCACTTTACTGAGGACGTCTCCTGAGAAATCCTCCTCGAAGATATCCAAAAAAATCATTTTTCCAACAACTTGGATTCTCGACTTTTTTCTAAGGGGTAGTCCACAAAAACTCTCAAAATCTCAGAAAATTTAAAACCCCAAATTCTTTGCCATAGGCATGGTGTGATGCTAGTTAGGCAATAGGTCCATGAAAGGCCCACCTGAGATGCCCAAATGGCCCCGAAATGAAGGTAATGTGCCTTTCTATAGGTGTTACGGACACGAGCATGGTATTTTGGCAATAACAAGAGCTGCGTTGGTCTGATCGGGCCATTTGAGAGCTCGTTGGAAAGCTAACTTCAAGGAATATGTCTTTACTGAGGACGTCTTCTGAGAAATAATCTTCGAAGATGTCCAAAAAAATAATTTTTCCACCTAATTGGATTCTCGACATTTTTCAAAAGGGTAGTCCACAAAAAAAATCTCAAAATCTCAGAAAATTTAAAACCCCAAATTCTTTACCCTAGGCATGGTGTGATGCTAGTTAGGCGATAGGTCAATTAAAGGCCCAACTGAGATGCCCAAATGGCCCCGAAATGAAGGTAGTGTGCCTTTCTATAGGTGTTACGGACACGAGCATGGTATATTGGTCATAACAAGAGCTGCGTTGGTCTGATCGGGCCATTTGAGAGCTCGTTGGAAAGCTAACTACAAGGACTATGGCTTTACTGCGGACGTCTTCTGAGAAATCCTCCTCGAAGATATCCAAAAAAATCATTTTTCCACCAACTTGGATTCTCGACTTTTTTCAAATGGGGTAGTCCACAAAAAATCTAAAAATCTCAGAAAATTTAAAACCCTAAATTCTTTGCCCTTGGCATGGTGTGACGCTAGTTAGGCGATAGGTCCATGAAAGGCCCACCTGAGATGCCCAAATGGCCCTGGAATGAAGGTAGTGTGCCTTTCTATAGGTGTTACGGACACGAGCTAGGTATTTTAGTCATAACAAGAGCTGCGTTGGTCTGATTGGGCCATTTGAGAGCTCTTTGGCAAGCTAAATTCAAGGCCTACGACTTTACTGAGGACGTCTCCTGAGAAATCCTCCTGGAAGATATCCAAAAAAAATCATTTTTCCACCAACTTGGATTCTCGACTTTTTTCAAATGGGGTAGTCCACAAAAAATCTAAAAATCTCAGAAAATTTAAAACCCCAAATTCTTTGCCCTAGGCATGGTGTGATGCTAGTTAGGCAATAGGTCCATGAAAGGCCCACCTAAGATTCCCAAATGGCCCCGGAATGAAGGTAGTGTGCCTTTCTATAGGTGTTACGATCACGAGGTTGGTATTTTGGTCATAAGATGAGCTGCGTTGGTCTGATCGGGCCATTTGAGAGCTCGTTGGAAAGCTAACTTTAAGGACTATGGCTTTACTGCGGACGTCTTCTGAGAAATAATCCTCGAAGATGTCCAAAAAAATCATTTTTCTACCAAATTGGATTCTCGACATTTTTCAAAGGGGTAGTCCACAAAAAATCTCAAAATCTCAGAAAATTTAAAACCCCAAATTCTTTGCCATAGGCATGGTGTGATGCTAGTTAGGCGTAAGGTCCATGAAAGGCCCACCTCAGATGCCCAAATGGCCCCAGAATGAAGGTAGTGTGCCTTTCTATAGGTGTTATAGACACGAGCTAGGTATTTTACTCATAACAAGAGATTCGTTGGTCTGATTGGGCCAATTGAGAGATCTTTGGAAAGCTAAATTCAAGGCCTACGACTTTACTAAGGACGTCTCCTGAGAAATCCTCCTCGAAGATATCCAAAAAAATCATTTTTCCACCGACTTGGATGCTCGACTTTTTTCAAATGGGGTAGTCCACAAGAAATCTAAAAATCTCAGAAAATTTAAGACCCCAAATTCTTTGCCCTAGGCATGGTGTGATACTAGTTAGGCGATAGGTCCATGAAAGACCCACCTGAGATTCCCAAATGGCCCCGGAATGAAGGTAGTGTGCCTTTCTATAGGTGTTACGGACACGAGCTTGGTATATTGGTCATAACAAGAGCTGCGTTGGTCTGATCGGGCCATTTGAGAGCCCGTTTGAAAGCTAACTACATGGACTATGGCTTTACTGCGGACGTCTTCTGTGAAATAATCCTCGAAGATGTCCAAAAAAATCATTTTTCCATCAAATTGGATTCTCGACATTTTTCAAAGGGGTAGTCCACAAATAATCTCAAAATCTCAGAAAATTTAAAACCCCAAATTCATTGCCATAGGCATGGTGTGATGCTAGTTAGGCGATAGGTCCATGAAAGGCCCACCTGAGATGCCCAAATGGCCCCGGAATGAAGGTAGTGTGGCTTTTTTATAGGTGTTACAGACACGAGCATGGTATTTTGGTCATAACAAGAGCTGCGTTGGTCTGATCGGGCCATTTGAGAGCTCGTTGGAAAATTAACTTCAAGGACTATGGCTTTACTGAGGACGTCTTCTGAGAAATAATCCATGAAGATGTCCAAAAAAATCATTTTTCCACCAACTTGGATTCTCGAATTTTTTCAAAGGGGGTAGTCCACAAAAAATCTAAAAATCTCAGAAAATTTAAAACCCCAAATTCTTTGCCATAGGCATGGTGTGATGCTAGTTAGGCGATAGGTCCATGAAAGACCCACCTGAGATTCCCAAATGGCCCCGGAATGAAGGTAGTGTGCCTTTCTATAGGTGTTACGGACACGAGCTTGGTATATTGGTCATAACAAGAGCTGCGTTGGTCTGATCGGGCCATTTGAGAGCTCGTTGGAAAGCCAACTACAAGGACTATGGCTTTACTGCGGACGTCTTCTGAGAAATAATCCTCGAAGATGTCCAAAAAAATCATTTTTCCATCAAATTGGATTCTCGACATTTTTCAAAGGGGTAGTCCACAAATAATCTCAAAATCTCAGAAAATTTAAAACCCCAAATTCTTTGCCATAGGCATGGTGTGAAGCTAGTTATGCGATAGGTCCATCAAAGGCCCACCTGAGAAGCCCAAATGGCCCCGGAATGAAGGTAGTGTGGCTTTTTTATAGGTGTTACGGACACGAGCATGGTATTTTGGTCATAACAAGAGCTGCGTTGGTCTGATCGGGCCATTTGAGAGCTCGTTGGAAAACTAACTTCAAGGACTATGGCTTTACTGAGGACGTCTCCTGAGAAATCCTCCTCGAAGATATCCAAAAAAATCATTTTTCCACCAACTTGGATTCTCAACTTTTTTCAAATGGGGTAGTCCACAAAAAATCTAAAAATCTCAGAAAATTTAAAACCCTAAATTCTTTGCCCTTGGCATGGTGTGACGCTAGTTAGGCGATAGGTCCATGAAAGGCCCACCTGAGATGCCCAAATGGCCCTGGAATGAAGGTAGTGTGCCTTTCTATAGGTGTTACGGACACGAGCTAGGTATTTTAGTCATAACAAGAGCTGCGTTGGTCTGATTGGGCCATTTGAGAGCTCTTTGGCAAGCTAAATTCAAGGCCTACGGCTTTACTGAGGACGTCTCCTGAGAAATCTTTTGGAAGATATCCAAAAAAATCATTTTTCCACCAACTTGGATTCTTGACTTTTTTCAAATGGGGTAGTCCAAAAAAAATCTAAAAATCTCAGAAAATTTAAAACCCCAAATTCTTTGCCCTAGGCATGGTGTGATGCTAGTTAGGCAATAGGTCCATGAAAGGCCCACCTAAGATTCCCAAATGGCCCCGGAATGAAGGTAGTGTGCCTTTCTATAGGTGTTACGATCACGAGGTTGGTATTTTGGTCATAAGATGAGCTGCGTTGGTCTGATCGGGCCATTTGAGAGCTCGTTGGAAAGCTAACTTTAAGGACTATGGCTTTACTGCGGACGTCTTCTGAGAAATAATCCTCGAAGATGTCCAAAAAAATCATTTTTCTACCAAATTGGATTCTCGACATTTTTCAAAGGGGGTAGTCCACAAAAAATCTCAAAATCTCAGAAAATTTAAAACCCCAAATTCTTTGCCATAGGCATGGTGTGATGCTAGTTAGGCGTAAGGTCCATGAAAGGCCCACCTGAGATGCCCAAATGGCCCCGGAATGAAGGTAGTGTGCCTTTCTATAGGTGTTATAGACACGAGCTAGGTATTTTACTCATAACAAGAGCTTCGTTGGTCTGATTGGGCCATTTAAGAGATCTTTGGAAAGCTAAATTCAAGGCCTACGACTTTACTAAGGACGTCTCTTGAGAAATCCTCCTCGAAGATATCCAAAAAAATCATTTTTCCACCAACTTGGATGCTCGACTTTTTTCAAATGGGGTAGTCCACAAGAAATCTAAAAATCTCAGAAAATTTAAGACCCCAAATTCTTTGCCCTAGGCATGGTGTGATGCTAGTTAGGCGATAGGTCCATGAAAGACCCACCTGAGATTCCCAAATGGCCCCGGAATGAAGGTAGTGTGCCTTTCTAGAGGTGTTACGGACACGAGCTTGGTATATTGGTCATAACAAGAGCTGCGTTGGTCTGATCGGGCCATTTGAGAGCCCGTTGGAAAGCTAACTACAAGGACTATGGCTTTACTGCGGACGTCTTCTGAGAAATAATCCTCGAAGATGTCCAAAAAAATCATTTTTCCATCAAATTGGATTCTCGACATTTTTCAAAGGGGTAGTCCACAAATAATCTCAAAATCTCAGAAAATTTAAAACCCCAAATTCTTTGCCATAGGCATGGTGTGATGCTAGTTAGGCGATAGGTCCATGAAAGGCCCACCTGAGATGCCCAAATGGCCCCGGAATGAAGGTAGTGTGGCTTTTTTATAGGTGTTACGGACACGAGCATGGTATTTTGGTCATAACAAGAGCTGCGTTGGTCTGATCGGGCCATTTGAGAGCTCGTTGGAAAACTAACTTCAAGGACTACGGCTTTACTGAAGACGTCTTCTGAGAAATAATCCATGAAGATGTCCAAAAAAATCATTTTTCCACCAACTTGGATTCTCGAATTTTTTCAAAGGGGGTAGTCCACAAAAAATCTAAAAATCTCAGAAAATTTAAAACCCCAAATTCTTTGCCATAGGCATGGTGTGATGCTAGTTAGGCGATAGGTCCATGAAAGACCCACCTGAGATTCCCAAATGGCCCCGGAATGAAGGTAGTGTGCCTTTCTATAGGTGTTACGGACACGAGCTTGGTATATTGGTCATAACAAGAGCTGCGTTGGTCTGATCGGGCCATTTGAGAGCTCGTTGGAAAGCTAACTACAAGGACTATGGCTTTACTGCGGACGTCTTCTGAGAAATAATCCTCGAAGATGTCCAAAAAAATCATTTTTCCATCAAATTGGATTCTCGACATTTTTCAAAGGGGTAGTCCACAAATAATCTCAAAATCTCAGAAAATTTAAAACCCCAAATTCTTTGCCATAGGCATGGTGTGATGCTAGTTATGCGATAGGTCCATGAAAGGCCCACCTGAGATGCCCAAATGGCCCCGGAATGAAGGTAGTGTGGCTTTTTTATAGGTGTTACGGACACGAGCATGGTATTTTGGTCATAACAAGAGCTGCGTTGGTCTGATCGGGCCATTTGAGAGCTCGTTGGAAAGCTAACTTCAAGGACTATGGCTTTACTGAGGACGTCTTCTGAGAAATCCTCCATGAAGATGTCCAAAAAAATCATTTTTCCACCAACTTGGATTCTCGAATTTTTTCAAAGGGGGTAGTCCACAAAAAATCTAAAAATCTCAGAAAATTTAAAACCCCAAAATCTTTGACCTAGGCATGGTGTGATGCTAGTTAGGCGATAGGTCCATGAAAGGCCCACCTGAGATGCCCAAATGGCCCCGGAATGAAGGTAATGTGCCTTTCTATAGGTGTTACGGACACGAGCTTGGTATTTTAGTCATAACAAGAGCTACGTTTGTCTGATTGGGCCATTTGAGAGCTCTTTGGAAAGCTAAATTCAAGGCCTACGCGTTTACTGAGGACGTCTCCTGAGAAATCCTCCTCCAAGATATCCAAAAAAATCATTTTTCCACCAACATGAATTCTCGACTTTTTTCTAAGGGGTAGTCCATAAAAAATCTCAAAATCTCAGAAAATTTAAAACCCCAAATTCTTTGCCCTAGGCATGCTGTGATGCTAGTTAGGCGATAGGTCCATTAAAGGCCCACCTGAGATGCCCAAATGGCCCCGGAATGAAGGTAGTGTGGCTTTTTTATAGGTGTTACGGACACGAGCATGGTATTTTGGTCATAACAAGAGCTGCGTTGGTCTGATCGGGCCATTTGAGAGCTCGTTGGAAAACTAACTTCAAGGACTACGGCTTTACTGAAGACGTCTTCTGAGAAATAATCCATGAAGATGTCCAAAAAAATCATTTTTCCACCAACTTGGATTCTCGAATTTTTTCAAAGGGGGTAGTCCACAAAAAATCTAAAAATCTCAGAAAATTTAAAACCCCAAATTCTTTGCCATAGGCATGGTGTGATGCTAGTTAGGCGATAGGTCCATGAAAGACCCACCTGAGATTCCCAAATGGCCCCGGAATGAAGGTAGTGTGCCTTTCTATAGGTGTTACGGACACGAGCTTGGTATATTGGTCATAACAAGAGCTGCGTTGGTCTGATCGGGCCATTTGAGAGCTCGTTGGAAAGCTAACTACAAGGACTATGGCTTTACTGCGGACGTCTTCTGAGAAATAATCCTCGAAGATGTCCAAAAAAATCATTTTTCCATCAAATTGGATTCTCGACACTTTTCAAAGGGGTAGTCCACAAATAATCTCAAAATCTCAGAAAATTTAAAACCCCAAATTCTTTGCCATAGGCATGGTGTGATGCTAGTTATGCGATAGGTCCATGAAAGGCCCACCTGAGATGCCCAAATGGCCCCGGAATGAAGGTAGTGTGGCTTTTTTATAGGTGTTACGGACACGAGCATGGTATTTTGGTCATAACAAGAGCTGCGTTGGTCTGATCGGGCCATTTGAGAGCTCGTTGGAAAACTAACTTCAAGGACTATGGCTTTACTGAGGACGTCTCCTGAGAAATCCTCCTCGAAGATATCCAAAAAAATCATTTTTCCAACAACTTGGATTCTCGACTTTTTTCAAATGGGGTAGTCCACAAAAAATAAAAAAATCTCACAAAATTTAAGACCCCAAATTCTTTGCCCTAGGCATGGTGTGATGCTAGTTAGGCGATAGGTCCATGAAAGGCCCACCTGAGATTCCCAAATGGCCCTGGAATGAAGGTAGTGTGCCTTTCTATAGGTGTTACGGACACGAGCTTGGTATATTGGTCATAACAAGAGCTGCGTTGGTCTGATCGGGCCATTTGAGAGCTCGTTGGAAAGCTAACTTCAAGGACTATGGCTTTACTGAGGACGTCTTCTGAGAAATCCTCCATGAAGATGTCCAAAAAAATCATTTTTCCACCAACTTGGATTCTCGAATTTTTTCAAAGGGGGTAGTCCACAAAAAATCTAAAAATCTCAGAAAATTTAAAACCCCAAAATCTTTGACCTAGGCATGGTGTGATGCTAGTTAGGCGATAGGTCCATGAAAGGCCCACCTGAGATGCCCAAATGGCCCCGGAATGAAGGTAATGTGCCTTTCTATAGGTGTTACGGACACGAGCTTGGTATTTTAGTCATAACAAGAGCTACGTTTGTCTGATTGGGCCATTTGAGAGCTCTTTGGAAAGCTAAATTCAAGGCCTACGCGTTTACTGAGGACGTTTCCTGAGAAATCCTCCTCCAAGATATCCAAAAAAATCATTTTTCCACCAACATGAATTCTCGACTTTTTTCTAAGGGGTAGTCCATAAAAAATCTCAAAATCTCATAAAATTTAAAACCCCAAATTCTTTGCCCTAGGCATGGTGTGATGCTAGTTAGGCGATAGGTCCATTAAAGGCCAACCTGAGATGCCCAAATGGCCCCGGAATTAAGGTAGTGTGCCTTTCTATAGGTGTTATAGACACGAGCTAGGTATTTTGGTCATAATAAGAGTTGCGTTGGTCAGATCGGGCCATTTGAGAGCTCGTTGGAAAGCTAACTATAAGGACTATGGCTTTACTGTGGACGTCTTCTGAGAAATAATCCTCGATGATGTCCAAAAAAATCATTTTTCCACCAAATTGGATTCTCGACATTTTTCAAAGGGGTAGTCCACAAAAAATCTCAAAATCTCAGAAAATTTAAAACCCCAAATTCTTTGCCATAGGCATGGTGTGATGCTAGTTAGGCGATAGGTCCATGAAAGGCCCACCTGAGATGCCCAAATGGCCCCGGAATGAAGGTAGTGTGGCTTTTTTTATAGGTGTTACGGACACGAGCATGGTATTTTGGTCATAACAAGAGCTGCGTTGGTCTGATCGGGCCATTTGAGAGCTCGTTGGAAAGCTAACTTCAAGGACTATGGCTTTACTGAGGACGTCTTCTGTGAAATAATCCATGAAGATGTCCAAAAAAATCATTTTTCCACCAACTTGGATTCTCGACTTTTTTCTAAGGGGTAGTCCACAAAAAATCTCAAAATCTCAGAAAATTTAAAACCCCAAATTCTTTGCCCTAGGCATGGTGTGATGCTAGTTAGGCGATAGGTCCATTAAAGGCCCACCTGAGATGCCCAAATGGCCCCGGAATGAAGGTAGTGTGCCTTTCTATAGGTGTTACAGACACGAGTTAGGTATTTTAGTCATAACAAGAGCTGCGTTGGTCTGATCGGGCCATTTGAGAGCTAGTTGGAAAGCTAACTTCAAGGACTATGGCTTTACTGAGGACGTCTTCTGAGAAATCCTCCTTGAAGATGTCCAAAAAAATCATTTTTCCACCAACTTGGATTCTCGAATTTTTTCAAAGGGGGTAGTCCACAAAAAATCTAAAAATCTCAGAAAATTTAAAACCCTAAATTCTTTTCCCTAGGCATGGTGTGACGCTAGTTAGGCGATAGGTCCATGAAAGGCCCACCTTGAGATGCCCAAATGGCCTTGGAATGAAGGTAATGTGCCTTTCTATAGGTGTTAAGGACACGAGCTAGATATTTTAGTCATAACAAGAGCTGCGTTGGTCTGATTGGGCCATTTGAGAGCTCTTTGGCAAGCTAAATTCAAGGCCTACGGCTTTACTGAGGACGTCTCCTGAGAAATCCTCCTGGAAGATATAAAAAAAAATCATTTTTCCACCAACTTGGATTCTCGACTTTTTTCAAATGGGGTAGTCCACAAAAAATCTAAAAATCTCAGAAAATTTAAAACCCCAAATTCTTTGCCCTAGGCAATGTGTGATGCTAGTTAGGCAATAGGTCCATGAAAGGCCCACCTGAGATTCCCAAATGGCCCCGGAATGAAGGTAGTGTGCCTTTCTATAGGTGTTACGGACACGAGCTTGGTATTTTGGTCATAACATGAGCTGCGTTGGTCTGATCGGGCCATTTGAGAGCTCGTTGGAAAGCTAACTTTAAGGACTATGGCTTTACTGCGGACGTCTTCTGAGAAATAATCCTCGAAGATGTCCAAAAAAATCATTTTTCCACCAAATTGGATTCTCGACATTTTTCAAAGGGGTAGTCCACAAAAAATCTCAAAATCTCAGAAAATTTAAAACCCCAAATTCTTTGCCATAGGCATGGTGTGATGCTAGTTAGGCAATAGGTCCATGAAAGGCCCACCTGAGATGCCCAAATGGCCCCGGAATGAAGGTAGTGTGGCTTTTTTATAGGTGTTACGGACACGAGCATGGTATTTTGGTCATAACAAGAGCTGCGTTGGTCTGATCGGGCCATTTGAGAGCTCGTTGGAAAGCTAACTTCAAGGACTATGGCTTTACTGAGGACGTCTTCTGAGAAATAATCCATGAAGATGTCCAAAAAAATCATTTTTCCACCAACTTGGATTCTCGAATTTTTTCAAAGGGGGTAGTCCACAAAAAATCTAAAAATCTCAGAAAATTTAAAACCCCAAATTCTTTGCCATAGGCATGGTGTGATGCTATTTAGGCGATAGGTCCATGAAAGGCCCACCTGAGATGCCCAAATGGCCCCGGAATGAAGGTAGTGTGCCTTTCTATAGGTGTTACGGACACGAGCATGGCATTTTGGCCATAACAATAGCTGCGTTGGTCTGAATGGGCCATTTGAGAGCTCGTTGGAAAGCTAACTTCAAGGACTATGGCTTTACTGAGGACGTCTTCTGAGAAATAATCCTCGAAGATGTCCAAAAAAATAATTTTTCCACCTAATTGGATTCTCGACATTTTCCAAAGGGGTAGTCCACAAAAAAATCTCAAAATCTCAGAAAATTTAAAACCCCAAATTCTTTGCCCTAGGCATTGTGTGATGCTAGTTAGGCGATAGGTCCATGAAAGGCCCACCTGAGATTCCCAAATGGACCCGGAATGAAGGTAGTGTGCGTTTTCCATAGGTTTTACGGACACGAGCTTGGTATTGGTCATAACAAGAGCTGCGTTGGTCTGATCGGGCCATTTGAGAGCTCGTAGGAAAGCTAACTTCAAGGACTATGGCTTTACTGAGGACGTCTTCTGAGAAATCCTCCTTGAAGATGTCCAAAAAATCATTTTTCCACCAACTTGGATTCTCGAATTTTTTCAAAGGGGGTAGTCCACAAAAAATCTTAAAATCTCAGAAAATTTAAAACCCCAAATTCTTTGCCCTAGGGATGGTGTGATGCTAGTTAGGCGATAGGTCCATGAAAGGCCCACCTGAGATGCCCAAATGGCCCCGGAATTAAGGTAATGTCCCTTTCTATAGGTGTTACAGACACGAGCTAGGTATTTTAGTCATAACAAGAGCTGCGTTGGTCTGATTGGGCCATTTGAGAGCTCTTTGGAAAGCTAAATTCAAGGCCTACGACTTTACTGAGGACGTCTTCTGAGAAATCCTCCTCCAAGATATCCAAAAAAATCATTTTTCCACCAACTTGGATTCTCGACTTTTTTCTAAGGGGTAGTCCACAAAAAATCTCAAAATCTCAGAAAATTTAAAACCCAAAATTCTTTGCCCTAGGCATGGTGTGATGCTAGTTAGGCGATAGGTCCATTAAAGGCCCACCTGAGATGCCAAAATAGCCCCGGAATGAAGGTAGTGTGCCTTTCTATAGGTGTTACAGACACGAGCTAGGTATTTTAGTCATAACAAGAGTTGCGTTGGTCTGATCGGGCCATTTGAGAGCTAGTTGGAAAGCTAACTTCAAGGACTATGGCTTTACTGAGGACGTCTTCTGAGAAATAATCCTCGAAGATGTCCAAAAAAATAATTTTTCCACCTAATTGGATTCTCGATATTTTCCAAAGGGGTAGTCCACAAAAAAAATCTCAAAATCTCAGAAAATTTAAAACCCCAAATTCTTTCCCCTAGGCATGGTGTGATGCTAGTTAGGCGATAGGTCCATTAAAGGCCCACCTGAGATGCCCAAATGGCCCCGGAATGAAGGTAGTGTGCCTTTCTATAGGTGTTATAGACACGAGCTAGGTATTTTACTCATAACAAGAGCTGCGTTGGTCTGATTGGGCCATTTGAGAGCTCTTTGGAAAGCTAAATTCAAGGCCTACGACTTTACTGAGGACGTCTCTTGAGAAATCCTCCTCGAAGATATCCAAAAAAATCATTTTCCACCAACTTGGATTCTCGACTTTTTTCAAATGGGGTAGTCCACAAAAAATCTAAAAATCTCAAAAAATTTAAGACCCCAAATTCTTTGCCCTAGGCATGGTGTGATGCTAGTTAGGAGATAGGTCCATGAAAGGCCCACCTGAGATTCCCAAATGGCCCCGGAATGAAGGTAGTGTGCCTTTCTATAGGTGTTACGGACACGAGCTTGGTATATTGGTCATAACAAGAGCTGCGTTGGTCTGATCGGGCCATTTGAGAGCTCGTTGGAAAGCTAACTTCAAGAATTATAGCTTTACTGAGGACGTCTTCTGAGAAATCCTCCTTGAAGATGTCCAAAAAATCATTTTTCCACCAACTTGGATTCTCGAATTTTTTCAAAGGGGGTAGTCCACAAAAAATCTAAAAATCTCAGAAAATTTAAAACCCGAAATTCTTGGCCCTAGGCATGGTGTGATGCTAGTCAGGCGATAGGTCCATGAAAGGCCCACCTGAGATGCCCAAATGGCCCCGGAATGAAGGTAATGTGCCTTTCTATAGGTGTTACGGACACGAGCTAGGTATTTTAGTCATAACAAGAGCTGCGTTGGTCTGATTGGGCCATTTGAGAGCTCTTAGGAAAGCTAAATTCAAGGCCTACGACTTTAGTGAGGACGTCTCCTGAGAAATCCTCCTCGAAGATATCCAAAAAAATCATTTTCCACCAACTTGGATTCTCGACTTTTTTCAAATGGGGTAGTCCACAAAAAAAATAAAAATCTCAAAAAATTTAAGACCCCAAATTCTTTGCCCTAGGCATGGTGTGATGCTAGTTAGGCGATAGGTCCATGAAAGGCCCACCTGAGATTCCCAAATGGCCCCGGAATGAAGGTAGTGTGCCTTTCTATAGGTGTTACGGACACGAGCTTGGTATTTTAGTCATAACAAGAGCTGCGTTGGTTTGATTGGGCCATTTGAGAGCTCTTTGGAAAGCTAAATTCAAGGCCTACGACTTTACTGAGGACGTCTCCTGAGAAATCCTCCTCCAAGATATCCAAAAAAATCATTTTTCCACCAACTTGGATTCTCGACTTTTTTCTAAGGGGTAGTCCACAAAAAATCTAAAAATCTCAGAAAATTGAAAACCCCAAATTCTTTGCCCTAGGCATGGTGTGATGCTAGTTAGGCGATAGGTCCTTGAAAGGCCCACCTGAGATGCCCAAATGGCCCCGGAATTAAGGTAGTGTGCCTTTCTATAGGTGTTATAGACACGAGCTAGGTATTTTACTCATAGCAAGAGCTTCGTTGGTCTGATTGGGCCATTTAAGAGATCTTTGGAAAGCTAAATTCAAGGCCTACGACTTTACTGAGGACGTCTCCTGAGAAATCCTCCTCGAAGATATCCAAAAAAATCATTTTTCCACCAACTTGGATTCTCGAATTTTTTCAAAGGGGGTAGTCCACAAAAAATCTAAAAATCTCAGAAAATTTAAAACCCCAAATTCTTTGCCCTAGGCATGGTGTGATGCTAGTTAAGCGATAGGTCCATGAAAGGCCCACCTGAGATGCCCAAATGGCCCCGGAATTAAGGTAATATTCCTTTCTATAGGTGTTACAGACACGAGCTAGGTATTTTAGTCATAACAAGAGCTGCGTTGGTCTTATTGGGCCATTTGAGAGCTCTTTGGAAAGCTAAATTCAAGGCCTACGACTTTACTGAGGACGTCTCCTGAGAAATCCTCCTCGAAGATATCCAAAAAAATCATTTTCCACCAACTTGGATTCTCGACTTTTTTCAAATGGGGTAGTCCACAAAAAATCTAAAAATCTCAAAAAATTTAAGACCCCAAATTCTTTGCCCTAGGCATGGTGTGATGCTAGTTAGGCGATAGGTCCATGAAAGGCCCACCTGAGATTCCCAAATGGCCCCGGAATGAAGGTAGTGTGCCTTTCTATAGGTGTTACGGACACGAGCTTGGTATATTGGTCATAACAAGAGCTGCGTTGGTCTGATCGGGCCATTTGAGAGCTCGTTGGAAAGCTAACTTCAAGAATTATGGCTTTACTGAGGACGTCATCTGAGAAATCCTCCTTGAAGATGTCCAAAAAATCATTTTTCCACCAACTTGGATTCTCGAATTTTTTCAAAAGGGGTAGTCCACAAAAAATGTAAAAATCTCAGAAAATTTAAAACCCCAAATTCTTTGCGCTAGGCATGGTGTGATGCTAGTTAGGCGATAGGTCCATGAAAGGCCCACCTGAGATGCCCAAATGGCCCCGGAATTAAGGTAATGTGCCTTTCTATAGGTGTTACAGACACGAGCTAGGTATTTTAGTCATAACAAGAGATGCGTTGGTCTGATTGGGCCATTTGAGAGCTCTTTGGAAAGCTAAATTCAAGGCCTACGACTTTACTGGACGTCTCTTGAGAAATCCTCCTCGAAGATATCCAAAAAAATCATTTTCCACCAACTTGGATTCTCGACTTTTTTCAAATGGGGTAGTCCACAAAAAATCTAAAAATCTCAGAAAATTTAAAACCCCAAATTCTTTGCCCTAGGCATGGTGTGATGCTAGTTAAGCGATAGGTCCATGAAAGGCCCACCTGAGATGCCCAAATGGCCCCGGAATTAAGGTAGTGTGCCTTTCTATAGGTGTTATAGACACGAGCTAGGTATTTTACTCATAGCAAGAGCTTCGTTGGTCTGATTGGGCCATTTAAGAGATCTTTGGAAAGCTAAATTCAAGGCCTACGACTTTACTGAGGACGTCTCCTGAGAAATCCTCCTCGAAGATATCCAAAAAAATCATTTTCCACCAACTTGGATTCTCGACTTTTTTCAAATGGGGTAGTCCACAAAAAAAATAAAAATCTCAAAAAATTTAAGACCCCAAATTCTTTGCCCTAGGCATGGTGTGATGCTAGTTAGGCGATAGGTCCATGAAAGGCCCACCTGAGATTCCCAAATGGCCCCGGAATGAAGGTAGTGTGCCTTTCTATAGGTGTTACGGACACGAGCTTGGTATTTTAGTCATAACAAGAGCTGCGTTGGTTTGATTGGGCCATTTGAGAGCTCTTTGGAAAGCTAAATTCAAGGCCTACGACTTTACTGAGGACGTCTCCTGAGAAATCCTCCTCCAAGATATCCAAAAAAATCATTTTTCCACCAACTTGGATTCTCGACTTTTTTCTAAGGGGTAGTCCACAAAAAATCTAAAAATCTCAGAAAATTGAAAACCCCAAATTCTTTGCCCTAGGCATGGTGTGATGCTAGTTAGGCGATAGGTCCTTGAAAGGCCCACCTGAGATGCCCAAATGGCCCCGGAATTAAGGTAGTGTGCCTTTCTATAGGTGTTATAGACACGAGCTAGGTATTTTACTCATAGCAAGAGCTTCGTTGGTCTGATTGGGCCATTTAAGAGATCTTTGGAAAGCTAAATTCAAGGCCTACGACTTTACTGAGGACGTCTCCTGAGAAATCCTCCTCGAAGATATCCAAAAAAATCATTTTTCCACCAACTTGGATTCTCGAATTTTTTCAAAGGGGGTAGTCCACAAAAAATCTAAAAATCTCAGAAAATTTAAAACCCCAAATTCTTTGCCCTAGGCATGGTGTGATGCTAGTTAAGCGATAGGTCCATGAAAGGCCCACCTGAGATGCCCAAATGGCCCCGGAATTAAGGTAATATTCCTTTCTATAGGTGTTACAGACACGAGCTAGGTATTTTAGTCATAACAAGAGCTGCGTTGGTCTTATTGGGCCATTTGAGAGCTCTTTGGAAAGCTAAATTCAAGGCCTACGACTTTACTGAGGACGTCTCCTGAGAAATCCTCCTCGAAGATATCCAAAAAAATCATTTTCCACCAACTTGGATTCTCGACTTTTTTCAAATGGGGTAGTCCACAAAAAATCTAAAAATCTCAAAAAATTTAAGACCCCAAATTCTTTGCCCTAGGCATGGTGTGATGCTAGTTAGGCGATAGGTCCATGAAAGGCCCACCTGAGATTCCCAAATGGCCCCGGAATGAAGGTAGTGTGCCTTTCTATAGGTGTTACGGACACGAGCTTGGTATATTGGTCATAACAAGAGCTGCGTTGGTCTGATCGGGCCATTTGAGAGCTCGTTGGAAAGCTAACTTCAAGAATTATGGCTTTACTGAGGACGTCATCTGAGAAATCCTCCTTGAAGATGTCCAAAAAATCATTTTTCCACCAACTTGGATTCTCGAATTTTTTCAAAAGGGGTAGTCCACAAAAAATGTAAAAATCTCAGAAAATTTAAAACCCCAAATTCTTTGCGCTAGGCATGGTGTGATGCTAGTTAGGCGATAGGTCCATGAAAGGCCCACCTGAGATGCCCAAATGGCCCCGGAATTAAGGTAATGTGCCTTTCTATAGGTGTTACAGACACGAGCTAGGTATTTTAGTCATAACAAGAGATGCGTTGGTCTGATTGGGCCATTTGAGAGCTCTTTGGAAAGCTAAATTCAAGGCCTACGACTTTACTGGACGTCTCTTGAGAAATCCTCCTCGAAGATATCCAAAAAAATCATTTTCCACCAACTTGGATTCTCGACTTTTTTCAAATGGGGTAGTCCACAAAAAATCTAAAAATCTCAAAAAATTTAAGACCCCAAATTCTTTGCCCTAGGCATGGTGTGATGCTAGTTAGGCGATAGGTCCATGAAAGGCCCACCTGAGATTCCCAAATGGCCCCGGAATGAAGGTAGTGTGCCTTTCTATAGGTGTTACGGACACGAGCTTGGTATATTGGTCATAACAAGAGCTGCGTTGGTCTGATCGGGCCATTTGAGAGCTCGTTGGAAAGCTAACTTCAAGAATTATGGCTTTACTGAGGACGTCATCTGAGAAATCCTCCTTGAAGATGTCCAAAAAATCATTTTTCCACCAACTTGGATTCTCGAATTTTTTCAAAGGGGGTAGTCCACAAAAAATCTAAAAATTTCAGAAAATTTAAAACCCCAAATTCTTTGCCCTAGGCATGGTGTGATGCTAGTTAGGCGATAGGTCCATGAAAGGCCCACCCGAGATGCCCAAATGGCCCCGGAATTAAGGTAATGTGCCTTTCTATAGGTGTTACAGACACGAGCTAGGTATTTTAGTCATAACAAGAGCTGCGTTGGTCTGATTGGGCCATTTGAGAGCTCTTTGGAAAGCTAAATTCAAGGCCTACGACTTTACTGAGGACGTCTCTTGAGAAATCCTCCTCGAAGATATCCAAAAAAATCATTTTCCACCAACTTGGATTCTCGACTTTTTTCAAATGGGGTAGTCCATAAAAAATCTAAAAATCTCAAAAAATTTAAGACCCCAAATTCTTTGCCCTAGGCATGGTGTGATGCTAGTTAGGCGATAGGTCCATGAAAGGCCCACCTGAGATTCCCAAATGGCCTCGGAATGAAGGTAGTGTGCCTTTCTATAGGTGTTACGGACACGAGCTTGGTATATTGGTCATAACAAGAGCTGCGTTGGTCTGATCGGGCAATTTGAGAGCTCGTTGGAAAGCTAACTTCAAGGACTATGGCTTTACTGAGGACGTCTTCTGAGAAATCCTCCTTGAAGATGTCCAAAAAATCATTTTTCCACCAACTTGGATTCTCGAATTTTTTCAAAAGGGGTAGTCCACAAAAAATGTAAAAATCTCAGAAAATTTAAAACCCCAAATTCTTTGCCCTAGGCATGGTGTGATGCTAGTTAGGCGATAGGTCCATGAAAGGCCCACCTGAGATGCCCAAATGGCCCCGGAATTAAGGTAATGTGCCTTTCTATAGGTGTTACAGACACGAGCTAGGTATTTTAGTCATAACAAGAGCTGCGTTGGTCTGATTGGGCCATTTGAGAGCTCTTTGGAAAGCTAAATTCAAGGCCTACGACTTTACTGAGGACGTCTCTTGAGAAATCCTCCTCGAAGATATCCAAAAAAATCATTTTCCACCAACTTGGATTCTCGACTTTTTTCAAATGGGGTAGTCCACAAAAAATCTAAAAATCTCAAAAAATTTAAGACCCCAAATTCTTTGCCCTAGGCATGGTGTGATGCTAGTTAGGCGATAGGTCCATGAAAGGCCCACCTGAGATTCCCAAATGGCCCCGGAATGAAGGTAGTGTGCCTTTCTATAGGTGTTACAGACACGAGCATGGTATATTGGTCATAACAAGAGCTGCGTTGGTCTGATCGGGCCATTTGAGAGCTCGTTGGAAAGCTAACTTCAAGAATTATGGCTTTACTGAGGACGTCTTCTGAGAAATCCTCCTTGAAGATGTCCAAAAAATCATTTTTCCACCAACTTGGATTCTCGAATTTTTTCAAAGGGGGTAGTCCACAAAAAATCTAAAAATTTCAGAAAATTTAAAACCCCAAATTCTTTGCCCTAGGCATGGTGTGATGCTAGTTAGGCGATAGGTCCATTAAAGGCCCACCCGAGATGCCCAAATGGCCCCGGAATTAAGGTAATGTGCCTTTCTATAGGTGTTACAGACACGAGCTAGGTATTTTAGTCATAACAAGAGCTGCGTTGGTCTGATTGGGCCATTTGAGAGCTCTTTAGAAAGCTAAATTCAAGGCCTACGACTTTACTGAGGACGTCTCCTGAGAAATCCTCCTCGAAGATATCCAAAAAAATCATTTTCCACCAACTTGGATTCTCGACTTTTTTCAAATGGGGTAGTCCACAAAAAATCTAAAAATCTCAAAAAATTTAAGACCCCAAATTCTTTTCCCTAGGCATGGTGTGATGCTAGTTAGGCGATAGGTCCATGAAAGGCCCACCTGAGATTCCCAAATGGCCCCGGAATGAAGGTAGTGTGCCTTTCTATAGGTGTTACGGACCCGAGCTTAGTATATTGGTCATAACAAGAGCTGCGTTGGTCTGATCGGGCCATTTGAGAGCTCGTTGGAAAGCTAACTTCAAGGACTATGGCTTTACTGAGGACGTCTTCTGAGAAATCCTCCTTGAAGATGTCCAAAAAATCATTTTTCCACCAACTTGGATTCTCGAATTTTTTCAAAGGGGGTAGTCCACAAAAAATCTAAAAATCTCAGAAAATTTAAAACCCCAAATTCTTTGCCCTAGGCATGGTGTGATGCTAGTTAGGCGATAGGTCCATGAAAGGCCCACCCGAGATGCCCAAATGGCCCTGGAATTAAGGTAATGTGCCTTTCTATAGGTGTTACAGACACGAGCTAGGTATTTTAGTCATAACAAGAGCTGCGTTGGTCTGATTGGGCCATTTGAGAGCTCTTTGGAAAGCTAAATTCAAGGCCTACGACTTTACTGAGGACGTCTCCTGAGAAATCCTCCTCGAAGATATCCAAAAAAATCATTTTCCACCAACTTGGATTCTCGACTTTTTTCAAATGGGGTAGTCCACAAAAAATCTAAAAATCTCAAAAAATTTAAGACCCAAAATTCTTTGCCCTAGGCATGGTGTGATGCTAGTTAGGCGATAGGTCCATGAAAGGCCCACCTGAGATTCCCAAATGGCCCGGAATGAAGGTAGTGTGCCTTTCTATAGGTGTTACGGACACGAGCTTGGTATATTGGTCATAACAAGAGCTGTGTTGGTCTGATCGGGCAATTTGAGAGCTCGTTGGAAAGCTAACTTCAAGGACTATGGCTTTACTGAGGACGTCTTCTGAGAAATCCCCCTTGAAGATGTCCAAAAAATCATTTTTCCACCAACTTGGATTCTCGAATTTTTTCAAAAGGGGTAGTCCACAAAAAATGTAAAAATCTCAGAAAATTTAAAACCCCAAATTCTTTGCCCTAGGCATGGTGTGATGCTAGTTAGGCGATAGGTCCATGAAAGGCCCACCTGAGATGCCCAAATGGCCCCGGAATTAAGGTAATGTGCCTTTCTATAGGTGTTACAGACACGAGCTAGGTATTTTAGTCATAACAAGAGCTGCGTTGGTCTGATTGGGCCATTTGAGAGCTCTTTGGAAAGCTAAATTCAAGGCCTACGACTTTACTGAGGACGTCTCCTGAGAAATCCTCCTCGAAGATATCCAAAAAAATCATTTTCCACCAACTTGGATTCTCGACTTTTTTCAAATGGGGTAGTCCACAAAAAATCTAAAAATCTCAAAAAATTTAAGACCCCAAATTCTTTGCCCTAGGCATGGTGTGATGCTAGTTAGGCGATAGGTCCATGAAAGGCCCACCTGAGATTCCCAAATGGCCCCGGAATGAAGGTAGTGTGCCTTTCTATAGGTGTTACGGACACGAGCTTGGTATATTGGTCATAACAAGAGCTGCGTTGGTCTGATCGGGCAATTTGAGAGCTCGTTGGAAAGCTAACTTCAAGGACTATGGCTTTACTGAGGACGTCTTCTGAGAAATCCCCCTTGAAGATGTCCAAAAAATCATTTTTCCACCAACTTGGATTCTCGAATTTTTTCAAAGGGGGTAGTCCACAAAAAATCTAAAAATTTCAGAAAATTTAAAACCCCAAATTCTTTGCCCTAGGCATGGTGTGATGCTAGTTAGGCGATAGGTCCATTAAAGGCCCACCCGAGATGCCCAAATGGCCCCGGAATTAAGGTAATGTGCCTTTCTATAGGTGTTACAGACACGAGCTAGGTATTTTAGTCATAACAAGAGCTGCGTTGGTCTGATTGGGCCATTTGAGAGCTCTTTGGAAAACTAAATTCAAGGCCTACGACTTTACTGAGGACGTCTCCTGAGAAATCCTCCTCGAAGATATCCAAAAAAATCATTTTCCACCAACTTGGATTCTCGACTTTTTTCAAATGGGGTAGTCCACAAAAAATCTAAAAATCTCAAAAAATTTAAGACCCCAAATTCTTTGCCCTAGGCATGGTGTGATGCTAGTTAGGCGATAGGTCCATGAAAGGCCCACCTGAGATTCCCAAATGGCCCCGGAATGAAGGTAGTGTGCCTTTCTATAGGTGTTACGGACCCGAGCTTGGTATATTGGTCATAACAAGAGCTGCGTTGGTCTGATCGGGCCATTTGAGAGCTCGTTGGAAAGCTAACTTCAAGGACTATGGCTTTACTGAGGACGTCTTCTGAGAAATCCTCCTTGAAGATGTCCAAAAAATCATTTTTCCACCAACTTGGATTCTCGAATTTTTTCAAAGGGGGTAGTCCACAAAAAATCTAAAAATCTCAGAAAATTTAAAACCCCAAATTCTTTGCCCTAGGCATGGTGTGATGCTAGTTAGGCGATAGGTCCATGAAAGGCCCACCCGAGATGCCCAAATGGCCCCGGAATTAAGGTAATGTTCCTTTCTATAGGTGTTACAGACACGAGCTAGGTATTTTAGTCATAACAAGAGCTGCGTTGGTCTGATTGGGCCATTTGAGAGCTCTTTGGAAAGCTAAATTCAAGGCCTACGACTTTACTGAGGACGTCTCCTGAGAAATCCTCCTCGAAGATATCCAAAAAAATCATTTTCCACCAACTTGGATTCTCGACTTTTTTCAAAGGGGGTAGTCCACAAAAAATCTAAAAATCTCAAAAAATTTAAGACCCGAAATTCTTTGCCCTAGGCATGGTGTGATGCTAGTTAGGCGATAGGTCCATGAAAGGCCCACCTGAGATTCCCAAATGGCCCCGGAATGAAGGTAGTGTGCCTTTCTATAGGTGTTACGGACACGAGCTTGGTATATTGGTCATAACAAGAGCTGTGTTGGTCTGATCGGGCAATTTGAGAGCTCGTTGGAAAGCTAACTTCAAGGACTATGGCTTTACTGAGGACGTCTTCTGAGAAATCCCCCTTGAAGATGTCCAAAAAATCATTTTTCCACCAACTTGGATTCTCGAATTTTTTCAAAAGGGGTAGTCCACAAAAAATGTAAAAATCTCAGAAAATTTAAAACCCCAAATTCTTTGCCCTAGGCATGGTGTGATGCTAGTTAGGCGATAGGTCCATGAAAGGCCCACCTGAGATGCCCAAATGGCCCCGGAATTAAGGTAATGTGCCTTTCTATAGGTGTTACAGACACGAGCTAGGTATTTTAGTCATAACAAGAGCTGCGTTGGTCTGATTGGGCCATTTGAGAGCTCTTTGGAAAGCTAAATTCAAGGCCTACGACTTTACTGAGGACGTCTCCTGAGAAATCCTCCTCGAAGATATCCAAAAAAATCATTTTCCACCAACTTGGATTCTCGAATTTTTTCAAATGGGGTAGTCCACAAAAAATCTAAAAATCTCAAAAAATTTAAGACCCCAAATTCTTTGCCCTAGGCATGGTGTGATGCTAGTTAGGCGATAGGTCCATGAAAGGCCCACCTGAGATTCCCAAATGGCCCCGGAATGAAGGTAGTGTGCCTTTCTATAGGTGTTACGGACACGAGCTTGGTATATTGGTCATAACAAGAGCTGTGTTGGTCTGATCGGGCAATTTGAGAGCTCGTTGGAAAGCTAACTTCAAGGACTATGGCTTTACTGAGGACGTCTTCTGAGAAATCCCCCTTGAAGATGTCCAAAAAATCATTTTTCCACCAACTTGGATTCTCGAATTTTTTCAAAAGGGGTAGTCCACAAAAAATGTAAAAATCTCAGAAAATTTAAAACCCCAAATTCTTTGCCCTAGGCATGGTGTGATGCTAGTTAGGCGATAGGTCCATGAAAGGCCCACCTGAGATGCCCAAATGGCCCCGGAATTAAGGTAATGTGCCTTTCTATAGGTGTTACAGACACGAGCTAGGTATTTTAGTCATAACAAGAGCTGCGTTGGTCTGATTGGGCCATTTGAGAGCTCTTTGGAAAGCTAAATTCAAGGCCTACGACTTTACTGAGGACGTCTCCTGAGAAATCCTCCTCGAAGATATCCAAAAAAATCATTTTCCACCAACTTGGATTCTCGACTTTTTTCAAATGGGGTAGTCCACAAAAAATCTAAAAATCTCAAAAAATTTAAGACCCCAAATTCTTTGCCCTAGGCATGGTGTGATGCTAGTTAGGCGATAGGTCCATGAAAGGCCCACCTGAGATTCCCAAATGGCCCCGGAATGAAGGTAGTGTGCCTTTCTATAGGTGTTACGGACACGAGCTTGGTATATTGGTCATAACAAGAGCTGCGTTGGTCTGATCGGGCAATTTGAGAGCTCGTTGGAAAGCTAACTTCAAGGACTATGGCTTTACTGAGGACGTCTTCTGAGAAATCCCCCTTGAAGATGTCCAAAAAATCATTTTTCCACCAACTTGGATTCTCGAATTTTTTCAAAAGGGGTAGTCCACAAAAAATGTAAAAATCTCAGAAAATTTAAAACCCCAAATTCTTTGCCCTAGGCATGGTGTGATGCTAGTTAGGCGATAGGTCCATGAAAGGCCCACCTGAGATGCCCAAATGGCCCCGGAATTAAGGTAATGTGCCTTTCTATAGGTGTTACAGACACGAGCTAGGTATTTTAGTCATAACAAGAGCTGCGTTGGTCTGATTGGGCCATTTGAGAGCTCTTTGGAAAGCTAAATTCAAGGCCTACGACTTTACTGAGGACAACTCTTGAGAAATCCTCCTCGAAGATATCCAAAAAAATCATTTTCCACCAACTTGGATTCTCGACTTTTTTCAAATGGGGTAGTCCACAAAAAATCTAAAAATCTCAAAAAATTTAAGACCCCAAATTCTTTGCCCTAGGCATGGTGTGATGCTAGTTAGGCGATAGGTCCATGAAAGGCCCACCTGAGATTCCCAAATGGCCCCGGAATGAAGGTAGTGTGCCTTTCTATAGGTGTTATGGACACGAGCTTGGTATATTGGTCATAACAAGAGCTGCGTTGGTCTGATCGGGCCATTTGAGAGCTCCTTGGAAAGCTAACTTCAAGAATTATGGCTTTACTGAGGACGTCTTCTGAGAAATCCTCCTTGAAGATGTCCAAAAAATCATTTTTCCACCAACTTGGATTCTCGAATTTTTTCAAAGGGGGTAGTCCACAAAAAATCTAAAAATTTCAGAAAATTTAAAACCCCAAATTCTTTGCCCTAGGCATGGTGTGATGCTAGTTAGGCGATAGGTCCATTAAAGGCCCACCCGAGATGCCCAAATGGCCCCGGAATTAAGGTAATGTGCCTTTCTATAGGTGTTACAGACACGAGCTAGGTATTTTAGTCATAACAAGAGCTGCGTTGGTCTGATTGGGCCATTTGAGAGCTCTTTGGAAAGCTAAATTCAAGGCCTACGACTTTACTGAGGACGCCTCCTGAGAAATCCTCCTCGAAGATATCCAAAAAAATCATTTTCTACCAACTTGGATTCTCGACTTTTTTCAAATGGGGTAGTCCACAAAAAATCTAAAAATCTCAAAAAATTTAAGACCCCAAATTCTTTGCCCTAGGCATGGTGTGATGCTAGTTAGGCGATAGGTCCATGAAAGGCCCACCTGAGATTCCCAAATGGCCCCGGAATGAAGGTAGTGTGCCTTTCTATAGGTGTTACGGACACGAGCTTGGTATATTGGTCATAACAAGAGCTGCGTTGGTCTGATCGAGCAATTTGAGAGCTCGTTGGAAAGCTAACTTCAAGGACTATGGCTTTACTGAGGACGTCTTCTGAGAAATCCCCCTTGAAGATGTCCAAAAAATCATTTTTCCACCAACTTGGATTCTCGAATTTTTTCAAAGGGGGTAGTCCACAAAAAATCTAAAAATTTCAGAAAATTTAAAACCCCAAATTCTTTGCCCTAGGCATGGTGTGATGCTAGTTAGGCGATAGGTCCATTAAAGGCCCACCCGAGATGCCCAAATGGCCCCGGAATTAAGGTAATGTGCCTTTCTATAGGTGTTACAGACACGAGCTAGGTATTTTAGTCATAACAAGAGCTGCGTTGGTCTGATTGGGCCATTTGAGAGCTCTTTGGAAAGCTAAATTCAAGGCCTACGACTTTACTGAGGACGTCTCCTGAGAAATCCTCCTCGAAGATATCCAAAAAAATCATTTTCCACCAACTTGGATTCTCGACTTTTTTCAAATGGGGTAGTCCACAAAAAATCTAAAAATCTCAAAAAATTTAAGACCCCAAATTCTTTGCCCTAGGCATTGTGTGATGCTAGTTAGGCGATAGGTCCATGAAAGGCCCACCTGAGATTCCCAAATGGCCCCGGAATGAAGGTAGTGTGCCTTTCTATAGGTGTTACGGACCCGAGCTTGGTATATTGGTCATAACAAGAGCTGCGTTGGTCTGATCGGGCCATTTGAGAGCTCCTTGGAAAGCTAACTTCAAGAATTATGGCTTTACTGAGGACGTCTTCTGAGAAATCCTCCTTGAAGATGTCCAAAAAATCATTTTTCCACCAACTTGGATTCTCGAATTTTTTCAAAGGGGGTAGTCCACAAAAAATCTAAAAATTTCAGAAAATTTAAAACCCCAAATTCTTTGCCCTAGGCATGGTGTGATGCTAGTTAGGCGATAGGTCCATTAAAGGCCCACCCGAGATGCCCAAATGGCCCCGGAATTAAGGTAATGTGCCTTTCTATAGGTGTTACAGACACGAGCTAGGTATTTTAGTCATAACAAGAGCTGCGTTGGTCTGATTGGGCCATTTGAGAGCTCTTTGGAAAGCTAAATTCAAGGCCTACGACTTTACTGAGGACGCCTCCTGAGAAATCCTCCTCGAAGATATCCAAAAAAATCATTTTCTACCAACTTGGATTCTCGACTTTTTTCAAATGGGGTAGTCCACAAAAAATCTAAAAATCTCAAAAAATTTAAGACCCCAAATTCTTTGCCCTAGGCATGGTGTGATGCTAGTTAGGCGATAGGTCCATGAAAGGCCCACCTGAGATTCCCAAATGGCCCCGGAATGAAGGTAGTGTGCCTTTCTATAGGTGTTACGGACACGAGCTTGGTATATTGGTCATAACAAGAGCTGCGTTGGTCTGATCGAGCAATTTGAGAGCTCGTTGGAAAGCTAACTTCAAGGACTATGGCTTTACTGAGGACGTCTTCTGAGAAATCCCCCTTGAAGATGTCCAAAAAATCATTTTTCCACCAACTTGGATTCTCGAATTTTTTCAAAGGGGGTAGTCCACAAAAAATCTAAAAATTTCAGAAAATTTAAAACCCCAAATTCTTTGCCCTAGGCATGGTGTGATGCTAGTTAGGCGATAGGTCCATTAAAGGCCCACCCGAGATGCCCAAATGGCCCCGGAATTAAGGTAATGTGCCTTTCTATAGGTGTTACAGACACGAGCTAGGTATTTTAGTCATAACAAGAGCTGCGTTGGTCTGATTGGGCCATTTGAGAGCTCTTTGGAAAGCTAAATTCAAGGCCTACGACTTTACTGAGGACGTCTCCTGAGAAATCCTCCTCGAAGATATCCAAAAAAATCATTTTCCACCAACTTGGATTCTCGACTTTTTTCAAATGGGGTAGTCCACAAAAAATCTAAAAATCTCAAAAAATTTAAGACCCCAAATTCTTTGCCCTAGGCATTGTGTGATGCTAGTTAGGCGATAGGTCCATGAAAGGCCCACCTGAGATTCCCAAATGGCCCCGGAATGAAGGTAGTGTGCCTTTCTATAGGTGTTACGGACCCGAGCTTGGTATATTGGTCATAACAAGAGCTGCGTTGGTCTGATCGGGCCATTTGAGAGCTCGTTGGAAAGCTAACTTCAAGGACTATGGCTTTACTGAGGACGTCTTCTGAGAAATCCTCCTTGAAGATGTCCAAAAAATCATTTTTCCACCAACTTGGATTCTCGAATTTTTTCAAAGGGGGTAGTCCACAAAAAATCTAAAAATCTCAGAAAATTTAAAACCCCAAATTCTTTGCCCTAGGCATGGTGTGATGCTAGTTAGGCGATAGGTCCATGAAAGGCCCACCCGAGATGCCCAAATGGCCCCGGAATTAAGGTAATGTGCCTTTCTATAGGTGTTATAGACACGAGCTAGGTATTTTAGTCATAACAAGAGCTGCGTTGGTCTGATTGGGCCATTTGAGAGCTCTTTGGAAAGCTAAATTCAAGGCCTACGACTTTACTGAGGACGTCTCCTGAGAAATCCTCCTCGAAGATATCCAAAAAAATCATTTTCCACCAACTTGGATTCTCGACTTTTTTCAAATGGGGTAGTCCACAAAAAATCTAAAAATCTCAAAAAATTTAAGACCCCAAATTCTTTGCCCTAGGCATGATGTCATGCTAGTTAGGCGATAGGTCCATGAAAGGCCCACCTGAGATTCCCAAATGGCCCCGGAATGAAGGTAGTGTGCCTTTCTATAGGTGTTACGGACACGAGCTTGGTATATTGGTCATAACAAGAGCTGTGTTGGTCTGATCGGGCAATTTGAGAGCTCGTTGGAAAGCTAACTTCAAGGACTATGGCTTTACTGAGGACGTCTTCTGAGAAATCCCCCTTGAAGATGTCCAAAAAATCATTTTTCCACCAACTTGGATTCTCGAATTTTTTCAAAAGGGGTAGTCCACAAAAAATGTAAAAATCTCAGAAAATTTAAAACCCCAAATTCTTTGCCCTAGGCATGGTGTGATGCTAGTTAGGCGATAGGTCCATGAAAGGCCCACCTGAGATGCCCAAATGGCCCCGGAATTAAGGTAATGTGCCTTTCTATAGGTGTTACAGACACGAGCTAGGTATTTTAGTCATAACAAGAGCTGCGTTGGTCTGATTGGGCCATTTGAGAGCTCTTTGGAAAGCTAAATTCAAGGCCTACGACTTTACTGAGGACGTCTCCTGAGAAATCCTCCTCGAAGATATCCAAAAAAATCATTTTCCACCAACTTGGATTCTCGACTTTTTTGAAATGGGGTAGTCCACAAAAAATCTAAAAATCTCAAAAAATTTAAGACCCCAAATTCTTTGCCCTAGGCATGGTGTGATGCTAGTTAGGCGATAGGTCCATGAAAGGCCCACCTGAGATTCCCAAATGGCCCCGGAATGAAGGTAGTGTGCCTTTCTATAGGTGTTACGGACACGAGCTTGGTATATTGGTCATAACAAGAGCTGCGTTGGTCTGATCGGGCAATTTGAGAGCTCGTTGGAAAGCTAACTTCAAGGACTATGGCTTTACTGAGGACGTCTTCTGAGAAATCCCCCTTGAAGATGTCCAAAAAATCATTTTTCCACCAACTTGGATTCTCGAATTTTTTCAAAAGGGGTAGTCCACAAAAAATGTAAAAATCTCAGAAAATTTAAAACCCCAAATTCTTTGCCCTAGGCATGGTGTGATGCTAGTTAGGCGATAGGTCCATTAAAGGCCCACCCGAGATGCCCAAATGGCCCCGGAATTAAGGTAATTTGCCTTTCTATAGGTGTTACAGACACGAGCTAGGTATTTTAGTCATAACAAGAGCTGCGTTGGTCTGATTGGGCCATTTGAGAGCTCTTTGGAAAGCTAAATTCAAGGTCTACGACTTTACTGAGGACGCCTCCTGAGAAATCCTCCTCGAAGATATCCAAAAAAATCATTTTCCACCAACTTGGATTCTCGACTTTTTTCAAATGGGGTAGTCCACAAAAAATCTAAAAATCTCAAAAAATTTAAGACCCCAAATTCTTTGCCCTAGGCATGGTGTGATGCTAGTTAGGCGATAGGTCCATGAAAGGCCCACCAGAGATTCCCAAATGGCCCCGGAATGAAGGTAGTGTGCCTTTCTATAGGTGTTACGGACCCGAGCTTGGTATATTGGTCATAACAAGAGCTGCGTTGGTCTGATCGGGCCATTTGAGAGCTCGTTGGAAAGCTAACTTCAAGGACTATGGCTTTACTGAGGACGTCTTCTGAGAAATCGTCCTTGAAGATGTCCAAAAAATCATTTTTCCACCAACTTGGATTCTCAAATTTTTTCAAAGGGGGTAGTCCACAAAAAATCTAAAAATTTCAGAAAATTTAAAACCCCAAATTCTTTGCCCTAGGCATGGTGTGATGCTAGTTAGGCGATAGGTCCATTAAAGGCCCACCCGAGATGCCCAAATGGCCCCGGAATTAAGGTAATGTGCCTTTCTATAGGTGTTACAGACACGAGCTAGGTATTTTAGTCATAACAAGAGCTGCGTTGGTCTGATTGGGCCATTTGAGAGCTCTTTGGAAAGCTAAATTCAAGGCCTACGACTTTACTGAGGACGCCTCCTGAGAAATCCTCCTCGAAGATATCCAAAAAAATCATTTTCCACCAACTTGGATTCTCGACTTTTTTCAAATGGGGTAGTCCACAAAAAATCTAAAAATCTCAAAAAATTTAAGACCCCAAATTCTTTGCCCTAGGCATGGTGTGATGCTAGTTAGGCGATAGGTCCATGAAAGGCCCACCAGAGATTCCCAAATGGCCCCGGAATGAAGGTAGTGTGCCTTTCTATAGGTGTTACGGACCCGAGCTTGGTATATTGGTCATAACAAGAGCTGCGTTGGTCTGATCGGGCCATTTGAGAACTCGTTGGAAAGCTAACTTCAAGGACTATGGCTTTACTGAGGACGTCTTCTGAGAAATCCTCCTTGAAGATGTCCAAAAAATCATTTTTCCACCAACTTGGATTCTCAAATTTTTTCAAAGGGGGTAGTCCACAAAAAATCTAAAAATTTCAGAAAATTTAAAACCCCAAATTCTTTGCCCTAGGCATGGTGTGATGCTAGTTAGGCGATAGGTCCATTAAAGGCCCACCCGAGATGCCCAAATGGCCCCGGAATTAAGGTAATGTGCCTTTCTATAGGTGTTACAGACACGAGCTAGGTATTTTAGTCATAACAAGAGCTGCGTTGGTCTGATTGGGCCATTTGAGAGCTCTTTGGAAATCTAAATTCAAGGCCTACGACTTTACTGAGGACGTCTCCTGAGAAATCCTCCTCGAAGATATCCAAAAAAATCATTTTCCACCAACTTGGATTCTCGACTTTTTTCAAATGGGGTAGTCCACAAAAAATCTAAAAATCTCAAAAAATTTAAGACCCCAAATTCTTTGCCCTAGGCATGGTGTGATGCTAGTTAGGCGATAGGTCCATGAAAGGCCCACCAGAGATTCCCAAATGGCCCCGGAATGAAGGTAGTGTGCCTTTCTATAGGTGTTACGGACCCGAGCTTGGTATATTGGTCATAACAAGAGCTCCGTTGGTCTGATCGGGCCATTTGAGAGCTCGTTGGAAAGCTAACTTCAAGGACTATGGCTTTACTGAGGACGTCTTCTGAGAAATCCTCCTTGAAGATGTCCAAAAAATCATTTTTCCACCAACTTGGATTCTCGAATTTTTTCAAAGGGGGTAGTCCACAAAAAATCTAAAAATTTCAGAAAATTTAAAACCCCAAATTCTTTGCCCTAGGCATGGTGTGATGCTAGTTAGGCGATAGGTCCATTAAAGGCCCACCCGAGATGCCCAAATGGCCCCGGAATTAAGGTAATGTGCCTTTCTATAGGTGTTACAGACACGAGCTAGGTATTTTAGTCATAACAAGAGCTGCGTTGGTCTGATTGGGCCATTTGAGAGCTCTTTGGAAAGCTAAATTCAAGGCCTACGACTTTACTGAGGACGTCTCCTGAGAAATCCTCCTCGAAGATATCCAAAAAAATCATTTTCCACCAACTTGGATTCTCGACTTTTTTCAAATGGGGTAGTCCACAAAAAATCTAAAAATCTCAAAAAATTTAAGACCCCAAATTCTTTGCCCTAGGCATGGTGTGATGCTAGTTAGGCGATAGGTCCATGAAAGGCCCACCAGAGATTCCCAAATGGCCCCGGAATGAAGGTAGTGTGCCTTTCTATAGGTGTTACGGACCCGAGCTTGGTATATTCGTCATAACAAGAGCTGCGTTGGTCTGATCGGGCCATTTGAGAGCTCGTTGGAAAGCTAACTTCAAGGACTATGGCTTTACTGAGGACGTCTTCTGAGAAATCCTCCTTGAAGATGTCCAAAAAATCATTTTTCCACCAACTTGGATTCTCGAATTTTTTCAAAGGGGGTAGTCCACAAAAAATCTAAAAATCTCAGAAAATTTAAAACCCCAAATTCTTTGCCCTAGGCATGGTGTGATGCTAGTTAGGCGATAGGTCTATGAAAGGCCCACCTGAGATGCCCAAATGGCCCCGGAATTAAGGTAATGTGCCTTTCTATAGGTGTTACAGACACGAGCTAGGTATTTTAGTCATAACAAGAGCTGCGTTGGTCTGATTGGGCCATTTGAGAGCTCTTTGGAAAGATAAATTCAAGGCCTACGACTTTACTGAGGACGTCTCCTGAGAAATCCTCCTCGAAGATATCCAAAAAAATCATTTTCCACCAACTTGGATTCTCGACTTTTTTCAAATGGGGTAGTCCACAAAAAATCTAAAAATCTCAAAAAATTTAAGACCCCAAATTCTTTGCCCTAGGCATGGTGTGATGCTAGTTAAGCGATAGGTCCATGAAAGGCCCACCTGAGATTCCCAAATGGCCCCGGAATGAAGGTAGTGTGCCTTTCTATAGGTGTTACGGACACGAGCTTGGTATATTGGTCATAACAAGAGTTGCGTTGGTCTGATCGGGCCATTTGAGAGCTCGTTATAAAGCTAACTTCAAGAATTATGGCTTTACTGAGGACGTCTTCTGAGAAATCCTCCTTGAAGATGTCCAAAAAATCATTTTTCCACCAACTTGGATTCTCGAATTTTTTCAAAGGGGGTAGTCCACAAAAAATCTAAAAATCTCAGAAAATTTAAAACCCCAAATTCTTTGCCCTAGGCATGGTGTGATGCTAGTTAGGCGATAGGTCCATGAAAGGCCCACCTGAGATGCCCAAATGGCCCCGGAATGAAGGTAGTGTGCCTTTCTATAGGTGTTACGGACACGAGCTTGGTATATTGGTCATAACAAGAGCTGCGTTGGTCTGATCGGGCCATTTGAGAGCTCGTTGGAAAGCTAACTTCAAGGACTATGGCTTTACTGAGGACGTCTTCTGAGAAATCCTCCTTGAAGATGTCCAAAAAATTATTTTTCCACCAACTTGGATTCTCGAATTTTTTCAAGGGGGGTAGTCCACAAAAGATCTAAAAATCTCAGAAAATTTAAAACCCCAAATTCTTTGCCCTAGGCATGGTGTGATGCTAGTTAGGCGATAGGTCCATGAAAGGCCCACCTGAGATGCCCAAATGGCCCCGGAATTAAGGTAATGTGCCTTTCTATAGGTGTTACAGACACGAGCTAGGTATTTTAGTCATAACAAGAGCTGCGTTGGTCTGATTGGGCCATTTGAGAGCTCTTTGGAAAGCTAAATTCAAGGCCTACGACTTTACTGAGGACGTCTCTTGAGAAATCCTCCTCGAAGATATCCAAAAAAATCATTTTTCCACCAACTTGGATTCTCGACATTTTTCAAAGGGGTAGTCCACAAAAAATCTCAAAATCTCAGAAAACTTAAAACCCCAAATTCTTTTCCATAGGCATGGTGTGATGCTAGTTAGGCGATAGGTCCATGAAAGGCCCACCTGAGATGCCCAAATGGCCCCGGAATGAAGGTAGTTTGGCTTTTTTATAGGTGTTACGGACACGAGCATGGTATTTTGGTCATAACAAGAGCTGCGTTGGTCTGATCGGGCCATTTAAGAGCTCGTTGGAAAGCTAACTTCAAGGACTATGGCTTTACTGAGGACGTCTTCTGAGAAATAATCCTCAAAGATGTCCAAATAAATAATTTTTCCACCAAATTGGATTCTCGACATTTTTCAAAGGGGTAGTCCACAAAAAAAATCTCAAAATCTCAGAAAATTTGAAACCCCAAATTCTTTGCCCTAGGCATGGTGTGATGCTAGTTAGGCGATAGGTCCATTAAAGGCCCACCTGAGATGCCCAAATGGCCCCGGAATGAAGGTAGTGTGCCTTTCTATAGGTGTTATAGACACGAGTTTTGTATTTTGGTCATAACAAGAGCTTCGTTAGTCTGATCGTGCCGTTTGAGAGCTTGTTGGAAAGCTAACTTCAAGGCCTACGACTTTACTAAGGACGTCTCCTGAGAAATCCTCCTCGAAGATATCCAAAAAAATCATTTTTCCACCAACATGGATTCTCGACTTTTTTCAAATGGGGTAGTCCACAAAAAAACTAAAAATCTCAGAAAATTTAAAACCCCAAATTCTTTGCCCTAGGCATGGTGTGATGCTAGTTAGGCGATAGGTCCATGAAAGGCCCACCTAAGATGCCCAAATGGCCCCGGAATTAAGGTAATGTGCCTTTCTATAGGTGTTACAGACACGAGCTAGGTATTTTAGTCATAACAAGAGCTGCGTTGGTCTGATTGGGCCATTTGAGAGCTCTTTCGAAAGCTAAATTCAAGGCCTACGACTTTACTGAGGACGTCTCCTGAGAAATCCTCCTCGAAGATATCCAAAAAAATCATTTTCCACCAACTTGGATTCTCGACTTTTTTCAAATGGGGTAGTCCACAAAAAATCTAAAAATCTCAAAAAATTTAAGACCCCAAATTCTTTGCCCTAGGCATGGTGTGATGCTAGTTAAGCGATAGGTCCATGAAAGGCCCACCTGAGATTCCCAAATGGCCCCGGAATGAAGGTAGTGTGCCTTTCTATAGGTGTTACGGACACGAGCTTGGTATATTGGTCATAACAAGAGCTGCGTTGGTCTGATCGGGCCATTTGAGAGCTCGTTGGAAAGCTAACTTCAAGGACTATGGCTTTACTGAGGACGTCTTCTGAGAAATCCTCCTTGAAGATGTCCAAAAAATTATTTTTCCACCAACTTGGATTCTCGAATTTTTTCAAGGGGGGTAGTCCACAAAAGATCTAAAAATCTCAGAAAATTTAAAACCCCAAATTCTTTGCCCTAGGCATGGTGTGATGCTAGTTAGGCGATAGGTCCATGAAAGGCCCACCTGAGATGCCCAAATGGCCCCGGAATTAAGGTAATGTGCCTTTCTATAGGTGTTACAGACACGAGCTAGGTATTTTAGTCATAACAAGAGATGCGTTGGTCTGATTGGGCCATTTGAGAGCTCTTTGGAAAGCTAAATTCAAGGCCTACGACTTTACTGAGGACGTCTCTTGAGAAATCCTCCTCGAAGATATCCAAAAAAATCATTTTTCCACCAACTTGGATTCTCGACATTTTTCAAAGGGGTAGTCCACAAAAAATCTCAAAATCTCAGAAAACTTAAAACCCCAAATTCTTTGCCATAGGCATGGTGTGATGCTAGTTAGGCGATAGGTCCATGAAAGGCCCACCTGAGATGCCCAAATGGCCCCGGAATGAAGGTAGTTTGGCTTTTTTATAGGTGTTACGGACACGAGCATGGTATTTTGGTCATAACAAGAGCTGCGTTGGTCTGATCGTGCCGTTTGAGAGCTTGTTGGAAAGCTAACTTCAAAGCCTACGACTTTACTAAGGACGTCTCCTGAGAAATCCTCCTCGAAGATATCCAAAAAAATCATTTTTCCACCAACATGGATTCTCGACTTTTTTCAAATGGGGTAGTCCACAAAAAAACTAAAAATCTCAGAAAATTTAAAACCCCAAATTCTTTGCCCTAGGCATGGTGTGATGCTAGTTAGGCGATAGGTCCATGAAAGGCCCACCTGAGATGCCCAAATGGCCCCGGAATTAAGGTAATGTGCCTTTCTATAGGTGTTACAGACACGAGCTAGGTATTTTAGTCATAACAAGAGCTGCGTTGGTCTGATTGGGCCATTTGAGAGCTCTTTCGAAAGCTAAATTCAAGGCCTACGACTTTACTGAGGACGTCTCCTGAGAAATCCTCCTCGAAGATATCCAAAAAAATCATTTTCCACCAACTTGGATTCTCGACTTTTTTCAAATGGGGTAGTCCACAAAAAATCTAAAAATCTCAAAAAATTTAAGACCCCAAATTCTTTGCCCTAGGCATGGTGTGATGCTAGTTAAGCGATAGGTCCATGAAAGGCCCACCTGAGATTCCCAAATGGCCCCGGAATGAAGGTAGTGTGCCTTTCTATAGGTGTTACGGACACGAGCTTGGTATATTGGTCATAACAAGAGCTGCGTTGGTCTGATCGGGCCATTTGAGAGCTCGTTATAAAGCTAACTTCAAGAATTATGGCTTTACTAAGGACGTCTTCTGAGAAATCCTCCTTGAAGATGTCCAAAAAATCATTTTTCCACCAACTTGGATTCTCGACATTTTTCAAAGGGGTAGTCCACAAAAAATCTAAAAATCTCAGAAAATTTAAAACCCCAAATTCTTTGCCCTAGGCATGGTGTGATGCTAGTTAGGCGATAGGTCAATGAAAGGCCCACCTGAGATGCCCAAATGGCCCCGGAATGAAGGTAGTGTGCCTTTCTATAGGTGTTACGGACACGAGCTTGGTATATTGGTCATAACAAGAGCTGCGGTTGTCTGATCGGGCCATTTGAGAGGTCGTTGGAAAGCTAAATTCAAGGACTATGGCTTTACTGAGGACGTCTTCTGAGAAATCCTCCTTGAAGATGTCCAAAAAATCATTTTTCCACCAACTTGGATTCTCGAATTTTTTCAAAGGGGGTAGTCCACAAAAAATCTAAAAATCTCAAAAAATTTAAAACCCCAAATTCTTTGCCCTAGGCATGGTGTGATGCTAGTTAGGCGATAGGTCTATGAAAGGCCCACCTGAGATGCCCAAATGGCCCCGGAATTAAGGTAATGTGCCTTTCTATAGGTGTTACAGACACGAGCTAGGTATTTTAGTCATAACAAGAGCTGCGTTGGTCTGATTGGGCCATTTGAGAGCTCTTTGGAAAGCTAAATTCAAGGCCTACGACTTTACTGAGGACGTCTTCTGAGAAATCCTCCTCGAAGATATCCAAAAAAATCATTTTCCACCAACTTGGATTCTCGACTTTTTTCAAATGGGGTAGTCCACAAAAAATCTAAAAATCTCAAAAAATTTAAGACCCCAAATTCTTTGCCCTAGGCATGGTGTGATGCTAGTTAAGCGATAGGTCCATGAAAGGCCCACCTGAGATTCCCAAATGGCCCCGGAATGAAGGTAGTGTGCCTTTCTATAGGTGTTACGGACACGAGCTTGGTATATTGGTCATAACAAGAGCTGCGTTGGTCTGATCGGGCCATTTGAGAGCTCGTTATAAAGCTAACTTCAAGAATTATGGCTTTACTGAGGACGTCTTCTGAGAAATCCTCCTTGAAGATGTCCAAAAAATCATTTTTCCACCAACTTGGATTCTCGAATTTTTTCAAAGGGGGTAGTCCACAAAAAATCTAAAAATCTCATAAAATTTAAAACCCCAAATTCTTTGCCCTAGGCATGGTGTGATGCTAGTTAGGCGATAGGTCCATGAAAGGCCCACCTGAGATGCCCAAATGGCCCCGGAATGAAGGTAGTGTGCCTTTCTATAGGTGTTACGGACACGAGCTTGGTATATTGGTCATAACAAGAGCTGCGTTGGTCTGATCGGGCCATTTGAGAGCTCGTTGGAAAGCTAACTTCAAGGACTATGGCTTTACTGAGGACGTCTTCTGAGAAATCCTCCTTGAAGATGTCCAAAAAATTATTTTTCCACCAACTTGGATTCTCGAATTTTTTCAAGGGGGGTAGTCCACAAAAGATCTAAGAATCTCAGAAAATTTAAAACCCCAAATTCTTTGCCCTAGGCATGGTGTGATGCTAGTTAGGCGATAGGTCCATGAAAGGCCCACCTGAGATGCCCAAATGGCCCCGGAATTAAGGTAATGTGCCTTTCTATAGGTGTTACAGACACGAGCTAGGTATTTTAGTCATAACAAGAGCTGCGTTGGTCTGATTGGGCCATTTGAGAGCTCTTTGGAAAGCTAAATTCAAGGCCTACGACTTTACTGAGGACGTCTTCTGAGAAATCCTCCTCGAAGATATCCAAAAAAATCATTTTCCACCAACTTGGATTCTCGACTTTTTTCAAATGGGGTAGTCCACAAAAAATCTAAAAATCTCAAAAAATTTAAGACCCCAAATTCTTTGCCCTAGGCATGGTGTGTTGCTAGTTAAGCGATAGGTCCATGAAAGGCCCACCTGAGATTCCCAAATGGCCCCGGAATGAAGGTAGTGTGCCTTTCTATAGGTGTTACGGACACGAGCTTGGTATATTGGTCATAACAAGAGCTGCGTTGGTCTGATCGGGCCATTTGAGAGCTCGTTATAAAGCTAACTTCAAGAATTATGGCTTTACTGAGGACGTCTTCTGAGAAATCCTCCTTGAAGATGTCCAAAAAATCATTTTTCCACCAACTTGGATTCTCGAATTTTTTCAAAGGGGGTAGTCCACAAAAAATCTAAAAATCTCAGAAAATTTAAAACCCCAAATTCTTTGCCCTAGGCATGGTGTGATGCTAGTTAGGCGATAGGTCCATGAAAGGCCCACCTGAGATGCCCAAATGGCCCCGGAATGAAGGTAGTGTGCCTTTCTATAGGTGTTACGGACACGAGCTTGGTATATTGGTCATAACAAGAGCTGCGTTGGTCTGATCGGGCCATTTGAGAGCTCGTTGGAAAGCTAACTTCAAGGACTATGGCTTTACTGAGGACGTCTTCTGAGAAATCCTCCTTGAAGATGTCCAAAAAATTATTTTTCCACCAACTTGGATTCTCGAATTTTTTCAAGGGGGGTAGTCCACAAAAGATCTAAGAATCTCAGAAAATTTAAAACCCCAAATTCTTTGCCCTAGGCATGGTGTGATGCTAGTTAGGCGATAGGTCCATGAAAGGCCCACCTGAGATGCCCAAATGGCCCCGGAATTAAGGTAATGTGCCTTTCTATAGGTGTTACAGACACGAGCTAGGTATTTTAGTCATAACAAGAGCTGCGTTGGTCTGATTGGGCCATTTGAGAGCTCTTTGGAAAGCTAAATTCAAGGCCTACGACTTTACTGAGGACGTCTTCTGAGAAATCCTCCTCGAAGATATCCAAAAAAATCATTTTCCACCAACTTGGATTCTCGACTTTTTTCAAATGGGGTAGTCCACAAAAAATCTAAAAATCTCAAAAAATTTAAGACCCCAAATTCTTTGCCCTAGGCATGGTGTGTTGCTAGTTAAGCGATAGGTCCATGAAAGGCCCACCTGAGATTCCCAAATGGCCCCGGAATGAAGGTAGTGTGCCTTTCTATAGGTGTTACGGACACGAGCTTGGTATATTGGTCATAACAAGAGCTGCGTTGGTCTGATCGGGCCATTTGAGAGCTCGTTATAAAGCTAACTTCAAGAATTATGGCTTTACTGAGGACGTCTTATGAGAAATCCTCCTTGAAGATGTCCAAAAAATCATTTTTCCACCAACTTGGATTCTCGAATTTTTTCAAAGGGGGTAGTCCACAAAAAATCTAAAAATCTCAGAAAATTTAAAACCCCAAATTCTTTGCCCTAGGCATGGTGTGATGCTAGTTAGGCGATAGGTCCATGAAAGGCCCACCTGAGATGCCCAAATGGCCCCGGAATGAAGGTAGTGTGCCTTTCTATAGGTGTTACGGACACGAGCTTGGTATATTGGTCATAACAAGAGCTGCGTTGGTCTGATCGGGCCATTTGAGAGCTCGTTGGAAAGCTAACTTCAAGGACTATGGCTTTACTGAGGACGTCTTCTGAGAAATCCTCCTTGAAGATGTCCAAAAAATTATTTTTCCACCAACTTGGATTCTCGAATTTTTTCAAGGGGGGTAGTCCACAAAAGATCTAAGAATCTCAGAAAATTTAAAACCCCAAATTCTTTGCCCTAGGCATGGTGTGATGCTAGTTAGGCGATAGGTCCATGAAAGGCCCACCTGAGATGCCCAAATGGCCCCGGAATTAAGGTAATGTGCCTTTCTATAGGTGTTACAGACACGAGCTAGGTATTTTAGTCATAACAAGAGCTGCGTTGGTCTGATTGGGCCATTTGAGAGCTCTTTGGAAAGCTAAATTCAAGGCCTACGACTTTACTGGGGACGTCTTCTGAGAAATCCTCCTCGAAGATATCCAAAAAAAATCATTTTTCCACCAACTTGGATTCTCGACATTTTTCAAAGGGGTAGTCCACAAAAAATCTCAAAATCTCAGAAAACATAAAACCCCAAATTCTTTGCCATAGGCATGGTGTGATGCTAGTTAGGCGATAGGTCCATGAAAGGCCCACCTGAGATGCCCAAATGGCCCCGGAATGAAGGTAGTTTGGCTTTTTTATAGGTGTTACGGACACGAGCATGGTATTTTGGTCATAACAAGAGCTGCGTTGGTCTGATCGGGCCATTTAAGAGCTCGTTGGAAAGCTAACTTCAAGGACTATGGCTTTACTGAGGACGTCTTCTGAGAAATAATCCTCAAAGATGTCCAAATAAATAATTTTTCCACCAAATTGGATTCTCGACATTTTTCAAAGGGGTAGTCCACAAAAAAAATCTCAAAATCTCAGAAAATTTGAAACCCCAAATTCTTTGCCCTAGGCATGGTGTGATGCTAGTTAGGCGATAGGTCCATTAAAGGCCCACCTGAGATGCCCAAATGGCCCCGGAATGAAGGTAGTGTGCCTTTCTATAGGTGTTATAGACACGAGTTTTGTATTTTGGTCATAACAAGAGCTTCGTTAGTCTGATCGTGCCGTTTGAGAGCTTGTTGGAAAGCTAACTTCAAGGCCTACGACTTTACTAAGGACGTCTCCTGAGAAATCCTCCTCGAAGATATCCAAAAAAATCATTTTTCCACCAACTTGGATTCTCGACTTTTTTCAAATGGGGTAGTCCACAAAAAAAACTAAAAATCTCAGAAAATTTAAAACCCCAAATTCTTTGCCCTAGGCATGGTGTGATGCTAGTTAGGCGATAGGTCCATGAAAGGCCCACCTGAGATGCCCAAATGGCCCCGGAATTAAGGTAATGTGCCTTTCTATAGGTGTTACAGACACGAGCTAGGTATTTTAGTCATAACAAGAGCTGCGTTGGTCTGATTGGGCCATTTGAGAGCTCTTTCGAAAGCTAAATTCAAGGCCTACGACTTTACTGAGGACGTCTCCTGAGAAATCCTCCTCGAAGATATCCAAAAAAATCATTTTCCACCAACTTGGATTCTCGACTTTTTTCAAATGGGGTAGTCCACAAAAAATCTAAAAATCTCAAAAAATTTAAGACCCCAAATTCTTTGCCCTAGGCATGGTGTGATGCTAGTTAAGCGATAGGTCCATGAAAGGCCCACCTGAGATTCCCAAATGGCCCCGGAATGAAGGTAGTGTGCCTTTCTATAGGTGTTACGGACACGAGCTTGGTATATTGGTCATAACAAGAGCTGCGTTGGTCTGATCGGGCCATTTGAGAGCTCGTTATAAAGCTAACTTCAAGAATTATGGCTTTACTAAGGACGTCTTCTGAGAAATCCTCCTTGAAGATGTCCAAAAAATCATTTTTCCACCAACTTGGATTCTCGACATTTTTCAAAGGGGTAGTCCACAAAAAATCTAAAAATCTCAGAAAATTTAAAACCCCAAATTCTTTGCCCTAGGCATGGTGTGATGCTAGTTAGGCGATAGGTCAATGAAAGGCCCACCTGAGATGCCCAAATGGCCCCGGAATGAAGGTAGTGTGCCTTTCTATAGGTGTTACGGACACGAGCTTGGTATATTGGTCATAACAAGAGCTGCGGTTGTCTGATCGGGCCATTTGAGAAATCGTTGGAAAGCTAACTTCAAGGACTATGGCTTTACTGAGGACGTCTTCTGAGAAATCCTCCTTGAAGATGTCCAAAAAATCATTTTTCCACCAACTTGGATTCTCGAATTTTTTCAAAGGGGGTAGTCCACAAAAAATCTAAAAATCTCAGAAAATTTAAAACCCCAAATTCTTTGCCCTAGGCATGGTGTGATGCTAGTTAGGCGATAGGTCCATGAAAGGCCCACCTGAGATGCCCAAATGGCCCCGGAATTATGGTAATGTGCCTTTCTATAGGTGTTATAGACAGGAGCTAGGTATTTTAGTCATAACAAGAGCTGCGTTGGTCTGATTGGGCCATTTGAGAGCTCTGTGGAAAGATAAATTCAAGGCCTACGACTTTACTGAGGACGTCTCCTGAGAAATCCTCCTCGAAGATATCCAAAAAAATCATTTTCCACCAACTTGGATTCTCGACTTTTTTCAAATGGGGTAGTCCACAAAAAATCTAAAAATCTCAAAAAATTTAAGACCCCAAATTCTTTGCCCTAGGCATGGTGTGATGCTAGTTAAGCGATAGGTCCATGAAAGGCCCACCTGAGATTCCCAAATGGCCCCGGAATGAAGGTAGTGTGCCTTTCTATAGGTGTTACGGACACGAGCTTGGTATATTGGTCATAACAAGAGCTGCGTTGGTCTGATCGGGCCATTTGAGAGCTCGTTATAAAGCTAACTTCAAGAATTATGGCTTTACTAAGGACGTCTTCTGAGAAATCCTCCTTGAAGATGTCCAAAAAATCATTTTTCCACCAACTTGGATTCTCGACATTTTTCAAAGGGGTAGTCCACAAAAAATCTAAAAATCTCAGAAAATTTAAAACCCCAAATTCTTTGCCCTAGGCATGGTGTGATGCTAGTTAGGCGATAGGTCAATGAAAGGCCCACCTGAGATGCCCAAATGGCCCCGGAATGAAGGTAGTGTGCCTTTCTATAGGTGTTACGGACACGAGCTTGGTATATTGGTCATAACAAGAGCTGCGGTTGTCTGATCGGGCCATTTGAGAGGTCGTTGGAAAGCTAACTTCAAGGACTATGGCTTTACTGAGGACGTCTTCTGAGAAATCCTCCTTGAAGATGTCCAAAAAATCATTTTTCCACCAACTTGGATTCTCGAATTTTTTCAAAGGGGGTAGTCCACAAAAAATCTAAAAATCTCAGAAAATTTAAAACCCCAAATTCATTGCCCTAGGCATGGTGTGATGCTAGTTAGGCGATAGGTCCATGAAAGGCCCACCTGAGATGCCCAAATGGCCCCGGAATTATGGTAATGTGCCTTTCTATAGGTGTTATAGACAGGAGCTAGGTATTTTAGTCATAACAAGAGCTGCGTTGGTCTGATTGGGCCATTTGAGAGCTCTTTGGAAAGATAAATTCAAGGCCTACGACTTTACTGAGGACGTCTCCTGAGAAATCCTCCTCGAAGATATCCAAAAAAATCATTTTCCACCAACTTGGATTCTCGACTTTTTTCAAATGGGGTAGTCCACAAAAAATCTAAAAATCTCAAAATTTTTAAGACCCCAAATTCTTTGCCATAGGTATGGTGTGATGCTAGTTAGGCGATAGGTCCATGAAAGGCCCACCTGAGATTCCCAAATGGCCCCGGAATGAAGGTAGTGTGCCTTTCTATAGGTGTTACGGACACGAGCTTGGTATATTGATCATAACAAGAGCTGCGTTGGTCTGATCGGGCCATTTGAGAGCTCGTTGGAAAGCTAACTTCAAGGACTATGGCTTTACTGAGGACGTCTTCTGAGAAATAATCCTCAAAGATGTTCAAAAAAATAATTTTTCCACCAACTTGGATTCTCGACATTTTTCAAAGGGGTAGTCCACAAAAAATCTAAAAATCTCAGAAAATTTAAAACCCCAAATTCTTTGCCCTAGGCATGGTGTGATGCTAGTTAGGCGATAGGTCCATGAAAGGCCCACTTGAGATGCCCAAATGGCCCCGGAATTAAGGTAATGTGCCTTTCTATAGGTGTTACAGACACGAGCTAGGTATTTTAGTCATAACAAGAGCTGCGTTGGTCTGATTTGGCCATTTGAGAGCTCTTTGGAAAGCTAAATTCAAGGCCTACGACTTTACTGAGGACGTCTCCTGAGAAATCCTCCTCGAAGATATCCAAAAAAATCATTTTCCACCAACTTGGATTCTCGACTTTTTTCAAATGGGGTAGTCCACAAAAAATCTAAAAATCTCAAAAAATTTAAGACCCCAAATTTTTTGCCCTAGGCATGGTGTGATGCTAGTTAGGCGATAGGTCCATGAAAGGCCCACCTGAGATTCCCAAATGGCCCCGGAATGAAGGTAGTGTGCCTTTCTATAGGTGTTACGGACACGAGCTTGGTATATTGGTCATAACAAGAGCTGCGTTGGTCTGATCGGGCCATTTGAGAGCTCGTCGGAAAACTAACTTCAAGGACTATGGCTTTACTGAGGACGTCTTCTGAGAAATAATCGTCAAAGATGTCCAAAAAAATAATTTTTCCACCAAATTGGATTCTCGACATTTTTCAAAGGGGTAGTCCACAAAAAAAATCTCAAAATCTCAGAAAATTTGAAACCCCAAATTCTTTGCCCTAGGCATGGTGTGATGCTAGTTAGGCGATAGGTCCATTAAAGGCCCACCTGAGATGCCCAAATGGCCCCGGAATGAAGGTAGTGTGCCTTTCTATTGGTGTTACGGACACGAGCTTGGTATTTTGGTCATGACAAGAGCTGCGGTTGTCTGATTGGGCCATTTGAGAGCTCGTTGGAAAGCTAACTTCAAGGACTATGGCTTTATTGAGGACGTCTTCTGAGAAATAATCCTCAAAGATGTCCAAAAAAATAAATTTTCCACCAAATTGGATTCTAGACATTTTTCAAAGGGGTAGTCCAAAAAAAATCTAAAAATCTCAAAAAATTTAAGACCCCAAATTCTTTGCCCTAGGCATGGTGTGATGCTAGTTAGGCAATAGGTCCATGAAAGGCCCACCTGAGATTCCCAAATGGCCCCGGAATGAAGGTAGTGTGCCTTTCTATAGGTGTTACGGACACGAGCTTGGGATTTTGGTCATAACAAGAGCTGCGTTGGTCTGATCGGGCCATTTGAGAGCTCGTTCGAAAGCTAACTATAAGGACTATGGCTTTACTGCGGACGTCTTCTGAGAAATAATCCTCGAAGATGTCCAAAAAAATCATTTTTCCACCAAATTGGATTCTCGACATTTTTCAAAGGGGTAGTCCACAAAAAATCTCAAAATCTCAAAAAACTTAAAACCCCAAATTCTTTGCCATAGGCATGGTGTGATGCTAGTTAGGCGATAGGTCCATGAAAGGCCCACCTGAGATGCCCAAATGGCCCCGGAATGAAGGTAGTTTGGCTTTTTAATAGGTGTTACGGACACGAGCATGGTATTTTGGTCATAACAAGAGCTGCGTTGGTCTGATCGGGCCATTTGAGAGCTCGTTGGAAAGCTAACTTCAAGGATTATGGCTTTACTGAGGACGTCTTCTGAGAAATAATCCTCAAAGATGTCGGAAAAAATAATTTTTCCACCAAATCTCAAAATCTCAGAAAATTTGAAACCCCAAATTCTTTGCCCTAGGCATGGTGTGATGCTAGTTAGGCGATAGGTCCATTAAAGGCCCACCTGAGATGCCCAAATGGCCCCGGAATGAAGGTAGTGTGCCTTTCTATAGGTGTTATAGACACGAGTTTTGTATTTTGGTCATAACAAGAGCTTCGTTAGTCTGATCGTGCCGTTTGAGAGCTTGTTGGAAAGCTAACTTCAAGGCCTACGACTTTACTGAGGACGTCTCCTGAGAAATCCTCCTCGAAGATATCCAAAAAAATCATTTTTCCACCAACTTGGATTCTCGACTTTTTTCAAATGGGGTAGTCAACAAAAAAAACTAAAAATCTCAGAAAATTTAAAACCCCAAATTCTTTGCCCTAGGCATGGTGTGATGCTAGTTTGGCGATAGGTCCATGAAAGGCCCACCTGAGATTCCCAAATGGCCCCGGAATGAAGGTAGTGTGCCTTTCTATAGGTGTTACGGACACGAGCTTTGTATTTTGGTCATAACAAGAGCTGCGTTGGTCTGATCGTGCCGTTTGAGAGCTCGTTGGAACGCTAACTTCAAGGACTACGGCTTTACTGCGAACGTCTTCTGAGAAATCCTCCTCGAAGATGTCCAAAAAAAATTTTTTTCCACCAACTTGGATTCTCGAATTTTTTCAAAGGGGGTAGTCCACAAAAAATATCAAAATCTCAGAAAATTTAAAACCCCAAATTCTTTGCCCTTAGCATGGTGTGATGCTAATTAGGCGATAGGTCCATGAAAGGCCCACCTGAGATGCCCAAATGGCCACGGAATGAAGGTAGTGTGCCTTTTTATAGGTGTTACGGACACGAGCTTGGTATTTTGGTCATGACAAGAGCTGCGGTGGTCTGATCGGGCCATTTGAGAGGTCGTTGGAAAGCTAACTTCAAGGACTATGGCTTTACTGGGGACGTCTTCTGAGAAATCCTCCTCGAAGATGTCCAAAAAAATCATTTTCCCACCAACTTGGATTCTCGTCATTTTTCAAAGGGGACAGTCCACAAAAAATCTCAAAATCTCAGAAAATTTAAAACCTCAAATTCTTTGCCCTAGACATGGTGTGATGGTAGTTAGGCAATAGGTCCATGAAAGGCCCACCTGAGATGCCCAAATGGCCCCGGAATGAAGGTAGTGTGCCTTTCTATTGGTGTTACGGACACGAGCTAGGTATTTTGGTAACAACAAGAGCTGCGTTGGTCTGATCGGGCCATTTGAGAGCTCGTTCGAAAGCTAACTATAAGGACTATGGCTTTACTGCGGACGTCTTCTGAGAAATAATCCTCGAAGATGTCCAAAAAAATCATTTTTCCACCAAATTGGATTCTCGACATTTTTCAAAGGGGTAGTCCACAAAAAATCTCAAAATCTCAAAAAACATAAAACCCCAAATTCTTTGCCATAGGCATGGTGTGATGCTAGTTAGGCGATAGGTCCATGAAAGGCCCACCTGAGATGCCCAAATGGCCCCGGAATGAAGGTAGTTTGGCTTTTTAATAGGTGTTACGGACACGAGCATGGTATTTTGGTCATAACAAGAGCTGCGTTGGTCTGATCGGGCCATTTGAGAGCTCGTTGGAAAGCTAACTTCAAGGATTATGGCTTTACTGAGGACGTCTTCTGAGAAATAATCCTCAAAGATGTCGGAAAAAATAATTTTTCCACCAAATCTCAAAATCTCAGAAAATTTGAAACCCCAAATTCTTTGCCCTAGGCATGGTGTGATGCTAGTTAGGCGATAGGTCCATTAAAGGCCCACCTGAGATGCCCAAATGGCCCCGGAATGAAGGTAGTGTGCCTTTCTATAGGTGTTATAGACACGAGTTTTGTATTTTGGTCATAACAAGAGCTTCGTTAGTCTGATCGTGCCGTTTGAGAGCTTGTTGGAAAGCTAACTTCAAGGCCTACGACTTTACTGAGGACGTCTCCTGAGAAATCCTCCTCGAAGATATCCAAAAAAATCATTTTTCCACCAACTTGGATTCTCGACTTTTTTCAAATGGGGTAGTCAACAAAAAAAACTAAAAATCTCAGAAAATTTAAAACCCCAAATTCTTTGCCCTAGGCATGGTGTGATGCTAGTTTGGCGATAGGTCCATGAAAGGCCCACCTGAGATTCCCAAATGGCCCCGGAATGAAGGTAGTGTGCCTTTCTATAGGTGTTACGGACACGAGCTTTGTATTTTGGTCATAACAAGAGCTGCGTTGGTCTGATCGTGCCGTTTGAGAGCTCGTTGGAACGCTAACTTCAAGGACTACGGCTTTACTGCGAACGTCTTCTGAGAAATCCTCCTCGAAGATGTCCAAAAAAAATTTTTTTCCACCAACTTGGATTCTCGAATTTTTTCAAAGGGGGTAGTCCACAAAAAATATCAAAATCTCAGAAAATTTAAAACCCCAAATTCTTTGCCCTTAGCATGGTGTGATGCTAATTAGGCGATAGGTCCATGAAAGGCCCACCTGAGATGCCCAAATGGCCACGGAATGAAGGTAGTGTGCCTTTTTATAGGTGTTACGGACACGAGCTTGGTATTTTGGTCATGACAAGAGCTGCGGTGGTCTGATCGGGCCATTTGAGAGGTCGTTGGAAAGCTAACTTCAAGGACTATGGCTTTACTGGGGACGTCTTCTGAGAAATCCTCCTCGAAGATGTCCAAAAAAATCATTTTCCCACCAACTTGGATTCTCGTCATTTTTCAAAGGGGACAGTCCACAAAAAATCTCAAAATCTCAGAAAATTTAAAACCTCAAATTCTTTGCCCTAGACATGGTGTGATGGTAGTTAGGCAATAGGTCCATGAAAGGCCCACCTGAGATGCCCAAATGGCCCCGGAATGAAGGTAGTGTGCCTTTCTATTGGTGTTACGGACACGAGCTAGGTATTTTGGTAACAACAAGAGCTGCGTTGGTCTGATCGGGCCATTTGAGAGCTCTTTGGAAAGCTAACTTCAAAGCCTACGGCTTTACTAAGGACGTCTCCTGAGAAATCCTCCTCGAAGATGTCGAAAAAAATCATTTTTCCACCAACTTGGATTCTCGACATTTATCAAAGGAGGCAGTCCACAAAAAATCTAAAAATCTCAGAAAATTTAAAACCCCAAATTCTTTTCCCTAGGCATAGTGTCATGCTATTTAGGCGATAGGTCAATGAAAGGCCCACCTGAGATTCCCAAATGGCCCCAGAATGAAGGTAGTGTGCCTTTCTATAGGTGTTACAGACACGAGCTTGGTATTTTAGTCATAACAAGAGCTGCGTTGGTCTGATCGGGCCATTTGAGAGCTTGTTGGAAAGCTAACTTCAAGGAATATGGCTTTACTGAGGACGTCTTCTGAGAAATAATCCTCGAAGATGTCCAAAAAAATAATTTTTCCACCAAATTGGATTCTCGACATTTTTCAAAGGGGTAGTCCACAAAACAAATCTCAAAATCTCAGAAAATTTGAAACCCCAAATTCTTTGCCCTAGGCATGGTGTGATGCTAGTTAGGCGATAGGTCCATTAAAGGCCCACCTGAGATGCCCAAATGGCCCCGGAATGAAGGTAGTGTGCCTTTCTATAGGTGTTATAGACACGAGTTTTGTATTTTGGTCATAACAAGAGCTTCGTTAGTCTGATCGTGCCGTTTGAGAGCTTGTTGGAAAGCTAACTTCAAGGCCTACGACTTTACTGAGGACGTCTCCTGAGAAATCCTCCTCGAAGATATCGAAAAAAATCATTTTTCCACCAACTTGGATTCTCGACTTTTTTCAAATGGGGTAGTCAACAAAAAAAACTAAAAATCTCAGAAAATTTAAAACCCCAAATTCTTTGCCCTAGGCATGGTGTGATGCTAGTTTGGCGATAGGTCCATGAAAGGCCCACCTGAGATTCCCAAATGGCCCCGGAATGAAGGTAGTGTGCCTTTCTATAGGTGTTACAGACACGAGCTTTGTATTTTGGTCATAACAAGAGCTGCGTTGGTCTGATCGGGCCATTTGAGAGCTCGTTCGAAAGCTAACTATAAGGACTATGGCTTTACTGCGGACGTCTTCTGAGAAATAATCCTCGAAGATGTCCAAAAAAATCATTTTTCCACCAAATTGGATTCTCGACATTTTTCAAAGGGGTAGTCCACAAAAAATCTCAAAATCTCAAAAAACTTAAAACCCCAAATTCTTTGCCATAGGCATGGTGTGATGCTAGTTAGGCGATAGGTCCATGAAAGGCCCACCTGAGATGCCCAAATGGCCCCGGAATGAAGGTAGTTTGGCTTTTTTATAGGTGTTACGGACACGAGCATGGTATTTTGGTCATAACAAGAGCTGCGTTTGTCTGATCGGGCCATTTGAGAGCTCGTTGGAAAGCTAACTTCAAGGATTATGGCTTTACTGAGGACGTCTTCTGAGAAATAATCCTCAAAGATGTCGGAAAAAATAATTTTTCCACCAAATCTCAAAATCTCAGAAAATTTGAAACCCCAAATTCTTTGCCCTAGGCATGGTGTGATGCTAGTTAGGCGATAGGTCCATTAAAGGCCCACCTGAGATGCCCAAATGGCCCCGGAATGAAGGTAGTGTGCCTTTCTATAGGTGTTATAGACACGAGTTTTGTATTTTGGTCATAACAAGAGCTTCGTTAGTCTGATCGTGCCGTTTGAGAGCTTGTTGGAAAGCTAACTTCAAGGCCTACGACTTTACTGAGGACGTCTCCTGAGAAATCCTCCTCGAAGAGATCCAAAAAAATCATTTTTCCACCAACTTGGATTCTCGACTTTTTTCAAATGGGGTAGTCAACAAAAAAAACTAAAAATCTCAGAAAATTTAAAACCCCAAATTCTTTGCCCTAGGCATGGTGTGATGCTAGTTTGGCGATAGGTCCATGAAAGGCCCACCTGAGATTCCCAAATGGCCCCGGAATGAAGGTAGTGTGCCTTTCTATAGGTGTTACGGACACGAGCTTTGTATTTTGGTCATAACAAGAGCTGCGTTCGTCTGATCGTGCCGTTTGAGAGCTCGTTGGAACGCTAACTTCAAGGACTACGGCTTTACTGCGAACGTCTTCTGAGAAATCCTCCTCGAAGATGTCCAAAAAAAAATTTTTTCCACCAACTTGGATTCTCGAATTTTTTCAAAGGGGGTAATCCACAAAAAATATCAAAATCTCAGAAAATTTAAAACCCCAAATTCTATGCCCTTAGCATGGTGTGATGCTAATTAGGCGATAGGTCCATGAAAGGCCCACCTGAGATGCCCAAATGGCCACGGAATGAAGGTAGTGTGCCTTTTTATAGGTGTTACGGACACGAGCTTGGTATTTTGGTCATGACAAGAGCTGCGGTGGTCTGATCGGGCCATTTGAGAGGTCGTTGGAAAGCTAACTTCAAGGACTATGGCTTTACTGGGGACGTCTTCTGAGAAATCCTCCTCGAAGATGTCCAAAAAAATCATTTTCCCACCAACTTGGATTCTCGTCATTTTTCAAAGGGGACAGTCCACAAAAAATCTCAAAATCTCAGAAAATTTAAAACCTCAAATTCTTTGCCCTAGACATGGTGTGATGGTAGTTAGGCAATAGGTCCATGAAAGGCCCACCTGAGATGCCCAAATGGCCCCGGAATGAAGGTAGTGTGCCTTTCTATTGGTGTTACGGACACGAGCTAGGTATTTTGGTAACAACAAGAGCTGCGTTGGTCTGATCGGGCCATTTGAGAGCTCTTTGGAAAGCTAACTTCAAAGCCTACGGCTTTACTAAGGACGTCTCCTGAGAAATCCTCCTCGAAGATGTCGAAAAAAATCATTTTTCCACCAACTTGGATTCTCGACATTTATCAAAGGAGGCAGTCCACAAAAAATCTAAAAATCTCAGAAAATTTAAAACCCCAAATTCTTTTCCCTAGGCATAGTGTCATGCTATTTAGGCGATAGGTCAATGAAAGGCCCACCTGAGATTCCCAAATGGCCCCAGAATGAAGGTAGTGTGCCTTTCTATAGGTGTTACAGACACGAGCTTGGTATTTTAGTCATAACAAGAGCTGCGTTGGTCTGATCGGGCCATTTGAGAGCTTGTTGGAAAGCTAACTTCAAGGACTATGGCTTTACTGAGGACGTCTTCTGAGAAATAATCCTCGAAGATGTCCAAAAAAATAATTTTTCCACCAAATTGGATTCTCGACATTTTTCAAAGGGGTAGTCCACAAAAAAAATCTCAAAATCTCAGAAAATTTGAAACCCCAAATTCTTTGCCCTAGGCATGGTGTGATGCTAGTTAGGCGATAGGTCCATTAAAGGCCCACCTGAGATGCCCAAATGGCCCCGGAATGAAGGTAGTGTGCCTTTCTATAGGTGTTATAGACACGAGTTTTGTATTTTGGTCATAACAAGAGCTTCGTTAGTCTGATCGTGCCGTTTGAGAGCTTGTTGGAAAGCTAACTTCAAGGCCTACGACTTTACTGAGGACGTCTCCTGAGAAATCCTCCTCGAAGATATCCAAAAAAATCATTTTTCCACCAACTTGGATTCTCGACTTTTTTCAAATGGGGTAGTCAACAAAAAAAACTAAAAATCTCAGGAAATTTAAAACCCCAAATTCTTTGCCCTAGGCATGGTGTGATGCTAGTTTGGCGATAGGTCCATGAAAGGCCCACCTGTGATTCCCAAATGGCCCCGGAATGAAGGTAGTGTGCCTTTCTATAGGTGTTACGGACACGAGCTTTGTATTTTGGTCATAACAAGAGCTGCGTTGGTCTGATCGTGCCGTTTGAGAGCTCGTTGGAACGCTAACTTCAAGGACTACGGCTTTACTGCGAACGTCTTCTGAGAAATCCTCCTCGAAGATGTCCAAAAAAAAATTTTTTCAACCAACTTGGATTCTCGAATTTTTTCAAAGGGGGTAGTCCACAAAAAATATCAAAATCTCAGAAAATTTAAAACCCCAAATTCTTTGCCCTTAGCATGGTGTGATGCTAATTAGGCGATAGGTCCATGAAAGGCCCACCTGAGATGCCCAAATGGCCACGGAATGAAGGTAGTGTGCCTTTTTATAGGTGTTACGGACACGAGCTTGGTATTTTGGTCATGACAAGAGCTGCGGTGGTCTGATCGGGCCATTTGAGAGGTCGTTGGAAAGCTAACTTCAAGGACTATGGCTTTACTGGGGACGTCTTCTGAGAAATCCTCCTCGAAGATGTCCAAAAAAATCATTTTCCCACCAACTTGGATTCTCGTCATTTTTCAAAGGGGACAGTCCACAAAAAATCTCAAAATCTCAGAAAATTTAAAACCTCAAATTCTTTGCCCTAGACATGGTGTGATGGTAGTTAGGCAATAGGTCCATGAAAGGCCCACCTGAGATGCCCAAATGGCCCCGGAATGAAGGTAGTGTGCCTTTCTATTGGTGTTACGGACACGAGCTAGGTATTTTGGTAACAACAAGAGCTGCGTTGGTCTGATCGGGCCATTTGAGAGCTCTTTGGAAAGCTAACTTCAAAGCCTACGGCTTTACTAAGGACGTCTCCTGAGAAATCCTCCTCGAAGATGTCGAAAAAAATCATTTTTCCACCAACTTGGATTCTCGACATTTATCAAAGGAGGCAGTCCACAAAAAATCTAAAAATCTCAGAAAATTTAAAACCCCAAATTCTTTTCCCTAGGCATAGTGTCATGCTATTTAGGCGATAGGTCAATGAAAGGCCCACCTGAGATTCCCAAATGGCCCCAGAATGAAGGTAGTGTGCCTTTCTATAGGTGTTACAGACACGAGCTTGGTATTTTAGTCATAACAAGAGCTGCGTTGGTCTGATCGGGCCATTTGAGAGCTTGTTGTAAAGCTAACTTCAAGGACTATGGCTTTACTGAGGACGTCTTCTGAGAAATAATCCTCGAAGATGTCCAAAAAAATAATTTTTCCACCAAATTGGATTCTCGACATTTTTCAAAGGGGTAGTCCACAAAAAAAATCTCAAAATCTCAGAAAATTTGAAACCCCAAATTCTTTGCCCTAGGCATGGTGTGATGCTAGTTAGGCGATAGGTCCATTAAAGGCCCACCTGAGATGCCCAAATGGCCCCGGAATGAAGGTAGTGTGCCTTTCTATAGGTGTTATAGACACGAGTTTTGTATTTTGGTCATAACAAGAGCTTCGTTAGTCTGATCGTGCCGTTTGAGAGCTTGTTGGAAAGCTAACTTCAAGGCCTACGACTTTACTGAGGACGTCTCCTGAGAAATCCTCCTCGAAGATATCCAAAAAAATCATTTTTCCACCAACTTGGATTCTCGACTTTTTTCAAATGGGGTAGTCAACAAAAAAAACTAAAAATCTCAGAAAATTTAAAACCCCAAATTCTTTGCCCTAGGCATGGTGTGATGCTAGTTTGGCGATAGGTCCATGAAAGGCCCACCTGAGATTCCCAAATGGCCCCGGAATGAAGGTAGTGTGCCTTTCTATAGGTGTTACGGACACGAGCTTTGTATTTTGGTCATAACAAGAGCTGCGTTGGTCTGATCGTGCCGTTTGAGAGCTCGTTGGAACGCTAACTTCAAGGACTACGGCTTTACTGCGAACGTCTTCTGAGAAATCCTCCTCGAAGATGTCCAAAAAAAAAAATTTTCCACCAACTTGGATTCTCGAATTTTTTCAAAGGGGGTAGTCCACAAAAAATATCAAAATCTCAGAAAATTTAAAACCCCAAATTCTTTGCCCTTAGCATGGTGTGATGCTAATTAGGCGATAGGTCCATGAAAGGCCCACCTGAGATGCCCAAATGGCCACGGAATGAAGGTAGTGTGCCTTTTTATAGGTGTTACGGACACGAGCTTGGTATTTTGGTCATGACAAGAGCTGCGGTTGTCTGATCGGGCCATTTGAGAGGTCGTTGGAAAGCTAACTTCAAGGACTATGGCTTTACTGGGGACGTCTTCTGAGAAATCCTCCTCAAAGATGTCCAAAAAAATCATTTTCCCACCAACTTGGATTCTCGTCATTTTTCAAAGGGGACAGTCCACAAAAAATCTCAAAATCTCAGAAAATTTAAAACCTCAAATTCTTTGCCCTAGGCATGGTGTGATGGTAGTTAGGCAATAGGTCCATGAAAGGCCCACCTGAGATGCCCAAATGGCCCCGGAATGAAGGTAGTGTGCCTTTCTATTGGTGTTACGGACACGAGCTAGGTATTTTGGTAACAACAAGAGCTGCGTTGGTCTGCTCGGGCCATTTGAGAGCTCTTTGGAAAGCTAACTTCAAAGCCTACGGCTTTACTAAGGACGTCTCCTGAGAAATCCTCCTCGAAGATGTCGAAAAAAATCATTTTTCCACCAACTTGGATTCTCGACATTTATCAAAGGAGGCAGTCCACAAAAAATCTAAAAATCTCAGAAAATTTAAAACCCCAAATTCTTTTCCCTAGGCATAGTGTCATGCTATTTAGGCGATAGGTCAATGAAAGGCCCACCTGAGATTCCCAAATGGCCCCAGAATGAAGGTAGTGTGCCTTTCTATAGGTGTTACGGACACGAGCTTGGTATTTTAGTCATAACAAGAGCTGCATTGGTCTGATCGGGCCATTTGAGAGCTTGTTGGAAAGCTAACTTCAAGGACTATGGCTTTACTGAGGACGTCTTCTGAGAAATAATCCTCGAAGATGTCCAAAAAAATAATTATTCCACCAAATTGGATTCTCGACATTTTTCAAAGGGGTAGTCCACAAAAAAAATCTCAAAATCTCAGAAAATTTAAAACCCCAAATTCTTTGCCCTAGGCATGGTGTGATGCTAGTTAGGCGATAGGTTCATTAAAGGCCCACCTGAGATGCCCAAATGGCCCCGGACTAAAGGTAGTGTGCCTTTCTATAGGTGTTATAGACACGAGCTAGGTATTTTAGTCATAACAAGAGCTTTGTTGGTCTGATTGGGCTATTTGAGAGCTCTTTGGAAAGCTAAATTCAAGGCCTACGACTTTACTGAGGACGTCTCCTGAGAAATCCTCCTCGAAGATATCCAAAAAATCATTTTTCCACCAACTTGGATTCTCGACTTTTTTCAAATGGGGTAGTCCACAAAAAATCTAAAAATCTCAGAAAATTTAAAACCCCAAATTCTTCGACCTAGGCATGGTGTGATGCTAGTTAGGCGATAGGTCCATGAAAGGCCCACTTGAGATGTCCAAATGGCCCCGGAATTAAGGTAGCGTGCCTTTTTCTATAGGTGTTACGGACACAAGCTTGGTATTTTTGTCATAACAAGAGCTGTGTTGGTCTGATAGGGCCATTTCAGAGCTCGTTGGAAAGCTAACTTCAAGGACTACTGCTTTACTGAGGACGTCTTCTGAGAAATCCTCCTCAAAGATGTCCAAAAAAATAATTTTTCCACCAACTTGGATTCTCGACTTTTTTCAAAGGGGGCAGTCCACAAAAAATATCAAAATCTCAGAATATTTAAAACCCCAAATCCTTTTCCCTTAGCATGGTGTGATGCTAGTTAGGCGATAGGTCCATGAATGGCCCACCTGAGATGCCCAAATGGCCCGGAATGAAGGTAGTGTGCCTTTCTATAGGTGTTACGAACACGAGTTAGGAATTTGGTCATAACAAGAGCTGCGTTGGTCTGATTGGGCCATTTGAGAGCTATTTTGGAAAGCTAAATTCAAGGCCTATGGCTTTACTAAGGATGTCTCCTGAGAAATCCTCGAAGATATCCAAAAAAATCATTTTTCCACCAACTTTGATTCTCGACATTTTTTAAATGGGGTAGTCCACAAAAAATCTCAAAAACTCAGAAAATTTAAAACCCCAAATTCATTGCCCTAGGCATGGTGTGATGCTACTTAGGCGATAGGTGCACTAAAGGCCCACCTGAGATGCCCAAATGGCCCCAGAATGAAGGTAGTGTGCCTTTCTATAGGTGTTACATACACGAACTTGGTATTTTCGTCATAACAAGAGCTGCGTTGATCTGATCGGGCCATTTGAGAGCTCATTGGAAAGCTAACTTCAAGGACTATGGCTTTACTGAGGACGTCTTCTGAGAAATAATCCTCGAAGATGTCCAAAAAAATCATTTTTCCACCAAATTGGATTCTGGACATTTTTCAAAGGGGTAGTCCACAAAAAATCTCAAAAACTCAGAAAATTTAAAACCCCAAATTCATTGCCCTAGGCATGGTGTGATGCTAGTTAGGCGATAGGTCCACTAAAGGCCCACCTGAGATGCCCAAATGGCCCCGGAATGAAGGTAGTGTGCCTTTCTATAGGTGTTACATACACGAGCTAGGTATTTTAGTCCTAACAAGAGTTGCGTTGATCTGATCGGGCCATTTGAGAGGTCGTTGGAAAGCTAACTTCAAGGACTATGGCTTTACTGAGGACGTCTTCTGAGAAATCCTCCTCAAAGATGTCCAAAAAAATTATTTTTCCACCAACTTGGATTCTCGAATATTTTCAAAGGGGGTAGTCCACAAAAAATCTAAAAATCTTAGAAAATTTAAAACCCCAAATTCTTTGCCCTAGGCATGGTGTGATCCTAGTTAGGGGATAGGTCAATGAAAGGCCCACCTGAGATGCCTAAATGGCCCCGGAATGAAGGTAGTGTGCCTTTCTATAGGTGTTACGGACACGAGCTAGGTATTTTAGTCATAACAAGAGCTGTGTTGGTCTGATTGGGCCATTTGAGAGATCTTTGGAAAGCTAAATTCAAGGCCTACGGCTTTACTAAGGACGTCTCCTGAGAAATCCTCCTCGAAGATATCCAAAAAAATCATTTTTCCACCAACTTGGATTCTCGACTTTTTTCAAATGGGGTAGTCCACAAAAAAACTAAAAATCTCAGAAAATTTAAAACCCCAAATTCTTTGTCCTAGGCATGGTGTGATGCTAGTTAGGTGATAGGTCCATGAAAGGCCCACCTGAGATTCCCAAATGGCCCCGGAATGAAGGTAGTGTGCCTTTCTATAGGTGTTACGGACACGAGCTTTGTATTTTGGTCATAACAAGAGCTGCGTTGGTCTGATCGTGCCGTTTGAGAGCTTGTTGGAAAGCTAACTTCAAGGACTATGGCTTTACTGAGGACGTCTTCTGAGAAATCCTCCTCGAAGATGTCCAAACAAATCATTTTTCCACCAACTTGGATTCTCGAATTTTTTCAAAGGGCGTAGTCCACAAAAAATCTAAAGGTCTCAGAAAATTTAAAACCCCGAATTCTTTGCCCTAGGCATGGTGTGATGCTAGTTAGGCGATAGGTCCATGAAAGGCCCACCTGAGTTGCCCAAATGGCCCCGGAATGAAGGTAATGTGCCTTTCTATTGGTGTTACGGACACGAGCTAGGTATTTTAGTCATAAGAAGAGCTGCGTTGGTCTGATTGGGCCATTTGAGAGCTCTTTGGAAAGCTAAATTCAAGGCCTATGGCTTTACTGAGGACGTCTCCTGAGAAATCCTCCTGGAAGATATCCAAAAAAAATCATTTTTCCACCAACTTGGATTCTCGACATTTATCAAAGGAGGCAGTCCACAAAAAATCTAAAAATCTCAGAAAATTTAAAACCCCAAATTCTTTTCCCTAGGCATAGTGTCATGCTATTTAGGCGATAGGTCCATGAAAGGCCCACATGAGATTCCCAAATGGCCCCAGAATGAAGGTAGTGTGCCTTTCTATAGGTGTTACGGACACGAGCTTGGTATTTTAGTCATAACAAGAGCTGCGTTGGTCTGATCGGGCCATTTGAGAGCTTGTTGGAAAGCTAACTTCAACGACTATGGCTTTACTGAGGACGTCTTCTGAGAAATCCTCCTCGAAGATGTCCAAAAAAATCATTTTCCCACCAACTTGGATTCTCATCATTTTTCAAAGGGGACAGTCCACAAAAAATCTCAAAATCTCAGAAAATTTTAAACCCCAAATTCTTTGCCCTAGGCATGGTGTGATTGTAGTTAGGCAATAGGTCCATGAAAGGCCCACCTGAGATGCCCAAATGGCCCCGGAATGAAGGTAGTTTGCCTTTCTATTGGTGTTACGGACACGAGCTAGGTATTTTGGTAATAACAAGAGTTGCGTTGGTCTGATCGGGCCATTTGAGAGCTCTTTGGAAAGCTAACTTCAAAGCCTACGGCTTTACTAAGGACGTCTCCTGAGAAATCCTCCTCGAAGATGTCCAAAAAAATCATTTTTCCACCAACTTGGATTCTCGACATTTATCAAAGGAGGCAGTCCACAAAAAATCTAAAAATCTCAGAAAATTTAAAACCCCAAATTCTTTTCCCTAGGCATAGTGTCATGCTATTTAGGCGATAGGTCCATGAAAGGCCCACATGAGATTCCCAAATGGCCCCAGAATGAAGGTAGTGTGCCTTTCTATAGGTGTTACGGACACGAGCTTGGTATTTTAGTCATAACAAGAGCTGCGTTGGTCTGATCGGGCCATTTGAGAGCTTGTTGGAAAGCTAACTTCAAAGACTATGGCTTTAGTGAGGACGTCTTCTGAGAAATAATCCTCGAAGATGTCCAAAAAAAAAATTTTCCACCAAATTGGATTCTCGACATTTTTCAAAGGGGTAGTCCACAAAAAAAATCTCAGAAAATTTAAAACCCAAAATTCTTTGCCCTAGGCATGGTGTGATGCTAGTTAGGAGATAGGTCCATGAAAGGCCCACCTGAGATGCCCAAATGGCCCTGGAATGAAGGTAGTGTGCCTTTCTATAGGTGTTAAGGACACGAGCTAGATATTTTAGTTATAACAAGAGTTGCGTTGGTCTGATTGGGCCATTTGAGAGCTCTTTGGCAAGCTAAATTCAAGGCCTACGGCTTTACTGAGGACGTCTCCTGAGAAATCCTCCTGGAAGATATCCAAAAAATCATTTTTCCACCAACTTGGATTCTCGACCTTTTTCAAACTGGGTAGTTCACAAAAAATCTAAAAATCTCAGAAAATTTAAAACCCCAAATTCTTTGCCCTAGGCATGGTGTGATGCTAGTTAGGCAATAGGTCCATGAAAGGCCCACCTGAGATTCCCAAATGGCCCCGGAATGAAAGTAGTGTGCCTTTCTATAGGTGTTACGGACACGAGCTTGGTATTTTGGTCATAACAAGAGTTGCGTTGGTCTGATCGGGCCATTTGAGAGCTCGTTGGAAAGCTAACTATAAGGACTATGGCTTTACTGCGGACGTCTTCTGAGAAATAATCCTCGAAGATGTCCAAAAAAATCATTTTTCCACCAAATTGGATTCTCGACATTTTTCAAAGGGGTAGTCCACAAAAAATCTCAAAATCTCAGAAAATTTAAAACCCCAAATTCTTTGCCATAGGCATGGTGTGATGCTAGTTAGGCGATAGGTCCATGAAAGGCCCACCTGAGATGCCCAAATGGCCCCGGAATGAAGGTAGTTTGGCTTTTTTATAGGTGTTACGGACACGAGCATGGTATTTTGGTCATAACAAGAGCTGCGTTGGTCTGATCGGGCCATTTGAGAGCTCGTTGGAAAGCTAACTTCAAGGACTATGGCTTTACTGAGGACGTCTTCAGAGAAATAATCCTCAAAGATGTCCAAAAAAATATTTTTTCCACCAAATTGGATTCTCGACATTTTTCAAAGGGGTAGTCCACAAAAAAAATCTCAAAATCTCAGAAAATTTGAAACCCCAAATTCTTTGCCCCAGGCATGGTGTGATGCTAGTTAGGCGATAGGTCCATTAAAGGCCCACCTGAGATGCCCAAATGGCCCCGGAATGAAGGTAGTGTGCCTTTCTATAGGTGTTATAGACACGAGTTTTGTATTTTGGTCATAACAAGAGCTTCGTTAGTCTGATCGTGCCGTTTGAGAGCTTGTTGGAAAGCTAACTTCAAGGCCTACGACTTTACTGCGGACGTTTCCTGAGAAATCCTCCTCGAAGATATCCAAAAAAATCATTTTTCCACCAACTTGGATTCTCGACTTTTTTCAAATGGGGTAGTCCACAAAAAGAACTAAAAATCTCAGAAAATTTAAAACCCCAAATTCTTTGCCCTAGGCATGGTGTGATGCTAGTTTGGCGATAGGTCCATGAAAGGCCCACCTGAGATTCCCAAATGGCCCCGGAATGAAGGTAGTGTGCCTTTCTATAGGTGTTACGGACACGAGCTTTGTATTTTGGTCATAACAAGAGCTGCGTTGGTCTGATCGGGCCATTTGAGAGCTCTTTGGAAAGCTAACTTCAAAGCCTACGGCTTTACTAAGGACGTCTCCTGAGAAATCCTCCTCGAAGATGTCGAAAAAAATCATTTTTCCACCAACTAGGATTCTCGACATTTATCAAAGGAGGCAGTCCACAAAAAATCTAAAAATCTCAGAAAATTTAAAACCCCAAATTCTTTTCCCTAGGCATAGTGTCATGCTATTTAGGCGATAGGTCAATGAAAGGCCCACCTGAGATTCCCAAATGGCCCCAGAATGAAGGTAGTGTGCCTTTCTATAGGTGTTACGGACACGAGCTTGGTATTTTAGTCATAACAAGAGCTGCGTTGGTCTGATCGGGCCATTTGAGAGCTTGTTGGAAAGCTAACTTCAAGGACTATGGCTTTACTGAGGACGTCTTCTGAGAAATAATCCTCAAAGATGTCCAAAAAAATAATTTTTCCACCAAATTGGATTCTCGACGATTTTCAAAGGGGTAGTCCACAAAAAAAATCTCAAAATCTCAGAAAATTTAAAACCCCAAATTCTTTGCCCTAGGCATGGTGTGATGCTAGTTAGGCGATAGGTTCATTAAAGGCCCACCTGTGATGCCCAAATGGCCCCGGACTAAAGGTAGTGTGCCTTTCTATAGGTGTTATAGACACGAGCTAGGTATTTTAGTCATAACAAGAGCTTTGTTGGTCTGATTGGGCCATTTGAGAGCTCTTTGGAAAGCTAAATTCAAGGCCTACGGCTTTACTGAGGACGTCTCCTGAGAAATCCTCCTCGAAGATATCCAAAAAATCATTTTTCCACCAACTTGGATTCTCGACTTTTTTCAAATGGGGTAGTCCACAAAAAATCTAAAAATCTCAGAAAATTTAAAACCCCAAATTCTTCGACCTAGGCATGGTGTGATGCTAGTTGGGCGATAGGTCCATGAAAGGCCCACCTGAGATGTCCAAATGGCCCCGGAATTAAGGTAGCGTGCCTTTTTCTATAGGTGTTACGGACACAAGCTTGGTATTTTTGTCATAACAAGAGCTGTGTTGGTCTGATAGGGCCATTTCAGAGCTCGTTGGAAAGCTAACTTCAAGGACTACTGCTTTACTGAGGACGTCTTCTGAGAAATCCTCCTCGAAGATGTCCAAAAAAATAATTTTTCCACCAACTTGGATTCTCGACTTTTTTCAAAGGGGGCAGTCCACAAAAAATATCAAAATCTCAGAATATTTAAAACCCCAAATCCTTTTCCCTTAGCATGGTGTGATGCTAGTTAGGAGATAGGTCCATGAATGGCCCACCTGAGATGCCCAAATGGCCCGGAATGAAGGTAGTGTGCCTTTCTATAGGTGTTACGAACACGAGTTAGGAATTTGGTCATAACAAGACCTGCGTTGTTCTAATGGGGCCATTTGAGAGCTCGTGGAAAGCTAACTTCATGGCCTACGACTTTACTTAGGACGTCTCCTGAGAAATTCTCCTCGAAGATGTCCAAAAAAATCATTTTTCTACCACCTTTGATTCTCAACTTTTTTCATAGGGGTTAGTCCACAAAAAATCTCAAAATATCAGAAAATTCAAAACCCCAAATTCTTTGCCCTAGGCATGGTGTGATGCTAGTTAGGCGATAGGTCCATGAAAGGCCCACTTGAGATGTCCATATGGCCCCGGAATGAAGGTAGTGTGCCTTTCTATAGGTGTTACGGACACGAGCTTGGTATTTTGGTCATAACAAGAGCTGCGTTGGTCTAATCGGGCCATTCGGCTTTACTGAGGACGTCTCCTGAAAAATCCTCCTCGAAGATGTCCAAAAAAATCAATTTTCCACCAACTTGGATTCTCGACTTTTTTCAAAGGGGGTAGTCCACAAAAAAATCTCACAATCTCAGAAAATTTTAAACCCCAAATTCTTTTCCCTAGGCATGGTGTGATGCTTGTTAGGTGATAGGTCCATGAAAGGCCCACCTGAGATGCCCAAATAGCCCTGGAATGAAGGTAGTGTGCCATTCTATAGGTGATACGGACACGAGCTTGGTATTTTGGTCATAACAAGAGCTGCGTTGGTCTGATCGAGCCATTTGAGAGCTCGTTGGAAAGCTAACTTCAAGGCCTACGGCTTTACTAAGGACGTCTCCTGACAAATCCTCCTCGAAGATGTCCTAAAAAATAAATTGTCCACCAACTTGGATTCTCGACTTTTTTCAAAGGGGGTAGTCCACAAAAAATCTCAAAATCTCAGAAAATTTAAAACCCCAAATTCTTTTCCCTAGGCATGGTGTGATGCTAGTTAGGCGATAGGTCCGTGAAAAGCCCAGCTGAGATGCCCAAATAGCCCTGGAATGAAGGTAGTGTGCCTTTCTATAGGTGTTACGGACACGAGCTTGGTATTTTGGTCATAACAAGAGCTGCGTTGGTCTGATCGGGCCATTTGAGAGCTCGTTGGAAAGCTAACTTCAAGGCCTACGGCTTTACGAAGGACGTCTCCTGAAAAATCCTCCTCGAAGATGTCCTAAAAAATAAATTGTCCACCAACTTGGATTCTCGACTTTTTTCAAAGGGGGTAGTCCACAAAAAATCTCAAAATCTCAGAAAATTTAAAACCCCAAATTCTTTTCCCTAGGCATGGTGTGATGCTAGTTAGGCGATAGGTCCATGAAAGGCCCACTTGAGATGCCGAAATGGCCCCGGAATGAAGATAGTGTTCCTTTCTATAGGTGTTACAGACACTAGCTTGGTATTTTGGTCATAACAAAAGCTGTGTTGGTCTGATCGGGCCATTTGAGAGCTCGTTGGAAAGCAAACTTCAAGGCCTATGGCTTTACTGTGGACGTCTCCTGACAAATCCTCCTCGAAGATGTCCTAAAAAATAAATTGTCCACCAACTTGGATTCTCTACTTTTTTCAAAGGGGGTAGTCCACAAAAAATCTCAAAATCTCAAAAAATTTAAAACCCCAAATTCTTTTCCCTAGGCATGGTGTGATGCTAGTTAGGCGATAGGTCAATGAAAGGCCCGCCTGAGATGCCCAAATGGCCCCGCAATGAAGGTAGTGTGCCTTTCTATAGGTGTTACAGACACGAGCTTGGTATTTTAGTCATAACAAGAGCTGCGTTGTTCTAATGGGGCCATTTGAGAGCTCGTTGGAAAGCTAACTTCATGGCCTACGACTTTACTTAGGACGTCTCCTGAGAAATTCTCCTCGAAGATGTCCAAAAAAATCATTTTTCTACCACCTTTGATTCTCATCTTTTTTCATAGGGGTTAGTCCACAAAAAATCTCAAAATATCAGAAAATTCAAAACCCCAAATTCTTTGCCCTAGGCATTGTGTGATGCTAGTTAGGCGATAGGTCCATGAAAGGCCCACTTGAGATGCCCATATGGCCCCGGAAAGAAGGTAGTGTGCCTTTCTATAGGTGTTACGGACACGAGCTTGGTATTTTGGTCATAACAAGAGCTGCGTTGGTCTGATCGGGCCATTCGGCTTTACTGAGGACGTCTCCTGAAAAATCCTCCTCGAAGATGTCCAAAAAAATCAATTTTCCACCAACTTGGATTCTCGACTTTTTTCAAAGGGGGTAGTCCACAAAAAATCTCACAATCTCAGAAAATTTTAAACCCCAAATTCTTTCCCCTAGGCATGGTGTGATGCTTGTTAGGTGATAGGTCCATTAAAGGCCCACCTGAGATGCCCAAATAGCCCTGGAATGAAGGTAGTGTGCCTTTCTATAGGTGATACGGACACGAGCTTGGTATTTTGGTCATAACAAGAGCTGCGTTGTTCTGATCGGGCCATTTGAGAGCTCGTTGGAAAGCTAACTTCAAGGCCTACGGCTTTACTAAGGACGTCTCCTGACAAATCCTCCTCGAAGATGTCCTAAAAAATAAATTGTCCACCAACTTGGATTCTCGACTTTTTTCAAAGGGGGTAGTCCACAAAAAATCTAAAAATCTCAGAAAATTTAAAACCCCAAATTCATTGCCCTAGGCATGGTGTGATGCTAGTTAGGCAATAGGTCCATGAAAGGCCCACCTGAGATTCCCAAATGGCCCACGAATGAAGGTAGTGTGCCTTTCTATAGGTGTTACGGACACGAGCTTGGTATTTTGGTCATAACAAGAGCTGCGTTGGTCTGATCGGGCCATTTGAGAGCTCGTTGGAAAGCTAACTTCAAGGACTATGGCTTTACTGAGGACGTCTTCTGTGAAATAATCCATGAAGATGCCCAAAAAAATCATTTTTCCACCAACTTGGATTCTCGACTTTTTTCTAAGGGGTAGTCCACAAAAAATCTCAAAATCTCAGAAAATTTAAAACCCCAAATTCTTTGCCATAGGCATGGTGTGATGCTAGTTAGGCGATAGGTCCATGAAAGGCCCACTTTTGATGCCCAAATGGCCCCGGAATGAAGATAGTGTTCCTTTCTATAGGTGTTACGGACACGAGCTTGGTATTTTGGTCATAACAAATGCTGTGTTGGTCTGATCGAGCCATTTGAGAGCTGGTTGGAAAGCCAACTTCAAGGCCTATGGCTTTACTGCGGACGTCTCCTGACAAATCCTCCTTGAAAGTGTCCAAAAAAACCATATTTCCACCAACTTGGATTCTCGACTTTTTTCAAAGGGGGTAGTCCACAAGAAATCTCAAAATCTCAGAAAATTTAAAACCCCAAAATCTTTTCCCTAGGCATGGTGTGATGCTAGTTAGGCGATAGGTCCATGAAAGGCCCACCTGAGATGCCCAAATGGCCCCGGAATGATGGTAGTATGCCTTTCTATAGGTGTTACTGACACGAGCTTGGTATTTTAGTCATAACAAGAGCTGCGTTATTCTGATGGGGCAATTTGAGAGCTCGTTGGAAAGCTAACTTCATGGCCTACGACTTTACTTAGGATGTCTCCTGAGAAATTCTCCTCGAAGATGTCCAAAAAAATCATTTTTCTACCACCTTTGATTCTGGACTTTTTTCAAAGGTGTTAGTCCACAAAAAATCTCAAAATCTCAGAAAATTTAAAACCTCAAATTCTTTTCCCTAGGCATGGTGTAATGCTAGTTAGGCGATAGGTCCATGAAAGGCCCACTTGAGATGCCCAAATGGCCCCGGAATGAAGGTAGTGTGCCTTTCTATAGGTGTTACGGACACGAGCTTGGTATTTTGGTCATAACAAGAGCTGCGTTGGTCTGATCGGGCCATTTGAGAGCTCGTTGGAAAGCTAACTTCAAGGCTACGACTTTACTGAGGATGTCTCGTGACAAATCCTCGTCGAAGATGTCCAAAAAAAATAAACTGTCCACCAACTTGGATTCTCGACTTTTTTCAAAGGGTGTAGTCCAAAAAAAATCTCAAAATCTCAAAAAATTTAAAACCCCAAATTCTTTTACCTAGGCATGGTGTGATGCTAGTTTGGCGATAAGTCCATGAAAGGCTCACTTGAGATGTCGTAATGGCCCCGGAATGAAGGTAGTATGCCTATCTATAGGTGTTACGGTCACGAGCTTGGTATTTTGGTCATAACAAGAGCTGCGTTGGTCTGATCTGGCCATTTGAGAGGTTGTTAGAAAGCTAACTTCAAGGCCTACGACTTTACTAAGGACGTCTCCTAACAAATCCTCCTTGATGAAGTCCAAAAAAATAAATTGTCCACCAACTTGGATTCTCGACTTTTTTCAAAGGGGGTAGTCCACAAAAAATCTCAAAATCTCAGAAAATTTAAAACCCCAAATTCTTTTCCCTAGGCATGGTGTGATGCTAGTTAGGCGATAGGTCCATGAAAGGCCCACTTTTGATGCCGAAATTGCCCCGGAATGAAGATAGTGTTCCTTTCTATAGGTTTTACCGACACGAGCTTGGTATTTTGGTCATAAAAAGAGCCGTGTTGGTCTGATCGGGCCATTTGAGAGCTCGTTGGAAAGCTAACTTCAAGGCTACGGTTTTACTGAGGATGTCTCGTGACAAATCCTCCTCGAAGATGTCCAAAAAAATAAACTGGCCACCAACTTGGATTCTCGATTTTTTTCAAAGGGGGTAGTCCACAAAAAATCTCAAAATCTCAGAAAATTTAAAACCCCAAATTCTTTTCCCTAGGCATGGAGTGATGCTAGTTTGGCGATAGGTCCATGAAAGGCCCACTTGAGTTGCCGTAATGGCCCCGGAATGAAGGTAGTGTGCCTTTCAATAGGTGTTACGGACACGAGCTTGGTATTTTGGTCATAACAAGAGCTGCGTTGGTCTGATCTGGTCATTTAAGAGCTCGTTGTTAAGCTAACTTCAAGGCCTATGGCTTTACTGAGGACGTCTCCTGACAAATCCTCCTTAAAGATGTCCAAAAAAAAACCAATTTTCTACCAACTTGAATTCTCGACTTTTTTCAAAGGGGGTAGTCCACAAAAAATCTCAAAATCTCAGAAAATTTAAAACCCCAAATTCTTTTCCCTAGGCATGGTGTGATGCTAGTTAGGCGATAGGTCCATGAAACGCCCACCTGAGATCCCCAAATGGCCCCGGAATTATGGTAGTGTGCCTTTGTATAGGTGTTACGGACACGAGCTAAGTATTTTGGTCATAACAAGAGCTGCGTTGTTTTGATGGGTCCATTTGAGAGCTCGTTGGAAAGCTAACTTCATGGCCTATGACTTTACTTAGGACTTCTCCTGAGAAATTCTCCTCGAAGATGTCCAAAAAAATCATTTTTCTACCACCTTTGATTCTTGACTTTTTTCAAAGGTGTTAGTCCACAAAAAATCTCCAAATCTCAGAAAACTTAAAACCCTAAATTCTTTGCCCTAGGAATGGTGTGATGCTAGTTAGGCGATAGGTCCATGAAAGGCCCACTTGAGATGCCCAAATGGCCCCGGAATGAAGGTAGTGTGCCTTTCTATAGGTGTTACGGACACGAGCTTGGTATTTTGGTCATAACAAGAGCTCCGTTGGTCTGATCGGGCCATTTGAGAGCTCATTGGAAAGTTAACTTCAAGGCCTATGGCTTTACTGAGGACGTCTCCTAACAAATCCTCCTTGAAAATGTCCAAAAAAATCAATTTTCCACCAACTTGGATTCTCGACTTTTTTTAAAGAGGGTAGTCCACAAAAAATCTCAAAATCTCAGAAAATTTAAAACCCCAAATTCTTTGCCCTAGGCACTGTGTAATGCTAGTTAGGCAATAGGTCCATCAAAGGCCCACCTGAGATGCCCAAATGGCCCCGGAATGAAGGTAGTGTGCCTTTCGATAGGTGTTACGGACACGAGCTTGGTATTTTAGTCATAACAAAAGCTGCGTTGTTCTGATGGGCCCATTTGAGAGCTCGTTGGAAAGCTAACTTCATGGCCTATGACTTTACCTAGGACGTCTCCTGAGAAATTCTCCTCAAAGATGTCCAAAAAAATCATTTTTCTACCACCTTTGATTCTCGACTTTTTTCAAAGGGTGTAGTCCACAAAAAATGTCAAAATCTCAAAAAATTTAAAACCCCAAATTCTTTTCCCTAGGCATGGTGTGATGCTAGTTTGGCGATAAGTCCATGAAAGGCTCACTTGAGATGTCGTAATGGCCCCGGAATGAAGGTAGTATGCCTTTCTATAGGTGTTACGGTCACGAGCTTGGTATTTTGTCATAACAAGAGCTGCGTTGGTCTGATCTGGCCATTTGAGAGCTTGTTAGAAAGCTAACTTCAAGGCCTACGGCTTTACTAAGGACGTCTCCTGACAAATCCTCCTTGATGAAGTCCAAAAAAATAAATTGTCCACCAACTTGGATTCTCGACTTTTTTCAAAGGGGGTAGTCCACAAAAAATCTCAAAATCTCAGAAAATTTAAAACCCCAAATTCTTTTCCCTAGGCATGGTGTGATGCTAGTTAGGCGATAGGTCCATGAAAGGCCCACTTTTGATGCCGAAATGGCCCCGGAATGAAGATAGTGTTCCTTTCTATAGGTGTTACGGACACGAGCTTGGTATTTTGGTCATAACAAGAGCCGTGTTGGTCTGATCGGGCCATTTGAGAGCTCGTTGGAAAGCTAACTTCAAGGCTACGACTTTACTGAGGATGTCTCGTGACAAATCCTCCTCGAAGATGTCCAAAAAAATAAACTGGCCACCAACTTGGATTCTCGACTTTTTTCAAAGGGGGTAGTCCACAAAAAATCTCAAAATCTCAGAAAATTTAAAACCCCAAATTCTTTTCCCTAGGCATGGAGTGGTGCTAGTTTGGCGATAGGTCCATGAAAAGCCCACTTGATTTGCCGTAATGGCCCCGGAATGAAGGTAGTGTGCCTTTCAATAGGTGTTACGGACACGAGCTTGGTATTTTTGTCATAACAAGAGCTGTATTGGTCTGATCGGGCCATTTGAGAGCTCGTTGGAAAGCTAACTTCAAGGCCTATGGCTGAGGACATCTCTTGACAAATCCTCCTTGAAGATGTCCAAAAAATCAATTTTCCACCGAATTGGATTCTCGACTTTTGGTCATAACAAGAGCTGTGTTGGTCAGATCTGGTCATTTAAGAGCTCGTTGTTAAGCTAACTTCAAGGCCTATGGCTTTACTAAGGACGTCTCCTGACAAATCCTCCTTGAAGATGTCCAAAAAAAACCAATTTTCTACCAACTTGAATTCTCGACTTTTTTCAAAAGAGGTAGTCCACAAAAAATCTCTAAATCTCAGAAAATTTGAAACCCCAAATTCTTTTCCCTAGGCATGGTGTGATGCTAGTGAGGCGATAGGTCCATGAAAGGCCCACCTGAGATGCCCAAATGGCCCCGGAATGAAGGTAGTGTGCCTTTGTATAGGTGTTACGGACACGAGCTAAGTATTTTGGTCATAACAAGAGCTGCGTTGTTTTGATGGGTCCATTTGAGAGCTCGTTGGAAAGCTAACTTCATGGCCTATGATTTTACTTAGGACTTCTCCTGAGAAATTCTCCTCGAAGATGTCCAAAAAAATCATTTTTCTACCACCTTTGATTCTCGACTTTTTTCAAAGGTGTTAGTCCACAAAAAATCTCAAAATCTCAGAAAACTTAAAACCCTAAATTCTTTGCCCTAGGCATGGTGTGATGCTAGTTAGGCGATAGGTCCATGAAAGGCCCACTTGAGATGCCCAAATGGCCCCGGAATGAAGGTAGTTTGCCTTTCTATAGGTGTTACGGACACGAGCTTGGTATTTTGGTCATAACAAGAGCTGCATTGGTCTGATCAGGCCATTTGAGAGCTCATTGGAAAGCTAACTTCAAGGCCTATGGCTTTACTGAGGACGTCTCCTAACAAATCCTCCTTGAAAATGTCCAAAAAAATCAATTTTCCACCAACTTGGATTCTCGACTTTTTTTAAAGGGGGTAGTCCGCAAAAAATCTCAAAATCTCAGAAAATTTAAAACCCCAAATTATTTGCCCTAGGCATGGTGTGATGCTAGTTAGGCAATAGGTCCATGAAAGGCCCACCTGAGATGCCCAAATGGCCCCGGAATGAAGGTAGTGTGCCTTTCGATAGGTGTTACGGACACGAGCTTGGTATTTTAGTCATAACAAAAGTTGCGTTGTTCTGATGGGCCCATTTGAGAGCTCGTTGGAAAGCTAACTTCATGGCCTAAGACTTTACCTAGGACGTCTCCTGAGAAATTCTCCTCAAAGATGTCCAAAAAAAATCATTTTTCTACCACCTTTGATTCTCGACTTTTTTCAAAGGTGTTAGTCCACAAAAAATCTCCAAATCTCAGAAAATTTAAAACCCCAAATTCTTTGCCAAAGGCATGGAGTGATGCTAGTTAGGCGATAGGTCCATGAAAGGCCCACTTGAGATGCCGAAATGGCCCCAGAAAGAAGGTAGTGTGCCTTTCTATACGTGTTACGGACACGAGCTTGGTATTTTGGTCATAACAAGAGCTGTGTTGGTCTGATCTGGCCATTTAAGAGCTCGTTGTTAAGCTAACTTCAAGGCCTATGGCTTTACTGAGGACGTCTCCGGACAAAACCTCCTTGAAGATGTCCAAAAAAATCATTTTTCTACCAACTTGGATTCTCGACTTTTTTTAAAGGGGGTAGTCCACAAAAAAATATCAAAATCTTAGAAAATTTAAAACACTAAATTCTTTGCCCTAGGCATGGTGTGATGCTAGTTAGGCGATAGGTCCATGAAAGGCCCACTTGAGATGCCCAAATGGCCCCGGAATGAAGGTAGTGTGCCTTTCTATAGGTGTTACGGACACGAGCTTGGTATTTTGGTCATAACAAGAGCTGTGTTGGTCTGATCGGGCCATTTGAGAGCTCGTTGGAAAGCTAACTTCAAGGCCTATGGCTGAGGACATCTCTTGACAAATCCTCCTTGAAGTTGTCCAAAAAAATCATTTTTCTACCACCTTTGATTCTCGACTTTTTTCAAAGGGGTTAGTCCACAAAAAATCTCAAAATCTCAGAAAATTTAAAACCCCAAATTCTTTGCCCTAGGCATGGTGTGATGCCAGTTAGGCGATAGGTCCATGAAAGGCCCACTTGACATGCCCAAATGGCCCCGGAATGAAGGTAGTGTGCCTTTCTATAGGTGTTACGGACACGAGCTTGGTATTTTGGTCGTAACAAGAGCTGTGTTGGTCTGATGGGGCCATTTGAGAGCTCATTGGAAAGCTAACTTCATGGCCTACGACTTTACTTGGGACGTCTCCTGAGAAATTCTCCTCAAGGATGTCCAAAAAAATCATTTTTCTACCACCTTTGATTCTCGACTTTTTTCAAAGGGGTTAGTCCAAAAAAAATCTCAAAATCTCAGAAAATTTAAAACCCCAAATTCTTTGCCCTAGGCATGGTGTGATGCTAGTTAGGCGATAGGTCCATGAAAGGCCCACTTGAGATGCCGAAATGGCCCCGGAATGAAGGTAGTGTGCCTTTCTATAGGTGTTACGGACACGAGGTTGGTATTTTGGTCATAACAAGAGCTGCGTTGGTCTAATCTGGCCATTTGAGATCTCGTTGGAAAGCTAACTTCAAGGCCTATGGCTTTACTGAGGACGTCTCCTGACAAATCCTCCTTGAAGATGTCCAAAAAAATCAATTTTCCACCAACTTGGATTCTTGACTTTTTTGAAAGGGGGTAGTCCACAAAAAATCTCAAAATCTCAAAAAATTTAAAACCCCTAATTCTTTGCCCCAGGCATGGTGTGATGCTAGATAGGCGATAGGTCCATGAAAGTCCCAACTGAGATTCCCAAATTGCCCCGGAATGAAGGTAGTGTGGCTTTCTATAGGTGTTACGGACACGAGGTTGGTATTTTGGTCATAACAAGAGTTGCGTTGGTCTGATCGTGCCATTTGAGAGCTCGTTGGAAAGCTAACTTCAAGGCCTACGACTTTACTGAGGACGTCTCATGACAAATCCTCCTCGAAGATGTCCAAAAAATTAAATTGTCCACCAACTTGGATTCTCGACTTTTTTGAAATGGGGATAGTCCACAAAAAATCTCAAAATCTCAGAAAATTTAAAACCCCAAATTCTTTCCCCTAGGCATGGTGTGATGCTAGTTAGGCGATAGGTCCATGAAAGACCCACTTGAGATGCCCAAATGGCCCCGGAATGAAGGTAGTGTGCCTTTCTATAGGTGTTACGGACACGAGCTTGGTATTCTTGTCATAACAAGAGCTGCGTTTGTCTGATGGGGCAATTTGAGAGCTCGTTGGAAAGCTAACTTCATGGCCTACGACTTTACTTGGGACGTCTCCTGAGAAATTCTCATCGAAGATGTCCAAAAAAATCATTTTTCTACCACCTTTGATTCTCGACTTTTTTCAAAGGGGTTAGTCCACAAAAAATCTCAAAATCTCAGAAAATTTAAAACCCCAAATTCTTTTCCCTAGGCATGGTGTGATGCTAGTTAGGCGATAGGTCCATGAAAGGCACACTTGAGATGCCCAAATGGCCCCGGAATGAAGGTAGTGTGCCTTTCTATAGGTGTTACGGACACGAGCTTGATATTTTGGTCATAACAAGAGCTGCGTTGGTCTGATCGGGCCATTTGAGAGCTTGTTGGAAAGCTAACTTCATGGCCTACGACTTTACTTAGGACGTCTCCTGAGAAATTCTCCTCAAAGATGTCCAAAAAAATCATTTTTCTACCACCTTTGATTCTCGACATTTTTCAAAGGGGTTAGTCCACAAAAAATCTCAAAATCTCAGAAAATTTAAAACCCCTAATTCTTTGCCCTAGGCATGGTGTGATGCTAGTTAGGCGATAGGTCCATGAAAGGCCCACTTGAGATGCCCAAATGGCCCCGCAATGAAGGTAGTATGCCTTTCTATAGGTGTTACGGACACGAGCTTGGTATTTTTGTCATAACAAGAGCTGTATTGGTCTGATCGGGCCATTTGAGAGCTCGTTGGAAAGCTAACTTCAAGGCCTATGGCTGAGGACATCTCTTGAAAAATCCTCCTTGAAGATGTCCAAAAAATCAATTTTCCACCGACTTGGATTCTCGACTTTTTTCAAAGGGGGTAGTCCAAAAAAAATCTCAAAATCTCAAAAAAATTAAAACACCAAATTCTTTGCCCTAGGCATGGTGTGATGCTAGTTAGGCGATAGGTCCATGAAAGGCCCACCTGATATGCCCAAATGGCCCCGGAATAAAGGTAGTGTGCCTTTCTATAGGTGTTACGGACACGAGCTTGGTATTTTGGTCGTAACAATAGCTGTGTTGGTCTGATGGGGCCATTTGAGAGCTCGTTGGAAAGCTAACTTCATGGCCTACGACTTTACTTGGGACGTCTCCTGAGAAATTCTCCTCAAAGATGTCCAAAACAATCATTTTTCTACCACCTTTGATTCTCGACTTTTTTCAAAGGGGTTAGTCCAAAAAAAATCTCAAAATCTCAGAAAATTTAAAACACCAAATTCTTTGCCCTAGGCATGGTGTGATGCTAGTTAGGCGATAGGTCCATGAAAGGCCCACTTGAGATGCCGAAATGGCCCCGGAATGAAGGTAGTGTGCCTTTCTATAGGTGTTACGGACACGAGGTTGGTATTTTGGTCATAACAAGAGCTGCGTTGGTCTAATCTGGCCATTTGAGATCTCGTTGGAAAGCTAACTTCAAGGCCTATGGCTTTACTGAGGACGTCTCCTGACAAATCCTCCTTGAAGATGTCCAAAAAAATCAATTTTCCACCAACTTGGATTCTTGACTTTTTTGAAAGGGGTAGTCCACAAAAAATCTCAAAATCTCAAAAAATTTAAAACCCCTAATTCTTTGCCCCAGGCATGGTGTGATGCTAGATAGGCGATAGGTCCATGAAAGTCCCAACTGAGATTCCCAAATTGCCCCGGAATGAAGGTAGTGTGGCTTTCTATAGGTGTTATGGACACGAGGCTGGTATTTTGGTCATAACAAGAGTTGCGTTGGTCTGATCGTGCCATTTGAGAGCTCGTTGGAAAGCTAACTTCAAGGCCTACGGCTTTACTGAGGACGTCTCATGACAAATCCTCCTCGATGATGTCCAAAAAAATAAATTGTCCACCAACTTGGATTCTCGACTTTTTTGAAAGGGGATAGTCCACAAAAAATCTCAAAATCTCAGAAAATTTAAAACCCCAAATTCTTTTCCCTAGGCATGGTGTGATGCTAGTTAGGCGATAGGTCCATGAAAGGCCCACTTGAGATACCGAAATGGCCCCGGAATGAAGGTAGTGTGCCTTTCTATAGGTGTTACGTACACGAGCTTGGTATTTTTGTCATAACAAGAGCTGTATTGGTCTGATCGGGCCATTTGAGAGCTCGTTGGAAAGCTAACTTCAAGGCCTACGGCTTTACTGAGGACGTCTCATGACAAATCCTCCTCGAAGATGTCCAAAAAAATAAATTGTCCACCAACTTGGATTCTCGACTTTTTTGAAAGGGGATAGTCCACAAAAAATCTCAAAATCTCAGAAAATCTAAAACCCCAAATTCTTTCCCCTAGGCATGGTGTGATGCTAGTTAGGCGATAGGTCCATGAAAGACCCACTTGAGATGCCCAAATGGCCCTGGAATGAAGGTAGTGTGCCTTTCTATAGGTGTTACGGACACGAGCATGGTATTCTGGTCATAACAAGAGCTGCGTTTGTCTGATGGGGCAATTTGAGAGCTCGTTGGAAAGCTAACTTCATGGCCTACGACTTTACTTGGGACGTCTCCTGATAAATTCTCATCGAAGATGTCCAAAAAAATCATTTTTCTACCACCTTTGATTCTCGACTTTTTTCAAAGGGGTTAGTCCACAAAAAATCTCAAAATCTCAGAAAATTTAAAACCCCAAATTCTTTTCCCTAGGCATGGTGTGATGCTAGTTAGGCGATAGGTCCATGAAAGGCCCACTTGAGATGCCCAAATGGCCTCGGAATGAAGGTAGTGTGCCTTTCTATAGGTGTTACGGACACGAGCTTGATATTTTAGACATAACAAGAGCTGCGTTGGTCTGATCGGGCCATTTGAGAGCTTGTTGGAAAGCTAACTTCATGGCCTACGACTTTACTTAGGACGTCTCCTGAGAAATTCTCCTCAAAGATGTCCAAAAAAATCATTTTTCTACCACCTTTGATTCTCGACATTTTTCAAAGGGGTTAGTCCACAAAAAATCTCAAAATCTCAGAAAATTTAAAACCCCTAATTCTTTGCCCTAGGCATGGTGTGATGCTAGTTAGGCGATAGGTCCATGAAAGGCCCACTTGAGATGCCCAAATGGCCCCTCAATGAAGGTAGTATGCCTTTCTATAGGTGTTACGGACACGAGCTTGGTATTTTTGTCATAACAAGAGCTGTATTGGTCTGATCGGGCCATTTGAGAGCTCGTTGGAAAGCTAACTTCAAGGCCTATGGCTGAGGACATCTCTTGACAAATCCTCCTTGAAGATGTCCAAAAAATCAATTTTCCACCGACTTGGATTCTCGACTTTTTTCAAAGGGGGTAGTCCACAAAAAATCTCAAAATCTCAAAAAATTTAAAACACCAAATTCTTTGCCCTAGGCATGGTGTGATGCTAGTTAGGCGATAGGTCCATGAAAGGCCCACCTGATATGCCCAAATGGCCCCGGAATAAAGGTAGTGTGCCTTTCTATAGGTGTTACGGACACGAGCTTGGTATTTTGGTCGTAACAATAGCTGTGTTGGTCTGATGGGGCCATTTGAGAGCTCGTTGGAAAGCTAACTTCATGGCCTACGACTTTACTTGGGACGTCTCCTGAGAAATTCTCCTCAAAGATGTCCAAAACAATCATTTTTCTACCACCTTTGATTCTCGACTTTTTTCAAAGGGGTAGTCCACAAAAAATCTCAAAATCTCAAAAAATTTAAAACCCCTAATTCTTTGCCCCAGGCATGGTGTGATGCAAGTTAGGCGATAGGTCCATGAAAGTCCCAACTGAGATTCCCAAATTGCCCCGGAATGAAGGTAGTGTGGCTTTCTATAGGTGTTACGGACACGAGGTTGGTATTTTGGTCATAACAAGAGCTGCGTTGGTCTGATCGTGCCATTTGAGAGCTCGTTGGAAAGCTAACTTCAAGGCCTACGGCTTTACTGAGGACGTCTCATGACAAATCCTCCTCGAAGATGTCCAAAAAAATAAATTGTCCACCAACTTGGATTCTCGACTTTTTTGAAAGGGGATAGTCCACAAAAAATCTCAAAATCTCAGAAAATTTAAAACCCCAAATTCTTTCCCCTAGGCATGGTGTGATGCTAGTTAGGCGATAGGTCCATGAAAGGCCCACTTGAGATACCGAAATGGCCCCGGAATGAAGGTAATGTGCCTTTCTATAGGTGTTACGTACACGAGCTTGGTATTTTTGTCATAACAAGAGCTGTATTGGTCTGATCGGGCCATTTGAGAGCTCGTTGGAAAGCTAACTTCAAGGCCTACGGCTTTTTTGAGGACGTCTCATGACAAATCCTCCTCGAAGATGTCCAAAAAAATAAATTGTCCACCAACTTGGATTCTCGACTTTTTTGAAAGGGGATAGTCCACAAAAAATCTCAAAATCTCAGAAAATTTAAAACCCCAAATTCTTTCCCCTAGGCATGGTGTGATGCTAGTTAGGCGATAGGTCCATGAAAGACCCACTTGAGATGCCCAAATGGCCCTGGAATGAAGGTAGTGTGCCTTTCTATAGGTATTACGGACACGAGCTTGGTATTCTGGTCATAACAAGAGCTGCGTTTGTCTGATGGGGCAATTTGAGAGCTCGTTGGAAAGCTAACTTCATGGCCTACGACTTTACTTGGGACGTCTCCTGATAAATTCTCGTCGAAGATGTCCAAAAAAATCATTTTTCTACCACCTTTGATTCTCGACTTTTTTCAAAGGGGTTAGTCCACAAAAAATCTCAAAATCTCAGAAAATTTAAAACCCCAAATTCTTTTCCCTAGGCATGGTGTGATGCTAGTTAGGCGATAGGTCCATGAAAGGCCCACTTGAGATGCCCAAATGGCCCCGGAATGAAGGTAGTGTGCCTTTCTATAGGTGTTACGGACACGAGCTTGATATTTTGGTCATAACAAGAGCTGCGTTGGTCTGATCGGGCCATTTGAGAGCTTGTTGGAAAGCTAACTTCATGGCCTACGACTTTACTTAGGACGTCTACTGAGAAATTCTCCACAAAGATGTCCAAAAAAATCATTTTTCTACCACCTTTGATTCTCGACATTTTTCAAAGGGGTTAGTCCATAAAAAATCTCAAAATCTCAGAAAATTTAAAACCCCAAATTCTTTGCCCTAGGCATGGTGTGATGCTAGTTAGGCGATAGGTCCATGAAAGGCCCACTTGAGATGCCCAAATGGCCCCGCAATGAAGGTAGTATGCCTTTCTATAGGTGTTACGGACACGAGCTTGGTATTTTTGTCATAACAAGAGCTGTATTGGTCTGATCGGGCCATTTGAGAGCTCGTTGGAAAGCTAACTTCAATGCCTACAACTTTACTGAGGACGTCTCATGACAAATCCTCCTCGAAGATGTCAAAAAAAATGAATTGTCCACCAACTTGGATTCTCGACTTTTTGAAAGGGGATAGTCCACAAAAAATCTCAAAATCTCAGAAAATTTAAAACCCCAAATTCTTTTCCCTAGGCATGGTGTGATGCTAGTTAGGCGATAGGTCCATGAAAGGCCCACTTGAGATACCGAAATGGCGCCGGAATGAAGGTAGTGTGCCTTTCTATAGGTGTTACGGACACGAGCTTGGTATTTTTGTCATAACAAGAGCTGTATTGGTCTGATCGGGCCATTTGAGAGCTCGTTGGAAAGCTAACTTCAAGGCCTACGGCTTTATTGAGGACGTCTCATGACAAATCCTCCTCGAAGATGTCCAAAAAAATAAATTGTCCACCAACTTGGATTCTGGACTTTTTTGAAAGGGGATAGTCCACAAAAAATCTCAAAATCTTAAAAAAATTTAAAACCCCAAATTCTTTGCCCTAGGCATGGTGTGATGCTAGTTAGGCGATAGGTCCATGAAAGGCCCACTTGTGATGCCCAAATGGCCCTGCAATGAAGGTAGTATGCCTTTCTATAGGTGTTACGGACACGAGCTTGGTATTTTTGTCATAACAAGAGTTGTATTGGTCTGATCGGGCCATTTGAGAGCTCGTTGGAAAGCTAACTTTAAGGCCTACGGCTTTACTGAGGACGTCTCATGACAAATCCTCCTCGAAGATGTCCAAATAAATAAATTGTCCACCAACTTGGATTCTCGACTTTTTTGAAAGGGGATAGTCCACAAAAAATCTCAAAATCTCAGAAAATTTAAAACCCCAAATTCTTTTCCCTAGGCATGGTGTGATGCTAGTTAGGCGATAGGTCCATGAAAGGCCCACTTGAGATACTGAAATGGCCCCGGAATGAAGGTAGTGTGCCTTTCTTTAGGTGTTACGGACACGAGCTTGGTATTTTTGTCATAACAAGAGCTGTATTGGTCTGATCTGGCCATTTGAGAGCTCGTTGGAAAGCTAACTTCAAGGCCTACGGCTTTACTGAGGACGTCTCATGACAAATCCTCCTCGAAGATGTCCAAAAAAATAAATTTTCCACCAACTTGGATTCTCGACTTTTTTGAAAGGGGGTAGTCCACAAAAAATCTCAAAATCTCAAAAAATATAAAACCCCAAATTCTTTGCCCTAGGCATGGTGTGATGCTAGTTAGGCGATAGGTCAATGAAAGGCCCACCTGAGATGCCCAAATGGCCCCGGAATGAAGCTAGTGTGCCTTTCTATAGGTGTTACGGACACGAGCTTGGTATTTTGGTCATAACAAGAGCTGCGTTGGTCTGAAGGGGCCATTTGAGAGCTCGATGGAAAGCTAACTTCATGGCCTACGGCTTTACTTAGGACGTCTTCTGACAAATCCTCCTCGAAGATGTCCAAATAAATAAATTGTCCACCAACTTGGATTCTCGACTTTTTTGAAAGGGGATAGTCCACAAAAAATCTCAAAATCTCAGAAAATTTAAAACCCCAAATTCTTTTCCCTAGGCATGGTGTGATGCTAGTTAGGCGATAGGTCCATGAAAGGCCCACTTGAGATACTGAAATGGCCCCGGAATGAAGGTAGTGTGCCTTTCTTTAGGTGTTACGGACACGAGCTTGGTATTTTGGTCATAACAAGAGCTGCGTTGGTCTGATCTGGCCATTTGAGAGCTCGTTGGAAAGCTAACTTCAAGGCCTATGGCTTTACTGAGGACGTCTCATGACAAATCCTCCTTCAAGATGTCTAAAAAAATAAATTTTCCACCAACTTGGATTCTCGACTTTTTTGAAAGGGGGTAGTCCAAAAAAAATCTCAAAATCTCAAAAAATATAAAACCCCAAATTCTTTGCCCTAGGCATGGTGTGATGCTAGTTAGGCGATAGGTCAATGAAAGGCCCACCTGAGATGCCCAAATGGCCCCGGAATGAAGCTAGTGTGCCTTTCTATAGGTGTTACGGACACGAGCTTGGTATTTTGGTCATAACAAGAGCTGCGTTGGTCTGAAGGGGCCATTTGAGAGCTCGATGGAAAGCTAACTTCATGGCCTACGACTTTACTTAGGACGTCTTCTGAGAAATTCTCCTCGAAGTTGTCCAAAAAAATCATTTTTCTACCACCTTTGATTCTCGACTTTTTTCAAAGGGGTTAGTCCACAAAAAATCTCAAAATCTCAGAAAATTTAAAACCCCAAATTCTTTGCCCTAGGCATGGTGTGATGCCAGTTAGGCGATAGGTCCATGAAAGGCCCACTTGAGATGCCCAAATGGCCCCGGAATGAAGGTAGTGTGCCTTTCTATAGGTGTTACGGACACGAGCTTGGTATTTTTGTCATAACAAGAGCTGCGTTGGTCTGATCGGGCCATTTGAGAGCTCGATGGAAAGCTAACTTCATGGCCTACGACTTTACTTGGGACGTCTCCTGATAAATTCTCCTCGAAGATGTCCAAAAAAATCATTTTTCTACCACCTTTGATTCTCGACTTTTTTAGAAGGGGTTAGTCCACAAAAAATCTCAAAATCTCAGAAAATTTAAAACCCCAAATTCTTTTACCTAGGCATGGTGTGATGCTAGTTAGGCGATAGGTCCATGAAACGCCCACTTGAGATGCCCAAATGGCCCCGCAATGAAGGTAGTATGCCTTTCTATAGCTGTTACGGACACGAGCTTGGTATTTTTGTCATAACAAGAGCTGTATTGGTCTGATCGGGCCATTTGAGAGCTTGTTGGAAAGCTAACTTCAAGGCCTACGGCTTTACTGAGGACGTCTCATGACAAATCCTCCTCGAAGATGTCCAAAAAAATAAATTGTCCACCAACTTGGATTCTCGACTTTTTTGAAAGGGGATAGTCCACAAAAAATCTCAAAATCTCAGAAAATTTAAAACCCCAAATTCTTTTCCCTAGGCATGGTGTGATGCTAGTTAGGCGATAGGTCCATGAAAGGCCCACTTGAGATACTGAAATGGCCCCGGAATGAAGGTAGTGTGCCTTTCTTTAGGTGTTACGGACACGAGCTTGGTATTTTGGTCATAACAAGAGCTGCGTTGGTCTGATCTGGCCATTTGAGAGCTCGTTGGAAAGCTAACTTCAAGGCCTATGGCTTTACTGAGGACGTCTCATGACAAATCCTCCTTCAAGATGTCTAAAAAAATAAATTTTCCACCAACTTGGATTCTCGACTTTTTTGAAAGGGGGTAGTCCAAAAAAAATCTCAAAATCTCAAAAAATATAAAACCCCAAATTCTTTGCCCTAGGCATGGTGTGATGCTAGTTAGGCGATAGGTCAATGAAAGGCCCACCTGAGATGCCCAAATGGCCCCGGAATGAAGCTAGTGTGCCTTTCTATAGGTGTTACGGACACGAGCTTGGTATTTTGGTCATAACAAGAGCTGCGTTGGTCTGAAGGGGCCATTTGAGAGCTCGATGGAAAGCTAACTTCATGGCCTACGACTTTACTTAGGACGTCTTCTGAGAAATTCTCCTCGAAGTTGTCCAAAAAAATCATTTTTCTACCACCTTTGATTCTCGACTTTTTTCAAAGGGGTTAGTCCACAAAAAATCTCAAAATCGCAGAAAATTTAAAACCCCAAATTCTTTGCCCTAGGCATGGTGTGATGCTAGTTAGGCGATAGGTCCATGAAAGGCCCACTTGAGATGCCCAAATGGCCCCGGAATGAAGGTAGTGTGCCTTTCTATAGGTGTTACGGACACGAGCTTGGTATTTTTGTCATAACAAGAGCTGCGTTGGTCTGATCGGGCCATTTGAGAGCTCGATGGAAAGCTAACTTCATGGCCTACGACTTTACTTGGGACGTCTCCTGATAAATTCTCCTCGAAGATGTCCAAAAAAATCATTTTTCTACCACCTTTGATTCTCGACTTTTTTAGAAGGGGTTAGTCCACAAAAAATCTCAAAATCTCAGAAAATTTAAAACCCCAAATTCTTTGCCCTAGGCATGGTGTGATGCCAGTTAGGCGATAGGTCCATGAAAGGCCCACTTGAGATGCCCAAATGGCCCCGGAATGAAGGTAGTGTGCCTTTCTATAGGTGTTACGGACACGAGCTTGGTATTTTTGTCATAACAAGAGCTGCGTTGGTCTGATCGGGCCATTTGAGAGCTCGATGGAAAGCTAACTTCATGGCCTACGACTTTACTTGGGACGTCTCCTGATAAATTCTCGTCGAAGATGTCCAAAAAAATCATTTTTCTACCACCTTTGATTCTCGACTTTTTTCAAAGGGGTTAGTCCACAAAAAATCTCAAAATCTCAGAAAATTTAAAACCCCAAATTCTTTTCCCTAGGCATGGTGTGATGCTAGTTAGGCGATAGGTCCATGAAAGGCCCACTTGAGATGCCCAAATGGCCCCGGAATGAAGGTAGTGTGCCTTTCTATAGGTGTTACGGACACGAGCTTGATATTTTGGTCATAACAAGAGCTGCGTTGGTCTGATCGGGCCATTTGAGAGCTTGTTGGAAAGCTAAATTCATGGCCTACGACTTTACTTAGGACGTCTACTGAGAAATTCTCCACAAAGATGTCCAAAAAAATCATTTTTCTACCACCTTTGATTCTCGACATTTTTCAAAGGGGTTAGTCCATAAAAAATCTCAAAATCTCAGAAAATTTAAAACCCCAAATTCTTTGCCCTAGGCATGGTGTGATGCTAGTTAGGCGATAGGTCCATGAAAGGCCCACTTGAGATGCCCAAATGGCCCCGCAATGAAGGTAGTATGCCTTTCTATAGGTGTTACGGACACGAGCTTGGTATTTTTGTCATAACAAGAGCTGTATTGGTCTGATCGGGCCATTTGAGAGCTCGTTGGAAAGCTAACTTCAATGCCTACAACTTTACTGAGGACGTCTCATGACAAATCCTCCTCGAAGATGTCAAAAAAAATAAATTGTCCACCAACTTGGATTCTCGACTTTTTGAAAGGGGATAGTCCACAAAAAATCTCAAAATCTCAGAAAATTTAAAACCCCAAATTCTTTTCCCTAGGCATGGTGTGATGCTAGTTAGGCGATAGGTCCATGAAAGGCCCACTTGTGATGCCCAAATGGCCCTGCAATGAAGGTAGTATGCCTTTCTATAGGTGTTACGGACACGAGCTTGGTATTTTTGTCATAACAAGAGTTGTATTGGTCTGATCGGGCCATTTGAGAGCTCGTTGGAAAGCTAACTTCAAGGCCTACGGCTTTATTGAGGACGTCTCATGACAAATCCTCCTCGAAGATGTCCAAAAAAATAAATTGTCCACCAACTTGGATTCTGGACTTTTTTGAAAGGGGATAGTCCACAAAAAATCTCAAAATCTTAAAAAAATTTAAAACCCCAAATTCTTTGCCCTAGGCATGGTGTGATGCTAGTTAGGCGATAGGTCCATGAAAGGCCCACTTGTGATGCCCAAATGGCCCTGCAATGAAGGTAGTATGCCTTTCTATAGGTGTTACGGACACGAGCTTGGTATTTTTGTCATAACAAGAGTTGTATTGGTCTGATCGGGCCATTTGAGAGCTCGTTGGAAAGCTAACTTTAAGGCCTACGGCTTTACTGAGGATGTCTCATGACAAATCCTCCTCGAAGATGTCCAAATAAATAAATTGTCCACCAATTTGGATTCTCGACTTTTTTGAAAGGGGATAGTCCACAAAAAATCTCAAAATCTCAGAAAATTTAAAACCCCAAATTCTTTTCCCTAGGCATGGTGTGATGCTAGTTAGGCGATAGGTCCATGAAAGGCCCACTTGAGATACTGAAATGGCCCCGGAATGAAGGTAGTGTGCCTTTCTTTAGGTGTTACGGACACGAGCTTGGTATTTTTGTCATAACAAGAGCTGTATTGGTCTGATCTGGCCATTTGAGAGCTCGTTGGAAAGCTAACTTCAAGGCCTACGGCTTTACTGAGGACGTCTCATGACAAATCCTCCTCGAAGATGTCCAAAAAAATAAATTTTCCACCAACTTGGATTCTCGACTTTTTTGAAAGGGGGTAGTCCACAAAAAATCTCAAAATCTCAAAAAATATAAAACCCCAAATTCTTTGCCCTAGGCATGGTGTGATGCTAGTTAGGCGATAGGTCAATGAAAGGCCCACCTGAGATGCCCAAATGGCCCCGGAATGAAGCTAGTGTGCCTTTCTATAGGTGTTACGGACACGAGCTTGGTATTTTGGTCATAACAAGAGCTGCGTTGGTCTGAAGGGGCCATTTGAGAGCTCGATGGAAAGCTAACTTCATGGCCTACGACTTTACTTAGGACGTCTTCTGAGAAATTCTCCTCGACGTTGTCCAAAAAAATCATTTTTCTACCACCTTTGATTCTCGACTTTTTTCAAAGGGGTTAGTCCACAAAAAATCTCAAAATCTCAGAAAATTTAAAACCCCAAATTCTTTGCCCTAGGCATGGTGTGATGCCAGTTAGGCGATAGGTCCATGAAAGGCCCACTTGAGATGCCCAAATGGCCCCGGAATGAAGGTAGTGTGCCTTTCTATAGGTGTTACGGACACGAGCTTGGTATTTTTGTCATAACAAGAGCTGCGTTGGTCTGATCGGGCCATTTGAGAGCTCGATGGAAAGCTAACTTCATGGCCTACGACTTTACTTGGGACGTCTCCTGATAAATTCTCCTCGAAGATGTCCAAAAAAATCATTTTTCTACCACCTTTGATTCTCGACTTTTTTAGAAGGGGTTAGTCCACAAAAAATCTCAAAATCTCAGAAAATTTAAAACCCCAAATTCTTTTACCTAGGCATGGTGTGATGCTAGTTAGGCGATAGGTCCATGAAAGGCCCACTTGAGATGCCCAAATGGCCCCGCAATGAAGGTAGTATGCCTTTCTATAGCTGTTACGGACACGAGCTTGGTATTTTTGTCATAACAAGAGCTGTATTGGTCTGATCGGGCCATTTGAGAGCTTGTTGGAAAGCTAACTTCAAGGCCTACGGCTTTACTGAGGACGTCTCATGACAAATCCTCCTCGAAGATGTCCAAAAAAATAAATTGTCCACCAACTTGGATTCTCGACTTTTTTGAAAGGGGATAGTCCACAAAAAATCTCAAAATCTCAGAAAATTTAAAACCCCAAATTCTTTTCCCTAGGCATGGTGTGATGCTAGTTAGGCGATAGGTCCATGAAAGGCCCACTTGAGATACTGAAATGGCCCCGGAATGAAGGTAGTGTGCCTTTCTTTAGGTGTTACGGACACGAGCTTGGTATTTTGGTCATAACAAGAGCTGCGTTGGTCTGATCTGGCCATTTGAGAGCTCGTTGGAAAGCTAACTTCAAGGCCTATGGCTTTACTGAGGACGTCTCATGACAAATCCTCCTTGAAGATGTCTAAAAAAATAAATTTTCCACCAACTTGGATTCTCGACTTTTTTGAAAGGGGGTAGTCCAAAAAAAATCTCAAAATCTCAAAAAATATAAAACCCCAAATTCTTTGCCCTAGGCATGGTGTGATGCTAGTTAGGCGATAGGTCAATGAAAGGCCCACCTGAGATGCCCAAATGGCCCCGGAATGAAGCTAGTGTGCCTTTCTATAGGTGTTACGGACACGAGCTTGGTATTTTGGTCATAACAAGAGCTGCGTTGGTCTGAAGGGGCCATTTGAGAGCTCGATGGAAAGCTAACTTCATGGCCTACGACTTTACTTAGGACGTCTTCTGAGAAATTCTCCTCGAAGTTGTCCAAAAAAATCATTTTTCTACCACCTTTGATTCTCGACTTTTTTCAAAGGGGTTAGTCCACAAAAAATCTCAAAATCGCAGAAAATTTAAAACCCCAAATTCTTTGCCCTAGGCATGGTGTGATGCTAGTTAGGCGATAGGTCCATGAAAGGCCCACTTGAGATGCCCAAATGGCCCCGGAATGAAGGTAGTGTGCCTTTCTATAGGTGTTACGGACACGAGCTTGGTATTTTTGTCATAACAAGAGCTGCGTTGGTCTGATCGGGCCATTTGAGAGCTCGATGGAAAGCTAACTTCATGGCCTACGACTTTACTTGGGACGTCTCCTGATAAATTCTCCTCGAAGATGTCCAAAAAAATCATTTTTCTACCACCTTTGATTCTCGACTTTTTTAGAAGGGGTTAGTCCACAAAAAATCTCAAAATCTCAGAAAATTTAAAACCCCAAATTCTTTGCCCTAGGCATGGTGTGATGCCAGTTAGGCGATAGGTCCATGAAAGGCCCACTTGAGATGCCCAAATGGCCCCGGAATGAAGGTAGTGTGCCTTTCTATAGGTGTTACGGACACGAGCTTGGTATTTTTGTCATAACAAGAGCTGCGTTGGTCTGATCGGGCCATTTGAGAGCTCGATGGAAAGCTAACTTCATGGCCTACGACTTTACTTGGGACGTCTCCTGATAAATTCTCGTCGAAGATGTCCAAAAAAATCATTTTTCTACCACCTTTGATTCTCGACTTTTTTCAAAGGGGTTAGTCCACAAAAAATCTCAAAATCTCAGAAAATTTAAAACCCCAAATTCTTTTCCCTAGGCATGGTGTGATGCTAGTTAGGCGATAGGTCCATGAAAGGCCCACTTGAGATGCCCAAATGGCCCCGGAATGAAGGTAGTGTGCCTTTCTATAGGTGTTACGGACACGAGCTTGATATTTTGGTCATAACAAGAGCTGCGTTGGTCTGATCGGGCCATTTGAGAGCTTGTTGGAAAGCTAACTTCATGGCCTACGACTTTACTTAGGACGTCTACTGAGAAATTCTCCACAAAGATGTCCAAAAAAATCATTTTTCTACCACCTTTGATTCTCGACATTTTTCAAAGGGGTTAGTCCATAAAAAATCTCAAAATCTCAGAAAATTTAAAACCCCAAATTCTTTGCCCTAGGCATGGTGTGATGCTAGTTAGGCGATAGGTCCATGAAAGGCCCACTTGAGATGCCCAAATGGCCCCGCAATGAAGGTAGTATGCCTTTCTATAGGTGTTACGGACACAAGCTTGGTATTTTTGTCATAACAAGAGCTGTATTGGTCTGATCGGGCCATTTGAGAGCTCGTTGGAAAGCTAACTTCAATGCCTACAACTTTACTGAGGACGTCTCATGACAAATCCTCCTCGAAGATGTCAAAAAAAATAAATTGTCCACCAACTTGGATTCTCGACTTTTTGAAAGGGGATAGTCCACAAAAAATCTCAAAATCTCAGAAAATTTAAAACCCCATATTCTTTTCCCTAGGCATGGTGTGATGCTAGTTAGGCGATAGGTCCATGAAAGGCCCACTTGAGATACCGAAATGGCGCCGGAATGAAGGTAGTGTGCCTTTCTATAGGTGTTACGGACACGAGCTTGGTATTTTTGTCATAACAAGAGCTGTATTGGTCTGATCGGGCCATTTGAGAGCTCGTTGGAAAGCTAACTTCAAGGCCTACGGCTTTATTGAGGACGTCTCATGACAAATCCTCCTCGAAGATGTCCAAAAAAATAAATTGTCCACCAACTTGGATTCTGGACTTTTTTGAAAGGGGATAGTCCACAAAAAATCTCAAAATCTTAAAAAAATTTAAAACCCCAAATTCTTTGCCCTAGGCATGGTGTGATGCTAGTTAGGCGATAGGTCCATGAAAGGCCCACTTGTGATGCCCAAATGGCCCTGCAATGAAGGTAGTATGCCTTTCTATAGGTGTTACAGACACGAGCTTGGTATTTTTGTCATAACAAGAGTTGTATTGGTCTGATCGGGCCATTTGAGAGCTCGTTGGAAAGCTAACTTTAAGGCCTACGACTTTACTGAGGACGTCTCATGACAAATCCTCCTCGAAGATGTCCAAATAAATAAATTGTCCACCAACTTGGATTCTCGACTTTTTTGAAAGGGGATAGTCCACAAAAAATCTCAAAATCTCAGAAAATTTAAAACCCCAAATTCTTTTCCCTAGGCATGGTGTGATGCTAGTTAGGCGATAGGTCCATGAAAGGCCCACTTGAGATACTGAAATGGCCCCGGAATGAAGGTAGTGTGCCTTTCTTTAGGTGTTACGGACACGAGCTTGGTATTTTTGTCATAACAAGAGCTGTATTGGTCTGATCTGGCCATTTGAGAGCTCGTTGGAAAGCTAACTTCAAGGCCTACGGCTTTACTGAGGACGTCTCATGACAAATCCTCCTCGAAGATGTCCAAAAAAATAAATTTTCCACCAACTTGGATTCTCGACTTTTTTGAAAGGGGGTAGTCCACAAAAAATCTCAAAATCTCAAAAAATATAAAACCCCAAATTCTTTGCCCTAGGCATGGTGTGATGCTAGTTAGGCGATAGGTCAATGAAAGGCCCACCTGAGATGCCCAAATGGCCCCGGAATGAAGCTAGTGTGCCTTTCTATAGGTGTTACGGACACGAGCTTGGTATTTTGGTCATAACAAGAGCTGCGTTGGTCTGAAGGGGCCATTTGAGAGCTCGATGGAAAGCTAACTTCATGGCCTACGGCTTTACTTAGGACGTCTTCTGACAAATCCTCCTCGAAGATGTCCAAATAAATAAATTGTCCACCAACTTGGATTCTCGACTTTTTTGAAAGGGGATAGTCCACAAAAAATCTCAAAATCTCAGAAAATTTAAAACCCCAAATTCTTTTCCCTAGGCATGGTGTGATGCTAGTTAGGCGATAGGTCCATGAAAGGCCCACTTGAGATACTGAAATGGCCCCGGAATGATAGTGTGCCTTTCTTTAGGTGTTACGGACACGAGCTTGGTATTTTGGTCATAACAAGAGCTACGTTGGTCTGATCTGGCCATTTGAGAGCTCGTTGGAAAGCTAACTTCAAGGCCTATGGCTTTACTGAGGACGTCTCATGACAAATCCTCCTTGAAGATGTCTAAAAAAATAAATTTTCCACCAACTTGGATTCTCGACTTTTTTGAAAGGGGGTAGTCCAAAAAAAATCTCAAAATCTCAAAAAATATAAAACCCCAAATTCTTTGCCCTAGGCATGGTGTGATGCTAGTTAGGCGATAGGTCAATGAAAGGCCCACCTGTGATGCCCAAATGGCCCCGGAATGAAGCTAGTGTGCCTTTCTATAGGTGTTACGGACACGAGCTTGGTATTTTGGTCATAACAAGAGCTGCGTTGGTCTGAAGGGGCCATTTGAGAGCTCGATGGAAAGCTAACTTCATGGCCTACGACTTTACTTAGGACGTCTTCTGAGAAATTCTCCTCGAAGTTGTCCAAAAAAATCATTTTTCTACCACCTTTGATTCTCGACTTTTTTCAAAGGGGTTAGTCCACAAAAAATCTCAAAATCTCAGAAAATTTAAAACCCAAAATTCTTTGCCCTAGGCATGGTGTGATGCCAGTTAGGCGATAGGTCCATGAAAGGCCCACTTGAGATGCCCAAATGGCCCCGGAATGAAGGTAGTGTGCCTTTCTATAGGTGTTACGGACACGAGCTTGGTATTTTTGTCATAACAAGAGCTGCGTTGGTCTGATCGGGCCATTTGAGAGCTCGATGGAAAGCTAACTTCATGGCCTACGACTTTACTTGGGACGTCTCCTGATAAATTCTCCTCGAAGATGTCCAAAAAAATCATTTTTCTACCACCTTTGATTCTCGACTTTTTTAGAAGGGGTTAGTCCACAAAAAATCTCAAAATCTCAGAAAATTTAAAACCCCAAATTCTTTTACCTAGGCATGGTGTGATGCTAGTTAGGCGATAGGTCCATGAAAGGCCCACTTGAGATGCCCAAATGGCCCCGCAATGAAGGTAGTATGCCTTTCTATAGCTGTTACGGACACGAGCTTGGTATTTTTGTCATAACAAGAGCTGTATTGGTCTGATCGGGCCATTTGAGAGCTTGTTGGAAAGCTAACTTCAAGGCCTACGGCTTTACTGAGGACGTCTCATGACAAATCCTCCTCGAAGATGTCCAAAAAAATAAATTGTCCACCAACTTGGATTCTCGACTTTTTTGAAAGGGGATAGTCCACAAAAAATCTCAAAATCTCAGAAAATTTAAAACCCCAAATTCTTTTCCCTAGGCATGGTGTGATGCTAGTTAGGCGATAGGTCCATGAAAGGCCCACTTGAGATACTGAAATGGCCCCGGAATGAAGGTAGTGTGCCTTTCTTTAGGTGTTACGGACACGAGCTTGGTATTTTGGTCATAACAAGAGCTGCGTTGGTCTGATCTGGCCATTTGAGAGCTCGTTGGAAAGCTAACTTCAAGGCCTATGGCTTTACTGAGGACGTCTCATGACAAATCCTCCTTGAAGATGTCTAAAAAAATAAATTTTCCACCAACTTGGATTCTCGACTTTTTTGAAAGGGGGTAGTCCAAAAAAAATCTCAAAATCTCAAAAAATATAAAACCCCAAATTCTTTGCCCTAGGCATGGTGTGATGCTAGTTAGGCGATAGGTCAATGAAAGGCCCACCTGAGATGCCCAAATGGCCCCGGAATGAAGCTAGTGTGCCTTTCTATAGGTGTTACGGACACGAGCTTGGTATTTTGGTCATAACAAGAGCTGCGTTGGTCTGAAGGGGCCATTTGAGAGCTCGATGGAAAGCTAACTTCATGGCCTACGACTTTACTTAGGACGTCTTCTGAGAAATTCTCCTCGAAGTTGTCCAAAAAAATCATTTTTCTACCACCTTTGATTCTCGACTTTTTTCAAAGGGGTTAGTCCACAAAAAATCTCAAAATCGCAGAAAATTTAAAACCCCAAATTCTTTGCCCTAGGCATGGTGTGATGCTAGTTAGGCGATAGGTCCATGAAAGGCCCACTTGAGATGCCCAAATGGCCCCGGAATGAAGGTAGTGTGCCTTTCTATAGGTGTTACGGACACGAGCTTGGTATTTTGGTCATAACAAGAGCTGCGTTGGTCTGATCGGGCCATTTGAGAGCTCGATGGAAAGCTAACTTCATGGCCTACGACTTTACTTGGGACGTCTCCTGATAAATTCTCCTCGAAGATGTCCAAAAAAATCATTTTTCTACCACCTTTGATTCTCGACTTTTTTAGAAGGGGTTAGTCCACAAAAAATCTCAAAATCTCAGAAAATTTAAAACCCCAAATTCTTTGCCCTAGGCATGGTGTGATGCCAGTTAGGCGATAGGTCCATGAAAGGCCCACTTGAGATGCCCAAATGGCCCCGGAATGAAGGTAGTGTGCCTTTCTATAGGTGTTACGGACACGAGCTTGGTATTTTTGTCATAACAAGAGCTGCGTTGGTCTGATCGGGCCATTTGAGAGCTCGATGGAAAGCTAACTTCATGGCCTACGACTTTACTTGGGACGTCTCCTGATAAATTCTCCTCGAAGATGTACAAAAAAATCATTTTTCTACCACCTTTGATTCTCAACTTTTTTAGAAGGGGTTAGTCCACAAAAAATCTCAAAATCTCAGAAAATTTAAAACCCCAAATTCTTTTCCCTAGGCATGGTGTGATGCTAGTTAGGCGTTAGCTCCATGAAAGGCCCACTTGAGATGCCCAAATGGCCCCGCAATGAAGGTAGTATGCCTTTCTATAGCTGTTACGGACACGAGCTTGGTATTTTTGTCATAACAAGAGCTGTATTGGTCTGATCGGGCCATTTGAGAGCTCGTTGGAAAGCTAACTTCAAGGCCTACGGCTTTACTGAGGACGTCTCATGACAAATCCTCCTCGAAGATGTCCAAAAAAATAAATTGTCCACCAACTTGGATTCTCGACTTTTTTGAAAGGGGATAGTCCACAAAAAATCTCAAAATCTCAGAAAATTTAAAACCCCAAATTCTTTTCCCTAGGCATGGTGTGATGCTAGTTAGGCGATAGGTCCATGAAAGGCCCACTTGAGATACTGAAATGGCCCCGGAATGAAGGTAGTGTGCCTTTCTTTAGGTGTTACGGACACGAGCTTGGTATTTTGGTCATAACAAGAGCTGCGTTGGTCTGATCTGGCCATTTGAGAGCTCGTTGGAAAGCTAACTTCAAGGCCTATGGCTTTACTGAGGACGTCTCATGACAAATCCTCCTTGAAGATGTCTAAAAAAATAAATTTTCCACCAACTTGGATTCTCGACTTTTTTTAAAGGGGGTAGTCCAAAAAAAATCTCAAAATCTCAAAAAATATAAAACCCCAAATTCTTTGCCCTAGGCATGGTGTGATGCTAGTTAGGCGATAGGTCAATGAAAGGCCCACCTGAGATGCCCAAATGGCCCCGGAATGAAGCTAGTGTGCCTTTCTATAGGTGTTACGGACACGAGCTTGGTATTTTGGTCATAACAAGAGCTGCGTTGGTCTGAAGGGGCCATTTGAGAGCTCGATGGAAAGCTAACTTCATGGCCTACGACTTTACTTAGGACGTCTTCTGAGAAATTCTCCTCGAAGTTGTCCAAAAAATTCATTTTTCTACCACCTTTGATTCTCGACTTTTTTCAAAGGGGTTAGTCCACAAAAAATCTCAAAATCTCAGAAAATTTAAAACCCAAAATTCTTTGCCCTAGGCATGGTGTGATGCTAGTTAGGCGATAGGTCCATGAAAGGCCCACTTGAGATGCCCAAATGGCCCCGGAATGAAGGTAGTGTGCCTTTCTATAGGTGTTACGGACACGAGCTTGGTATTTTTGTCATAACAAGAGCTGCGTTGGTCTGATCGGGCCATTTGAGAGCTCGATGGAAAGCTAACTTCATGGCCTACGACTTTACTTGGGACGTCTCCTGATAAATTCTCCTCGAAGATGTCCAAAAAAATCATTTTTCTACCACCTTTGATTCTCGACTTTTTTAGAAGGGGTTAGTCCACAAAAAATCTCAAAATCTCAGAAAATTTAAAACCCCAAATTCTTTGCCCTAGGCATGGTGTGATGCCAGTTAGGCGATAGGTCCATGAAAGGCCCACTTGAGATGCCCAAATGGCCCCGGAATGAAGGTAGTGTGCCTTTCTATAGGTGTTACGGACACGAGCTTGGTATTTTTATCATAACAAGAGCTGTATTGGTCTGATCGGGCCATTTGAGAGCTCGTTGGAAAGCTAACTTCAAGGCCTACGGCTTTACTGAGGACGTCTCATGACAAATCCTCCTCGAAGATGTCCAAAAAAATAAATTGTCCACCAACTTGGATTCTCGACTTTTTTGAAAGGGGATAGTCCACAAAAAATCTCAAAATCTCAGAAAATTTAAAACCCCAAATTCTTTTCCCTAGGCATGGTGTGATGCTAGTTAGGCGTTAGCTCCATGAAAGGCCCACTTGAGATGCCCAAATGGCCCCGCAATGAAGGTAGTATGCCTTTCTATAGCTGTTATGGACACGAGCTTGGTATTTTTGTCATAACAAGAGCTGTATTGGTCTGATCGGGCCATTTGAGAGCTCGTTGGAAAGCTAACTTCAAGGCCTACGGCTTTACTGAGGACGTCTCATGACAAATCCTCCTCGAAGATGTCCAAAAAAATAAATTGTCCACCAACTTGGATTCTCGACTTTTTTGAAAGGGGATAGTCCACAAAAAATCTCAAAATCTCAGAAAATTTAAAACCCCAAATTCTTTTCCCTAGGCATGGTGTGATGCTAGTTAGGCGATAGGTCCATGAAAGGCCCACTTGAGATACTGAAATGGCCCCGGAATGAAGGTAGTGTGCCTTTCTTTAGGTGTTACGGACACGAGCTTGGTATTTTGGTCATAACAAGAGCTGCGTTGGTCTGATCTGGCCATTTGAGAGCTCGTTGGAAAGCTAACTTCAAGGCCTATGGATTTACTGAGGACGTCTCATGACAAATCCTCCTTGAAGATGTCTAAAAAAATAAGTTTTCCACCAACTTGGATTCTCGACTTTTTTGAAAGGGGGTAGTCCAAAAAAAATCTCAAAATCTCAAAAAATATAAAACCCCAAATTCTTTGCCCTAGGCATGGTGTGATGCTAGTTAGGCGATAGGTCAATGAAAGGCCCACCTGAGATGCCCAAATGGCCCCGGAATGAAGCTAGTGTGCCTTTCTATAGGTGTTACGGACACGAGCTTGGTATTTTGGTCATAACAAGAGCTGCGTTGGTCTGAAGGGGCCATTTGAGAGCTCGATGGAAAGCTAACTTCATGGCCTACGACTTTACTTAGGACGTCTTCTGAGAAATTCTCCTCGAAGTTGTCCAAAAAAATCATTTTTCTACCACCTTTGATTCTCGACTTTTTTCAAAGGGGTTAGTCCACAAAAAATCTCAAAATCGCAGAAAATTTAAAACCCCAAATTCTTTTCCCTAGGCATGGTGTGATGCTAGTTAGGCGATAGGTCCATGAAAGGCCCACTTGAGATGCCCAAATGGCCCCGGAATGAAGGTAGTGTGCCTTTCTATAGGTGTTACGGACACGAGCTTGGTATTTTTGTCATAACAAGGGCTGCGTTGGTCTGATCGGGCCATTTGAGAGCTCGATGGAAAGCTAACTTCATGGCCTACGACTTTACTTGGGACGTCTCCTGATAAATTCTCCTCGAAGATGTCCAAAAAAATCATTTTTCTACCACCTTTGATTCTCGACTTTTTTAGACGGGGTTAGTCCACAAAAAATCTCAAAATCTCAGAAAATTTAAAACCCCAAATTCTTTTCCCTAGGCATGGTGTGATGCTAGTTAGGCGATAGGTCCATGAAAGGCCCACTTGAGATGCCCAAATGGCCCCGCAATGAAGGTAGTATGCCTTTCTATAGCTGTTACGGACACGAGCTTGGTATTTTTGTCATAACAAGAGTTGTATTGGTCTGATCGGGCCATTTGAGAGCTCGTTGGAAAGCTAACTTCAAGGCCTACGGCTTTACTGAGGACGTCTCATGACAAATCCTCCTCGAAGATGTCCAAAAAAATAAATTGTCCACCAACTTGGATTCTCGACTTTTTTGAAAAGGGATAGTCCACAAAAAATCTCAAAATCTCAGAAAATTTAAAACCCCAAATTCTTTTCCCTAGGCATGGTGTGATGCTAGTTAGGCGATAGGTCCATGAAAGGCCCACTTGCGATACCGAAATGGCCCCGGAATGAAGGTAGTGTGCCTTTCTTTAGGTGTTACGGACACGAGCTTGGTATTTTGGTCATAAAAACAGCTGCGTTGGTCTGATCTGGCTATTTGAGAGCTCGTTGGAAAGCTAACTTCAAGGTCTATGGCTTTGCTGAGGACGTCTCTTGACAAATCCTCCTTGAAGATGTCTAAAAAAATAAATTTTCCACCAACTTGGATTCTCGACTTTTTTCAAAGGGGGTAGTCCAAAAAAAATCTCAAAATCTCAAAAAATATAAAACCCCAAATTCTTTGCCCTAGGCATGGTATGATGCTAGTTAGGCGATAGGTCAATGAAAGGCCCACCTGAGATGCCCAAATGGCCCCGGAATGAAGGTAGTGTGCCTTTCTATAGGTGTTACGGACACGAGCTTGGTATTTTGGTCATAACAAGAACTGCGTTGGTCTGAAGGGGCCATTTGAGAGCTCGATGGAAAGCTAACTTCATGGCCTACGACTTTACTTAGGACGTCTTCTGAGAAATTCTCCTCGAAGATGTCCAAAAAAATCATTTTTCTACCACATTTGATTCTCGACTTTTTTCAAAGGGTTTAGTCCACAAAAAATCTCAAAATCTCAGAAAATTTAAAACCCCAAATTCTTTGCCCTAGGCATGGTGTGATGCTAGTTAGGCGATAGGTCCATGAAAGGCCCACTTGAGATGCCCAAATGGCCCCGGAATGAAGGTAGTGTGCCTTTCTTTAGGTGTTACGGACACGAGCTTGGTATTTTGTTCATAACAAGAGCTGCGTTGGTCTGATCTGGCCTTTTGAGAGCTCGTTGGAAAGCTAACTTCAAGCCCTATAGCTTTACTGAGGACGTCTCTTAACAAATCCTTCTTCAAGATGTCCAAAAAAAATAAATTTTCCACCAACTTGGATTCTCGACTTTTTTCAAAGGGGGTAGTCCACAAAAAATCTCAAAATCTCAAAAAATATAAAACCCCAAATTCTTTGCCCTAGGCATGGTGTGATGCTAGTTAGGCGATAGGTCCATGAAAGGCCCACTTGAGATGCCCAAATGGCCCCGCAATGAAGGTAGTATGCCTTTCTATAGGTGTTACGGACACGAGCTTGGTATTTTTGTCATAACAAGAGCTGTATTGGTCTGATCGGGCCATTTGAGAGCTCGTTGGAAAGCTAACTTCAAGGCCTACGGCTTTACTGCGGACGTCTCATGAGAAATCCTCCTCGAAGATGTCCAAAAAAATAAATTGTCCACCAACTTGGATTCTCGACTTTTTTGAAAGGGGATAGTCCACAAAAAATCTCAAAATCTCAGAAAATTTAAAACCCCAAATTCTTTTCCCTAGGCATGGTGTGATGCTAGATAGGCGATAGGTACATGAAAGGCCCACTTGCGATACCGAAATGGCCCTGGAATGAAGGTAGTGTGCCTTTCTTTAGGTGTTACGGACACGAGCTTGGTATTTTGTTCATAACAAGAGCTGTGTCTGTCTGATCTGGCCTTTTGAGAGCTCGTTGGAAAGCTAACTTCAAGGCCTATAGCTGTACTGAGGACGTCTCTTGACAAATCCTTCTTCAAGATGTCCAAAAAAAATAAATTTTCCACCAACTTGGATTCTCGACTTTGCTCAAAGGGGGTAGTCCACAAAAAAATCTCAAAATCTCAAAAAATATAAAACCCCAAATTCTTTGCCCTAAGCATGGTGTGATGCTAGTTAGGCGATAGGTCAATGAAAGGCCCACCTGAGATGCCCAAATGGCCCCGGAATGAAGCTAGTGTGCCTTTCTATAGGTGTTACGGACACGAGCTTGGTATTTTGGTCATAACAAGAGCTGCGTTGGTCTGAAGGGGCCATTTGAGAGCTCGATGGAAAGCTAACTTCATGGCCTACGACTTTACTTAGGACGTCTTCTGAGAAATTCTCCTCGAAGTTGTCCAAAAAAATCATTTTTCTACCACCTTTGATTCTCGACTTTTTTCAAAGGGGTTAGTCCACAAAAAATCTCAAAATCGCAGAAAATTTAAAACCCCAAATTCTTTGCCCTAGGCATGGTGTGATGCTAGTTAGGCGATAGGTCCATGAAAGGCCCACTTGAGATGCCCAAATGGCCCCGGAATGAAGATAGTGTGCCTTTCTATAGGTGTTACGGACACGAGCTTGGTATTTTTGTCATAACAAGAGCTGCGTTGGTCTGATCGGGCCATTTGAGAGCTCGATGGAAAGCTAACTTCATGGCCTACGACTTTACTTGGGACGTCTCCTGATAAATTCTCCTCGAAGATGTCCAAAAAAATCATTTTTCTACCACCTTTGATTCTCGACTTTTTTAGAAGGGGTTAGTCCACAAAAAATCTCAAAATCTCAGAAAATTTAAAACCCCAAATTCTTTTCCCTAGGCATGGTGTGATGCTAGTTAGGCGATAGGTCCATGAAAGGCCCACTTGAGATACCGAAATGGCCCCGGAATGAAGGTAGTGTGCCTTTCTTTAGGTGTTACGGACACGAGCTTGGTATTTTGTTCATAACAAGAGCTGCGTTGGTCTGATCTGGCCATTTGAGAGCTCGTTGGAAAGCTAACTTCAAGGCCTATGGCTTTACTGAGGACGTCTCTTGACAAATCCTCCTTCAAGATGTCCAAAAAAATAAATTTTCCACCAACTTGGATTCTCGACTTTTTTCAAAGGGGGTAGTCCACAAAAAATCTCAAAATCTCAAAAAATATAAAACCCCAAATTCTTTGCCCTAGGCATGGTGTGATGCTAGTTAGGCGATTGGTCAATAAAAGGCCCACCTGAGATGCCCAAACGGCCCCGGAATGAAGGTAGTGTGCCTTTCTATATGTGTTACGGACACGAGCTTGGTATTTTGGTCATAACAAGAGTTGCGTTGGTCTGATGGGGCCATTTCAGAGCTCGTTGGAAAGCTAACTTCATGGCCTACAACTTTACTTAGGACGTCTCCTGAGAAATTCTCCTCGAAGATGTCCAAAAAAATCATTTCTCTACCAGTTTTGATTCTCGACTTTTTTCAAAGGGGTTAGTCCACAAAAAATCTCAAAATCTCAAAAAATTTTAAACCCTAAATTCTTTGCCCTAGGCATGGTGTGATGCTAGTTAGGCGATAGGTCCATGAAAGGCCAACTTGAGATGCCCAAATGGCCCCGGAATGAAGGTAGTGTGCCTTTCTATAGGTGTTACGGACACGAGCTTGGTATTGTGGTCATAACAAGAGCTGCGTTGGTCTGATGGGGCAATTTGAGAGCTCGTTGGAAAGCTAACTTCATGACCTACGACTTTACTTGGGACGTCTCCTGAGAAATTCTCCTCTAAGATGTCCAATAAAATCATTTTTCTACCACCTTTGATTCTCGACTTTTTTCAAAGGGGTTAGTCCACAAAAAATCTCAAAATCTCAGAAAATTTAAAACCCCAAATTCTTTGCCCTAGGCATGGTGTGATGCTAGTTAGGCAATAGGTCCATGAAAGGCCCACTTGAGATGCCCAAATGGCCCCGGAATGAAGGTAGTGTGCCTTTCTATAGGTGTTACGGACACGAGCTTGGTATTTTGGTCATAACAAGAGATGCGTTGGTCTGATCGGGCCATTTGAGAGCTCGTTCGAAAACTAACTTCATCGCCTACGACTTTACTGAGGACGTCTCATGACAAATCCTCCTCGAAGATGTCCAAAAAAATAAATTGTCCACCAACTTGGATTCTCGACTTTTTTGAAAGGGGATAGTCCACAAAAAATCTCAAAATCTCAAAAATTTAAAACCCCAAATTCTTTGCCCTAGGCATGGTGTGATGCTAGTTAGGCGATAGGTCCATGAAAGGCCCACATCAGATGCCCAAATGGCCCCGCAATGAAGGTAGTATGCCTTTCTATAGGTGTTACGGACACGAGCTTGGTATTTTTATCATAACAAGAGCTGTATTGGTCTGAACGGGCCATTTGAGAGCTCGTTGGAAAGCTAACTTCAAGGCCTACGGCTTTACTGAGGACGTCTCATGACAAATCCTCCTCGAAGATGTCCAAAAAAATAAATTGTCCACAAACTTGGATTCTCGACTTTTTTGAAAGGGGATAGTCCACAAAAAATCTCAAAATCTCAGAAAATTTAAAACCCCAAATTCTTTTCCCTAGGCATGGTGTGATGCTAGTTAGGCGATAGGTCCATGAAAGGCCCACTTGAGATACCGAAATGGCCCCGGAATGAAGGTAGTGTGCCTTTCTTTAGGTGTTACGGACACGAGCTTGGTATTTTGGTCATAACAAGAGCTGCGTTGGTCTGATCTGGCCATTTGAGAGCTCGTTGGAAAGCTAACTTCAAGGCCTACGGCTTTACTGAGGACGTCTCTTGACAAATCCTCCTTCAAGATGTCCAAAAAAATAAATTTTCCACCAACTTGGATTCTCGACTTTTTTCAAAGGGGTAGTCCACAAAAAATCTCAAAATTTCAAAAAATATAAAACCCCAAATTCTTTGCCCTAGGCATGGTGTGATGCTAGTTAGGCGATAGGTCCATGAAAGGCCCACATGAGATGCCCAAATGGCCCCGCAATGAAGGTAGTATGCCTTTCTATAGGTGTTACGGACACGAGCTTGGTATTTTTGTCATAACAAGAGATGTATTGGTCTGATCGGGCCATTTGAGAGCTCGTTGGAAAGCTAACTTCAAGGCCTACGGCTTTACTGAGGACGTCTCATGACAAATCCTCCTCGAAGATGTCCAAAAAAATAAATTGTCCACCAACTTGGATTCTCGACTTTTTTGAAAAGGGTTAGTCCACAAAAAATCTCAAAATCTCAGAAAATTTAAAACCCCAAATTCTTTTCCCTAGGCATGGTGTGATGCTAGTTAGGCGATAGGTCCATGAAAGGCCCACTTGAGATACCGAAATGGCCCCGGAATCAAGGTAGTGTGCCTTTCTTTAGGTGTTACGGACACGAGCTTGGTATTTTGTTCATAACAAGAGCTGCGTTGGTCTGATCTGGCCATTTGAGAGCTTTTTGGAAAGCTAACTTCAAGGCCTATGGCTTTACTGAGGACGTCTCTTGACAAATCCTCCTTCAAGATGTCCAAAAAAAGAAATTTTCCACCAACTTGGATTCTCGACTTTTTTCAAAGGGGGTAGTCCACAAAAAATCTCAAAATCTCAAAAAATATAAAACCCCAAATTCTTTGCCCTAGGCATGGTGTGATGCTAGTTAGGCGATAGGTCCATGAAAGGCCCACTTGAGATACCGAAATGGCCCCTGAATGAAGGTAGTGTGCCTTTCTATAGGTGTTACGGACACGAGCTTGGTATTTTTGTCATAACAAGAGCTGCGTTGGTCTGATCGGGCCATTTGAGAGCTCGTTGGAAAGCTAACTTCAAGGCCTACGACTTTACTGAGGACGTCTCATGACAAATCCTCCTCGAAGATGTCCAAAAAAATAAATTGTCCACCACCTTTGATTCTCGACTTTTTTGAAAGGGGATAGTCCACAAAAAATCTCAAAATCTCAAAAATTTAAAACCCCAAATTCTTTGCCCTAGGCATGGTGTGATCCTAGTTAGGCGATAGGTCCATGAAAGGCCCACATGAGATGCCCAAATGGCCCCGCAATGAAGGTAGTGTGCCTTTCTATAGGTGTTACGGACACGAGCTTGGTATTTTTGTCATAACAAGAGTTGTATTGGTCTGATCGGGCCATTTGAGAGCTCGTTGGAAAGCTAACTTCAAGGCCTACGGCTTTACTGAGGACGTCTTATGACAAATCCTCCTCGAAGATGTCCAAAAAAATAAATTGTCCACCAACTTGGATTCTCGACTTTTTTGAAAGGGGATAGTCCACAAAAAATCTCAAAATCTCAGAAAATTTAAAACCCCAAATTCTTTTCCCTAGGCATGGTGTGATGCTAGTTAGGCGATAGGTCCATGAAAGGCCCACTTGAGATACCGAAATGGCCCCGGAATGAAGGTAGTGTGCCTTTCTTTAGGTGTTACGGACACGAGCTTGGTATTTTGTTCATAACAAGAGCTGCGTTGGTCTGATCTGGCCATTAGAGAGCTCGTTGGAAAGCTAACTTCAAGGCCTATGGCTTTACTGAGGACGTCTCTTGACAAATCCTCCTTCAAGATGTCCAAAAAAATAAATTTTCCACCAACTTGGATTCTCGACTTTTTTCAAAGGGGGTAGTCCACAAAAAATCTCAAAATCTCAAAAAATATAAAACCCCAAATTCTTTGCCCTAGGCATGGTGTGATGCTAATTAGGCGATAGGTCCATGAAAGGCCCACTTGAGATACCGAAATGGCCCCGGAATGAAGGTAGTGTGCCTTTCTATAGGTGTTACGGACACGAGCTTGGTATTTTTGTCATAACAAGAGCTGTATTGGTCTGATCGGGCCATTTGAGAGCTCGTTGGAAAGCTAACTTCAAGGCCTACGGCTTTACTGCGGACGTCTCATGACAAATCCTACTCGAAGATGTCCAAAAAAATAAATTGTCCACCAACTTGGATTCTCGACTTTTTTGAAAGGGGATAGTCCACAAAAAATCTCAAAATCTCAGAAAATTTAAAACCCCAAATTCTTTTCCCTAGGCATGGTGTGATGCTAGTTTGGCGATAGGTCCATGAAAGGCCCACTTGAGATACCGAAATGGCCCCGGAATGAAGGTAGTGTGCCTTTCTTTAGGTGTTACGGACACGAGCTTGGTATTTTGTTCATAACAAGAGCTGCGTTGGCCTGATCTTGCCATTTGAGAGCTCGTTGGAAAGCTAACTTCAAGGCCTATGGCTTTACTGAGGACGTCTCTTGACAAATCCTCCTTCAAGATGTCCAAAAAAATAAATTTTCCACCAACTTGGATTCTCGACTTTTTTCAAAGGGGGTAGTCCACAAAAAATCTCAAAATCTCAAAAAATATAAAACCCCAAATTCTTTGCCCTAGGCATGGTGTGATGCTAATTAGGCGATAGGTCCATGAAAGGCCCACTTGAGATACCGAAATGGCCCCGGAATGAAGGTAGTGTGCCTTTCTATAGGTGTTACCGACACGAGCTTGGTATTTTTGTCATAACAAGAGCTGTATTGGTCTGATCGGGCCATTTGAGAGCTCGTTGGAAAGCTAACTTCAAGGCCTACGGCTTTACTGCGGACGTCTCATGACAAATCCTACTCGAAGATGTCCAAAAAAATAAATTGTCCACCAACTTGGATTCTCGACTTTTTTGAAAGGGGATAGTCCACAAAAAATCTCAAAATCTCAGAAAATTTAAAACCCCAAATTCTTTTCCCTAGGCATGGTGTGATGCTAGTTTGGCGATAGGTCCATGAAAGGCCCACTTGAGATACCGAAATGGCCCCGGAATGAAGGTAGTGTGCCTTTCTTTAGGTGTTACGGACACGAGCTTGGTATTTTGTTCATAACAAGAGCTGCGTTGGCCTGATCTTGCCATTTGAGAGCTCGTTGGAAAGCTAACTTCAAGGCCTATGGCTTTACTGAGGACGTCTCTTGACAAATCCTCCTTCAAGATGTCCAAAAAAATAAATTTTCCACCAACTTGGATTCTCGACTTTTTTCAAAGGGGGTAGTCCACAAAAAATCTCAAAATCTCAAAAAATATAAAACCCCAAATTCTTTGCCCTAGGCATGGTGTGATGCTAGTTAGGCGATTGGTCAATGAAAGGCCCACCTGAGATACCGAAATGGCCCCGGAATGAAGGTAGTGTGCCTTTCTATAGGTGTTACAGACACGAGCTTGGTATTTTTGTCATAACAAGAGCTGTATTGGTCTGATCGGGCCATTTGAGAGCTCGTTGGAAAGCTAACTTCAAGGCCTATGGATTTACTGAGGACGTCTCATGACAAATCCTCCTTGAAGATGTCTAAAAAAATAAGTTTTCCACCAACTTGGATTCTCGACTTTTTTGAAAGGGGGTAGTCCAAAAAAAATCTCAAAATCTCAAAAAATATAAAACCCCAAATTCTTTGCCCTAGGCATGGTGTGATGCTAGTTAGGCGATAGGTCAATGAAAGGCCCACCTGAGATGCCCAAATGGCCCCGGAATGAAGCTAGTGTGCCTTTCTATAGGTGTTACGGACACGAGCTTGGTATTTTGGTCATAACAAGAGCTGCGTTGGTCTGAAGGGGCCATTTGAGAGCTCGATGGAAAGCTAACTTCATGGCCTACGACTTTACTTAGGACGTCTTATGAGAAATTCTCCTCGAAGTTGTCCAAAAAAATCATTTTTCTACCACCTTTGATTCTCGACTTTTTTCAAAGGGGTTAGTCCACAAAAAATCTCAAAATCGCAGAAAATTTAAAACCCCAAATTCTTTGCCCTAGGCATGGTGTGATGCTAGTTAGGCGATAGGTCCATGAAAGGCCCACTTGAGATGCCCAAATGGCCCCGGAATGAAGGTAGTGTGCCTTTCTATAGGTGTTACGGACACGAGCTTGGTATTTTTGTCATAACAAGGGCTGCGTTGGTCTGATCGGGCCATTTGAGAGCTCGATGGAAAGCTAACTTCATGGCCTACGACTTTACTTGGGACGTCTCCTGATAAATTCTCCTCGAAGATGTCCAAAAAAATCATTTTTCTACCACCTTTGATTCTCGACTTTTTTAGACGGGGTTAGTCCACAAAAAATCTCAAAATCTCAGAAAATTTAAAACCCCAAATTATTTTCCCTAGGCATGGTGTGATGCTAGTTAGGCGATAGGTCCATGAAAGGCCCACTTGAGATGCCCAAATGGCCCCGCAATGAAGGTAGTATGCCTTTCTATAGCTGTTACGGACACGAGCTTGGTATTTTTGTCATAACAAGAGTTGTATTGGTCTGATCGGGCCATTTGAGAGCTCGTTGGAAAGCTAACTTCAAGGCCTACGGCTTTACTGAGGACGTCTCATGACAAATCCTCCTCGAAGATGTCCAAAAAAATAAATTGTCCACCAACTTGGATTCTCGACTTTTTTGAAAAGGGATAGTCCACAAAAAATCTCAAAATCTCAGAAAATTTAAAACCCCAAATTCTTTTCCCTAGGCATGGTGTGATGCTAGTTAGGCGATAGGTCCATGAAAGGCCCACTTGCGATACCGAAATGGCCCCGGAATGAAGGTAGTGTGCCTTTCTTTAGGTGTTACGGACACGAGCTTGGTATTTTGGTCATAAAAAGAGCTGCGTTGGTCTGATCTGGCTATTTGAGAGCTCGTTGGAAAGCTAACTTCAAGGTCTATGGCTTTGCTGAGGACGTCTCTTGACAAATCCTCCTTGAAGATGTCTAAAAAAATAAATTTTCCACCAACTTGGATTCTCGACTTTTTTCAAAGGGGGTAGTCCAAAAAAAATCTCAAAATCTCAAAAAATATAAAACCCCAAATTCTTTGCCCTAGGCATGGTATGATGATAGTTAGGCGATAGGTCAATGAAAGGCCCACCTGAGATGCCCAAATGGCCCCGGAATGAAGGTAGTGTGCCTTTCTATAGGTGTTACGGACACGAGCTTGGTATTTTGGTCATAACAAGAACTGCGTTGGTCTGAAGGGGCCATTTGAGAGCTCGATGGAAAGCTAACTTCATGGCCTACGACTTTACTTAGGACGTCTTCTGAGAAATTCTCCTCGAAGATGTCCAAAAAAATCATTTTTCTACCACATTTGATTCTCGACTTTTTTCAAAGGGTTTAGTCCACAAAAAATCTCAAAATCTCAGAAAATTTAAAACCCCAAATTCTTTGCCCTAGGCATGGTGTGATGCTAGTTAGGCGATAGGTCCATGAAAGGCCCACTTGAGATGCCCAAATGGCCCCGGAATGAAGGTAGTGTGCCTTTCTTTAGGTGTTACGGACACGAGCTTGGTATTTTGTTCATAACAAGAGCTGCGTTGGTCTGATCTGGCCTTTTGAGAGCTCGTTGGAAAGCTAACTTCAAGCCCTATAGCTTTACTGAGGACGTCTCTTAACAAATCCTTCTTCAAGATGTCCAAAAAAAATAAATTTTCCACCAACTTGGATTCTCGACTTTTTTCAAAGGGGGTAGTCCACAAAAAATCTCAAAATCTCAAAAAATATAAAACCCCAAATTCTTTGCCCTAGGCATGGTGTGATGCTAGTTAGGCGATAGGTCCATGAAAGGCCCACTTGAGATGCCCAAATGGCCCCGCAATGAAGGTAGTATGCCTTTCTATAGGTGTTACGGACACGAGCTTGGTATTTTTGTCATAACAAGAGCTGTATTGGTCTGATCGGGCCATTTGAGAGCTCGTTGGAAAGCTAACTTCAAGGCCTACGGCTTTACTGCGGACGTCTCATGAGAAATCCTCCTCGAAGATGTCCAAAAAAATAAATTGTCCACCAACTTGGATTCTCGACTTTTTTGAAAGGGGATAGTCCACAAAAAATCTCAAAATCTCAGAAAATTTAAAACCCCAAATTCTTTTCCCTAGGCATGGTGTGATGCTAGTTAGGCGATAGGTACATGAAAGGCCCACTTGCGATACCGAAATGGCCCTGGAATGAAGGTAGTGTGCCTTTCTTTAGGTGTTACGGACACGAGCTTGGTATTTTGTTCATAACAAGAGCTGCGTCTGTTTGATCTGGCCTTTTGAGAGCTCGTTGGAAAGCTAACTTCAAGGCCTATAGCTGTACTGAGGACGTCTCTTGACAAATCCTTCTTCAAGATGTCCAAAAAAAATAAATTTTCCACCAACTTGGATTCTCGACTTTGCTCAAAGGGGGTAGTCCACAAAAAAATCTCAAAATCTCAAAAAATATAAAACCCCAAATTCTTTGCCCTAAGCATGGTGTGATGCTAGTTAGGCGATAGGTCAATGAAAGGCCCACCTGAGATGCCCAAATGGCCCCGGAATGAAGCTAGTGTGCCTTTCTATAGGTGTTACGGACACGAGCTTGGTATTTTGGTCATAACAAGAGCTGCGTTGGTCTGAAGGGGCCATTTGAGAGCTCGATGGAAAGCTAACTTCATGGCCTACGACTTTACTTAGGACGTCTTCTGAGAAATTCTCCTCGAAGTTGTCCAAAAAAATCATTTTTCTACCACCTTTGATTCTCGACTTTTTTCAAAGGGGTTAGTCCACAAAAAATCTCAAAATCGCAGAAAATTTAAAACCCCAAATTCTTTGCCCTAGGCATGGTGTGATGCTAGTTAGGCGATAGGTCCATGAAAGGCCCACTTGAGATGCCCAAATGGCCCCGGAATGAAGATAGTGTGCCTTTCTATAGGTGTTACGGACACGAGCTTGGTATTTTTGTCATAACAAGAGCTGCGTTGGTCTGATCGGGCCATTTGAGAGCTCGATGGAAAGCTAACTTCATGGCCTACGACTTTACTTGGGACGTCTCCTGATAAATTCTCCTCGAAGATGTCCAAAAAAATCATTTTTCTACCACCTTTGATTCTCGACTTTTTTAGAAGGGGTTAGTCCACAAAAAATCTCAAAATCTCAGAAAATTTAAAACCCCAAATTCTTTTCCCTAGGCATGGTGTGATGCTAGTTAGGCGATAGGTCCATGAAAGGCCCACTTGAGATACCGAAATGGCCCCGGAATGAAGGTAGTGTGCCTTTCTTTAGGTGTTACGGACACGAGCTTGGTATTTTGTTCATAACAAGAGCTGCGTTGGTCTGATCTGGCCATTTGAGAGCTCGTTGGAAAGCTAACTTCAAGGCCTATGGCTTTACTGAGGACGTCTCTTGACAAATCCTCCTTCAAGATGTCCACAAAAATAAATTTTCCACCAACTTGGATTCTCGACTTTTTTCAAAGGGGGTAGTCCACAAAAAATCTCAAAATCTCAAAAAATATAAAACCCCAAATTCTTTGCCCTAGGCATGGTGTGATGCTAGTTAGGCGATTGGTCAATAAAAGGCCCACCTGAGATGCCCAAACGGCCCCGGAATGAAGGTAGTGTGCCTTTCTATATGTGTTACGGACACGAGCTTGGTATTTTGGTCATAACAAGAGTTGCGTTGGTCTGATGGGGCCATTTCAGAGCTCGTTGGAAAGCTAACTTCATGGCCTACAACTTTACTTAGGACGTCTCCTGAGAAATTCTCCTCGAAGATGTCCAAAAAAATCATTTCTCTACCAGTTTTGATTCTCGACTTTTTTCAAAGGGGTTAGTCCACAAAAAATCTCAAAATCTCAAAAAATTTTAAACCCTAAATTCTTTGCCCTAGGCATGGTGTGATGCTAGTTAGGCGATAGGTCCATGAAAGGCCAACTTGAGATGCCCAAATGGCCCCGGAATGAAGGTAGTGTGCCTTTCTATAGGTGTTACGGACACGAGCTTTGTATTGTGGTCATAACAAGAGCTGCGTTGGTCTGATGGGGCAATTTGAGAGCTCGTTGGAAAGCTAACTTCATGACCTACGACTTTACTTGGGACGTCTCCTGAGAAATTCTCCTCTAAGATGTCCAATAAAATCATTTTTCTACCACCTTTGATTCTCGACTTTTTTCAAAGGGGTTAGTCCACAAAAAATCTCAAAATCTCAGAAAATTTAAAACCCCAAATTCTTTGCCCTAGGCATGGTGTGATGCTATTTAGGCAATAGGTCCATGAAAGGCCCACTTGAGATGCCCAAATGGCCCCGGAATGAAGGTAGTGTGCCTTTCTATAGGTGTTACGGACACGAGCTTGGTATTTTGGTCATAACAAGAGATGCGTTGGTCTGATCGGGCCATTTGAGAGCTCGTTCGAAAACTAACTTCATCGCCTACGACTTTACTGAGGACGTCTCATGACAAATCCTCCTCGAAGATGTCCAAAAAAATAAATTGTCCACCAACTTGGATTCTCGACTTTTTTGAAAGGGGATAGTCCACAAAAAATCTCAAAATCTCAAAAATTTAAAACCCCAAATTCTTTGCCCTAGGCATGGTGTGATGCTAGTTAGGCGATAGGTCCATGAAAGGCCCACATCAGATGCCCAAATGGCCCCGCAATGAAGGTAGTATGCCTTTCTATAGGTGTTACGGACACGAGCTTGGTATTTTTATCATAACAAGAGCTGTATTGGTCTGAACGGGCCATTTGAGAGCTCGTTGGAAAGCTAACTTCAAGGCCTACGGCTTTACTGAGGACGTCTCATGACAAATCCTCCTCGAAGATGTCCAAAAAAATAAATTGTCCACCAACTTGGATTCTCGACTTTTTTGAAAGGGGATAGTCCACAAAAAATCTCAAAATCTCAGAAAATTTAAAACCCCAAATTCTTTTCCCTAGGCATGGTGTGATGCTAGTTAGGCGATAGGTCCATGAAAGGCCCACTTGAGATACCGAAATGGCCCCGGAATGAAGGTAGTGTGCCTTTCTTTAGGTGTTACGGACACGAGCTTGGTATTTTGGTCATAACAAGAGCTGCGTTGGTCTGATCTGGCCATTTGAGAGCTCGTTGGAAAGCTAACTTCAAGGCCTACGGCTTTACTGAGGACGTCTCTTGACAAATCCTCCTTCAAGATGTCCAAAAAAATAAATTTTCCACCAACTTGGATTCTCGACTTTTTTCAAAGGGGTAGTCCACAAAAAATCTCAAAATTTCAAAAAATATAAAACCCCAAATTCTTTGCCCTAGGCATGGTGTGATGCTAGTTAGGCGATAGGTCCATGAAAGGCCCACATGAGATGCCCAAATGGCCCCGCAATGAAGGTAGTATGCCTTTCTATAGGTGTTACGGACACGAGCTTGGTATTTTTGTCATAACAAGAGATGTATTGGTCTGATCGGGCCATTTGAGAGCTCGTTGGAAAGCTAACTTCAAGGCCTACGGCTTTACTGAGGACGTCTCATGACAAATCCTCCTCGAAGATGTCCAAAAAAATAAATTGTCCACCAACTTGGATTCTCGACTTTTTTGAAAAGGGTTAGTCCACAAAAAATCTCAAAATCTCAGAAAATTTAAAACCCCAAATTCTTTTCCCTAGGCATGGTGTGATGCTAGTTAGGCGATAGGTCCATGAAAGGCCCACTTGAGATACCGAAATGGCCCCGGAATCAAGGTAGTGTGCCTTTCTTTAGGTGTTACGGACACGAGCTTGGTATTTTGTTCATAACAAGAGCTGCGTTGGTCTGATCTGGCCATTTGAGAGCTTTTTGGAAAGCTAACTTCAAGGCCTATGGCTTTACTGAGGACGTCTCTTGACAAATCCTCCTTCAAGATGTCCAAAAAAAGAAATTTTCCACCAACTTGGATTCTCGACTTTTTTCAAAGGGGGTAGTCCACAAAAAATCTCAAAATCTCAAAAAATATAAAACCCCAAATTCTTTGCCCTAGGCATGGTGTGATGCTAGTTAGGCGATAGGTCCATGAAAGGCCCACTTGAGATACCGAAATGGCCCCTGAATGAAGGTAGTGTGCCTTTCTATAGGTGTTACGGACACGAGCTTGGTATTTTTGTCATAACAAGAGCTGCGTTGGTCTGATCGGGCCATTTGAGAGCTCGTTGGAAAGCTAACTTCAAGGCCTACGACTTTACTGAGGACGTCTCATGACAAATCCTCCTCGAAGATGTCCAAAAAAATAAATTGTCCACCACCTTTGATTCTCGACTTTTTTGAAAGGGGATAGTCCACAAAAAATCTCAAAATCTCAAAAATTTAAAACCCCAAATTCTTTGCCCTAGGCATGGTGTGATCCTAGTTAGGCGATAGGTCCATGAAAGGCCCACATGAGATGCCCAAATGGCCCCGCAATGAAGGTAGTGTGCCTTTCTATAGGTGTTACGGACACGAGCTTGGTATTTTTGTCATAACAAGAGTTGTATTGGTCTGATCGGGCCATTTGAGAGCTCGTTGGAAAGCTAACTTCAAGGCCTACGGCTTTACTGAGGACGTCTTATGACAAATCCTCCTCGAAGATGTCCAAAAAAATAAATTGTCCACCAACTTGGATTCTCGACTTTTTTGAAAGGGGATAGTCCACAAAAAATCTCAAAATCTCAGAAAATTTAAAACCCCAAATTCTTTTCCCTAGGCATGGTGTGATGCTAGTTAGGCGATAGGTCCATGAAAGGCCCACTTGAGATACCGAAATGGCCCCGGAATGAAGGTAGTGTGCCTTTCTTTAGGTGTTACGGACACGAGCTTGGTATTTTGTTCATAACAAGAGCTGCGTTGGTCTGATCTGGCCATTAGAGAGCTCGTTGGAAAGCTAACTTCAAGGCCTATGGCTTTACTGAGGACGTCTCTTGACAAATCCTCCTTCAAGATGTCCAAAAAAATAAATTTTCCACCAACTTGGATTCTCGACTTTTTTCAAAGGGGGTAGTCCACAAAAAATCTCAAAATCTCAAAAAATATAAAACCCCAAATTCTTTGCCCTAGGCATGGTGTGATGCTAATTAGGCGATAGGTCCATGAAAGGCCCACTTGAGATACCGAAATGGCCCCGGAATGAAGGTAGTGTGCCTTTCTATAGGTGTTACGGACACGAGCTTGGTATTTTTGTCATAACAAGAGCTGTATTGGTCTGATCGGGCCATTTGAGAGCTCGTTGGAAAGCTAACTTCAAGGCCTACGGCTTTACTGCGGACGTCTCATGACAAATCCTACTCGAAGATGTCCAAAAAAATAAATTGTCCACCAACTTGGATTCTCGACTTTTTTGAAAGGGGATAGTCCACAAAAAATCTCAAAATCTCAGAAAATTTAAAACCCCAAATTCTTTTCCCTAGGCATGGTGTGATGCTAGTTTGGCGATAGGTCCATGAAAGGCCCACTTGAGATACCGAAATGGCCCCGGAATGAAGGTAGTGTGCCTTTCTTTAGGTGTTACGGACACGAGCTTGGTATTTTGTTCATAACAAGAGCTGCGTTGGCCTGATCTTGCCATTTGAGAGCTCGTTGGAAAGCTAACTTCAAGGCCTATGGCTTTACTGAGGACGTCTCTTGACAAATCCTCCTTCAAGATGTCCAAAAAAATAAATTTTCCACCAACTTGGATTCTCGACTTTTTTCAAAGGGGGTAGTCCACAAAAAATCTCAAAATCTCAAAAAATATAAAACCCCAAATTCTTTGCCCTAGGCATGGTGTGATGCTAATTAGGCGATAGGTCCATGAAAGGCCCACTTGAGATACCGAAATGGCCCCGGAATGAAGGTAGTGTGCCTTTCTATAGGTGTTACCGACACGAGCTTGGTATTTTTGTCATAACAAGAGCTGTATTGGTCTGATCGGGCCATTTGAGAGCTCGTTGGAAAGCTAACTTCAAGGCCTACGGCTTTACTGCGGACGTCTCATGACAAATCCTACTCGAAGATGTCCAAAAAAATAAATTGTCCACCAACTTGGATTCTCGACTTTTTTGAAAGGGGATAGTCCACAAAAAATCTCAAAATCTCAGAAAATTTAAAACCCCAAATTCTTTTCCCTAGGCATGGTGTGATGCTAGTTTGGCGATAGGTCCATGAAAGGCCCACTTGAGATACCGAAATGGCCCCGGAATGAAGGTAGTGTGCCTTTCTTTAGGTGTTACGGACACGAGCTTGGTATTTTGTTCATAACAAGAGCTGCGTTGGCCTGATCTTGCCATTTGAGAGCTCGTTGGAAAGCTAACTTCAAGGCCTATGGCTTTACTGAGGACGTCTCTTGACAAATCCTCCTTCAAGATGTCCAAAAAAATAAATTTTCCACCAACTTGGATTCTCGACTTTTTTCAAAGGGGGTAGTCCACAAAAAATCTCAAAATCTCAAAAAATATAAAACCCCAAATTCTTTGCCCTAGGCATGGTGTGATGCTAGTTAGGCGATTGGTCAATGAAAGGCCCACCTGAGATACCGAAATGGCCCCGGAATGAAGGTAGTGTGCCTTTCTATAGGTGTTACAGACACGAGCTTGGTATTTTTGTCATAACAAGAGCTGTATTGGTCTGATCGGGCCATTTGAGAGCTCGTTGGAAAGCTAACTTCAAGGCCTACGGCTTTACTGCGGACGTCTCATGACAAATCCTCCTCGAAGATGTCCAAAAAAATAAATTGTCCACCAACTTGGATTCTCGACTTTTTTGAAAGGGGATAGTCCACAAAAAATCTCAAAATCTCAGAAAATTTAAAACCCTAAATTCTTTTCCCTAGGCATGGTGTGATGCTAGTTAGGCGATAGGTCGATGAAAGGCCCACTTGAGATACCGAAATGGCCCCGGAATGAAGGTAGTGTGCCTTTCTTTAGGTGTTACGGACACGAGCTTGGTATTTTGTTCATAACAAGAGCTGCGTTGGTCTGATCTGGCCATTTGAGAGCTCGTTGGAAAGCTAACTTCAAGGCCTACGGCTTTACTGAGGACGTCTCTTGACAAATCCTCCTTCAAGATGTCCAAAAAAATAAATTTTCCACCAACTTGGATTCTCGACTTTTTTCAAAGGGGGTAGTCCACAAAAAATCTCAAAATCTCAAAAAATATAAAACCCCAAATTCTTTGCCCTAGGCATGGTGTGATGCTAGTTAGGCGATTGGTCAATGAAAGGCCCACCTGAGATGCCCAAACGGCCCCGGAATGAAGGTAGTGTGCCTTTCTATGGGTGTTACAGACACGAGTTTGGTATTTTGGTCATAACAAGAGTTGCGTTGGTCTGATGGGGCCATTTGAGAGCTCGTTGGAAAGCTAACTTCAAGGCGTACGGCTTTACTGAGGACGTCTCATGACAAATCCTCCTCGAAGATGTCCAAAAAAATAAATTGTCCACCAACTTGGATTCTCGACTTTTTTGAAAGGGGATAGTCCACAAAAAATCTCAAAATCTCAGAAAATTTAAAACCCCAAATTCTTTTCCCTAGGTATGGTGTGATGCTAGTTAGGCGATAGGTCCATGAAAGGCCCACTTGAGATACCGAAATGGCCCCGGAATGAAGGTAGTGTGCCTTTCTTTAGGTGTTACGGACACGAGCTTGGTATTTTGTTCATAACAAGAGCTGCGTTGGTCTGATCTGGCCATTTGAGAGCTCGTTGGAAAGCTAACTTCAAGGCCTATGGCTTTACTGAGGACGTCTCATGACAAATCCTCCTCGAAGATGTCCAAAAAAACAAATTGTCCACCAACTTGGATTCTCGACTTTTTTGAAAGGGGATAGTCCACAACAAATCTCAAAATCTCAGAAAATTTAAAACCCCAAATTCTTTTCCCTAGGCATGGTGTGATGCTAGTTAGGCGATAGGTCCATGAAAGGCCCACTTGAGATGCCCAAATGGCCCCGGAATGAAGGTAGTGTGCCTTTCTATAGGTGTTACGGACACGAGCTTGGTATTCTGGTCATAACAAGAGCTGCGTTTGTCTGATGGGGCAATTTGGAAGCTCGTTGGAAAGCTAACTTCAAGGCCTATGGCTTTACTGAGGACGTCTCATGACAAATCCTCCTCGAAGATGTCCAAAAAAACAAATTGTCCACCAACTTGGATTCTCGACTTTTTTGAAAGGGGATAGTCCACAACAAATCTCAAAATCTCAGAAAATTTAAAACCCCAAATTCTTTTCCCTAGGCATGGTGTGATGCTAGTTAGGCGATAGGTCCATGAAAGGCCCACTTGAGATACCGAAATGGCCCCGGAATGAAGGTAGTGTGCCTTTCTATAGGTGTTACGGACACGAGCTTGGTATTTTTGTCATAACAAGAGCTGTATTGGTCTGATCGGGCCATTTGAGAGCTCGTTTGAAAGCTAACTTCAAGGCCTACGGCTTTACTGAGGACGTCTCATGACAAATCCTCCTCGAAGATATCCAAAAAAATAAATTGTCCACCAACTTGGATTCTCGACTTTTTTGAAAGGGGATAGTCCACAAAAAATCTCAAAATCTCAAAAATTTAAAACCCCAAATTCTTTGCCCTAGGCATGGTGTGATGCTAGTTAGGCGATAGGTCCATGAAAGGCCCACATGAGATGCCCAAATGGCCCCGCAATGAAGGTAGTATGCCTTTCTATAGGTGTGACGGACACGAGCTTGGTATTTTTGTCATAACAAGAGCTGTATTGGTCTGATCGGGCCATTTGAGAGCTCGTTGGAAAGCTAACTTCAGGGTCTACGGCTTTACTGAGGACGTCTCATGACAAATCCTCCTCGAAGATGTCCAAAAAAAAAATTGTCCACCAACTTGGATTCTCGACTTTTTTGAAAGGGGATAGTCCACAAAAAATCTCAAAATCTCAGAAAATTTAAAACCCCAAATTCTTTTCCCTAGGCATGGTGTGATGCTAGTTAGGCGATAGGTCCATGAAAGGCCCACTTGAGATACCGAAATGGCCCCGGAATGAAGGTAGTGTGCCTTTCTTTAGGTGTTACGGACACGAGCTTGGTATTTTGTTCATAACAAGAGCTGCCTTGGTCTGATCTGGCCATTTGAGAGCTCGTTGGAAAGCTAACTTCAAGGCCTACGGCTTTACTGAGGACGTCTCATGACAAATCCTCCTCGAAGATGTCCAAAAAAACAAATTGTCCACCAACTTGGATTCTCGACTTTTTTGAAAGGGGATAGTCCACAACAAATCTCAAAATCTCAGAAAATTTAAAACCCCAAATTCTTTTCCCTAGGCATGGTGTGATGCTAGTTAGGCGATAGGTCCATGAAAGGCCCACTTGAGATGCCCAAATGGCCCCGGAATGAAGGTAGTGTGCCTTTCTATAGGTGTTACGGACACGAGCTTGGTATTCTGGTCATAACAAGAGCTGCGTTTGTCTGATGGGGCAATTTGAAAGCTCGTTGGAAAGCTAACTTCATGGCCTACGACTTTACTTGGGACGTCTCCTGAGAAATTTTCCTCGAAGATGTCCAAAAAAATAATTTTTCAACCACCTTTGATTCTCGACTTTTTTCAAAGGGGTTAGTCCACAAAAAATCTCAAAATCTCAGAAAATTTAAAACCCCAAATTCTTTGCCCTAGGCATGGTGTGATGCTAGCTAGGTGATAGGTCCATGAAAGGCCCACTTGAGATGCCCAAATGGCCCCGGAATGAAGGTAGTGTGCCTTTCTATAGGTGTTGCGGACACGAGCTTGGAATTTTGGTCATAACAAGAGTTGCGTTGGTCTGATCGGGCCATTTGAGAGCTCGTTGGAAAGCTAACTTCATGGCCTACGACTTTACTTAGGACGTCTCCTGAGAAATTCTCCTCAAAGATGTCCAAAAAAATCATTTTTCTACCACCTTTGATTCTCGACATTTTTCAAAGGGGTTAGTCCACAAAAAATCTCAGAAAATTTAAAAACCCAAATTCTTTTCCCTAGGCATGGTGTGATGCTAGTTAGGCGATAGGTCCATGAAAGGCCCACTTGAGATGCCCAAATGGCCCCGCAATGAAGGTAGTATGCCTTTCTATAGGTGTTACGGACACGAGCTTGGTATTTTTGTCATAACAAGAGCTGTATTGGTCTGATCGGGCCATTTGAGAGCTCGTTGGAACGCTAACTTCAAGGCCTACGGCTTTACTGAGGACGTCTCATGACAAATCCTCCTCGAAGATGTCCAAAAAAAAATTGTCCACCAACTTGGATTCTCGACTTTTTTGAAAGGGGATAGTCCACAAAAAATCTCAAAATCTCAGAAAATATAAAACCCTAAATTCTTTTCCCTAGGCATGGTGTGATGCTAGTTAGGCGATAGGTCCATGAAAGGCCCACTTGAGATACCGAAATGGCCCCGGAATGAAGGTAGTGTGCCTTTCTTTAGGTGTTACGGACACGAGCTTGGTATTTTGTTCATAACAAGAGCTGCCTTGGTCTGATCTGGCCATTTGAGAGCTCGTTGGAAAGCTAACTTCAAGGCCTACGGCTTTACTGAGGACGTCTCATGACAAATCCTCCTCGAAGATGTCCGAAAAAACAAATTGTCCACCAACTTGGATTCTCGACTTTTTTGAAAGGGGATAGTCCACAACAAATCTCAAAATCTCAGAAAATTTAAAACCCCAAATTCTTTTCCCTAGGCATGGTGTGATGCTAGTTAGGCGATAGGTCCATGAAAGGCCCACTTGAGATGCCCAAATGGCCCCGGAATGAAGGTAGTGTGCCTTTCTATAGGTGTTACGGACACGAGCTTGGTATTCTGGTCATAACAAGAGCTGCGTTGGTCTGATGGGGCAATTTGAGAGCTCGTTGGAAAGCTAACTTCATGGCCTACGACTTTACTTGGGACGTCTCCTGAGAAATTCTCCTCAAAGATGTCCAAAAAAATCATTTTTCAACAACCTTTGATTCTCGACATTTTTCAAAGGGGTTAGTCCACAAAAAATCTCAGAAAATTTAAAAACCCAAATTCTTTTCCCTAGGCATGGTGTGATGCTAGTTAGGCGATAGGTCCATGAAAGGCCCACTTGAGATGCCCAAATGGCCCCGCAATGAAGGTAGTATGCCTTTCTATAGGTGTTACGGACACGAGCTTGGTATTTTTTTCATAACAAGAGCTGTATTGCTCTGATCGGGCCATTTGAGAGCTCGTTGGAAAGCTAACTTCAAGGCCTACGGCTTTACTGAGGACGTCTCATGACAAATCCTCCTCGAAGATGTCCAAAAAAAAAATTGTCCACCAACTTGGATTCTCGACTTTTTTGAAAGGGGATAGTCCACAAAAAATCTCAAAATCTCAGAAAATTTAAAACCCCAAATTCTTTTCCCTAGGCATGGTGTGATGCTAGTTAGGCGATAGGTCCATGAAAGGCCCACTTGAGATACCGAAATGGCCCCGGAATGAAGGTAGTTTGCCTTTCTTTAGGTGTTACGGACACGAGCTTGGTATTTTTGTCATAACAAGAGCTGTATTAGTCTGATCGGGCCATTTGAGAGCTCGTTTGAAAGCTAACTTCAAGGCCTACGGCTTTACTGAGGACGTCTCATGACAAATCCTCCTCGAAGATGTCCAAAAAAATAATTTTTCAACCACCTTTGATTCTCGACTTTTTTCAAAGGGGTTAGTCCACAAAAAATCTCAAAATCTCAGAAAATTTAAAACCCCAAATTCTTTGCCCTAGGCATGGTGTGATGCTAGCTAGGTGATAGGTCCATGAAAGGCCCACTTCAGATGCCCAAATGGCCCCGGAATAAAGGTAGTGTGCCTTTCTATAGGTGTTACGGACACGAGCTTGGTATTTTGGTCATAACAAGAGTTGCGTTGGTCTGATCGGGCCATTTGAGACCTCGTTGGAAAGCTAACTTCATGGCCTACGACTTTACTTGGGACGTCTCCTGAGAAATTCTCCTCAAAGATGTCCAAAAAAATCATTTTTCAACCACCTTTGATTCTCGACATTTTTCAAAGGGGTTAGTCCACAAAAAATCTCAGAAAATTTAAAAACCCAAATTCTTTTCCCTAGGCATGGTGTGATGCTAGTTAGGCGATAGGTCCATGAAAGGCCCACTTGAGATGCCCAAATGGCCCCGCAATGAAGGTAGTATGCCTTTCTATAGGTGTTACGGACACGAGCTTGGTATTTTTGTCATAACAAGAGCTGTATTGGTCTGATCGGGCCATTTGAGAGCTCGTTGGAAAGCTAACTTCAAGGCCTACGGCTTTACTGAGGACGTCTCATGACAAATCCTCCTCGAAGATGTCCAAAAAAAAAATTGTCCACCAACTTGGATTCTGGACTTTTTTGAAAGGGGATAGTCCACAAAAAATCTCAAAATCTCAGAAAATTTAAAACCCCAAATTCTTTTCCCTAGGCATGGTGTGATGCTAGTTAGGTGATAGGTCCATGAAAGGCCCACTTGAGATGCCCAAATGGCCCCGGAATGAAGGTAGTGTGCCTTTCTATAGGTGTTACGGACACGAGCTTGGTATTCTGGTCATAACAAGAGCTGCGTTTGTCTGATGGGGCAATTTGAAAGCTCGTTGGAAAGCTAACTTCATGGCCTACGACTTTACTTGGGACGTCTCCTGAGAAATTCTCCTCGAAGATGTCCAAAAAAATAATTTTTCAACCACCTTTGATTCTCGACTTTTTTCAAAGGGGTTAGTCCACAAAAAATCTCAAAATCTCAGAAAATTTAAAACCCCAAATTCTTTGCCCTAGGCATGGTGTGATGCTAGCTAGGTGATAGGTCCATGAAAGGCCCACTTGAGATGCCCAAATGGCCCCGGAATGAAGGTAGTGTGCCTTTCTATAGGTGTTACGGACACGAGCTTGGTATTCTGGTCATAACAAGAGCTGCGTTTGTCTGATGGGGCAATTTGAAAGCTCGTTGGAAAGCTAACTTCATGGCCTACGACTTTACTTGGGACGTCTCCTGAGAAATTCTCCTCGAAGATGTCCAAAAAAATAATTTTTCAACCACCTTTGATTCTCGACTTTTTTCAAAGGGGTTAGTCCACAAAAAATCTCAAAATCTCAGAAAATTTAAAACCCCAAATTCTTTGCCCTAGTCATGGTGTGATGCTAGCTAGGTGATAGGTCCATGAAAGGCCCACTTGAGATGCCCAAATGGCCCCGGAATGAAGGTAGTGTGCCTTTCTATAGGTGTTGCGGACACGAGCTTGGAATTTTGGTCATAACAAGAGTTGCGTTGGTCTGATCGGGCCATTTGAGAGCTCGTTGGAAAGCTAACTTCATGGCCTACGACTTTACTTAGGACGTCTCCTGAGAAATTCTCCTCAAAGATGTCCAAAAAAATCATTTTTCTACCACCTTTGATTCTCGACATTTTTCAAAGGGGTTAGTCCACAAAAAATCTCAGAAAATTTAAAAACCCAAATTCTTTTCCCTAGGCATGGTGTGATGCTAGTTAGGCGATAGGTCCATGAAAGGCCCACTTGAGATGCCCAAATGGCCCCGCAATGAAGGTAGTATGCCTTTCTATAGGTGTTACGGACACGAGCTTGGTATTTTTGTCATAACAAGAGCTGTATTGGTCTGATCGGGCCATTTGAGAGCTCGTTGGAACGCTAACTTCAAGGCCTACGGCTTTACTGAGGACGTCTCATGACAAATCCTCCTCGAAGATGTCCAAAAAAAAATTGTCCACCAACTTGGATTCTCGACTTTTTTGAAAGGGGATAGTCCACAAAAAATCTCAAAATCTCAGAAAATTTAAAACCCCAAATTCTTTTCCCTAGGCATGGTGTGATGCTAGTTAGGCGATAGGTCCATGAAAGGCCCACTTGAGATACCGAAATGGCCCCGGAATGAAGGTAGTGTGCCTTTCTTTAGGTGTTACGGACACGAGCTTCGTATTTTTGTCATAACAAGAGCTGTATTAGTCTGATCGGGCCATTTGAGAGCTCGTTTGAAAGCTAACTTCAAGGCCTACGGCTTTACTGAGGACGTCTCATGACAAATCCTCCTCGAAGATGTCCAAAAAAATAATTTTTCAACCACCTTTGATTCTCGACTTTTTTCAAAGGGGTTAGTCCACAAAAAATCTCAAAATCTCAGAAAATTTAAAACCCCAAATTCTTTGCCCTAGGCATGGTGTGATGCTAGCTAGGTGATAGGTCCATGAAAGGCCCACTTGAGATGCCCAAATGGCCCCGGAATGAAGGTAGTGTGCCTTTCTATAGGTGTTACGGACACGAGCTTGGTATTTTGGTCATAACAAGAGTTGGGTTGGTCTGATCGGGCCATTTGAGAGCTCGTTGGAAAGCTAACTTCATGGCCTAAGACTTTACTTAGGACGTCTCCTGAGAAATTCTCCTCAAAGATGTCCAAAAAAATCATTTTTCTACAACCTTTGATTCTCGACATTTTTCAAAGGGGTTAGTCCACAAAAAATCTCAGAAAATTTAAAAACCCAAATTCTTTTCCCTAGGCATGGTGTGATGCTAGTTAGGCGATAGGTCCATGAAAGGCCCACTTGAGATGCCCAAATGGCCCCGGAATGAAGGTAGTGTGCCTTTCTATAGGTGTTACGGACACGAGCTTGGTATTTTGGTCATAACAAGAGTTGCGTTGGTCTGATCGGGCCATTTGAGAGCTCGTTGGAAAGCTAACTTCATGGCCTACGACTTTACTTAGGACGTCTCCTGAGAAATTCTCCTCAAAGATGTCCAAAAAAATCATTTTTCTACAACCTTTGATTCTCGACATTTTTCAAAGGGGTTAGTCCACAAAAAATCTCAGAAAATTTAAAAACCCAAATTCTTTTCCCTAGGCATGGTGTGATGCTAGTTAGGAGATAGGTCCATGAAAGGCCCACTTGAGATGCCCAAATGGCCCCGCAATGAAGGTAGTATGCCTTTCTATAGGTGTTACGGACACGAGCTTGGTATTTTTTTCATAACAAGAGCTGTATTGGTCTGATCGGGCCATTTGAGAGCTCGTTGGAAAGCTAACTTCAAGGCCTACGGCTTTACTGAGGACGTCTCATGACAAATCCTCCTCGAAGATGTCCAAAAAAAAAATTATCCACCAACTTGGATTCTCGACTTTTTTGAAAGGGGATAGTCCACAAAAAATCTCAAAATCTCAGAAAATTTAAAACCCCAAATTCTTTTCCCTAGGCATGGTGTGATGCTAGTTAGGCGATAGGTCCATGAAAGGCCCACATGAGATACCGAAATGGCCCCGGAATGAAGGTAGTGTGCCTTTCTTTAGGTGTTACGGACACGAGCTTGGTATTTTTGTCATAACAAGAGCTGTATTAGTCTGATCGGGCCATTTGAGAGCTCGTTTGAAAGCTAACTTCAAGGCCTACGGCTTTACTAAGGACGTCTCATGACAAATCCTCCTCGAAGATGTCCAAAAAAATAAATTGTCCACCAACTTGGATTCTCGACTTTTTTGAAAGGGGATAGTCCACAAAAAATCTCAAAATCTCAAAAATTTAAAACCCCAAATTCTTTGCCCTAGGCATGGTGTGATGCTAGTTAGGCGATAGGTCCATGAAAGGCCCACATGAGATGCCCAAATGGCCCCGCAATGAAGGTAGTATGCCTTTCTATAGGTGTTACGGACACGAGCTTGGTATTTTTGTCATAACAAGAGCTGTATTGGTCTGATCGGGCCATTTGAGAGCTCGTTGGAAAGCTAACTTCAAGACCTACAGCTTTACTGAGGACGTCTCATGACAAATCCTCCTCGAAGATGTCCAAAAAAAAAATTGTCCACCAACTTGGATTCTTGACTTTTTTGAAAGGGGATAGTCCACAAAAAATCTCAAAATCTCAGAAAATTTAAAACCCCAAATTCTTTTCCCTAGGCATGGTGTGATGCTAGTTAGGCGATAGGTCCATGAAAGGCCCACTTGAGATACCGAAATGGCCCCGGAATGAAGGTAGTGTGCCTTTCTTTAGGTGTTACGGACACGAGCTTGGTATTTTGTTCATAACAAGAGCTGCCTTGGACTGATCTGGCCATTTGAGAGCTCGTTGGCAAGCTAACTTCAAGGCCTACGGCTTTACTGAGGACGTCTCATGACAAATCCTCCTCGAAGATGTCCAAAAAAACAAATTGTCCACCAACTTGGATTCTCGACTTTTTTTAAAGGGGATAGTCCACAACAAATCTCAAAATCTCAGAAAATTTAAAACCCCAAATTCTTTTCCCTAGGCATGGTGTGATGCTAGTTAGGCGATAGGTCCATGAAAGGCCCACTTGAGATGCCCAAATGGCCCCGGAATGAAGGTAGTGTGCCTTTCTATAGGTGTTACGGACACGAGCTTGGTATTCTGGTCATAACAAGAGCTGCGTTGGTCTGATGGGGCGATTTGAGAGCTCGTTGGAAAGCTAACTTCCTGGCCTACGACTTTACTTGGGACGTCTCCTGAGAAATTCTCCTCGAAGATGTCCAAAAAAATAATTTTTCAACCACCTTTGATTCTCGACTTTTTTCAAAGGGGTTAGTCCACAAAAAATCTCAAAATCTCAGAAAATTTAAAACCCCAAATTCTTTGCCCTAGGCATGGTGTGATGCTAGTTAGGTGATAGGTCCATGAAAGGCCCACTTGAGATGCCCAAATGGCCCCGGAATGAAGGTAGTGTGCCTTTCTATAGGTGTTACGGACACGAGCTTGGTATTTTGGTCATAACAAGAGTTGCGTTGGTCTGATCGGGCCATTTGAGAGCTCGTTGGAAAGCTAACTTCATGGCCTACGACTTTACTTAGGACGTCTCCTGAGAAATTCTCTTCAAAGATGTCCAAAAAAATCATTTTTCTACCACCTTTGATTCTCGACATTTTTCAAAGGGGTTAGTCCACAAAAAATCTCAGAAAAATTAAAAACCCAAATTCTTTTCCCTAGGCATGGTGTGATTCTAGTTAGGCGATAGGTCCATGAAAGGCCCACTTGAGATGCCCAAATGGCCCCGCAATGAAGGTAGTATGCCTTTCTATAGGTGTTACGGACACGAGCTTGGTATTTTTGTCATAACAAGAGCTGTATTGGTCTGATCGGGCCATTTGAGAGCTCGTTGGAAAGCTAACTTCAAGGCCTACGGCTTTACTGAGGACGTCTCATGACAAATCCTCCTCGAAGATATCCAAAAATATAAATTGTCCACCAACTTGGATTCTCGACTTTTTTGAAAGGGGATAGTCCACAAAAAATCTCAAAATCTCAGAAAATTTAAAACCCCAAATTATTTTCCCTAGGCATGGTGTGATGCTAGTTAGGCGATAGGTCCATGAAAGGCCCACTTGAGATGCCCAAATGGCCCCGCAATGAAGGTAGTATGCCTTTCTATAGGTGTTACGGACACGAGCTTGGTATTTTTTTCATAACAAGAGCTGTATTGGTCTGATCGGGCCATTTGAGAGCTCGTTGGAAAGCTAACTTCAAGGCCTACGGCTTTACTGAGGACGTCTCATGACAAATCCTCCTCGAAGATGTCCAAAAAAATAAATTGTCCACCAACATGGATTCTCGACTTTTTTGAAAGGGGATAGTCCACAAAAAATCTCAAAATCTCAGAAAATTTAAAATCCCAAATTCTTTTCCCTAGGCATGGTGTGATGCTAGTTAGGCGATAGGTCCATGAAAGGCCCACTTGAGATGCCCAAATGGCCCCGCAATGAAGGTAGTATGCCTTTCTATAGGTGTTACGGACACGAGCTTGGTATTTTTGTCATAACAAGAGTTGTATTGGTCTGATCGGGTCATTTGAGAGCTCGTTGGAAAGCTAACTTCAAGGCCTACGACTTTACTGAGGACGTCTCATGACAAATCCTCCTCGAAGATGTTCAAAAAAATAAATTGTCCACCAACTCGAATTCTCGACTTTTTTGAAAGGGGATAGTCCACAAAAAATCTCAAAATCTCAGAAAATTTAAAACCCCAAATTCTTTTCCCTAGGCATGGTGTGATGCTAGTTAGGCGATAGGTCCATGAAAGGCCCACTTGAGATACTGAAATGGCCCCGGAATGAAGGTAGTGTGCCTTTCTTTAGGTGTTAAATTCTTTTCCCTATGGCTTTACTGAGGACGTCTCTTGACAAATCCTCCTTCAAGATGTCCAAAAAAATAAATTTTCCACCAACTTGGATTCTCGACTTTTTTCAAAGGGGGTAGTCCACAAAAAATCTCAAAATCTCAATAAATATAAAACCCCAAATTCTTTGCCCTAGGAATGGTGTGATGCTAGTTAGGCGATAGGTCCATGAAAGGCCCGAGATGCCCAAATGGCCCCGGAATTAAGGTAGTATGCATTTCTATAGGTGTTACGGACACGAGCTTGGTATTTTTGTCATAACAAGAGCTGTATTGGTCTGATCGGGCCATTTGAGAGCTCGTGGGAAAGCTAACTTCATGACCTACGACTTTACTTGGGACGTCTCTTGAGAAATTCTCCTCGAAGATGTCCAAAAAAATCATTTTTCTACCACCTTTGATTCTCGACTTTTTACAAAGGGGTTAGTCCACAAAAAATCTCAAAATCTCAGAAAATTTAAAACCCCAAATTCTTTGCCCTAGGCATGGTGTGATGCTAGTTAGGCAATAGGTCCGTGAAAGGCCCACTTGAGATGCCCAAATGGCCCCGGAATGAAGGTAGTGTGCCTTTCTATAGGTGTTACGGACACGAGCTTGGTATTTTGGTCATAACAAGAGCTGCGTTGGTCTGATCGGGCCATTTGAGAGCTCGTTGGAAACCTAACTTCATCGCCTACGACTTTACTTAGGACGTCTCCTGAGAAATTCTCCTCAAAGATGTCCAAAAAAATAAATTGTCCACCAACTTGGATTCTCGACTTTTTTGAAAGGGGATAGTCCACAAAAAATCTCAAAATCTCAGAAAATTTAAAACCCCAAATTCTTTTCCCTAGGCATGGTGTGATGCTAGTTAGGCGATAGGTCCATGTAAGGCCCACTTGAGATACCGAAATGGCCCCGGAATGAAGGTAGTGTGCCTTTCTATAGGTGTTACGGACACGAGCTTGGTATTTTTGTCATATCAAGAGCTGTATTGGTCTGATGGGGCCATTTGAGAGCTCGTTGGAAAGCTAACTTCAAGGCCTACGGCTTTACTGCGGACGTCTCATGACAAATCCTCCTCAAAGATGTCCAAAAAAATAAATTGTCCACCAACTTGGATTCTCGACTTTTTTGAAAGGGGATAGTCCACAAAAAATCTCAAAATCTCAAAAATTTTAAACCCCAAATTCTTTGCCCTAGGCATGGTGTGATGCTAGTTAGGCGATAGGTCCATGAAAGGCCCACTTGAGATGCCCAAATGGCCCCGCAATGAAGGTAGTATGCCTTTCTATAGGTGTTACGGACACGAGCTTGGTATTTTTGTCATAACAAGAGCTGTATTGGTCTGATCGGGCCATTTGAGAGCTCGTTGGAAAGCTAACTTCAAGGCCTACGGCTTTACTGAGGACGTCTCATGACAAATCCTCCTCGATGATGTCCAAAAAAATAAATTGTCCACCAACTTGGATTCTCGACTTTTTTGAAAGGGGATAGTCCACAAAAAATCTCAAAATCTCAGAAAATTTAAAACCCCAAATTCTTTGCCCTAGGCATGGTGTGATGCTAGTTAGGCAATAGGTCCGTGAAAGGCCCACTTGAGATGGGAATGAAGGTAGTGTGCCTTTCTATAGGTGTTACGGACACGAGCTTGGTATTTTGGTCATAACAAGAGCTGCGTTGGTCTGATCGGGCCATTTGAGAGCTCGTTGGAAACCTAACTTCATCGCCTACGACTTTACTTAGGACGTCTCCTGAGAAATTCTCCTCAAAGATGTCCAAAAAAATAAATTGTCCACCAACTTGGATTCTCGACTTTGTTGAAAGGGGATAGTCCACAAAAAATCTCAAAATCTCAGAAAATTTAAAACCCCAAATTCTTTTCCCTAGGCATGGTGTGATGCTAGTTAGGCAATAGGTCCGTGAAAGGCCCACTTGTGATGCCCAAATGGCCCCGGAATGAAGGTAGTGTGCCTTTCTATAGGTGTTACGGACACGAGCTTGGTATTTTGGTCATAACAAGAGCTGCGTTGGTCTGATCGGGCCATTTGAGAGCTCGTTGGAAAGCTAACTTCAATTCCTACGGCTTTACTGAGGACGTCTCATGAAAAATCCTCCTCGAAGATGTCCAAAAAAATCAATTGTCCACCAACTTGGATTCTCGACTTTTTTGAAAGGGGATAGTCCACAAAATCTCAGAAAATTTAAATCCCCAAATTCTTTTCCCTAGGCATGGTGTGATGCTAGTTAGGCGATAGGTCCATGAAAGGCCCACTTGAGATACCGAAATGGCCCCGGAATGAAGGTAGTGTGCCTTTCTTTAGGTGTTACGGACACGAGCTTGGTATTTTGTTCATAACAAGAGCTGCGTTGGTCTGATCTGGCCATTTGAGAGCTCGTTGGAAAGCTAACTTCAAGGCCTATGGCTTTACTGAGGACGTCTCTTGACAAATCCTCCTTCAAGATGTCCAAAAAAATAAATTTTCCACCAACTTGGATTCTCGACTTTTTTCAAAGGGGGTAGTCCACAAAAAATCTCAAAATCTCAAAAAATATAAAACCCCAAATTCTTTGCCCTAGGCATGGTGTGATGCTAGTTAGGCAATAGGACAATGAAAGGCCCACCTAAGATGCCCAAATGGCCCCGGAATGAAGGTAATGTGCCTTTCTATAGGTGTTACGGACACGAGCTTGGTATTTTGGTCATAACAAGAGCTGCGTTGGTCTGATGGGGCCATTTGAGAGCTCGATGGAAAGCTAACTTCATGTCCTACGACTTTACTTCGGACGTCTCCTGAGAAATTATCCTCGAAGATGTCCAAAAAAATCATTTTCTACCAGTTTTGATTCTCGACTTTTTTCAAAGGGGTTAGTCCACAAAAAATCTCAAAATCTCAGAAAATTTAAAACCCCAAATTCTTTTCCCTAGGCATGGTGTGATGCTAGTTAGGCGATAGGTCCATGAAAGGCCCACTTGAGATACCGAAATGGCCCCGGAATGAAGGTAGTGTGCCTTTCTATAGGTGTTACGGACACGAGCTTGGTATTTTTGTCATATCAAGAGCTGTATTGGTCTGATTGGGCCATTTGAGAGCTCGTTGGAAAGCTAACTTCAAGGCCTACGGCTTTACTGCGGATGTCTCATGACAAATCCTCCTCGAAGATGTCCAAAAAAATAAATTGTCCACCAACTTGGATTCTCGACTTTTTTGAAAGGGGATAGTCCACAAAAAATCTCAAAATCTAAAAAATTTAAAACCCCAAATTCTTTGACCTAGGCATGGTGTGATTCTAGTTAGGCGATAGGTCCATGAAAGGCCCACTTGAGATGCCCAAATGGCCCCGCAATGAAGGTAGTATGCCTTTCTATAGGTGTTACGGACACGAGCTTGCTATTTTTGTCATAACAAGAGCTGTATTGGTCTGATCGGGCCATTTGAGAGCTCGTTGGAAAACTAACTTCAAGGCCTACGGCTTTACTGAGGACGTCTCATGACAAATCCTCCTCAAAGATGTCCAAAAAAATCAATTGTCCACCAACTTGGATTCTCGACTTTTTTCAAAGGGGGTAGTCCACAAAAAATCTCAAAATCTCAAAAAATATAAAACCCCAAATTCTTTGCCCTAGGCATGGTGTGATGCTAGTTAGGCAATAGGACAATGAAAGGCCCACCTAAGATGCCCAAATGGCCCCGGAATGAAGGTAATGTGCCTTTCTATAGGTGTTACGGACACGAGCTTGGTATTTTGGTCATAACAAGAGCTGCGTTGGTCTGATGGGGCCATTTGAGAGCTCGATGGAAAGCTAACTTCATGTCCTACGACTTTACTTCGGACGTCTCCTGAGAAATTATCCTCGAAGATGTCCAAAAAAATCATTTTCTACCAGTTTTGATTCTCGACTTTTTTCAAAGGGGTTAGTCCACAAAAAATCTCAAAATCTCAGAAAATTTAAAACCCCAAATTCTTTTCCCTAGGCATGGTGTGATGCTAGTTAGGCGATAGGTCCATGAAAGGCCCACTTGAGATACCGAAATGGCCCCGGAATGAAGGTAGTGTGCCTTTCTATAGGTGTTACGGACACGAGCTTGGTATTTTTGTCATATCAAGAGCTGTATTGGTCTGATTGGGCCATTTGAGAGCTCGTTGGAAAGCTAACTTCAAGGCCTACGGCTTTACTGCGGATGTCTCATGACAAATCCTCCTCGAAGATGTCCAAAAAAATAAATTGTCCACCAACTTGGATTCTCGACTTTTTTGAAAGGGGATAGTCCACAAAAAATCTCAAAATCTAAAAAATTTAAAACCCCAAATTCTTTGACCTAGGCATGGTGTGATTCTAGTTAGGCGATAGGTCCATGAAAGGCCCACTTGAGATGCCCAAATGGCCCCGCAATGAAGGTAGTATGCCTTTCTATAGGTGTTACGGACACGAGCTTGCTATTTTTGTCATAACAAGAGCTGTATTGGTCTGATCGGGCCATTTGAGAGCTCGTTGGAAAACTAACTTCAAGGCCTACGGCTTTACTGAGGACGTCTCATGACAAATCCTCCTCAAAGATGTCCAAAAAAATCAATTGTCCACCAACTTGGATTCTCGACTTTTTTCAAAGGGGGTAGTCCACAAAAAATCTCAAAATCTCAAAAAATATAAAACCCCAAATTCTTTGCCCTAGGCATGGTGTGATGCTAGTTAGGCAATAGGACAATGAAAGGCCCACCTGAGATGCCCAAATGGCCCCGGAATGAAGGTAGTGTGCCTTTCTATAGGTGTTACGGACACGAGCTTGGTATTTTGGTCAGAACAAGAGCTACGTTGGTCTGATGGGGCCATTTGAGAGCTCGATGGAAAGCTAACTTCATGTCCTACGACTTTACTTAGGACGTCTCCTGAGAAATAATCCTCGAAGATGTCCAAAAAAATCATTTTTCTACTAGTTTTGATTCTCGACTTTTTTCAAAGGGGTTAGTCCACAAAAAATCTCAAAATCTCAGAAAATTTAAAACCCCAAATTCTTTGCCCTAGGCATGGTGTGATGCTATTTAGGCAATAGGTTCGTGAAAGGCCCACTTGAGATGCCCAAATGGCCCCGGAATGAAGGTAGTGTGCCTTTCTATAGGTGTTACGGACACGAGCTTGGTATTTTGGTCATAACAAGAGCTGCGTTGGTCTGATCGGGCCATTTGAGAGCTCGTTGGAAAGCTAACTTCATCGCCTACGACTTTACTTAGGACGTCTCCTGAGAAATTCTCCTCAATGATGTCCAAAAAAATAAATCGTCCACCAACTTGGATTCTCGACTTTTTTGAAAGGGGATAGTCCACAAAAAATCTCAAAATCTCAGAAAATTTAAAACCCCAAATTCTTTTCCCTAGACATGGTGTGATGCTAGTTAGGCGATAGGTCCATGAAAGGCCCACTTGAGATACCGAAATGGCTCCGCAATGAAGGTAGTATGCCTTTCTATAGGTGTTACGGACACGAGCTTGGTATTTTTGTCATAACAAGAGCTGTATTGGTCTGATCGGGCCATTTGAGAGCTCGTTGGAAAGCTAACTTCAAGGCCTACGGCTTTACTAAGGACGTCTCATGACAAATCCTCCTCAAAGATGTCCAAAAAAATAAATTGTCCACCAACTTGGATTCTCGACTTTTTTGAAAGGGGTTAGTCCACAAAAAATCTCAAAATCTCAGAAAATTTTAAACCCCAAATTCTTTGCCCTAGGCATGGTGTGATGCTAGTTAGGCGATAGGTCCATGAAAGGCCAACTTGAGATGCCCAAATGGCCCCGGAATGAAGGTAGTGTGCCTTTCTATAGGTGTTACGGACACGAGCTTGGTATTGTGGTCATAACAAGAGATGCGTTGGTCTGATGGGGCAATTTGAGAGCTCGTGGGAAAGCTAACTTCATGACCTGCGACTTTACTTGGGACGTCTCCTGAGAAATTCTCCTCGAAGATGTCAAAAAAAATCATTTTTCCACCACCTTTGATTCTCGACTTTTTTCAAAGGGGTTAGTACACAAAAAATCTCAAAATCTCAGAAAATTTAAAACCCCAAATTCTTTGCCCTAGGCATGGTGTGATGCTAGTTAGGCAATAGGTCCATGAAAGGCCCACTTGAGATACCGAAATGGCCCCGGAATGAAGGTAGTGTGCCTTTCTATAGGTGTTACGGACACGAGCTTGGTATTTTTGTCATAGCAAGAGCTGTATTGGTCTGATCGGGCCATTTGAGAGCTCGTTAGAAAGCTAACTTCAAGGCCTACGGCTTTACTGAGGACGTCTCATGACAAATCCTCCTCGAAGATGTCCAAAAAAAGAAATTGTCCACCAACTTGGATTATTGACTTTTTTGAAAGGGGATAGTCCACAAAAAATCTCAAAATCTCAGAAAATTTAAAACCCCAAATTCTTTTCCCTAGGCATGGTGTGATGCTAGTTAGACGATAGGTCCATGAAAGGCCCACTTGAGATACCGAAATGGCCCCGGAATGAAGGTAGTGTGCCTTTCTATAGGTGTTACGGACACGGGCTTGGTATTTTTGTCATAACAAGAGATGCGTTGGTCTGATCGGGCCATTTGAGAGCTCGTGGGAAAGCTAACTTCAAGGCCTACGGCTTACTGAGGACGTCTCATGACAAATCCTCCTCGAAGATGTCCAAAAAAATAAATTGTCCACCAACTTGGATTCTCGACTTTTTTGAAAGGGGATAGTCCACAAAAAATCTCAAAATCTCAGAAAATTTAAAACCCCAAATTCTTTGCCCTAGGCATGGTGTGATGCTAGTTAGGCGATAGGTCCATGAAAGGCCCACTTGAGATGCCCAAATGGCCCCGCAATGAAGGTAGTATGCCTTTCTATAGGTGTTACGGACACGAGCTTGGTATTTTTGTCATAACAAGAGCTGTATTGGTCTGATCGGGCCATTTGAGAGCTCGTTGGAAAGCTAACTTCAAGGCCTACGGCTTTACTGAGGACGTCTCATGACAAATCCTCCTCGAAGATGTCCAAAAAAATAAATTGTCCACCAACTTGGATTCTCGACTTTTTTGAAAAGGGATAGTCCACAAAAAATCTCAAAATCTCAGAAACTTTAAAACCCCAAATTCTTTTCCCTAGGCATGGTGTGATGCTAGTTAGGCGATAGGTCCATGAAAGGCCCACTTGAGATACCGAAATGGCCCCGGAATGAAGGTAGTGTGCCTTTCTTTAGGTGTTACGGACACGAGCTTGGTATTTTGTTCATAACAAGAGCTGCGTTGGTCTGATCTGGCCATTTGAGAGCTCGTTGGAAAGCTAACTTCAAGGCCTATGGCTTTACTGAGGACGTCTCTTGACAAATCCTCCTTCAAGATGTCCAAAAAAATAAATTTTCCACCAACTTGGATTCTCGACTTTTTTCAAAGGGGGTAGTCCACAAAAAATCTCAAAATCTCAAAAAATATAAAACCCCAAATTCTTTGCCCTAGGCATGGTGTGATGCTAGTTAGGCGATAGGTCCATGAAAGGCCCACTTGAGATACCGAAATGGCCCCGGAATGAAGGTAGTGTGCCTTTCTATAGGTGTTACGGACACGAGCTTGGTATTTTTGTCATAACAAGAGCTGTATTGGTCTGATCGGGCCATTTGAGAGCTCGTTGGAAAGCTAACTTCAAGGCCGACGGCTTTACTGAGGACGTCTCATGACAAATCCTCCTCGAAGATGTCCAAAAAAATAAATTGTCCACCAACTTGGATTCTTGACTTTTTTGAAAGGGGTTAGTCCACAAAAAATCTCAAAATCTCAGAAAATTTTAAACCCCAAATTCTTTGCCCTAGGCATGGTGTGATGCTAGTTAGGCGATAGGTCCATGAAAGGCCAACTTGAGATGCCCAAATGGCCCCGGAATGAAGGTAGTGTGCCTTTCTATAGGTGTTACGGACACGAGCTTGGTATTGTGGTCATAACAAGAGATGCGTTGGTCTGATGGGGCAATTTGAGAGCTCGTGGGAAAGCTAACTTCATGACCTGCGACTTTACTTGGGACGTCTCCTGAGAAATTCTCCTCGAAGATGTCAAAAAAAATCATTTTTCCACCACCTTTGATTCTCGACTTTTTTCAAAGGGGTTAGTACACAAAAAATCTCAAAATCTCAGAAAATTTAAAACCCCAAATTCTTTGCCCTAGGCATGGTGTGATGCTAGTTAGGCAATAGGTCCATGAAAGGCCCACTTGAGATACCGAAATGGCCCCGGAATGAAGGTAGTGTGCCTTTCTATAGGTGTTACGGACACGAGCTTGGTATTTTTGTCATAGCAAGAGCTGTATTGGTCTGATCGGGCCATTTGAGAGCTCGTTAGAAAGCTAACTTCAAGGCCTACGGCTTTACTGAGGACGTCTCATGACAAATCCTCCTCGAAGATGTCCAAAAAAAGAAATTGTCCACCAACTTGGATTATTGACTTTTTTGAAAGGGGATAGTCCACAACTCAAAATCTCAGAAAATTTAAAACCCCAAATTCTTTTCCCTAGGCATGGTGTGATGCTAGTTAGGCGATAGGTCCATGAAAGGCCCACTTGAGATACCGAAATGGCCCCGGAATGAAGGTAGTGTGCCTTTCTATAGGTGTTACGGACACGGGCTTGGTATTTTTGTCATAACAAGAGATGCGTTGGTCTGATCGGGCCATTTGAGAGCTCGTGGGAAAGCTAACTTCAAGGCCTACGGCTTTACTGAGGACGTCTCATGACAAATCCTCCTCGAAGATGTCCAAAAAAATAAATTGTCCACCAACTTGGATTCTCGACTTTTTTGAAAGGGGATAGTCCACAAAAAATCTCAAAATCTCAGAAAAATTAAAACCCCAAATTCTTTGCCCTAGGCATGGTGTGATGCTAGTTAGGCGATAGGTCCATGAAAGGCCCACTTGAGATGCCCAAATGGCCCCGCAATGAAGGTAGTATGCCTTTCTATAGGTGTTACGGACACGAGCTTGGTATTTTTGTCATAACAAGAGCTGTATTGGTCTGATCGGGCCATTTGAGAGCTCGTTGGAAAGCTAACTTCAAGGCCTACGGCTTTACTGAGGACGTCTCATGACAAATCCTCCTCGAAGATGTCCAAAAAAATAAATTGTCCACCAACTTGGATTCTCGACTTTTTTGAAAAGGGATAGTCCACAAAAAATCTCAAAATCTCAGAAACTTTAAAACCCCAAATTCTTTTCCCTAGGCATGGTGTGATGCTAGTTAGGCGATAGGTCCATGAAAGGCCCACTTGAGATACCGAAATGGCCCCGGAATGAAGGTAGTGTGCCTTTCTTTAGGTGTTACGGACACGAGCTTGGTATTTTGTTCATAACAAGAGCTGCGTTGGTCTGATCTGGCCATTTGAGAGCTCGTTGGAAAGCTAACTTCAAGGCCTATGGCTTTACTGAAGACGTCTCTTGACAAATCCTCCTTCAAGATGTCCAAAAAAATAAATTTTCCACCAACTTGGATTCTCGACTTTTTTCAAAGGGGGTAGTCCACAAAAAATCTCAAAATCTCAAAAAATATAAAACCCCAAATTCTTTGCCCTAGGCATGGTGTGATGCTAGTTAGGCGATAGGTCCATGAAAGGCCCACTTGAGATACCGAAATGGCCCCGGAATGAAGGTAGTGTGCCTTTCTATAGGTGTTACGGACACGAGCTTGGTATTTTTGTCATAACAAGAGCTGTATTGGTCTGATCGGGCCATTTGAGAGCTCGTTGGAAAGCTAACTTCAAGGCCGACGGCTTTACTGAGGACGTCTCATGACAAATCCTCCTCGAAGATGTCCAAAAAAATAAATTGTCCACCAACTTGGATTCTTGACTTTTTTGAAAGGGGTTAGTCCACAAAAAATCTCAAAATCTCAGAAAATTTTAAACCCCAAATTCTTTGCCCTAGGCATGGTGTGATGCTAGTTAGGCGATAGGTCCATGAAAGGCCAACTTGAGATGCCCAAATGGCCCCGGAATGAAGGTAGTGTGCCTTTCTATAGGTGTTACGGACACGAGCTTGGTATTGTGGTCATAACAAGAGCTGCGTTGGTCTAATGGGGCAATTTGAGAGCTCGTGGGAAAGCTAACTTCATGACCTACGACTTTACTTGGGACGTCTCCTGAGAAATTCTCCTCGAAGATGTCCAAAAAAATCATTTTTCTACCACCTTTGATTCTCGACTTTTTTCAAAGGGGTTAGTCCACAAAAAATCTCAAAATCTCAAAAAATTTAAAACCCCAAATTCTTTGCCCTAGGCATGGTGTGATGCTAGTTAGGTGATAGGTCCATGAAAGGCCCACTTGAGATGCCCAAATGGCCCCGCAATGAAGGTAGTTTGCCTTTCTATAGGTGTTACGGACACGAGCTTGGTATTTTTGTCATAACAAGAGCTGTATTGGTCTGATCGGGCCATTTGAGAGCTCGTTGGAAAGCTAACTTCAAGGCCTACGGCTTTACTGAGGATGTCTCATGACAAATCCTCCTCGAAGATGTCCAAAAAAATAAATTGTCCACCAACTTGGATTCTCGACTTTTTTGAAAGGGGATAGTCCACAAAAAATCTCAAAATCTCAGAAAATTTAAAACCCCAAATTCTTTTCCCTAGGCATGGTGTGATGCTAGTTAGGCGATAGGTCCATGAAAGGCCCACTTGAGATACCGAAATGGCCCCGGAATGAAGGTAGTGTGCCTTTCTTTAGGTGTTACGGACACGAGCTTGGTATTTTGTTCATAACAAGAGCTGCGTTGGTCTGATCTGGCCATTTGAGAGCTCGTTGGAAATCTAACTTCAAGGCCTATGGCTTTACTGAGGACGTCTCTTGACAAATCCTCCTTCAAGATGTCCAAAAAAATAAATTTTCCACCAACTTGGATTCTCGACTTTTTTCAAAGGGGGTAGTCCACAAAAAATCTCAAAATCTCAAAAAATATAAAACCCCAAATTCTTTGCCCTAGGCATGGTGTGATGCTAGTTAGGCGATAGGTCCATGAAAGGCCACCTTGAGATACCGAAATGGCCCCGGAATGAAGGTAGTGTGCCTTTCTATAGGTGTTACGGACACGAGCTTGGTATTTTTGTCATAACAAGAGCTGTATTGGTCTGATCGGGCCATTTGAGAGCTCGTTGGAAAGCTAACTTCAAGGCCTACGGCTTTACTGCGGATGTCTCATGACAAATCCTCCTCGAAGATGTCCAAAAAAATAAATTGTCCACCAACTTGGATTCTCGACTTTTTTGAAAGGGGATAGTCCACAAAAAATCTCAAAATCTCAAAAATTTTAAACCCCAAATTCTTTGCCCTAGGCATGGTGTGATGCTAGTTAGGCGATAGGTCCATGAAAGGCCCACTTGAGATGCCCAAATGGCCCCGCAATGAAGGTAGTATGCCTTTCTATAGGTGTTACGGACACGAGCTTGGTATTTTTGTCATAACAAGAGCTGTATTGGTCTGATCGGGCCATTTGAGAGCTCGTTGGAAAGCTAACTTCAAGGCCTACGGCTTTACTGAGGACGTCTCATGACAAATCCTCCTCGATGATGTCCAAAAAAATAAATTGTCCACCAACTTGGATTCTCGACTTTTTTGAAAGGGGATAGTCCACAAAAAATCTCAAAATCTCAGAAAATTTAAAACCCCAAATTCTTTGCCCTAGGCATGGTGTGATGCTAGTTAGGCAATAGGTCCGTGAAAGGCCCACTTGTGATGCCCAAATGGCCCCGGAATGAAGGTAGTGTGCCTTTCTATAGGTGTTACGGACAGGAGCTTGGTATTTTGGTCATAACAAGAGCTGCGTTGGTCTGATCGGGCCATTTGAGAGCTCGTTGGAAAGCTAACTTCAATTCCTACGGCTTTACTGAGGACGTCTCATGAAAAATCCTCCTCGAAGATGTCCAAAAAAATCAATTGTCCACCAACTTGGATTCTCGACTTTTTTGAAAGGGGATAGTCCACAAAATCTCAGAAAATTTAAATCCCCAAATTCTTTTCCCTAGGCATGGTGTGATGCTAGTTAGGCGATAGGTCCATGAAAGGCCCACTTGAGATACCGAAATGGCCCCGGAATGAAGGTAGTGTGCCTTTCTTTAGGTGTTACGGACACGAGCTTGGTATTTTGTTCATAACAAGAGCTGCGTTGGTCTGATCTGGCCATTTGAGAGCTCGTTGGAAAGCTAACTTCAAGGCCTATGGCTTTACTGAGGACGTCTCTTGACAAATCCTCCTTCAAGATGTCCAAAAAAATAAATTTTCCACCAACTTGGATTCTCGACTTTTTTCAAAGGGGGTAGTCCACAAAAAATCTCAAAATCTCAAAAAATATAAAACCCCAAATTCTTTGCCCTAGGCATGGTGTGATGCTAGTTAGGCAATAGGACAATGAAAGGCCCACCTAAGATGCCCAAATGGCCCCGGAATGAAGGTAATGTGCCTTTCTATAGGTGTTACGGACACGAGCTTGGTATTTTTGTCATAACAAGAGCTGCGTTGGTCTGATGGGGCCATTTGAGAGCTCGATGGAAAGCTAACTTCATGTCCTACGACTTTACTTCGGACGTCTCCTGAGAAATTATCCTCGAAGATGTCCAAAAAAATCATTTTTCTACCAGTTTTGATTCTCGACTTTTTTCAAAGGGGTTAGTCCACAAAAAATCTCAAAATCTCAGAAAATTTAAAACCCCAAATTCTTTTCCCTAGGCATGGTGTGATGCTAGTTAGGCGATAGGTCCATGAAAGGCCCACTTGAGATACCGAAATGGCCCCGGAATGAAGGTAGTGTGCCTTTCTATAGGTGTTACGGACACGAGCTTGGTATTTTTGTCATATCAAGAGCTGTATTGGTCTGATTGGGCCATTTGAGAGCTCGTTGGAAAGCTAACTTCAAGGCCTACGGCTTTACTGCGGATGTCTCATGACAAATCCTCCTCGAAGATGTCCAAAAAAATAAATTGTCCACCAACTTGGATTCTCGACTTTTTTGAAAGGGGATAGTCCACAAAAAATCTCAAAATCTCAAAAATTTAAAACCCCAAATTCTTTGACCTAGGCATGGTGTGATTCTAGTTAGGCGATAGGTCCATGAAAGGTCCACTTGAGATGCCCAAATGGCCCCGCAATGAAGGTAGTATGCCTTTCTATAGGTGTTACGGACACGAGCTTGCTATTTTTGTCATAACAAGAGCTGTATTGGTCTGATCGGGCCATTTGAGAGCTCGTTGGAAAACTAACTTCAAGGCCTACGGCTTTACTGAGGACGTCTCATGACAAATCCTCCTCAAAGATGTCCAAAAAAATCAATTGTCCACCAACTTGGATTCTCGACTTTTTTCAAAGGGGGTAGTCCACAAAAAATCTCAAAATCTCTAAAAATATAAAACCCCAAATTCTTTGCCCTAGGCATGGTGTGATGCTAGTTAGGCAATAGGACAATGAAAGGCCCACCTGAGATGCCCAAATGGCCCCGGAATGAAGGTAGTGTGCCTTTCTATAGGTGTTACGGACACGAGCTTGGTATTTTGGTCATAACAAGAGCTGCGTTGGTCTGATCGGGCCATTTGAGAGCTCGTTGGAAAGCTAACTTCATCGCCTACGACTTTACTTAGGACGTCTCCTGAGAAATTCTCCTCAATGATGTCCAAAAAAATAAATCGTCCACCAACTTGGATTCTCGACTTTTTTGAAAGGGGATAGTCCACAAAAAATCTCAAAATCTCAGAAAATTTAAAACCCCAAATTCTTTTCCCTAGACATGGTGTGATGCTAGTTAGGCGATAGGTCCATGAAAGGCCCACTTGAGATACCGAAATGGCCCCGCAATGAAGGTAGTATGCCTTTCTATAGGTGTTACGGACACGAGCTTGGTATTTTTGTCATAACAAGAGCTGTATTGGTCTGATCGGGCCATTTGAGAGCTCGTTGGAAAGCTAACTTCAAGGCCTACGGCTTTACTAAGGACGTCTCATGACAAATCCTCCTCAAAGATGTCCAAAAAAATAAATTGTCCACCAACTTGGATTCTCGACTTTTTTGAAAGGGGTTAGTCCACAAAAAATCTCAAAATCTCAGAAAATTTTAAACCCCAAATTCTTTGCCCTAGGCATGGTGTGATGCTAGTTAGGCGATAGGTCCATGAAAGGCCAACTTGCGATGCCCAAATGGCCCCGGAATGAAGGTAGTGTGCCTTTCTATAGGTGTTACGGACACGAGCTTGGTATTTTTGTCATAACAAGAGCTGTATTGGTCTGATCGGGCCATTTGAGAGCTCGTTGGAAAGCTAACTTCAAGGCCTACGGCTTTACTGAGGACGTCTCATGACAAATCCTCCTCGATGATGTCCAAAAAAATAAATTGTCCACCAACTTGGATTCTCGACTTTTTTGAAAGGGGATAGTCCACAAAAAATCTCAAAATCTCAGAAAATTTAAAACCCCAAATTCTTTGCCCTAGGCATGGTGTGATGCTAGTTAGGCAATAGGTCCGTGAAAGGCCCACTTGAGATGGGAATGAAGGTAGTGTGCCTTTCTATAGGTGTTACGGACACGAGCTTGGTATTTTGGTCATAACAAGAGCTGCGTTGGTCTGATCGGGCCATTTGAGAGCTCGTTGGAAACCTAACTTCATCGCCTACGACTTTACTTAGGACGTCTCCTGAGAAATTCTCCTCAAAGATGTCCAAAAAAATAAATTGTCCACCAACTTGGATTCTCGACTTTGTTGAAAGGGGATAGTCCACAAAAAATCTCAAAATCTCAGAAAATTTAAAACCCCAAATTCTTTTCCCTAGGCATGGTGTGATGCTAGTTAGGCAATAGGTCCGTGAAAGGCCCACTTGTGATGCCCAAATGGCCCCGGAATGAAGGTAGTGTGCCTTTCTATAGGTGTTACGGACAGGAGCTTGGTATTTTGGTCATAACAAGAGCTGCGTTGGTCTGATCGGGCCATTTGAGAGCTCGTTGGAAAGCTAACTTCAATTCCTACGGCTTTACTGAGGACGTCTCATGAAAAATCCTCCTCGAAGATGTCCAAAAAAATCAATTGTCCACCAACTTGGATTCTCGACTTTTTTGAAAGGGGATAGTCCACAAAATCTCAGAAAATTTAAATCCCCAAATTCTTTTCCCTAGGCATGGTGTGATGCTAGTTAGGCGATAGGTCCATGAAAGGCCCACTTGAGATACCGAAATGGCCCCGGAATGAAGGTAGTGTGCCTTTCTTTAGGTGTTACGGACACGAGCTTGGTATTTTGTTCATAACAAGAGCTGCGTTGGTCTGATCTGGCCATTTGAGAGCTCGTTGGAAAGCTAACTTCAAGGCCTATGGCTTTACTGAGGACGTCTCTTGACAAATCCTCCTTCAAGATGTCCAAAAAAATAAATTTTCCACCAACTTGGATTCTCGACTTTTTTCAAAGGGGGTAGTCCACAAAAAATCTCAAAATCTCAAAAAATATAAAACCCCAAATTCTTTGCCCTAGGCATGGTGTGATGCTAGTTAGGCAATAGGACAATGAAAGGCCCACCTAAGATGCCCAAATGGCCCCGGAATGAAGGTAATGTGCCTTTCTATAGGTGTTACGGACACGAGCTTGGTATTTTGGTCATAACAAGAGCTGCGTTGGTCTGATGGGGCCATTTGAGAGCTCGATGGAAAGCTAACTTCATGTCCTACGACTTTACTTCGGACGTCTCCTGAGAAATTATCCTCGAAGATGTCCAAAAAAATCATTTTTCTACCAGTTTTGATTCTCGACTTTTTTCAAAGGGGTTAGTCCACAAAAAATCTCAAAATCTCAGAAAATTTAAAACCCCAAATTCTTTTCCCTAGGCATGGTGTGATGCTAGTTAGGCGATAGGTCCATGAAAGGCCCACTTGAGATACCGAAATGGCCCCGGAATGAAGGTAGTGTGCCTTTCTATAGGTGTTACGGACACGAGCTTGGTATTTTTGTCATATCAAGAGCTGTATTGGTCTGATTGGGCCATTTGAGAGCTCGTTGGAAAGCTAACTTCAAGGCCTACGGCTTTACTGCGGATGTCTCATGACAAATCCTCCTCGAAGATGTCCAAAAAAATAAATTGTCCACCAACTTGGATTCTCGACTTTTTTGAAAGGGGATAGTCCACAAAAAAACCCAAAATCTCAAAAATTTAAAACCCCAAATTCTTTGACCTAGGCATGGTGTGATTCTAGTTAGGCGATAGGTCCATGAAAGGCCCACTTGAGATGCCCAAATGGCCCCGCAATGAAGGTAGTATGCCTTTCTATAGGTGTTACGGACACGAGCTTGCTATTTTTGTCATAACAAGAGCTGTATTGGTCTGATCGGGCCATTTGAGAGCTCGTTGGAAAACTAACTTCAAGGCCTACGGCTTTACTGAGGACGTCTCATGACAAATCCTCCTCAAAGATGTCCAAAAAAATCAATTGTCCACCAACTTGGATTCTCGACTTTTTTCAAAGGGGGTAGTCCACAAAAAATCTCAAAATCTCTAAAAATATAAAACCCCAAATTCTTTGCCCTAGGCATGGTGTGATGCTAGTTAGGCAATAGGACAATGAAAGGCCCACCTGAGATGCCCAAATGGCCCCGGAATGAAGGTAGTGTGCCTTTCTATAGGTGTTACGGACACGAGCTTGGTATTTTGGTCATAACAAGAGCTGCGTTGGTCTGATCGGGCCATTTGAGAGCTCGTTGGAAAGCTAACTTCATCGCCTACGACTTTACTTAGGACGTCTCCTGAGAAATTCTCCTCAATGATGTCCAAAATAATAAATCGTCCACCAACTTGGATTCTCGACTTTTTTGAAAGGGGATAGTCCACAAAAAATCTCAAAATCTCAGAAAATTTAAAACCCCAAATTCTTTTCCCTAGACATGGTGTGATGCTAGTTAGGCGATAGGTCCATGAAAGGCCCACTTGAGATACCGAAATGGCCCCGCAATGAAGGTAGTATGCCTTTCTATAGGTGTTACGGACACGAGCTTGGTATTTTTGTCATAACAAGAGCTGTATTGGTCTGATCGGGCCATTTGAGAGCTCGTTGGAAAGCTAACTTCAAGGCCTACGGCTTTACTAAGGACGTCTCATGACAAATCCTCCTCAAAGATGTCCAAAAAAATAAATTGTCCACCAACTTGGATTCTCGACTTTTTTGAAAGGGGTTAGTCCACAAAAAATCTCAAAATCTCAGAAAATTTTAAACCCCAAATTCTTTGCCCTAGGCATGGTGTGATGCTAGTTAGGCGATAGGTCCATGAAAGGCCAACTTGAGATGCCCAAATGGCCCCGGAATGAAGGTAGTGTGCCTTTCTATAGGTGTTACGGACACGAGCTTGGTATTGTGGTCATAACAAGAGATGCGTTGGTCTGATGGGGCAATTTGAGAGCTCGTGGGAAAGCTAACTTCATGACCTGCGACTTTACTTGGGACGTCTCCTGAGAAATTCTCCTCGAAGATGTCAAAAAAAATCATTTTTCCACCACCTTTGATTCTCGACTTTTTTCAAAGGGGTTAGTACACAAAAAATCTCAAAATCTCAGAAAATTTAAAACCCCAAATTCTTTGCCCTAGGCATGGTGTGATGCTAGTTAGGCAATAGGTCCATGAAAGGCCCACTTGAGATACCGAAATGGCCCCGGAATGAAGGTAGTGTGCCTTTCTATAGGTGTTACGGACACGAGCTTGGTATTTTTGTCATAGCAAGAGCTGTATTGGTCTGATCGGGCCATTTGAGAGCTCGTTAGAAAGCTAACTTCAAGGCCTACGGCTTTACTGAGGACGTCTCATGACAAATCCTCCTCGAAGATGTCCAAAAAAAGAAATTGTCCACCAACTTGGATTATTGACTTTTTTGAAAGGGGATAGTCCACAACTCAAAATCTCAGAAAATTTAAAACCCCAAATTCTTTTCCCTAGGCATGGTGTGATGCTAGTTAGGCGATAGGTCCATGAAAGGCCCACTTGAGATACCGAAATGGCCCCGGAATGAAGGTAGTGTGCCTTTATATAGGTGTTACGGACACGGGCTTGGTATTTTTGTCATAACAAGAGATGCGTTGGTCTGATCGGGCCATTTGAGAGCTCGTGGGAAAGCTAACTTCAAGGCCTACGGCTTTACTGAGGACGTCTCATGACAAATCCTCCTCGAAGATGTCCAAAAAAATAAATTGTCCACCAACTTGGATTCTCGACTTTTTTGAAAGGGGATAGTCCACAAAAAATCTCAAAATCTCAGAAAATTTAAAACCCCAAATTCTTTGCCCTAGGCATGGTGTGATGCTAGTTAGGCGATAGGTCCATGAAAGGCCCACTTGAGATGCCCAAATGGCCCCGCAATGAAGGTAGTATGCCTTTCTATAGGTGTTACGGACACGAGCTTGGTATTTTTGTCATAACAAGAGCTGTATTGGTCTGATCGGGCCATTTGAGAGCTCGTTGGAAAGCTAACTTCAAGGCCTACGGCTTTACTGAGGACGTCTCATGACAAATCCTCCTCGAAGATGTCCAAAAAAATAAATTGTCCACCAACTTGGATTCTCGACTTTTTTGAAAGGGGATAGTCCACAAAAAATCTCAAAATCTCAGAAAATTTAAAACCCCAAATTCTTTTCCCTAGGCATGGTGTGATGCTAGTTAGGCGATAGGTCCATGAAAGGCCCACTTGAGATACCGAAATGGCCCCGGAATGAAGGTAGTGTGCCTTTCTTTAGGTGTTACGGACACGAGCTTGGTATTTTGTTCATAATAAGAGCTGCGTTGGTCTGATCTGGCCATTTGATAGCTCGTTGGAAAGCTAACTTCAAGGCCTATGGCTTTACTGAGGACGTCTCTTGACAAATCCTCCTTCAAGATGTCCAAAAAAATAAATTTTCCACCAACTTGGATTCTCCACTTTTTTCAAAGGGGGTAGTCCACAAAAAATCTCAAAATCTCAAAAAATATAAAACCCCAAATTCTTTGCCCTAGGCATGGTGTGATGCTAGTTAGGCGATAGGTCCATGAAAGGCCCACTTGAGATACCGAAATGGCCCCGGAATGAAGGTAGTGTGCCTTTCTATAGGTGTTACGGACACGAGCTTGGTATTTTTGTCATAACAAGAGCTGTATTGGTCTGATCGGGCCATTTGAGAGCTCGTTGGAAAGCTAACTTCAAGGCCGACGGCTTTACTGAGGACGTCTCATGACAAATCCTCCTCGAAGATGTCCAAAAAAATAAATTGTCCACCAACTTGGATTCTTGACTTTTTTGAAAGTGGTTAGTCCACAAAAAATCTCAAAATCTCAGAAAATTTTAAACCCCAAATTCTTTGCCCTAGGCATGGTGTGATGCTAGTTAGGCGATAGGTCCATGAAAGGCCAACTTGAGATGCCCAAATGGCCCCGGAATGAAGGTAGTGTGCCTTTCTATAGGTGTTACGGACACGAGCTTGGTATTGTGGTCATAACAAGAGCTGCGTTGGTCTAATGGGGCAATTTGAGAGCTCGTGGGAAAGCTAACTTCATGACCTACGATTTTACTTGGGACGTCTCCTGAGAAATTCTCCTCGAAGATGTCCAAAAAAATCATTTTTCTACCACCTTTGATTCTCGACTTTTTTCAAAGGGGTTAGTCCACAAAAAATCTCAAAATCTCAGAAAATTTAAAACCCCAAATTCTTTGCCCTAGGCATGGTGTGATGCTAGTTAGGTGATAGGTCCATGAAAGGCCCACTTGAGATGCCCAAATGGCCCCGCAATGAAGGTAGTTTGCCTTTCTATAGGTGTTACGGACACGAGCTTGGTATTTTTGTCATAACAAGAGCTGTATTGGTCTGATCGGGCCATTTGAGAGCTCGTTGGAAAGCTAACTTCAAAGACTACGGCTTTACTGAGGATGTCTCATGACAAATCCTCCTCGAAGATGTCCAAAAAAATAAATTGTCCACCAACTTGGATTCTCGACTTTTTTGAAAGGGGATAGTCCACAAAAAATCTCAAAATCTCAGAAAATTTAAAACCCCAAATTCTTTTCCCTAGGCATGGTGTGATGCTAGTTAGGCGATAGGTCCATGAAAGGCCCACTTGAGATACCGAAATGGCCCCGGAATGAAGGTAGTGTGCCTTTCTTTAGGTGTTACGGACACGAGCTTGGTATTTTGTTCATAACAAGAGCTGCGTTGGTCTGATCTGGCCATTTGAGAGCTCGTTGGAAATCTAACTTCAAGGCCTATGGCTTTACTGAGGACGTCTCTTGACAAATCCTCCTTCAAGATGTCCAAAAAAATAAATTTTCCACCAACTTGGATTCTCGACTTTTTTCAAAGGGGGTAGTCCACAAAAAATCTCAAAATCTCAAAAAATATAAAACCCCAAATTCTTTGCCCTCGGCATGGTGTGATGCTAGTTAGGCGATAGGTCCATGAAAGGCCACCTTGAGATACCGAAATGGCCCCGGAATGAAGGTAGTGTGCCTTTCTATAGGTGTTACGGACACGAGCTTGGTATTTTTGTCATAACAAGAGCTGTATTGGTCTGATCGGGCCATTTGAGAGCTCGTTGGAAAGCTAACTTCAAGGCCTACGGCTTTACTGAGGACGTCTCATGACAAATCCTCCTCGAAGATGTCCAAAAAAATAAATTGTCCACCAACTTGGATTCTTGACTTTTTTGAAAGGGGTTAGTCCACAAAAAATCTCAAAATCTCAGAAAATTTTAAACCCCAAATTCTTTGCCCTAGGCATGGTGTGATGCTAGTTAGGCGATAGGTCCATGAAAGGCCAACTTGAGATGCCCAAATGGCCCCGGAATGAAGGTAGTGTGCCTTTCTATAGGTGTTACGGACACGAGCTTGGTATTGTGGTCATAACAAGAGCTGCGTTGGTCTAATGGGGCAATTTGAGAGCTCGTAGGAAAGCTAACTTCATGACCTACGACTTTACTTGGGACGTCTCCTGAGAAATTCTCCTCGAAGATGTCCAAAAAAATCATTTTTCTACCACCTTTGATTCTCGACTTTTTTCAAAGGGGTTAGTCCACAAAAAATCTCAAAATCTCAGAAAATTTAAAACCCCAAATTCTTTGCCCTAGGCATGGTGTGATGCTAGTTAGGCGATAGATCCATGAAAGGCCCACTTGAGATGCCCAAATGGCCCCGCAATGAAGGTAGTATGCCTTTCTATAGGTGTTACGGACACGAGCTTGGTATTTTTGTCATAACAAGAGCTGTATTGGTCTGATCGGGCCATTTGAGAGCTCGTTGGAAAGCTAACTTCAAGGCCTACGGCTTTACTGAGGATGTCTCATGACAAATCCTCCTCGAAGATGTCCAAAAAAATAAATTGTCCACCAACTTGGATTCTCGACTTTTTTGAAAGGGGATAGTCCACAAAAAATCTCAAAATCTCAGAAAATTTAAAACCCCAAATTCTTTTCCCTAGGCATGGTGTGATGCTAGTTAGGCGATAGGTCCATGAAAGGCCCACTTGAGATACCGAAATGGCCCCGGAATGAAGGTAGTGTGCCTTTCTTTAGGTGTTACGGACACGAGCTTGGTATTTTGTTCATAACAAGAGCTGCGTTGGTCTGATCTGGCCATTTGAGAGCTCGTTGGAAATCTAACTTCAAGGCCTATGGCTTTACTGAGGACGTCTCTTGACAAATCCTCCTTCAAGATGTCCAAAAAAATAAATTTTCCACCAACTTGGATTCTCGACTTTTTTCAAAGGGGGTAGTCCACAAAAAATCTCAAAATCTCAAAAAATATAAAACCCCAAATTCTTTGCCCTAGGCATGGTGTGATGCTAGTTAGGCGATAGGTCCATGAAAGGCCACCTTGAGATACCGAAATGGCCCCGGAATGAAGGTAGTGTGCCTTTCTATAGGTGTTACGGACACGAGCTTGGTATTTTTGTCATAACAAGAGCTGTATTGGTCTGATCGGGCCATTTGAGAGCTCGTTGGAAAGCTAACTTCAAGGCCTACGGCTTTACTGCGGACGTCTCATGACAAATCCTCCTCGAAGATGTCCAAAAAAATAAATTGTCCACCAACTTGGATTCTTGACTTTTTTGAAAGGGGTTAGTCCACAAAAAATCTCAAAATCTCAGAAAATTTTAAACCCCAAATTCTTTGCCCTAGGCATGGTGTGATGCTAGTTAGGCGATAGGTCCATGAAAGGCCAACTTGAGATGCCCAAATGGCCCCGGAATGAAGGTAGTGTGCCTTTCTATAGGTGTTACGGACACGAGCTTGGTATTGTGGTCATAACAAGAGCTGCGTTGGTCTAATGGGGCAATTTGAGAGCTCGTGGGAAAGCTAACTTCATGACCTACGACTTTACTTGGGACGTCTCCTGAGAAATTCTCCTCGAAGATGTCCAAAAAAATCATTTTTCTACCACCTTTGATTCTCGACTTTTTTCAAAGGGGTTAGTCCACAAAAAATCTCAAAATCTCAGAAAATTTAAAACCCCAAATTCTTTGCCCTAGGCATGGTGTGATGCTAGTTAGGCAATAGGTCCATGAAAGGCCCACTTGAGATACCGAAATGGCCCCGGAATGAAGGTAGTGTGCCTTTCTATAGGTGTTACGGACACGAGCTTGGTATTTTTGTCATAACAAGAGCTGTATTGGTCTGATTGGGCCATTTGAGAGCTCGTTGGAAAGCTAACTTCAAGGCCTACGGCTTTACTGAGGACGTCTCATGACAAATCCTCCTCGAAGATGTCCAAAAAAATAAATTGTCCACCAACTTGGATTCTCGACTTTTTTGAAAGGGGATAGTCCACAAAAAATCTCAAAATCTAAGAAAATTTAAAACCCCAAATTCTTTTCCCTAGGCATGGTGTGATGCTAGTTAGGCGATAGGTCCATGAAAGGCCCACTTGAGATACCGAAATGGCCCCGGAATGAAGGTAGTGTGCCTTTCTTTAGGTGTTACGGACACGAGCTTGGTATTTTGTTCATAACAAGAGCTGCGTTGGTCTGATCTGGCCATTTGAGAGCTCGTGGGAAAGCTAACTTCAAGGCCTACGGCTTTACTGAGGACGTCTCTTGACAAATCCTCATTCAAGATGTCCAAAAAAATAAATTGTCCACCAACTTGGATTCTCGACTTTTTTCAAAGGGGGTAGTCCACAAAAAATCTCAAAATCTCAGAAAATTTAAAACCCCAAATTCTTTGCCCTAGGCATGGTGTGATGCTAGTTAGGCGATAGGTCCATGAAAGGCCACCTTGAGATGCCCAAATGGCCCCGCAATGAAGGTAGTATGCCTTTCTATAGGTGTTACGGACACGAGCTTGGTATTTTTGTCATAACAAGAGCTGTATTGGTCTGATCGGGCCAGTTGAGAGCTCGTTGGAAAGCTAACTTCAAGGCCTACGGCTTTACTGAGGACGTCTCATGACAAATCCTCCTCGAAGATGTCCAAAAAAATAAATTGTCCACCAACTTGGATTCTTGACTTTTTTGAAAGGGGTTAGTCCACAAAAAATCTCAAAATCTCAGAAAATTTTAAACCCCAAATTCTTTGCCCTAGGCATGGTGTGATGCTAGTTAGGCGATAGGTCCATGAAAGGCCAACTTGAGATGCCCAAATGGCCCCGGAATGAAGGTAGTGTGCCTTTCTATAGGTGTTACGGACACGAGCTTGGTATTGTGGTCAAAACAAGAGCTGCGTTGGTCTGATGGGGGAATTTGAGAGCTCGTGGGAAAGCTAACTTCATGACCTACGACTTTACTTGGGACGTCTCCTGAGAAATTCTCCTCGAAGATGTCCAAAAAAATCATTTTTCTACCACCTTTGATTCTCGACTTTTTTCAAAGGGGTTAGTCCACAAAAAATCTCAAAATCTCAGAAAATTTAAAACCCCAAATTCTTTGCCCTAGGCATGGTGTGATGCTAGTTAGGCAATAGGTCCATGAAAGGCCCACTTGAGATACCGAAATGGCCCCGGAATGAAGGTAGTGTGCCTTTCTATAGGTGTTACGGACACGAGCTTGGTATTTTTGTCATAACAAGAGCTGTATTGGTCTGATCGGGCCATTTGAGAGCTCGTTGGAAAGCTAACTTCAAGGTCTACGGCTTTACTGAGGACGTCTCATGACAAATCCTCCTCGAAGATGTCCAAAAAAATAAATTGTCCACCAACTTGGATTCTTGACTTTTTTGAAAGGGGATAGTCCACAAAAAATCTCAAAATCTCAGAAAATTTAAAACCCCAAATTCTTTTCCCTAGGCATGGTGTGATGCTAGTTAGGCGATAGGTCCATGAAAGGCCCACTTGAGATACCGAAATGGCCCCGGAATGAAGGTAGTGTGCCTTTCTATAGGTGTTACGGACACGGGCTTGGTATTTTTGTCATAACAAGAGATGCGTTGGTCTGATCGGGCCATTTGAGAGCTCGTGGGAAAGCTAACATCAAGGCCTACGGCTTTACTGAGGACGTCTCATGACAAATCCTCCTCGAAGATGTCCAAAAAAATAAATTGTCCACCAACTTGGATTCTCGACTTTTTTGAAAGGGGATAGTCCACAAAAAATCTCAAAATCTCAGAAAATTTAAAACCCCAAATTCTTTGCCCTAGGCATGGTGTGATGCTAGTTAGGCGATAGGTCCATGAAAGGCCCACTTGATATGCCCAAATGGCCCCGGAATGAAGGTAGTGTGCCTTTCTATAGGTGTTACGGACACGAGCTTGGTATTTTGGTCATAACAAGAGCTGCGTTGGTGTGATGGGGCCATTTTAGAGCTCGTTGGAAAGCTAACTTCATGGCCTACGACTTTACTTAGGACGTCTCATGAGAAATTCTCCTCGAAGATGTCCAAAAAATTCATTTTTCTACCACCTTTGATTCTCGACTTTTTTCAAAGGGGTTATTCCACAAAAAATCTCAAAAAATTAAAAACCCCAAATTCTTTGCCCTAGGCATGGTGTGATGCTAGTTAGGCGATAGGTCCATGAAAGGCCCACCTAAGATGCCCAAATGGCCCCGGAATTAAGGTAGTGTGCCTTTCTATAGGTGTTACGGACACGAGCTTGGTATTTTGGTCAAAACAAAAGATGCGTTGGTCTGATGGGGCAATTTGAGAGCTCGTTGGAAATCTAACTTCATGGCCTACGACTTTACTTAGGACGTCTCCTGAGAAATTCTCCTGAAAGATGTCCAAAAAAATCATTTTTCTACCACCTTTGATTCTCGACTTTTTTCAAAGGGGGTAGTCCACAAAAAAATCTCAAAATCTCAGAAAATTTAAAACCCCAAATTCTTTTCCCTAGGCATGGTGTGATGCTAGTTAGGCGATAGGTCCATGAAAGGCCCACTTGAGATGCCGAAATGGCCCCGGAATGAAGGTAGTGTGCCTTTCTATAGGTGTTACGGACACGATCTTGGTATTTTTGTCATAACAAGAGCTGCGTAGGTCTGATCTGGCCATTTGAGAGCTCGTTGGAAAGCTAACTTCAACTCATATGGATTTACTGAGGACGTCTCCTTACAAATCCTCCTTGAAGATGTCCAAAAAAATCAATTTTCCACCAACTTGGATTCTCGACTTTTTTCAAAGGGGGTAGTCCACAAAAAATCTCAAAATCTCAAAAAATTTAAAACCCCAAATTCTTTGCCCTAGGCATGGTGTGATGCTAGTTAGGTGATAGGTCCATGAAAGGCCCACCTGAGATGCCCAAATGACCCCGGAATGAAGGTAGTGTGCCTTTCTATAGGTGTTACGGACACGAGCTTGGTATTTTGGTCATAACAAGAGCTGTGTTGGTCTGATGGGGCCATTTGAGAGCTCGTTGGAAAGCTAACTTCATGGCCTATGACTTTACTTAGGACGTCTCCTGAGAAATTCTCCTTAAAGATGTCCAAAAAAAATCATTTTTCTACCACCTTTGATTCTCGACATTTTCCAAAGGGGTTAGTCCACAAAAAGTCTCAAAATCTCAGAAAATTTAAAACCCAAATTCTTTGCCCTAGGCATTGAGTGATGCTAGTTAGGCGATAGGTCCATGAAAGCCACACTTGAGATGCCCAAATGTCCCCGGAATGAAGGTAGTGTGCCTTTCTATAGGTGTTACGAACACGAGCTTGGTATTTTGGTCATAACAACAGCTGCGTTGGTCTGATCGGGCCATTTGAGAGCTCGTTGGAAAGCTAACTTCAAGGCCTACGGCTTTACTGAGGACGTCTCGTGACAAATTCTCCTCGAAGATGTCCAAAAAAATAAATTTTCCACCTACTTGGATTCTCGAGTTTTTTAAAAGGGGGTAGTCCACAAAAAATCTCAAAATCACAGAAAATTTAAAACCCAAAATTCTTTTCCCTAGGCATGGTGTGATGTTAGTTAGGCGATAGGTCCATGAAAGGCCCACTTGAGATGCCGAAATGGCCCTGGAATGAAGGTAGTGTGCCTTTCTATAGTTGTTACGGACACGAGCTTGGTATTTTGGTCATAACAAGAACTGCGTTGGTCTGATCTGGCCATTTGAGAGCTCGTTGGAAAGCTAACTTCAAGGCCTATGGCTTTACTGAGGACGTCTCCTGACAAATCCTCCTTGAAGATGTCAAAAAAAAAATCAATTTTCCACCAACTTGGATTCTCGACTTTTTTCAAAGGGGGTAGTCCAAAAAAATCTCAAAATCTCAAAAAATTTAAAACCCCAAATTCTTTGACCTAGGCATGGTGTGATGCTAGTTAGGCTATAGGTCCATGAAAGGCCCACCTGAGATGCCCAAATGGCCCCGGAATGAAGGTAGTGTGCCTTTCTATAGGTGTTACGGACGAGAGCTTGGTATTTTAGTCATAACAAGAGCTGCGTTGGTCTGAGGGGGCCATTTAAGAGCTCGTTGGAAAGCTAACTTCATGGCCTACGACTTTACTTAGGATGTCTCCTGAGAAATTCTCCTTGAAGATGTCCAAAAAAATCATTTTTCTACCACCTTTGATTCTCGACATTTTTCAAAGGGGTTAATCCACAAAAAATCTCAAAATCTCAGAAAATTTAAAACCCCAAATTCTTTGCCCTAGGCATGGAGTGATGCTAGTTAGGCGATAGGTCCATGAAAGGCCCACTTGAGATGCCGAAATGGCCCCGGAATGAAGGTAGTGTGCCTTTCTATAGGTGTTACGGACACGAGCTTGGTATTTTGGTCATAACAAGAGATGCGTTGGTCTGATTTGGCCATTTGAGAGCTCATTGGAAAGCTAACTTCAAGGCCTATGGCTTTACTGAGGATGTCTCCTGACAAATCCTCCTTGAAGATGTCCAAAAAAATCAATTTTCCACCAACATGGATTCTCGACTTTTTTCAAAGGGGGTAGTCCACAAAAAATCTCAAAATCTCAAAAAATTTAAAACCCCAAATTCATTGCCCTAGGCATGGTGTGATACTAGTTCGGCGATAGGTCCATGAAAGGCCCACCTGAGATGCCCAAATGGCCCCGGAATGAAGGTAGTGTGCCTTTCTATAGGTGTTACGGACACGAGCTTGGTATTTTGGTCATAACAAGAGCTGCGTTGGTCTGATGGGGCCATTTGAGAGCTCGTTGGAAAGCTAACTTCAAGGCCTACGGCTTTACTGAGGACGTCTCGTGACAAATTCTCCTCGAAGATGTCCAAAAAAATAAATTTTCCACCTACTTGGATTCTCGACTTTTTTAAAAGGGGGTAGTCCACAAAAAATCTCAAAATCACTGAAAATTTAAAACCCAAAATTCTTTTCCCTAGGCATGGTGTGATGTTAGTTAGGCGATAGGTCCATGAAAGGCCCACTTGAGATGCCGAAATGGCCCTGGAATGAAGGTAGTGTGCCTTTCTATAGTTGTTACGGACACGAGCTTGGTATTTTGGTCATAACAAGAACTGCGTTGGTCTGATCTGGCCATTTTAGAGCTCGTTGGAAAGCTAACTTCAACGCCTATGGCTTTACTGAGGACGTCTCCTGACAAATCCTCCTTGAAGATGTCCAAAAAAATCTCAAAATCTCAAAAAATTTAAAACGCCAAATTCTTTGACCTAGGCATGGTGTGATGCTAGTTAGGCGATAGGTCCATGAAAGGCCCACCTGAGATGCCCAAATGGCCCCGGAATGAAGGTAGTTTGCCTTTCTATAGGTGTGACGGACACGAGCTTGGTATTTTAGTCATAACAAGAGCTGCGTTGGTCTGAGGGGGCCATTTAAGAGCTCGTTGGAAAGCTAACTTCATGGCCTACGACTTTACTTGGGATGTCTCCTGAGAAATTCTCCTTGATGATGTCCAAAAAAATCATTTTTCTACCACCTTTGATTCTCGACATTTTTCAAAGGGGTTAATCCACAAAAAATCTCAAAATCACAGAAAATTTAAAACCCCAAATTCTTTGCCCTAGGCATGGAGTGATGCTAGTTAGGAGATAGGTCCATGAAAGGCCCACTTGAGATGTCGAAATGGCCCCAGAATGAAGGTAGTGTGCCTTTCTATAGGTGTTACGGACACGAGCTTGGTATTTTGGTCATAACAAGAGCTGCGTTGGTCTGATGGGGCCATTTGAGAGCTCGTTGGAAAGCTAACTTCATGGCCTACGACTTTACTTAGGACGTCTCCTGAGAAATTCTCCTCGAAGATGTCCAAAAAAATCATTTTTCTAGCACCTTTGATTCTCGACTTTTTTCAAAGGGGTTAGTCCAAAAAAATCTCAAAATCTCAGAAAATTTAAAACCCCAAATTTTTTGCCCTAGGCATGGTGTGATGCTAGTTAGGCGATAGGTCCATGAAAGGCCCACTTGAAATGCCCAAATGGCCCCGGAATGAAGGTAGTGTGCCTTTCTATAGGTGTTACGGACACGAGCTTCGTATTTTGGTCATAACAAGAGTTGCGTTGGTCTAATCGGGCAATTTTAGAGCTCGTAGGAAAGCTAACTTCAAGGCCTACGGCTTTACTGAGGACGTCTTGTGAAAATCCTCCTCGAAGATGTCCAAAAAAATAAATTTTCCACCAACTTGGATTCTCGACTTTTTTGAAAGGGGGTAGTCCACAAAAAATCTAAAAATCTCAGAAAATTTAAAACCCCAAATTCTTTTCCCAAGGCATGGTGTGATGCTAGTTAGGCGATAGGTTAATGAAAGACCCACTTGAGATGACGAAATGGCCCCGGAATGAAGGTAGTGTGCCTTTCTATATGTGTTACGGACACGAGCTTGGTATTTTGGTCATAACAAGAGCTTCGTTGGTCTGATCTGGCCATTTGAGAGCTCGTTGGAAAGCGAACTTCAAGGCCTATGGCTTTACTGAGGACGTCTCCTCACAAATCCTCCTTGAAGGTGTCCAAAAAAATCAATTTTCCACCAATTTGCCCTAGGCATGGTGTGATGCTAGTTAGGCGATAAGTCCATGAAAGGCACACATGAGATGCCCAAATGGCCCCGGAATGAAGGTAGTGTGCCTTTCTATAGGTGTTACGGACACGAGCTTGGTATTTTGGTCATAACAAGAGCTGCGTTGGTCTGATGGGGCCATTTAAGAGCTCGTTGGAAAGCTAACTTCATGGCCTACGAATTTACTTAGGATGTCTCATGAGAAATTCTCCTTGAAGATGTCCAAAAAAATCATTTTTCTACCACCTTTGATTCTCGACATTTTTCAAAGGGGTTAATCCAAAAAAAATCTCAAAATCTCAGAAAATTTAAAACCCCAAATTCTTTGCCCTAGGCATGGAGTGATGCTAGTTAGGTGATAGGTCCATGAAAGGCCCACTTGAGATGCCGAAATGGCCCCGGAATGAAGGTAGTGTGCCTTTCTATAGGTGTTACGGACACGAGCTTGGTATTTTGGTCATAACAAGAGCTGCGTTGGTCTGATGGGGCCATTTGAGAGCTCGTTGGAAAGCTAACTTCATGGCCTATGACTTTACTTAGGACGTCTCCTGACAAATCCTCCTTGAAGATGTCCAAAAAAATCATTTTTCTACCACCTTTGATTCTCGACATTTTTCAAAGGGGTTAATCCACAAAAAGTCTCAAAATCTCAGAAAATTTAAAACCCAAATTCTTTGCCCTAGGCATGGAGTCATGCTAGTTAGGCGATAGGTCCATGAAAGCCACACTTGAGATGCCCAAATGGCCCCGGAATGAAGGTAGTGTGCCTTTCTGTAGGTGTTACGAACACGAGCTTGGTATTTTGGTCATAACAAGAGCTGCGTTGGTTTGATCGGGCCATTTGAGAGCTCGTTAGAAAGCTAACTTCAAGGCCTACGGCTTTACTGAGGACGTCTCGTGACAAATTCTCCTCGAAGATGTCCAAAAAAATCATTTTTCTACCACCTTTGATTCTCGACTTTTTTCAAAGCGGTTAGTCCACAAAAATCTCAAAATCTCAGAAAATTTAAAACCCCATATTCTTTGCCCTAGGCCTGGTGTGATGCTAGTTAGGCGATAGGTCAATGAAAGGCCCACCTAAGATGCCCAAATGGCCCCGGAATGAAGGTAGTGTGCCTTTCTATAGGTGTTACGGACATGAGCTTGGTATTTTGGTCATAACAAGAACAGCGTTGGTCTGATCTGGCCATTTGAGAGCTCGTTGGAAAGCTAACTTCATGGCCTACGACTTTACTTAGGACGTCTCCTGAGAAATTCTCCTCGAAGATGTCCAAAAAAATCATTTTTCTACCACCTTTGATTCTCGACTTTTTTCAAAGGGGTTAGTCCACAAAAAATCTCAAAATTTCAGAAAATTTAAAACCCCAAATTCTTTTCCTAGGCATGGTGTGATGCTAGTTAGGCGATAGGTCCATGAAAGGCCCACTTGAGATGCCCAAATGGCCCCGGAATGAAGGTAGTGTGCCTTTCTATAGGTGTTACGGACACGAGCTTGGTATTCTGGTCATAACAAGAGCTGCGTTGGTCTGATGGGGCCATTGGAGAGCTCGTTGGAAAGCTAACTTCATGGCCTATGACTTTACTTAGGACGTCTCCTGAGAAATTCTCCATAAAGATGTCCAAAAAAATAATTTTTCTACCACCTTTGATTCTCGACATTTTCCAAAGGGGTTAGTCCACAAAAAGTCTCAAAATCTCAGAAAATTTAAAACCCAAATTCTTTGCCCTAGGCATGGAGTGATGCTAGTTAGGCAATAGGTCCATGAAAGCCACACTTGAGATGCCCAAATGGCCCCGGAATGAAGGTAGTGTGCCTTTCTATAGGTGTTACGAACACGAGCTTGGTATTTTGGTCATAACAAGAGATGCGTTGGTCTGATCGGGCCATTTGAGAGCTCGTTGGAAAGCTAACTTCAAGGCCTACGGCTTTACTGAGGACGTCTCGTGACAAATTCTCCTCGAAGATGTCCAAAAAAATCATTTTTCTATCACCTTTGATTCTCGACATTTTTCAAAGGGGTTAATCCACAAAAAATCTCAAAATCTCAGAAAATTTAAAACCCCAAATTCTTTGCCCTAGGCATGGAGTGATGCTAGTTGGGCGATAGGTCCATGAAAGGCCCACTTGAGATGCCGAAATGGCCCCGGAATGAAGGTAGTGTGCCTTTCTATAGGTGTTACGGACACGAGCTTGGTATTTTGGTCATAACAAGAGATGCGTTGGTCTGATTTGGCCATTTGAGAGCTCATTGGAAAGCTAACTTCAAGGCCTATGGCTTTACTGAGGATGTCTCTTCACAAATCCTCCTTGAAGATGTCCAAAAAAATCAATTTTCCACCAACTTGGATTCTCGACTTTTTTCAAAGGGGGCAGTCCACAAAAAATCTCAAAATGTCTAAAAATTTAAAACCCCAAATTCTTTGCCCTAGGCATGGTGTGATGCTAGTTAGGCGATAGGTCCATGAAAGGCCCAACTGAGATGCCCAAATGGCCCCGGAATGAAGGTAGTGTGCCTTTCTATAGGTGTTACGGACACGAGCTTTGTATTTTAGTCATAACAAGAGCTGCGTTGGTCTGAGGGGGCCATTTAAGAGCTCGTTGGAAAGCTAACTTCATGGCCTACGACTTTACTTAGGATGTCTCCTGAGAAATTCTCCTTGAAGATGTCCAAAAAAATCATTTTTCTACCACCTTTGATTCTCGACATTTTTCAAAGGGGTTAATCCACAAAAAATCTCAAAATCTCAGAAAATTTAAAACCCCAAATTTTTTGCCCTAGGCATGGTGTGATGCTAGTTAGGCGATAGGTCCATGAAAGGCCCACTTGAGATGCCCAAATTGCCCCGGAATGAAGGTAGTGTGCCTTTCTATAGGTGTTACGGACACGAGCTTGGTATTTTGGTCATAACAAGAGCTGCGTTGGTCTGATGGGGCCATTTAAAAGCTCGTTGGAAAGCTAACTTCATGGCCTACGACTTTACTTAGGATGTCTCCTGAGAAATTCTCCTTGAAGATGTCCAAAAAAATAATTTTTCTACCACCTTTGATTCTCGACATTTTTCAAAGGGGTTAATCCACAAAAAATCTCAAAATCTCAGAAAATTTAAAACCCCAAATTCTTTGCCCTAGGCATGGTGTGATGCTAGTTAGGCGATAGGTCCATGAAAGGCCCACTTGAGATGCCCAAATTGCCCCGGAATGAAGGTAGTGTGCCTTTCTATAGGTGTTACGGACACGAGCTTGGTATTTTGGTCATAACAAGAGCTGCGTTGGTCTGATGGGGCCATTTAAAAGCTCGTTGGAAAGCTAACTTCATGGCCTACGACTTTACTTAGGATGTCTCCTGAGAAATTCTCCTTGAAGATGTCCAAAAAAATCATTTTTCTACCACCTTTGATTCTCGACATTTTTCAAAGGGGTTAATCCACAAAAAATCTCAAAATCTCAGAAAATTTAAAACCCCAAATTCTTTGCCCTAGGCATGGAGTGATGCTAGTTAGGCGATAGGTCCATGAAAGGCCCACTTGAGATGCCGAAATGGCCCCGGAATGAAGGTAGTGTGCCTTTCTATAGGTGTTACGGACACTAGCTTGATATTTTGGTCATAACAAGAGCTGCGTTCATCTGATCGGGCCATTTGAGACCTCGTTGGAAAGCTAACTTCAAGGCCTACGGCTTTACTTAGGACGTCTCCTGACAGATCCTCCTCGAAGATGTCCAAAAAAATCGATTTTCCACTAACTTGGATTCTCGACTTTTTTCAAAGGGGGTAGTCCACAAAAAATCTCAAAATCACAGAAAATTTAAAACCCAAAATTCTTTTCCCTAGGCATGGTGTGATGTTAGTTAGGCGATAGGTCCATGAAAGGCCCACTTGAGATGCCGAAATGGCCCTGGAATGAAGGTAGTGTGCCTTTCTATAGTTGTTACGGACACGAGCTTGGTATTTTGGTCATAACAAGAACTGCGTTGGTCTGATCTGGCCATTTGAGAGCTCGTTGGAAAGCTAACTTCAAGGCCTATGGCTTTACTGAGGACGTCTCCTGACAAATCCTCCTTGAAGATGTCAAAAAAAAAATCAATTTTCCACCAACTTGGATTCTCGACTTTTTTCAAAGGGGGTAGTCCAAAAAAATCTCAAAATCTCAAAAAATTTAAAACCCCAAATTCTTTGACCTAGGCATGGTGTGATGCTAGTTAGGCTATAGGTCCATGAAAGGCCCACCTGAGATGCCCAAATGGCCCCGGAATGAAGGTAGTGTGCCTTTCTATAGGTGTTACGGACGAGAGCTTGGTATTTTAGTCATAACAAGAGCTGCGTTGGTCTGAGGGGGCCATTTAAGAGCTCGTTGGAAAGCTAACTTCATGGCCTACGACTTTACTTAGGATGTCTCCTGAGAAATTCTCCTTGAAGATGTCCAAAAAAATCATTTTTCTACCACCTTTGATTCTCGACATTTTTCAAAGGGGTTAATCCACAAAAAATCTCAAAATCTCAGAAAATTTAAAACCCCAAATTCTTTGCCCTAGGCATGGAGTGATGCTAGTTAGGCGATAGGTCCATGAAAGGCCCACTTGAGATGCCGAAATGGCCCCGGAATGAAGGTAGTGTGCCTTTCTATAGGTGTTACGGACACGAGCTTGGTATTTTGGTCATAACAAGAGATGCGTTGGTCTGATTTGGCCATTTGAGAGCTCATTGGAAAGCTAACTTCAAGGCCTATGGCTTTACTGAGGATGTCTCCTGACAAATCCTCCTTGAAGATGTCCAAAAAAATCAATTTTCCACCAACTTGGATTCTCGACTTTTTTCAAAGGGGGTAGTCCACAAAAAATCTCAAAATCTCAAAAAATTTAAAACCCCAAATTCATTGCCCTAGGCATGGTGTGATACTAGTTCGGCGATAGGTCCATGAAAGGCCCACCTGAGATGCCCAAATGGCCCCGGAATGAAGGTAGTGTGCCTTTCTATAGGTGTTACGGACACGAGCTTGGTATTTTGGTCATAACAAGAGCTGCGTTGGTCTGATGGGGCCATTTGAGAGCTCGTTGGAAAGCTAACTTCAAGGCCTACGGCTTTACTGAGGACGTCTCGTGACAAATTCTCCTCGAAGATGTCCAAAAAAATAAATTTTCCACCTACTTGGATTCTCGACTTTTTTAAAAGGGGGTAGTCCACAAAAAATCTCAAAATCACTGAAAATTTAAAACCCAAAATTCTTTTCCCTAGGCATGGTGTGATGTTAGTTAGGCGATAGGTCCATGAAAGGCCCACTTGAGATGCCGAAATGGCCCTGGAATGAAGGTAGTGTGCCTTTCTATAGTTGTTACGGACACGAGCTTGGTATTTTGGTCATAACAAGAACTGCGTTGGTCTGATCTGGCCATTTTAGAGCTCGTTGGAAAGCTAACTTCAACGCCTATGGCTTTACTGAGGACGTCTCCTGACAAATCCTCCTTGAAGATGTCCAAAAAAATCTCAAAATCTCAAAAAATTTAAAACGCCAAATTCTTTGACCTAGGCATGGTGTGATGCTAGTTAGGCGATAGGTCCATGAAAGGCCCACCTGAGATGCCCAAATGGCCCCGGAATGAAGGTAGTTTGCCTTTCTATAGGTGTGACGGACACGAGCTTGGTATTTTAGTCATAACAAGAGCTGCGTTGGTCTGAGGGGGCCATTTAAGAGCTCGTTGGAAAGCTAACTTCATGGCCTACGACTTTACTTGGGATGTCTCCTGAGAAATTCTCCTTGATGATGTCCAAAAAAATCATTTTTCTACCACCTTTGATTCTCGACATTTTTCAAAGGGGTTAATCCACAAAAAATCTCAAAATCACAGAAAATTTAAAACCCCAAATTCTTTGCCCTAGGCATGGAGTGATGCTAGTTAGGAGATAGGTCCATGAAAGGCCCACTTGAGATGTCGAAATGGCCCCAGAATGAAGGTAGTGTGCCTTTCTATAGGTGTTACGGACACGAGCTTGGTATTTTGGTCATAACAAGAGCTGCGTTGGTCTGATGGGGCCATTTGAGAGCTCGTTGGAAAGCTAACTTCATGGCCTACGACTTTACTTAGGACGTCTCCTGAGAAATTCTCCTCGAAGATGTCCAAAAAAATCATTTTTCTAGCACCTTTGATTCTCGACTTTTTTCAAAGGGGTTAGTCCAAAAAAATCTCAAAATCTCAGAAAATTTAAAACCCCAAATTTTTTGCCCTAGGCATGGTGTGATGCTAGTTAGGCGATAGGTCCATGAAAGGCCCACTTGAAATGCCCAAATGGCCCCGGAATGAAGGTAGTGTGCCTTTCTATAGGTGTTACGGACACGAGCTTCGTATTTTGGTCATAACAAGAGTTGCGTTGGTCTAATCGGGCAATTTTAGAGCTCGTAGGAAAGCTAACTTCAAGGCCTACGGCTTTACTGAGGACGTCTTGTGAAAATCCTCCTCGAAGATGTCCAAAAAAATAAATTTTCCACCAACTTGGATTCTCGACTTTTTTGAAAGGGGGTAGTCCACAAAAAATCTAAAAATCTCAGAAAATTTAAAACCCCAAATTCTTTTCCCAAGGCATGGTGTGATGCTAGTTAGGCGATAGGTTAATGAAAGACCCACTTGAGATGGCGAAATGGCCCCGGAATGAAGGTAGTGTGCCTTTCTATATGTGTTACGGACACGAGCTTGGTATTTTGGTCATAACAAGAGCTTCGTTGGTCTGATCTGGCCATTTGAGAGCTCGTTGGAAAGCGAACTTCAAGGCCTATGGCTTTACTGAGGACGTCTCCTCACAAATCCTCCTTGAAGGTGTCCAAAAAAATCAATTTTCCACCAATTTGCCCTAGGCATGGTGTGATGCTAGTTAGGCGATAAGTCCATGAAAGGCACACATGAGATGCCCAAATGGCCCCGGAATGAAGGTAGTGTGCCTTTCTATAGGTGTTACGGACACGAGCTTGGTATTTTGGTCATAACAAGAGCTGCGTTGGTCTGATGGGGCCATTTAAGAGCTCGTTGGAAAGCTAACTTCATGGCCTACGAATTTACTTAGGATGTCTCATGAGAAATTCTCCTTGAAGATGTCCAAAAAAATCATTTTTCTACCACCTTTGATTCTCGACATTTTTCAAAGGGGTTAATCCAAAAAAAATCTCAAAATCTCAGAAAATTTAAAACCCCAAATTCTTTGCCCTAGGCATGGAGTGATGCTAGTTAGGTGATAGGTCCATGAAAGGCCCACTTGAGATGCCGAAATGGCCCCGGAATGAAGGTAGTGTGCCTTTCTATAGGTGTTACGGACACGAGCTTGGTATTTTGGTCATAACAAGAGCTGCGTTGGTCTGATGGGGCCATTTGAGAGCTCGTTGGAAAGCTAACTTCATGGCCTATGACTTTACTTAGGACGTCTCCTGACAAATCCTCCTTGAAGATGTCCAAAAAAATCATTTTTCTACCACCTTTGATTCTCGACATTTTTCAAAGGGGTTAATCCACAAAAAGTCTCAAAATCTCAGAAAATTTAAAACCCAAATTCTTTGCCCTAGGCATGGAGTCATGCTAGTTAGGCGATAGGTCCATGAAAGCCACACTTGAGATGCCCAAATGGCCCCGGAATGAAGGTAGTGTGCCTTTCTGTAGGTGTTACGAACACGAGCTTGGTATTTTGGTCATAACAAGAGCTGCGTTGGTTTGATCGGGCCATTTGAGAGCTCGTTAGAAAGCTAACTTCAAGGCCTACGGCTTTACTGAGGACGTCTCGTGACAAATTCTCCTCGAAGATGTCCAAAAAAATCATTTTTCTACCACCTTTGATTCTCGACTTTTTTCAAAGCGGTTAGTCCACAAAAATCTCAAAATCTCAGAAAATTTAAAACCCCATATTCTTTGCCCTAGGCCTGGTGTGATGCTAGTTAGGCGATAGGTCAATGAAAGGCCCACCTAAGATGCCCAAATGGCCCCGGAATGAAGGTAGTGTGCCTTTCTATAGGTGTTACGGACATGAGCTTGGTATTTTGGTCATAACAAGAACAGCGTTGGTCTGATCTGGCCATTTGAGAGCTCGTTGGAAAGCTAACTTCATGGCCTACGACTTTACTTAGGACGTCTCCTGAGAAATTCTCCTCGAAGATGTCCAAAAAAATCATTTTTCTACCACCTTTGATTCTCGACTTTTTTCAAAGGGGTTAGTCCACAAAAAATCTCAAAATTTCAGAAAATTTAAAACCCCAAATTCTTTTCCTAGGCATGGTGTGATGCTAGTTAGGCGATAGGTCCATGAAAGGCCCACTTGAGATGCCCAAATGGCCCCGGAATGAAGGTAGTGTGCCTTTCTATAGGTGTTACGGACACGAGCTTGGTATTCTGGTCATAACAAGAGCTGCGTTGGTCTGATGGGGCCATTGGAGAGCTCGTTGGAAAGCTAACTTCATGGCCTATGACTTTACTTAGGACGTCTCCTGAGAAATTCTCCATAAAGATGTCCAAAAAAATAATTTTTCTACCACCTTTGATTCTCGACATTTTCCAAAGGGGTTAGTCCACAAAAAGTCTCAAAATCTCAGAAAATTTAAAACCCAAATTCTTTGCCCTAGGCATGGAGTGATGCTAGTTAGGCAATAGGTCCATGAAAGCCACACTTGAGATGCCCAAATGGCCCCGGAATGAAGGTAGTGTGCCTTTCTATAGGTGTTACGAACACGAGCTTGGTATTTTGGTCATAACAAGAGATGCGTTGGTCTGATCGGGCCATTTGAGAGCTCGTTGGAAAGCTAACTTCAAGGCCTACGGCTTTACTGAGGACGTCTCGTGACAAATTCTCCTCGAAGATGTCCAAAAAAATCATTTTTCTATCACCTTTGATTCTCGACATTTTTCAAAGGGGTTAATCCACAAAAAATCTCAAAATCTCAGAAAATTTAAAACCCCAAATTCTTTGCCCTAGGCATGGAGTGATGCTAGTTGGGCGATAGGTCCATGAAAGGCCCACTTGAGATGCCGAAATGGCCCCGGAATGAAGGTAGTGTGCCTTTCTATAGGTGTTACGGACACGAGCTTGGTATTTTGGTCATAACAAGAGATGCGTTGGTCTGATTTGGCCATTTGAGAGCTCATTGGAAAGCTAACTTCAAGGCCTATGGCTTTACTGAGGATGTCTCTTCACAAATCCTCCTTGAAGATGTCCAAAAAAATCAATTTTCCACCAACTTGGATTCTCGACTTTTTTCAAAGGGGGCAGTCCACAAAAAATCTCAAAATGTCTAAAAATTTAAAACCCCAAATTCTTTGCCCTAGGCATGGTGTGATGCTAGTTAGGCGATAGGTCCATGAAAGGCCCAACTGAGATGCCCAAATGGCCCCGGAATGAAGGTAGTGTGCCTTTCTATAGGTGTTACGGACACGAGCTTTGTATTTTAGTCATAACAAGAGCTGCGTTGGTCTGAGGGGGCCATTTAAGAGCTCGTTGGAAAGCTAACTTCATGGCCTACGACTTTACTTAGGATGTCTCCTGAGAAATTCTCCTTGAAGATGTCCAAAAAAATCATTTTTCTACCACCTTTGATTCTCGACATTTTTCAAAGGGGTTAATCCACAAAAAATCTCAAAATCTCAGAAAATTTAAAACCCCAAATTCTTTGCCCTAGGCATGGTGTGATGCTAGTTAGGCGATAGGTCCATGAAAGGCCCACTTGAGATGCCCAAATTGCCCCGGAATGAAGGTAGTGTGCCTTTCTATAGGTGTTACGGACACGAGCTTGGTATTTTGGTCATAACAAGAGCTGCGTTGGTCTGATGGGGCCATTTAAAAGCTCGTTGGAAAGCTAACTTCATGGCCTACGACTTTACTTAGGATGTCTCCTGAGAAATTCTCCTTGAAGATGTCCAAAAAAATAATTTTTCTACCACCTTTGATTCTCGACATTTTTCAAAGGGGTTAATCCACAAAAAATCTCAAAATCTCAGAAAATTTAAAACCCCAAATTCTTTGCCCTAGGCATGGTGTGATGCTAGTTAGGCGATAGGTCCATGAAAGGCCCACTTGAGATGCCCAAATTGCCCCGGAATGAAGGTAGTGTGCCTTTCTATAGGTGTTACGGACACGAGCTTGGTATTTTGGTCATAACAAGAGCTGCGTTGGTCTGATGGGGCCATTTAAAAGCTCGTTGGAAAGCTAACTTCATGGCCTACGACTTTACTTAGGATGTCTCCTGAGAAATTCTCCTTGAAGATGTCCAAAAAAATAATTTTTCTACCACCTTTGATTCTCGACATTTTTCAAAGGGGTTAATCCACAAAAAATCTCAAAATCTCAGAAAATTTAAAACCCCAAATTCTTTTCCCTAGGCATGGAGTGATGCTAGTTAGGCGATAGGTCCATGAAAGGCCCACTTGAGATGCCAAAATGGCCCCGGAATGAAGGTAGTGTGCCTTTCTATAGGTGTTACGGACACGAGCTTGGTATTTTGGTCATAACAATAGATGCGTTGGTCTGATTTTGCCATTTGAGAGCTCATTGGAAACTTAACTTCAAGGCCTATGGCTTTACTGAGGATGTCTCCTAACAAATCCTCCTTGAAGATGTCCAAAAAAATCAATTTTCTACCGACTTGGATTCTCGACTTTTTTCAAAGGGGGTAGTCCACAAAAAATCTCAAAATCTCAAAAAATTTAAAACCCCAAATTCTTTGCCCTAGGCATGGTGTGATGCTAGTTAGGCGATAGGTCCATGAAAAGCACACCTGAGATGCCCAAATGGCCCCGGAATGAAGGTAGTGTGCCTTTCTATAGGTGTTACGGACACGAGCTTGGTATTTTGGTCATAACAAGAGCTGCTTTGGTCTGATGGGGCCATTTAAGAGCTCGTTGGAAAGCTAACTTCATGGCCTACGACTTTACTTAGGAAGTCTCCTGCGAAATTCTCCTTGAAGATGTCCAAAAAAATCATTTTTCTACCACCTTTGATTCTCGACATTTTTCAAAGGGGTTAATCCACAAAAAATCTAAAAATCTCAGAAAATTTAAAACCCCAAATTCTTTGCCCTAGGCTTGGAGTGATGCTAGTTAGGCAATAGGTCCATGAAAGGCCCACTTGAGATGCCGAAATGGCCCCGGAATGAAGGTAGTGTGCCTTTCTATAGGTGTTACGGACACGAGCTTGGTATTTTGGTCATAACAAGAGATGCGTTGGTCTGATTTGGCCATTTGGGAGCTCATTGGAAAGGTAACTTCAAGGCCTACGGCTTTACTGAGGACGTCTTGTGACAAATCCTCCTCGAAGATGTCCAAAAAAATAAATTGTCCACCAACTTGGATTCTCGACTTTTATTGAAAGGGGGTAGTCCACAAAAAATCTCAAAATCTCAAAAAATTTAAAACCCCAAATTCTTTTCCCAAGGCATGGTGTGATGCTAGTTAGGCGATAGGTTAATGAAAGGCCCACTTGAGATGCCGAAATGGCCCCGGAATGAAGGTAGTGTGCCTTTCTATAGGTGTTACGAACACGAGCTTGGTATTTTGGTCATAACAAGAGATGCGTTGGTCTGATTTTGCCATTTGAGAGCTCATTGGAAAGTTAACTTCAAGGCCTATGGCTTTACTGAGGATGTCTCCTAAAAAATCCTCCTTGAAGATGTCCAAAAAAATCAATTTTCCACCAACTTGGATTCTCGACTTTTTTCAAAGGGCGTAGTCCACAAAAAATCTCAAAATCTCAAAAAATTTAAAACCCCAAATTCTTTGCCCTAGGCATGGTGTGATGCTAGTTAGGCGATAGGTCCATGAAAGGCACACCTGAGATGCCCAAATGGCCCCGGAATGAAGGTAGTGTGCTTTTCTATAGGTGTTACGGACACGAGCTTGGTATTTTGGTCATAACAAGAGCTGCGTTGGTCTGATGGGGCCATTTAAGAGCTCGTTGGAAAGCTAACTTCATGGCCTACGACTTTACTTAGGAAGTCTCCTGCGAAATTCTCCTTGAAGATGTCCAAAAAAATCATTTTTCTACCACCTTTGATTCTCGACATTTTTCAAAGGGGTTAATCCACAAAAAATCTAAAAATCTCAGAAAATTTAAAACCCCAAATTCTTTGCCCTAGGCTTGGAGTGATGCTAGTTAGGCGATAGGTCCATGAAAGGCCCACTTGAGATGCCGAAATGGCCCCGGAATGAAGGTAGTGTGCCTTTCTATAGGTGTTACGGACACGAGCTTGGTATTTTGGTCATAACAAGAGATGCGTTGGTCTGATTTGGCCATTTGGGAGCTCATTGGAAAGGTAACTTCAAGGCCTACGGCTTTACTGAGGACGTCTTGTGACAAATCCTCCTCGAAGATGTCCAAAAAAATAAATTGTCCACCAACTTGGATTCTCGACTTTTTTGAAAGGGGGTAGTCCACAAAAAATCTCAAAATCTCAGAAAATTTAAAACCCCAAATTCTTTTCCCAAGGCATGGTGTGATGCTAGTTAGGCGATAGGTTAATGAAAGGCCCACTTGAGATGCCGAAATGGCCCCGGAATGAAGGTAGTGTGCCTTTCTATATGTGTTACGGACACGAGCTTGGTATTTTGGTCATAACAAGAGCTGCGTTGGTCTGATCTGGCCATTTGAGAGCTCGTTGGAAAGCTAACTTCAAGGCCTATGGCTTTACTGAGGACGTCTCCTGACAAATCCTCCTTGAAGATGTCCAAAAAAATCAATTTTCAACCAACTTGGATTCTCGACTTTTTTCAAAGGGGGTAGTCCACAAAAAAACTCAAAATCTCAAAAAATTTAAAACCCCAAATTCTTTGCCCTAGGCATGGTGTGATGCTAGTTAGGCGATAGGTCCATGAAAGGCCCAAGTGAGATGCCCAAATGGCCCCGGAATGAAGGTAGTGTGCCTTTCTATAGGTGTTACGGACACGAGCTTGGTATTTTGGTCATAACAAGAGCTGCGTTGGTCTGATGGGGCCATTTGAGAGCTCGTTGGAAAGCTAACTTCATGGCCTACGACTTTACTTAGGACGTCTCTTGAGAAATTCTCCTCGAAGATGTCCAAAAAAATCATTTTTCTACCACCTTTGATTCTCGACTTTTTTCAAAGGGGTTAGTCCACAAAAATCTCAAAATCTCAGAAAATTTAAAACCCCATATTCTTTGCCCTAGGCTTGGTGTGATGCTAGTTAGGCGATAGGCAATGAAAGGCCCACCTGAGATGCCCAAATGGCCCCGGAATGAAGGTAGTGTGCCTTTCTATAGGTGTTACGGACACGAGCTTGGTATTTTGTTCATAACAAGAACTGCGTTGGTCTGATGGGGCCATTTGAGAGCTCGTTGGAAAGCTAACTTCATGGCCTACGACTTTACTTAGGACGTCTCCTGAGAAATTCTCCTCGAAGATGTCCAAAAAAATCATTTTTCTACCACCTTTGATTATTGACTTTTTTCAGAGGGGTTAGTCCACAAAAAATCTCAAAATCTAAGAAAATTTAAAACCCCAAATTCTTTTCCTAGGCATGGTGTGATGCTAGTTAGGCGATAGGTCCATTAAAGGCCCACTTGAGATGCCCAAATGGCCCCGGAATGAAGGTAGTGTGCCTTTCTATAGGTGTTATGGACACGAGCTTGGTATTTTGGTCATAACAAGAGCTGCGTTGGTCTGATGGGGCCATTGGAGAGCTCGTTGGAAAGCTAACTTCATGGCCTATGACTTTACATAGGACGTCTCCTGCGAAATTCTCCTTAAAGATGTCCAAAAAAATCATTTTTCTACCACCTTTGATTCTGGACATTTTCCAAACGGGTTAGTCCACAAAAAGTCTCAAAATCTCAGAAAATTTAAAACCCAAATTCTTTGCCCTAGGCATGGAGTGATGCTAGTTAGGCGATAGGTCCATGAAAGCCACACTTGAGATGCCCAAATGGCCCCGGAATGAAGGTAGTGTGCCTTTCTATAGGTGTTACGAACACGAGCTTGGTATTTTGGTCATAACAAGAGCTTCGTTGGTCTGATCGGGCCATTTGAGAGCTCGTTGGAAAGCTAACTTCAAGGCCTACGGCTTTACTGAGGACGTCTCGTGACAAATTCTCCTCGAAGATGTCCAAAAAAAAAAAATTTCCACCTACTTGGATTCTCGACTTTTTTAAAAGAGGGTAGTCCACAAAAAATCTCAAAATCACAGAAAATTTAAAACCCAAAATTCTTTTCCCTAGGCATGGTGTGATGCTAGTTAGGCGATAGGTCAATGAAAGGCCCACCTGAGATGCCCAAATGGCCCCGGAATGAAGGTAGTGTGCCTTTCTATAGGTGTTACGGACACGAGCTTGGTATTTTGGTCATAACAAGAGCTGCGTTGGTCTGATGGGGCCATTTGAGAGCTCGTTGGAAAGCTAACTTCATGGCCTACGACTTTACTTAGGACGTCTCTTGAGAAATTCTCCTCGAAGATGTCCAAAAAAATCATTTTTCTACCACCTTTGATTCTCGACTTTTTTCAAAGGGGTTAGTCCACAAAAATCTCAAAATCTCAGAAAATTTAAAACCCCATATTCTTTGCCCTAGGCCTGGTGTGATGCTAGTTAGGCGATAGGTCAATGAAAGGCCCACCTGAGATGCCCAAATGGCCCCGGAATGAAGGTAGTGTGCCTTTCTATAGGTGTTACGGACACGAGCTTGGTATTTTGTTCATAACAAGAACTGCGTTGGTCTGATGGGGCCATTTGAGAGCTCGTGGGAAAGCTAACTTCATGGCCTACGACTTTACTTAGGACGTCTCCTGAGAAATTCTCCTCGAAGATGTCCAAAAAATCATTTTTCTACCACCTTTGATTATTGACTTTTTTCAGAGGGGTTAGTCCACAAAAAATCTCAAAATCTAAGAAAATTTAAAACCCCAAATTCTTTTCCTAGGCATGGTGTGATGCTAGTTAGGCGATAGGTCCATTAAAGGCCCACTTGAGATGCCCAAATGGCTCCGGAATGAAGGTAGTGTGCCTTTCTATAGGTGTTATGGACACGAGCTTGGTATTTTGGTCATAACAAGAGCTGCGTTGGTCTGATGGGGCCATTGGAGAGCTCGTTGGAAAGCTAACTTCATGGCCTATGACTTTACTTAGGACGTCTCCTGAGAAATTCTCCTTAAAGATGTCCAAAAAAATCATTTTTCTACCACCTTTGATTCTGGACATTTTCCAAACGGGTTAGTCCACAAAAAGTCTCAAAATCTCAGAAAATTTAAAACCCAAATTCTTTGCCCTAGGCATGGAGTGATGCTAGTTAGGCGATAGGTCCATGAAAGCCACACTTGAGATGCCCAAATGGCCCCGGAATGAAGGTAGTGTGCCTTTCTATAGGTGTTACGAACACGAGCTTGGTATTTTGGTCATAACAAGAGCTGCGTTGGTCTGATCGGGCCATTTGAGAGCTCGTTGGAAAGCTAACTTCATGGCCTACGGCTTTACTGAGGACGTCTCGTGACAAATTCTCCTCGAAGATGTCCAAAAAAAAAAAATTTCCACCTACTTGGATTCTCGACTTTTTTAAAAGGGGGTAGTCCACAAAAAATCTCAAAATCACAGAAAATTTAAAACCCAAAATTCTTTTCCCTAGGCATGGTGTGATGCTAGTTAGGCGATAGGTTAATGAAAGGCCCACTTGAGATGCCGAAATGGCCCCGGAATGAAGGTAGTGTGCCTTTCTATATGTGTTACGGACACGAGCTTGGTATTTTGGTCATAACAAGAGCTGCGTTGGTCTGATGGGGCCATTTGAGAGCTCGTTGGAAAGCTAACTTCATGGCCTACGACTTTACTTAGGACGTCTCCTGAGAAATTCTCCTCGAAGATGTCCAAAAAAATCATTTTTCTACCACCTTTGATTCTCGACTTTTTTCAAAGGGGTTAGTCCACAAAAATCTCAAAATCTCAGAAAATTTAAAACCCCATATTCTTTGCCCTAGGCCTGGTGTGATGCTAGTTAGGCGATAGGTCCATGAAAGGCCCACTTGAGATGCCGAAATAGCCCCGGAATGAAGGTAGTGTGCCTTTCTATAGGTGTTACGGACACGAGCTTGGTATTTTGGTCATAACAAGAGATGCGTTTGTCTGATTTGGCCATTTGGGAGCTCATTGGAAAGGTAACTTCAAGGCCTACGGCTTTACTGAGGACGTCTTGTGACAAATCCTCCTCGAAGATGTCTAAAAAAATAAATTGTCCACCAACTTGGATTCTCGACTTTTTTGAAAGGGGGTAGTCCACAAAAAATCTCAAAATCTCAGAAAATTTAAAACCCCAAATTCTTTTCCCAAGGCATGGTGTGATGCTAGTTAGGCGATAGGTTAATGAAAGGCCCACTTGAGATGCCGAAATGGCCCCGGAATGAAGGTAGTGTGCCTTTCTATATGTGTTACGGACACGAGCTTGGTATTTTGGTCATAACAAGAGTTGCGTTGGTCTGATCTGGCCATTTGAGAGCTCGTTGGAAAGCTAACTTCAAGGCCTATGGCTTTACTGAGGACGTCTCCTGACAAATCCTCCTTGAAGATGTCCAAAAAAATCAATTTTCCACCAACTTGGATTCTCGACTTTTTTCAAAGGGGGTAGTCCACAAAAAAACTCAAAATCTCAAAAAATTTAAAACCCCAAATTCTTTGCCCTAGGCATGGTGTGATGCTAGTTAGGCGATAGGTCCATGAAAGGCCCAACTGAGATGCCCAAATGGCCCCGGAATGAAGGTAGTGTGCCTTTCTATAGGTGTTACGGACACGAGCTTGGTATTTTGGTCATAACAAGATTTGCGTTGGTCTGATGGGGCCATTTGAGAGCTCGTTGGAAAGCTAACTTCATGGCCTACGACTTTACTTAGGACGTCTCCTGAGAAATTCTCCTCGAAGATGTCCAAAAAAAATCATTTTTCTACCACCTTTGATTCTCGACTTTTTTCAAAGGGGTTAGTCCACAAAAATCTCAAAATCTCAGAAAATTTAAAACCCCATATTCTTTGCCCTAGGCCTGGTGTGATGCTAGTTAGGCGATAGGTCAATGAAAGGCCCACCTGAGATGCCCAAATGGCCCTGGAATGAAGGTAGTGTGCCTTTCTATAGGTGTTACGGACACGAGCTTGGTATTTTGTTCATAACAAGAACTGCGTTGGTCTGATGGGGCCATTTGAGAGCTCGTTGGAAAGCTAACTTCATGGCCTATGACTTTACTTAGGAAGTCTCCTGAGAAATTCTCCTTAAAGATGTCCAAAAAAATCATTTTTCTACCACCTTTGATTCTGGACATTTTCCAAACGGGTTAGTCCACAAAAAGTCTCAAAATCTCAGAAAATTTAAAACCCAAATTCTTTGCCCTAGGCATGGAGTGATGCTAGTTAGGCGATAGGTCCATGAAAGCCACACTTGAGATGCCCAAATGGCCCCGGAATGAAGGTAGTGTGCCTTTCTATAGGTGTTACGAACACGAGCTTGGTATTTTGGTCATAACAAGAGCTGCGTTGGTCTGATCGGGCCATTTGAGAGCTCGTTGGAAAGCTAACTTCAAGGCCTACGGCTTTACTGAGGACGTCTCGTGACAAATTCTCCTCGAAGATGTCCAAAAAAAAAAAAATTTCCACCTACTTGGATTCTCGACTTTTTTAAAAGGGGGTAGTCCACAAAAAATCTCAAAATCACAGAAAATTTAAAACCCAAAATTCTTTTCCCTAGGCATGGTGTGATGCTAGTTAGGCGATAGGTCAATGAAAGGCCCACCTGAGATGCCCAAATGGCCCCGGAATGAAGGTAGTGTGCCTTTCTATAGGTGTTACGGACACGAGCTTGGTATTTTGGTCATAACAAGAGCTGCGTTGGTCTGATGGGCCATTTGAGAGCTCGTTGGAAAGCTAACTTCATGGCCTACGACTTTACTTAGGACGTCTCCTGAGAAATTCTCCTCGAAGATGTCCAAAAAAATCATTTTTCTACCACCTTTGATTCTCGACTTTTTTCAAAGGGGTTAGTCCACAAAAATCTCAAAATCTCAGAAAATTTAAAACCCCATATTCTTTGCCCTAGGCCTGGTGTGATGCTAGTTAGGCGATAGGTCAATGAAAGGCCCACCTGAGATGCCCAAATGGCCCTGGAATGAAGGTAGTGTGCCTTTCTATAGGTGTTACGGACACGAGCTTGGTATTTTGTTCATAACAAGAACTGCGTTGGTCTGATGGGGCCATTTGAGAGCTCGTTGGAAAGCTAACTTCATGGCCTACGACTTTACTTAGGACGTCTCCTGAGAAATTCTCCTCGAAGATGTCCAAAAAAATCATTTTTCTACCACCTTTGATTCTTGACTTTTTTCAGAGGGGTTAGTCCACAAAAAATCTCAAAATCTCAGAAAATTTAAAACCCCAAATTCTTTTCCTAGGCATGGTGTGATGCTAGTTAGGCGATAGGTCCATTAAAGGCCCACTTGAGATGCCCAAATGGCCCCGGAATGAAGGTAGTGTGCCTTTCTATAGGTGTTATGGACACGAGCTTGGTATTTTGGTCATAACAAGAGCTGCGTTGGTCTGATGGGGCCATTGGAGAGCTCGTTGGAAAGCTAACTTCATGGCCTATGACTTTACTTAGGAAGTCTCCTGAGAAATTCTCCTTAAAGATGTCCAAAAAAATCATTTTTCTACCACCTTTGATTCTGGACATTTTCCAAACGGGTTAGTCCACAAAAAGTCTCAAAATCTCAGAAAATTTAAAACCCAAATTCTTTGCCCTAGGCATGGAGTGATGCTAGTTAGGCGATAGGTCCATGAAAGCCACACTTGAGATGCCCAAATGGCCCCGGAATGAAGGTAGTGTGCCTTTCTATAGGTGTTACGAACACGAGCTTGGTATTTTGGTCATAACAAGAGCTGCGTTGGTCTGATCGGGCCATTTGAGAGCTCGTTGGAAAGCTAACTTCAAGGCCTACGGCTTTACTGAGGACGTCTCGTGACAAATTCTCCTCGAAGATGTCCAAAAAAAAAAATTTTCCACCTACTTGGATTCTCGACTTTTTTAAAAGGGGGTAGTCCACAAAAAATCTCAAAATCACAGAAAATTTAAAACCCAAAATTCTTTTCCCTAGGCATGGTGTGATGCTAGTTAGGCGATAGGTTAATGAAAGGCCCACCTGAGATGCCGAAATGGCCCCGGAATGAAGGTAGTGTGCCTTTCTATATGTGTTACGGACACGAGCTTGGTATTTTGGTCATAACAAGAGCTGCGTTTGTCTGATGGGGCCATTTGAGAGCTCGTTGGAAAGCTAACTTCATGGCCTACGACTTTACTTAGGACGTCTCCTGAGAAATTCTCCTCGAAGATGTCCAAAAAAATCATTTTTCTACCACCTTTGATTCTTGACTTTTTTCAGAGGGGTCAGTCCACAAAAAATCTCAAAATCTCAGAAAATTTAAAACCCCAAATTCTTTTCCTAGGCATGGTGTAATGCTAGTTAGGCGATAGGTCCATTAAAGGCCCACTTGAGATGCCCAAATGGCCCCGGAATGAAGGTAGTGTGCCTTTCTATAGGTGTTACGAGCACGAGCTTGGTATTTTGGTTATAACAAGAGCTGCGTTGGTCTGATCGGGCCATGTGAGAGCTCGTTGGAAAGCTAACTTCAAGGCCTACGACTTTACTAAGGACTTCTCGTGACAAATTCTCCTCGAAGATGTCCAAAAAAAAAAATTTTCCACCTACTTGGATTCTCGACTTTTTTAAAAGGGGGTAGTCCACAAAAAATCTCAAAATCACAGAAAATTTAAAACCCAAAATTCTTTTCCCTAGGCATGGTGTGATGCTAGTTAGGCGATAGGTTAATGAAAGGCCCACTTGAGATGCCGAAATGGCCCTGGAATGAAGGTAGTGTGCCTTTCTATATGTGTGACGGACACGAGCTTGGTATTTTGGTCATAACAAGAGCTGCGTTGGTCTGATCTGGCCATTTGAGAGCTCGTTGGAAAGCTAACTTCAAGACCTATGGCTTTACTGAGGACGTCTCCTGACAAATCCTCCTTGAAGATGTCCAAAAAAATCAATTTTCCACCAACTTGGATTCTCGACTTTTTTCAAAGGGGGTAGTCCACAAAAACTCTCAAAATCTCAAAAAATTTAAAACCCCAAATTCTTTGCCCTAGGCATGGTGTGATGCTAGTTAGGCGATAGGTCAATGAAAGGCCCAACTGAGATGCCCAAATGGCCCCGGAATGAAGGTAGTGTGCCTTTCCATAGGTGTTACGGACACGAGCTTGGTATTTTGGTCATAACAAGAGCTGCGTTGGTCTGATGGGGCCATTGGAGAGCTCGTTGGAAAGCTAACTTCATGGCCTACGACTTTACTTAGGACGTCTCCTGAGAAATTCTCCTCGAAGATGTCCAAAAAAATCATATTTCTACCACCTTTGATTCTGGACATTTTCCAAAGGGGTTAGTCCACAAAAAGTCTCAAAATCTCAGAAAATTTAAAACCCAAATTCTTTGCCCTAGGCATGGAGTGATGCTAGTTAGGTGATAGGTCCATGAAAGCCACACTTGAGATGCCCAAATGGCCCCGGAATGAAGGTAGTGTGCCTTTCTATAGGTGTTACGAACACGAGCTTGGTATTTTGGTCATAACAAGAGCTGCGTTGATCTGATCGGGCCATTTGAGAGCTCGTTGGAAAGCTAACTTCAAGGCCTACGGCTTTACTGAGGACGTCTTGTGACAAATTCTCCTCGAAGATGTCCAAAAAAAAAAATTTCCACCTACTTGGATTCTCGACTTTTTTGAAAGGGGGTAGTCCACAAAAAATCTCAAAATCTCAGAAAATTTAAAACCCAAAATTCTTTTCCCTAGGCATGGTGTGATGCTAGTTAGGCGATAGGTTAATGAAAGGCCCACTTGAGATGCCGAAATGGCCCCGGAATGAAGGTAGTGTGCCTTTCTATACGTGTTACGGACACGAGCTTGGTATTTTGGTCATAACAAGAGCTGCGTTGGTCTGATCTGGCCATTTGAGAGCTCGTTGGAAAGCTAACTTCAAGGCCTATGGCTTTACTGAGGACGTCTCCTGACAAATCCTCCTTGAAGATGTCCAAAAAAATCAATTTTCCACCAACTTGGATTCTCGACTTTTTTCAAAGGGGGTAGTCCACAAAAAATCTCAAAATCTCAAAAAATTTAAAACCCCAAATTCTTTGCCCTAGGCATGGTGTGATGCTAGTTAGGCGATAGGTCCATGAAAGGCCCAACTGAGATGCCCAAATGGCCCCGGAATGAAGGTAGTGTGCCTTTCTATAGGTGTTACGGACACGAGCTTGGTATTTTGGTCATAACAAGAGCTGCGTTGGTCTGATTGGGCCATTTGAGAGCTCTTTGGAAAGCTAACTTCATGGCCTACGACTTTACTTAGGACGTCTCCTGAGAAATTCTCCTCGAAGATGTCCAAAAAAATCATTTTTCTACCACCTTTGATTCTCGACTTTTTTCAAAGGGGTTAGTCCACAAAAATCTCAAAATCTCAGAAAATTTAAAACCCCATATTCTTTGCCCTAGGCCTGGTGTGATGCTAGTTAGGCGATAGGTCAATGAAAGGCCCACCTGAGATGCCCAAATGGCCCCGGAATGAAGGTAGTGTGCCTTTCTATAGGTGTTACGGACACGAGCTTGGTATTTTGTTCATAACAAGAACTGCGTTGGTCTGATGGGGCCATTTGAGAGCTCGTTGGAAAGCTAACTTCATGGCCTACGACTTTACTTAGGACGTCTCCTGAGAAATTCTCCTCGAAGATGTCAAAAAAAATCATTTTTCTACCACCTTTGATTCTTGACTTTTTTCAGAGGGGTTAGTCCACAAAAAATCTCAAAATCTCAGAAAATTTAAAACCCCAAATTCTTTTCCTAGGCATGGTGTGATGCTAGTTAGGCGATAGGTCCATTAAAGGCCCACTTGAGATGCCCAAATGGCCCCGGAATGAAGGTAGTGTGCCTTTCTATAGGTGTTATGGACACGAGCTTGGTATTTTGGTCATAACAAGAGCTGCGTTGGTCTGATGGGGCCATTGGAGAGCTCGTTGGAAAGCTAACTTCATGGCCTATGACTTTACTTAGGACGTCTCCTGAGAAATTCTCCTTAAAGATGTCCAAAAAAATCATTTTTCTACCACCTTTGATTCTGGACATTTTCCAAAGGGGTTAGTCCACAAAAAGTCTCAAAATCTCAGAAAATTTAAAACCCAAATTCTTTGCCCTAGGCATGGAGTGATGCTAGTTAGGTGATAGGTCCATGAAAGCCACACTTGAGATGCCCAAATGGCCCCGGAATGAAGGTAGTGTGCCTTTCTATAGGTGTTACGAACACGAGCTTGGTATTTTGGTCATAACAAGAGCTGCGTTGATCTGATCGGGCCATTTGAGAGCTCGTTGGAAAGCTAACTTCAAGGCCTACGGCTTTACTGAGGACGTCTTGTGACAAATTCTCCTCGAAGATGTCCAAAAAAAAAAATTTCCACCTACTTGGATTCTCGACTTTTTTGAAAGGGGGTAGTCCACAAAAAATCTCAAAATCTCAGAAAATTTAAAACCCAAAATTCTTTTCCCTAGGCATGGTGTGATGCTAGTTAGGCGATAGGTTAATGAAAGGCCCACTTGAGATGCCGAAATGGCCCCGGAATGAAGGTAGTGTGCCTTTCTATACGTGTTACGGACACGAGCTTGGTATTTTGGTCATAACAAGAGCTGCGTTGGTCTGATCTGGCCATTTGAGAGCTCGTTGGAAAGCTAACTTCAAGGCCTATGGCTTTACTGAGGACGTCTCCTGACAAATCCTCCTTGAAGATGTCCAAAAAAATCAATTTTCCACCAACTTGGATTCTCGACTTTTTTCAAAGGGGGTAGTCCACAAAAAATCTCAAAATCTCAAAAAATTTAAAACCCCAAATTCTTTGCCCTAGGCATGGTGTGATGCTAGTTAGGCGATAGGTCCATGAAAGGCCCAACTGAGATGCCCAAATGGCCCCGGAATGAAGGTAGTGTGCCTTTCTATAGGTGTTACGGACACGAGCTTGGTATTTTGGTCATAACAAGAGCTGCGTTGGTCTGATTGGGCCATTTGAGAGCTCTTTGGAAAGCTAACTTCATGGCCTACGACTTTACTTAGGACGTCTCCTGAGAAATTCTCCTCGAAGATGTCCAAAAAAATCATTTTTCTACCACCTTTGATTCTCGACTTTTTTCAAAGGGGTTAGTCCACAAAAATCTCAAAATCTCAGAAAATTTAAAACCCCATATTCTTTGCCCTAGGCCTGGTGTGATGCTAGTTAGGCGATAGGTCAATGAAAGGCCCACCTGAGATGCCCAAATGGCCCCGGAATGAAGGTAGTGTGCCTTTCTATAGGTGTTACGGACACGAGCTTGGTATTTTGTTCATAACAAGAACTGCGTTGGTCTGATGGGGCCATTTGAGAGCTCGTTGGAAAGCTAACTTCATGGCCTACGACTTTACTTAGGACGTCTCCTGAGAAATTCTCCTCGAAGATGTCAAAAAAAATCATTTTTCTACCACCTTTGATTCTTGACTTTTTTCAGAGGGGTTAGTCCACAAAAAATCTCAAAATCTCAGAAAATTTAAAACCCCAAATTCTTTTCCTAGGCATGGTGTGATGCTAGTTAGGCGATAGGTCCATTAAAGGCCCACTTGAGATGCCCAAATGGCCCCGGAATGAAGGTAGTGTGCCTTTCTATAGGTGTTATGGACACGAGCTTGGTATTTTGGTCATAACAAGAGCTGCGTTGGTCTGATGGGGCCATTGGAGAGCTCGTTGGAAAGCTAACTTCATGGCCTATGACTTTACTTAGGACGTCTCCTGAGAAATTCTCCTTAAAGATGTCCAAAAAAATCATTTTTCTACCACCTTTGATTCTGGACATTTTCCAAAGGGGTTAGTCCACAAAAAGTCTCAAAATCTCAGAAAATTTAAAACCCAAATTCTTTGCCCTAGGCATGGAGTGATGCTAGTTAGGCGATAGGTCCATGAAAGCCACACTTGAGATGCCCAAATGGCCCCGGAATGAAGGTAGTGTGCCTTTCTATAGGTGTTACGAACACGAGCTTGGTATTTTGGTCATAACAAGAGCTGCGTTGGTCTGATCGGGCCATTTGAGAGCTCGTTGGAAAGCTAACTTCAAGGCCTACGGCTTTACTGAGGACGTCTCGTGACAAATTCTCCTCGAAGATGTCCAAAAAAAAAATTTTCCACCTACTTGGATTCTCGACTTTTTTAAAAGGGGGTAGTCCACAAAAAATCTCAAAATCACAAAAAATTTAAAACCCAAAATTCTTTTCCCTAGGCATGGTGTGATGTTAGTTAGGCGATAGGTCCACGAAAGGCCCACTTGAGATGCCGAAATGGCCCTGGAATGAAGGTAGTGTGCCTTTCTATAGTTGTTACGGACACGAGCTTGGTATTTTGGTCATAACAAGAACTGCGTTGGTCTGATCTGGCCATTTGAGAGCTCGTTGGAAAGCTAACTTCAAGGCCTATGGCTTTACTGAGGACGTCTCCTGACAAATCCTCCTTGAAGATGTCAAAAAAAAATCAATTTTCCACCAACTTGGATTCTCGACTTTTTTCAAAGGGGGTAGTCCACAAAAAATCTCAAAATCTTTAAAAATTTAAAACCCCAAATTGTTTGCCCTAGGCATGGTGTGATGCTAGTTAGGCGATAGGTCAATGAAAGGCGCAACTGAGATGCCCAAATGGCCCCGGAATGAAGGTAGTGTGCCTTTCCATAGGTGTTACGGACACGAGCTTGGTATTTTGGTCATAACAAGAGCTGCGTTGGTCTGATGGGGCCATTTGAGAGCTCGTTGGAAAGCTAACTTCATGGCCTACGACTTTACTTAGGACGTCTCCTGAGAAATTCTCCTCGAAGATGTCCAAAAAAATCATTTTTCTACCACCTTTGATTCTCGACTTTTTTCAAAGGGGTTAGTCCACAAAAAATCTCAAAATCTCAAAAAATTTAAAACCCCAAACTCTTTGCCCTAGGCATGGTGTGATGCTAGTTAGGCGATAGGTCCATGAAATGCCCACTTGAGATGCCGTAATGGCCCCGGAATGAAGGTAGTGTGCCTTTCTATAGGTGTTACGCACACGAGCTTGGAATTTTGGTCATAACAAGAGATGCGTTGGTCTGATTTGGCCATTTGAGAGCTCATTGGAAAGCTAACTTCAAGGCCTATGGCTTTACTGAGGATGTCTCTTCACAAATCCTCCTTGAAGATGTCCAAAAAAATCAATTTTCCACCAACTTGGATTCTCGACTTTTTTCAAAGGGGGTAGTCCACAAAAAATCTCAAAATCTCTAAAAATTTAAAACCCCAAATTCTTTGCCCTAGGCATGGTGTGATGCTAGTTAGGCGATAGGTCAATGAAAGGCGCAACTGAGATGCCCAAATGGCCCCGGAATGAAGGTAGTGTGCCTTTCCATAGGTGTTACGGACACGAGCTTGGTATTTTGGTCATAACAAGAGCTGCGTTGGTCTGATGGGGCCATTTGAGAGCTCGTGTGAAAGCTAACTTCATGGCCTACGACTTTACTTAGGACGTCTCCTGAGAAATTCTCCTCGAAGATGTCCAATAAAATCATATTTCTACCACCTTTGATTCTCGACTTTTTTCAAAGGGGTTAGTCCACAAAAAATCTCAAAATCTCAGAAAATTTAAAACCCCAAATTCTTTGCCCTAGGCATGGTGTGATGCTAGTTAGGCGATTGGTCCACAAGGCCCACTTGAGATGCCCAAATGTCCCCGGAATTAAGGTAGTGTGCCTTTCTATAGGTGTTACGGACACGAGCTTGGTATTTTGGTCATAACAAGAGCTGCGTTGGTCTGATGGGGCCATTTAAGAGCTCGTTGGAAAGCTAACTTCATGGCCTACGACTTTACTTAGGATGTCTCCTGAGAAATTTTCCTTGAAGATGTCCAAAAAAATCATTTTTCTACCACCTTTGATTCTCGACATTTTTCAAAGGGGTTAATCCACAAAAAAATCTCAAAATCTCAGAAAATTTAAAACCCCAAATTCTTTGCCCTAGGCATGGAGTGATGCTAGTTATGCGATAGGTCCATGAAAGGCCCACTTGAGATGCCGAAATGGCCCCGGAATGAAGGTAGTGTGCCTTTCTATAGGTGTTACGGACACGAGCTTGGTATTTTGGTCATAACAAGAGATGCGTTGGTCTGATTTGGCCATTTGAGAGCTCATTGGAAAGTTAACTTCAAGGCCTATGGCTTTACTGAGGATGTCTCCTAACAAATCCTCCTTGAAGATGTCCAAAAAAATCAATTTTCCACCAACTTGGATTCTCGACTTTTTTAAAAGGGGGTAGTCCACAAAAAATCTCAAAATCTCAAAAAATTTAAAACCCCAAATTCTTTGCCCTAGGCATGGTGTGATGCTAGTTAGGCGATAGGTCCATGAAAGGCACACCTGAGATGCCAAAATGGCCCCGGAATGAAGGTAGTGTGCCTTTCTATAGGTGTTACGGACACGAGCCTGGTATTTTGGTCATAACAAGAGCTGCGTTGGTCTCATGGGGCTATTGGAGAGCTCGTTGGAAAGCTAACTTCATGGCCTACGACTTTACTCAGGACGTCTCTTGAGAAATTCTCCTCGAAGATGTCCAAAAAAATCATTTTTCTACCACATTTGATTCTCGACTTTTTTCAAAGGGGTTAGTCCAAAAAAAATCTCAAAATCTCAGAAAATTGAAAACCCCAAATTCTTTGCCCTAGGCATTGTGTGATGCTAGTTAGGCGATAGGTCCATGAAAGGCCCACTTGAAATGCCCAAATGGCCCCGGAAATGAAGGTAGTGTGCCTTTCTATAGGTGTTACGGACACGAGCTTGGTATTTTGGTCATAACAAGAGCTGCGTTGTTCTAATCGGGCAATTTTAGAGCTCGTTGGAAAGCTAACTTCAAGACCTACGGCTTTACTGAGGACGTCTTGTGACAAATCCTCCTCGAAGATGTCCAAAAAAATCGATTTTCCACTAACTTGGATTCTCGACTTTTTTGAAAGGGGGTAGTCCACAAAAAATCTCAAAATCTCAGAAAATTTAAAACCCCAAATTCTTTTCCCAACGCATGGTATGATGCTAGTTAGGCGATAGGTTAATGAAAGGCCCACTTGAGATGCCGAAATGGCCCCGGAATGAAGGTAGTGTGCCTTTCTATATGTGTTACGGACACGAGCTTGGTATTTTGGTCATAAGAAGAGCTGCGTTGGTCTGATCTGGCCATTTGAGAGCTCGTTGGAAAGCTAACTTCAAGGCCTATGGCTTTACTGAGGACATCTCCTGACAAATCCTCCTTGAAGATGTCCAAAAAAATCAATTTTCCACCAACTTGGATTCTCGACTTTTTTCAAAGGGGGTAGTCCACAAAAAATTTCAAAATCTCAAAAAATTTAAAACCCCAAATTCTTTGCCCTAAGCATGGTGTGATGCTAGTTAGGCGATAGGTCCATGAAAGGCCCAACTGAGATGCCCAAATGGCCCCGGAATGAAGGTAGTGTGCCTTTCTATAGGTGTTACGGACACGAGCTTGGTATTTTGGTCATAACAAGAGCTGCGTTGGTCTGATGGGGCCATTTGAGAGCTCGTTGGAAAGCTAACTTCATGGCCTACGACTTTACTTAGGACGTCTCCTGAGAAATTCTCCTCGAAGATGTCCAAAAAAATCATTTTTCTACCACCTTTGATTCTCGACTTTTTTCAAAGGGGTTAGTCCACAAAAAATCTCAAAATCTCAAAAAATTTAAAACCCCAAACTCTTTGCCCTAGGCATGGTGTGATGCTAGTTAGGCGATAGGTCCATGAAATGCCCACTTGAGATGCCGTAATGGCCCCGGAATGAAGGTAGTGTGCCTTTCTATAGGTGTTACGGACACTAGCTTGGTATTTTGGTCATAACAAGAGCTGTGTTGGTCTGATCTGGCCATTTGAGAGCTCGTTTGAAAGCTAACTTCAAGGCCTATGGCTTTACTGAGGACGTCTCCTGACAAATCCTCCTTGAAGATGTCCAAAAAAATCAATTTTCTACCAACTTGGATTCTCGACTTTTTTCAAAGGGGGTAGTCCTAAAAAATCTCAAAATCTCAAAAAAATTAAAACCCTAAATTCTTTGCCCTAGGCATGGTGTGATGCTATTTAGGCGATAGGTCCATGAAAGGCCCACCTGAGATGCCCAAATGGCCCTGGAATGAAGGTAGTGTGCCTTCCTACAGGTGTCACGGAAACGAGCTTAGTATTTTGGTCATAACAAGAGCTGCGTTGGTCTGATGGGGCCATTTGAGAGCTCGTTGGAAAGCTAACTTCATGGCCTATGACTTTACTTAGGATGTCTTCTGAGAAATTCACCTCGAAGATGTCCAAAAATATCATTTTTCTACCACCATTCATTCTTGACTTTTTTCAAAGGGGTTAGTCCACAAAAAATCTCAAAATCTCAGAAAATTTAAAACCCCAAACTCTTTACCCTAGGCATGGTGTGATGCTAGTTAGGCGATAGGTCCATGAAATGCCCACTTGAGATGCCGTAATGGCCCCGGAATGAAGGTAGTGTGCCTTTCTATAGGTGTTACGGACACTAGCTTGATATTTTGGTCATAACAAGAGCTGCGTTCATCTGATCGGGCCATTTGAGACCTCGTTGGAAAGCTAACTTCAAGGCCTACGGCTTTACTTAGGACGTCTCCTGACAGATCCTCCTCGAAGATGTCCAAAAAAATCGATTTTCCACTAACTTGGATTCTCGACTTTTTTCAAAGGGGGTAGTCCACAAAAAATCTCAAAATCTCAGAAAATTTAAAACCCCAAATTCTTTTCCTAGGCATGGTGTGATGCTAGTTAGGCGATAGGTCCATGAAAGGCCCACTTTAGATGCCGAAATGGCCCCGGAATGAAGGTAGTGTGCCTTTCAATAGGTGTTACGGACACGAGCTTGGTATTTTGGTCATAACAAGAGCTGTGTTGGTCTGATCTGGCCATTTGAGAGCTCGTTTGAAAGCTAACTTCAAGGCCTATGGCTTTACTGAGGACGTCTCCTGACAAATCCTCCTTGAAGATGTCCAAAAAAATCAATTTTCTACCAACTTGGATTCTCGACTTTTTTCAAAGGGGGTAGTCCTAAAAAATCTCAAAATCTCAAAAAAATTAAAACCCTAAATTCTTTGCCCTAGGCATGGTGTGATGCTATTTAGGCGATAGGTCCATGAAAGGCCCACCTGAGATGCCCAAATGGCCCCGGAATGAAGGTAGTGTGCCTTCCTACAGGTGTTACGGAAACGAGCTTAGTATTTTGGTCATAACAAGAGCTGCGTTGGTCTGATGGGGCCATTTGAGAGCTCGTTGGAAAGCTAACTTCATGGCCTATGACTTTACTTAGGATGTCTTCTGAAAATTCTCCTCGAAGATGTCCAAAAAAATCATTTTTCTACCACCTTTGATTCTCGACTTTTTTCAAAGGGGTTAGTCCACATAAAATCTCAAAATCTCAAAAAATTTAAAACCCCAAACTCTTTGCCCTAGGCATGGTGTGATGCTAGTTAGGTGATAGGTCCATGAAATGCCCACTTGAGATGCCGTAATGGCCCCGGAATGAAGGTAGTGTGCCTTTCTATAGGTGTTACGGACACTAGCTTGGTATTTTGGTCATAACAAGAGCTGCGTTCGTCTGATCGGGCCATTTGAGACCTCGTTGGAAAGCTAACTTCAAGGCCTACAGCTTTACTTAGGACGTCTCCTGACAGATCCTCCTCGAAGATGTCCAAAAAAATCGATTTTCCACTAACTTGGATTCTCGACTTTTTTCAAAGGGGGTAGTCCACAAAAAATCTAGAAATCTCAGAAAATTTAAAACCCCAAATTCTTTTCCTAGGCATGGTGTGATGCTAGTTAGGCGATAGGTCCATGAAAGGCCCACTTTAGATGCCGAAATGGCCCCGGAATGAAGGTAGTGTGCCTTTCAATAGGTGTTACGGACACGAGCTTGGTATTTTGGTCATAACAAGAGCTGCATTGGTCTGATCTGGCCATTTCAGAGCTCGTTGGAAAGCTAACTTCAAGGCCTATGACTTTACTGAGGACGTCTCCTGACAAATCCTCCTTGAAGATGTCCAAAAAAATCAATTTTCTACCAACTTGGATTCTCGACTTTTTTCAAAGAGGGTAGTCCACAAAAAATCTCAAAATCTCAAAAAATTTAAAACCCTAAATTATTTGCCCTAGGCATGGTGTGATGCTATTTAGGCGATAGGTCCATGAAAGGCCCACTTGAGATGCCGTAATGGCCCCGGAATGAAGGTAGTGTGCCTTTCTATAGGTGTTACGGACACTAGCTTGGTATTTTGGTCATACCAAGAGCTGCGTTCGTCTGATCGGGCCATTTGAGAGCTCGTTGGAAAGCTAACTTCAAGGCCTACGGCTTTACTTAGGACGTCTCCGGACAGATCCTCCTCGAAGATGTCCATAAAAATCGATTTTCCACTAACTTGGATTCTCGACTTTTTTCAAAGGGGGTAGTCCACAAAAAATCTCAAAATCTCAGAAAATTTAAAACCCCAAATCCTTTTCCCTAGGCATGGTGTGATGCTAGTTAGGCAATAGGTCCATGAAAGGCCCACCTGAGATGCCCAAATGGCCCCGGAATGAAGGTAGTGTGCCTTTCTATAGGTGTTACGGACACGAGCTTGGTATTTTGGTCATAACAAGAGCTGCATTGGTCTGATCTGGCCATTTGAGAGCTCGTTGGAAAGCTAACTTCAAGGCCTATGGCTTTACTGAGGACGTCTCCTGACAAATCCTCCTTGAAGATGTCCAAAAAAATCAATTTTCTACCAACTTGGATTCTCGACTTTTTTCAAAGGGGGTAGTCCACAAAAAATCTCAAAATCTCAAAAAATTTAAAACCCTAAATTATTTGCCCTAGGCATGGTGTGATGCTATTTAGGCGATAGGTCCATGAAAGGCCCACTTGAGATGCCGTAATGGCCCCGGAATGAAGGTAGTGTGCCTTTCTATAGGTGTTACGGACACTAGCTTGGTATTTTGGTCATAACAAGAGCTGCGTTCGTCTGATCGGGCCATTTGAGAGCTCGTTGGAAAGCTAACTTCAAGGCCTACGGCTTTACTTAGGACGTCTCCGGACAGATCCTCCTCGAAGATGTCCATAAAAATCGATTTTCCACTAACTTGGATTCTCGACTTTTTTCAAAGGGGGTAGTCCACAAAAAATCTCAAAATCTCAGAATATTTAAAACCCCAAATCCTTTGCCCTAGGCATGGTGTGATGCTAGTTAGGCAATAGGTCCATGAAAGGCCCACCTGAGATGCCCAAATGGCCCCGGAATGAAGGTAGTGTGCCTTTCTATAGGTGTTACGGACACGAGCTTGGTATTTTGGTCATAACAAGAGCTGCGTTGGTCTGATCTGGCCATTTGAGAGCTCGTTGGAAAGCTAACTTCAAGGCCTACGGCTTTACTTAGGACATCTCCTGACAGATCCACCTCGAAGATGTCCAAAAAAATCGAGTTTCCACTAACTTGGATTCTCGACTTTTTTCAAAGGGGGTAGTCCAAAAAAATGTCAAAATCTCAGAAAATTTAAAACCCCAAATTCTTTGCCCTAGGCATGGTATGATGCTAGTTAGGCGATAGGTCCATGAAAGGCCCACTTGAGATGCCGAAATGGCCCCGGAATGAAGGTAGTGTGCGTTTCTATAGGTGTTACGGACACGAGCTTGATATTTTGGTCATAACAAGAGCTGCGTTGGTCTGATCGGGCCATTTGAGACCTCGTTGGAAAGCTAACTTCAAGGCCTATGGCTTTACTGAGGACCTCTCTTGACAAATCCTCCTTGAAGATGTCCAAAAAAATCAATTTTCCACCCACTTGGATTCTCGACTTTTTTCAAAGGGGGTAGTCCACAAAAAATCTCAAAATCTCAAAAAATTTAAAACCCCAAATTCTTTGCCCTAGGCATGGTGTGATTCTAGTTAGACGATAGGTCCATGAAAGGCCCAACTGAGATGTCCAAATGGCCCCGGAATGAAGGTAGTGTGCCTTTCTACAGGTGTTACAGACACGAGCTTGGTAGTTTGGTCATAACAAGAGCTGCGTTGGTCTGATGGGGCCATTTGAGAGCTCGTTGGAAAGCTAACTCCATGGCCTATGACTTTACTTAGGATGTCTTCTGAGAAATTCTCCTCGAAGATGTACAAAAAAATCATTTTTCTACCACCTTTGATTCTCGACTTTTTTCAAAGGGGTTAGTCCGCAAAAAATCTCAAAATCTCAGAAAATTTAAAACCCCAAACTCTTTGCCCTAGGCATGGTGTGATGCTAGTTAGGCGATAGGTCCATGAAATGCCCACTTGAGATGCCGTAATGGCCCCGGAATGAAGGTAGTGTGCCTTTCTATAGGTGTTACGGACACTAGCTTGGTATTCTGGTCATAACAAGAGCTGCGTTGGTCTGATCGGGCCATTTGAGACCTCGTTGGAAAGCTAACTTCAAGGCCTACGACTTTAATTAGGACGTCTCCTGACAGATCCTCCTCGAAGATGTCCAAAAAAATCGATTTTCCACTAACTTGGATTCTCGACTTTTTTCAAAGGGGGTAGTCCACAAAAAATCTCAAAATCTCTGAAAATTTAAAACCCCAAATCCTTTGCCCTAGGCATGGTGTTATGCTAGTTAGGCAATAGGTCCATGAAAGGCCCACCTGAGATGCCCAAATGGCCCCGGAATGAAGGTAGTGTGCTTTTCTATAGGTGTTACGGACACGAGCTTGGTATTTTGGTCATAACAAGAGCTGCGTTGGTCTGATCTGGCCATTTGAGAGCTCGTTGGAAAGCTAACTTCAAGGCCTATGGCTTTACTGCGGACGTCTCTTGACAAATCCTACTTCAAGATGACCAAAAAAAATCAATTTTCCACTAACTTGGATTCTCGACTTTTTTCAAAGGGGGTAGTCCAAAAAAATGTCAAAATCTCAGAAAATTTAAAACCCCAAATTCTTTGCCCTAGGCATGGTATGATGCTAGTTAGGCGATAGGTCCATGAAAGGCCCACTTGAGATGCCGAAATGGCCCCGGAATGAAGGTAGTGTGCCTTTCTATAGGTGTTACGGACACGAGCTTGGTATTTTGGTCATAACAAGAGCTGCGTTGGTCTGATCGGGCCATTTGAGACCTCGTTGGAAAGCTAACTTAAAGGCCTACGGCTTTACTGAGGACGTCTCCTGACAAATCCTCCTCAAAGATGTCCAAAAAAAATCAATTTTCCACCAACTTTGATTCTCGACTTTTTCAAGGGGATAGTCCACAAAAAATTTCAAAATCTCAGAAAATTTAAAACCCCAAATTCTTTGCCCTAGGCATGGTGTGATGCTAGTTAGGCGATAGGTCCATAAAAGGACGACTTGAGATGCCCAAATGGCCCCCGAATAAAGGTAGTGTGCCTTTCTATAGGTGTTACGGCCACGAGCTTGGTATTTTGGTCATAACAAGAGCTGTGTTGGTCTGATCGGGTCATTTGAGACCTCGTTGTAAAGTAACTTCAAGGCCTACGGCTTTGCTGAGGACGTCTCCTGACAAATCTTCCTCGAAGATGTCCAAAAAAATCAATTTTCCACCAACTTGGATTCTCGACTTTTTTCAAAGGGGGTAGTCCACAAAAAATCTCAAAATCTCAGAAAATTTAATACCCCAAATTCTTTGCCCTAGGCATGGTGTGATGCTAGTTAGGCGATTGGTCCATGAAAGGCCCACTTGAGATGCCCAAATGGCCCCGGAATGAAGGTAGTGTGCCTTTCTATCGGTGTTACGGACACGAGCTTGGTATTTTTGTCATAACAAGAGCTGCGTTGGTCTGATCGGGCCATTTGACAGCTCGTTGGAAAGCTAACTTTAAGGCCTACGGATTTACTGAGGAGTATCTTGACAAATGCTCCTCGAAGATGTCCAAAAAAATCATTTTTCTACCACCTTTGATTCTCGACTTTTTTCAAAGGGGTTAGTACGCAAAAAATCTTAAAATCTCAGAAAATTTAAAACCCCAAACTCTTTGCCCTAGGCATGGTGTGATGCTAGTTAGGCGATAGGTCCATGAAATGCCCACTTGAGATGCCGTAATGGCCCCGGAATGAAGGTAGTGTGCCTTTCTATAGGTGTTACGGACACTAGCTTGGTATTTTGGTCATAACAAGAGCTGCGTTGGTCTGATCGGGCCATTTGAGACCTCGTTGGAAAGCTAACTTCAAGGCCTACGGCTTTACTTAGGACGTCTCCTGACAGATCCTCCTCGAAGATGTCCAAAAAAATCAATTTTCCACTAACTTGGATTCTCGACTTTTTTCAAAGGGGGTTGACCTCAAAAAATCTCAAAATCTTTGAAAATTTAAAACCCCAAATCCTTTGCCCTAGGCATGGTGTGATGCTAGTTAGGCAATAGGTCCATAAAAGGCCCACCTAAGATGCCCAAATGGCCCCGGAATGAACGTAGTGTGCTTTTCTATAGGTGTTACGGACACGAGCTTGGTATTTTGGTTATAACAAGAGGTAAGTTGGTCTGATCTGGCCATTTGAGAGCTCGTTGGAAAGCTAACTTCAATGCCTATGGCTTTACTTAGGATGTCTTCTGAGAAATTCTCCTCGAAGATGTCCAAAAAAATCATTTTTCCACCACCTTTGATTCTCGACTTTTTTCAAAGGGGTTAGTCCACAAAAAATCTCAAAATCTCAAAAAATTTAAAACCCCAAACTCTTTGCCCTAGGCATAGTGTGATGCTAGTTAGGCGATAGGTCCATGAAATGCCCACTTGAGATGCCGTAATGGCCCCGGAATGAAGGTAGGGTGTCTTTCTATAGGTGTTACGGATACTAGCTTGGTATTTTGGTCATAACAAGAGCTGCGTTGGTCTGATGGGGCCATTTGAGAGCTCGTTGGAAAGCTAACTTCAAGGCCTATGACTTTACTTAGGATGTCTTCTGAGAAATTCACCTCTAAAATGTCCAAAAATATCATTTTTCTACCACCTTTGATTCTCGACTTTTTTCAAAGGGGTTAGTCCACAAAAAATCTCAAAATCTCAGAAAATTTAAAACCCCAATCTCTTTGCCCTAGGCATGGTGTGATGCTAGTTAGGCGATAGGTCCATGAAATGCCCACTTGAGAGCCGTAATGGCCCCGGAATGAAGGTAGTGTGCCTTTCTATAGGTGTTACGGACACTAGCTTGGTATTTTGGTCATAAAAAGAGCTGCGTTCATCTGATCGGGCCATTTGAGACCTCGTTGGAAAGCTAACTTCAAGGCCTACGGCTTTACATAGGACGTCTCCTGACAGATCCTCCTCGAAGATGTCCAAAAAAATCGATTTTCCACTAACTTGGATTCTCGACTTTTTTCAAAGGGGGTAGTCCACAAAAAATCTCAAAATCTCAGAAAATTTAAAACCCCAAACTCTTTGCCCTAGGCATGGTGTGATGCTAGTTAGGCGATAGGTCCATGAAATGCCCACTTGAGATGCCGTAATGGCCCCGGAATGAAGGTAGTGTGCCTTTCTATAGGTGTTACGGACACTAGCTTGGTATTTTGGTTATAACAAGAGCTGCGTTCATCTGATCGGGCCATTTGAAACCTCGTTGGAAAGCTAACTTCAAGGCCTACGGCTTTACTTAGGACGTCTCCTGACAGATCCTCCTCGAAGATGTCCAAAAAAATCGATTTTCCACTAACTTGGATTCTCGACTTTTTTCAAAGGGGGTAGTCCACAAAAAATCTCAAAATCTCAGAAAATTTAAAACCCCAAATCCTTTGCCCTAGACATGGTGTGATGCTAGTTAGGCAATAGGTCCATGAAAGGCCCACCTGAGATGCCCAAATGGCCCCGGAATGAAGGTAGTGTGCCTTTCTATAGGTGTTACGGACACTAGCTTGGTATTTTGGTCATAACAAGAGCTGCGTTCGTCGGATCGGGCCATTTGAGACCTCATTGGAAAGCTAACTTCAAGGCCTACGGCTTTACTTAGGACGTCTCCTGACAGATCCTCCTCGAAGATGTCCAAAAAAATCGAGTTTCCACTAACTTGGATTCTCGACTTTTTTCAAAGGGGGTAGTCCACAAAAAATCTCAAAATCTCAGGAAATTTAAAACCCCAAATTCTTTTCCTAGGCATGGTGTGATGCTAGTTAGGCGATAGGTCCATGAAAGGCCCACTTTAGATGCCGAAATGGCCCCGGAATGAAGGTAATGTGCCTTTCAATAGGTGTTACGGACACGAGCTTGGTATTTTGGTCATAACAAGAGCTGCGTTGGTCTGATCTGGCCATTTGAGAGCTCGTTGGAAAGCTAACTTCAAGGCCTATGGCTTTACTGAGGACGTCTCCTGACAAATCCTCCTTGAAGATGTCCAAAAAAATCAATTTTCTACCAACTTGGATTCTCGACTTTTTTCAAAGGGGGTAGTCCACAAAAAATCTCAAAATCTCAAAAAATTTAAAACCCTAAATTATTTGCCCTAGGCATGGTGTGATGCTATTTAGGCGATAGGTCCATGAAAGGCCCACCTTAGATGCCCAAATGGCCCCGGAATGAAGGTAGTGGGCCTTTCTACAGATGTTACGGAAACGAGCTTGGTATTTTGGTCATAACAAGAGCTGCGTTGGTCTGATGGGGCCATTTGAGAGCTCGTTGGAAAACTAACTTCATGGCCTATGACTTTACTTAGGATGTCTTCTGAGAAATTCTCCTCGAAGATGTCCAAAAATATCATTTTTCTACCACCTTTGCTTCTCGACTTTTTTCAAAGGGGTTAGTCCACAAAAAATCTCAAAATCTCAGAAAATTTAAAACCCCAAACTCTTTGCCCTAGGCATGGTGTGATGCTAGTTAGGCGATAGGTCCATGAAATGCCCACTTGAGATGCCGTAATGGCCCCGGAATGAAGGTAGTGTGCCTTTCTATAGGTGTTACGGACACTAGCTTGGTATTTTGGTCATAACAAGAGCTGCGTTCGTCTGATCGGGCCATTTGAGACCTCGTTGGAAAGCTAACTTCAAGGCCTACGGCTTTACTTAGGACGTCTCCTGACAGATCCTCCTCGAAGATGTCCAAAAAAATCGAGTTTCCACTAACTTGGATTCTCGACTTTTTTCAAAGGGGGTAGTCCACAAAAAATCTCAAAATCTCAAAAAATTTAAAACCCTAAATTATTTGCCCTAGGCATGGTGTGATGCTATTTAGGCGATAGGTCCATGAAAGGCCCACTTGAGATGCCGTAATGGCCCCGGAATGAAGGTAGTGTGCCTTTCTATAGGTGTTACGGACACTAGCTTGGTATTTTGGTCATAACAAGAGCTGCGTTCGTCTGATCGGGCCATTTGAGACCTCGTTGGAAAGCTAACTTCAAGGCCTACAGCTTTACTTAGGACGTCTCCTGACAGATCCTCCTCGAAGATGTCCAAAAAAATCGATTTTCCACTAACTTGGATTCTCGACTTTTTTCAAAGGGGGTAGTCCACAAAAAATCTCAAAATCTCAGAAAATTTAAAACCCCAAATTCTTTGCCCTAAGCATGGTGTGGTGCTATTTAGGCGATAGGTCCATGAAAGGCCCACCTGAGATGCCCAAATGGCCCCGGAATGAAGGCAGTGTGCCTTTCTATAGGTGTTACGGACACGAGCTTGGTATTTTGTTCATAACAAGAGCTGCGTTGGTCTGATCGGGCCATTTGAGAGCTCGTTGGAAAGCGAATTTCATGGCCTACGACTTTACTTAGGACGTCTCCTGAGAAATCCTCCTCGAAGGAATCCAAAAAAATCATTTTTCTAACACCTTGGATTCTTGACTTTTATCAAAGGGGTTAGTCCACAAAAAATCTCAAAATCTCAGAAAATTGAAAATCCCAAATTCTTTGCCCTAGGCATGGTGTGATGCTAGTTAGGCGATAGGTCCATGAAAGGCCCATTTGAGATTCCCAAATGGCCCCGGAATGAAGGTAGTGTGCCTTTTTATAGGTTTTACGGACACGAGCTTGGTATTTTGGTCATAACAAGAGCTGTGTTGGACTGATCTGGCCATTTGAGAGCTTGTTGGAAAACTAACTTCAAGGCTTACGACTTTACTGAGGACGTCTCCTAACAAATCCTCCTCGAAGATGTCCAAAAAAATCAATTTTCCACCAACTTGGATTCTCGACTTTTTTCAAAGGGTGTAGTCCACAAAAAATCTCAAAATCTCAGAAAATTTAATACCCCAAATTCTTTGCCCTAGGCCTGGTGTGATGTTAGTTAGGCGATAGGTCTATGAAAGGCCCACCTGAGATGCCCAAATGGCCCCGGAATGAAGGTAGTGTGCCTTTCTATAGGTGTGACGGACACGAGCTTGATATTTTGGTCATAACAAGAGCTGCGTTGGTCTGATGGGGCCATTTGAGAGCTCGTTGGAAAGCTAACTTCATTGCCAACGGCTTTACTGAGGACATCTCCTGAGAAATCCTCCTTGAAGATGTCCAAAAAAATCATTTTTCCAACGAGATGCCCAAATGGCCCCGGAATGAAGGTAGTGTGCCTTTCTATAGGTGTTACAGACACGAGCTTGGTATTTTGGTCATAACAAGAGTTGCGTTGGTCTGATCGGGCCATTTGAGAGCTCGTTGGAAAGCTAACTTCAACGCCTAAGGCTTTACTGAGGACGTCTTCTGGTAGATCCTCCTCGAAGATGTCCAAAAAAATCAATTTTCCACCTACTTGGATTCTTGACTTTTTTCAAAGGGGTAGTCCACAAAAAATCTCAAAATCTCAGAAAATTTAAAACCCCAAATTCTTTGACCTAGGCATGGTGTGATGCTAGTTAGGCGATAGGTCCATGTAAGGCCCACCTGAGATGCCCAAATGGCCCCGGAATGAAGGCAGTGTGCCTTTTTATAGGTGTTACGGACACGAGCTTGGTATTTTGTTCATAACAAGAGTTGCGTTGGTCTAATCGGGCCATTTGAGAGCTCGTTGGAAAGCGAACATCATGGCCTACGACTTTACTTAGGACGTCTCCTGAGAAATCCTCCTCGAAGGAATCCAAAAAAATCATTTTTCTAACACCTTGGATTCTTGACTTTTTTCAAAGGGGTTAGTCCACAAAAAATATCAAAATCTCAGAAAATTGAAAATCCCAAATTCTTTTCCCTAGGCATGGTGTGATACTAGTTAGGCGATAGGTCCATGAAAGGCCCACTTGAGATGCCCAAATGGCCCCGGTATGAAGGTAGTGTGCCTTTTTATAGGTTTTACGGACACGAGCTTGGTATTTTGGTCATAACAAGAGCTGTGTGGGACTGATCGGGCCATTTGAGAGCTTGTTGGAAAGCTAACTTCAAGGCTTACGACTTTACTGAGGACGTCTCCTAACAAATCCTCCTCGAAGATGTCCAAAAAAATTAATTTTCCACCAACTTGGATTCTCGACTTTTTTCAAAGGGTGTAGTCCACAAAAAATCTCAAAATCTCAGAAAATTTAATACCCCAAATTCTTTGCCCTAGGCCTGGTGTGATGCTAGTTAGGCGATAGGTCTATGAAAGGCCCACCTGAGATGCCCAAATGGCCCCGGAATGAAGGTAGTGTGCCTTTCTATAGGTGTGACGGACACGAGCTTGATATTTTGGTCATAACAAGAGCTGCGTTGGTCTGATGGGGCCATTTGAGAGCTCGTTGGAAAGCTAACTTCATTGCCAACGGCTTTACTGAGGACGTCTCCTGAGAAATCCTCCTTGAAGATGTCCAAAAAAATTATTTTTCCAACGAGATGCCCAAATGGCCCCGGAATGAAGGTAGTGTGCCTTTCTATAGGTGTTACAGACACGAGCATGGTATTTTGGTAATAACAAGAGTTGCGTTGGTCTGATCGGGCCATTTGAGAGCTCGTTGGAAAGCTAACTTCAAGGCCTAAGGCTTTACTGAGGACGTCTTCTGGTAGATCCTCCTCGAAGATGTCCAAACAAATCAATTTTCCACCTACTTGGATTCTTGACTTTTTTCAAAGGGGTAGTCCACAAAAAATCTCAAAATCTCAGAAAATTTAAAACCCCAAATTCTTTGACCTAGGCATGGTGTGATGCTAGTTAGGCGATAGGTCCATGTAAGGCCCACCTGAGATGCCCAAATGGCCCCGGATTGAAGGCAGTGTGCCTTTTTATAGGTGTTACGGACACGAGCTTGGTATTTTGTTCATAACAAGAGCTGCGTTGGTCTGATCGGGCCATTTGAGAGCTCGTTGGAAAGCGAACTTCATGGCCTACGACTTTACTTAGGACGTCTCCTGAGAAATCCTCCTCGAAGGAATCCAAAAAAATCATTTTTCTAACACCTTGGATTCTTGACTTTTTTCAAAGGGGTTAGTCCACAAAAAATCTCAAAATCTCAGAAAATTGAAAATCCCAAATTCTTTGCCCTAGGCATGGTGTGATGCTAGTTAGGCGATAGGTCCATGAAAGGCCCACTTGAGATGCCCAAATGGCCCCGGTATGAAGGTAGTGTGCCTTTTTATAGGTTTTACGGACACGAGCTTGGTATTTTGGTCATAACAAGAGCTGTGTTGGACTGATCGGGCCATTTGAGAGCTTGTTGGAAAGCTAACTTCAAGGCTTACGACTTTACTGAGGACGTCTCCTAACAAATCCTCCTCGAAGATGTCCAAAAAAATTAATTTTCCACCAACTTGGATTCTCGACTTTTTTCAAAGGGTGTAGTCCACAAAAAATCTCAAAATCTCAGAAAATTTAATACCCCAAATTCTTTGCCCTAGGCCTGGTGTGATGCTAGTTAGGCGATAGGTCTATGAAAGGCCCACCTGAGATGCCCAAATGGCCCCGGAATGAAGGTAGTGTGCCTTTCTATAGGTGTGACGGACACGAGCTTGATATTTTGGTCATAACAAGAGCTGCGTTGGTCTGATGGGGCCATTTGAGAGCTCGTTGGAAAGCTAACTTCATTGCCAACGGCTTTACTGAGGACGTCTCCTGAGAAATCCTCCTTGAAGATGTCCAAAAAAATTATTTTTCCAACGAGATGCCCAAATGGCCCCGGAATGAAGGTAGTGTGCCTTTCTATAGGTGTTACAGAAACGAGCATGGTATTTTGGTCATAACAAGAGTTGCGTTGGTCTGATCGGGCCATTTGAGAGCTCGTTGGAAAGCTAACTTCAAGGCCTAAGGCTTTACTGAGGACGTCTTCTGGTAGATCCTCCTCGAAGATGTCCAAAAAAATCAATTTTCCACCTACTTGGATTCTTGACTTTTTTCAAAGGGGTAGTCCACAAAAAATCTCAAAATCTCAGAAAATTTAAAACCCCAAATTCTTTGACCTAGGCATGGTCTGATGCTAGTTAGGCGATAGGTCCATGTAAGGCCCACCTGAGATGCCCAAATGGCCCCGGATTGAAGGCAGTGTGCCTTTTTATAGGTGTTACGGACACGAGCTTGGTATTTTGTTCATAACAAGAGCTGCGTTGGTCTAATCGGGCCATTTGAGAGCTCGTTGGAAAGAGAACTTCATGGCCTACGACTTTACTTAGGACGTCTCCTGAGAAATCCTCCTCGAAGGAATCCAAAAAAATCATTTTTCTAACACCTTGGATTCTTGACTTTTTTCAAAGGGGTTAGTCCACAAAAAATCTCAAAATCTCAGAAAATTGAAAATCCCAAATTCTTTGCCCTAGGCATGGTGTGATCCTAGTTAGGCGATAGGTCCATGAAAGGCCCACTTGAGATGCCCAAATGGCCCCGGTATGAAGGTAGTGTGCCTTTTTATAGGTTTTACGGACACGAGCTTGGTATTTTGGTCATAACAAGAGCTGTGTTGGACTGATCGGGCCATTTGAGAGCTTGTTGGAAAGCTAACTTCAAGGCTTACGACTTTATTGAGGACGTCTCCTAACAAATTCTCCTCGAAGATGTCCAAAAAAATTAATTTTCCACCAACTTGGATTCTCGACTTTTTTCAAAGGGTGTAGTCCACAAAAAATCTCAAAATCTCAGAAAATTTAATACCCCAAATTCTTTGCCCTAGGCCTGGTGTGATGCTAGTTAGGCGATAGGTCTATGAAAGGCCCACCTGAGATGCCCAAATGGCCCCGGAATGAAGGCAGTGTGCCTTTCTATAGGTGTGACGGACACGAGCTTGATATTTTGGTCATAACAAGAGCTGCGTTGGTCTGATGGGGCCATTTGAGAGCTCGTTGGAAAGCTAACTTCATTGCCAACGGCTTTACTGAGGACGTCTCCTGAGAAATCCTCCTTGAAGATGTCCAAAAAAATCATTTTTCCAACGAGATGCCCAAATGGCCCCGGAATGAAGGTAGTGTGCCTTTCTATAGGTGTTACAGACACGAGCATGGTATTTTGGTAATAACAAGAGTTGCGTTGGTCTGATCGGGCCATTTGAGAGCTCGTTGGAAAGCTAACTTCAAGGCCTAAGGCTTTACTGAGGACGTCTTCTGGTAGATCCTCCTCGAAGATGTCCAAACAAATCAATTTTCCACCTACTTGGATTCTTAACTTTTTTCAAAGGGGTAGTCCACAAAAAATCTCAAAATCTCAGAAAATTTAAAACCCCAAATTCTTTGACCTAGGCATGGTGTGATGCTAGTTAGGCGATAGGTCCATGTAAGGCCCACCTGAGATGCCCAAATGGCCCCGGATTGAAGGCAGTGTGCCTTTTTATAGGTGTTACGGACACGAGCTTGGTATTTTGTTCATAACAAGAGCTGCGTTGGTCTGATCGGGCCATTTGAGAGCTCGTTGGAAAGCGAACTTCATGGCCTACGACTTTACTTAGGACGTCTCCTGAGAAATCCTCCTCGAAGGAATCCAAAAAAATCATTTTTCTAACACCTTGGATTCTTGACTTTTTTCAAAGGGGTTAGTCCACAAAAAATCTCAAAATCTCAGAAAATTGAAAATCCCAAATTCTTTGCCCTAGGCATGGTGTGATGCTAGTTAGGCGATAGGTCCATGAAAGGCCCACTTGAGATGCCCAAATGGCCCCGGTATGAAGGTAGTGTGCCTTTTTATAGGTTTTACGGACACGAGCTTGGTATTTTGGTCATAACAAGAGCTGTGTTGGACTGATCGGGCCATTTGAGAGCTTGTTGGAAAGCTAACTTCAAGGCTTACGACTTTACTGAGGACGTCTCCTAACAAATTCTCCTCGAAGATGTCCAAAAAAATTAATTTTCCACCAACTTGGATTCTCGACTTTTTTCAAAGGGTCTAGTCCACAAAAAATCTCAAAATCTCAGAAAATTTAATACCCCAAATTCTTTGCCCTAGGCCTGGTGTGATGCTAGTTAGGCGATAGGTCTATGAAAGGCCCACCTGAGATGCCCAAATGGCCCCGGAATGAAGGTAGTGTGCCTTTCTATAGGTGTGACGGACACGAGCTTGATATTTTGGTCATAACAAGAGCTGCGTTGGTCTGATGGGGCCATTTGAGAGCTCGTTGGAAAGCTAACTTCATTGCCAACGGCTTTACTGAGGACGTCTCCTGAGAAATCCTCCTTGAAGATGTCCAAAAAAATTATTTTTCCAACGAGATGCCCAAATGGCCCCGGAATGAAGGTAGTGTGCCTTTCTATAGGTGTTACAGACACGAGCATGGTATTTTGGTAATAACAAGAGTTGCGTTGGTCTGATCGGGCCATTTGAGAGCTCGTTGGAAAGCTAACTTCAAGGCCTAAGGCTTTACCGAGGACGTCTTCTGGTAGATCCTCCTCGAAGATGTCCAAACAAATCAATTTTCCACCTACTTGGATTCTTGACTTTTTTCAAAGGGGTAGTCCACAAAAAATCTCAAAATCTCAGAAAATTTAAAACGCCAAATTCTTTGACCTAGGCATGGTGTGATGCTAGTTAGGCGATAGGTCCATGTAAGGCCCACCTGAGATGCCCAAATGGCCCCGGATTGAAGGCAGTGTGCCTTTTTATAGGTGTTACGGACACGAGCTTGGTATTTTGTTCATAACAAGAGCTGCGTTGGTCTGATCGGGCCATTTGAGAGCTCGTTGGAAAGCGAACTTCATGGCCTACGACTTTACTTAGGACGTCTCCTGAGAAATCCTCCTCGAAGGAATCCAAAAAAATCATTTTTCTAACACCTTGGATTCTTGACTTTTTTCAAAGGGGTTAGTCCACAAAAAATCTCAAAATCTCAGAAAATTGAAAATCCCAAATTCTTTGCCCTAGGCATGGTGTGATGCTAGTTAGGCGATAGGTCCATGATAGGCCCACTTGAGATGCCCAAACGGCCCCGGTATGAAGGTAGTGTGCCTTTTTATAGGTTTTACGGACACGAGCTTGGTATTTTGGTCATAACAAGAGCTGTGTTGGACTGATCGGGCCATTTGAGAGCTTGTTGGAAAGCTAACTTCAAGGCTTACGACTTTACTGAGGACGTCTCCTAACAAATTCTCCTCGAAGATGTCCAAAAAAATTAATTTTCCACCAACTTGGATTCTCGACTTTTTTCAAAGGGTGTAGTCCACAAAAAATCTCAAAATCTCAGAAAATTTAATACCCCAAATTCTTTGCCCTAGGCCTGGTGTGATGCTAGTTAGGCGATAGGTCTATGAAAGGCCCACCTGAGATGCCCAAATGGCCCCGGAATGAAGGTAGTGTGCCTTTCTATAGGTGTGACGGACACGAGCTTGATATTTTGGTCATAACAAGAGCTGCGTTGGTCTGATGGGGCCATTTGAGAGCTCGTTGGAAAGATAACTTCATTGCCAAAGGCTTTACTGAGGACGTCTCCTGAGAAATCCTCCTCGAAGATGTCCAAAAAAATCATTTTTCCAACGAGATGCCCAAATGGCCCCGGAATGAAGGTAGTGTGCCTTTCTATAGGTGTTACAGACACGAGCTTGGTATTTTGGTCATAACAAGAGTTGCGTTGGTCTGATCGGGTCATTTGAGAGCTCGTTGGAAAGCTAACTTCAAGGCCTAAGGCTTTACTGAGGACGTCTTCTGGCAGATCCTCCTCGAAGATGTCCAAAAAAATCAATTTTCCACCTACTTGGATTCTCGACTTTTTTCAAAGGGGGTAGTCCACAAAAAATCTCAAAATCTCAGAAGATTTAAAACCCCAAATTCTTTGACCTAGGCATGGTGTCATGCTAGTTAGGCGATAGGTCCATGTAAGGCCCACCTGAGATGCCCAAATGGCCCCGGAATGAAGGCAGTGTGCCTTTTTATAGGTGTTACGGACACGAGCTTGGTATTTTGTTCATAACAAGAGCTGCGTTGGTCTGATCAGGCCATTTGAGAGCTCGTTGGAAAGCCAACTTCATGGCCTACGACTTTACTTAGGACGTCTCCTGAGAAATCCTCCTCGAAGGAATCCAAAAAAATCATTTTTCTAACACCTTGGATTCTTGACTTTTTTCAAAGGGGTTAGTCCACAAAAAATCTCAAAATCTCAGAAAATTGAAAATCCCAAATTCTTTGCCCTAGGCATGGTGTGATGCTAGTCAGGCGATAGGTCCATGAAAGGCCCACTTGAGATGCCCAAATGGTCCCGGAATGAAGGTAGTGTGCCTTTTTATAGGTTTTACGGACACGAGCTTGGTATTTTGGTCATAACAAGAGCTCTGTTGGACTGATCGGGCCATTTGAGAGCTTGTTGGAAAGCTAACTTCAAGGCTTACGACTTTACTGAGGACGTCTCCTAACAAATCCTCCTCGAAGATGTCCAAAAAAATCAATTTTCCACCAACTTGGATTCTCGACTTTTTTCAAAGGGTGTAGTCCACAAAAAATCTCTAAATCTCAGAAAATTTAATACCCCAAATTCTTTGCCCTAGGCCTGGTGTGATGCTAGTTAGGCGATAGGTCAATGAAAGGCCCACCTGAGATGCCCAAATGGCCCCGGAATGAAGGTAGTGTGCCTTTCTATAGGTGTGACGGACACGAGCTTGATATTTTGGTCATAACAAGAGCTGCGTTGGTCTGATGGGGCCATTTGAGAGCTCGTTGGAAAGATAACTTCATTGCCAAAGGCTTTACTGAGGATGTCTCCTGAGAAATCCTCCTCGAAGATGTCCAAAAAAATCATTTTTCCAACGAGATGCCCAAATGGCCCCGGAATGAAGGTAGTGTGCCTTTCTATAGGTGTTACAGACACGAGCTTGGTATTTTGGTCATAACAAGAGTTGCGTTGGTCTTATCGGGCCATTTGAGAGCTCGTTGGAAAGCTAACTTCAAGGCCTAAGGCTTTACTGAGGACGTCTTCTGGCAGATCCTCCTTGAAGATGTCCAAAAAAATCAATTTTCCACCTACTTGGATTCTCGACTTTTTTCAAAGGGGGTAGTCCACAAAAAATCTCAAAATCTCAGAAAATTTAAAACCCCAAATTCTTTGACCTAGGCATGGTGTGATGCTAGTTAGGCGATAGGTCCACGAAAGGCCCACTTGAGATGCCGAAATGGCCCCGGAATGAAGGTAGTGTGCCTTTCTATAGGTGTTACGGACACGAGCTTGGTATTTTGGTCATAACAAGAGCTGCGTTAGTTTGATGGGGCCATTTAAGAGCTCGTTGGAAAGCTAACTTCATGGCCTACGACTTTACTTAGGACGTCTCCTGAGAAATCCTCCTCGAAGGAATCCAAAAAAATCATTTTTCTAACACCTTGGATTCTTGACTTTTTTCAAAGGGGTTAGTCCACAAAAAATCTCAAAATCTCATAAAATTGAAAATCCCAAATTCTTTGCCCTAGGCATGGTGTGATGCTAGTCAGGCGATAGGTCCATGAAAGGCCCACTTGAGATGCCCAAATGGTCCCGGAATGAAGGTAGTGTGCCTTTTTATAGGTTTTACGGACACGAGCTTGGTATTTTGGACATAACAAGAGCTGTGTTGGACTGATCGGGCCATTTGAGAGCTTGTTGGAAAGCTAACTTCAAGGCTTACGACTTTACTGAGGACGTCTCCTAACAAATCCTCCTCGAAGATGTCCAAAAAAATCAATTTTCCACCAACTTGGATTCTCGACTTTTTTCAAAGGGTGTAGTCCACAAAAAATCTCAAAATCTCAGAAAATTTAATACCCCAAATTCTTTGCCCTAGGCCTGGTGTGATGCTAGTTAGGCGATAGGTCTATGAAAGGCCCACCTGAGATGCCCAAATGGCCCCGGAATGAAGGTAGTGTGCCTTTCTATAGGTGTGACGGACACGAGCTTGATATTTTGGTCATAACAAGAGCTGCGTTGGTCTGATGGGGCCATTTGAGAGCTCGTTGGAAAGATAACTTCTTTGCCAAAGGCTTTACTGAGGACGTCTCCTGAGAAATCCTCCTCGAAGATGTCCAAAAAAATCATTTTTCCAACGAGATGCCCAAATGGCCCCGGAATGAAGGTAGTGTGCCTTTCTATAGGTGTTACAGACACGAGCTTGGTATTTTGGTCATAACAAGAGTTGCGTTGGTCTGATCGGGCCATTTGAGAGCTCGTTGGAAAGCTAACTTCAAGGCCTAAGGCTTTACTGAGGACGTCTTCTGGCAGATCCTCCTCGAAGATGTCCAAAAAAATCAATTTTCCACCTACTTGGATTCTCGACTTTTTTCAAAGGGGGTAGTCCAAAAAAAATCTCAAAATCTCAGAAAATTTAAAACCCCAAATTTTTTGACCTAGGCATGGCGTGATGATAGTTAGGCGATCGGTCCACGAAAGGCCCACTTGAGATGCCGAAATGGCCCCGGAATGAAGGTAGTGTGCCTTTCTATAGGTGTTACGGACACGAGCTTGGTATTTTGGTCATAACAAGAGCTGCGTTAGTCTGATGGGGCCATTTAAGAGCTCGTTGGAAAGCTAACTTCATGGCCTACGACTTTACTTAGGACGTCTCCTGAGAAATCCTCCTCGAAGGAATCCAAAAAAATCATTTTTCTAACACCTTGGATTCTTGACTTTTTTCAAAGGGGTTAGTCCACAAAAAATCTCAAAATCACAGAAAATTGAAAATCCCAAATTCTTTGCCCTAGGCATGGTGTGATGCTAGTCAGGCGATAGGTCCATGAAAGGCCCACTTGAGATGCCCAAATGGCCCCAGAATGAAGGTAGTGTGCCTTTTTATAGGTTTTACGGACACGAGCTTGGTATTTTGGTCATAACAAGGGCTGTGTTGGACTGATCGGGCCATTTGAGAGCTTGTTGGAAAGCTAACTTCAAGGCTTACGACTTTACTGAGGACGTCTCCTAACAAATCCTCCTCGAAGATGTCCAAAAAAATCAATTTTCCACCAACTTGGATTCTCGACTTTTTTCAAAGGGTGTAGTCCACAAAAAATCTCAAAATCTCAGAAAATTTAATACCCCAAATTCTTTTCCCTAGGCCTGGTGTGATGCTAGTTAGGCGATAGGTCTATGAAAGGCCCACCTGAGATGCCCAAATGGCCCCGGAATGAAGGTAGTGTGCCTTTCTATAGGTGTGACGGACACGAGCTTGATATTTTGGTCATAACAAGAGCTGCGTTGGTCTGATGGGGCCATTTGAGAGCTCGTTGGAAAGCTAACTTCATTGCCAAAGGCTTTACTGAGGACGTCTCCTGAGAAATCCTCCTCGAAGATGTCCAAAAAAAATCATTTTTCCAACGAGATGCCCAAATGGCCCCGGAATGAAGGTAGTGTGCCTTTCTATAGGTGTTACAGACACGAGCTTGGTATTTTGGTCATAACAAGAGTTGCGTTGGTCTGATCGGGCCATTTGAGAGCTCGTTGGAAAGCTAACTTCAAGGCCTAAGGCTTTACTGAGGACGTCTTCTGGCAGATCCTCCTCGAAGATGTCCAAAAAAATCAATTTTCCACCTACTTGGATTCTAGACTTTTTTCAAAGGGGGTAGTCCACAAAAAATCTCAAAATCTCAGAAAAATTTAAAACCCCAAATTCTTTGACCTAGGCATGGTGTCATGCTAGTTAGGCGATAGGTCCATGTAAGGCCCACCTGAGATGCCGAAATGGCCCCGGAATGAAGGTAGTGTGCCTTTCTATAGGTGTTACGGACACGAGCTTGGTATTTTGGTCATAACAAGAGCTGCGTTAGTCTGATGGGGCCATTTAAGAGCTCGTTGGAAAGCTAACTTCATGGCCTACGACTTTACTTAGGACGTCTCCTGAGAAATCCTCCTCGAAGGAATCCAAAAAAATCATTTTTCTAACACCTTGGATTCTTGACTTTTTTCAAATGGGTTAGTCCACAAAAAATCTCAAAATCTCAGAAAATTGAAAATCCCAAATTCTTTGCCCTATGCATGGTGTGATGCTAGTCAGGCGATAGGTCCATGAAAGGCCCACTTGAGATGCCCAAATGGCCCCAGAATGAAGGTAGTGTGCCTTTTTATAGGTTTTACGGACACGAGCTTGGTATTTTGGTCATAACAAGAGCTGTGTTGGACTGATCGGGCCATTTGAGAGCTTGATGGAAAGCTAACTTCAAGGCTTACGACTTTACTGAGGACGTCTCCTAACAAATCCTCCTCGAAGATGTCCAAAAAAATCAATTTTCCACCAACTTGGATTCTCGACTTTTTTCAAAGGGTGTAGTCCACAAAAAATCTCAAAATCTCAGAAAATTTAATACCCGAAATTCTTTTCCCTAGGCCTGGTGTGATGCTAGTTAGGCGATAGGTCTATGAAAGGCCCACCTGAGAAGCCCAAATGGCCCCGGAATGAAGGTAGTGTGCCTTTCTATAGGTGTGACGGACACGAGCTTGATATTTTGGTCATAACAAGAGCTGCGTTGGTCTGATGGGGCCATTTGAGAGCTCGTTGGAAAGCTAACTTCATTGCCAAAGGCTTTACTGAGGACGTCTCCTGAGAAATCCTCCTCGAAGATGTCCAAAAAAAATCATTTTTCCAACGAGATGCCCAAATGGCCCCGGAATGAAGGTAGTGTGCCTTTCTATAGGTGTTACAGACACGAGCTTGGTATTTTGGTCATAACAAGAGTTGCGTTGGTCTGATCGGGCCATTTGAGAGCTTGTTGGAAAGCTAACTTCAAGGCCTAAGGCTTTACTGAGGACGTCTTCTGGCAGATCCTCCTCGAAGATGTCCAAAAAAATCAATTTTCCACCTACTTGGATTCTCGACTTTTTTTCAAAGGGGGTAGTCCACAAAAAATCTCAAAATCTCAGAAAATTTAAAACCCCAAATTCTTTGAACTAGGCATGGTGTGATGCTAGTTAGGCGATAGGTCCATGTAAGGCACACCTGAGATGCCCAATTGGCCCCGGAATGAAGGTAGTTTGCCTTTCTATAGGTGTTACGGACACGAGCTTGGTATTTTGGTCATAACAAGAGCTGCGTTAGTCTGATGGGGCCATTTAAGAGCTCGTTGGAAAGCTAACTTCATGGCCTACGACTTTACTTAGGACGTCTCCTGAGAAATCCTCCTCGAAGATGTTCAAAAAAATCATTTTTCTACCACCTTGGATTCTCGACTTTTTTCAAAGGGGTTAGTCCACAAAAAATCTCAAAATCTCAAAAAATTTAAAACCTCAAGGAAGTGTCATCTCTAGTGCTCCAAATGTGCATTTTGGGATGAAAAAATCCGGGTTTCAGAACATTTTATTTTTTGACCATTTGGTCCCGACTTGCATTTTGGGCGATTTCGGGTTAATCAAGGAAGTGTCATCTCTAGTGCTCCAAATGGGCTGAAACTTTGTGGGTAGCTTCGGTATGTCCAATAAGGCCGGGAAATGCTAAAAAGCGGGAATTTCGAAGCCAATACAATCCACTCACCGCGTGTGATTTGCAACCCGGCCTAAAATGTCGGACCCCTAAAATCTGACTCCGGGGGCTCCAAATGGTCTAGTATTCGTCGTGCATGTTTCATATTGTATTTGAGGTTGATTGGGATGAAAAAATCCGGGTTTCAGAACATTTCATTTTTTTGACCATTTGGCCCCGACTTGCATTTTGGGCGATTTCGGGTTAATGAAGCAAGTGTCATCTCTATTGCTCCAAATGTGCTGAAACTTTGTGGGTACCTTCAATATGTCCAATAAGGCCGGGAAATGCTAAAAAGGGGGAATTTGGAGGCCAATAAGATCCACTCACCGCGTGTGATTTGCAACACGGCCTAACGTGTCGGACCCCTAAAACCTGACTCCGGGGGCTCCAAATGGTCTAGTATTCATCGTGCATGTTTCATATGGTGTTTAAGGTTGATTGGGCTTAAAAATCCGGGTTTCGGAACGTTTCATTTTTTGACCATTTGGCCCCGACTTGCATTTTGGGCGATTTCAGGTTAATGAAAGAAGTGTCATCTCGAGTGCTCCAAAAGGGCTGAAACTTTGTGGGTAGCTTCGGTATGTCGAATAAGGCCGGGAAATACTAAAAAACGGGAATTTGGAGGCCAATACGATCCACTCACCGCGTGTGATTTGCAACCCCGCCTAACGTGTCGGACCCCCAAAACCTGTCTCCGGGGGCTCCAAATGGTCTAGTATTCGTCGTGCATGTTTCATATAGTATTTGAGATTGATTGGGCTGAAAAAATTCCGGTTTCGAAACATTTCATTTTTTGACCATTTGGCCCCGACTTGCATTTTGGGCGATTTCGGGTTGATCAAGGAAGTGTCATCTCTAGTGCTCCAAATGTGCTGAAACTCTGTGGGGAGCTTCAGTATGTCCAATAAGGCCGGGAAATGCTAAAAAACGGGAATTTGGAGGCCAATACAATCCACTCACCGCGTGTGATTTGCAACCCGGCCTAACGTGTCGGACATCTAAAACCTGACTCCGGAGGCTCCAAATGATCTAGTATTTGTCGTGCATGTTTCATATGGTATTTAAGGTTGATTGGGCTGAAAAAATCCGGGTTTCGAAACATTTCATTTTTTGTCCATTTGGCCCCTACTTGCATTTTGGGCGATTTCGGGTTAATGAAGGAAGTGTCATCTCTAGTGCTCCAAAAGAGCTGAAACTTTGTGGGTAGCTTATTTATGTCCAATAAGGCCGGGAAATGCTAAAAAGCGGGAATTTCGAGGGATATAAGATCGACTCACCGCGTGTGATTTGCAACGCGGCCTAACGTGTCGGACTCCTAAAACCTGACCCCGGGGGCTCCAAATGGTCTAGTATTCGTCGTGCATGTTTAATATGGTATTTGAGGTTGATTAGGCTGAAAAAATCCGAGTTTCGGAACATTTCATGTTTTGACCATTTGGCCCCCCGAATTGCATTTTGGGCGATTTCGGGTTAATGAAGGAAGTGTCATCTCTAGTGCTCCAAAAGAGCTGAAACTTTGTGGGTAGCTTATTTATGTCCAATAAGAACGGGAAATGCTAAAAAGCGGGAATTTCGAGCGATATACGATCCACTCACCGCGTGTGATTTGCAACACGACCTAACGTGTCGGACCCCCAAAACCTGTCTCCGGGGGCTCCATATGGTCTAATATTCGTCGTGCATGTTTCATATGGTGTTTGAGGTTGATTGGGCTGAAAAAATCCGGGTTTCGGAACATTTTATTTTTTGACCATTTGGCCCCGACTTGCATTTTGGGCTATTTCGGGTTGATTAAGGAAGTGTCATCTCTAGTGCTCCAAATGTGCTGAAACTTTGTGGGAAGCTTCGGTATGTCCAATAAGGCCAGGAAATGCTAAAAAACGGGAATTTCGAGGCCAATACGATCCACTCACCGCGTGTGATTTGCAACTTGGCCTAACGTGTCGGACCCCTAAAACCTGACTCCGGGGGCTCCAAATGGTCTAGTATTCATCGTGAATGTTTAATATGGTATTTTAGGTTGATTGGGCTGAAAAAATCCGGGTTTCGGAACATTTCATTTTTTGACCATTTGGCCCCCCGACTTGCATTTTGGGCGATTTCGGGTTAATAAAGGAAGTGTCATCTCTAATGCTCCAAAGGTGCTGAAATTTTTTGGGTAGCTTCGGTATGTCCAATAAGGCCGAGAAATGCTAAAAAATGGGAATTTGGAGGCCAATACGATCCACTCACTGCGTGTGATTTGCAACACGGCCTAACGTGTCGGACCCCGAAAACCTGTCTCCGGGGGCTCCAAATGGACTAATATTCATCTTGCATGTTTCATATGGTGTTTGAGGTTGATTGGGCTGAAAAAATCCGGGTTTCCGAACATTTTATTTTTTGACCATTTGGCCCCGACTTGCATTTTGGGCGATTTCGGGTTAATGAAGGAAGTGTCATCTCTAGTGCTCCAAATGTGCTGAAACTTTGTGGGTAGCTTCAGTATGTCCAATAAGGCCGGGAAATGCTAAAAAACGGGAATTTGGAGGCCAATACGATCCACTCACCGCGTGGGATTTGCAACCCGACCTAATGTGTCGGACCCCTAAAACCTGACTCCGGGGGCTCCAAATGATCTAGTATTTGTCGTGCATGTTTCATATGGTATTTGAGGTTGATTGGGCTGAAAAAATCCGGGTTTTGAAATATTTCATTTTTTGAACATTTGGCCCCTACTTGCATTTTGGGCGATTTCGGGTTAATGAAGGAAGTGTCATCTCTAGTGTTCCAAAAGAGCTGAAACTTTGTGGGTAGCTTATTTATGTCCAATAAGACCGGGAAATGCTAAAAGCGGGAATTTCGAGGGATATACGATCCACTCACCGCGTGTGATTTGCAACGCGGCCTAACGTGTCGAACCCCTAAAACCTGACCCCGGGGGCTCCAAATGGTCTAGTATTCGTCGTGCATGTTTAATATGGTATTTGAGGTATATTGGGTTGAAAAAATCCGGGTTTCGGAACATTTCATTTTTTGACCATTTGGCCCCCCGAATGCATTTAGGGCGATTTCGGGTTAATGAAGGAAGTGTCATCTCTAGTGCTCCAAATGTGCTGAAACTTTTTGGGTAGCTTCGATATGTCTAATAAGGCCGAGAAATGCTAAAAAACGGGAATTTGGAGGCCAATACGATCCACTCACCGCGTGTGATTTGCAACACGGCCTAACGTGTCGGACCCCAAAACCCTGTCTCCGGGGGCTCCATATGGTCTAATATTCGTCGTGCATGTTTCATATGGTGTTTGAGGTTGATTGGGCTGAAAAAATCTGGGTTTCGGAACATTTTATTTTTTGACCATTTGGCCCTGACTTGCATTTTGGGCTATTTCGGGTTGATCAAGGAAGTGTCATCTCTAGTGCTCCAAATGTGCTGAAACTTTGTGGGAAGCTTCGGTATGTCCAATAAGGCCAGGAAATGCTAAAAAACGGGAATTTCGAGGCCAATACGATCCACTCACCGCGTGTGATTTGCAACTTGGCCTAACGTGTCGGACCCCTAAAACCTGACTCCGGGGGCTCCAAATGGTCTAGTATTCGTCGTGCATGTTTAATATGGTATTTTAGGTTGATTGGGCTGAAAAAATCCGGGTTTCGGAACATTTCATTTTTTGACCATTTGGCCCCCCGACTTGCATTTTGGGCGATTTCGGGTTAATAAAGGAAGTGTCATCTCTAATGCTCCAAAGGTGCTGAAATTTTTTGGGTAGCTTCGGTATGTCCAATAAGGCCGAGAAATGCTAAAAAATGGGAATTTGGAGGCCAAATCGATCCACTCACTGCGTGTGATTTGCAACACGGCCTAACGTGTCGGACCCCGAAAACCTGTCTCCGGGGGCTCCAAATGGACTAATATTCATCTTGCATGTTTCATATGGTGTTTGAGGTTGATTGGGCTGAAAAAATCCGGGTTTCCGAATATTTTATTTTTTGACCATTTGGCCCCGACTTGCATTTTGGGCGATTTCGGATTAATGAAGGAAGTGTCATCTCTAGTGCTCCAAATGTGCTGAAACATTGTGGGTAGCTTCAGTATGTCCAATAAGGCCGGGAAATGCTATAAAAGGGAATTTGGAGGCCAATACGATCCACTCACCGCGTGGGATTTGCAACCCGACCTAACGTGTCGGACCCCTAAAACCTGACTCCGGGGGCTCCAAATGATCTAGTATTTGTCGTGCATGTTTCATATGGTATTTGAGGTTGATTGGGCTGAAAAAATCCGGGTTTTGAAATATTTCATTTTTTGAACATTTGGCCCCTACTTGCATTTTGGGCGATTTCGGGTTAATGAAGGAAGTGTCATCTCTAGTGTTCCAAAAGAGCTGAAACTTTGTGGGTAGCTTATTTATGTCCAATAAGACCGGGAAATGCTAAAAAGCGGGAATTTCGAGGGATATACGATCCACTCACCGCGTGTGATTTGCAACGCGGCCTAACGTGTCGGACCCCTAAAACCTGACCCCGGGGCTCCAAATGGTCTAGTATTCGTCGTGCATGTTTAATATGGTATTTGAGGTTGATTGGGTTGAAAAAATCCGGGTTTCGGAACATTTCATGTTTTGACCATTTGGCCCCCCGAATGCATTTTGGGCGATTTCGGGTTAATGAATAAAGTGTCATCTCTAGTGCTCCAAATGTGCTGAAACTTTTTGGGTAGCTTCGATATGTCTAATAAGGCCGAGAAATGCTAAAAAACGGGAATTTGGAGGCCAATACGATCCACTCACCGCGTGTGATTTGCAACACGGCCTAACGTGTCGGACCCCCAAAACCTGTCTCCGGGGGCTCCATATGGTCTAATATTGGTCGTGCATGTTTCATATGGTGTTTGAGGTTGATTGGGCTGAAAAAATCCGGGTTTCGGAACATTTTATTTTTTGACCATTTGGTCCCGACTTGCATTTTGGGCTATTTCGGGTTGATCAAGGAAGTGTCATCTCTAGTGCTCCAAATGTGCTGAAACTCTGTGGGTAGCTTCAGTATGTCCAATAAGGCCGGGAAATGCTAAAAAACGGGAATTTGGAGGCCAATACAATCCACTCACCGCGTGTGATTTGCAACCCGGCCTAACGTGCCGGACATCCAAAACCTGACTCCGGGGGCTTCCAATGGTCTAGTATTTGTCGTGCATGTTTCATATGGTATTTAAGGTTGATTGGGCTGAAAAAATCCGGGTTTCGAAACATTTCATTTTTTGTCCATTTGGCCTCTACTCACATTTTGGGCGATTTCGGGTTAATGAAGGAAGTGTCATCTCTAGTGCTCCAAAAGAGCTGAAACGTTGTGGGTAGCTGAGTTATGTCCAATAAGGCCGGGAAATGCTAAAAGCAGGAATTTCGAGGGATATACGATCGACTCACCGCGTGTGGTTTGCAACACGGCTTAACGTGTCAGACCCCTAAAACCTTACTCCGGGGGCTCCAAATTGTCTAGTATTCGTCGTGCATGTTTAATATGATATTTGAGGATGATTAGGCTGAAAAAATCCGAGTTTCGGAACATTTCATTTTTTTACCATTTGGCCCCTACTTGCATTTTGGGCGATTTCGAGTTAATGAAGGAAGTGTCATCTCTAGTGCTCCAAAAGAGCTGAAACTTTGTGGGTAGCTTATTTATGTCCAATAAGACCGGGAAATGCTAAAAAGCGGGAATTTCGAGGGATATACGATCCACTCACCGCGTGTGATTTGCAACACGACCTAACGTGTCGGACCCCTAAAACTCGACTCCTGACTCCGGGGGCTCCAAATGGTCTAGTATTCGTCGTGCATGTTTAATATGGTATTTGAGGTTGATTGGGTTGAAAAAATCCGGGTTTCGAAACATTTCATTTTTTGACCATTTGGCCCCGACTTGCATTTTGGGCGATTTCGGGTTAATGAATAAAGTGTCATCTCTAGTGTTCCAAATGTGCTGAAACTTTGTGGGTAGCTTCGGTATGTCCAATAAAGCAGGGAAATGCTAAAAAACGGGAATTTGGAGGCCAATACGATCCACTCACCGCGTGTGATTTGCAACACGGCCTAACGTGTCGGACCCCCAAAACCTGTCTCCGGGGGCTCCATATGGTCTAATATTCGTCGTGCATGTTTCATATGGTGTTTGAGGTTGATTGGGCTGAAAAAATCTGGGTTTCGGAACATTTTATTTTTTGACCATTTGGCCTCGACTTGCATTTTGGGCTATTTCGGGTTGATCAAGGAAGTGTCATCTCTAGTGCTCCAAATGTGCTGAAACTTTGTGGGAAGCTTCGGTATGTCCAATAAGGCCAGGAAATGCTAAAAAACGGGAATTTCGAGGCCAATACGATCCACTCACCGCGTGTGATTTGCAACTTAGCCTAACGTGTCGGACCCCTAAAACCTGACTCCGGGGGCTCCAAATGGTCTAGTATTCGTCATGCATGTTTAATATGGTATTTTAGGTTGATTGGGCTGAAAAAATCCGGGTTACGGAACATTTCATTTTTTGACCATTTGGCCCCCCGACTTGCATTTTGGGCGATTTCGGGTTAATAAAGGAAGTGTCATCTCTAATGCTCCAAAGGTGCTGAAATTTTTTGGGTAGCTTCGGTATGTCCAATAAGGCCGAGAAATGCTAAAAAATGGGAATTTGGAGGCCAATACGATCCACTCACTGCGTGTGATTTGCAACACGACCTAACGTGTCGGACCCCGAAAACCTGTCTCCGGGGGCTCCAAATGGACTAATATTCATCTTGCATGTTTCATATGGTGTTTGAGGTTGATTGGGCTGAAAAAGTCCGGGTTTCCGAACATTTTATTTTTTGACCATTTGGCCCCGACTTGCATTTTGGGCGATTTCGGGTTAATGAAGGAAGTGTCATCTCTAGTGCTCCAAATGTGCTGAAACTTTGTGGGTAGCTTCAGTATGTCCAATAAGGCCGGGAAATGCTAAAAAGCGTGAATTTCGAGGCCAATACAATCCACTCACCGCGTGTGATTTGCAACCAGGCCTAACGTGACCGACCCCTAAAACCTGACTCCGGGGGCTCCAAATGGTCTAGTATTCGTCGTTCATATTTCATATGGTATTTGAGATTGATTGGGCTGAAAAAATCCGGGTTTCGGAACATTTCAATTTTTGACCATTTGGCCCCGACTTACATTTTTAGCGATTTCGGGTTAATGAAGGAAGTGTCATCTCTAGTGCTCTAAAAGAGCTGAAACTTTGTGGGTAGCTTAGTTATGTCCAATAAGGCCGGAAAATGCTAAAAAACGGGAATTTGGATGCCAATACGATCCACTCACCGCGTGTGATTTGCAACACGGCCTAACGTGTCGGACCCCTAAAACCTGACTCCGGGGGCTCCAAATGGTCTAGTATTCTTCGTGCATGTTTCATATGGTATTTAAGGTTTATTGGGCTTAAAAATCCGGGTTTCGGAACATTTCATTTTTTGACCATTTGGCCCCGACTTGCATTTTGGGCGATTTCGGGTTAATGAAGTAAGTGTCATCTCTAGTGCTTCAAAAGGGCTGAAACTTTGTGAGTAGCTTAGTTATGTCCAATAAGTGTCGGACCCCTAAAACCTGACACCGGGTGCTCCAAATAGTCTAGTATTCGTCGTGCATGTTTAATATTGTATTTGAGGTTGATTGGGTTGAAAAAATCCGGGTTTCGGAACATTTCATGTTTTGACCATTTGGCCCCCCGAATTGCATTTTGGGCGATTTCGGGTTAATGAAGGAAGTGTCATCTCTAGTGCTCCAAATGTGCTGACACTTTTTGGGTAGCTTCGATATGTCCAATAAGGCCGAGAAATGCTAAAAAACGGGAATTTGGAGGCCAATACGATCCACTCACCGCGTGTGATTTGCAACACGGCCTAACGTGTCGGACCCCCAAAACCTGTCTCCGGGGGCTCCATATGGTCTAATATTCGTCGTGCATGTTTCATATGGTGTTTGAGGTTGATTGGGCTGAAAAAATCCGGGTTTCGGAACATTTTATTTTTTGACCATTTGGTCCCGACTTGCATTTTGGGCTATTTCGGTTTGATCAAGGAAGTGTCATCTCTAGTGCTCCAAATGTGCTGAAACTCTGTGGGTAGCTTCAGTATGTCCAATAAGGCCGGGAAATGCTAAAAAACGGGAATTTGGAGGCCAATACAATCCACTCACCGCGTGTGATTTGCAACCCGGCCTAACGTGCCGGACATCTAAAACCTGACTCCGGGGGCTCCCAATGGTCTAGTATTTGTCGTGCATGTTTCATATGGTATTTAAGGTTGATTGGGCTGAAAAAATCCGGGTTTCGAAACATTTCATTTTTTGTCCATTTGGCCCCTACTCACATTTTGGGCGATTTCGGGTTAATGAAGGAAGTGTCATCTCTAGTGCTCCAAAAGAGCTGAAACGTTGTGGGTAGCTGAGTTATGTCCAATAAGGCCGGGAAATGCTAAAAGCAGGAATTTCGAGGGATATACGATCGACTCACCGCGTGTGGTTTGCAACACGGCTTAACGTGTCAGACCCCTAAAACCTTACTCCGGGGGCTCCAAATGGTCTAGTATTCGTCGTGCATGTTTAATATGATATTTGAGGATGATTAGGCTGAAAAAATCCGAGTTTCGGAACATTTCATTTTTTTACCATTTGGCCCCTACTTGCATTTTGGGCGATTTCGAGTTAATGAAGGAAGTGTCATCTCTAGTGGTCCAAAAGAGCTGAAACTTTGTGGGTAGCTTATTTATGTCCAATAAGACCGGGAAATGCTAAAAAGCGGGAATTTCGAGGGATATACGATCCACTCACCGCGTGTGATTTGCAACACGACCTAACGTGTCGGACCCCTAAAACCTGACTCCTGACTCCGGGGGCTCCAAATGGTCAAGTATTCGTCGTGCATGTTTAATATGGTATTTGAGGTTGATAAAATCCGGGTTTCGAAACATTTCATTTTTTGACCATTTGGCCCCGACTTGCATTTTGGGCGATTTTGGGTTAATGAATAAAGTGTCATCTCTAGTGTTCCAAATGTGCTGAAACTTTGTGGGTAGCTTCGGTATGTCCAATAAAGCAGGGAAATGCTAAAAAACGGGAATTTGGAGGCCAATACGATCCACTCACCGCGTGTTATTTGCAACACGGCCTAACGTGTCGGACCCCCAAAACCTGTCTCCGGGGGCTCCATATGGTCTAATATTCGTCGTGCATGTTTCATATTGTGTTTGAGGTTGATTGGGCTGAAAAAATCCGGGTTTCGGAATATTTTATTTTTTGACCATTTGGCCCCGACTTGCATTTTGGGCTATTTCGGGTTGATCAAGGAAGTGTCATCTCTAGTGCTCCAAATGTGCTGAAACTTTGTGGGAAGCTTCGGTATGTCCAATAAGGCCAGGAAATGCTAAAAAACGGGAATTTCGAGGCCAATACGATCCACTCACCGCGTGTGATTTGCAACTTGGCCTAACGTGTCGGACCCCTAAAACCTGACTCCGGGGGCTCCAAATGGTCTAGTATTCGTCGTGCATGTTTAATATGGTATTTTAGGTTGATTGGGCTGAAAAAATCCGGGTTTCGGAACATTTCATTTTTTGACCATTTGGCCCCCCGACTTGCATTTTGGGCGATTTCGGGTTAATAAAGGAAGTGTCATCTCTAATGCTCCAAAGGTGCTGAAATTTTTTGGGTAGCTTCGGTATGTCCAATAAGGCCGAGAAATGCTAAAAAATGGGAATTTGGAGGCCAATACGATCCACTCACTGCGTGTGATTTGCAACACGGCCTAACGTGTCGGACCCCGAAAACCTGTCTCCGGGGGCTCCAAATGGACTAATATTCATCTTGCATGTTTCATATGGTGTTTGAGGTTGATTGGGCTGAAAAAGTCCGGGTTTCCGAACATTTTATTTTTTGACCATTTGGCCCCGACTTGCATTTTGGGCGATTTCGGGTTAATGAAGGAAGTGTCATCTCTAGTGCTTCATATGTGCTGAAACTTTTTGGGTAGCTTCAGTATGTCCAATAAGGCTGGGAAATGCTAAAAAGCGTGAATTTCGAGGCCAATACAATCCACTCACCGCGTGTGATTTGCAACCAGGCCTAACGTGTCCGACCCCTAAAACCTGACTCCGGGGGCTCCAAATGGTCTAGTATTCGTCGTTCATATTTCATATGGTATTTGAGGTTGATTGGGCTGAAAAAATCCGGGTTTCGGAACATTTCAATTTTTGACCATTTGGCCCCGACTTAGATTTTTAGCGATTTCGGGTTAATGAAGGAAGTGTCATCTCTAGTGCTCTAAAAGAGCTGAAACTTTGTGGGTAGCTTAGTTATGTTCCAATAAGGCCGGAAAATGCTAAAAAACGGGAATTTGGATGCCAATACGATCCACTCACCGCGTGTGATTTGCAACACGGCCTAACGTGTCGGACCACTAAAACCTGACTCCGGGGGCTCCAAATGGTCTAGTATTCTTCGTGCATGTTTCATATGGTATTTGAGGTTGATTGGGCTTAAAAATCCGGGTTTCAGAACATTTCCTTTTTTGACCATTTGGCCCCGACTTGCATTTTGGGCGGTTTCGGGTTAATGAAGTAAGTGTCATCTCTAATGATTCAAAAGGGCTGAAACTTTGTGAGTAGCTTAGTTATGTCCAATAAGTGTCGGACCCCTAAAACCTGACACCGGGTGCTCCAAATGGTCTAGTATTCGTCGTGCATGTTTAATATTGTATTTGAGGTTGATTGGGTTAAAAAAATCCGGGTTTCGGAACATTTCATGTTTTGACCATTTGGCCCCCCGAATTGCATTTTGGGCGATTTCGGGTTAATGAAGGAAGTGTCATCTCTAGTGCTCCAAATGTGCTGAAACTTTTTGGGTAGCTTCGATATGTCCAATAAGGCCGAGAAATGCTAAAAAACGGGAATTTGGAGGCCAATACGATCCACTCACCGCGTGTGATTTGCAACACGGCCTAACGTGTCGGACTCCCAAAACCTGTCTCAGGGGGCTCCATATGGTCTAATATTCGTCGTGCATGTTTCATATGGTGTTTGAGGTTGATTGGGCTGAAAAAATCCGGGTTTCGGAACATTTTATTTTTTGACCATTTGGTCCCGACTTGCATTTTGGGCTATTTCGGGTTGATCAAGGAAGTGTCATCTCTAGTGCTCCAAATGTGCTGAAACTCTGTGGGTAGCTTCAGTATGTCCAATAAGGCCGGAAAATGCTAAAAAACGGGAATTTGGAGGCCAATACAATCCACTCACCGCGTGTGATTTGCAACCCGGCCTAACGTGCCGGACATCTAAAACCTGACTCCGGGGGCTCCCAATGGTCTAGTATTTGTCTTGCATGTTTCATATGGTATTTAAGGTTGATTGGGCTGAAAAAATCCGGGTTTCGAAACATTTCATTTTTTGTCCATTTGGCCCCTACTCACATTTTGGGCGATTTCGGGTTAATGAAGGAAGTGTCATCTCTAGTGCTCCAAAAGAGCTGAAACGTTGTGGGTAGCTGAGTTATGTCCAATAAGGCCGGGAAATGCTAAAAGCAGGAATTTCGAGGGATATACGATCGACTCACCGCGTGTGGTTTGCAACACGGCTTAACGTGTCAGACCCCTAAAACCTTACTCCGGGGGCTCCAAATGGTCTAGTATTCGTCGTGCATGTTTAATATGATATTTGAGGTTGATTAGGCTGAAAAAATCCGAGTTTCGGAACATTTCATTTTTTTACCATTTGGCCCCTACTTGCATTTTGGGCGATTTCGAGTTAATGAAGGAAGTGTCATCTCTAGTGCTCCAAAAGAGCTAAAACTTTGTGGGTAGCTTATTTATGTCCAATAAGACCGGAAAATGCTAAAAAGCGGGAATTTCGAGGGATATACGATCCACTCACCGCGTGTGATTTGCAACACGACCTAACGTGTCGGACCCCTAAAACCTGACTCCTGACTCCGGGGGCTCCAAATGGTCTAGTATTTGTCGTGCATGTTTAATATGGTATTTGAGGTTGATTGGGTTGAAAAAATCCGGGTTTCGAAACATTTCATTTTTTGACCATTTGGCCCCGACTTGCATTTTGGGCGATTTCGGGTTAATGAATAAAGTGTCATCTCTAGTGTTCCAAATGTGCTGAAACTTTGTGGGTAGCTTCGGTATGTCTAATAAAGCAGGGAAATGCTAAAAAACGGGAATTTGGAGGCCAATACGATCCACTCACCGCGTGTGATTTGCAACACGGCCTAACGTGTCGGACCCCCAAAACCTGTCTCCGGGGGCTCCATATGGTCTAATATTCGTCGTGCATGTTTCATATGGTGTTTGAGGTTGATTGGGCTGAAAAAATCCGGGTTTCGGAACATTTTATTTTTTGACCATTTGGCCCCGACTTGCATTTTGGGCTATTTCGGGTTGATCAAGGAAGTGTCATCTCTAATGCTCCAAATGTGCTGAAACTTTGTGGGAAGCTTCGGTATGTCCAATAAGGCCAGGAAATGCTAAAAAACGGGAATTTCGAGGCCAATACGATCCACTCACCGCGTGTGATTTGCAACCTGGCCTAACGTGTCGGACCCCTAAAACCTGACTCCGGGGGCTCCAAATGGTCTAGTATTCGTCGTGCATGTTTAATATGGTATTTTAGGTTGATTGGGCTGAAAAAATCCGGGTTTCGGAATATTTCATTTTTTGACCATTTGGCCCCTCGACTTGCATTTTGGGCGATTTCGGGTTAATAAAGGAAGTGTCATCTCTAATGCTCCAAAGGTGCTGAAATTTTTTGGGTAGCTTTGGTATGTCCAATAAGGCCGAGAAATGCTAAAAAATGGGAATTTGGAGGCCAATACGATCCACTCACTGCGTGTGATTTGCAACACGGCCTAACGTGTCGGACCCCGAAAACCTGTCTCCGGGGGCTCCAAATGGACTAATATTCATCTTGCATGTTTCATATGGTGTTTGAGGTTGATTGGGCTGAAAAAATCCGGGTTTCCGAACATTTTATTTTTTGACCATTTGGCCCCGACTTGCATTTTGGGCGATTTCGGGTTAATGAAGGAAGCTTCATCTCTAGTGCTCCAAATGTGCTGAAACTTTGTGGGTAGCTTCAGTATGTCCAATAAGGCCGGGAAATGCTAAAAAGCGTGAATTTCGAGGCCAATCCAATCCACTCACCGCGTGTGATTTGCAACCAGGCCTAACGTGTCCGACCCCTAAAACCTGACTCCGGGGGCTCAAATGGTCTAGTATTCGTCGTTCATATTTCATATGGTATTTGAGGTTGATTGGGCTGAAAAAATCCGGGTTTCGGAACATTTCAATTTTTGACCATTTGGCCCCGACTTACATTTTTAGCGATTTCGGGTTAATGAAGGAACTGTCATCTCTAGTGCTCTAAAAGAGCTGAAACTTTGTGGGTAGCTTAGTTATGTCCAATAAGGCCGGAAAATGCTAAAAAACGGGAATTTGGATGCCAATACGATCCACTCACCGCGTGTGATTTGCAACACGGCCTAACGTGTCGGACCCCTAAAACCTGACTCCGGGGGCTCCAAATGGTCTAGTATTCTTCGTGCATGTTTCATATGGTATTTGAGGTTGATTGGGCTTAAAAATCCGGGTTCCGGAACATTTTATTTTTTTACCATTTGGCCCCGACTTGCATTTTGGACCCCTAAAACCTGACTCCGCACTACTAAAAAAACAGGAAATAGCTACAGATGGTTAGCCACGAATTATAGGCGACCATGTATTCGTGGCCATTAGCGATGACATTGGCCACGACTGTTCCTAACCGTGGCTATATTCGTGGCTAATACTCATCCTCGTATGACATGCCAAAACATTCGTGGCTATTAGCAACGACCCAAATGTCCGTAGCTGATTTCGTGGCTCGATATGTGTCAGTGTCAGTAAATAGCCACGAACATAGCTACGAATATGATTGTCGTGGCTGTTTTCGACGCTGATATGGCCACAACACAATATCTGTCGCTTAATCTGTGGCTATTAATCATCGGAAATCAAATGAACATATGTGGTGAATGGGCCTTGGGTCACTAATTGTAGGCCGGCCGGATATATATCATGAATGGGCTATCCGATGACACTCGATCCGTGGCTGAATTCGGGTACAAACTCTCCCAAAATTTCTGGGCTCGGCCCAAGCTAGTGAAAGCCCAATTATCTTATCTCAGCCTATTGAATGAAGTGGTGATTTAGCGACGATTGAATCCGTGGCTAAATACGTGGCTAAATCAGCCCAAATATGACTATGTTTTCCCCGATTGGCCCATTGACGGGCCCAAATATCCCTATGAAATTTTTTAATATAAGTGTTGAAAAAAATATATATTAACTAATTAATAAATTCTTATGAGAATATTATAAGGGTATGTTTTGAGGAAAACTCATATAAGTCACTAATAAATGTTTAATAAAACCTTATATTAAGTAATAAATTCTTATTAGAATACTATAAGAGTATGTTTTGAGGAAAATTGATATAAGTTAATAATAAATGTTTAATAAAACCTTATATTGACTAATAAATTCTTATTAGAAAATTATAAGGGTATTTTGAGGAAAACTCATGTAAGTGTCTAATAAATGTTTAATAAAACATTATAGTAAGTAATAAATTCCTATTACAATACTATAAGGGTATGTTTTGAGGAAAACCCATATAAGTAACTAATAAAAGTTCAATAAGATCTTATATTAACTAATAAATTCTTATTAGAATACTCTAAGAATATGTTTTGAGTAAAACTCATATAAGTAACTAATAAAACCTTATCTTAAGTAATAAATTCTTATTATAATACTATAAGGTTATGTTTTGAGGAAAACTCATATAAGTAACTAATAAAACCTTATATTAACTAATAAATTCTTATTAGAATACTCTAAGAGTATGTTTTGAGTAAAACTCATATAAGTAGCTAACATAACCTAGCTTATATTAAGTAATAAATTCTTATTATAATACTATAAGGTTATGTTTTGAGGAAAACTCATATAAATTACTAATAAAACCTTATATTAACTAATAAATTCTTATTAGAATACTCTAAGAGTATGTTTTGAGTAAAACTCATATAAGTAGCTAATAAAACCTTATATTAAGTAATAAATTCTTATTATAATAATATAAGGTTTTGTTTTGAGGAAAACTCATGTAAGTAACTAATAAAACCTTATATTAACTAATAAATTCTTATTAGAATACTCAAAGACTATGTTTTGAGTAAAACTCATATAAGTAGCTAATAAAACCTTATATTAAGTAATAAATTCTTATTATAATATATACTATAAGGTTATTTTTTGAGGAAAACTCATATAAGTAACTTATAAAACCTCATATTAACTGATAAATTCTTATTAGAATACTCTAAGACTATGTTTTGAGTAAAACTCATATAAGTAGCTAATAAAACCTTATATTAAGTAATAAATTCTTATAATACTACAAGGTTATGTTTTGAGGAAAACTCATGTAAGTAACTAATAAAACCTTATATTAACTAATAAATTCTTATTAGAATACTCTAAGAGTATGTTTTGAGTAAAACTCATATAAGTAGCTAATAAAACCTTATATTAAGTAATAAGTTCTTATTATAATACTATAAGGTTATGTTTTGAGGAAAACTCATGTAAGTAACTAATAAAACCTTATATTAACTAATAAATTCTTATTAGAATACTCTAAGAGTATGTTTTGAGTAAAACTCATGTAAGTAACTAATAAAACCTTATATTAACTAATAAATTCTTATTAGAATACTCTAAGAGTATGTTTTGAGTAAAACTCATATAAGTAGAAAATAAAACCTTATATTAAGTAATAAATTCTTATTATAATACTATAAGGTTATGTTTTGAGGAAAACTCATATAAGTAACTAACAAATGTTTAATAAAACTTTATATTAAGTATAAATTTTTATTAGAATAGTATAAGGGTATGTTTTGAGGAAAATCTATAAGTAACTAACAAATGTTGAATAAAACTCATATAAGTAACTAACAAATTTGAATAAAACTTTATATTAAGTATAAATTCTTCTTAGAATAATATAAGAGTATGTTTTGAGGAAATTTCATATAAGTAACTAATAAATGTTGAATAACACCATATAGTAACTAATAAATTCTTATTAGAATACTATAAGAGTATGTCTTGAGGAAAACTCATATAAGTGACTAATAAATGTTGAATAAAACCTTATATTAAGTAATAAATTCTTATTAGAATACTATAACGGTATGTTTTGAGGAACACTCATATAAGTGACTAATAAATGTTGAATAAAACCTTATATTAAGTAATAAATTCTTATTAGAATACTAGAATGATATTTTTTGAGGAAAACTCATATAAGTGACTAATAAATGTTGAATAAAATCATTTATTAACTAATAAATTCCTGTTAGAATACTATAAGAGTATGTATTGAGGAAAAGTCATATAAGTAACTAATAAATGTTTAATAAGACCTTATATTAACTATGTACGTAATGAGAACAAAATAACATTGTTCAATAAGATTTGACAAAAACTTATTTTAATAAATAAATTCTTGTATGAATTTTATAAAAATTACAAACTTTTTCATATGATTTTTTATACAAAACCCATAAATATTAATATTGATATTTAAAAAATTAGCATAAGATACATTTACTGAATTAGTTTAATCATGTGATGTTGGGTAAAATCTTATAAAAACATATAGATATCTAATTAAATTTGATAAAAACTTATTTGAAATATATATTTAATGATAAATAGTTGTATAAATAGTTTTTTTTCTAGATGTAAATTTTGAAGGAAAAAAAATAACAATTCACATTGTCGAAATTTTTTTTAGCGCTCAATTGATTTTTGAGCGGTAAATTTTCGGGCTTTGAAATTGAGAAGCGGTATAACCCTAATTCACTTCTGGCACCGCCTCTTTTCACAAACTATCATCACCTCTCGCCCCACCCTCTTCAATGGAATCCAGATCTCTCTATATTCTTTGATCTCTCTCCAAAAGACTTTAGATTTCTCATCCTACCCGTCTAGCCTCTTCGTCGCCCTCCTATCTTCCTCCCACGGAGAACGACGCCGACGCGCTTCTTTGCTTCTCCCCTTAGGGCTGGCGGCTCCTTCCCACATAACCACCGTGGTTATTGGTTTTCCGGCGAGCTCCCCATAGCTTCGGTGACCCCATTGCTCCCCTATCCCCTTATTCTAACATTGTCTCCTGCTAATCGTCCCTTAAACACATTTTTCCCCCAGATCTGAAATGAAACGTAAAAGGAAACTCGCAACTGTCGGCGGTTTCGTGCTCAGATTCCCAGCCTGTCCGGCCACCTACGGCGGTTCTGCCTGGTCGAACACTCACTCCTTCCTCAAAGCTTCCAGATTCGGTGTGGTTTACTTCAGATCCGGGAGCCCATCCATCGTCCCAGCTTTTTATCTCTTGGATTTGTTGCTCCTGCTCGAATTAAGGTTTCCGTTCAGATCTCCAAAGGTACAAATCTCTCTACCATTTCTCTTCTCCTGACCCTCTCGACTTCCCTGGACCCTGTTTCCATCTCTTGGATTTGTTGCTCCTGAGGAGATTTGTTGTTAGTTTTGAAAAATATAGGATCTTTTATGGCCTTGTAGGTTGGTCGATCGAATTCAATGAGTACCAATTTCTTTTGCTGTCAATATCTTTGAACTATAATATGAAAACCAAGAAAAAAAAATAAAATTGGCATTTCAAAGATTGCAATTTACATATGGTAGCGTATCTTGAGAATTAGGGATTTAGTTTTTTCTAATGCTGATTTTAAGTATGATTTTTCTAATGCTGATTTCAGCATGATTTTTCTTTGTTCGAATTAACTTTGTACTACAACCTTGTAAAATTTGCTTCAAATAGAACCAGTTGTGCGAATTTGACTAAGTTGTGTCATCAGTTTATGTTATTAGTGTGGGTATATGTTCTTTTGAAGATCTTCACCAAGTTTGTAATGTGTAAACTTCTTTTTTTTAATATTGATAGGTATCTTGATTACAATAGTTTATGCGTGTGCAGGTGGCTGAGCGTGCTCTATATCTATGGAACAACGAGCAATCGAGAACCTGATAAGGCAAAACCGAAACATTATACTACCCATCATCTTCCCTCCTCTGGAATGTAAAGTTAATGCAGGTTGTTATAGTGTGTGAGGCTTTTCTTATTTATTCGATAATTAGGTTTAATTTGTGAGGACTTCAATATTATATAGTTTCTTTTGTATCTAGATTATATTCTTTATTTGTGTACTTCATTTATGTATTTTTGGATTTGTTATTGCTTTGGATGTATCCAAAATGTGGGGATACAAAATGTGCAATAAAATTACAACTGATATGAAAATCAACATCAACCATGACTTTAGCCTCAAAAATAGCAATGATACGAGAACTGGTATTAGCAACAACCTTAGGAACAACATTACCAATGAAACTACAACTGATATGAAAATCAACATCAACCATGACTTTAGCCTCAAAAATAGCCATGACCTATTTGCAGTGACGAATCTAGGCACGAATTCGGCGATGCCCACATTCCGTAGCTGTCTTCGTTGCTGTTTTCGTTGCCACAGCCACGACATAGTTCGTCCATGCTTAGCCACAGGCGTAGCCACGACGATATTTTTTCATTGCTAAATCCATTGCTAAAAAGCCGTCGCTATTAGTCACGATGCATATGGCTACGGATGGCCCGCCCGTGGCTGATTCCGTGGCTAAACCGGTTAGCCACGGTCATTCGTGGCTAAATCCATTGCTATTTGCCGTAGCTATTTTCTGCATTTTTAGTAGTGCCGGGGGCTCCAAATGGTCTATTATTCGTAGTGCATGTTTCATATGGTATTTGAGGTTATTGGGCTGAAAAAATCCGGGTTTCGGAACATTTCATTTTTTGACCATTTGGCCCCGACTTGCATTTTGGGCGATTTCGGGTTAACGAAGGAAGTGTCATCTATAGTTCTCCAAATAGGCTGAAACTTTGTGGGTAGCTTAGTTGTGTCCAATAAGGCCGAGAAATGCTAAAAAATGGGAATTTGGAGGCCAACACGATTCACTCACCGCGTGTGATTTGCAACCCGGCCTAACGTGTCGGACCCCTAAAACCTGACCCCGGGGGCTCCAAATGGTCTAGTATTCGTCGTGCATGTTTCATATGGTATTTGAGGTTGATTGGGCTGAAAATATCCGGGGTGCGGAACATTTCATTTTTTTACCTTTTGGCCCGACTTGCATTTTGGGCGATTTCGGGTTAATGAAGGAAGTGTCATCTCTAGTGCTCCAAAAAGGATGAAACTTTGTGGGTAGCTTAGTTATGTCCAATAAGGCCGGGAAATGCTAAAAAATGGGAATTTGGAGGCCAATACGATCCACTCACCGCGTGTGATTTGCAACACGGCCTAACGTGTCGGACCCCTAAAACCTAACTCCGGGGGCTCCAAATGGTCTAGTATTCGTTGTGCATGTTTCATATGGTTTTTGAGGTTGATTGGGCTGAAAAAATCCGGGTTTCGAAACATTTCATTTTTTGACCATTTGGCCCCGACTTGCATTTTGGGCGATTTCGGGTTAATGAAGGAAGTGTCATCTCTAATGCTCCAAATGTGCAAAAACTTTGTGGGTAACTTCGGTATTTACAATAAGGCCGGGAAATGCTAAAAACTGGGAATTTGGAGGCCAACACGATCCACTCACCGCGTGTGATTTGCAACACGGCCTAACGTGTCGGACCCCTAAAACCTGACTCCGGGGGCTCCAAATGGTCTAGTATTCGCCGTCCATGTTTGATATGGTATTTAAGGTTGATTGGGCTGAAAAAATTTGGGTTTCGGAACATTTCATTTTTTCACCATTTGGCCGCGACTTTTATATTGGGTGATTTCGGGTTAATGAAGGAAGTGTCATCTCTAGTGCTCCAAATGTGCAGAAACTTTGTGGGTAGCTTCGGTATGTCTAAAAAAACCGGGAAATGCTAAAAAGCGGGAATTTTGAGGCCAATACGATCCACTCACCGCGTTTGATTTGCAACCCGGCCTAAAGTGTCAAACCCCTAAAACCTGACTCCGGGGGCTCCAAATGGTCTAGTATTCATCGTGCATGTTTCATATGGTATTTGAGGTTGATTGGGCTGAAAAAATCCAGTTTTCGGTATATTTCATTTTTTGACCATTTGGCCCCGACTTGTATTTTGGGCAATTTCGGGTTAATGAAGGAAGTATCATCTCTAGTTCTCCAAATGAGCTGAAACTTTGTGGGCAGCTTAGTTGTGTCCAATAAGGCCGGGAAATGCTAAAAAACGGGAATTTGGAGGCCAACACGATCCACTCACCGCGTGTGATTTGCAACTCCGCCTAACGTGTCGGACCCCTAAAACCTGACCCCGGGGGCGCAAAATGGTCTAGTATTCGTCGTGCATGTTTCATATGGTATTTGAGGTTGATCGGGCTGAAAAAATCCGGGTTTCGGAATATTTCATTTTTTGACCATTTGGCCCCGACTTGCATTTTGGGCGATTTTAGGTTAATGATGGAAGTGTCATCTCTAGTGCTCCAACAAGGCTGAAACTTTGTGAGTAGTTTAGTGATGTCCAATAAGTGTCGGACGCCTAAAACCTGACACCGGGGGCTCCAAATTGTCTAGTATTCTTCGTGCATGTTTAATATGGTATTTGAGGTTGATAGGGTTGAAAAAATCCGGGTTTCAGAACATTTCATTTTTTTGACCATTTGGCCCCGACTTGCATTTTGGGCGATTTCGGGTTAATGAAGGAAGTGTCATCTCTAGTGCTCCAAAGGTGCTGAAACTTTGTGGGTAGCTTTGGTATGTCCAATAAGGCCAGGAAATGCTAAAAACGGGAATTTCGAGGTCAATACGATCCACTCACCGCGTGTGATTTGCAACCTAGCCTAACGTGTCGGACCCCTAAAACCTGACTCTGGGGGCTCCAAATAGTCTAGTATTCGTCGTTCATGTTTCATATGGTATTTGAGGTTGATTAGGCTGAAAAAATCCGGGTTTCGGAACATTTCATTTTTTGACCATTTGGCCCCCCGACTTGCATTTTGGGCGATTTCGGGTTAATGAAGGAAGTGTCATCTCTAGTGCTCCAAATGTACTAAAACTTTTTGGGTAGCTTCGGTATATCCAATAAGGCCGAGAAATGCTAAAAAACGGAAATTTGGAGGCCAATAAGATCCACTCACCGCGTGAGATTTGCAACACGACCTAACGTGTCGGACCCCCAAAACCTGTCTTCGGGGGCTCCAAATGGTCTAATATTCGTCGTGCATGTTTCATATGGTGTTTGAGGTTGATTGGGCTGAAAAAATTCGGGTTTCCGAACATTTTATTTTTTGACCATTTGGCCCCGACTTGCATTTTGGGCGATTTCGGGTTAATGAAGGAAGTGTCATCTCTAATGCTCCAAATGTGCAAAAACTTTGTGGCTAGCTTCGATATGTCCAATAAGGACGGGAAATGCTAAAAAATGGGAATTTGGAGGCCAATACGATCCACTCACCGAGTGTGATTTGCAACACGGCCTAACGTTTCAGACCCCGAAAACCTGACTCCGGGGGCTCCAAATGGTCTAGTATTCGCCGTGCATGTTTCATATGGTATTTGAGGTTGATTGGGCTGAAAAAATCCAGGTTTCGGAACATTTTATTTTTTGACCATTTGGCCCCAACTTGCATTTTGGGCGATTTCGGGTTAATGAAGGAAGTGTCATCTCTAGTGCTCCAAATGTTTTGAAACTTCGTGGGTAGCTTCGGTATGTCCAATAAGGCCAGGAAATGTTAAAAAACGGGAATTTCGAGGCCAATACGATCCACTCACCGCGTGTGATTTGCAACCCAGCCTAACGTGTCGGACCCCTAAAACCGGACTCCGGAGGCTCCAAATGGTCTAATATTCGTCGTGCATGTTTCATATGGTATTTGAGGTTGATCGGGCTGAAAAAATCCGGGTTTCGGAATATTTCATTTTTTGACCATTTGGCCCCGACTTGCATTTTGGGCGATTTTAGGTTAATGATGGAAGTGTCATCTCTAGTGCTCCAACAAGGCTGAAACTTTGTGAGTAGTTTAGTGATGTCCAATAAGTGTCGGACGCCTAAAACCTGACACCGGGGGCTCCAAATTGTCTAGTATTCTTCGTGCATGTTTAATATGGTATTTGAGGTTGATAGGGTTGAAAAAATCCGGGTTTCAGAACATTTCATTTTTTTGACCATTTGGCCCCGACTTGCATTTTGGGCGATTTCGGGTTAATGAAGGAAGTGTCATCTCTAGTGCTCCAAAGGTGCTGAAACTTTGTGGGTAGCTTTGGTATGTCCAATAAGGCCAGGAAATGCTAAAAACGGGAATTTCGAGGTCAATACGATCCACTCACCGCGTGTGATTTGCAACCTAGCCTAACGTGTCGGACCCCTAAAACCTGACTCTGGGGGCTCCAAATAGTCTAGTATTCGTCGTTCATGTTTCATATGGTATTTGAGGTTGATTAGGCTGAAAAAATCCGGGTTTCGGAACATTTCATTTTTTGACCATTTGGCCCCCCGACTTGCATTTTGGGCGATTTCGGGTTAATGAAGGAAGTGTCATCTCTAGTGCTCCAAATGTACTAAAACTTTTTGGGTAGCTTCGGTATATCCAATAAGGCCGAGAAATGCTAAAAAACGGAAATTTGGAGGCCAATAAGATCCACTCACCGCGTGAGATTTGCAACACGACCTAACGTGTCGGACCCCCAAAACCTGTCTTCGGGGGCTCCAAATGGTCTAATATTCGTCGTGCATGTTTCATATGGTGTTTGAGGTTGATTGGGCTGAAAAAATTCGGGTTTCCGAACATTTTATTTTTTGACCATTTGGCCCCGACTTGCATTTTGGGCGATTTCGGGTTAATGAAGGAAGTGTCATCTCTAATGCTCCAAATGTGCAAAAACTTTGTGGCTAGCTTCGATATGTCCAATAAGGACGGGAAATGCTAAAAAATGGGAATTTGGAGGCCAATACGATCCACTCACCGAGTGTGATTTGCAACACGGCCTAACGTTTCAGACCCCGAAAACCTGACTCCGGGGGCTCCAAATGGTCTAGTATTCGCCGTGCATGTTTCATATGGTATTTGAGGTTGATTGGGCTGAAAAAATCCAGGTTTCGGAACATTTTATTTTTTGACCATTTGGCCCCAACTTGCATTTTGGGCGATTTCGGGTTAATGAAGGAAGTGTTATCTCTAGTGCTCCAAAAGGGCTGAAACTTTGTGGGTAGCTTAGTTATGTCCAATAAGGCCGGGAAATGCTAAAAAAAGGGAATTCAGAGGCCAATACGATCCACTCACCGCGTGTGATTTGCAACCCGGCCTAACGTGTCGGACCCCTAAAACCTGACTCAGGGGGCTCCAAATAGTCTATTATTCGTATTTCTTGTTTCATATGGTATTTGAGGTTGATTGGGCTGAAAAAATCCGGGTTTCGGAATATTTCATTTTTTACCATTTGGCCCCGACTTGTATTTTGGGCGATTTCGGGTTAATGAAGGAAGTGTCATCTCTAGTGCTCCAAAAGGGCTGAAACTTTGTGGGTAGCTTAGTTATGTCCAATAAAGTCGGGAAATGCAAAAAAAGAGGAATTTGGAGGCCAATACGATCCACTCACCGCGTGTGATTTGCAACACGGCCTAACGTGTCGGACCTCCAAAACATGTCTCCGGGGGCTCCAAATCGTCTAGTATTCGTCTTGCATGTTTCATATGATATTTGAGGTTGATTGGGATGAAAAAATCCGGGTTTTGAAATATTTCATTTTTTGACCATTTTGCCCCGACTTGCATTTTGGGCGATTTCGGGTTAATGAAGGAAGTGTCATCTCTAGTGCTCCAAATGTTTTGAAACTTCGTGGGTAGCTTCGGTATGTCCAATAAGGCCAGGAAATGTTAAAAAACGGGAATTTCGAGGCCAATACGATCCACTCACCGCGTGTGATTTGCAACCCAGCCTAACGTGTCGGACCCCTAAAACCGGACTCCGGAGGCTCCAAATGGTCTAATATTCGTCGTGCATGTTTCATATGGTATTTGAGGTTGATTGGGCCGAAAAAATCCGGGTTTTGGAACATTTCATTTTTTGACCATTTGGCCCCCCGACTTGCATTTTTGGCGATTTCGGGTTAATGAATGAAGTGTCATCTCTTGTGTTCCAAATGTGCTGAAACTTTTCGGGTAGCTTCGGTATGTCCAATAAGGCCGAGATATGCTAAAAAACGAGAATTTGGAGGCCAATACGATCCACTCACTGCGTGTGATTTGCAACACGGCCAAACGTTTCGGACCCACAAAACCTGTCTCCGTTGGCTCCAAATGGTCTAATATTCGTCGTGCATGTTTCATATGGTGTTTGAGGTTGATTGGGTTGAAAAAATCCGGGTTTCCGAACATTTTATTTTTTGACCATTTGGTCCCGACTTGCATTTTGGGCGATTTCGGGTTAATCAAGGAAGTGTCATCTCTAATGCTCCAAATGTGCTAAAACTTTGTGGGTAGCTTCAGTATGTCCAATAAGGCCGGAAAATGCTTAAAAATGGGAATTTGGAATCCAATACGATCCACTCACCGCGTGTGATTTGCAACCCGACCTAACGTGTCGGACCCCTAAAACCTGACTCCGGGGGCTCCAAATGGTCTAGTATTTGTCGTGCATGTTTCATATGGTATTTGAGGTTGATTGGGCTGAAAAAATCCGGGTTTCAGAACATTTCATTTTTTTGACCATTTGGCCCCGACTTGCATTTTGGGCGATTTCGGGTTAATGAATGAAGTGTAATCTCTAGTGTTCCAAATGTGCTGAAACTTTGTGGGTAGCTTTGGTATCTCCAATAAGGCCGGGAAATGCTAATAAACGGGAATTTGGAGGCCAATACGATCCACTCACTGCGTGTGATTTGCAACACGGCCTAACGTGTCGGACCCCCAAAACCTGTCTCCGGGGGCTCCAAATGGTCAAGTATTTGTCGTGCATGTTTCATATGGTATTTGTCGTTGAATGAGATGAAAGAATCCGGGTTTTGAAACATTTCATTTTTTGACAATTTGGCCCCGACTTGCATTTTGGGCGATTTCGGGTTAATGAAGGAAGTGTCATCTCTAGTGCTCCAAATGTTTGAAACTTTGTGGGTAGCTTCGGTATGTCCAATAAGGTCGGAAAATGCTAAAAAACGGAAATTTCGAGGCCAATACGATCCACTCACCGCGTTTGATTTGCAACTCGGCCTAACGTGTCGGACCCCTAAAACCTGACTCCGGAGGCCCCAAATGGTCTAGTATTCGTCGTGCATGTTTCATATGGTATTTGAGGTTGATTGGGCAGAAAAAATCTGGGTTTCAGAACATTTCATTTTTTGACTATTTGGCCCCCCGACTTGCATTTTGGGCGATTTCGGGTTAATGAAGGAAGTGTCATCTCTAGTGCTCCAAATGTGCTGAAACGTTTTGGGTAGCTTCGGTATGTCCTTTAAGGCCGAGAAATGCTAAAAAACGGGAATTTGGAGGCCAATACGATCCACTCACCGTGTGTGATTTGCAACACGGCCTAACGTGTCGGACCCGAAAACCTGTCTCCGGGGGCTCCAAATGGTCTAGTATTCATCGTGCTTGTTTCATATGGTATTTGAGGTTGATTGGGATGAAAAAATCCGGGTTTTGAAACATTTCATTTTTTGACCATTTGGCCCCGACTTGCATTTTAGGCGATTTCAGGTTAATGAAGGAAGTGTCATCTCTAGTGTTCCAAATGTGCTGAAACTTTGTGGGTAGCTTCGGTATGTCCAATAATGCCGGGAAATGCTAAAAATTTGGAATTTCGAGGCCAATACGATCCACTCACCGCGTGTGATTTGCAACCTAGCCTAACGTGTCGGACCCCTAAAACCTGACTCCGGGGGCTCCAAATGGTCTAGTATTCATCGTGCTTGTTTCATATGGTATTTGAGGTTGATTGGGCTGAAAAAATCCGAGTTTCGGAACATTTCATTTTTTGACCATTTGGCCCCCCGACTTGCATTTTTGGCGATTTCGGGTTAATGAATGAAGTGTCATCTCTAGTGTTCCAAATGTGCTGAAACTTTTCGGGTAGCTTCGGTATGTCCAATAAGGCCGAGATATGCTAAAAAAAGGAATTTGGAGGCCAATACGATCCACTCACCGCGTGTGATTTGCAACACGGCCTAACGTGTCGGACCCCCAAAACCTGTCTCCGTGGGCTCCAAATGGTCTAATATTCGTTGTGCATGTTTCATATGGTGTATGACGTTGATTGGGCTGAAAAAATCCGGGTTTCCGAACATTTTATTTTTTGACCATTTGGTCCCGACTTGCATTTTGGGCGATTTCGGGTTAATCAAGGAAGTGTCATCTCTAGTGCTCCAAATGTGCTGAAACTTTGTGGGTAGCTTCAGTATGTCCAATAAGGCTGGAAAATGCTTAAAAACGGGAATTTGGAAGCCAATACGATCCACTCACCGCGTGTGATTTGCAACCCGGCCTAACGTGTCGGACCCCTAAAACCTGACTCTGGGGGCTCCAAATGGTCTAGTATTTGTCGTGCATGTTTCATATGGTATTTGAGGTTGATTGGGCTAAACAAATCCGGGTTTCGAAACATTTCATTTTTTGACCATTTGGCCCCGACTTGCATTTTGGGCGATTTCGGGTTAAAGAATGAAGTGTCATCTCTAGTGCTCCAAATGTGCTGAAACTTTGTGGGTAGCTTCGGTATATCCAATAAGGTCGGGAAATGCTAAAAAACGGGAATTTCGAGGCCAATACGATCCACTCACCGCTTGTGATTTGCAACCCGGCCTAACGTGTCGGACCCCTAAAACCTGACTCCGGGGGCTCCAAATGATCTAGTATTCGTCGTGCATATTTCATATGGTATTTGAGGTTGGTTGGGCAGAAAAAATCTGGGTTTCAGAACATTTCATTTTTTGACCATTTGGCCCCCCGACTTGCATTTTGGGCGATTTCGGATTAATGAAGGAAGTGTCATCTCTAGTGCTCCAAATGTGCTGAAACTTTTTGGGTAGCTTCGGTATGTCCAATAAGGCCGAGAAATGCTAAAAAACGGGAATTTGGAGGCCAATACGATCCACTCACCGTGTGTGATTTGCAACACGGCCTAACGTGTCGGACCCCAAAACCTGTCTCCGGGAGCTCCAAATGGTCATGTATTCATCGTGCTTGTTTCATATGGTATTTGAGGTTGATTGGGATGAAAAAATCCGGGTTTTGAACCATTTCATTTTTTGACCATTTGGCCCCGACTTGCATTTTGGGCGATTTCGGGTTAATGAAGGAAGTTTCATCTCTAGTGCTCCAAATGTGCTGAAACTTTGTCGGTAGCTTCGGTATGTCCAATAAGGCTGGGAAATATTAAAAAACGGGAATTTCGAGGCCAATACGATCCACTCACCGCGTGTGATTTGCAACCCGGCCTAACGTGTCGAACACCTAAAACCTGACTCCGGGGGCTCCAAATGGTCTAGTATTCGTCGTGCATGTTTCATATGGTATTTGAGGTTGATTGGGCAGAAAAAATCTGGGTTTCAGAACATTTCATTTTTTGACCATTTGGCCCCCCGACTTGCATTTTGGGCGATTTCGGGTTAATGAAGGAAGTGTCATCTCTAGTGCTCCAAATGTGCTGAAACTTTTTGGGTAGCTTCGGTATGTCCAATAAGGCCGAGAAATGCTAAAAAACGGGAATTTGGAGGCCAATACGATCCACTCACCGTGTGTGATTTGCAACACGGCCTAACGTGTCGGACCCCAAAACCAGTCTCCGGGAGCTCCAAATGGTCATGTATTCATCGTGCTTGTTTCATATGGTATTTGAGGTTGATTGGGATGAAAAAATCCGGGTTTTGAACCATTTCATTTTTTGACCATTTGGCCCCGACTTGCATTTTGGGCGATTTCGGGTTAATGAAGGAAGTGTCATCTCTAGAGCTCCTAATGTGCTGAAACTTTGTGGGTAGCTTCAGTATGTCCAATAAGGCCGGGAAATGCTAAAGAGCGGGAATTTGGAGGCCAATACAATCCACTCACCGCGTGTGCTTTGCAACCAGGCCTAACGTGTCCGACCCCTAAAACCTGACTCTGGGGGCTCCAAATGGTCTAGTATTCGTCGTTCATGTTTCATATGGTATTTGAGGTTGATTGGGTTGAAAAAATCTGGGTTTCGGAACATTTCATTTTTCGACCAATTGGCCCCGACTTACATTTTTAGCTATTTCGGGTTAATAAAGGAAGTGTCATCTCTCTAGTGCTCTAAAAGAGCTGAAACTTTGTGGGTAGCTTAGTAATGTCCAATAAGGCCGGGAAATGCTAAAAATCGGGAATTTGGATTTCAATACGATCCACTCACCGCGTCTGATTTGCAACACGGCCTAACGTGTCGGACCCCCAAAACCTGTCTCCGGGGGCTCCAAATGGTCTAGTATTCGTCGTGCATATTTCATATGGTATTTGAGGTTGATTGGGCTTAAAAAATCCGTGTTTCGGAAGATTTAATTTTTTCACCATTTGGCCCCGACTTGCATTTTGGGCGATTTCGGGTTAATGGAGGAAGTGTCATCTCTATTGCTCCAAATGTGCTGAAACTTTGTGGGTAGCTTCGGTATGTCCAATAATGCCAGGAAATGCTAAAAAGCGGGAATTTGGAGGCCAATACGATCCACTCACCGCGTGTGATTTGCAACCCGGCCTAACGTGTCGGACCCCTAAAACCTGAATCCGGGGGCTCCAAATGGTCTAGTATTCGTCGTGCATGTTTCATATGGTATTTGAGGTTGATTGGGCTTAAAAATACGAGTTTCGGAACATTTCATTTTTTGACCATTTGGCCCCGACTTGCATTTTGGGCGATTTCGGGTTAATGAAGGAAGTGTCATCTCTAGTGCTCTAAAAGGGCTGAAACTTTGTGAGTAGCTTAGTAATGTCCAATAAGGCCGGGAAATGCTAAAAAAGGGGAATTTGGAGGCCAATACGATCCACTCACCGCGTGTGATTTGCAACACGGCCTAACGTGTCGGACCCCCAAAACCTGTCTCCGGGGGCTCCAAATGGTCTAGTATTCGTCGTGCATCTTTCATATGGTGTTTAAGGTTGATTGGGCTTAAAAAATCCGGGTTTCGGAAGTTTAATGTTTTCACCATTTGGCCCCGACTTGCATTTTGGACGATTTCGGGTTAATGGAGGAAGTGTCATCTCTAGTGCTCCAAATGTGCTGAAACTTTGTGGGTAGCTTCGGTATGTCCAACAATGCCAGGAAATGCTAAAAAGCGGGAATTTGGAGGCCAATACGATCCACTCACCGCGTGTGATTTGCAACCCGGCCTAACGTGTTGGACCCCTAAAACCTGAATCCGGGGGCTCCAAATGGTCTAGTACTCGTCGTGCATGTTTCATATGGTATTTGAGGTTGATTGGGCTGAAAAAATCCAGGTTTCGGAACATTTCATTTTTTGACCATTTGACCCCGATTTGCATTTTGGGCGATTTCGGGTTAATGAAGGAAGTGTCATCTCTAGTGCTCCAAAAGGGCTGAAACTTTGTGGGTAGCTTAGTTATGTCCAATAAGGCCGGGAAATGCTAAAAAAGGGGAATTCGGAGGCCAATACCATCCACTCACCGCGTGTGATTTGAAACCCGGCCTAACGTGTCGGACCCCTAAAACCTGACTCCGGGGGCTCCAAATAGTCTATTATTCGTAGTTCATGTTTCATATGGTATTTGAGGTTGATTGGGCTGAAAAAATACGGGTTTCGGAATATTTCATTTTTTGACCATTTGGCCCCGACTTGCATTTCGGCCGATTTCGGGTTAATGAAGGAAGTGTAATCTCTAGTGCTCCAAAAGGGCTGAAACTTTGTGGGTAGCTTAGTTATGTCCAATAAGGTTGGGAAATGCTAAAAAAGAGATATTTGGAGGCCAATACGATCCACTCACCGTGTGTGATTTACAACCCGGCCTAACGTGTCGGACCCCTAAAACCTGACTCCGGGGGCTCCAAATGATCTAGTGTTTGTCGTGCATGTTTCCTGTGGTATTTGAGGTTGATTGGGCTGAAAAAATCTGGGTTTCGGAATATATTATTTTTTGACCATTTGGCCCCGACTTGTATTTTTGGCGATTTCGGGTTAATGAAGGAAGTGTCATCTCTAGTGCTCCAAAAGGGCTAAAATTTTGTGGGTAGCTTCGTTATGTCAAACAAGGCTGGAAAATGCTAAAAAAAGGGAATTTGGAGGCTAATACGATCCACTCACCGCGTGTGATTTGCAACCCGGCCTAACGTGTCGGACCCCTAAAACCTGAATCCGGGGGCTCCAAATGGTCTATTATTCGTAGTGTATGTTTCATATGGTATTTGAGGTTATTGGGCTGAAAAAATCCGGGTTTCGAAACATTTCATTTTTTGACCATTTGGCCCCGACTTGCATTTTGGGCGATTTTGGGTTAATGAAGGAAGTGTCATCTCTAATGCTCCAAATGTGCTGAAACTTTGTGGGTAACTTCGGTATGTCCAATAAGGCCGGAAAATGCTAAAAAATGGGAATTTGGAGGCCAATACGATACACTCACCGCGTGTGATTTGCAACACGGCCTTACGTATCGGACCCCCAAAACCTGACTCCGGGGGCTCCAAATGGTCTAGTATTCGTCGTGCATGTTTGATATGGTATTTGATGTTGATTGGGCTGAAAAAATTCGGGTTTCGGAACATTTCATTTTTTCACCATTTGGCCCCGACTTTCATTTTGGGAGATTTCGGGTTAATGAAGGAAGTGTCATCTCTAGTGCTCCAAATGTGCTGAAACTTTGTGGGTAGCTTCGGTATGTCCAAAAAGGCCGGGATATGCTAAAAACCGGGAATTTTGAGGCCAATACGATCCACTCACCGCGTGTGATTTGCAACCCGGCCTAACGTGTCGGACCCCTAAAACCTGGCCCCGGGGGCGCCAAATGGTCTAGTATTCGTCGTGCATGTTTCATATGGTATTTGAGGTTGATTGGGCTGAAAAAAACCGGGTTTCGAAATATTTCATTTTTTGACCATTTGGCCCCGACTTGCATTTTGGGCTATTTCAGGTTAATGAAGGAAGTGTCATCTCTAGTGCTCTAAATATGCTGAAACTTTTCTGGTAGCTTTGGTATGTCCAATAACGCCGGGAAATGCTAAAAAATGGGAATTTGGATGCCAATACGATCCACTCACTGCGTGTGATTTACAACACGGCCTAACATGTCGGACCCCTAAAACTGACTCCTGGGGCTCCAAATGGTCTAGTATTCGTCGTGCATGTTTCACATGGTATTTGAGGTTGATTGGGCTGAAAAAATCCGGGTTTCGGAACATTTCATTTTTTTACTATTTGGCCGCGACTTGCATTTTTAGAGATTTCGGGTTAATGAAGGAAGTGTCATCTCTAGTGCTCTAAAAGGGCTGAAACTTTGTGGGTAGCTTAGTTATGTCCAATAAGGTCGGGAAATGCTAAAAAACGGGAATTTGGATGCCAATACGATCCACTCACCGCGTGTGATTTGCTACACGGCCTAACGTGTCGGACCCCGAAAACCTGACTCTGGGGGCTCCAAATGGTCTAGTATTCGTCGTTCATGTTTCATATGGTATTTGAGGTTGATTGGGGTGAAAAAATTCAGGTTTCGGAACATTTCATTTTTTTCACCATTTTGCCCCGACTTGCATTTTGGGCGATTTCGGGTTAATGAATGAAGTGTCATCTCTAGTGCTCCAAATGTGCTGAAACTTTGTGGGTAGTTTCGGTATGTCCAATAAGGCCGGGAAATGTAAAAAGCGGGAATTTCGAGGCCAATACGATCCACTCACCGTGTGTGATTTGAAACCCGACCTAACGTGTCGGACCCCTAAAACCTGACTCCGGGCGCTCCAAATGGTCTAGTATTCGTCGTGCATGTTTCATATGGTATTTGAGGTTGATTGGGCTGAAAAAATCAGGGTTTTCGAACATTTTATTTTTTGACCATTTGGCCCCGACTTGCATTTTGGGCGATTTCGAGTTAATGAAGGAAGTGTCATCTCTAGTGCTCCAAATGTGCTGAAACTTTGTGGGTAGCTTTGGTGTGTCTAATAAGACCGGTAAATGTTAAAAAACGAGAATTTGGAGGCCAATACGATTCACTCACCGCGTGTGATTCGCAACACGGCCTAACGTGTCGGACCCCCAAAATCTGACTCCGGGGGCTGCAAATGGTCTAGTATTCGTCGTGCATGTTTCATAAGGTATTTGAGGTTGATTGGGCTGAAAAATCCGGGTTTCGGAACATTTCATTTTTTGACCATTTGGCCCCGACTTGCGTTTTGGGCGATTTCGGGTTAATGAAGGAAGTGTCATCTCTAGTGCTCTAAAAGGGCTGAAACTTTGTGGGTAGCTTAGTTATTTCCAATAAGGCCGGGAAATTCTAATAAACGGGAATTTGGAGGCCAATACGATCCACTCACTGCGTGTGATTCGCAACACGACCTAACGTGTCGGACCCCTAAAACCCGATTCCAGGGGCTGCAAATGGTCTAGTATTCGTCATGCATGTTTCATATGGTATTTGAGGTTGATTGGGCTGAAATAATCCGGGTTTCGGAACATTTTATTTTTTGACCATTTGGCCCCGACTTGCATTTTGGGCGATTTCGGGTTAATGAAGGAAGTGTCATCTCTAGTTCTCCAAAATGGCTGAAACTTTGTGTGTAGCTTCAGTATGTCCATTAAGGCCGGGAAATGCTAAAAAACGGGAATTTGGAGGCAATACGATTCACTCACCGCGTGTGATTTCCAACACAGCCTAACGTGTCGGACCCCTAAAAGCTGACTCCGGGGGCTCCAAATGGTCTAATATTCGTCGTGCATATTTCATATTGTATTTGAGGTTGATTGGGCAGAAATAATCCGCGTTTCGGAACATTTTTCATTTTTTGACCATTTGGCCCCGACTTGCATTTTGGGCGATTTCGGGTTAATGAAGGAAGTGTCATCTCTAGTGCTCCAAATGTGCTGAAACTTTGTGGGTAGCTTTGGTATGTCTAATAAGGCTGGGAAATGCTAAAAACGAGAATTTGGAGGCCAATACGATCCACTCACCGCGTGTGATTTGCAACAGGCCCTATCGTGTCGGACCCCCAAAACTTGACCCCGGGGGCTCCAAATGGTCTAGTAATCGTCCTGCATGTTTCATATGGTATTTGAGGTTGATTGGCATGAAAAAATCCGGGTTTCGGAAACTTTCATTTTTTGACCATTTGGCCCCGACTTCCATTTTGGGCGATTTCGGGTTAATGAAGGAAGTGTCCTCTCTAGTGCTCCAAATGTGCTGAAACTTTGTGGGTAGCTTCAGTATGTCCAATAAGGCCGAGAAATACTAAAAAGCGGGATTTTCGAAGCCAATACGATCCACTCACCGCGTGTGATTTGCAACCCAGCCTAACGTGTCGGACCCCTAAAACCTGATTCCGGGGGCTGCAAATGGTCTAGTATTCGTCATGCATGTTTCATATGGTATTTGAGGTTGATTGGGCTGAAAAAATCCGGGTTTTGGAACATTTCATTTTTTGACCATTTGGCACCGACTTGCATTTTGGGCGATTTCGGGTTAATGAAGGAAGTGTCATCTCTAGTGCTCCAAATGTGCTGAAACTTTGTGGGTAGCTTTGGTATGTCCAATAAGGCCGGGAAATGCTAAAAAACGAGAATTTGGAGGCCAATACGATCCACTCACCGCGTGTGATTTGCAACACGCCCTAACGTGTCGGACCCCCAAAACCTGACTCCGGGGGCTCCAAATGGTCTAGTATTCATCGTGTATGTTTCATATGGTATTTGAGGTTGATTGGGCTGAAAAAATTCGGGTTTCGGAACATTTCATTTTTTCACCATTTGGCCCCGACTTGCATTTTGGGCGATTTCGGGTAAATGAAGGAAGTGTCAACTCTAGTGCTCCAAAAGGGCTGAAACTTTGTGGGTAGCTTAGTTATGTCAAATAAGGCCGGGAAATGCTAAAAAAAAGGAATTTGGAGGACAATACGATCCACTCACTGCGTGTGATTTGCAACCCGGCCTAACGTGTCGGACCCCTTAAACCTGATCCCGGAGGCTCAGAATGGACTAGTATTCGTCGTGTATGTTTCATATGATATTTGAGGTTGATTGGACTGAAAAAATCCGGGTTTCGGAACATTTCATTTTTTGACCATTTGGCCCCGACTTGCATTTTGGGCGATTTCGGGTTAATGAAGGAAGTGTCATCTCTAGTGCTCTAAAAGTGCTGAAACTTTGTCGGTAGCTTAGTTATGTTCAATAAGGCCGGGAAATGCTAAAAAAAGGGGAATTTGGAGGCCAATACGTTCCACTCTCCGCGTGTGATTTGCAACATGGCCTAACGGTCGGACCCCTAAAACCTGACTCCGGGGGCTCCAAATGGTCTAGTATTTGTCGTGCATATTTCATATGGTATTTGAGGTTGATTGGGCTGAAAAAATCCGGGATTCGGAACATTTCATTTTTTGACCATTTGGCCCCGACTTGCATTTTGGGCGATTTCGGGTTAATGAAGGAAGTGTCATCTCTAGTGCTCCAAAAGGGCTGAAACTTTGTGGGTAGGTTAGTTATGTCCAATAAGGCCGGGAAATGCTAAAAAATGGGAATTTGGAGGCCAATACGATCCACTCACCGCGTGTGAATTGCAACACGGCCTAACGTGTCGGACCCCTAAAACCTGACTCCAGGGGCTCCAAATGGTCTAGTTGATTGGGCTGAAAAAATCCGGGTTTCGGAAACTTTCATTTTTTGACCATTTGGCCCCGACTTGCATTTTGGGCGATTTCGGGTTAATGAAGGAAGTGTCCTCTCTAGTGCTCCAAATGTGCTGAAACTTTGTGGGTAGCTTCGGTATGTCCAATAAGGCCGAGAAATGCTAAAAAGCGGGAATTTCGAAGCCAATACGATCCACTCACCGCGTGTGATTTGCAACCCAGCCTAAGTTGTCGGACCCCTAAAACCTGACTCCGGGGGCTCCAAATGGTCTAGTATTCGTCGTGCATGTTTCTTATGGTATTTGAGGTTGATTGGGCTGAAAAAATCCGGTATTGGAACATTTCATTTTTTGACCATTTGGCACCGACTTGCATTTTGGGCGATTTCGGGTTAATGAAGGAAGTGTCATCTCTAGTGCTCCAAATGTGCTGAAACTTTGTGGGTAGCTTTGGTATGTCCAATAAGGCCGGGAAATGCTAAAAACGAGAATTTGGAGGCCAATACGATCCACTCACCGCGTGTGATTTGCAACACGCCCTAACGTGTCGGACCCCCAAAACCTTACTCCGGGGGCTCCAAATGGTCTAGTATTCGTCGTGTATGTTTCATATGGTATTTGAGGTTGATTGGTCTGAAAAAATTCGGGTTTCGGAACATTTCATTTTTTCACCATTTGGCCCCGACTTGCATTTTGGGCGATATCGGGTAAATGAAGGAAGTGTCAACTCTAGTGCTCCAAAAGGGCTGAAACTTTGTGGGTAGCTTAGTTATGTCAAATAAGGCCGGGAAATGCTAAAAAAAGGAATTTGGAGGCCAATACGATCCACTCACCGCGTGTGATTTGCAACCCGGCCTAACGTGTCGGACCCCTAAAACCTGATCTCGGGGGCTCCAAATGGACTAGTATTGGTCGTGTATATTTCATATGATATTTGAGGTTGATTGGAATGAAAAAATCCGGGTTTCGGAACATTTCAGTTTTTGACCATTTGGCCCCGACTTGCATTTTGGGCGATTTCGGGTTAATGAAGGAAGTGTCATCTCTAGTGCTCTAAAAGGGCTGAAACTTTGTGAGTAGCTTAGTTATGTCCAATAAGGCCGGGAAATGCTAAAAAGGGTAATTTGGATGCCAATACGTTCCACTCACCGCGTGTGATTTGCAACATGGCCTAACGTTCGGACCCCTAAAACCTGACTCCGGGGGCTCCAAATGGTCTAGTATTCGTCGTGCATGTTTCTTATGGTATTTGAGGTTGATTGGGCTGAAAAAATCCGGGTTTTGGAACATTTCATTTTTTGACCATTTGGCCCCGACTTGCATTTTGGGCGATTTCGGGTTAATGAAGGAAGTGTCATCTCTAGTGCTCCAAATGTTATGAAACTTTGTGGGTAGCTACGGTATGTTCAATAAGGCCGGGAAATGCTAAAAAGCGGGAATTTCGAGGCCAATGCAATCCACTCACCGCGTTTGATTTGCAACCCGGCCTAACGTGTCGGACCACTCACACCTGACTCCGGGGGCTCCAAAAAGTCTAGTATTCGTCATGCATGTTTCATATGGTATTTGTGGTTGATTGGGCTGAAAAAATCTGGGTTTCGGAACATTTTATTTTTTGACCATTTGGCCCCGACTTGCATTTTGGGCGATTTCGGGTTAATGAAGGAAGTGTCATCTCTAATGCTCCAAATGTGCAAAAACTTTGTGGCTAGCTTCGATATGTCCAATAAGGACGGGAAATGCTAAAAAATGGGAATTTAGAGGCCAATACGATCCACTCACCGCGTGTGATTTGCAACACGGCCTAACGTTTCAGACCCCCAAAACCTGACTCCGGGGGCTCCAAATGGTCTAGTATTCGTCGTGCATGTTTCATATGGTATTTGAGGTTGATTGGGCTGAAAAAATTCGGGTTTCGGAACATTTGATTTTTTCACCATTTGGCCCCGACTTGCATTTTGGGCGATTTCGGGTTAATGAAGGAAGTGTCATCTCTAGTGCTCCAAATATTATGAAACTTTGTGGGTAGCTTCGGTATGTTCAATAAGGCTGGGAAATGCTAAAAAGCGGGAATTTCGAGGCCAATGCAATCCACTCACCGCGTTTGATTTACAACCCGACCTAACGTGTCGGACCCCTCAAACCTGACTCCGGGGGCTCCAAAAAGTCTAGTATTCGTCGTGCATGTTTCATATGGTATTTGTGGTTGATTGGGCTGAAAAAATCTGGGTTTCGGAACATTTTATTTTATGACCATTTGGCCCCGACTTGCATTTTGGGCGTTTTCAGGTTAATGAAGTAAGTGTCATCTCTAGTTCTCCAAATGGGCTGAAACTTTGTGGGTAGCTTAGTTGTGTCCAATAAGGCCGGGAAATGCAAAAAAAACCGGAATTTGGAGGCCAACACGATCCACTCATCGCGTGTGATTTGCAACCCGGCCTAACGTGTCGGATCCCTAAAACCTGACTCCGGGGTCTCCAAATGGTCTAGTATTCGTCGTGCATGTTTAATATGGTATTTGAGGTTGATTGGGCTGAAAAAATCCGGGTTTTGGAACATTTCAGTTTTTGACCATTTGGCCCCGACTTGCATTTTGGGCGATTTCGGGTTAATGAAGGAAGTGTCATCTCTAGTGCTCCAAATGTGCTGAAACGTTGTGGGTAGCTTCGGTATGTCAAATAAGGCCAGGAAATGCTAAAAAATGAGAATTTGGAGGCCAATAGGATCCACTCACTGCGTGTGATTTAAAACACGACCTAACGTGTCGGACCCCTAAAACCTGACTCCGGGAGCTCCAAATGGTCTAGTATTCGTCGTGCATGTTTCATATGGTATTTGAGGTTGATTGGGATGAAAAAATCCGGGTTTTGGAATATTTCATTTTTTGACCATTTGGCCCCGACTTGCATTTTTAGCAATTTCGGGTTAATGAAGGAAGTGTCATCTCTAATGCTCTATAATGGCTGAAATTTGTGGGTAGCTTAGTTATGTACAATAAGGCCGGGAAATGCTAAAAAAGGGGAATTTGGATGCCAATACGATCCACTCACCGCGTGTGATTTGCAACACAGCCTAACTTGTCGGACCCCTAAAACCTGACTCCGGGGGCTCCAAATGGTCTAGTATTCGTCGTGCATGTTTTATATAGTATTTGAGGTTGATTGGGCTGAAAAAATCCGGGTTTCGAAACATTTTATTTCTTGACCATTTGGCCCCGACTTGCATTTTGGGCGATATCGGGTTAATGAAGGAAGTGTCATCTCTAGTGCTCCAAAAGTGCTGAAACTTTGTGGGTAGCTTTGGTATGTCCAATAAGGCCGGGAAATGCTAAAAACGGGAATTTGGAGGCCAATACGATCAACTCACCGCGTGTGATTTGCAACACGGCCTAACGTGTCGGACCCCCAAAACCTGACTCCGGGGGCTCCAAATGGTCTAGTATTCGTCGTGTATGTTTCATATGGTGTTTGAGGTTGATTGGGCTGAAAAAATCTGGGTTTTGGAACATTTCATTTTTTGACCATTTGGCCCCGACTTGCATTTTGGACGATTTCAGGTTAATAAAGGAAGTGTCATCTCTAGTGCTCTAAAAGGGATGAAACTTTGTATGTAGCTTAGTTATGTCCAATAAGGCCGGGAAATGCTAAAAAAAAGGGAATTTGGAGGCCAATATGTTCCACTCACCGCGTGTGATTTGCAACACGGCCTAACGTGTCGGACCCCTAAAACCTGACTCCGGGGGCTCCAAATGGTCTAGTATTTGTCGTGCATGTTTCATATGGTATTTGAGGTTGATTGGGCTGAAAAAATCCGGGTTTCGGAACATTTCATTTTCTGACCATTTGGCCCCGACTTGCATTTTGGGCGATTTCGAGTTAATGAAGGAAGTGTCATCTCTAGTGCTCCAAAAGGGCTGAAACTTTGTGGGTAGCTTATTTATGTCCAATAAGGCCGGAAAATGCTAAAAAATGGGAATTCGGAGGACAATACGATCCACTCACCGCGTGTGATTTGCAACACGGCCTAGCGTGTCGCACCCCTAAAACCTGACTCCGGGGGCTCTAAATGGTCTAGTATTCGTCTTGCATGTTTCATATGGTATTTGAGGTTGATTGGGCTGAAAAAATCCGGGTTTCGAAACATTTCATTTTTTGACCATTTGGCCCCGACTTTCATTTTGGGCGTTTTCGGGTTAATGAAGGAAGTGTCATCTCTAGTGCTTCAAATGTGCAAAAACTTTGTGGGTAGCTTCAGTATGTCAAATAAGGCCGGGAAATGCTAAAAAATAGGAATTTGGAGGCCAATACGATCCACTCACCGCGTGTGATTTGCAACACGGCCTAACGTGTCGGACCCCCAAAAACTGACTCCGGAGGCTCCAAATGGTCTAGTATTCGTCGTGCATGTTTCATATGGTATTTGAGGTTGATTGGGCTTAAAAAATTCGGGTTTCGGAACAGTTGATTTTTTCACCATTTTGCCCCGACTTGCATTTTGGGCGATTTCGGGTTAATGAAGGAAGTGTCATCTCTAGTGCTCCAAAAGTGCTCAAACTTTGTGGGTAGCTTTGGTATGTCCAATAAAGCCGGGAAATGCTAAAAAGCGGGAGTTTGGAGGCCAATACGATCCACTCACCGCGTGTGATTTGCAACCCGGCCTAACGTGTCGGACCCTTAAAACCTGACTCCGGGGGCTCCAAATGGTCTAGTATTCGTCGTGCATGTTTCATATGGTATTTGAGGTTGATTGGGCTGACAAAATTCGGGTTTTGGAACATTTCATTTTTTGACCATTTTGGCCCCGACTTACATTTTCGCGATTTCGGGGTAATGAAGGTAGTGTCATCTCTAGTGTTCCAAAAGGGCTGAAACTTTGTGGGTAGCTTCGGTATGTCCAACAAGGCCGGGTAATGCTAAAAAACAGGAATTTGGAGGCCAATACAATACACTCATTGTGTGTGATTTGCAACCCGGCCTAAAACCTGACTCCGGGTGCTTCAAATGGTCTAGTATTCGTCGTGCATTTTTTGACCATTTGGCCCCGACTTGCATTTTTAGCGATTTCGGGTTAATGAAGGAAGTGTCATATCTAGTGCTCTAAAAGGGCTGAAACTTTGTGGGTAGCTTAGTTATGTCCAATAAGGCCGGGAAATGCTAAGAAACGGGAATTTGGAGGCCAATACGATCCACTCACCTCGTGTGATTTGCAACACGGCCTAACGTGTCGGACCCCTAAAACCTGACTCCGGGGGCTCCAAATGGTCTAGTATTCCTCGTGCATCTTTCATTTGGTATTTGAGGTTGATTGGGTTGAAATAATCCGGGTTTCGGAATATTTCATTTTTTGACCATTTGGCCCCGACTTGCATTTTGGGCGATTTCGGGTTAATGAAAGAAGTGTCATCTCTAGTGCTCTAAAAGGGCTGAAACTTTGTGGGTAGCTTAGTTATGTCCAATAAGACCGGGAAATGCTCAAAAACAGAATTTTGGAGGCCAATACGATCCACTCACCGCGTGTGATTTGCAACACGGCCTAACGTGTCGGACCCCTAAAACCTGACTACGGGGGCCCCAAATGGTCTAGTATTCGTTATGCATGTTTCATATAGTGTTTGAGGCTGATTGGGCTGAAAAAATCCGGGTTTTGGAACATTTCATTTTTTGACCATTTGGCCCCGACTTGCATTTTGGCGATTTCGGGTTAATGAAGATAGTGTCATCTCTAGTGTTCCAAAAGGGCTGAAACTTTGTGCGAAGCTTTGGTATGTCCAATAAGGCCGGGAAATGCTAAAAAACAGGAATTTGGAGGCCAATAAGATACACTCACCGCGTGTGATTTGCAACCCGGCCTAACGTGTCGGACCCCTAAAACCTGACTCCGGGGGCTCCAAATGGTCTAGTATTCGTCGTGCATGTTTCATATGGTATTTAAGGTTCATTGGGCTAAAAAAATCTGAGTTTCGGAACATTTCATTTTTTGACCATTTGGCCCCGACTTGCATTTTGGGCGATTTCGGGTTAATGAAGGAAGTGTCATCTCTAGTGCTCCAAATTTTCTGAAACGTTGTGGGTAGCTTCGGTATGTCAAATAAGGCCGGAAAATGCTAAAAAATGGGAATTTGGATGCCAATAGGATCCACTCACTGCGTGTGATTTAAAACACGGCCTAACGTATCGGACCCCTAAAACCTGACTCCGGGGGCTTCAAATGGTCTAGTATTCGTCGTGCATGTTTCATATGGTATTTGAGCTTGATTGGAATGAAAAAATCCGAGTTTCGGAATATTTCATTTTTTGACCATTTGGCCCCGACTTGCATTTTTAGCGATTTCGGGTTAATGAAGGAAGTGTCATCTCTAGTGCTTTAAAAGGGCTGAAACTTTTTGGGTAGCTTAGGTATGTCCAATAAGGCCGGGAAATGCTAAAAAAAGGGAATTTGGAGGCCAATACTTTCCACTCACCGCGTGTGATTTCCAACACGGCCTAACGTGTCGGACCCCAAAAACCTGACTCCGGGGGCTCCAAATGATCTAGTATTTGTCGTGCATGTTTCATATGGTATTTGAGGATGATTGGGCTTAAAAAATCCGGGTTTCGAAACATTTCATTTTTTGACCATTTGGCCCTGACTTGCATTTTGGGCGATTTCGGGTTAATGAAGGAAGTGTCATCTCTAATGTGGGTAGCTTTGGTATGTCCAATAAGGCCGGGAAATGCTAAAAAACGAGAATTTGGTAGCCAATACGATCAACTCACCGCGTGTGATTTGCAACACGGCCTAACGTGTCGGATCCCAAAACCTGACTCCGGGGGCTCCAAATGGTCTAGTATTCGTCGTTTATGTTTCATATGGTATTTGAGGTTGATTAGGCTGAAAAAATTCGGGTTTCGGAACATTTCATTTTTTCACCATTTGGCCATGACTTGCATTTTGGGCGATTTCGAGTTAATGAAGGAAGTGTCATCTCTAGTGCACCAAATGTGCTGAAACAATATGGGTAGCTTCGGTATGTCCAATAAAACCGGGAAATGCTAAAAAGCGGGAACTTCGAGGCCAATACGATCCACTCACCGCGTGTGATTTGCAACCCGGCCTAACGTGTCGGACCCATAAAACCTGACTCCGGGGGCTCCAAATGGTCTAGTATTCGTCGTGCATATTTCATATGGTATTTTAGGTTGATTGGGCTGAAAAATCCGGGTTTTGGAACATTTCATTTTTTGACCATTTGGCCCCGACTTGCATTTTGGGCGATTTCGGGTTAATGAAGGAAGTGTCATCTCTAGTGCTCCAAATGTGCTGAAACTTTGTGGGTAGCTTCGGTATGCCCAATAAGGCCGGGAAATGCTAAAAAGTGGGAATTTCGAGGCCAATACGTTCTAGTCACCGCGTGTGATTTCCAACACGGCCTAACGTGTCGGACCCCAAAAACCTGACTCCGGGGGCTCCAAATGGTCTAGTATTTGTCGTGCATGTTTCATATGGTATTTGAGGATGATTGGGCTGAAAAAATCCGGGTTTCGGAACATTTCATTTTTTGACCATTTGGCCCCGACTTGCATTTTGGGCGATTTCGGGTTAATGAAGGAAGTGTCATCTCTAGTGTGGGTAGCTTTGGTATGTCCAATAAGGCCGGGAAATGCTAAAAAACGAGAATTTGGAACGATTCACTCACCGCGTGTGATTTGCAACACGGCCTAACGTGTCGGACCCCCAAAACCTGACTCCGGGTGCTCCAAATGGTCTAGTATTCGTCGTGTATGTTTCATATGGTATTTGTGGTTGATTGAGCTTAAAAAATTCGGGTTTCGGAACATTTCATTTTTTCACCATTTGGCCCCGACTTACATTTTGGGCGATTTCGGGTTAATGAAGGAAGTGTCATCTCTAGTGCACCAAATGTGCTGAAACAATATGGGTAGCTTCGGTATGTCCAATAAGACCGGAAAATGCTAAAAAGCGGGAATTTCGAGGCCAATACGATCCACTCACCGCGTGTGATTTGCAACCCGGCCTAACGTGTCGGACCCATAAAACCTGACTCCGGGGGCTCCAAATGGTCTAGTATTCGTCGTGCATGTTTCATATGGTATTGAGGTTGATTGGGCTGAAAAATCCGGGTTTTGAAACATTTCATTTTTTGACCATTTGGCCCCGACTTGCATTTTGGGCGATTTCGGGTTAATGAAGGAAGTGTCATCTCTAGTGCTCCAAATGTGCTGAAACTTTGTGGGTAGCTTCGGTATGTCCAATAAGGCCGGGAAATGCTAAAAAGCGGGAATTTCGAGGCCAATACGATCCACTCACCGCGTGTGATTTGCAACGCGGCCTAACGTGTCGGACCCCTAAAACCTGACTCCGGTGCCTCAAAATTGTCTAGTATTCGTCGTGCATGTTTCATATGGTATTTGAGGTTGATTGGGTTGAAAAAATCCGGGTTTTGGAACATTTCATTTTTTGACCATTTGGCCCCGACTTGCATTTAGGGCGATTTCGGGTTTATGAAGGAAGTGTCATCTCTAATGCTCCAAAAGTGCTGAAACTTTGTCTGCAGCTTCAGTATGTCCAATAAGGCCGGGAAATGCTAAAAAAGGGGAATTTGGAGGCCAATACGATCCACTCAACGCGTGTGATTTGCAACCCGGCCTAACGTGTCGGACCCCTAATACCTGACTCTGGGGGCTCCAAATGGTCTACTATTAGTCGTGCATGTTTCATATGGTATTTGATGTTGATTGGGCTGAAAAAATCCGGGTTTCGGAACATTTCATTTTTGGACCATTTGGCCCCGACTTACATTTTTGGCGATTTCGGGTTAATGAAAGAAGTGTCATCTGTAGTTCTCCAAAATGGGCTGAAACTTTGTGGGTAGCTTAGTTATGTCCAATAAGGCCGGGAAATGCTAAAAAACAGGAATTTCGAGGCCAATACGATCCACTCACCGCGTGTGAATTGCAACACGGCCTAACGTGTCGGACCCCTAAAACCTGACTTCGGGGGCTCCAAATGGTCTAGTATTCGTCTTACATGTTTCATATGGTATTTGAGGTTGATTGGGATGAAAAAATCTTGGTTTCGGAACATTTCATTTTTTGACCATTTGGCCCCGACTTGCATATTGGGCGATTTCGGGTTAATGAAGGAAGTGTTATCTCTAGTGCTCCAAAATGGCTGAACCTTTATGGGTAGCTTAGTTATGTCCAATAAGGCCGGGAAATGCTAAAAAAATGGAATTTGGAGGCCAATACGATCCACTCAACGTGTGTGATTTGCAACCCGACCTAACTTGTCGGACTCCTAAAACCTGACTCCGGGGGCTCCAAATGGTCTAGTATTCGTCGTGCATGTTTCATATGGTATTTGAGGTTTATTGGGATGAAAAAATCCGGGTTTCGAAACATTTCATTTTTTGACCATTTGGCCCCCACTTGCATTTTGGGCGATTTCGGGTTAATGAAGGTAGTGTCATCTCTAGTGCTCTAAAACGGCTGAAACTTTGTGGGTAGCTTAGTTATGTCCAATAAGGCTGGGAAATTCTAAAAAAGGGGAATTTGGAGGCCAATACCATCCACTCACCGCGTGTTATTTGCAACACGATCTAACTTGTCGGACTCATAAAACCTGACTCCGGGGGCTCCGAATGGTCTAGTACTCGCCGTGAATGTGTCATATGGGATTTGAGGTTGATTGGGCTGAAAAAATCCGGGTTTCGGAACATTTCCTTTTTTGACCATTTGGCCCCGTCTTGCATTTTTGGCGATTTCGGGTTAATGAAAAAAGTGTCATCTCTAGTGCTCCAAAAGGGCTGAAACTTTGTGTGTAGCTTCAGTATGTCTAATAAGGCCAGGAAATGCTAAAAAATGGGAATTTGGAGGCCAATACGATCCACTCACCGCGTGTGATTTGCAACCCGGCCAAACGTGTCAGCCCCTAATACCTGACTCCGGAGGCTCCAAATGGTCTACTATTCGTTGTACATGTTTCATATGGTATTTGAGGTTGATTGGGCTGAAAAAATCCGGGTTTCGGAACATTTCATTTTTTGACCATTTGGACCCGACTTGTATTTTGGGCGATTTAGGGTTAATAAAGGAAGTGTCATCTCTAGTGCTCCAAATGTGCTGAAACTTTGTGGGTAGCTTAGTTGTGTCCAATAAGGCCAGGAAATGCTAAAAAACGGGAATTTGGAGGCCAATACGATCAACTCACCGCGTGTGATTTGCAACCCCGCCTAACGTGTCGGACCCCTAAAACCTGACCCTGGGGGCTCCAACTGGTCTAGTATTCATCGTGCATGTTTCATATGGTATTTGAGGTTGATTGGGCTGAAAAAATCCGGGTTTTGAAACATTTCATATTTTGACCATTTGGCCCGGACTTGCATTTTGGGCGATTTCGGGTTAATGAAGGAAGTGTCATCTCTAGTGCTCTAAATGGGCTGAAACTTTGTAGGTAGCTTAGTTATGTTCAATAACGCCGGGAAATGCTTAAAAACGGGAATTTGGAGGCCAATACGATCCACTCACCGCGTGTGATTTGCAACAGGGCCTAACGTGTCGGACCCCTAAAACCTGAACCCGGGGGCTCTAAATGGTCTAGTATTCGTCGTGCATGTTTCATACGGTATTTGAGGTAGATTGGGCTGAAAAAATCCGGCTATCGGAACATTTCATTTTTTGACCATTTGGCCCCGACTTGTATTTTGGGCGATTTCGGGTTAATGAAAGAAGTCTCATCTCTAGTGCTCCAAATGTGCTGAAACTTTGTGGGAAGCTTAGTTGATTCCAATAACGCCGGGAAATGCTAAAAAACAAGAATTTGGAGGCCAATACGATCAACTCACCGCGTGTGATTTGCTACTCGGCCTAATGTGTCAGACCCCTAAAACCGGACCCCGGGGGCTCCAAATGGTCTAGTATTCGTCGTGCATATTTCATATGGTATTTGAGGTTGATTGGGCTGAAAAAATCCGGGTTTCGAAACATTTCAATTTTTGACCATTTGGCCCCTTTGCATTTTGGGCGATTTCGGGTTAATGAAGGAAGTGTAATCTCTAGTGCTCTAAAAGGGCTGATACTTTGTGGGTAGCTTAGTTATGTTCAATAAGGCCGGGAAATGCTAAAAAAGGGGAATTTGGAGGCCAATACGATCCACTCACCGCGTGTGATTAGCAACACGGCCTAACGTGTCGGACCCCTAAAACCTGACCCCGGGGGCTCTAAATGATCTAGTATTCGTCGTGCATGTTTCATATGGTATTTGAGGTTGATTGGGCTGAAAAAATCCGGGTTTCGGAACATTTCAATGTTTGACCATTTGGCCCCGACTTGCATTTTGGGCGATTTCGGGTTAATGAAGGAAGTGTCATCTCTAGTGCTGTAAAAGAGCTGAAACTTTGTGGGTAGCATAGTTATGTCTAATAAGGCCGGGAAATGCTAAAAAATGGGAATTTGGAGGCCAATACGATCCACTCACCGCGTGTGATTTGCAACCCGGCCTAACCTGATCCCGAGGGCTCCAAATGGTGTAGTATTCGTCGTGCATGTTTCATATGGTATTGGAGGTTGATTGGGCTGATAAAAACCGGGTTTCGGAATAATTCATTTTTTGACCGTTTGGCCCCGACTTGCATTTTGGGCGATTTCGGGTTAATGAAGGAAGTGTCATCTCTATTGCTTTAAAAGGGCTGAAACTTTTTGGGTAGCTTAGTTATGTCTAATAAGGCCGGGAAATGCTAAGAAACGGGAATTTGGTGGCCAATACGATCCACTCACCGCGTGTGATTTGCAACACGGCCTAACGTGTCGGACCCCTAAAACCTGACTCCGGGGGCTCCGAATGGTCTAGTATTCGTCGTGCATGTTTCATATAGTATTTGAGGTTGATTGGGCTGAAAAAATCCGGGTTTCGAAACATTTTATTTCTTGACCATTTGGCCCCGACTTGCGTTTTGGGCGATTTCGGGTTAATGAAGGAAGTGTCATCTCTTGTGCTCCAAAACTGCTGAAACTTTGTGGGTTTCTTTAGCATGTCCAATAAAGCCGGGAAATGCTAAAAAACGGGAATTTGGAGGCCAATACGATACACTCACCGCGTGTGATTTGCAACCCGGCCTAACGTGTCGGACCCCTAAAACCTGACTCCGGGGGCTCCAAATGGTCTAGTATTCGTCGTGCATGTTTCATATGGTATTTAAGGTTCATTTGGCTAAAAAAATCCGAGTTTCGGAACATTTCATTTTTTGACCATTTGGCCCCGACTTGCATTTTGGGCGATTTCGGGTTAATGAAGGAAGTGTCATCTCTAGTGCTCCAAATTTTCTGAAACGTTGTGGGTAGCTTCGGTATGTCAAATAAGACCGGAAAATGCTAAAAAATGGGAATTTGGATGCCAATAGGATCCACTCACTGCGTGTGATTTAAAACACGGCCTAACGTGTCGGACCCCTAAAACCTGACTCCGGGGGCTTCAAATGGTCTAGTATTCGTCGTGCATGTTTCATATGGTATTTGAGCTTGAATGGAATGAAAAAATCCGGGTTTCGGAATATTTCATTTTTTGACCATTTGGCCCCGACTTGCATTTTTAGAGATTTCGGGTTAATGAAGGAAGTGCCATCTCTAGGGCTTTAAAAGGGCTGAAACGTTTTGGGTAGCTCAGGTATGTCCAATAAGGTCGGGAAATGCTAAGAAACGGGAATTTGGAGGCCAATACGATCCACTCACCGCGTGTGATTTGCAACACGGCCTAACGTGTCGGACCCCCATAAACCTGACTCCGGGGGATCCAAATGGTCTAGTATTCGTCGTGTATGTTTCATATGGTATTTGAGGTTGATTGGGCTTAAAAATCCGGGTTTTGGAACATTTCATTTTTTGACCATTTGGCCCCGACTTGCATTTTGGCGATTTCGGGTTAATGAAGATAGTGTCATCTCTAGTGTTCCAAAAGGGCTGAAACTTTGTGGGTAGCTTTGTTATGTCCAATAAGGCCGGGAAATGCTAAAAAACAGGAATTTGGAGGCCAATACGATACACTCACCGCGTGTGATTTGCAACCCGGCCTAACGTGTCGGACCCCTAAAACCTGACTCCGGGGGCTCCAAATTGTCTAGTATTTGTCGTGCATGTTTCATATGGTATTTAAGGTTCATTGGGCTAAAAAAATCCGAGTTTCGGAACATTTCATTTTTTGACCATTTGGCCCCGACTTGCATTTTGGGCGATTTTGGGTTAATGAAGGAAGTGTCATCTCTAGTGCTCCAAATTTTCTGAAACGTTGTGGGTAGCTTCGGTATGTCAAATAAGGCCGGAAAATGCTAAAAAATGGGAATTTGGATGCCAATAGGATCCACTCACTGCGTGTGATTTAAAACACGGCCTAACGTGTCGGACCCCTAAAACCTGACTCCGGGGGCTTCAAATGGTCTAGTATTCGTCGTGCATGTTTCATATGGTATTTGAGCTTGATTGGAATGAAAAAATCCGGGTTTCGGAATATTTCATTTTTTGACCATTTGGCCCCGACTTGCATTTTTAGCGATTTCGGGTTAATGAAGGAAGTGTCATCTCTAGTGCTTTAAAATTGCTGAAACTTTTTGGGTAGCTTAGGTATGTCCAATAAGGCCGGGAAATGCTAAAAAAAGGGAATTTGGAGGCCAATACTTTCCACTCACCGCGTGTGATTTCCAACACGGCCTAACGTGTCGGACCCCAAAAACCTGACTCCGGGAGCTCCAAAAGATCTAGTATTTGTCGTGCATGTTTCATATGGTATTTGAGGATGATTGGGCTTAAAAAATCCGGGTTTCGAAACATTTCATTTTTTGACCATTTGGCCCTGACTTGCATTTTGGGCGATTTCGGGTTAATGAAGGAAGTGTCATCTCTAATGTGGGTAGCTTTGGTATGTCCAATAAGGCCGGGAAATGCTAAAAAACGAGAATTTGGAAGCCAATACGATCAACTCACCGCGTGTGATTTGCAACACGACCTAACGTGTCGGATCCCCAAAACCTGACTCCGGGGGCTCCAAATGGTCTAGTATTCGTCGTTTATGTTTCATATGGTATTTGAGGTTGATTAGGCTGAAAAAATTCGGGTTTCGGAACATTTCATTTTTTCACCATTTGGCCATGACTTGCATTTTGGGCGATTTCGGGTTAATGAAGGAAGTGTCATCTCTAGTGCACCAAATGTGCTGAAACAATATGGGTAGCTTCGGTATGTCCAATAAGACCGGGAAATGTTAAAAAAAGCGGGAATTTCGAGGCCAATACGATCCACTCACCGCGTGTGATTTGCAACCCGGCCTAACGTGTCGGACCCATAAAACCTGACTCCGGGGGCTCCAAATGGTCTAGTATTCGTCGTGCATGTTTCATATGGTATTTTAGGTTGATTGGGCTGAAAAATCCGGGTTTTGGAACATTTCATTTTTTGACCATTTGGCCCCGACTTGCATTTTGGGCGATTTCTGGTTAATGAAGGAAGTGTCATCTCTAGTGCTCCAAATGTGCTGAAACTTTGTGGGTAGCTTCGGTATGTCCAATAAGACCGGGAAATGATAAAAAGTGGGAATTTCGAGGCCAATACGTTCCACTCACCGCGTGTGATTTCCAACACGGCCTAACGTGTCGGACCCCAAAAACCTGACTCCGGGGGCTCCAAATGGTCTAGTATTTGTCGTGCATGTTTCATATGGTATTTGAGGATGAATGGGCTGAAAAAATCCGGGTTTCGGAACATTTCATTTTTTGACCATTTGGCCCCGACTTGCATTTTGGGCGATTCGGGTTAATGAAGGAAGTGTCATCTCTATTGTGGGTAGCTTTGGTATGTCCAATAAGGCCGGGAAATGCTAAAAAACGAGAATTTGGAGGCCAATACGATTCACTCACTGCGTGTGATTTAAAACACGGCCTAACGTGTCGGACCCCCAAAACCTGACTCCGGGTGCTCCAAATGGTCCAGTATTCGTCGTGTATGTTTCATATGGTATTTGTGGTTGATTGGGGTGAAAAAATTCGGGTTTCGGAACATTTCATTTTTTCACCATTTGGCCCCGACTTGCATTTTGGGCGATTTCGGGTTAATGAAGGAAGTGTCATCTCTAGTGCACCAAATGTGCTGAAACAATATGGGTAGCTTCGGTATGTCCAATAAGACCGGAAAATGCTAAAAAGCGGGAATTTCGAGGCCAATACGATCCACTCACCGCGTGTGATATGCAACCCGGCCTAACAAGTCAGACCCAAAAAACCTGACTCCGGGGGCTCCAAATGGTCTAGTATTCGTCGTGCATGTTTCATATGTTATTTGAGGTTGATTGGGCTGAAAAATCCGGGTTTTGAAACATTTCATTTTTTGACCATTTGGCCCCGACTTACATTTTGGGCGATTTCGGATTAATGAAGGAAGTGTCATCTCTAGTGCTCCAAATGTGCTGAAACTTTGTGGGTAGCTTCGGTATGTCCAATAAGGCCGGGAAATGCTAAAAAGCGGGAATTTCGAGGCCAATACGATCCACTCACCGCGTGTGATTTGCAATGCGGCCTAACGTGTCGGACCCCTAAAACCTGACTCCGATGCCTCAAAATTGTCTAGTATTCGTCGTGCATGTTTCATATGGTATTTGAGGTTGATTGGGTTGAAAAAATCCGGGTTTTGGAACATTTCATTTTTTGACCATTTGGCCCCGACTTGCATTTAGGGCGATTTCGGGTTTATGAAGGAAGTGTCATCTCTAATGCTCCAAAAGTGCTGAAACTTTGTCTGCAGCTTCAGTATGTCCAATAAGGCCGGGAAATGCTAAAAAAGGGGAATTTGGAGGCCAATACGATCCACTCAACGCGTGTGATTTGCAACCCGGCCTAACGTGTCGGACCCCTAATACCTGACTCTGGGGGCTCCAAATGGTCTACTATTAGTCGTGCATGTTTCATATGGTATTTGAGGTTGATTGGGCTGAAAAAATCCGGGTTTCGGAACATTTCATTTTTGGACCATTTGGCCCCGACTTACATTTTTGGCGATTTCGGGTTAATGAAAGAAGTGTCATCTGTAGTTCTCCAAAATGGGCTGAAACATTGTGGGTAGCTTAGTTATGTCCAATAAGGTCGGGAAATGCTAAAAAACAGGAATTTGGAGGCCAATACGATCCACTCACCGCGTGTGAATTGCAACACGGCCTAACGTGTCGGACCCCTAAAACCTGACTTCGGGGGCTCCAAATGGTCTAATATTCGTCTTACATGTTTCATATGGTATTTGAGGTATATTGGGATGAAAAAATCTTGGTTTCGGAACATTTCATTTTTTGACCATTTGGCCCCGACTTGCATATTGGGCGATTTCGGGTTAATGAAGGAAGTGTTATCTCTAGTGCTCCAAAATGGCTGAAACTTTATGGGTAGCTTAGTTATGTCCAATAAGGCCTGGAAATGCTAAAAAAAATGGAATTTAGTGGCCAATACGATCCACTCAACGTGTGTGATTTGCAACCCGACCTAACTTGTCGGACTCCTAAAACCTGACTCCGGGGGCTCCAAATGGTCTAGTATTCGTCGTGCATGTTTCATATGGTATTTGAGGTTGATTGGGCTGAAAAAATCCGGGTTTCGAAACATTTTATTTCTTGACCATTTGGCCCCGACTTGCGTTTTGGGCGATTTCGGGTTAATGAAGGAAGTGTCATCTCTTGTGCTCCAAAACTGCTGAAACTTTGTGGGTTTCTTTAGCATGTCCAATAAAGCCGGGAAATGCTAAAAAACGGGAATTTGTAGGCCAATACGATCCACTCACCGCGTGTGATTTGCAACACAGCCTAACGTGTCTGACCCCCAAAAACCTGACTCCGGGGGATCCAAATGGTCTAGTATTCGTCGTGTATGTTTCATATGGTATTTGAGGTTGATTGGGCTTAAAAAATCCGGGTTTTGGAACATTTCATTTTTTGACCATTTGGCCTCGACTTGCATTTTGGCGATTTCGGGTTAATGAAGATAGTGTCATCTGTAGTGTTCCAAAAGGGCTGAAACTTTGTGGGTAGCTTTGTTATGTCCAATAAGGCCGGGAAATGCTAAAAAACAGGAATTTGGAGGCCAATACGATACACTCACCGCGTGTGATTTGCAACCCGGCCTAACGTGTCGGACCCCTAAAACCTGACTCCGGGGGCTCCAAATGGTCTAGTATTCGTCGTGCATGTTTCATATGGTATTTAAGGTTCATTTGGCTAAAAAAATCCGAGTTTCGGAACATTTCATTTTTTGACCATTTGGCCCCGACTTGCATTTTGGGCGATTTCGGGTTAATGAAGGAAGTGTCATCTCTAGTGCTCCAAATTTTCTGAAACGTTGTGGGTAGCTTCGGTATGTCAAATAAGACCGGAAAATGCTAAAAAATGGGAATTTGGATGCCAATAGGATCCACTCACTGCGTGTGATTTAAAACACGGCCTAACGTGTCGGACCCCTAAAACCTGACTCCGGGGGCTTCAAATGGTCTAGTATTCGTCGTGCATGTTTCATATGGTATTTGAGCTTGAATGGAATGAAAAAATCCGGGTTTCGGAATATTTCATTTTTTGACCATTTGGCCCCGACTTGCATTTTTAGAGATTTCGGGTTAATGAAGGAAGTGCCATCTCTAGGGCTTTAAAAGGGCTGAAACGTTTTGGGTAGCTCAGGTATGTCCAATAAGGTCGGGAAATGCTAAGAAACGGGAATTTGGAGGCCAATACGATCCACTCACCGCGTGTGATTTGCAACACGGCCTAACGTGTCGGACCCCCATAAACCTGACTCCGGGGGATCCAAATGGTCTAGTATTCGTCGTGTATGTTTCATATGGTATTTGAGGTTGATTGGGCTTAAAAATCCGGGTTTTGGAACATTTCATTTTTTGACCATTTGGCCCCGACTTGCATTTTGGCGATTTCGGGTTAATGAAGATAGTGTCATCTCTAGTGTTCCAAAAGGGCTGAAACTTTGTGGGTAGCTTTGTTATGTCCAATAAGGCCGGGAAATGCTAAAAAACAGGAATTTGGAGGCCAATACGATACACTCACCGCGTGTGATTTGCAACCCGGCCTAACGTGTCGGACCCCTAAAACCTGACTCCGGGGGCTCCAAATTGTCTAGTATTCGTCGTGCATGTTTCATATGGTATTTAAGGTTCATTGGGCTAAAAAAATCCGAGTTTCGGAACATTTCATTTTTTGACCATTTGGCCCCGACTTGCATTTTGGGCGATTTTGGGTTAATGAAGGAAGTGTCATCTCTAGTGCTCCAAATTTTCTGAAACGTTGTGGGTAGCTTCGGTATGTCAAATAAGGCCGGAAAATGCTAAAAAATGGGAATTTGGATGCCAATAGGATCCACTCACTGCGTGTGATTTAAAACACGGCCTAACGTGTCGGACCCCTAAAACCTGACTCCGGGGGCTTCAAATGGTCTAGTATTCGTCGTGCATGTTTCATATGGTATTTGAGCTTGATTGGAATGAAAAAATCCGGGTTTCGGAATATTTCATTTTTTGACCATTTGGCCCCGACTTGCATTTTTAGCGATTTCGGGTTAATGAAGGAAGTGTCATCTCTAGTGCTTTAAAATTGCTGAAACTTTTTGGGTAGCTTAGGTATGTCCAATAAGGCCGGGAAATGCTAAAAAAAGGGAATTTGGAGGCCAATACTTTCCACTCACCGCGTGTGATTTCCAACACGGCCTAACGTGTCGGACCCCAAAAACCTGACTCCGGGAGCTCCAAAAGATCTAGTATTTGTCGTGCATGTTTCATATGGTATTTGAGGATGATTGGGCTTAAAAAATCCGGGTTTCGAAACATTTCATTTTTTGACCATTTGGCCCTGACTTGCATTTTGGGCGATTTCGGGTTAATGAAGGAAGTGTCATCTCTAATGTGGGTAGCTTTGGTATGTCCAATAAGGCCGGGAAATGCTAAAAAACGAGAATTTGGAAGCCAATACGATCAACTCACCGCGTGTGATTTGCAACACGACCTAACGTGTCGGATCCCCAAAACCTGACTCCGGGGGCTCCAAATGGTCTAGTATTCGTCGTTTATGTTTCATATGGTATTTGAGGTTGATTAGGCTGAAAAAATTCGGGTTTCGGAACATTTCATTTTTTCACCATTTGGCCATGACTTGCATTTTGGGCGATTTCGGGTTAATGAAGGAAGTGTCATCTCTAGTGCACCAAATGTGCTGAAACAATATGGGTAGCTTCGGTATGTCCAATAAGACCGGGAAATGTTAAAAAAAGCGGGAATTTCGAGGCCAATACGATCCACTCACCGCGTGTGATTTGCAACCCGGCCTAACGTGTCGGACCCATAAAACCTGACTCCGGGGGCTCCAAATGGTCTAGTATTCGTCGTGCATGTTTCATATGGTATTTTAGGTTGATTGGGCTGAAAAATCCGGGTTTTGGAACATTTCATTTTTTGACCATTTGGCCCCGACTTGCATTTTGGGCGATTTCTGGTTAATGAAGGAAGTGTCATCTCTAGTGCTCCAAATGTGCTGAAACTTTGTGGGTAGCTTCGGTATGTCCAATAAGACCGGGAAATGATAAAAAGTGGGAATTTCGAGGCCAATACGTTCCACTCACCGCGTGTGATTTCCAACACGGCCTAACGTGTCGGACCCAAAAAACCTGACTCCGGGGGCTCCAAATGGTCTAGTATTTGTCGTGCATGTTTCATATGGTATTTGAGGATGATTGGGCTGAAAAAATCCGGGTTTCGGAACATTTCATTTTTTGACCATTTGGCCCCGACTTGCATTTTGGGCGATTCGGGTTAATGAAGGAAGTGTCATCTCTATTGTGGGTAGCTTTGGTATGTCCAATAAGGCCGGGAAATGCTAAAAAACAAGAATTTGGAGGCCAATACGATTCACTCACTGCGTGTGATTTAAAACACGGCCTAACGTGTCGGACCCCCAAAACCTGACTCCGGGTGCTCCAAATGGTCCAGTATTCGTCGTGTATGTTTCATATGGTATTTGTGGTTGATTGGGGTGAAAAAATTCGGGTTTCGGAACATTTCATTTTTTCACCATTTGGCCCCGACTTGCATTTTGGGCGATTTCGGGTTAATGAAGGAAGTGTCATCTCTAGTGCACCAAATGTGCTGAAACAATATGGGTAGCTTCGGTATGTCCAATAAGACCGGAAAATGCTAAAAAGCGGGAATTTCGAGGCCAATACGATCCACTCACCGCGTGTGATATGCAACCCGGCCTAACAAGTCAGACCCAAAAAACCTGACTCCGGGGGCTCCAAATGGTCTAGTATTCGTCGTGCATGTTTCATATGTTATTTGAGGTTGATTGGGCTGAAAAATCCGGGTTTTGAAACATTTCATTTTTTGACCATTTGGCCCCGACTTACATTTTGGGCGATTTCGGATTAATGAAGGAAGTGTCATCTCTAGTGCTCCAAATGTGCTGAAACTTTGTGGGTAGCTTCGGTATGTCCAATAAGGCCGGGAAATGCTAAAAAGCGGGAATTTCGAGGCCAATACGATCCACTCACCGCGTGTGATTTGCAATGCGGCCTAACGTGTCGGACCCCTAAAACCTGACTCCGATGCCTCAAAATTGTCTAGTATTCGTCGTGCATGTTTCATATGGTATTTGAGGTTGATTGGGTTGAAAAAATCCGGGTTTTGGAACATTTCATTTTTTGACCATTTGGCCCCGACTTGCATTTAGGGCGATTTCGGGTTTATGAAGGAAGTGTCATCTCTAATGCTCCAAAAGTGCTGAAACTTTGTCTGCAGCTTCAGTATGTCCAATAAGGCCGGGAAATGCTAAAAAAGGGGAATTTGGAGGCCAATACGATCCACTCAACGCGTGTGATTTGCAACCCGGCCTAACGTGTCGGACCCCTAATACCTGACTCTGGGGGCTCCAAATGGTCTACTATTAGTCGTGCATGTTTCATATGGTATTTGAGGTTGATTGGGCTGAAAAAATCCGGGTTTCGGAACATTTCATTTTTGGACCATTTGGCCCCGACTTACATTTTTGGCGATTTCGGGTTAATGAAAGAAGTGTCATCTGTAGTTCTCCAAAATGGGCTGAAACATTGTGGGTAGCTTAGTTATGTCCAATAAGGTCGGGAAATGCTAAAAAACAGGAATTTGGAGGCCAATACGATCCACTCACCGCGTGTGAATTGCAACACGGCCTAACGTGTCGGACCCCTAAAACCTGACTTCGGGGGCTCCAAATGGTCTAATATTCGTCTTACATGTTTCATATGGTATTTGAGGTATATTGGGATGAAAAAATCTTGGTTTCGGAACATTTCATTTTTTGACCATTTGGCCCCGACTTGCATATTGGGCGATTTCGGGTTAATGAAGGAAGTGTTATCTCTAGTGCTCCAAAATGGCTGAAACTTTATGGGTAGCTTAGTTATGTCCAATAAGGCCTGGAAATGCTAAAAAAAATGGAATTTAGAGGCCAATACGATCCACTCAACGTGTGTGATTTGCAACCCGACCTAACTTGTCGGACTCCTAAAACCTGACTCCGGGGGCTCCAAATGGTCTAGTATTCGTCGTGCATGTTTCATATGGTATTTGAGGTTTATTGGGATGAAAAAATCCGGGTTTCGAAACATTTCATTTTTTGACCATTTGGCCCCCACTTGCATTTTGGGCGATTTCGGGTTAATGAAGGAAGTGTCATCTCTAGTGCTCTAAAAGGGCTGAAACTTTGTGGGTAGCTTAGTTATGTCCAATAAGGCTGGGAAATTCTAAAAAAGGGGAATTTGGAGGCCAATACCATCCACTCACCGCGTGTTATTTGCAACACGATCTAACTTGTCGGACTCATAAAACCTGACTCCGGGGGCTCCGAATGGTCTAGTACTCGCCGTGAATGTGTCATATGGGATTTGAGGTTGATTGGGCTGAAAAAATCCGGGTTTCGGAACATTTCATTTTTTGACCATTTGGCCCCGTCTTGCATTTTTGGCGATTTCGGGTTAATGAAAAAAGTGTCATCTCTAGTGCTCCAAAAGGGCTGAAACTTTGTGTGTAGCTTCAGTATGTCTAATAAGGCCAGGAAATGCTAAAAAATGGGAATTTGGAGTCCAATACGATCCACTCACCGCGTGTGATTTGCAACCCGGCCAAACGTGTCAGACCCCTAATACCTGACTCCGGAGGCTCCAAATGGTCTACTATTCGTTGTACATGTTTCATATGGTATTTGAGGTTGATTGGGCTGAAAAAATCCGGGTTTCGGAACATTTCATTTTTTGACCATTTGGACCCGACTTGTATTTTGGGCGATTTAGGGTTAATAAAGGAAGTGTCATCTCTCGTGCTCCAAATGTGCTGAAACTTTGTGGGTAGCTTAGTTGTGTCCAATAAAGCCAGGAAATGCTAAAAAACGGGAATTTGGAGGCCAATACGATCAACTCACCGCGTGTGATTTGCAACCCCGCCTAACGTGTCGGACCCCTAAAACCTGACCCTGGGGGCTCCAACTGGTCTAGTATTCATCGTGCTTGTTTCATATGGTATTTGAGGTTGATTGGGCTGAAAAAATCCGGGTTTTGAAACATTTCATATTTTGACCATTTGGCCCGGACTTGCATTTTGGGCGATTTCGGGTTAATGAAGGAAGTGTCATCTCTAGTGCTCTAAAAGGGCTGAAACTGTGTAGGTAGCTTAGTTATGTTCAATAACGCCGGGAAATGCTTAAAAACGGGAATTTGGAGGCCAATACGATCCACTCACCGCGTGTGATTTGCAACAGGGCCTAACGTATCGGACCCCTAAAACCTGAACCCGGGGGCTCTAAATGGTCTAGTATTCGTCGTGCATGTTTCATACGGTATTTGAGGTAGATTGGGCTGAAAAAATCCGGGTATCGGAACATTTCATTTTTTGACCATTTGGCCCCGACTTGTATTTTGGGCGATTTCGGGTTAATGAAGAAAGTCTCATCTCTAGTGCTCCAAATGTGCTGAAACTTTGTGGGAAGCTTAGCTGAGTCCAATAAGGCCGGGAAATGCTAAAAAACAAGAATTTGGAGGCCAATACGATCAACTCACCGCGTGTGATTTGGTACTCGGCCTAACGTGTCGGACCCCTAAAACCGGACCCCGGGGGCTCCAAATGGTATAGTATTCGTCGTGCATGTTTCATATGGTATTTGAGGTTGATTGGGCTGAAAAAATACGGGTTTCGAAACATTTCAATTTTTGACCATTTGGCCCCGACTTGCATTTTGGGCGATTTCGGGTTAATGAAGGAAGTGTAATCTCTAGTGCTCTAAAAGGGCTGATACTTTGTGGGTAGCTTAGTTATGTTCAATAAGGCCGGGAAATGCTAAAAAAGGGGAATTTGGAGGCCAATACGATCCACTCACCGCGTGTGATTTGCAACACGGTCTAACGTGTCGGACCCCTAAAACCTGACCCCGGGGGCTCTAAATGATCTAGTATTCGTCGTGCATGTTTCATATGGTATTTGAGGTTGATTGGGCTGAAAAAATCCGTATTTCGGAACATTTCAATTTTTGACCATTTGGCCCCGACTTGCATTTTGGGCGATTTCGGGTTAATGAAGGAAGTGTCATCTCTAGTGCTGTAAAAGAGCTGAAACTTTGTGGGTAGCTTAGTTATGTCTAATAAGGCCGGGAAATGCTAAAAAATTGGAATTTGGAGGCGAATACGATCCACTCACCTCGTGTGATTTGCAACCCGGCCTAACCTTATCCCGAGGGCTCCAAATGGTATAGTATTCGTCGTGCATGTTTCATATGGTATTGGAGGTTGATTGGGCTGATAAAAACCGGGTTTCGGAATAATTCATTTTTTGACCGTTTGGCCCCGACTTGCATTTTGGGCGATTTCGGGTTAATGAATGAAGTGTCATCTCTAGTGCTCCAAAAGGGCTGAAACTTTGTGGGTAGCTTAGTTGTGTCCAATAAGGCCTGAAAATGCTAAAAAACGGGAATTTGGAGGCCAATACGATCCACTCACCGCGTGTGATTTGCAACACGACCTAACGTGTCGGACCCATAAAACCTGACTCCGGGGGCTCCGAATGGTCTAGTACTCGTCGTGCCTGTTTCATATGGTATTTGAGGTTGATTGGGCTGAAAAAATCCAGGTTTCGGAACATTTCATTTTTTGACAATTTGGCCCCGACTTGCATTTTTGGCGATTTCGGGTTAATGAAGAAAGTGTCATCTCTAGTGCTCCAAAAAGGCTGAAACTTTGTGTGAAGCTTCAGTATGTCTAATAAGGCCGGGAAATGCTAAAAAACGGGAATTTGGAGGCCAATACGATCCACTCACCGCGTGTGATTTGCAACCCGGCCTAACGTGTAAGACCCCTAATACCTTAATCCGGGGGCTCCAAATGGTCTACTATTCGTCGTGCATGTTTCATATGTTATTTGAGGTTGATTAGGCTGAAAAAATCCGAGTTTCGGAACATTTCATTTTTTGACCATTTGGCCCCAACTTGCATTTTGGGCGATTTCGGGTTAATGAAGGAAGTGTCATCTCTAGTGCTCCAAAAGGGGTGAAACTTTGTGGGTAGCTTAGTTGTGTCCAATAAGGCCAGAAAATGCTAAAAAACGGGAAATTGGAGGCCAATACAATCAACTCACCGGGTGTGATTTGCAACCCCGCCTAACGTGTCGGACCCCTAAAACCTGACTCAGGGGGCTTTAAATGGTCTAGTATTCGTCTTGCATGTTTCATATGGTATTTGAGGTAAATTGGGCTGAAAAAATCCGGGTTTCGAAATATTTCAATTTTTGACCATTTGGCCCCGACTTGCATTTTGGGCGATTTCGGATTAATGAAGGAAGTGTCATCTCTAGTTCTCTAAAAGGGCTGAAACTTTGTGGGTAGCTTAGTTATGTCCAATAAGGCTAGGAAATGCTAAAAAAAAGGGAATTTTGAGGCCAATACGATCCACTCACCGCGTGTGATTTGCAACCCGACCTAACGTGTCGGACCCCTAAAACCTGACTCCGGGGGCTCCAATTGGTCTAGTATTCGCCGTGCATGTTTCATATGGTATTTGAGGTTGATTGGGATGAAAAAATACGGGTTTCGAAACATTTCATTTTTTGATCATTTGGCCCCGAGTTGCATTTTGGACGATTTCGGGTTAATGAAGGAAGTGTCATCTCTAGTCAGTGTTCTAAAAATCACGCCTAGGCACCGCCTAGGTGCTAGGCGGGAGGGGACCTAGGAATTTTTAAGCCTAGGCGGTCCTCTAGGCGGAAATCTGCCTAAGCACCGCCTAGGTGCCTCCTAGACCCGCCTAGGCGTCGCCTAGACCCGCCTAGGCACCTCTTAGACCCGCCTAGGCACCGCCTATTCCTGCCTAGCCCGACGATTATTTAATTTTAGCTTTTGGGCATGTGATTAGTCAATTTAGGGTTTTTTTATCCCCCAAGTCAAGATATATTTGCTTTTAAGTCAAACCTATGGTTTTGACTTTTAGGAGTTTTAAAGTCGTTAGTCGGACGTGTACTTTTGCGTTTATATACTTAAATGTTAGTTAAGCACCGTAAATTTGGGTTTTTGAGTGATAATATGGATTATTATTACATTATATGAATCATTTACATGTGTTATACGTTAAAAGATGAGGAAATAATCCTGTTTTTTCTAAGTCCGCCTAGGCGCCGCCTAGGCGCTAGGCGGTCACCCGCCGCCTAGCGGCCGCCTAGCGCCTTTTAGAACATTGTCTCTAGTGCTCTAAAAGGTCTGAAACTTTGTGGGTAGCTTCGGTATGTCCAATAAGGCCAGGAAATTCTAAAAAACGGGAATTTGGAAAACAATACGATCCACTCACCGCGTGTGATTTGCAACCCCGCCTAACGTCTTGGGCCCCTAAAACCTGACTCCTGGGGCTCCAAATGGTCTAGTATTCGTCGTGCATGTTTCATATGGTATTTGAGATTGATTGGGCTAAAAAAATCCGGGTTTCGGAACATTTCATTTTTTGACCATTTGGCCCCGACTTGCATTTTGGGCGATTGGTTAATGAAGGAAGTGTTAAATCTAGTGCTCCAAAAGGGCTAAAACTTTGTGGGTAGCTTCAGTATGTCCAATAAGGCCGGGAAATGCTAAAAAACGTGAATTTGGAGGCCAATACGATCCACTCACCGAGTGTGATTTGCAACACGGCCTAACGTGTCGGACCCCTAAAACCTGACCCCGGGGGCTCCAAATGGTCTACTATTCGTCGTGCATGTTTGATATGGTATTTGAGGTTGATTGGCCTTAAAAAATTCGGGTTTCGGAACATTTCATTTTTTGACCATTTGGCCCTAACTTGCATTTTGGTCGATTTCGGGTTAATGAAGGAAGTGTCATCTCTAGTGCTCCAAAAGGGCTGAAACTTTGTGGGTAGCTTAGTTATGTCCAATACGGCCGGGAAATGTTAAAAAATGGGAATCTGGAGACCAATACGATCCACTCACCGCGTGTGATTTGCAATACGTCCTAACGTGTCGGACCACTAAAACCTGACTTCGGGGGCTCCAAATGGTCTAGTATTCGTCGTACATGTTTTATATGGTATTTGAGGTTGATTGGGATGAAAAAATCCGGGTTTCAGAACATTTCATTTTTTCACCATTTGGCCCTGACTTGCATTTTGGGCGATTTCGGGTAAATGAAGGAAGTGCATCTCTAGTGCTCCAAAATGGCTGAAACTTTATGGGTAGCTTAGTTATGTCCAATAAGGTCGGGAAATTCTATAAAAAGGGAATTTGGAGGCCAATACGATCCACTCACCGCGTGTGATTTGCAACCCGACCTAATGTGTCGGACCCATAAAACCTGACTCCGGGGGCTCCAAATGGTCTAGTACTCGTCGTGCATGTTTCATATTGTATTTGAGGTCCAATAACGCTGGGAAATGCTAAAAAAAGGGAATTTGGAGGCCAATACGATCCACCCACCGCGTGTGATTTGCAACTCGGCCTAATGTGTCGGACCCCAAAAACCTGACCCCGGGGGCTCCAAATGGTCTAGTATTCGTCGTGCATGTTTCATATGGTATTTGAGGTTGATTGGGCTGAAAAAATCCGGGTTTCGGAACATTTTATTTTTTGACCATTTGGCCCCGACTTGCATTTTGAGCGATTTCGGGTTAATGAAGGAAGTGTCAACTCTAGTGCTCCAAAAGGGCTGAAACTCTGTGTGTAGCTTTGTTATGTCCAATAAGGCCTGGAAATGCTAAAAAACGGAAATTTGGAGGCCAATACGATCCACTCACCGCGTGTGATTTGCAACCCGGCCTAACGTGTCGAACCCCTAAAACCTGACCCCGGGGGATCCAAATGGTCTAGTATTCATCGTGCATGTTTTTATATGGCATTTGAGGTTGATTGGGCTGAAGAAATCCGGGTTTTGGAACATTTCATTTTTTGACCATTTGGCCCCGACTTGCATTTTGGGCGATTTCGGGTTAATGAAGGAAGTGTCATCTCTAGTGCTCCAAAAGGGCTGAAACTTTGTGGGTAGCTTCGGTATGTCCATTAATGTCGGAAAATGCTAAAAAAGGTGAATTTGGAATACAATACGATCCACTCACCGCGTGTGATTTGCAACCCGGCCTAACGTCTCGGGCCCCTATAACCTGACTCCGGGGGCTCCAAATGGACTAGTATTCGTCGTGCATGTTTCATATGGTTTTTGAGGTTGATTGGGCTGAAAAAATCCGGGTTTCGGAATATTTTATTTTTTGACCATTTGGCCCCGACTTGCAAATTGGGCGATTTCGGGTTAATGAAGGAAGTGTCATCTCTAGTGCTTTAAAAAGGCTGAAACTTTGTGGGTAGCTTCGTTATTTCCAATAAGGCCGGAAAATGCTAAAAAACGGGAATTTGGAGGCCAATACGATCCACCCACCGCGTGTGATTTACAACTCGGCCTAACGTGTCGGGCCCCTAAAACCTGACCCCGGGGGCTCCAAATGGTCTAGTATTCGTCGTGCATGTTTCATATGGTATTTGAGGTTGATTGGGCTGAAAAAATCCGGGTTTCGGAACATTTTATTTTTTGACCATTTGGCCCCGACTTGCATTTTGGGCGATTTCGGGTTAATGAAGGAAGTGTCAACTATAGTGCTCCAAAAGGGCTGAAACTTTGTGGATAGCTTTGTTATGTCCAATAAGGCCTGGAAATGCTAAAAAAGGGAATTTGGAGGCCAATACGATCCACTCACCGCGTGTGATTTGCAACCCGGCCTAACGTGTCGGACCCCTAAAACCTGACCCCGGGGGCTCCAAATGGTATAGTATTCATCGTGCCTGTTTCATATGGCATTTGAGGTTGATTGGCCTGAAGAAATCCGGGTTTTGGAACATTTCATTTTTTTACCATCTGGCCCCGACTTGTATTTTGGGCGATTTCGGGTTAATGAAGGAAGTGTCAACTCTAGCTCTCCAAAAGGGCTGAAACTCTGTGGGTAGCTTCGTTATGTCCAATAAGACCTGGAAATGCTAAAAACGTGAATTTGGAGGCCAATACGATTCACTCACCGCGTGTGATTTGCAACCCGGCCTAACGTGTCAGACCCCGAATACCTGACTCCGGGGGCTCCAAATGGTCTAGTATTCGTCGTGCATCTTTCATATGGTATTTAAGGTTGATTGGGCTGAAAAAAATCCGGGTTTCGGAACATTTCATTTTTTGACCATTTGGCCCCGACTTGTATTTTGGGCGATTTCGGGTTAATGAAGGAAGGGTCATCTCTAGTGCTCCAAAAGGGCTGAAACTTTTTGGGTAGCTTCGATATGTCCAATAAGGCCGGGAAATGCTAAAAAACGGGAATTTGGAGGCCAATATGATCCACTCACCGCGTGTGATTTGCAATCGGGCCTAACGTGTCGGACCCCTAAAACCTGAACCAGGGGGCTCCAAATGGTCTAGTATTCGTCGTGCATGTTTCATATGGCATTTGAGGCGTATTGGGCTGATAAAATTCGGGTTTCGGAACATTTTATTTTTTGACCATTTGGCCCCGACTTGCATTTTGGGCAATTTCGGGTTAATGAAGGAAGTGTCATCTCTAGTGCTCCAAAAGGGATGAAACTTTGTGGGTAGCTTATTTGTGTCCAATAAGGCCGGGAAATGCTAAAAAAACGTGAATTTGGAGGCCAATACAATCCACTCACCGCGTGTGATTTGCAACCCCGCCTAACGTATCGGACCCCTAAAACTTGACTCCGAGGGCTCTAAATTATCTAGTATTAGTCGTGCATGTTTCATATGGTATTTGAGGTTGACTGGGCTGAAGAAATCCGGGTTTCGGAACATTTCATTTTTTGACAATTTGGCTCTGACTTGCATTTTGGGCGATTTCGGGTTAATGAAGAAAGTGTCATCTCTAGTGCTCCAAAAAGGCTGAAACTTTGTGTGTAGCTTCAGTATGTCTAATAAGGCCGGGAAATGCTAAAAAAGGGGAATTTGGAAAACAATACGATCCACTCACCGCGTGTGATTTGCAACCCGGCCTAACGTCTCGGGCCCCTAAAACCTGACTCCGGGGGCTCCAAATGGTCTAGTTTTCGTCGTGCATGTTTCATATGGTTTTTGAGGTTTATTGCGCTGAAAAAATCCGGGTTTCGGAACATTTCATTTTTTGACCATTTGGCCCCGACTTGCATTATGGGCGATTTCGGGTTAATGAAGGAAGTCTCAACTCTAGTGCTCCAAAAGGGCTGAAACTTTGTTGGTATCTTCGTTATGTCCAACAAGGCCGGGAAATGCTAAAAAACGGGAATTTGGAGGCCAATACGATCCACCCACCGCGTGTGATTTGCAACTCGGCCTAATGTGTCGGGCCCTTAAAACCTGACCCAGGGGGCTCCAAATGGTCTAGTATTCATCGTGCATGTTTCATATGGTATTTGAGGTTGATTGGGCAGAAAAAATCCGGGTTTCGGAACATTTCATTTTTTGACCATTTGGCCCCGACTTGCATTTTGGGCGATTTCGGGTTAATGAAGGAAGTGTTAACTCTAGTGCTCCAAAAGGGCTGAAACTTTGTGGGTAGCTTTGTTATGTCCAATAAGGCCTAGAAATTCTAAAAAACGGGAATTTGGAGGCCAATACGATCCACTCACCGCGGGTGATTTGCAACCCGGCCTAACGTGTCGGACCCCTAAAACCTGACCCCGGGGGCTCCAAATGGTCTAGTATTCATCGTGCATGTTTCATATGGCATTTTGAGGTTAATTGGGCTGAAGAAATCCGGGTTTCGGAGCATTTCATTTTTTGACCATTTGGCCCCGACTTGCATTTTTTGCGATATCGGGTTAATGAAGAAAGTGTCATCTCTAGTGCTCCAAAAAGGCTGAAACTTTGTGTGTAGCTTCAGTATGTCTTATAAGGCCGGGAAATGCTAAAAAACGGGAATTTGGAGGCCAAGACGATCCACTCACCGCGTGTGATTTGCAACTCGGCCTAACGTGTCAGACCCCTGATACCTGACTCCGGGGGCTCCAAATGATCTACTATTCGTCGTGCATGTTTCTTATGGTATTTGAGGTTGATTGGGCTGAAAAAATCCAGGTTTCGGAACATTTCATTTTTTGACCATTTGGCCCCGACTTGTATTTTGGGCGATTTCGGGTTAATGAAGGAAGGGTCATCTCTAGTGCTCCAAAAGGGCTGAAACTTTGTGGGTAGCTTCGATATGTCAAATAAGGCCGGGAAATGCTAAAAAACGGGAATTTGGAGGCCAATATGATCCACTCACCGCGTGTGATTTGCAATCGGGCCTAACGTGTCGGACCCCTAAAACCCTACCCCGGGGGCTCCAAATGGTGTAGTATTCGTCGTGCATGTTTCATTTGGTATTGGAGGTTGGTTGGGCTGATAAAAACCGGGTTTCGGAATAATTCATTTTTTGACCGTTTGGTCCCGACTTGCATTTTGGGCGATTTCGGGTTAATGAATGAAGTGTCATCTCTAGTGCTCCAAAAGGGCAGAAACTTTGTGGGTAGCTTAGTTGTGTCCAATAAGGCCAGAAAATACTAAAAAAACGGGAATTTGGAGGCCAATACGATACACTCACCGCGTGTGATTTGCAACCCCGCCTAACGTGTCGGACCCCTAAAACCTGACTCAGGGGGCTTTAAATGGTCTAGTATTCATCTTGCATGTTTCATATGGTATTTGAGGTAAATTGGGCTGAAAAAATCCGGGTTAATGAAGGATGTGTCATCTCTAGTGCTCCAAAAGGGCTGAAACTTTGTGGGTAGCTTCGATATGTCAAATAAGGCCGGGAAATGCTAAAAAACGGGAATTTGAAGGCCAATACGTTCCACTCACCGCGTGTGATTTACAACCCGGCCTAACGTGTCGGACCCCTAAAACCTGACCTCGGGGGCTCCAAATGGTCTAGTATTCGTCGTGCATGTTTCATATGGCATTTGAGGTTGATTGGGCTGATAAAATCCGGGTTTCGGAACATTTTATTTTTTTACCATTTGGCCCTGACTTGCATTTTGGGAAATTTCGGGTTAATGAAGGAAGTGTCATCTCTAGTGCTCCACAAGTGCTGAAACTTTGTGGGTAGCTTATTTGTGTCCAATAAGGCCGGGAAATGCTAAAAAACGTGAATTTGGAGGCCAATACGATCCACTCACCGCGTGTGATTTGCAACCCCGCCTAAAGTATCGGACCCCTAAAACCTGACTCCGGGGCTCTAAATGATCTAGTATTCGTCGTGCATGTTTCATATGGTATTTGAGGTTGATTTAGCTGAAGAAATCCGGGTTTCGGAACATTTCATTTTTTGACAATTTGGCCCCGACTTGTATTTTGGGCGATTTCGGGTTAATGAAGGAAGTGTCATCTCTAGTGCTCCAAAAGGGCTGAAACTTTGTGGGTAGCTTCGATATGTCCAATAAGGCCGGGAAATGCTAAAAAACGGGAATTTGGAGGCCAATATGATCCACTCACCGCGTGTGATTTGCAACCCGGCCTAACGTGTCGGACCCCTAAAACCTGACCCCGGGGGCTCCAAATGGTGTAGTATTCGTCGTGCATGTTTCATATGGTATTGGAGGTTGATTGGGCTGATAAAAACCGGGTTTCGGAATAATTCATTTTTTGACCGTTTGGCCCCGACTTGCATTTTGGGCGATTTCGGGTTAATGAATGAAGTGTCATCTCTAGTGCTCCAAAAGGGCTGAAACTTTGTGGGTAGCTTAGTTGTGTCCAATAAGGCAAGAAAATGCTAAAAAACGGGAATTTGGAGGCCAATACGATCAACTCACCGCGTGTGATTTGCAACCCCGCCTAACGTGTCGGACCCCTAAAACCTGACTCAGGGGGCTTTAAATGGTCAAGTATTCGTCTTGAATGTTTCATATGGTATTTGAGGTAAATTGGGCTGAAAAAATCCGGGTTAATGAAGGAAGTATCATCTTTAGTGCTCCAAAAGGGCTGAAACATTGTGGGTAGCTTCGATATGTCCAATAAGGCCGGGAAATGCTAAAAACGGGAATTTGGAGGCCAATATGATCCACTCACCGCGTGTGATTTGCAACCCGGCCTAACGTGTCGGACCCCTAAAACCTGACCCCGGGGGCTCCAAATGGTGTAGTATTCGTTGCGCATGTTTCATTTGGTATTGGAGGTTGATTGGGCTGATAAAAAACGGGTTTCGGAATAATTCATTTTTTGACCGTTTGGCCCCGACTTGCATTTTGGGCGATTTCGGGTTAATGAATGAAGTGTCATCTCTAGTGCTCCAAAAGGGCTGAAACTTTGTGGGTAGCTTAGTTGTGTCCAATAAGGCAAGAAAATGCTAAAAAACGGGAATTTGGAGGCCAATACGATCAACTCACCGCGTGTGATTTGCAACCCCGCTTAAGGTGTCGGAACCCTAAAACCCGACTCAGGGGGCTTTAAATGGTCAAGTATTCGTCTTGCATGTTTCATATGGTATTTGAGGTAAATTGGGCTGAAAAAATCCGAGTTAATGAAGGAAGTGTCATCTCTAGTGCTCCAAAAGGGCTGAAACTTTGTGGGTAGCTTCGATATGTCCAATAAGGCCGGGAAATGCTAAAAACGGGAATTTGGAGGCCAATATGATCCACTCACCGCGTGTGATTTGCAACCCGGCCTAACGTGTCGGACCCCTAAAACCTGACCCCGGGGGCTCCAAATGGTGTAGTATTCGTCGCGCATGTTTCGTTTGGTATTGGAGGTTGATTGGGCTGATAAAAAACGGGTTTCGGAATAATTCATTTTTTGACCGTTTGGCCCCGACTTGCGTTTTGGGCGATTTCGGGTTAATGAATGAAGTGTCATCTCTAGTGCTCCAAAAGGGCTGAAACTTTGTGGGTAGCTTAGTTGTGTCCAATAAGGCAAGAAAATGCTAAAAAACGGGAATTTGGAGGCCAATACGATCAACTCACCGCGTGTGATTTGCAACCCCGCCTAACGTGTCGGACCCCTAAAACCTGACTCAGGGGGCTTTAAATGGTCAAGTATTCGTCTTGAATGTTTCATATGGTATTTGAGGTAAATTGGGCTGAAAAAATCCGGGTTAATGAAGGAAGTGTCATCTTTAGTGCTCCAAAAGGGCTGAAACATTGTGGGTAGCTTCGATATGTCAAATAAGGTCGGGAAATGCTAAAAAACGGGAATTTGGAGGCCAATATGATCCACTCACCGCGTGTGATTTGCAACCGGGCCTAACGTGTCGGACCCCTAAAACCTGACCCCGGGGGCTCCAAATGGTGTAGTATTCGTCGTGCATGTTTCATATGGTATTGGAGGTTGATTGGGCTGATAAAAACCGGGTTTCGGAATAATTCATTTTTTGACCGTTTTGTCCCGACTTGCATTTTGGGCGATTTCGGGTTAATGAATGAAGTGTCATCTCTAGTGCTCCAAAAGGGCAGAAACTTTGTGGGTAGCTTAGTTGTGTCCAATAAGGCCAGAAAATGCTAAAAAAGGGGAATTTGGAGGCCAATACGATCAACTCACCGCGTGTGATTTGCAACCCCGCCTAACGTGTCGGACCCCTAAACCCTGACTCAGGGGGCTTTAAATGGTCTAGTATTCGTCTTGCATGTTTCATATGGTATTTGAGGTAAATTGGGCTGAAAAAATCCGGGTTAATGAAAGTGCTCCGAAAGGGCTGAAACTTTGTGGGTAGCTTCGATATGTCCAATAAGGCCGGGAAATGCTAAAAAACGGGAATTTGGAGGCCAATATGATCCACTCACCGCGTGTGATTTGCAACCCGGCCTAACGTGTCGGACCCCTAAAACCTGACCCCGGGGGCTCCAAATTGTCTAGTATTCGTCGTGCATTTTTCATATGGTATTGGAGGTTGATTGGGCTGATAAAAACCGGGTTTCGTAATAATTCATTTTTAGACCGTTTGGCCCCGACTTGCATGTAGGGCGATTTCGGGTTAATGAACGAAGTGTCATCTCTAGTGCTCCAAAAGGGCTGAAACTTAGTGGGTAGCTTAGTTATGTCCAAGAAGGCCAGAAAATACTAAAAAACGGGAATTTGGAGGCCAATACGATCAACTCACCGCGTGTGATTTGCAACCCCGCCTAACGTGTCGGACCCCTAAAACCTGACTCAGGGGGCTTTAAATGGTCTAGTATTCGTCTTGAATGTTTCATATGGTATTTGAGGTAAATTGGGCTGAAAAAATCCGGGTTTCGAAACATTTCTATTTTTGACCATTTGGCCCCGACTTGCATTTTGGGCGATTTCGGATTAATGAAGGAAGTGTCAACTCTAGCGCTCCAAAAGGATTGAAACTTTGTGGGTAGCTTTGTTATGTCTAATAAGGCCTGAAAATGCTAAAAAACGGGAATTTGGAGGCCAATACGATACACTCACCGCGTGTGATTTGCAACCCGGCCTAACGTATCAGACCCCTAAAACCTGACTCCGGGGGCTCCAAATGGTCTAGTATTCGTCGTGCATGTTTCATATGGTATTTGAGGTTGATTGGGCTGAAAAAATCCGGGTTTCGGAACATTTTATTTTTTGACCATTTGGCCCTGACTTGCATTTTGGGCGATTTCGGGTTAATGAAGGAAGTGTCAACTCTAGCGCTCCAAAAGGGCTGAAACTTTGTGGGTAGCTTCGTTATGTCCAATAAGGCCCGGAAATGCTAAAAAACGGGAATTTGGAGGCCAATACGATTCACTCAGCGCGTGTGATTTGCAACCCGGCCTAACGTGTCGGACCCCTAAAACCTGACCCCGGGGGCTCCAAATGGTTTAGTATTCATCCTGCGAGTTTCATATGGCATTTGAGGTTGATTGGGCTGAAGAAATCCGGGTTTTGGAATATTTCATTTTTTGACCATTTGGCCCCGACTTGCATTTTGGGCGATTTCGGGTTAATGAAGGAATTGTCATCTCTAGTGCTCCAAAAGGACTGAAACTTTGTGGGTAGCTTCGGTATTTTAAAAAAGGCCGGGAAATGCTAAAAAAAGGGATTTTGGAGGCCAATACGATCCACTCACCGCGTGTGATTTGCAACCCCGCCTAACGTGTCGGACCCCTAAAACCTGACTCAGGGGGCTTTAAATGGTCTAGTATTCGTCTTGCATGTTTCATATGGTATTTGAGGTAAATTGGGCTGAAAAAATCCGGGTTTCGAAACATTTCTATTTTTGACCATTTGGCCCCGACTTGCATTTTGGGCGATTTCGGATTAATGAAGGAAGTGTCAACTCTAGCGCTCCAAAAGGATTGAAACTTTGTGGGTAGCTTTGTTATGTCTAATAAGGCCTGAAAATGCTAAAAAACGGGAATTTGGAGGCCAATACGATACACTCACCGCGTGTGATTTGCAACCCGGCCTAACGTATCGGACCCCTAAAACCTGACTCCGGGGGCTCCAAATGGTCTAGTATTCATCGTACATGTTTCATATGGTATTTGAGGTTGATTGGGCTGAAAAAATCCGGGTTTCGGAACATTTTATTTTTTGACCATTTGGCCCCGACTTGCATTTTGGGCGATTTCGGGTTAATGAAGGAAGTGTCAACTCTAGCGCTCCAAAAGGGCTGAAACTTTGTGGGTAGCTTCGTTATGTCCAATAAGGCCTGGAAATGCTAAAAAACGGGAATTTGGAGGCCAATACAATTCACTCACCGCGTGTGATTTACAACCCTGCCCAACGTATCGGACCCCTAAAACCTGACCCCGGAGGCTCCAAATAGTTTAGTATTCATCGTGCGTGTTTCATATGGCATTGGAGGTTGATTGGGCTGAAGAAATCCGGGTTTTGAAATATTTTATTTTTTGACCATTTGGCCCCGACTTGCATTTTGGGCGATTTCGGGTTAATGAAGGAAGTGTCAACTCTAGTGCTCCAAAATAGCTAAAACTTTGTGTGTAGCTTCTTTATGTCCAATAAGGCCTGGATATGCTAAAAAACGGGAATTTGGAGGCCAATACGATACACTCACCGCGTGTGATTTGCAACACGGCGTAACGTGTCGGACCTCTAAAACCTGACTCCAGGGGCTCCAAATGGTCTAGTATTCGTCGTGCATGTTTTATATGGTATTTAAGGTTGATTGGGATGAAAAAAATCCTGGTTTCAGAACATTTCATTTTTTGACCATTTGGCCCCGACTTGCATTTTGGGCGATTTCGGGTTAATGAAGGAAGTGTCATCTCTAGTGCTCCAAAAGGGCTGAAACTTTGTGGGTAGCTTCGGTATGTCCAACAAGGCCGGGAAATTCTAAAAAACGGGAATTTGGAGGCCAATACGATCCACTCACCGCGTGTGATTTGCAACCCGGCCTAACGTGTCGGACCCCTAAAACCTGACCCCGGGGGCTCCAAATGGTCTAGTGTCATTCATGTTTCATAGGGTATTTTAGGTTGATTGGGATGAAAAAATCCGGGTTTTGGAACATTTCATTTTTTGACCATTTGGCCCCGACTTGCATTTTGGGCGATTTCGGGTTAATAAAGGAAGTGTCATCTCTAGTGCTCCAAAAGGGCTCAAACTTTGTGGGTAGCTTAGTTATGTCCAATAAAGCTGGGAAATGTAGAAAAACGGGAATTTGGAGGCCAATATGATCCACTCACCGCGTGTGATTTGCAACACGGCCTAACGTGTCGGACCCCTAAAACCTGACTCCGGGGGCTCCAAATGGTCTAGTATTCATCGTACATGTTTCATATGGTATTTGAGGTTGATTGGGCTGAAAAAATCCGGGTTTCGGAACATTTTATTTTTTGACCATTTGGCCCCGACTTGCATTTTGGGCGATTTCGGGTTAATGAAGGAAGTGTCATCTCTAGTGCTCCAAAAGGGCTGAAACTATGTGGGTAGCTTCGGTATGTCCAACAAGGCCGGGAAATTCTAAAAAAGGGGAATTTGGAGGCCAATACGATCCACTCACCGCGTGTGATTTGCAACCCGGCCTAACGTTTCGGACCCCTAAAACCTGACTCCGGGGGCTCCAAATGGTCTAGTATTCGTCGTTCATGTTTCATATGGTATTTGAGGTTGATTGGGCTGAAAAAATCCGGGTTTCCGAAAATATCATTTTTTGACCATTTGGCCCCGACTTGCATTTTGGGCGATTTCGAGTTAATGAAGGAAGTGTCATCTCTAGAGCTCCAAAACTGCTAAAACTTTCTCGGTAGCTTCGGTATATCCAATAAGCCCGGGAAATGCTAAAAAACGGGAATTTGGAGGCTAATACGATCAACTCACCGCGTGTGATTTGCAACGCGGCCTAACGTGTCGGACCCCTAAAACCTGACTCCGGGGGCTCCAAATGGTCTAGTATTCGTCCTGCATGTTTCATATGGTATTTGGGGTTGATTGGGCTGAAAAAATCAGTGTTTCAGAACATTATATTTTTTGACCATTTGGCCCTACGTGCATTTTGGGCGATTTCGGGTTAATGCAGGAAGTGTCATCTCTAGTGCTCTAATAGGGCTGAAACTTTGTGGGTAGCTTAGTTATGTCCAATAAGGCCCGGAAATGCTAACAAACGGGAGTTTCGAGACCAATACGATCAACTCACTGCGTTTGATTTGCAACCCGGCCTAACGTGTTGGACCCCTAAAACCTGACCCCGGGGGCTCCAAATGGTCTAGTATTTGTCTTTCATGTTTCATATGGTATTTGAGGTTGATTGGGTGACAGGAGGAAACTGTCGTTGTCCCTATCAAAGTATAACTCAAACCTACAGACTAGTATAGCAAGCAAGTAAGAGGTCGATCCCACAGAGAATCAAGTATTTCTAAGCAATGTATATTTACCAATTAGTAGAAAAGTGGGATTTGGTGGTTGAAGTAGATAAAAGAAACTATAAACAAGTTAGTAGAGATAACAATTGAGAAAATAGTTTCATCTATAAATATCCACTTTAGTTTGATTAGTTGATCCTCGATTCTTCTTCAAGTTCTCTTTTCATCCTATTATTGTTCCTGTCCTGATCTTGTGTAAATTACTAGTCCTACGAGTCCTAACAACCCTTACTAATTAGATAACCCTAACACGGTCAAGATTTAACCTAATAGTAGCATTAAGATTAAGGATTAACCAGGATACATGCAACACCAAGCTACGAGTCAGCATTTAACATATAATTGATTCTCTACAAACCAATTTAGTCCTATGAGTCCTAAAAAGGCATGATTGCTACTATGGATTAAGGTTCGCTACGAGGAATCTACAAAATCCTAGCAATAATCTCAACTAGTTGTACGGGCTAGAAGAAATTAACAATATTCGCAAAAGAATCAATACGAATCAATAGGAATAGAACAAGAATAGAAATCTCACAACTTTATCAAACCAAAGCTTCAATCCATAGATGAAACGGAAGAGTTTAGCACTCCATGGCCATGGAGGCTCCCCTCTAGGGTTCTCTCAATTGATAATCTCAAAGTGTATAAGAGTTATGGAATTAGATGATTAAAATAAAACCCTAAAACGTCCTTAAAAAGCCTCAAAAGAGTCGGCCAAATAATAATTCTAAAAACCTAATTAAGTGGATAAAAAGTCCACTCAGCAGATTCGGCGTTTCTGCAGAGGCCGCGGGGCAGCCAACCCAGGCCGCGGGGCGGCCAGGCGATTGCGAAATCCTTCGTCAGAGCTTCGGGCCGCGGGGCGGCTAGCTTGGCCGCGGGGCGGCCTTTACTGTTCACAACGATTTTTCCTCTTCGAATTTGGTCTCGATGTCAACACAAAATTTGTAGATCTCGGAAAGAGCTTTCCAACGCATGCTTATAATAGTCAATCGGACCACCAACGCCTCCAGAAAGTGCAAAACAAGTTCAGCATGTCTGACGACAACTTCTACGGACTTGTTCTTCACTTAGGCTCTCTAACTTCGACTTCGCTCCCGTGCTCTTCACTTTTCCACCTCCTCTTCACTCTTCCTTCATCCATGAGCTTCCTCATTCCTCGTCAGATCCACATATACCTGAAATAATCCATAAACGCGTGTAGATTCCGACTCTACCAACAACACAAGTATAAATGCAAATCTAGCTTAATCTATGCATTATATAAATCTAAATCATGCTAAATCCAACCTAATATGCCTACCTAAATGCATGCTATCAAATTCCCCCACACTTAAGCCTTTGCTTGTCCTCAAGCAATGAAAATCAAAATCAAATCAACACCCCACAGACAAGCAATCCATGTAGTAACTTTGGTAAAACACTTAAAAGTTCAAAATAGGGAAACGAAGATTGACAAATAACGTCATAATATGTATAGGTGCAATCTAAGGAATAAAGCAAGTACATCTATCCAACCTCACCAAGAAAATGTGTTTTCACTCTCGCTCATGTGTTTAGGCTAATCATTCACGCTCAAACTCAATTCCTGAAAACTTAGCTACAACAAAATTGCGTCAGTGGTCTAAATCTCCACCGCTAGTGACTTCACATGCAACCAAAATCACGAGGTCTTTTGAATAGGTTGTAATGAGGCCATGGTAGAAACATAGGGTATGGAAAATATTTAGGTTATGTGGTGCTAAAAATCTGGGAAAAAGGGTTAGTAAACAACCAGAAAAACACCAACACCAAACACTTCAAATACCATTCCAATAACATGTACTCCTTCACAATACAAATTCGCACACAATTTTCAAATATCCACACAAACTCATTCATTTTTTTTTCTTTTTATTATGATTTTTCTTTTTCTTTTTTTTTTTATTTTCTTGACTTTTACCCCTAAGTGAATTTTATCCTCCTTAGGTCCCAAGTAATAAGCACATAAAACCCATCTCTATGAAGTACAAATGAATCACCCAACATAATTTCTCCACTCAAAGCAACTCCATCAACATATCAAGATATATTTTCACCAACTCTTCTCCTAATTCCCGGATGGGTCAGGCTAATAATTGGCTAGGAAGATTTTGTGGAGCTAACAAAATAGGCTTATAAGGCTCAAATTGGCTTCAAGCAAAGGATAATGTGTATGGGTGGGTAGAGTATAATATGGCTAAAAGAAAATCATGCCTCAATCACTTTAAGGTTACATGCAAAAATCATATAAATACAGCCTCAATAAAGATATCTAAACGCAATTTAAAGAGGAAGTAATCAAGGAGAGTATTCACACACAAAGAAACTAGAGGACATATATGTGTAGTCCCAATAAGGCCAAAAAAAACTCACAAGGTCAAATTGTTAGAACTTCAATACCACTTAAATTCCAAAGACTATACATGCTCAATTATCTCATCAATCTTGTTCCCAAAAAGTCTATAAAACAATTCAAAGCTTCAAACACTTCAAGCAAGTCATGGGGCCCATGATAAGATAAATATAGAGGACAAGTAGCCTAGATGGGAAAATAAGACCTAAAGTACATGAAATGCATGATATTTTTGGATTTTTTTTAACAAATGCAATATATGAGTAAAAATAAATATGAAAACATAAATAAACATGATATGCAAAACCTATCTATATGCAATGTAATCCCTCCCCCGCACTTAAATCTTTCATTGTCCTCAATGAAAATTAAAGACAACAAAATTATAAAAACACAGAAGAAGAGATAAATGGAATACTCACAATGTGGTGGAAAGGTGGATTTATGAACCTTCATGGATGAACAAAGAGTAACTAGCAACATCCGTAGCTCGTGGCTTCATCTCGATCTGCAGTGTTAGGTGCCCATACCGAAAACGCCAAACACAAACTAACCTAGAACTAAATAAAAATGCTAAACAATAACTAAACTCAAGATGAAAAAGATTATTACCTATCTTGGGTTGCCTCCCAAGCAGCGCCTTTCTTTTATGTCATTGGCATGACTTATTCTCAATCTCAATTCCTTACCTATCAGACATTGTCAAGGCCCTCAATAGCCTATCATATTCCTGTGCACACATCTTACAAAAGACATCATAGCACAATAAATTGAAAGCATAAAATATGGAATTCAAAAACCCTTTCAATCTATCAAAGAGTCTAGCATGACTCTCTCCTGAAGGAATATGATACCACCAACACAGTTCCGCTGGTGGCTTCTCAAAATAGCAGTCAAAAGGATCAACATAGTCACTATTACTTTCCAAATTGCAAAAGTTTACCTTTATTACCTCTTGAGCCTCAGCAGGCGGCTCTAGACATGGTTCATCAACGGGGGAGCTGAGAATGAATGCATCGGATGGAGTAGGAGACATATTACATGAAACCTCATGTGTCGACTCATGAGATTCCATGTCAGGAAGCACCAGACCCTCTTCTCCATCGTCAAAGAAACTGTCTTCATCTGTGAACAATTCCTCCTCATTCTGAACAACATCATCACGTTGAAACCAAGTAGGATAGAATGAATTGAGCACAATGACTTCGACAGGATCTTCCATTCTTTCATCCTTCAATGTCGCATGGGATGGCGGAATGGTTTTGCTTTCTTTACCAACTTGAGGGGCGGCCATCCGATCTGCTATTATCTCGCTCGATGTTTGAATGAGGTGGCTCAATTGTTCCCCCAAGTTTTTTAGTCTTTCACCATTCTCCTGTATTGCTTGAGTAAGGGCCTGGATTTCATCATCTAAGTGTGTGACAGAGTCCTCCATTGGTGGATAAGACGTGGTGAGCAACTCTTCCTGTTCAACATGATAACCCATGTAACAGAAAAAATCCCACAACCCCGACATACCCAATCGTGCTAGGCCTCCGTTACTCATGTACTCAGCAAGCGCTCGTGTCTCAGCAGTCATCCCGTCAATTATGAAAATAATCATATCTCGGATACTGTCTTGATAACCCCGTGATTCACGGATGTCCACATACCTCTGCAATCTGGTAAGATATTGGTGAAAGTTCTCACCTTCAAACTGCAATAACCTCAACATCCTAAAAGTTAGTAGCAAGGGTTTTATGAACCGTAAGATAGGTTCACAACAAGTTAATTATATACAATAATTGGCAAACACACAAAACAAAGAAATAAACTTTGATTCCCCGGCAACGGCGCCAAAATTTGACAGGAGGAAACTGTCGTTGTCCCTATCAAAGTATAACTCAAACCTACAGACTAGTATAGCAAGCAAGTAAGAGGTCGATCCCACAGAGAATCAAGTATTTCTAAGCAATGTATATTTACCAATTAGTAGAAAAGTGGGATTTGGTGGTTGAAGTAGATAAAAGAAACTATAAACAAGTTAGTAGAGATAACAATTGAGAAAATAGTTTCATCTATAAATATCCACTTTAGTTTGATTAGTTGATCCTCGATTCTTCTTCAAGTTCTCTTTTCATCCTATTATTGTTCCTGTCCTGATCTTGTGTAAATTACTAGTCCTACGAGTCCTAACAACCCTTACTAATTAGATAACCCTAACACGGTCAAGATTTAACCTAATAGTAGCATTAAGATTAAGGATTAACCAGGATACATGCAACACCAAGCTACGAGTCAGCATTTAACATATAATTGATTCTCTACAAACCAATTTAGTCCTACGAGTCCTAAAAAGGCATGATTGCTACTATGGATTAAGGTTCGCTACGAGGAATCTACAAAATCCTAGCAATAATCTCAACTAGTTGTACGGGCTAGAAGAAATCAACAATATTCGCAAAAGAATCAATACGAATCAATAGGAATAGAACAAGAATAGAAATCTCACAACTTTATCAAACCAAAGCTTCAATCCATAGATGAAACGGAAGAGTTTAGCACTCCATGGCCATGGAGGCTCCCCTCTAGGGTTCTCTCAATTGATAATCTCAAAGTGTATAAGAGTTATGGAATTAGATGATTAAAATAAAACCCTAAAACGTCCTTAAAAAGCCTCAAAAGAGTCGGCCAAATAATAATTCTAAAAACCTAATTAAGTGGATAAAAAGTCCACTCAGCAGATTCGGCGTTTCTGCAGAGGCCGCGGGGCAGCCAACCCAGGCCGCGGGGCGGCCAGGCGATTGCGAAATCCTTCGTCAGAGCTTCGGGCCGCGGGGCGGCTTTTACTGTTCACAGCGATTTTTCCTCTTCGAATTTTGTCTCGATGTCAACACGAAAGTTGTAGATCTCGGAAAGAGCTTTCCAACGCATGCTTATAATAGTCAATCAGACCACCAACGCCTCCAGAAAGTGCAAAAGAAGTTCAGCATGTCTGACGACAACTTCTACGGACTTGTTCTTCACTTAGGCTCTCTAACTTCGACTTCGCTCCCGTGCTCTTCACTTTTCCACCTCCTCTTCACTCTTCCTTCATCCATGAGCTTCCTCATTCCTGGTCAGATCCACATATACCTGAAATAATCCATAAACGCGTGTAGATTCCGACTCTACCAACAACACAAGTATAAATGCAAATCTAGCTTAATCTATGCATTATATAAATCTAAATCATGCTAAATCCAACCTAATATGCCTACCTAAATGCATGCTATCATTGGGCTGAAAAAATCCGGGTTTCGGAATATTTCATTTTTTGACCATTTGGCCCCGACTTGCATTTTGGGCGATTTCGGGTTAATGAAGGAAGTGTCAACTCTAGTGCTCCAAAAGGGCTGAAACTTTGTGGGTAGCTTTGTTATGTCCAATAAGGCCTAGAAATGCTAAAAAACGGGAATTTGGAGGCCAATACGATCCACTCACCGCGTGTGATTTGCAACTCGGCCTAACGTGTCGGACCCCTAAAACCTGACTCCGGGGGCTCCAAATGGTCTAGTATTGGTCATGCATGTTTCATATGGTATTTGAGGTTGATTGGGCTAAAAAAATCCGGGTTTCGGAACATTTTATTTTTTGACCATTTGGCCCCGACTTGCATTTTGGGCGATTTCGGGTTAATGAAGGAAGTGTCATCTCTAGTGCTTTAATAGGGCTGAAACTTTGTGGGTAGCTTAGTGATGTCCAATAATGCCGGGAAATGCTAAAAAAGGGGAATTTGGAGGCCAATATGATCCACTCACCGCGTGTGATTTGCAACACGACCTAAAGTGTCGGACCTCTTAAACCTGACTCAGGGGGCTCCAAATGGTCTAGTATTCGTCGTGCATGTTTCATATGGTATTTGAGGTAGATTGGGCTGAAAAAATCCGGGTTTCGAAACATTTAATTTTTTGACCATTTGGTCCCGACTTGCATTTTGGGCGATTTCGGGTTAATGATGGAAGTGTCATCTCTAGTGCTCTAAAAGCGCTGAAACAATGTGGGTAGCTTAGTTATGTCCAATAAGGCCCGGAAATGCTAAAAACGGGAATTTGGAGGCCAATACGATCCACTCACCGCGTGTGATTTGCAACACGCCCAAACGTGTCGGACCTCTAAAACCTGACTCTAGGGGCTCCAAATGGTCTAGTTTTCGTCGTGCATGTTTTATTTGGTATTTTAGGTTGATTGGGATGAAAAAATCCGGGTTTCAGAACATTTTATTTTTTGACCATTTGGCCCGGACTTGCATTTTGGGCGATTTCGGGTTAATGAAGGAAATGTCATCTCTATTGCTCCAAAAGGGCTGAAACATTGTGGGTAGCTTCGGTATGTCCAATAAGGCCGGGAAATGCTAAAAAACGGGAATTTGGAGGCCAATACGATCCACTCACCGCGTGTGATTTGCAACCCGGCCAAACGTGTCGGACCCCTAAAACCTGACTTTGGGGGCTCCAAATGGTCTAGTATTCGTCGTTCATGTTTCATATGGTATTTGAGGTTGATTAGGCTGAAAAAATTTGGGTTTCGGAATATTTCATTTTTTGACCATTTGGCCCCGACTTGCATTTTGGGCGATTTCGGGTTAATGAAGGAAGTGTCAACTCTAGTGCTCCAAAAGGCTAAAACTTTGTGGGTAGCTTAGTTATGTCTAATAAGGTTGGGAAATGCTAAAAAACGGGAATTTGGAGGCTAATAAGATCATCTCATCGCGTGTGATTCGCAACCTAGCCTAACGTGTCGGACCCCTAAAACCTGAACCCGGGGGCTCCAAATGGTCTATTGTCATGCATGTTTCATATGGTATTTGAGGTTGATTGGGCTGAAAAAATCCGGGTTTTGGAACAGTTCATTTTGTGACCATTTGGCCCCGACTTGCATTTTGGGGGATTTCGGGTTAATAAAGGAAGTGTCATCTCTAGTGTTCTAATAGGGCTGAAACTTTGTCGGTAGCTTATTTATGTCCAATAAGGCCGGGAAATGCTAAAAAATGAGAATTTGGAGGCCAATACGATCCCCTCACCGCCTGTGATTTGCAACACGGCCTAACGTGTAGGACCCCTAAAACCTGACTCCGGGGGCTCCAAATGGTCTAGTATTCGTTATGCATGTTTCATATGGTATTTGAGGTTGATTGGGCTGAAAACATCCGGGTTTCGGAACATTTCATTTTTTGACCATTTGGCCCCGACTTGCATTTTGGGCGATTTGGGGTTAATGAAGGAAGTGTCATCTCTAGTGCTCCAAAACTGCTAAAACTTTCTCGGTAGCTTCGGTATGTCAAATAAGGCCGGGAAATGCTAAAAAACGGGAATTTGGAGAACAATACGATCCACTCACCGCGTGTGATTTTCAACCCGGCATAACATCTCAGACCCCTAAAACCTGACTCCGGGGGCTCCAAATAGTCTAGTATTTGTTGTGCAATTTTCATATGGTATTTGAGGTTGATTGGGCTGAAAAAATCCAGGTTTCGGAACATTTTATGTTTTGACCATTTGGCCCCGACTTGCACTTTGGGCGATTTCGGGTTAATAAAGGAAGTGTCATCTCTAGTGCTCCAAAAAGGGCTGAAACTTTGTGGGTAGCTTAGTTATGTCTAATAAGGACGGGAAATGATAAAAAACAGGAATTTGGAGGCCAATACGATCCACTCACTGCGTGTGATTGGCAACCCGGCCTTACGTGTCGGACCCCTAAAACCTGACCCCGGGGGCTCCAAATGGTCTAGTATTCGTCATGCATGTTTCATATGGTATTTGAGGTTGATTAGGATGAAAAAATCTGAGTTTCGGAACATTTCATTTTTTGACCATTTGGCCCTGACTTGCATTTTGGGCGATTTCGGGTTAATGAAGGAAGTGTCATCTCTAGTGCTCCAAAAGGGCTGAAACTCTGTGGGTAGCTTCGGTATGTCCAATAATTCCGGAAAATGCTGAAAAATGGGAATTTGGAGGCAAATAAGATCCACTCACCGCGTGTGATTTTCAACCCGACCTAACATCTCGGACCTCTAAAACCTGACTCCGGGAGCTCCAAATGGACTAGTATTCGTCATGCATGTTTCATATGGTATTTGAGGTTAATTAGGATGAAAAAATCCGGGTTTCGGAACATTTCATTTTTTGACCATTTGGCCCTGACTTGCATTTTGGGCGATTTCGGGTTAATGAAGGAAGTGTCATCTCTAGTGCTCCAAAAGGGCTGAAACTTTGTGGGTAGCTTCGGTATGTCCAATAAGGCCGGAAAATGCTGAAAAATGGGAATTTGGAGGCAAATAAGATCCACTGACCGCGTGTGATTTGCAACACGGCCTAACGTGTCGGACCTCTAAAACCTGACCCCAGGGGCTCCAAATGTTCTAGTATTCGTCTTGCATGTTTCATATGGTATTTGAGGTTGATTGGGCTGAAAAAATCCGGGTTTCGGAACATTATATTTTTTGACCATTTGGCCCCGACTTGCATTTTGGGCGATTTCGGGTTAATGAAGGAAGTGTCATCTCTAGTGCTCTAATAGGGCTGAAACTTTGTGGGTAGCTTAGTTATGTCCAATAATGCCGGGAAATGCTAAAAAACGGGTATGATCCACTCACCGCGTGTGATTTGCAACACGGCCTAAAGTGTCGGACCCCTAAAACCTGACTCCGGGGGCTCCAAATGGTCTAGTATTCGTCGTGCATGTTTCATATGGTATTTGAGGTAGATTGGGCTTAAAAAATCCGGGTTTTGGAACATTTTATTTTTTGACCATTTGGTCCCGACTTGCATTTTGGGCGATTTCGGGTTAATGAAGGAAGTGTCATCTCTAGAGCTCCAAAAGGGCTGAAACTTTGTGGGTAGCTTCGGTATTTCCAATAAGGCCGGGAAATGCTAAAAAACGGGAATTTAGAGGCCAATACGATCCACTCACCGCGTGTGATTTGCATCCCGGCCTAACGTGTCGGACCCCTAAAACCTGACTCCGGGGGCTCCAAATGGTCTAGTATTCGTTGTGCAATTTTCATATGGTATTTGAGGTTGATTGGGCTGAAAAAATCCGGGTTTCGGAATATTTTATTTTTCGACCATTTGGCCCCGACTTGCCTTTTGGGCAATTTCGGGTTAATGAAGGAAGTGTCATCTCTAGTGCTCCAAAAGGGCTGAAATTTTGTGGGTAGCTTCAGTATGTCCAATAAGGCCGGGAAATGATAAAAAAACATGAATTTGGAGGTCAATACGATCCACTCACCGCGTGTGATTCGCAACTCGGCCTAACGTGTCGGACCCCTAAAACTTGACTCCAGGGGCTCCAAATGGTCTAGTATTCGTCGCGCATGTTTCATATGGTATTTGAGTTTGATTGGGCTGAAAGAATCCGGGTTTCAGAACATTATATTTTTTGACCATTTGGCCCCGACTTTCATTTTGGGCGATTTCGGGTTAATGAAGGAAGTGTCATCTCTAGTGCTCCAAAAGGGCTGAAACATTGTGGGTAGCTTCGGTATGTCCAATAAGGCCGGAAAATGCCAAAAAACGGGAATTTGGAGGCCAATACGATCCACTCACCGCCTGTGATTTGCAACACGGCCTAACGTGTAGGACCCCTAAAACCTGACTCCGGGGGCTCCAAATGGTCTAGTATTCGTTATGCATGTTTCATATGGTATTTGAGGTTGATTGGGCTGAAAACATCCGGGTTTCGGAACATTTCATTTTTTGACCATTTGGCCCCGACTTGCATTTTGGGCGATTTGGGGTTAATGAAGGAAGTGTCATCTCTAGTGCTCCAAAACTGCTAAAACTTTCTCGGTAGCTTCGGTATGTCAAATAAGGCCGGGAAATGCTAAAAAACGGGAATTTAGAGGCCAATACGATCTACGCAACGCGTGTGATTTTCAACCCGGCCTAATTTGTCGGACGCCTAAAACCTGACTTCGGGGGCTCCAAATTGCCTTGTATTCGTCGTTCATGTTTCATATGGTATTTGAGGTTGATTGGGCTGAAAAATCCAGGTTTCGGAATATTTCATTTTTTGACCATTCGGCCCCGACTTTCATTTTGGGCGATTTCGGGTTAATGAAGGAAGTGTCAACTCTAGTGCTCCAAAAGGGCCTAAACTTTGTGGGTAGCTTATTTATGTCCAATAAGGCCGGGAAATGCTAAAAAACGGGAATTTGGAGGCCAATACGATCCACTCACCGCGTGTGATTTGCAAAACGGCTTAACGTGTCGGACCCCTAAAACCTGACTCCGGGGGCTCCAAATGGTCTAGTATTCGTCCTGCATGTTTCATATGGTATTTAGGGTTGATTGGGCTGAAAGAATCCGGGTTTCAGAACATTATATTTTTTGACCATTTGGCCCCGACGTGCATTTTGGGCGATTTCGGGTTAATGCAGGAAGTGTCATCTCTAGTATTCTAATAGGGCTGAAACTTTGTGGGTAGCTTAGTTATGTCTACTAAGGACGGGAAATGATAAAAAACAGGAATTTGGAGGCCAATACGATCCACTCACCGCGTGTGATTGGCAACCCGGCCTTACGTGTCGGACCCCTAAAACCTGACCCCAGGGGCTCCAAATGGTCTAGTATTCGTCATGCATGTTTCATATGGTATTTGAGGTTGATTAGAATGAAAAAATCCGGGTTTCGGAACATTTCATTTTTTGACCATTTGGCCCTGACTTGCATTTTGGGCGATTTCGGGTTAATGAAGGAAATGTCATCTCTAGTGCTCCAAAAGGGCTGAAACTCTGTGGGTAGCTTCGGTATGTCCAATAAGGCCGGAAAATGCTGAAAAATGGGAATTTGGAGGCAAATAAGATCCACTCACCGCGTGTGATTTTCAACCCGGCCTAACATCTCGGACCTCTAAAACCTGACTCCGGGAGCTCGAAATAGTCTAGTATTCGTCATGCATGTTTCATATGGTATTTGAGGTTGATGAGGCTGAAAAAATCCGGGTTTCGGAACATTTCATTTTTTGACCATTTGACCCTGACTTGCATTTTGGGCGATTTCGGGTTAATGAAGGAAGTGTCATCTCTAGTGCTCCATAAGGGCTGAAACTTTGTGGGTAGCTTCGGTATGTCCAATAAGGCCGGAAAATGCTGAAAAATGGGAATTTGGAGGCAAATAAGATCCACTGACCGCGTGTGATTTGCAACACGGCCTAACGTGTCGGTCCACTAAAACCCGCCCCCAGGGGCTCCAAATGTTCTAGTATTCGTCTTGCATGTTTCATATGGTATTTGAGGTTGATTGGGCTGAAAAAATCCGGGTTTCGGAACATTATATTTTTTGACCATTTGGCCCCGACTTGCATTTTGGGCGATTTCGGGTTAATGAAGGAAGTGTCATCTCTAGTGCTCTAATAGGGCTGAAACTTTGTGGGTAGCTTAGTTATGTCCAATAATGCCGAGAAATGCTAAAAAACGGGAATTTGGAGACCAATATGATCCACTCACCGCGTGTGATTTGCAACACGACCTAAAGTGTCGGACCCCTAAAACCTGACTCCGGGGGCTCCAAATGGTCTAGTATTCGTCGTGCATGTTTCATATGGTATTTGAGGTAGATTGGGCTTAAAAAATCCGGGTTTTGGAACATTTTATTTTTTGACCATTTGGTCCCGACTTGCATTTTGGGCGATTTCGGGTTAATGAAGGAAGTGTCATCTCTAGTGCTCTAAAAGGGCTGAAACATTGTGGGTAGCTTAGTTATGTCCAATAAGGCCCGGAAATGCTAAAAACGGGAATTTGGAGGCCAATACGATCCACTCACCGCGTGTAATTTGCAACACGGCCTAACGTGTCGGACCTCTAAAACCTGACTCCAGGGGCTCCAAATGGTCTAGTATTCGTCGTGCATGTTTTATATGGTATTTAAGGTTGATTGGGATGAAAAAATCCTGGTTTTAAAACATTTCATTTTTTGACCATTTGGCCCCGACTTGCATTTTGGGCGATTTCGGGTTAATGAAGGAAGTGTCATCTCTAGAGCTCCAAAAGGGCTGAAACTTTGTGGGTAGCTTCGGTATTTCCAATAAGGCCGGGAAATGCTAAAAAACGGGAATTTAGAGGCCAATACGATCCACTCACCGCGTGTGATTTGCATCCCGGCCTAACGTGTCGGACCCCTAAAACCTGACTCCGGGGGCTCCAAATGGTCTAGTATTCGTTGTGAAATTTTCATATGGTATTTGAGGTTGATTGGGCTGAAAAAATCCGGGTTTCGGAATATTTTATTTTTCGACCATTTGGCCCCGACTTGCCTTTTGGGCAATTCGGGTTAATGAAGGAAGTGTCATCTCTAGTGCTCCAAAAGGGCTGAAATTTTGTGGGTAGCTTCAGTATATCCAATAAGGCCGGGAAATGATAAAAAAACAGGAATTTGGAGGCCAATACGATCCACTCACCGCGTGTGATTCGCAACTCGGCCTAACGTGTCGGACCCCTAAAACCTGACTCCGGGGGCTCCAAATTGTCTAGTATTCATCGCGCAATTTTCATATGGTATTTGAGGTTGATTGGGCTGAAAAATCCGGGTTTTGGAACATTTTATTTTTTGACCATTTGGCCCCGACTTGCATTTTGGGCGATTTCGGGTTAATGAAGGAAGTGTCATCTCTAGTGCTCCAAAAGGGCTGAAACTTTGTGGGTAGCTTAGTTATGTCTAATAAGGCCGGGAAATGATAAAAAAACGGGAATTTGGAGGCCAATACGATCCACTCACCGCGTGTGATTCGCAACTCGGCCTAACGTGTCGGACCCTTAAAACCTGACTCCGGGGGCTCCAAATTGTCTAGTATTCGTTGTTCATGTTTCATATGGTATTTGAGGTTGATTGGGCTGAAAAAATCCGGGTTTCGGAATATTTTATTTTTTGACCATTTGGCCCCGACTTGCATTTTGGGCGATTTCGGGTTAATGAAGGAAGTGTCAACTCTATCGCTCCAAAAGGGCTGAAACTTTGTGGGTAGCTTAGTTATGTCCAATAAGGCCGGGAAATGCTAAAAACGGGAATTTGGAGGCCAATACGATCCACTCACCGCGTGTGATTTGCAACCCGGCCTAACGTGTCGGACCCCTAAAACCTGACCCAGGGGGCTCCAAATGGTCTAGTATTCGTCGCGCATGTTTCATATGGTATTTGAGTTTGATTGGGCTGAAAGAATCCGGGTTTCGGAACATTATATTTTTTGACCATTTGGCCCCGACTTGCATTTTGGGCGATTTCGGGTTAATGAAGGAAGTGTCAACTCTAGTGCTCCAAAAGGGCCTAAACTTTGTGGGTAGCTTATTTATGTCCAATAAGGCCGGGAAATGCTAAAAAACGGGAATTTGGAGGCCAATACGATCCACTCACCGCGTGTGATTTGCAACACGGCTTAACATGTCGGACCCCTAAAACCTGACTCCGGGGGCTCCAAATGGTCTAGTATTCGTTCTGCATGTTTCATATGGTATTTAGGGTTGATTGGGCTGAAAGAATCCGGGTTTCAGAACATTATATTTTTTGAGCATTTGGCCCCGACGTGCATTTTGGGCGATTTCGGGTTAATGCAGGAAGTGTCATCTCTAGTATTCTAATAGGGCTGAAACTTTGTGGGTAGCTTAGTTATGTCCAATAAGTCCCGAAAATGCTAAAAAATGGGAATTTGGAGGCCAATACGATCCACTCACCGCGTGTGATTTGCAACCCGGCCTAACGTGTTGGACCCCTAAAACCTGACCCCGGGGGCTACAAATGGTCTAGTATTTGTCGTTCATGTTTCATATGGTATTTGAGGTAGATTAGGCTGAAAAAATCCGGGTTTCGGAATATTTCATTTTTTGACCATTTGGCCCCGACTTGAATTTTGGGCGATTTCGGGTTAATGAAGGAAGTGTCAACTCTAGTGCTCCAAAATGGCTGAAACTTTGTGGGTAGCTTAGTTATGTCCAATAAGGCCGGGAAATGCTAAAAAACGGGAATTTGGAGGCCAATACGATCCACTCACCGCGTGTTATTTGCAACCCGGCCCAACGTGTCGGACCCCTAAAACCTTACCCCGGGGGCTCCAAATGGTCTAGTGTCATGCATGTTTCATATGGTATTTTAGGTTGATTGGGCTGAAAAAATTCGGGTTTTGGAACATTTCATTTTTTGACCATTTGGCCCCGACTTGCATTTTGGGCGATTTCGGGTTAATAAAGGAAGTGTCATCTCTAGTGCTCCAAAAGGGCTCAAACTATGTGGGCAGCTTAGTTATATCCAATAAAGCCGGGAAATGCAAAAAAACGGGAATTTTGAGGCCAATACGATCCACTCACCGCGTGTGATTTCCAACACGGCCTAACGTGTCGGACCCCTAAAACCTGACTCCGGGGGCTCCAAATGGTCTAGTATTCATCGCGCATATTTCATATGGTATTTGAGGTTGATTGGGCTGAAAAAATCCGGGTTTCGGAACATTATATTTTTTGACCATTTGGCCCCGACTTGCATTTTGGGCGATTTCGGGTTAATGAAGGAAGTGTCATCTCTAGTGCACTAATAGGGCTGAAACTTTGTGGGTAGCTTAGTTATGTCCAATAATGCCGGGAAATGCTAAAAAAGGGGAATTTGGAGACCAATATGATCCACTCACCGCGTGTGATTTGCAAAACGGCCTAAAGTGTCGGACCCCTAAAACCTGACTCCGGGGGCTCCAAATGGTCTAGTATTTGTCGTGCATATTTCATATGGTATTTGAGGTAGATTGGGGGTAAAAAATCCAGGTTTCGGAACATTTCATTTTTTGACCATTTGGTCCCGACTTGCATTTTGGGCGATTTCGGGTTAATGAAGGAAGTGTCATCTCTAGTGCTCTAAAAGCGCTGACACATTGTGGGTAGCTTAGTTATGTCCAATAATTCCGGGAAATGCTAAAAAAGGGGAATTTAGAGGCCAATATGGTCCACTCACCGCGTGTGATTTGCAACACGGCCTAAAGTGTCGGACCCATTAAACCTGACTCCGGGGGCTCCAAATGGTCTAGTATTCGTCGTGCATGTTTCATATGGTATTTGAGGTAGATTGGGCTGAAAAAATCCGGGTTTCGAAATATTTAATTTTTTGACCATTTGGTCCCGACTTGCATTTTGGGCGATTTCGGGTTAATGAAGGAAGTGTCATCTCTAGTGCTCTAAAAGCACTGAAACATTGTGGGTAGCTTAGTTATGTCCAATAAGGCCCGACAATGCTAAAAAACGGGAATTTGGAGGCCAATACGATCCACTCACCGCGTGTGATTTGCAACACGGCCAAACGTGTAGGACCTCTAAAACCTGACTCCGGGGGCTCCAAATGGTCTAGTATTCGTCGCGCATGTTTCATATGGTATTTGAGGTTGATTGGGCTGAAAAAATCCGGGTTTCGGAACATTATATTTTTTGACCATTTGGCCCCGACTTGCATTTTGGGCGATTTCGGGTTAATGAAGGAAGTGTCATCTCTTGTGCACTAATAGGGCTGAAACTTTGTGGGTAGCTTAATTATGTCCAATAATGCCGGGAAATGCTAAAAAAGGGGAATTTGGAGACGAATATGATCCACTCACCGCGTGTGATTTGCAAAACGGCCTAAAGTGTCGGACCCCTAAAACCTTACTCCGGGGGCTCCAAATGGTCTAGTATTCGTCGTGCATGTTTCATATGGTATTTGAGGTAGATTGGGGGTAAAAAATCCAGGTTTCGGAACATTTTATTTTTTGACCATTTGGCCACGACTTGCATTTTGGGCGATTTCGGGTTAATGAAGGAAGTGTCATCTCTAGTACTCTAAAAGGGCTGAATCTTTGTGGGTAGCTTCGGTATGTCCAATAAGGCCGGGAAATGCTAAAAAACGGGAATTTGGAGGCCAATACGATCCACTCACCGCGTGTGATTTGCAACACGGTCTAACGTGTCGGACCCCTAAAACCTTACTCCGGGGGCTCCAAATGGTCTAGTATTCGTCGTGCATGTTTCATATGGTATTTGAGGTAGATTGGGGGTAAAAAATCCAGGTTTCGGAACATTTTATTTTTTGACCATTTGGTCACGACTTGCATTTTAGGCGATTTCGGGTTAATAAAGGAAGTGTCATATCTAGTTCTCCAAAAGGGCTGAAACTTTGTGGGTAGCTTCGGTATGTCTAATAAGGCCGGGAAATGCTAAAAAACGGGAATTTGGAGGCCAATACGATCCACTCAACGCGTGTGATTTTCAACCCGGCCTAACGTGTCGGACCCCTAAAACCTGACTCCGGGGGCTCCAAATTGTCTAGTATTCGTCGTTCATTTTCATATGGTATTTGAGGTTGATTGGGCTAAAAAATCCGGGTTTCGGAATATTTCATTTTTTGACCATTTGGCCCCGACTTGCATTTTGGGCGATTTCGGGTTAATGAAGGAAGTGTCAACTCTATTGCTCCAAAAAGGCTGAAACTTTGTGGGTAGCTTAGTTATGTCCAATAAGGCCGGTAAATGCTAAAAAACGGGAATTTGGAGGCCAATACGATCCACTCACCGCGTGTGATTCGCAACTCGGCCTAACGTGTCGGACCCCTAAAACCTGACTCCGGGGGCTCCAAATGGTCTAGTATTCGTCCTGCATGTTTCATATGGTATTTGGGGTTGATTGGGCTGAAAAAATCCGGGTTTCAGAACATCAAATTTTTTAACCATTTGGCCCCGACGTGCATTTTGGGCGATTTCGGGTTAATGAAGGTAGTGTCATCTCTAGTGCTCTAATAGGGCTGAAACTTTGTGGGTAGCTTAGTGATGTCCAATAATGCCGGGAAATGCTAAAAAAGGGGAATTTGGAGGCCAATATGATCCACTCACCGCGTGTGATTTGCAACACAGCCTAAAGTGTCGGACCCCTTAAACCTGACTCCGGGGGCTCCAAATGGTCCAGTATTCGTCGTGCATGTTTCATATGGTATTTGAGGTAGATTGGGCTGAAAAAATCCGGGTTTTGAAACATTTAATTTTTTGACCATTTGGTCCCGACTTGCATTTTGAGCGATTTCGGGTTAATGAAGGAAGTTTCATCTCTAGTGCTCTAAAAGCACTGAAACATTGTGGGTAGCTTACTTATGTCCAATAAGGCCCGAAAATGCTAAAAAACGGGAATTTGGAGGCCAATACGATCCACTCACCGCGTGTGATTTGCAACACGGCCAAACGTGTAGGACCTCTAAAACCTGACTCCAGGGGCTCCAAATGGTCTAGTATTCGTCGTGCATGTTTTATTTGGTATTTGAGGTAGATTGGGCTGAAAATATCCGGGTTTCAGAGCATTTTATTTTTTGACCATTTGGCCCCGACTTGCATTTTGGGCGATTTCGGGTTAATGAAGGAAATGTCATCTCTAGTGCTCCAAAAGGGCTGAAACTTTGTGGGTAGCTTCGGTATGTCCAATAAGGCCGGGAAATGCTAAAAAACAGGAATTTGGAGGCCAATACGATCCACTCACCGCGTGTGATTTGCAACCCGGCCTAACGTGTCGGACCCCTAAAACCCGACTCCGGGGGCTCCAAATGGTCTAGTATTCGTCGTTCATGTTTCATATGGTATTTGAGGTTGATTAGTCTGAAAAAATTTGGGTGTCGGAATATTTCATTTTTTGACCATTTGGCCCCGACTTGCATTTTGGGCGATTTCGGGTTAATGAGGGAAGTGTCAACTCTAGTGCTCCAAAAGGGCTAAAACTTTGTGGGTAGGTTAGTTATGTCTAATAAGGTCGGAAAATGCTAAAAAACAGGAATTTGGAAGCTAATACGATCCACTCACCGAGTGTGATTTGCAACCCGGCCTAACGTGTCGGACCCCTAAAACCTGACCACGGGGGCTCCAAATGGTCTATTGTCATGCATGTTTCATATGGTATTTGAGGTTGATTGGGCTGAAAAATCCGGGTTTTGGAACATTTCATTTTTTGACCATTTGGCCCCGACTTGCATTTTGGGTGATTTCGGGTTAATAAAGGAAGTGTCATCTCTAGTGCTCTAATAGGGCTGAAACATTGTGGGTAGCTTAGTTATGTCCAATAAGGCCGGGAAATGCTAAAAAACGAGAATTTGGAGGCCAATACGATCCACTCACCGTCTGTGATTTGCAACACGGCCTAACGTGTAGGACCCCTAAAACCTGACTCCGGGGGCTCCAAATGGTTTAGTATTCGTCCTGCATGTTTCATATGGTATTTGGGGTTGATTGGGCTGAAAAAATCCGGGTTTCAGAACATCAAATTTTTTAACCATTTGGCCCCGACGTGCATTTTGGGTGATTTCGGGTTAATGCAGGAAGTGTCATCTCTAGTACTCTAATAGGGCTGAAACTTTGTGGGTAGCTTAGTTATGTCCAATAAGGCCCGGAAATGCTAAAAAACGGGAATTTGGAGGCCAATACGATCCACTCACCGCGTGTGATTTGCAACACGCCCAAACGTGTCGGACCTCTAAAACCTGACTCTAGGGGCTCCAAATGGTCTAGTTTTCGTCGTGCATGTTTTATTTGGTATTTTAGGTTGATTGGGATGAAAAAATCCGGGTTTCAGAACATTTTATTTTTTGACCATTTGGCCCGGACTTGCATTTTGGGCGATTTCGGGTTAATGAAGGAAATGTCATCTCTATTGCTCCAAAAGGGCTGAAACATTGTGGGTAGCTTCGGTATGTCCAATAAGGCCGGGAAATGCTAAAAAACGGGAATTTGGAGGCCAATACGATCCACTCACCGCGTGTGATTTGCAACCCGGCCAAACGTGTCGGACCCCTAAAACCTGACTCTGGGGGCTCCAAATGGTCTAGTATTCGTCGTTCATGTTTCATATGGTATTTGAGGTTGATTAGGCTGAAAAAATTTGGGTTTCGGAATATTTCATTTTTTGACCATTTGGCCCCGACTTGCATTTTGGGCGATTTCGGGTTAATGAAGGAAGTGTCAACTCTAGTGCTCCAAAAAGGCTGAAACTTTGTGGGTAGCTGAGTTATGTCCAATAAGGCCGGAAAATGATAAAAAAAAACGGGAATTTGGAGGCCAATACGATCCACTCACCGCGTGTGATTCGCAACTCGGCCTAACGTGTGGGACCCCTAAAACCTGATTCCGGGGGCTCCAAATGGTCTAGTATTCGTCGTGCATGTTTCATATGGTATTTGAGGTTGATTGGGCTAAAAAAATCCGGGTTTTGGAACATTATATTTTTTGACCATTTGGCCCCGACTTGCATTTTAATTGATTTCGGATTAATGAAGGAAGTGTCATCTCTAGTGCTCTAATAGGGCTGAAACTTTGTGGGTAGCTTAGTGATGTCCAATAATGCCGGGAAATGCTAAAAAAGGGGAATTTGGAGGCCAATACGATCCACTCACCGCGTGTGATTTGCAACCCGGCCTAACGTGTCGGACCCCTAAAACCAGACTCCGGGGGCTCCAAATGGTCTAGTATTCGTCGTTCATGTTTCATATGGTATTTGAGGTTGATTAGGCTGAAAAAATTTGGGTGTCGGAATATTTCATTTTTTGACCATTTGGCCCCGACTTGCATTTTGGGCGATTTCGGGTTAATGAGGGAAGTGTCAACTCTAGTGCTCCAAAAGGACTAAAACTTTGTGGGTAGCTTAGTTATGTCTAATAAGGTCGGGAAATGCTAAAAAACAGGAATTTGGAAGCTAATACGATCCACTCACCGAGTGTGATTTGCAACCCGGCCTAACGTGTCGGACCCCTAAAACCTGACCCCGGGGGCTCCAAATGGTCTATTGTCATGCATGTTTCATATGGTATTTGAGGTTGATTGGGCTGAAAAATCCGGGTTTTGGAACATTTCATTTTTTGACCATTTGGCCCCGACTTGCATTTTGGGTGATTTCGGGTTAATAAAGGAAGTGTCATCTCTAGTGCTCTAATAGGGCTGAAACATTGTGGGTAGCTTAGTTATGTCCAATAAGGCCGGGAAATGCTAAAAAACGAGAATTTGGAGGCCAATACGATCCACTCACCGCCTGTTATTTGCAACACGGCCTAACGTGTAGGACCCCTAAAACCTGACTCCGGGGGCTCCAAATGGTCTAGTATTCGTCGTGCATGTTTCATATGGTATTTGAGGTTGATTGGGCTGAAAACATCGGGGTTTCGGAACATTTCATTTTTTGACCATTTGGCCCCGACTTGCATTTTGGGCGATTTGGGGTTAATGAAAGAAGTGTCATCTCTAGTGCTCCAAAACTTCTAAAACTTTCTCGGTAGCTTCGGTATGTCAAATAAGGCCGGGAAATGCTAAAAAACGGGAATTTGGAGAACAATACGATCCACTCACCGCGTGTGATTTTCAACCCGGCCTAACATCTCGGACCCCTAAAACCTGACTCCGGGGGCTCCAAATGGTCTAGTATTTGTTGTGCAATTTTCATATGGTATTTGAGTTTGATTGGGCTGAAAAAATCCGGGTTTCGGAATATTTTATTTTTTGACCATTTGGCCCCGACTTACACTTTGGGCGATTTCGGGTTAATGAAGGAAGTGTCATCTCTAGTGCTCCAAAACGGCTGAAACTTTGTGGGTAGCTTCGGTATGTCCAATAAGGCCCGGAAATGCTAAAAACGGGAATTTGGAGGCCAATACGATCCACTCACCGTGTGTAATTTGCAACACGGCCTAACGTATCGGACCTCTAAAACCTGACTCCAGGGGCTCCAAATGGTCTAGTATTCGTCGTGCATGTTTTATATGGTATTTAAGGTTGATTGGGATGAAAAAATTCTGGTTTCAGAACATTTCATTTTTTGACCATTTGGCCCCGACTTGCATTTTGGGCGATTTCGGGTTAATGAAGGAAGTGTCATCTCTAGTGCTCCAAAACGGCTGAAACTTTGTGGGTAGCTTCGGTATGTCCAATAAGGCCAGGAAATGCTAAAAAACGGGAATTTGGAGGCCAATACGATCCACTCACCGCGTGTGATTTACAACCCGGCCTAACGTGTCGGACCCCTAAAACCTGACTCCGGGGGCTCCAAATGGTCTAGTATTCGTCGTTCATGTTTCATATGGTATTTGAGGTTGATTGGGCTGAAAAAATCCGGGTTTCCGAAAATAGCAATTTTTGACCAATTGGCCCCGACTTGCATTTTGGGCGATTTCGGGTTAATGAAGGAAGTGTCATCTCTAGTGCTCCAAAACTGCTAAAACTTTCTCGGTAGCTTCGGTATATCCAATAAGGCCGGGAAATGCTAAAAAACGGGAATTTGGAGAACAGTACGATCCACTCACCGTGTGTGATTTTCAACCCGGCCTAACATCTCGGACCCCTAAAACCTGACTCCCGGGGCTCCAAATGGTCTAGTATTCGTTGTGAAATTTTCATATGGTATTTGAGGTTGATTGGGCTGAAAAAATACGGATTTCGGAACATTTTATTTTTCGACCATTTGGCTCCGACTTGCCTTTTGGGCGATTTCGGGTTAGTGAAGGAGGTGTCATCTCTAGTGCTCCAAAAGGGCTGAAACTTTGTGGGTAGCTTAGTTATGTCTAATAAGGCCGGGAAATGATAAAAAAAAAATAGGAATTTAGAGGCCAATACGATCCACTCACCGCGTGTGATTCGCAACTCGGCCTAACGTGTCGGACCCCTAAAACCTGACTCCGGGGGCTCCAAATGGTCTAGTATTCGTCGTTCATGTTTCATATAGTATTTGAGGTTGATTGGGCTGAAAAAATCCGGGTTTTGGCATATTTCATTTTTTGACCATTTGGCCCCGACTTGCATTTTGGGCGATTTCGGGTTAATGAAGTAAGTGTCAACTCTAGTGCTCCAAAAGGGCTGAAACTTTGTGGGTAGCTTCGGAAATGCTAAAAAACGTGTCGGACCCCTATAAGGCCGGGAAATGCTAAAAAACGGGAATTTGGAGGCCAATACGATCCACTCACCGCGTGTGATTTGCAACCCGGCCTAACGTGTCGGACCCCTAAAACCCTACCCCGGGGGCTCCAAATGGTCTAGTGTCATGCATGTTTCATATGGTATTTTAGGTTGATTGGGCTGAAAAAATCCAGGTTTTGGAACATTTTATTTTTTGACCATTTGGCCCCGACTTGTATTTTGGGCGATTTCAGGTTAATAAAGGAAGTGTCATCTCTATTGCTCCAAAAGGGCTCAAACTTTGTGGGTAGCTTAGTTATGTCCAATAAAGCCGGGAAATGCAAGAAAACGAGAATTTGGAGGCCAATACGATCCACTCACCGCGTGTGATTTGCAACACGGCCTAACGTATCGGACCCCTAAAACCTGACCCCGGGGGCTCCAAATGGTCTAGTATTCGTCGCGCATGTTTCATATGGTATTTGAGGTTGATTGGCGTGAAAAATCCGGGTTTCGGAACATTATATTTTTTGACCATTTGGCCCCGACTTGCATTTTGGGCGATTTCGGGTTAATGAAGGAAGTGTCATCTCTAGTGCTCTAATAGGGCTGAAACTTTGTGGGTAGCTTAGTTATGTCCAATAATGCCGGGAAATGCTAAAAAACCGGAATTTGGAGACCAATATGATCCACTCACCGCGTGTGATTTGCAACACGGCCTAACGTGTTGTACCTCTAAAACCTGACTCCAGGGGATCCAAATGGTCTAGTATTCGTCGTGCTTGTTTTATATGGTATTTGAGGTTGATTGGGCTGAAAACATCCGGGTTTCGGAACATTTCATTTTTTGACCATTTGGCCCCGACTTGCATTTTGGGCGATTTCGGGTTAATGAAGGAAGTGTCATCTCTAGTCCTCCAAAAGGGCTGAAACTTTGTGAGTAGCTTCGGTATATCCAATAAGGCCGGGAAATGCTAAAAAACGGGAATTTGGAGGCCAATACGATCCACTCACCGCGTGTGATTTGCAACCCGGCCTAACGTGTCGGAGCCCTAAAACCTGACCCCATTTGCTCCAAATGGTCTAGTATTCGTCGTGCATGTTTCATATGGTATTTGAGGTTGATTGGGCTGAAAAAATCCGGGTTTCGGAACATTTCATTTTTTGACCATTTGGCCCCGACTTGCATTTTGGGCGATTTCGGGTTAATGAAGGAAGTGTCATCTCTAGTGCTCCAAAACTGCAAAAACCTTCTCGGTAGCTTCGGTATGTCAAATAAGGCCGAGAAATGCTAAAAAAGGGAATTTGGAGAACAATACGATCCACTCACCGCGTGTGATTTTCAACCCGGCTAACATCTCGGACCCCTAAACCCTGACTCCGGGGGCTCCAAATGGTCTAGTATTTGTTGTGCAATTTTCATATGGTATTTTAGGTTGATTGGGCTGAAAAAATCCGGGTTTCGGAACATTTTATTTTTTGACCATTTGGCCCCGACTTGCATTTTGGGCGATTTCGTGTTAATGAAGAAAGTGTCATCTCTAGTGCTCCAAAAGAGCTGAAACTTTGTGGGTAGCTTAGTTATGTCTAATAAGGCCGGGAAATGATAAAAAAAGGGCAATTTGGAGGCCAATACGATCCACACACCGCGTGTGATTGGCAACCTGACCTAACGTGTCGGACCCCTAAAACCTGACCCCGGGGGCTCCAAATGGTCTAGTATTCGTCATGCATGTTTCATATGATATTTAAGGTTGATTGGGATGAAAAAATTCGGGATTCAAAACATCTCATTTTTTGACCATTTGGCCTTGACTTGCATTTTGGGCGATTTTGGGTTAATGAAGGAAGTATCATCTCTAGTGCTCCAAAATGGCTGAAACATTGTGGGTAGCTTCGGCATGTCCAATAAAGCCCGGAAATGCTTAAAATGGGAATTTGGAGGCAAATAAGATCCACTCACCGCGTTTGATTTTCAACCCGGCCTAACATCTCGGACCCCTAAAACCCTACTCCGGGGGCTCCAAATGGTCTAGTATTCGTCGTGCAATTTTCATATGGTATTTGAGGTTGATTGGGCTGAAAAAATCCGGGTATCGGAACACTTTATTTTTTGACCATTTGGCCCCGACTTGCATTTTGGGCGATTTCGGGTTAATGAAGTAAGTGTCATCTCAAAAGGGCTGAAACTTTATGAGTAGCTTAGATATGTCTAATAAGGCCGGGAAATGAAAAAAAAACGGGAATTTGGAGGCCAATACGATCCACTCACCGCGTGTGATTCGCAACCCGGCCTAACGTGTCAGACCCCTAAAACCTGACCCCGGGGGCTCCAAATGATCTAGTATTCATCATGCATGTTTCATATGGTATTTGAGGTTGATTGGGATGAAAAAATCCGGGTTTCGGAACATTTCATTTTTTGACCATTTGGCCCCGACTTGCATTTTGGGCGATTTCGGATTAACGAAGGAAGTGTCATCTCTTGTGCTCCAAAAGGGCTGAAACTTTGTGGGTAGCTTTGGTATGTCCAATAAGGCCGGGAAATGCTAAAAAACGGGAATTTGGAGGCCAATACGATCCACTCACCGCGTGTGATTTGCAAAACGGTCTAACGTGTCGGACCCCTAAAACCTGACGCCGGTGGCTCCAAATGGTAAAGTATTCGTCGTGCATGTTTCATATGCTATTTAAGGTTGATTGGGCTGTAACAATCTGGGTTTCGGAACATTTCATTTTTTTACCATTTGGCCCTGACTTGCATTTTGGGCGATTTCGGGTTAATGAAGGAAGTGTCATCTCTAGTGCTCCAAAACTGCTGAAACTTTCTGGGTAGCTTCGGTATATCCAATATGGCCGGGAAATGTTAAAAAAGGGAATTTGGAGAACAATACGATCCACTCACCGCGTGTGATTTGCAACCCGGCCTAACATCTCGGACCTTTAAAACCTGACTCCGGGGGCTATAAATGGTCTAGTATTCGTCGTGCAATTTTCATATGGTATTTGAGGTTGATTGGGCTGAAAAAATCCGGGTTTCGGAACGTTTTATTTTTTGACCATTTGGCCCCGACTTGCATTTTGGGCGATATCGGGTTAATGAAGGAATTGTCATCTCTAGTGCTCCAAAAGGGCTGAAACTTTGTGGGTAGCTTAGTTATGTCTAATAATGCCGGAAAATGCTAAAAAACGGGAATTTGGAGACCAATATGATCCACTCACCGCGTGTGATTTGCAACACGGACTAAAGTGTCGGACCCCTAAAACCTGACTCCGGGGGCTCCAAATGGTCTAGTATTCGTCATGCATGTGTCATATGGTATTTGAGGTAGATTGGGCTTAAAATATCCGGGTTTCGGAACATTTCATTTTTTGACAATTTGGTCCCGACTTGCATTTTGGGCGATTTCGGGTTAATGAAGGAAGTGTCATCTCTAGTGCTCTAAAAGAGCTGAATCATTGTGGGTAGCTTAGTTATGTCCAATAAGGCTCGGAAATGCTAAAAACGGGAATTTGGAGGCCAATACGATCCACTCACCGCGTGTAATTTGCAACACGGCCTAACGTATCGGACCTCTAAAACCTGACTCCAGGGGCTCCAAATGGTCTAGTATTCATCGTGCATGTTTTATATGGTATTTAAGGTTGATTGGGATGAAAAAATCCTGGTTTCAGAACATTTCATTTTTTGACCATTTGGCCCCGACTTGCATTTTGGGCGATTTCGGGTTAATGAAGGAAGTGTCATCTCTAGTGCTCCAAAAAGGCTGAAACTTTGTGGGTAGCTTCGGTATGTCCAATAAGGCCGGGAAATGCTAAAAAACGGGAATTTGGAGGCCAATACGATCCACTCACCGCGTGTGATTTGCAAAACAGCCTAACGTGTCGGACCCCTAAAACCTGACGCCGGGGGCTCCAAATGGTCAAGTATTCGTCGTGCATGTTTCATATGCTATTTGAGGTTGATTGGGCTGAAAAAATCCGGGTTTCGGAACATTTCATTTTTTTACCATTTGGCCCTGACTTGCATTTTGGGCGATTTCGGGTTAATGAAGGAAGTGTCATCTCTAGTGCTCCAAAACTGCGGAAACTTTCTGGGTAGCTTCGGTACGTCCAATAAGGCCGGGAAATGCTAAAAAACGGGAATTTGGAGAACAATACGATCCACTCACCGCGTGTGATTTGCAACCCGGCATAACATCTCGGACCTTTAAAACCTGACTCCGGGGGCTCCAAATGGTCTAGTATTCGTCGTGCAATTTTCATATGGTATTTGAGGTTGATTGGGCTGAAAAAATCCGGGTTTCGGAACATTTTATTTTTTGACCATTTGGCCCTGACTTGCATTTTGGGCGATTTCGGGTTAATGAAGGAAGTGTCATCTCTAGTGCTCCAAAAGGGCTGAAACTTTGTGGGTAGCTTAGTTATGTCTAATAAGGCCAGGAAATGTTAGACAACGGGAATTTGGAGGCGAACATGATCTACTCACCGCGTGTGATTTGCGACACGACCTAACGTGTCGGACCCCTAAAACCTGACTCCGGGGGCTCCAAATGGTCTAGTATTCGTCGTGCATGTTTCATATGGTATTTGAGGTTGATTGGGATGAAAAAATCCGGGTTTCGGAACATTTCATTTTTTGACCATTTGGCCCCGACTTGCATTTTTGGAGATTTCGTGTTAATGAAGGAAGTGTCATCTCTAGTGCTCTAAAAGGGCTGAAACTTTGTGGGTAGATTAGTTATGTCCAATAAGGCCGGGAATGCTACAAAATGGGAATTTTGAGGCAAATATGATCCACTCACCGCATGTGATTTGCAACCCGCCTACCGTCTCGGGCCCCTAAAACCTGTCTCCGGGGGCTTCAAATGGTCTAGTATTCGTCGTGCATGTTTCATATGGTATTTGAGGTTGATTGGGCTGAAAAATCCGGGTTTCGGAACATTTCATTTTTTGACCATTTGGCCCCGACTTGCATTTTGGGCGATTTCGGGTTAATGAAGGAAGCGTCATCTATAATGCTCTAAAAGGGCTGAAACTTTGTGGGTAGCTTCATTATGTCCAATAAGGCCGGGAAATGTTAAAAAATGGGAATTTGGAGGCCAATACGATCCACTCACCGCGTTTGATTTGCAACCCGGCCTAACGTGTCGGACCCCTAAAACCTGACTCCGGGGGCTCTAATTGGTCTAGTATTCGTCGTGCAATTTTCATATGGTATTTGAGGTTGATTGGGCTGAAAAAATCCGGGTTTCGGAACATTTCATTTTTTGACCGTTTGGCGCCGACTTGCATTTTGGGCGATTTCGGGTTAATGAAGGAAGTGTCATCTCTATTGCTCCAAAAGGGCTGACACTTTGTGGGTAGCTTAGTTATGTCCATTAAGGCCGGGAAATGCTAAAAAACGGGAATTTGGAGACCAATACGATCCACTCACCGCGTGTGATTTGCAACCCGGCCTAACGTGTTGGACACCTAAAACCTTACCCCGGGGGCTCCAAATGGTCTAGTATTCGCCGTGCATGTTTCATATGGTATTTGAGGTTGATTGGGCTGAAAATATCCGGGTTTCGGAAAATTTTATTTTTTGACCATTTGGCACCGAGTTGCATTTTGGGGGATTTCGGGTTAATGAAGGAAGTGTCATCTCTAGTGCTCCAAAAGGACTGAAACATTTGTTGGTAGCTTCGGTATGTCCAATAAGGCCGGGAAATGCTAAAAAACGGGAATTTGGAAAACAATACGATCCACTCACCTCGTATGATTTGCAACCCGGCCTAACATCTCGGGCCCCTAAAAACTGACTCCGGGGGCTCAAAATGGTCTTGTATTCGTCGTGCATGTTTCATATGGTATTTGAGGTTGATTGGGCTGAAAAAATCCGGGTTTCGGAGCATTTTATTTTTTGACCATTTGGCCCCGACTTGCATTTTGGGCGATTTCGGGTTAATGAAGGAAACGTCATCTTTAATGCTCCAAAAGGGCTGAAACTTTGTGGGTAGCTTTGTTATGTCCAATAAGGCCGAGAAATGCTAAAAAACGGGAATTTGGAGGCTAATACGATCCACTCACCGCGTGTTATTTGCAACCCAGCCTAACGTGTCGGACACCTAAAACCTGACCCCGGGGGCTCCAAATGGTCTAGTATTCGTCGTGCATGTTTCATATGGTATTTGAGGTTGATTGGGATGATAATATCCGGGTTTCGGAACATTTCATTTTTTGACCATTTGGCGCCGACTTGCATTTTGGGCGATTTCGGGTTAATGAAGGAAGTGTCATCTCTATTGCTCCAAAAGGGCTGACACTTTGTGGGTAGCTTAGTTATGTCCATTAAGGCCGGGAAATGCTAAAAAACGGGAATTTGGAGACCAATACGATCCACTCACCGCGTGTGATTTGCAACCCGGCGTAACGTGTTGGACACCTAAAACCTGACCCCGGGGGCTCCAAATGGTCTAGTATTCGCCGTGCATGTTTCATATGGTATTTGAGGTTGATTGGGCTGAAAATATCCGGGTTTCGGAAAATTTTATTTTTTGACCATTTAGCACCGAGTTGCATTTTGGGGGATTTCGGGTTAATGAAGGAAGTGTCATCTCTAGTGCTCCAAAAGGACTGAAACATTTGTTGGTAGCTTCGGTATGTCCAATAAGGCCGGGAAATGCTAAAAAACGGGAATTTGGAAAACAATACGATCCACTCACCTCGTATGATTTGCAACCCGGCCTAACATCTCGGGCCCCTAAAAACTGACTCCGGGGGCTCAAAATGGTCTTGTATTCGTCGTGCATGTTTCATATGGTATTTGAGGTTGATTGGGCTGAAAAAATCCGGGTTTCGGAGCATTTTATTTTTTGACCATTTGGCCCCGACTTGCATTTTGGGCGATTTCGGGTTAATGAAGGAAACGTCATCTTTAATGCTCCAAAAGGGCTGAAACTTTGTGGGTAGCTTTGTTATGTCCAATAAGGCCGAGAAATTCAAAAAAACGGGAATTTGGAGGCTAATACGATCCACTCACCGCGTGTTATTTGCAACCCAGCCTAACGTGTCGGACACCTAAAACCTGACCCCGGGGGCTCCAAATGGTCTAGTATTCGTCGTGCATGTTTCATATGGTATTTGAGGTTGATTGGGATGATAATATCCGGGTTTCGGAACATTTCATTTTTTGACCATTTGGCGCCGACTTGCATTTTGGGCGATTTCGGGTTAATGAAGGAAGTGTCATCTCTATTGCTCCAAAAGGGCTGACACTTTGTGGGTAGCTTAGTTATGTCCATTAAGGCCGGGAAATGCTAAAAAACGGGAATTTGGAGACCAATACGATCCACTCACCGCGTGTAATTTGCAACCCGGCGTAACGTGTTGGACACCTAAAACCTGACCCCGGGGGCTCCAAATGGTCTAGTATTCGCCGTGCATGTTTCATATGGTATTTGAGGTTGATTGGGCTGAAAATATCCGGGTTTCGGAAAATTTTATTTTTTGACCATTTAGCACCGAGTTGCATTTTGGGGGATTTCGGGTTAATGAAGGAAGTGTCATCTCTAGTGCTCCAAAAGGACTGAAACATTTGTTGGTAGCTTCGGTATGTTCAATAAGGCCGGGAAATGCTAAAAAACGGGAATTTGGAAAACAATACGATCCACTCACCTCGTATGATTTGCAACCCGGCCTAACATCTCGGGCCCCTAAAAACTGACTCCGGGGGCTCAACATGGTCTTGTATTCATCGTGCATGTTTCATATGGTATTTGAGTTTGATTGGGCTGAAAAAATCCGGGTTTCAGAACATTTTATTTTTTGACCATTTGGCCCCGACTTGCATTTTGGGCGATTTCGGGTTAATGAAGGAAGCGTCATCTTTAATGCTCCAAAAGGGCTGAAACTTTGGGGGTAGCTTTGTTATGTCCAATAAGGCCGAGAAATGCTAAAAAACGGGAATTTGGAGGCTAATACGATCCATTCACCGCGTGTGATTTGCAACCCGGCCTAACGTGTCGGACACCTAAAACCTGACCCCGGGGGCTCCAAATGGTCTAGTATTCGTCGTGCATGTTTCATATGGTATTTGAGGTTGATTGGGATGATAATATCCGGGTTTTGGAACATTTTATTTTTTGACCATTTGGCCCCGATTGCATTTTGGGCGATTTCGGGTTAATGAAGGAATTGTCATCTCTAGTGCTCTAAAAGGGCTTAAACTTTGTGAGAAGCTTCAGTATGTCCAATAAGGCCGGGAAATGCTAAAAAACGGAAATTTGGAGGCCAATACGATCCACTCACCGAGTGTGATTCGCAACCCGAACTAACTTGTCGACCCCTAAAACCTGACCACGAGGGCTCCAAATGGTCTAGTATTCGTCGTGCATGTTTCATATGGTATTTGAGGTTGAATGGGCTGAAAAGATCCGGGTTTCGAAATATTTCATTTTTTGACCATTTGACCCCGACTTGCATTTTGGGCGATTTCGGGTTAATGGAGGAAGTGTCATCTCTAGTGCTCCAAAAAGGCTGAAACTTTGTGGGTAGCTTAGTTGTGTCCAATAAGACCGGGAAATGGTAAAAAAACGGGAATGTGGAGGCCAATACGATCCACTCACCGCGTGTGATTTGCAACCCGGCCTAACGTGTCGGACCCTAAAACCTGACTCCGGGGGCTCCAGATGTTCTAGTATTCGTCGTGCATGTTTCATATGGTATTTGAGGTTGATTATGCTGAAAAAATATTTGTTTCGGAACATTTCATTTTTTGACCGTTTCGCCCCGAGTTGCATTTTGGGCGATTTCGGGTTAATAAAGGAAGTGTCATCTCTAGTTCTCCAAAAGGGCTGAAACTTTGTGGGTAGCTTCGGTATGTCCAATAAGGTCAGGAAATGCTAAAAAACGTGAATTAGGAAAACAATACGATCCACTCTCCTCGTGTGATTTGCAACCCGGCCTAACGTCTCGGGCCCCTAAAACCTGACTTCGGGGGCTCGAAATGGTCTAGTATTCGTCGTGCAAGTTTCATATGGTATTTGAGGTTGATTGGGGTGAAAAAATCTGGGTTTTGAAACATTTCATGTTTTGACCATTTGGCCCCGACTTGCATTTTGGGCGATATCGGGTTAGCGTCATCTCTAATGCTCCAAAAGGGCTGAAACTTGGTGGTTAGCTTCGTTATGTCCAAGAAGGCCGGGAAATGCTAAAAAACAGGAATTTAGAGGCCAATACAATCCACTCACCTCGTGTGATTTGCTACACGGCCTAACGTGTCGGACCCCTAAAACATAACTCCGGGGGCTCCAAATGGTCTAGTATTCGTCCTGCATGTTTCATATGGTATTTGAGGTTGATTGGGATGAAAAAATCCGTGTTTCGGAACATTTTATTTTTTGACCATTTGGCCCCGAGTTGAATTTTGGGCGATTTCGGGTTAATGAAGGAAGTGTCATCTCTAGTGCTCCAAAAAGGGCTGAAACTTTGTAGGTAGCTTTGGTATGTCCAATAAGGCCAGGAAATGCTAAAAAACGGGAATTTGGAGACCAATACGATCCACTCACTGCGTGTGATTTGCAACACGGCCTAACGTGTCGGACACCTAAATCCTGACTCCGGGGGCCCCAAATGGTCTAGTATTTTTCGTGTATATTTCATATGGTATTTAAGGTTGATTGGGCTGAAAAAATTTGGGTTTCCGATCATTTCATTTTTTAACCATTTAGCCCCGACTTGCATTGTGGCAATTACGGGTTAATGAAGGAAGTGTCATCTCTAGTGCTCTAAATGTGCTGAAACTTTGTGGGTAGCTTCGGTATGTCCAATAAGGCTAGGAAATGCTAAAAAACGGGAATTTGGTGGCCAATACGATCTACTCACCTCGTGTGATTTGCAACACGGCCTAACGTGTCGGACCCCTAAAACCTGACTCCGGTGGCTCCAAATGGTCTAGTATTTGTCGTACATGTTTCATATGGTATTTGAGGTTGTTTGGGCTGAAAAAATCCGGGTTTCGGAACATTTCATTTTTTGATCATTTGGCCTAGACTTGCATTTTGGGCAATTTCGGGTTAATGACGGAAGTGTCATCTCTTGTGCTCAAAATGTGATGAAACTTTGTGGGTAGCTTTGGTATGTCCAATAAGGTCAGGAAATGCTAAAAACGGGAATTTGGAGGCTAATACGATCCACTCACCTCGTCCGATTTGCAACACGGCCTAACGTGTCGGACCCCTAAAACCTGACTCCGGTGGCTCCAAATGGTCTAGTATTCGTCGTATATCTTTCATATGGTATTTGAGGTTGATTGGGCTGAAAAAATTCGGGTTTAGGAACATTTCATTTTTTGACCATTTGGCCCCGACTTGCATTTTGGGCAATTTCGGGTTAATGACGGAAGTGTCATCTCTTGTGCTCAAAATGTTCTGAAACTTTGTGGGTAGCTTCGGTATGTCCAATAAGGCCGGGAAATGCTAAAAATGGGTTTTTGGAGGCCAATACGATCCACTCACCGCGTGTGATTTGCAACCTGGCCTAACGTGTCGGACCCCTAAAACCTGACTCCGGGGGCTCCAAATGGTCTAGTTTTCGTCTTGCATGTTTCATATTGTATTTGAGGTTGATTGGGCTGAAAAAATCCGGGTTTCGGAATATTTCATTTTTTGACCGTTTAGCCCCGACTTGCATTTTGGGCGATTTCGGGTTAATGAAGGAAGTGTCATCTCTTGGGTCTCCAAAAGGGCTGAAACTTTGTGGGTAGTAGAGTTATGTCCAATAAAGCCGGGAAATGCTAAAAAATGGGAATTTGAAAAACAATACGATCCACTGACCTCGTGTGATTTGCAACCCGACCTAACGTCTCGGGCCCCTAAAACCTGACTTCGGGGGCTCAAAATGGTCTAGTATTCGTCGTGCATGTTTCATATGGTATTTGAGGTTGATTAGGCTGAAAAAATTTGGGTGTCGGAATATTTCATTTTTTGACCATTTGGCCCCGACTTGCATTTTGGGCGATTTCGGGTTAATGAGGGAAGTGTCAACTCTAGTGCTCCAAAAGGGCTAAAACTTTGTGGGTAGCTTAGTTATGTCTAATAAGGTCGGGAAATGCTAAAAAACAGGAATTTGGAAGCTAATACGATCCACTCACCGAGTGTGATTTGCAACCCGGCCTACTGTGTCGGACCCCTAAAACCTGACCCCGGGGGCTCCAAATGGTCTATTGTCATGCATGTTTCATATGGTATTTGAGGTTGATTGGGCTGAAAAATCCGGGTTTTGGAACATTTCATTTTTTGACCATTTGGCCCCGACTTGCATTTTGGGTGATTTCGGGTTAATAAAGGAAGTGTCAACTCTAGTGCTCTAATAGGGCTGAAACATTGTGGGTAGCTTAGTTATGTCCAATAAGGCCGGGAAATGCTAAAAAACGAGAATTTGGAGGCCAATACGATCCACTCACCGCCTGTTATTTGCAACACGGCCTAACGTGTAGGACCCCTAAAACCTGACTCCGGGGGCTCCAAATGGTCTAGTATTCGTCGTGCATGTTTCATATGGTATTTGAGGTTGATTGGGCTGAAAACATCGGGGTTTCGGAACATTTCATTTTTTGACCATTTGGCCCCGACTTGCATTTTGGGCGATTTGGGGTTAATGAAGGAAGTGTCATCTCTAGTGCTCCAAAACTTCTAAAACTTTCTCGGTAGCTTCGGTATGTCAAATAAGGCCGGGAAATGCTAAAAAACGGGAATTTGGAGAACAATACGATCCACTCACCGCGTGTGATTTTCAACCCGGCCTAACATCTCGGACCCCTAAAACCTGACTCCGGGGGCTCCAAATGGTCTAGTATTTGTTGTGCAATTTTCATATGGTATTTGAGTTTGATTGGGCTGAAAAAATCCGGGTTTCGGAATATTTTATTTTTTGACCATTTGGCCCCGACTTGCACTTTGGGCGATTTCGGGTTAATGAAGGAAGTGTCATCTCTATGTCTCCAAAAAGGCTGAAACTTTGTGGGTAGCTTAGTTATGTCTAATAAGGCCGGGAAATGATAAAAAACGGGAATTTGGAGGCCAATACGATCCACTCACCGCGTGTGATTCGCAACTCGGACTAACGTGTCGGACCCCTAAAACCTGACTCCGGGGGCTCCAAATTGTCTAGTATTCGTTGTTCATGTTTCATATGGTATTTGAGGTTGATTAGGATGAAAAAATCCGGGTTTCGGAACATTTCATTTTTTGACCATTTGGCCCTTACTTGCATTTTGGGCGATTTCGGGTTAATGAAGGAAGTGTCATCTCTAGTGCTCCAAAAGGGCTGAGACTTTGTGGGTACCTTCGCTATGTCCAATAAGGCCGGGAAATGCTTAAAAATGGGAATTTGGAGGCAAATAAGATCCACTCACCGCGTGTGATTTTCAACCCGGCCTAACATCTCGGACCCCTAAAACCTGACTCCGGGGGCTCCAAATGGTCTAGTATTCGTCGTGCAATTTTCATATGGTATTTGAGGTTGATTGGGCAGAAAAAATCCGGGTTTCGGAACACTTTATTTTTTGACCATTTGGGCCCGACTTGCATTTTGGGCGATTTCGGGTTAATGAAGGAAGTGTCATCTCTAAAGGGCTGAAACTTTGTGGGTAGCTTAGTTATGTCTAATAAGGCCGGGAAATGATAAAAAACGGGAATTTGGAGGCCAATAGGATCCACTCACGGCGTGTGATTCGCAACCCGGCCTAACGTGTCGGACCCCTTAAACCTGACACCGGGGGCTCCAAATGGTCTAGTATTCGTCGTGCATGTTTCATATGGTATTTGAGGTTGATTGGGCTGAAAAAATCCGGGTTTCGGAACATTATATTTTTTGACCATTTGTCCCCGACTTGCATTTTGGGCGATTTCGGTTTAATGAAGGAAGGGTCATCTCTAGTGCTCTAATAGGGCTGAAACTTTGTGGGTAGCTTAGTTATGTCCAATAATACCGGAAAATGCTAAAAAACGGGAATTTGGAGACCAATATGATCTACTCACCGCGTGTGATTTGCAACACGGCCTAAAGTGTCGGACCCCTAAAACCTGACTCCGGGGCTCCAAATGGTCTAGTATTCGTCGTGCATGTTTTATATGGTATTTAAGGTTGATTGGGATGAAAAAATCCTGGTTTCAGAACATTTCATTTTTTGACCATTTGGCCCCGACTTGCATTTTGGGCGATTTCGGGTTAATGAAGGAAGTGTCATCTCTAGTGCTCCAAAAGGGCTGAAACTTTGTGGGTAGCTTCGGTATGTCCAATAAGGCCGGGAAATGCTAAAAAACGGGAATTTGGAGGCCAATACGATCCACTCACCGCGTGTGATTTACAACCCGGCCTAACGTGTCGGACCCCTAAAACCTGACTCCGGGGGCTCCAAATGGTCTAGTATTCGTCGTTCATGTTTCATATGGTATTTGAGGTTGATTGGGCTGAAAAAATCCGGGTTTCCGAAAATATCAATTTTTGACCAATTGGCCCCGACTTGCATTTTGGGCGATTTCGGGTTAATGAAGGAAGTGTCATCTCTAGTGCTCCAAAACTGCTAAAACTTTCTCGGTAGCTTCGGTATATCCAATAAGGCCGGGAAATGCTAAAAAACGGGAATTTGGAGAACAGTACGATCCACTCACCGTGTGTGATTTTCAACCCGGCCTAACATCTCGGACCCCTAAAACCTGACTCTCGGGGCTCCAAATGGTGTAGTATTCGTTGTGAAATTTTCATATGGTATTTGAGGTTGATTGGGCTGAAAAAATACGGATAAAAAAAAAACGAGAATTGATAGGGCTCAAACTTTGTGGGTAGCTTAGTTATGTCCAATAAAGCCGGGAAATGCAAGAAAACGAGAATTTGGAGGCCAATACGATCCACTCACCGCGTGTGATTTGCAACACGGCCTAACGTATCGGACCCCTAAAACCTGACCCCGGGGGCTCCAAATGGTCTAGTATTCGTCGCGCATGTTTCATATGGTATTTGAGGTTGATTGGCGTGAAAAATCCGGGTTTCGGAACATTATATTTTTTGACCATTTGGCCCCGACTTGCATTTTGGGCGATTTCGGGTTAATGAAGGAAGTGTCATCTCTAGTGCTCTAATAGGGCTGAAACTTTGTGGGTAGCTTAGTTATGTCCAATAATGCCGGGAAATGCTAAAAAACCGGAAATTGGAGACCAATATGATCCACTCACCGCGTGTGATTTGCAACACGGCCTAACGTGTTGTACCTCTAAAACCTGACTCCAGGGGATCCAAATGGTCTAGTATTCGTCGTGCATGTTTTATATGGTATTTGAGGTTGATTGGGCTGAAAACATCCGGGTTTCAGAACATTTCATTTTTTGACCATTTGGCCCCGACTTGCATTTTGGGCGATTTCGGGTTAATGAAGGAAGTGTCATCTCTAGTCCTCCAAAAGGGCTGAAACTTTGTGAGTAGCTTCAGTATGTCCAATAAGGCCGGGAAATGCTAAAAAACGGGAATTTGGAGGCCAATACGATCCACTCACCGCGTGTGATTTGCAACCCGGCCTAACGTGTCGGAGCCCTAAAACCTGACCCCATTTGCTCCAAATGGTCTAGTATTCGTCGTGCATGTTTCATATGGTATTTGAGGTTGATTGGGCTGAAAACATCCGGGTTTCGGAACATTTCATTTTTTGACCATTTGGCCCCGACTTGCATTTTGGGCGATTTCGGGTTAATGAAGGAAGTGTCATCTCTAGTGCTCCAAAACTGCAAAAACCTTCTCGGTAGCTTCGGTATGTCAAATAAGGCCGAGAAATGCTAAAAAAGGGAATTTGGAGAACAATACGATCCACTCACCGCGTGTGATTTTCAACCCGGCTAACATCTCGGACCCCTAAACCCTGACTCCGGGGGCTCCAAATGGTCTAGTATTTGTTGTGCAATTTTCATATGGTATTTTAGGTTGATTGGGCTGAAAAAATCCGGGTTTCGGAACATTTTATTTTTTGACCATTTGGCCCTGACTTGCATTTTGGGCGATTTGGTGTTAATGAAGAAAGTGTCATCTCTAGTGCTCCAAAAGAGCTGAAACTTTGTGGGTAGCTTAGTTATGTCTAATAAGGCCGGGAAATGATAAAAAACGGCAATTTGGAGGCCAATACGATCCACACACCGCGTGTGATTGGCATCCTGACCTAACGTGTCGGACCCCTAAAACCTGACCCCGGGGGCTCCAAATGGTCTAGTATTCGTCATGCATGTTTCATATGGTATTTGAGGTTGATTGGGATGAAAAAATTCGGGATTCGAAACATCTCATTTTTTGACCATTTGGCCTTGACTTGCATTTTGGGCGATTTTGGGTTAATGAAGGAAGTATCATCTCTAGTGCTCCAAAAGGGCTGAAACATTGTGGGTAGCTTCGGTATGTCTAATAAAGCCCGGAAATGCTTAAAATGGGAATTTGGAGGCAAATAAGATCCACTCACCGCGTTTGATTTTCAACCCGGCCTAACATCTCGGACCCCTAAAACCCTACTCCGGGGGCTCCAAATGGTCTAGTATTCGTCGTGCAATTTTCATATGGTATTTGAGGTTGATTGGGCTGAAAAAATCCGGGTATCGGAACATTTTATTTTTTGACCATTTGGCCCCGACTTGCATTTTGGGCGATTTCGGGTTAATGAAGTAAGTGTCATCTCAAAAGGGCTGAAACTTTATGGGTAGCTTAGATATGTCTAATAAGGCCGGGAAATGAAAAAAAAACGGGAATTTGGAGGCCAATACGATCCACTCACCGCGTGTGATTCGCAACCGGGCCTAACGTGTCGGACCCCTAAAACCTGACCCCGGGGGCTCCAAATGATCTAGTATTCGTCATGCATGTTTCATATGGTATTTGAGGTTGATTGGGATGAAAAAATCCGGGTTTCGGAACATTTCATTTTTTGACCATTTGGCCCCGACTTGCATTTTGGGCGATTTCGGGTTAATGAGGGAAGTGTCAACTCTAGTGCTCCAAAAGGGCTAAAACTTTGTGGGTAGCTTAGTTATGTCTAATAAGGTCGGGAAATGCTAAAAAACAGGAATTTGGAAGCTAATACGATCCACTCACCGAGTGTGATTTGCAACCCGGCCTACTGTGTCGGACCCCTAAAACCTGACCCCGGGGGCTCCAAATGGTCTATTGTCATGCATGTTTCATATGGTATTTGAGGTTGATTGGGCTGAAAAATCCGGGTTTTGGAACATTTCATTTTTTGACCATTTGGCCCCGACTTGCATTTTGGGTGATTTCGGGTTAATAAAGGAAGTGTCAACTCTAGTGCTCTAATAGGGCTGAAACATTGTGGGTAGCTTAGTTATGTCCAATAAGGCCGGGAAATGCTAAAAAACGAGAATTTGGAGGCCAATACGATCCACTCACCGCCTGTTATTTGCAACACGGCCTAACGTGTAGGACCCCTAAAACCTGACTCCGGGGGCTCCAAATGGTCTAGTATTCGTCGTGCATGTTTCATATGGTATTTGAGGTTGATTGGGCTGAAAACATCGGGGTTTCGGAACATTTCATTTTTTGACCATTTGGCCCCGACTTGCATTTTGGGCGATTTGGGGTTAATGAAGGAAGTGTCATCTCTAGTGCTCCAAAACTTCTAAAACTTTCTCGGTAGCTTCGGTATGTCAAATAAGGCCGGGAAATGCTAAAAAACGGGAATTTGGAGAACAATACGATCCACTCACCGCGTGTGATTTTCAACCCGGCCTAACATCTCGGACCGCTAAAACCTGACTCCGGGGGCTCCAAATGGTCTAGTATTTGTTGTGCAATTTTCATATGGTATTTGAGTTTGATTGGGCTGAAAAAATCCGGGTTTCGGAACATTATATTTTTTGACCATTTGGCCCCGACTTGCATTTTGGGCGATTTCGGGTTAATGAAGGAAGTGTCATCTCTAGTGCTCTAATAGGGCTGAAACTTTGTGGGTAGCTTAGTTATGTCCAATAATGCCGGGAAATGCTAAAAAACCGGAAATTGGAGACCAATATGATCCACTCACCGCGTGTGATTTGCAACACGGCCTAACGTGTTGTACCTCTAAAACCTGACTCCAGGGGATCCAAATGGTCTAGTATTCGTCGTGCATGTTTTATATGGTATTTGAGGTTGATTGGGCTGAAAACATCCGGGTTTCAGAACATTTCATTTTTTGACCATTTGGCCCCGACTTGCATTTTGGGCGATTTCGGGTTAATGAAGGAAGTGTCATCTCTAGTCCTCCAAAAGGGCTGAAACTTTGTGATTAGCTTCAGTATGTCCAATAAGGCCGGGAAATGCTAAAAAACGGGAATTTGGAGGCCAATACGATCCACTCACCGCGTGTGATTTGCAACCCGGCCTAACGTGTCGGAGCCCTAAAACCTGACCCCATTTGCTCCAAATGGTCTAGTATTCGTCGTGCATGTTTCATATGGTATTTGAGGTTGATTGGGCTGAAAACATCCGGGTTTCGGAACATTTCATTTTTTGACCATTTGGCCCCGACTTGCATTTTGGGCGATTTCGGGTTAATGAAGGAAGTGTCATCTCTAGTGCTCCAAAACTGCAAAAACCTTCTCGGTAGCTTCGGTATGTCAAATAAGGCCGAGAAATGCTAAAAAAGGGAATTTGGAGAACAATACGATCCACTCACCGCGTGTGATTTTCAACCCGGCTAACATCTCGGACCCCTAAACCCTGACTCCGGGGGCTCCAAATGGTCTAGTATTTGTTGTGCAATTTTCATATGGTATTTTAGGTTGATTGGGCTGAAAAAATCCGGGTTTCGGAACATTTTATTTTTTGACCATTTAGCCCTGACTTGCATTTTGGGCGATTTGGTGTTAATGAAGAAAGTGTCATCTCTAGTGCTCCAAAAGAGCTGAAACTTTGTGGGTAGCTTAGTTATGTCTAATAAGGCCGGGAAATGATAAAAAACGGCAATTTGGAGGCCAATACGATCCACACACCGCGTGTGATTGGCATCCTGACCTAACGTGTCGGACCCCTAAAACCTGACCCCGGGGGCTCCAAATGGTCTAGTATTCGTCATGCATGTTTCATATGGTATTTGAGGTTGATTGGGATGAAAAAATTCGGGATTCGAAACATCTCATTTTTTGACCATTTGGCCTTGACTTGCATTTTGGGCGATTTTGGGTTAATGAAGGAAGTATCATCTCTAGTGCTCCAAAAGGGCTGAAACATTGTGGGTAGCTTCGGTATGTCTAATAAAGCCCGGAAATGCTTAAAATGGGAATTTGGAGGCAAATAAGATCCACTCACCGCGTTTGATTTTCAACCCGGCCTAACATCTCGGACCCCTAAAACCCTACTCCGGGGGCTCCAAATGGTCTAGTATTCGTCGTGCAATTTTCATATGGTATTTGAGGTTGATTGGGCTGAAAAAATCCGGGTATCGGAACATTTTATTTTTTGACCATTTGGCCCCGACTTGCATTTTGGGCGATTTCGGGTTAATGAAGTAAGTGTCATCTCAAAAGGGCTGAAACTTTATGGGTAGCTTAGATATGTCTAATAAGGCCGGGAAATGAAAAAAAAACGGGAATTTGGAGGCCAATACGATCCACTCACCGCGTGTGATTCGCAACCGGGCCTAACGTGTCGGACCCCTAAAACCTGACCCCGGGGGCTCCAAATGATCTAGTATTCGTCATGCATGTTTCATATGGTATTTGAGGTTGATTGGGATGAAAAAATCCGGGTTTCGGAACATTTCATTTTTTGACCATTTGGCCCCGACTTGCATTTTGGGCGATTTCGGATTAACGAAGGAAGTGTCATCTCTTGTGCTCCAAAAGGGCTGAAACTTTGTGGGTAGCTTTGGTATGTCCAATAAGGCCGGGAAATGCTATAAAACGGGAATTTGGAGGCCAATACGATCCACTCACCGCGTGTGATTTGCAAAACGGTCTAACGTGTCGGACCCCTAAAACCTGACGCCGGGGGCTCCAAATGGTAAAGTATTCGTCGTGCATGTTTCATATGCTATTTAAGGTTGATTGGGCTGTAAAAATCTGGGTTTCGGAACATTTCATTTTTTTACCATTTGGCCCTGACTTGCATTTTGGGCGATTTCGGGTTAATGAAGGAAGTGTCATCTCTAGTGCTCCAAAACTGCTGAAACTTTCTGGGTAGCTTCGGTATATCCAATATGGCCGGGAAATGTTAAAAAAGGGAATTTGGAGAACAATACGATCCACTCACCGCGTGTGATTTGCAACCCGGCCTAACATCTCGGACCTTTAAAACCTGACTCCGGGGGCTATAAATGGTCTAGTATTCGTCGTGCAATTTTCATATTGTATTTGAGGTTGATTGGGCTGAAAAAATCCGGGTTTCGGAACGTTTTATTTTTTGACCATTTGGCCCCGACTTGCATTTTGGGCGATTTCGGGTTAATGAAGGAATTGTCATCTCTAGTGCTCCAAAAGGGCTGAAACTTTGTGGGTAGCTTAGTTATGTCTAATAATGCCGGAAAATGCTAAAAAACGGGAATTTGGAGACCAATATGATCCACTCACCGCGTGTGATTTGCAACACGGCCTAAAGTGTCGGACCCCTAAAACCTGACTCCGGGGGCTCCAAATGGTCTAGTATTCGTCATGCATGTTTCATATGGTATTTGAGGTAGATTGGGCTTAAAATATCCGGGTTTCGGAATATTTCATTTTTTGACAATTTGGTCCCGACTTGCACTTTGGGCGATTTCGGGTTAATGAAGGAAGTGTCATCTCTAGTGCTCTAAAAGAGCTGAATCATTGTGGGTAGCTTAGTTATGTCCAATAAGGCCCGGAAATGCTAAAAACGGGAATTTGGAGGCCAATACGATCCACTCACCGCGTGTAATTTGCAACACGGCCTAACGTATCGGACCTCTAAAACCTGACTCCAGGGGCTCCAAATGGTCTAGTATTCGTCGTGCATGTTTTATATGGTATTTAAGGTTGATTGGGATGAAAAAATCCTGGTTTCAGAACATTTCATTTTTTGACCATTTGGCCCCGACTTGCATTTTGGGCGATTTCGGGTTAATGAAGGAAGTGTCATCTCTAGTGCTCCAAAAAGGCTGAAACTTTGTGGGTAGCTTCAGTATGTCCAATAAGGCCGGGAAATGCTAAAAAACGGGAATTTGGAGGCCAATACGATCCACTCACCGCGTGTGATTTGCAATACGGCCTAACGTGTCGGACCCCTAAAACCTGACTCCGGTGGCTCCAAATGGTCTAGTATTCGTCCTGCATGTTTCATATGGTATTTGAGGTTGATTGGGATGAAAAAGTCCGGGTTTCGGAACATTTTAGTTTTTGACCATTTGGCCCCGACTTGCATTTTGTGCGATTTCGGGTTAATGAAGTAAGTGTCATATCTAGTGCTCTAAAAGGGCTCAAACTTTTTGGGTAGCTTCGGTATGTCCAATAAGGTCGGGAAATGCTAAAAAACGGGAATTTGGATAAAAATACGATCCACTCACCGCGTGTGATTTGCAACCCCGCCTAACATTTCGGACCCCTAAAACCTGACTCCGGGGGCTCCAAATGGTCTAGTATTCGTCATGCATGTTTCATATGGTATTGAGGTTCATTGGTTCGTAAAAATCCGGGTTTCGGAACATTTTATTTTTTGACCATTTGGCCCCGACTTGCATTTTGGGCGATTTCGGGTTAATGAAGGAAGTGTCATCTCTAGTGCTCTAAAAGGGCTGAAACTTTGTGGGTAGCTTCGGTATGTCCAATAAGGCCGGGAAATGCTAAAAAACGGGAATTTGGAAAACAATACGATCCACTCACCGCGTGTGATTTACAACCCGGCCTAACGTCTCGGGCCCCTAAAACCTGACTCCGGGGGCTCCAAATGGTCTAGTATTCGTCATGCATGTTTCATATGGTATTTGAGGTTGATTGGGCTGAAAAAATCCGGGTTTCGGAACATTTTATTTTTTGACCATTTGGCCCCGACTTGCATTATGGGCGATTTCGGGTTAATGAAGGAAGTGTCATCTCTAGTGCTCTAATAGGGCTGAAACTTTGTGGGTAGCTTAGTTATATCCAATAAGGGCGGGAAATGCTAAAAAACGGGAATTTGGAGGCCAATAGGATCCACTCACCGCTTGTGATTTGCAACACGGCCTAACGTGTCGGACCCCTAAAACCTGAAGCCGGGGGCTCCAAATGGTCTAGTATTCGTCGTGCATATATCATATGGTATTGAGGTTGAATGGGCTGAAAAAATCCGGGTTTCGGAACATTTCATTTTTTGACCATTTGGCCCTGACTTGCATTTTTGGCGATTTCGGGTTAATGAAGGAAGTGTTATCTCCAGTTCTCTAAAATGGCTGAAACTTTGTGGGTAGCTTAGTTATGTCCAATAAGGCCGGGAAATGCTAAAAAAGGGGAATTTGGAGGCCAATACGATCCACTCACCGATTGTGATTTGCAACCAGGCCTAACGTGTCGGACCCTAAAACCTGACCCCGGGGGCTCCAAATGGTCTAGTATACGTCGTGCATGTTTCATATGATATTTGAAGTTGATTGGGCTGAAAAAATCCGTGTTTCGGAACATTTTATTTTTTGACCATTTGGCCCCGACTTGCATTTTGGGCGATTTCGGGTTAATAAAGGAAATGTCATCTTTAGTGCTTTAATAGGGCTGAAACATTGTGGGTAGCTTAGTTGTGTCCAATAAGGCCGGGAAATGCTAAAAAACGGGAATTTGGAGGCCAATACGATCCACTCACCGCGTGTGATTTGCAAAACGGCCTAACGTGTCGGACCCATAAAACCTGACGCCGGGGGCTCCAAATGATCAAGTATTCGTCGCGCATGTTTCATATGCTATTTGAGGTTGATTGGGCTGAAAAATTCCGGGTTTCAGAGCATTTCATTTTTTGACCATTTGGCCCTGACTTGCATTTTGGGCGATTTCGGGTTAATTAAGGAAGTGTCATCTCTAGAGCTCCAAAACTGCTGAAACTTTCTGGGTAGCTTCGGTATGTCCAATAAGGCCGGGAAATTCTAAAAAAGGGGAATTTGGAGAACAATACGATCCACTCACCGCGTGTGATTTGCAACCCGGCCTAACATCTCGGACCCCTAAAACATGACTCTAGGGGCTCCAAATGGTCTAGTATTCGTCGTGCAATTTTCATATGGTATTTGAGGTTGATTGGGCTGAAAAAATCCGGGTTTCGGAATATTTTATTTTTTGACCATTTGGCCCCGACTTCCATTTTGGGCGATTTCGGGTTAATGAAGGAAGTGTCATCTCTAGTTCTCCAAAAGGGCTGAAACTTTGTGGGTAGCTTAGTTATGTCTAATAAGGCTGGGAAATATTAGACAACGGGAATTTGGAGGCCAACACGATCCACTCACCGCGAGTGATTTGCAACACGACCTAACGTGTCTGACCCCTAAAACCTGACTCCGGGGGCTCCAAATGGTCTAGTATTCGTCGTGCATGTTTCATATGGTATTTGAGGTTGATTGGGATGAAAAAATCCGCGTTTCGGAACATTTTATTTTTTGACCATTTGGCCCCGACTTGTATTTTGGGAGATTTCGTGTTAATGAAGGAAGTGTCATCTCTAGTGCTCTAAAAGGTCTGAAACTTTGTGGGTAGCTTCAGTATGTCCAATAAGTCCGGGAAATGCTAAAAAACGGGAATTTGGAAGCCAATCCGATCGACTCACCGAGTGTGATTTGCAACCCGGCCTAAAGTGTCGGACCCCTAACACCTAACCCCGGGGGCTCCAAATTGTCTAGTATTCGTCGTGCATGTTTCATATGGTATTTGAGGTTGATTGGGCTGAAAAATCCGCGTTTTGGAACATTTCATTTTTTGACAATTTGGCCCCGACTTGCATTTTGGGCGATTTCGGGTTAATGAAGGAAGTGTCATCTCTAGTGCTCTAAAAGGGCTAAAACTTTGTGGGTAGCTTAGTTATGTCAAATAATGCCGGGAAATGCTAAAAACCTGGAATTTGGAGACCAATAAGATCCACTCACCGCGTGTGATTTGCAACCCGGCCTAACGTGTCGGACCCCTAAAACCTGACTCCGGGGGCTCCAAATGGTCTAGTATTCGTCGTGCATGTTTCATATGGTATTTGAGGTTGATTGGGATGATAAAATTCGGGTTTAGGAACATTTCATGTTTTGACCATTTGGCCCCGACTTGTATTTTGGGAGATTTCATTTTAATGAAGGAAGTGTCATCTCTAGTGCTCTAAAAGGGCTGAAACTTTGTGGGTAGCTTCAGTATGTCTAATAAGGCCGGGAAATTCTAAACTACGGGAATTCGGAGGTCAATACAATCCACTCACCGCGTGTGATTTGCAACACGGCCTAACTTGTCGGACCCCTAAAACATGACTCTTAGGGCTCCAAATGGTCAAGTATTCGTCGTGCATGTTAAATATGGTATTTGAGGTTGATTAGGCTGAAAAAATCCGGGTTTCGGAACATTTTTATTTTTTGACCATTTGGCCACGACTTGCATTTTGGGCGATTTTGGGTTAATGAAGGAAGTGTCATCTCTAGTGCTCAAAAACTGCTGAAACTTTCTGGGTAGCTTCGGTACGTCCAATAAGGCCGGGAAATGCTAAAAAACGGGAATTTGGAGAACAATACGATCCACTCACCGCGTGTGATTTGCAACCCGGCATAACATCTCGAACCTTTAAAACCTGACTCCGGGGGCTCCAAATGGTCTAGTATTCGTCGTGCAATTTTCATATGGTATTTGAGGTTGATTGGGCTGAAAAAATCCGGGTTTCGGAACATTTTATTTTTTGACCATTTGGCCCCGACTTGCATTTTGGGCGATTTTGGGTTAATGAAGGAAGTGTCATCTCTAGTGCTCCAAAATGGCTGAAACTTTGTGGGTAGCTTAGTTATGTCCAATAAGGCCGGGAAATGTTAAAAAACGGGAATTTGGAGGCCAACACGATCCATTCAACTAGTGTGATTTGCAACACGACCTAACGTGTCTGACCCCTAAAACCTGACTCCGGGGGCTCCAAATGGTCTAGTATTCGTCGTGCATGTTTCATATGGTATTTGAGGATGATTGGGATGATAAAATCCGGGTTTCGGAACATTTCATTTTTTGACCATTTGGCCCCGACTTGCATTTTTGGAGATTTCGTGTTAATGAAGGAAGTGTCATCTCTAGTGCTCTAAAAGGGCTGAAACTTTGTGGGTAGATTAGTTATGTCCAATAAGGCCAGGAAATGCTAAAAAATGGGAATTTTGAGGCAAATATGATCCACTCACCGCATGTGATTTGCAACCCCTAAAACCTGACTCCGGGGGCTCCAAATGGTCTAGTATTCGTCGTGCATGTTTCATATGGTATTTGAGGTTGATTGGGCTGAAAAATCCGGGTTTCGGAACATTTCATTTTTTGACCATTTGGCCCCGACTTGCATTTTGGGCGATTTCGGGTTAATGAAGGAAGCGTCATCTATAATGCTCTAAAAGAGCTGAAACTTTGTGGGTAGCTTCATTATGTCCAATAAGGCCGGGAAATGTTAAAAAATGGGAATTTGGAGGCCAATACGATCCACTCACCGCGTTTGATTTGCAACCCGGCCTAACGTGTCGGACCCCTAAAACCTGACTTCGGGGGCTCTAAATGGTCTAGTATTCGTCGTGCAATTTTCATATGGTATTTGAGGTTGATTGGGCTGAAAAAATCCGGGTTTCGGAACATTTCATTTTTTGACCGTTTGGCGCCGACTTGCATTTTGGGCGATTTCGGGTTAATGAAGGAAGTGTCATCTCTATTGCTCCAAAAAGGCTGACACTTTGTGGGTAGCTTAGTTATGTCCATTAAGGCCGGGAAATGCTAAAAAACGGGAATTTGGAGACCAATACGATCCACTCACCGCGTGTGATTTGCAACCCGGCCTAACGTGTTGGACACCTAAAACCTTACCCCGGGGGCTCCAAATGGTCTAGTATTCGCCGTGCATGTTTCATATGGTATTTGAGGTTGATTGAGCTGAAAATATCCGGGTTTCGGAAAATTTTATTTTTTGACCATTTGGCACCGAGTTGCATTTTGGGGGATTTCGGGTTAATGAAGGAAGTGTCATCTCTAGTGCTCCAAAAGGACTGAAACATTTGTTGGTAGCTTCGGTATGTCCAATAAGGCCGGGAAATGCTAAAAAACGGGAATTTGGAAAACAATACGATCCACTCACCTCGTATGATTTGCAACCCGGCCTAACATCTCGGGCCCCTAAAAACTGACTCCGGGGGCTCAAAATGGTCTTGTATTCGTCGTGCATGTTTCATATGGTATTTGAGGTTGATTGGGCTGAAAAAATCCGGGTTTCGGAACATTTTATTTTTTGACCATTTGGCCCCGACTTGCATTTTGGGCGATTTCGGGTTAATGAAGGAAACGTCATCTTTAATGCTCCAAAAGGGCTGAAACTTTGTGGGTAGCTTTGTTATGTCCAATAAGGCCGAGAAATGCTAAAAAACGGGAATTTGGAGGCTAATACGATCCACTCACCGCGTGTGATTTGCAACCTGGCCTAACGTGTCGGACACCTAAAACCTGACCCCGGGGGCTCCAAATGGTCTAGTATTCGTCGTGCATGTTTCATATGGTATTTGAGGTTGATTGGGATGATAATATCCGGGTTTCGGAACATTTCATTTTTTGACCATTTGGCGCCGACTTGCATTTTGGGCGATTTCGGGTTAATGAAGGAAGTGTCATCTCTATTGCTCCAAAAGGGCTGACACTTTGTGGGTAGCTTAGTTATGTCCATTAAGGCCGGGAAATGCTAAAAAACGGGAATTTGGAGACCAATACGATCCACTCACCGCGTGTGATTTGCAACCCGGCCTAACGTGTTGGACACCTAAAACCTGACCCCGGGGGCTCCAAATGGTCTAGTATTCGCCGTGCATGTTTCATATGGTATTTGAGGTTGATTGGGCTGAAAATATCCGGGTTTCGGAAAATTTTATTTTTTGACCATTTGGCACCGAGTTGCATTTTGGGGGATTTCGGGTTAATGAAGGAAGTGTCATCTCTAGTGCTCCAAAAGGACTGAAACATTTTTTGGTAGCTTCGGTATGTCCAATAAGGCCGGGAAATGCTAAAAAACGGGAATTTGGAAAACAATACGATCCACTCACCTCGTATGATTTGCAACCCGGCCTAACATCTCGGGCCCCTAAAAACTGACTCCGGGGGCTCAACATGGTCTTGTATTCGTCGTGCATGTTTCATATGGTATTTGAGGTTGATTGGGCTGAAAAAATCCGGGTTTCAGAACATTTTATTTTTTGACCATTTGGCCCCGACTTGCATTTTGGGCGATTTCGGGTTAATGAAGGAAGCGTCATCTTTAATGCTCCAAAAGGGCTGAAACTTTGTGGGTAGCTTTGTTATGTCCAATAAGGCCGAGAAATGCTAAAAAACGGGAATTTGGAGGCTAATACGATCCATTCACCGCGTGTGATTTGCAACCCGGCCTAACGTGTCGGACACCTAAAACCTGACCCCGGGGGCTCCAAATGGTCTAGTATTCGTCGTGCATGTTTCATATGGTATTTGAGGTTGATTGGGATGATAATATCCGGGTTTCGGAACATTTCATTTTTTGACCATTTGGCCCCGATTGCATTTTGGGCGATTTCGGGTTAATGAAGGAATTGTCATCTCTAGTGCTCTAAAAGGGCTTAAACTTTGTGAGAAGCTTCAGTATGTCCAATAAGGCCGGGAAATGCTAAAAAACGGGAATTCGGAGGCCAATACGATCCACTCACCGAGTGTGATTTGCAACCCGAACTAACTTGTCGACCCCTAAAACCTGACCACGAGGGCTCCAAATGGTCTAGTATTCGTCGTGCATGTTTCATATGGTATTTGAGGTTGAATGGGCTGAAAAGATCCGGGTTTCGAAATATTTCATTTTTTGACCATTTGACCCCGACTTGCATTTTGGGCGATTTCGGGTTAATGGAGGAAGTGTCATCTCTAGTGCTCCAAAAAGGCTGAAACTTTGTGGGTAGCTTAGTTGTGTCCAATAAGACCGGGAAATGGTAAAAAAACGGGAATGTGGAGGCCAATACGATCCACTCACCGCGTGTGATTTGCAACCCGGCCTAACGTGTCGGACCCTAAAACCTGACTCCGGGGGCTCCAGATGGTCTAGTATTCGTCGTGCATGTTTCATATGGTATTTGAGGTTGATTATGCTGAAAAAATATTTGTTTCGGAACATTTCATTTTTTGACCGTTTCGCCCCGAGTTGCATTTTGGGCGATTTCGGGTTAATAAAGGAAGTGTCATCTCTAGTTCTCCAAAAGGGCTGAAACTTTTTGGGTAGCTTCGGTGTGTCCAATAAGGTCAGGAAATGCTAAAAAACGTGAATTAGGAAAACAATACGATCCACTCTCCTCGTGTGATTTGCAACCCGGCCTAACGTCTCGGGCCCCTAAAACCTGACTTCGGGGGCTCGAAATGGTCTAGTATTCGTCGTGCAAGTTTCATATGGTATTTGAGGTTGATTGGGGTGAAAAAATCTGGGTTTTGAAACATTTCATTTTTTGACCATTTGGCCCCGACTTGCATTTTGGGCGATATCGGGTTAGCGTCATCTCTAATGCTCCAAAAGGGCTGAAACTTGGTGGTTAGCTTCGTTATGTCCAAGAAGGCCGGGAAATGCTAAAAAACGGGAATTTAGAGGCCAATACAATCCACTCACCTCGTGTGATTTGCAACACGGCCTAACGTGTCGGACCCCTAAAACATAACTCCGGGGGCTCCAAATGGTCTAGTATTCGTCCTGCATGTTTCATATGGTATTTGAGGTTGATTGGGCTGAAAAAATCCGTGTTTCGGAACATTTTATTTTTTGACCATTTGGCCCCGAGTTGAATTTTGGGCGATTTCGGGTTAATGAAGGAAGTGTCATCTCTAGTGCTCCAAAAGGGCTGAAACTTTGTAGGTAGCTTTGGTATGTCCAATAAGGCCAGGAAATGATAAAAAACGGGAATTTGGAGACCAATACGATCCACTCACTGCGTGTGATTTGCAACACGGCCTAACGTGTCGGACACCTAAATCCTGACTCCGGGGGCCCCAAATGGTCTAGTATTCGTCGTGCATATTTCATATGGTATTTAAGGTTGATTGGGCTGAAAAAATTTGGGTTTCCGATCATTTCATTTTTTAACCATTTAGCCCCGACTTGCATTGTGGCAATTTCGGGTTAATGAAGGAAGTGTCATCTCTAGTGCTCTAAATGTGCTGAAACTTTGTGGGTAGCTTCGTATTGTCCAATAAGGCTAGGAAATGCTAAAAAACGGGAATTTGTTTGCCAATACGATCTACTCACCTCGTGTGATTTGCAACACGGCCTAACGTGTCGGACCCCTAAAATCTGACTCCGGTGGCTCCAAATGGTCTAGTATTTGTCGTACATGTTTTATATGGTATTTGAGGTTGTTTGGGCTGAAAAAATCCGGGTTTCGGAACATTTCATTTTTTGATCATTTGGCCTAGACTTGCATTTTGGGCAATTTCGGGTTAATGACGGAAGTGTCATCTCTTGTGCTCAAAATGTGATGAAACTTTGTGGGTAGCTTTGGTATGTCCAATAAGGTCAGGAAATGCTAAAAACGGGAATTTGGAGGCTAATACGATCCACTCACCTCGTGCGATTTGCAACACGGCCTAACGTGTCGGACCCCTAAAACCTGACTCCGGTGGCTCCAAATGGTCTAGTATTCGTCGTATATCTTTCATATGGTATTTGAGGTTGATTGGGCTGAAAAAATTCGGGTTTAGGAACATTTCATTTTTTGACCATTTGGCCCCGACTTGCATTTTGGGCAATTTCGGGTTAATGACGGAAGTGTCATCTCTTGTGCTCAAAATGTTCTGAAACCCGTGTGATTTGCAACCCGGCCTAACGTGTCGGACCCCTAAAACCTGACTCCGGGGGCTCCAAATGGTCTAGTTTTCGTCTTGCATGTTTCATATTGTATTTGAGGTTGATTGGGCTGAAAAAATCCGGGTTTCGGAATACTTCATTTTTTGACCGTTTAGCCCCGACTTGCATTTTGGGCGATTTCGGGTTAATGAAGGAAGTGTCATCTCTTGGGTCTCCAAAAGGGCTGAAACTTTGTGGGTAGCATAGTTATGTCCAATAAAGCCGGGAAATGCTAAAAAATGGGAATTTGAAAAACAATACGATCCACTGACCTCGTGTGATTTGCAACCCGACCTAACGTCTCGGGCCCCTAAAACCTGACTTCGGGGGCTCCAAATGGTCTAGTATTCGTCGTGCATGTTTCATATGGTATTTGAGGTTGATTGGGCTGAAAAAATCCGGGTTTCGGAATATTTCATTTTTTGACCATTTGGGCCTGACTTGCATTTTGGGCGATTTCTGGTTAATGAAGGAAGCGTCATCTGTAATGCTCCAAAATGGCTGAAACTTTGTGGGTAGCTTTGTTATATCCAATAAGGCCGGGAAATGCTAAAAAACGGGAATTTGGAGGCCAATACGATCCACTCACTGCGTGTGATTTGCAACCCGGCCTAACGTGTCGGACCCCAAAAACCTCACTTCGGGGGCTCCAAATGGTCTAGTATTCGTCGTAAATGTTTCGTATGGTATTTGAGGTTGATTGGGATGAAAAAATCCGGGTTTCGGAACATTTCATTTTTTGACCGTTTGGCGCCGACTTGCATTTTGGGCGATTTCGGGTTAATGAATGAAGTGTCATCTGTAGTGCTCCAAAAGGGCTGAAACTTTGTGGGTAGCTTAGTTAAGTCCAATAAGGCCAGGAAATGCTAAATAACATGAATTTGGAGACCAATACAATCCACTCACCGCGTGTGATTTACAACCCGGCCTAACGTGTCGAACACCTAAAACCTGACCCCCGGGGACTCCAAATGGTCTAGTATTCGTCGTGCATGTTTCATATGGTATTTGAGGTTGAATGGGCTGAAAAAATCCGGGTTACGGAACATTTCATTTTTTGACCATTTTTGGCCCCGACTTGCATTTTGGGCGATTTCGGGTTAATGAAGGAAGTGTCAACTCTAGTGCTCCAAAAGGGCTGAAACTTTGTGGGTAGCTTCGGTATGTAAAATAAGGACGGGAAATGCTAAAAAACGGGAATTTGGAAGCCAATACGATCCACTCACCGCGTGTGATTTGCAACACGGCCTAACGTGTCGGACCCCTAAAACCTGACTCCGGAGGCTCGAAATGGTCTAGTATTCGTCATGAATGTTTCATATGGTATTTGAGGTTGATTGGGATGATAAAATCCGGGTTTCGGAACATTTTATTTTTTGACCACTTGGCCCCGACTTGCATTTTTGGCGATTTCGGGTTAATGAAGAAAGTGTCATCTCTAGTGCTCTGAAAGGGCTGAAACTTTGTGTGTAGCTTAGTTATGTCCAATAATGCCGGGAAATGCTAAAAAACGGGAATTTGGAGGCCAATACGATTCACTCACCGCGTGTGATTTGCAACACGGTCTAACGTGTCGGACCCCTAAAACATAACTCCGGGGGCTCCAAATTGTCTAGTATTCGTCGTGCATGTTTCATATGGTATTTGAGGTTGATTGGACTGAAAAAATTTGGGTTTCGGATCATTTTATTTTTTAACCATTTAGCCCCGACTTGCATTTTGGGCAATTTCGGGTTAATGAAGGAAGTGTCATCTCTAGTGCTCTAAATGTGCTGAAACTTTGTGGGTAGCTTCGGTATGTCCAATAAGGCTAGGAAATGCTAAAAAAGGGAATTTGGTGGCCAATACGATCCACTCACCTCGTGTGATTTGCAACACGGCCTAACGTGTCGGACCCCTAAAACCTAATTCCGGTGGCTCCAAATGGTCTAGTATTCGTCGTACATGTTTCATATGGTATTTGAGGTTGATTGGGCTGAAAAAATCCGGGTTTCGGAATATTTCATTTTTTGACCATTTGGCCCCGACTTGCATTTTGGGCAATTTCGTGTTAATGACGGAAGTGTCATCTCTTGTGCTCAAAATGTGCTGAAACTTTATGGGTAGCTTTGGTATGTCCAATAAGGCCAGGAAATGCTCAAAAATGGGAATTTGGAGGCTAATACGATCCACTCACCTCGTGTGATTTGCAACACGGCCTAACGTGTCGGACCCCTAAAACCTGACTCCGGTGGCTCCAAATGGTCTAGTATTCGTCGTACATGTTTCATATGGTATTTGAGGTTGATTGGGCTGAAAAAATCCGGGTTTAGGAACATTTCATTTTTTGACCATTTGGCCCCGACTTGCATTTTGGGCAATTTCGGGTTAATAACGGAAGTGTCATCTCTTGTGCTCAAAATGTGCTGAAACATTGTGGGTAGCTTCGGTATGTCCAGTAAGGCCGGGAAATGCTAAAAAACGGGTATTTGGAGGCCAATTCGATCCACTCACCGCGTGTGATTTGCAACTCGGCCTAACCCGTCGGACCCCTAAAACCTGACTCTGGGGGCTCCCTATGGTCTAGTATTCATCGTGCATGTTTCATATGGTATTTGAGGTTGATTGGGATGATAATATCCGGGTTTCGGAACATTTCATTTTTTGACCATTTGGCCCCGACTTGCATTTTGGGCGATTTCGGGTTAATGGTGGAAGTGTCATCTCTAGTGCTCCAAAGACTGAAACTTTGTGGGTAGCTTAGTTTTGTCCAATAAGACCGGGAAATGCTAAAAAACGGGAATTTGGAGGCCAATACGATCCACTCACCGCGTGTAATTTGCAACCCGGCCTAACGTGTCGGACCCCTAAAACCTGACTCCGGGGGCTCCAGACGGTCTAGTATTCGTCGTGCATGTTTCATATGGTATTTGAGGTTGATTATGCTGAAAAAATCTGTGTTTCGGAACATTTCATTTTTTGACCGTTTGGCCCCGAGTTGCATTTTGGGCGATTTCGGGTTTATTAAGGAAGTGTCATCTCTAGTTCTCCAAAAGGGCTGAAACTTTGTGGGTAGCTTCGGTATGTCCAATAAGGCCGGGAAATGCAAAAAAACGGGAATTTGGAAAACAATACGATCCACTCACCTCGTGTGATTTGCAACCCGGCCTAACTTGTCGACCACTAAAACCTGTCCCCGAGGGCTCCAAATGGTCTAGTATTCGTCGTGCATGTTTCATATGGTATTTGAGGTTGAATGGGCTGAAAAGATCCGGGTTTCGGAACATTTCATTTTTTGACCATTTGGCCCCGACTTGCATTTTGGGCGATTTCGGGTTAATGGTGGAAGTGTCATCTCTAGTGCTCCAAAAAGGCTGAAACTTTGTGGGTAGCTTAGTTTTGTCCAATAAGACCGGGAAATGCTAAAAAACGGGAATTTGGAGGCCAATACGATCCACTCACCGCGTGTAATTTGCAACCCGGCCTAACGTGTCGGACCCCTAAAACCTGACTCCGGGGGCTCCAGACGGTCTAGTATTCGTCGTGCATGTTTCATATGGTATTTGAGGTTGATTATGCTGAAAAAATCTGTGTTTCGGAACATTTCATTTTTTGACCGTTTGGCCCCGAGTTGCATTTTGGGCGATTTCGGGTTAATTAAGGAAGTGTCATCTCTAGTTCTCCAAAAGGGCTTAAACTTTGTGGGTAGCTTCGGTATGTCCAATAAGGCCGGGAAATGTAAAAAAACGGGAATTTGGAAAACAATACGATCCACTCACCTCGTGTGATTTGCAACCCGGCCTAACGTCTCGGGCTCCTAAAACCTGACTCCGGGGGCTCCAAATGGTCTAGTATTCGTCGTGCATATTTCATATGGTATTTGAGGTTGGTTAGGGTGAAAAAATCTGGGTTTCGGAACATTTTATTTTTTGACCATTTGGCCCCGACTTGCATTTTGGGCAATTTCGGTTTAATGAAGGAAGTGTCATCTCTATTGCTCTAAAAGGGCTGAAACTTTGTGGGTAGCTTCGGTATGTCCAATAAGGCCGGGAAATGCTAAAAAACAGGAATTTGGAGGACAATACGATCCACTCACCGCTGTGATTTGCAACCAGGCGTAACGTGTCGGACCCCTAAAACCTGACCTCGGGGGCTCCAAATGGTCTAGTATTCGTCGTGCATGTTTCATATGGTATTTGAGGTTGATTGGGCTGAAAAAATCCGGGTTTCGGAATATTTCATTTTTTGACCGTTTTGCCCCGACTTGCATTTTGGGCGATTTCGGGTTAATGAAGGAAGTGTCATCTCTTGGGTCTCCAAAAGGGCTGAAACATTGTGGGTAGCATAGTTATGTCCAATAAAGCCGGGAAATGCTAAAAAACGGGAATTTGGAGTCCAATACGATCCACTCACCGCGTGTGATTTGCAACCCGGCCTAACGTGTCGGACCCCTAAAACCTAACTCTGGGGGCTCCAAATGGTCTAGTATTCGTCATGCATTTTTCATATGGTATTTGAGGTTGATTATGCTGAAAAAATCTGTGTTTCGGAACATTTCATTTTTTGACCGTTTGGCCCCGAGTTGCATTTTGGGCGATTTCGGGTTAATTAAGGAAGTGTCATCTCTAGTTCTCCAAAAGGGCTTAAACTTTGTGGGTAGCTTCGGTATGTCCAATAAGGCCGGGAAATGTAAAAAAACGGGAATTTGGAAAACAATACGATCCACTCACCTCGTGTGATTTGCAACCCGGCCTAACGTCTCGGGCTCCTAAAACCTGACTCCGGGGGCTCCAAATGGTCTAGTATTCGTCGTGCATATTTCATATGGTATTTGAGGTTGGTTAGGGTGAAAAAATCTGGGTTTCGGAACATTTTATTTTTTGACCATTTGGCCCCGACTTGCATTTTGGGCAATTTCGGTTTAATGAAGGAAGTGTCATCTCTATTGCTCTAAAAGGGCTGAAACTTTGTGGGTAGCTTCGGTATGTCCAATAAGGCCGGGAAATGCTAAAAAACAGGAATTTGGAGGACAATACGATCCACTCACCGCTGTGATTTGCAACCAGGCGTAACGTGTCGGACCCCTAAAACCTGACCTCGGGGGCTCCAAATGGTCTAGTATTCGTCGTGCATGTTTCATATGGTATTTGAGGTTGATTGGGCTGAAAAAATCCGGGTTTCGGAATATTTCATTTTTTGACCGTTTTGCCCCGACTTGCATTTTGGGCGATTTCGGGTTAATGAAGGAAGTGTCATCTCTTGGGTCTCCAAAAGGGCTGAAACATTGTGGGTAGCATAGTTATGTCCAATAAAGCCGGGAAATGCTAAAAAACGGGAATTTGGAGTCCAATACGATCCACTCACCGCGTGTGATTTGCAACCCGGCCTAACGTGTCGGACCCCTAAAACCTAACTCTGGGGGCTCCAAATGGTCTAGTATTCGTCATGCATTTTTCATATGGTATTTGAGGTTGATTGGGATGATAATATCAGGGTTTCGGAACATTTCATTTTTTGACCGTTTGGCCCCGACATGCATTTTGGGCGATTTCGGGTTAATGAAGGAAGTGTCATCTCTAGTGCTCCAAAAAGGCTGAAACTTTGTGGGTAGCTTCGGTATGTCCAATAAAGCCAGGAAATGCTAAAAAACGGGAATTTGGAGGCCAATACGATCAACTCACCGTGTGTGATTTGCAACACGGCCTAACGTGTCGGACCCCTAAAACCTGACTCTGGTGGCTCCAAATGGTTTAGTATTCGTCTTGCATGTTTCATATGGTATTTGAGGTTGAATGGGCTGAAAAAATCCGGGTTTCGGAACATTTCATTTTTTGACCATTTGGCCACGACTTGCATTTTGGGCGATTTCGGGTTAATGAAGGAAGTGTCATCTCTAGTGCTCTAAAAGGGTTGAAACTTTGTGGGTAGCTTAGTTATGTCCAATAAGACCGGGAAATGCTGAAAAACGGGAATTTGGAGGCCAATACGATCCACTCACCGCGTGTGATTTGCAACACGGCCTAACGTGTCGGACCCCTAAAACCTGACGCCGGGGGCTCCAAACGGTCTAGTATTCGTCTTGCATGTTTCATATGGTATTTGAGGTTGAATGGGCTGAAAAAATCCGGGTTTCGGAACATTTCATTTTTTGACCATTTGGCCACGACTTGCATTTTGGGCGATTTCGGGTTAATGAAGGAAGTGTCATCTCTAGTGCTCTAAAAGGGTTGAAACTTTGTGGGTAGCTTAGTTATGTCCAATAAGACCGGGAAATGCTGAAAAACGGGAATTTGGAGGCCAATACGATCCACTCACCGCGTGTGATTTGCAACACGGCCTAACGTGTCGGACCCCTATAACCTGACGCCGGGGGCTCCAAACGGTCTAGTATTCATCGTGCATGTTTCATATGGTATTTGAGGTTGATTGGGCTTCAAAAATCCGGGTTTCGAAACATTTCATTTTTTGACCATTTGGCCCCGACCTGCATTTTGGGGGATTTCGGGTTAATGAAGTAAGTGTCATCTCTAGTGCTCTAAAAGGGCTGTAACTTTGTGAGTAGCTTAGTTATGTCCAATAAAGCCGGGAAATGCTAAAAAAAGGGAATTTCTAGGCCAATACGATCCACTCACCGAGTGTGATTTGCAACGAGGCCTAACGTGTCGGACCCCTAAAACCTGACCCCGGGGGCTCCAAATGGTCTAGTATTCGTCGTTCATGTTTCATATGGTATTTGAGGTTGATTGGGCTGAAAACATCCGTGTTTTGAAACATTTCATTTTTTGACAATTTGGCCCCGACTTGCATTTTGGGCGATTTCGGGTTAATGAAGGAAGTGTCATCCCTATTGCTCTAAAATAGCTGAAACTTTGTGGGTAGCTTAGTTATGTCCAATATGGCCGGGAAATGCTAAAAAAACGGGAATTTGGAGACTAATATGATCCGCTCACCGCGTGTGATTTGCAACAGGGCCTAAAGTGTCGGACCCCTAAAACCTGACTCCGGGGGCTCCATATGCTTTAGTATTCGTCGTGCATGTTTCATATGGTATTTGAGGTTGATTTGGCTGAAACAATTCGGGTATCGGAACATTTCATTTTTTTACCATTTGGCCCAGACTTGCATTTTGGGCGATTTCGGGTTAATGAAGGAAGTGTCTTCTCTAGTGCTCTAAAAGGGCTGAATAAGATCCACTCACCGCCTGTGATTTGCAACACGGCCTAACGTGTCGGACCCCTAAAACCTGGCTCCGGGGGCTCCAAATGGTCTAGTATTCGCCGTGCATGTTTTATATGGTATTTGAGGTTGATTGGGATGATAAAATCTGTGTTTTGGAATATTTATTTTTTGACCATTTGGCCCCGACTTGCATTTTGGGGGATTTCCGGTTAATGAAGGAAGTGTCATCTCTAGTGCTCCAAAACAGCTGAAACTTTCTGGGTAGCTTCGGTATGTCCAATAAGGCCGGGAAATGCTAAAAAACTGGAATTTAAAGAACAATACGATCCACTCACCGCGTGTGATTTGCAACCCGACCTAACATCTCGGACCCCTAAAACCTGACTCCGGGGCTCCAAATGGTCTAGTATTCGTCGTGCAATTTTCATATTGTATTTGAGGTTGATTGGGCTGAAAAAATCCGGGTTTCGGAACATTTTATTTTTTGACCATTTGGCTCCGACTTGCATTTTGGGCGATTTCGGGTTAATGAAGGAAGTGTCATCTCTAGTGCTCCAAAAGGGCTGAAGCTTTGTAAGTAGCTTAGTTATGTCTATTAAGGGCGGGAAATGCTAAAAAACGAGAATTTGGAGGACAATACGATCCATTCACCGTGTATGATTTGCAACCCGGCCTAACGTGTCGGACCCCTAAAACCTGACTCCGGAGGCTCCAAATGGTCTAGTATTCGTCGTTTATGTTTCATATGGTATTTGAGGATGATTGGGCTGAAAAAATCCGGGTTTCAGAACATTTCATTTTTTGACCATTTGGCCCCGACTTGCATTTTGGGTAATTTCGGTTTAATGAAGGAAGTGTCAACTCTAGTGCTCCAAAAGGGCTGAAACTTTGTGGGTAGCTTACTTATCTCCAATAAGGCCGGAAAATGCTAAAAAAACGGGAATTTGGAAGCCAATACGATCCACTCACCGCGTGTGATTTGCAACACGGCCTAAAGTGTCGGACCCCTAAAACCTGACTCCGGGGGCTCCATATAGTCTAGTATTCATCGTGCATGTTTCATATGGTATTTGAGGTTGATTGGGCTGAAAAAATCCGGGATTCGGAACATTTCATTTTTTGACCATTTGGCCCCGACTTGCATTTTGGGCGATTTCGGGTTAATGAAGGAAGTGTCATCTCTATTGCTCTAAAAGGGCGGAATCTTTGTGGGTAGCTTAGTTCTGTCCAATAAGGCCGGGAAATGCTAAAAAACGGGAATTTGGAGACCAATATGATCCACTCACCGCGTGTGATTTGCAACACGGCCTAAAGTGTCGGACCCCTAAAACCTGACTCCGGGGGCTCTATATGGTCTAGTATTCGTCGTGCATGCTTCATATGGTATTTGAGGTTGATTGGGCTGAAAAAATCCGGGTTTCGGAACATTTCATTTTTTGACCATTTGGTCCAGACTTGCATTTTGGGCGATTTCGGTTTAATGAAGGAAGTGTCATCTCTATTGCTCTAAAAGGGCAGAAACTTTGTGGGTAGCTTAGTTATGTCCAATAAGGTCAGGAAATGCTAAAAAACGGGAATTGGGAGGCCAATAAGATCCACTCACCGCCTGTGATTTGCAACACGGCCTAACGTGTCGGACCCCTAAAACCTGGCTCCGGGGGCTCCAAATGGTCTAGTATTCGTCTTGCATGTTTCATATGGTATTTGAGGTCGATTAGAATTATTAAATATGTGTTTCGGAATATTTCATTTTTTACCATTTGGCCCCGACATGCATTTTGGGGGATTTCGGGTTAATGAAGTAAGTGTCATCTCTAGTGCTCTAAAAGGCTGAAACTTTGTGGGTAGCTTAGTTATGTCTAAAAAGGTCGGGAAATGCTAAAAAAAAGGGAATTTGGAGGCCAATACGATCCACTCACCGAGTGTGATTTGCAACCCGGCCTAACGTGTCGGACCCCTAAAACCTGACTCCGGGGGCTCCATATAGTCTAGTATTCATCGTGCATGTTTCATATGGTATTTGAGGTTGATTGGGCTGAAAAAATCCGGGATTCGGAACATTTCATTTTTTGACCATTTGGCCCCGACTTGCATTTTGGGCGATTTCGGGTTAATGAAGGAAGTGTCATCTCTATTGCTCTAAAAGGGCGGAATCTTTGTGGGTAGCTTAGTTCTGTCCAATAAGGCCGGGAAATGCTAAAAAACGGGAATTTGGAGACCAATATGATCCACTCACCGCGTGTGATTTGCAACACGGCCTAAAGTGTCGGACCCCTAAAACCTGACTCCGGGGGCTCTATATGGTCTAGTATTCATCGTGCATGCTTCATATGGTATTTGAGGTTGATTGGGCTGAAAAAATCCGGGTTTCTGAACATTTCATTTTTTGACCATTTGGTCCAGACTTGCATTTTGGGCGATTTCGGTTTAATGAAGGAAGTGTCATCTCTATTGCTCTAAAAGGGCAGAAACTTTGTGGGTAGCTTAGTTATGTCCAATAAGGTCAGGAAATGCTAAAAAACGGGAATTGGGAGGCCAATAAGATCCACTCACCGCCTGTGATTTGCAACACGGCCTAACGTGTCGGACCCCTAAAACCTGGCTCCGGGGGCTCCAAATGGTCTAGTATTCGTCTTGCATGTTTCATATGGTATTTGAGGTCGATTAGAATTATTAAATATGTGTTTCGGAATATATCATTTTTTACCATTTGGCCCCGACTTGCATTTTGGGGGATTTCGGGTTAATGAAGTAAGTGTCATCTCTAGTGCTCTAAAAGGCTGAAACTTTGTGGGTAGCTTAGTTATGTCTAAAAAGGTCGGGAAATGCTAAAAAAAAGGGAATTTGGAGGCCAATACGATCCACTCACCGAGTGTGATTTGCAACCCGGCCTAACGTGTCGGACCCCTAAAACCTGACCCCAGGGGCTCCAAATGGTCTAGTATTCGTCGTGCATGTTTCATAAGGTATTTGAGGTTGATTGGGCTGAAAAAATCCGTGTTTTGGAACATTTCATTTTTTGACCATTTGGCCCCGACTTGCATTTTGGGCGATTTCAGGTTAATGAAGGAAGTGTCATCTCTATTGCTCTAAAAGGGCTGAAACTTTGTGGGTAGCTTAGTTCTGTCCAATAAGGCCGGGAAATGCTAAAAAACGGGAATTCGGAGACCAATATGATCCACTCACCGCGTGTGATTTGCAACACGGCCGAAAGTGTCGGACCCCTAAAACCTGACTCCGGGGGCTCTATATGGTCTAGTATTCGTCGTGCATGTTTCATATGGTATTTGAGGTTGATTGGGCTGAAAAAATCCGGGTTTCGGAACATTTCATTTTTTGACCATTTGGTCCAGACTTGCATTTTGGGCGATTTCGGTTTAATGAAGGAAGTGTCATCTCTATTGCTCTAAAAGGGCAGAAACTTTGTGGGTAGCTTAGTTATGTCCAATAAGGTCAGGAAATGCTAAAAAACGGGAATTGGGAGGCCAATAAGATCCACTCACCGCCTGTGATTTGCAACACGGCCTAACGTGTCGGACCCCTAAAACCTGGCTCCGGGGGCTCCAATTGGTCTAGTATTCGTCTTGCATGTTTCATATGGTATTTGAGGTCGATTAGAATTATTAAATATGTGTTTCGGAATATTTCATTTTTTACCATTTGGCCCCGACTTGCATTTTGGGGGATTTCGGGTTAATGAAGTAAGTGTCATCTCTAGTGCTCTAAAAGGCTGAAACTTTGTGGGTAGCTTAGTTATGTCTAAAAAGGTCGGGAAATGCTAAAAAAAGGGAATTTGGAGGCCAATACGATCCACTCACCGAGTGTGATTTGCAACCCGGCCTAACGTGTCGGACCCCTAAAACCTGACCCCAGGGGCTCCAAATGGTCTAGTATTCGTCGTGCATGTTTCATAAGGTATTTGAGGTTGATTGGGCTGAAAAAATCCGTGTTTTGGAACATTTCATTTTTTGACCATTTGGCCCCGACTTGCATTTTGGGCGATTTCGGGTTAATGAAGGAAGTGTCATCTCTATTGCTCTAAAAGGGCTGAAACTTTGTGGGTAGCTTAGTTCTGTTAAATAAGGCTGGGAAATGCTAAAAAACGGGAATTTGGAGACCAATATGATCCACTCACCGCGTGTGATTTGCTACACGGCCTAAAGTGTCGGGCCCCTAAAACCTGACTCCGGGTGCTCCAAATGGTCTAGTATTCGTCGTGCATGTTTCATATGGTATTTGAGGTTGATTGGGCTGAAAAAATCCGGGTTTAGGAACATTTCATTTTTTGACCATTTGGCCCCGACTTGCATTTTGGGCAATTTCGGGTTAATGACGGAAGTGTTATCTCTTGTGCTCAAAATGTGCTGAAACATTGTGGGTAGCTTCGGTATGTCCAGTAAGGCCGGGAAATGCTAAAAAACGGGTATTTGGAGGCCAATTCGATCCACTCACCGCGTGTGATTTGCAACCCGGCCTAACCCGTCGGACCCCTAAAACCTGACTCTGGGGGCTCCAAATGGTCTAGTATTCATTGTGCATGTTTCATATGGTATTTGAGGTTGATTGGGATGATAATATCCGGGTTTCGGAACATTTCATTTTTTGACCATTTGGCCCCGACTTGCATTTTGGGCGATTTCGGGTTAATGGTGGAAGTGTCATCTCTAGTGCTCCAAAGACTGAAACTTTGTGGGTAGCTTAGTTTTGTTCCAATAAGACCGGGAAATGCTAAAAAACGGGAATTTGGAGGCCAATACGATCCACTCACCGCGTGTAATTTGCAACCCGGCCTAACGTGTCGGACCCCTAAAACCTGACTCCGGGGGCTCCAGACGGTCTAGTATTCGTCGTGCATGTTTCATATGGTATTTGAGGTTGATTATGCTGAAAAAATCTGTGTTTCGGAACATTTCATTTTTTGACCGTTTGGCCCCGAGTTGCATTTTGGGCGATTTCGGGTTAATTAAGGAAGTGTCATCTCTAGTTCTCCAAAAGGGCTGAAACTTTGTGGGTAGCTTCGGTATGTCCAATAAGACCGGGAAATGCAAAAAAACGGGAATTTGGAAAACAATACGATCCACTCACCTCGTGTGATTTGCAACCCGGCCTAACTTGTCGACCCCTAAAACCTATCCCCGAGGGCTCCAAATGGTCTAGTATTCGTCGTGCATGTTTCATATGGTATTTGAGGTTGAATGGGCTGAAAAGATCCGGGTTTCGGAACATTTCATTTTTTGACCATTTGGCCCCGACTTGCATTTTGGGCGATTTCGGGTTAATGGTGATCTCTAGTGCTCCAAAAAGGCTGAAACATTGTGGGTAGCTTAGTTTTGTCCAATAAGACCGGGAAATGCTAAAAAACGGGAATTTGGAGGCCAATACGATCCTCTCACCGCGTGTAATTTGCAACCCGGCCTAACGTGTCGGACCCCTAAAACCTGACTCCGGGGGCTCCAGACGGTCTAGTATTCGTCGTGCATGTTTCATATGGTATTTGAGGTTGATTATGCTGAAAAAATCTGTGTTTCGGAACATTTCATTTTTTGACCGTTTGGCCCCGAGTTGCATTTTGGGCGATTTCGGGTTAATTAAGGAAGTGTCATCTCTAGTTCTCCAAAAGGGCTGAAACTTTGTGGGTAGCTTCGGTATGTCCAATAAGGCCGGGAAATGCAAAAAAACGGGAATTTGGAAAACAATACGATCCACTCACCTCGTGTGATTTGCAACCCGGCCTAACGTCTCGGGCTCCTAAAACCTGACTCCGGGGGCTCCAAATGGTCTAGTATTCGTCGTGCATATTTCATATGATATTTGAGGTTGGTTAGGGTGAAAAAATCTGGGTTTCGGAACATTTTATTTTTTGACCATTTGGCCCCGACTTGAATTTTGGGCGATTTCGGGTTAATGAAGGAAGCATTATCTCTAATGCTCCAAAAGGGCTGAAACTTGGTGGTTAGCTTCTTTATATCCAATAAGGCCGGGAAATGCTAAAAAACGGGAATTTAGAGGCCAATACGATCCACTCACCTCGTGTGATTTACAACCCGGCCTAACGTGTCGGACCCCAAAAACCTTGCCCCGGGGGCTCCATATGGTCTAGTATTCGCCGTGCATGTTTCATATGGTATTTGAGGTTGATTGGGCTGAAAAAATCCGGGTTTCAAAACATTTCATTTTTTGACCATTTGGCCCAGACTTGCATTTTGGGCAATTTCGGTTTAATGAAGGAAGTGTCATCTCTATTGCTCTAAAAGGGCTGAAACTTTGTGGGTAGCTTCGGTATGTCCAATAAGGCCGGGAAATGCTAAAAAATAGGAATTTGGAGGACAATACGATCCACTCACCGCTGTGATTTGCAACCAGGCGTAACGTGTCGGACCCCTAAAACCTGACCTCGGGGGCTCCAAATGGTCTAGTATTCGTCGTGCATGTTTCATATGGTATTTGAGGTTGATTGGGCTGAAAAAATCCGGGTTTCGGAATATTTCATTTTTTGACTGTTTTGCCCCGACTTGCATTTTGGGCGATTTCGGGTTAATGAAGGAAGTGTCATCTCTTGGGTCTCCAAAAGGGCTGAAACATTGTGGGTAGCATAGTTATGTCCAATAAAGCCGGGAAATGCTAAAAAACGGGAATTTGGAGTCCAATACGATCCACTCACCGCGTGTGATTTGCAACCCGGCCTAACGTGTCAGACCCCTAAAACCTAACTCTGGGGGCTCCAAATGGTCTAGTATTCGTCGTGCATTTTTCATATGGTATTTGAGGTTGATTGGGATGATAATATCAGGGTTTCGGAACATTTCATTTTTTGACCGTTTGGCCCCGACATGCATTTTGGGCGATTTCGGGTTAATGAAGGAAGTGTCATCTCTAGTGCTCCAAAAGGGCTGAAACTTTGTGGGTAGCTTAGTTATGTCCAATAAGGTCGGGAAATGCTAAAAAACGGGAATTTAGAGGCCAATACGATCCACTCACCGTGTGTGATTTGCAACACGGCCTAACGTGTCGTACCCCTAAAACCTGACTCTGGTGGCTCCAAATGGTCTAGTATTCGTCTTGCATGTTTCATATGGTATTTGAGGTTGAATGGGCTGAAAAAATCCGGGTTTCGGAACATTTCATTTTTTGACCATTTGGCCACGACTTGCATTTTGGGCGATTTCGGGTTAATGAAGGAAGTGTCATCTCTAGTGCTCTAAAAAGGTTGAAACTTTGTGGGTAGCTTAGTTATGTCCAATAAGACCGGGAAATGCTGAAAAACGGGAATTTGGAGGCCAATACGATCCACTCACCGCGTGTGATTTGCAACACGGCCTAACGTGTCGGACCCCTAAAACCTGACGCCGGGGGCTCCAAACGGTCTAGTATTCGTCGTGCATGTTTCATATGGTATTTGAGGTTGATTGGGCTTCAAAAATCCGGGTTTCGGAACATTTCATTTTTTTACCATTTGGCCCCGACCTGCATTTTGGGGGATTTCGGGTTAATGAAGTAAGTGTCATCTCTAGTGCTCTAAAAGGGCTGTAACTTTGTGGGTAGCTTAGTTATGTCCAATAAAGCCGGGAAATGCTAAAAAATGGGAATTTCTAGGCCAATACGATCCACTCACCGAGTGTGATTTGCAACCAGGCCTAACGTGTCGGACCCCTAAAACCTGACCCCGGGGGCTCCAAATGGTCTAGTATTCGTCATTCATGTTTCATATGGTATTTGAGGTTGATTGGGCTGAAAAAATCCGTGTTTTGAAACATTTCATTTTTTGACAATTTGGCCCCGACTTGCATTTTGGGCGATTTCGGGTTAATGAAGGAAGTGTCATCCCTATTGCTCTAAAATAGCTGAAACTTTGTGGGTAGCTTAGTTATGTCCAATAAGGCCGGGAAATGCTAAAAAACGGGAATTTGGAGACTAATATGATCCGCTCACCGCGTGTGATTTGCAACAGGGCCTAAAGTGTCGGACCCCTAAAACCTGACTCCGGGGGCTCCATATGCTTTAGTATTCGTCGTGCATGTTTCATATGGTATTTGAGGTTGATTGGGCTGAAACAATTCGGGTTTCGGAACATTTCATTTTTTTACCATTTGGCCCAGACTTGCATTTTGGGCGATTTCGGGTTAATGAAGGAAGTGTCTTCTCTAGTGCTCTAAAACGGCTGAATAAGATCCACTCACCGCCTGTGATTTGCAACACGGCCTAACGTGTCGGACCCCTAAAACCTGGCTCCGGGGGCTCCAAATGGTCTAGTATTCGTCGTGCATGTTTCATATGGTATTTGAGGTTGATTGGGATGATAAAATCTGTGTTTCGGAATATTTCATTTTTTGACCATTTGGCCCCGACTTGCATTTTGGGGGATTTCCGGTTAATGAAGGAAGTGTCATCTCTAGTGCTCCAAAACAGCTGAAACTTTCTGGGTAGCTTCGGTATGTCTAATAAGGCCGGGAAATGCTAAAAAACTGGAATTTAAAGAACAATACGATCCACTCACCGCGTGTGATTTGCAACCCGACCTAACATCTCGGACCCCTAAAACCTGACTCCGGGGCTCCAAATGGTCTAGTATTCGTCGTGCAATTTTCATATTGTATTTGAGGTTGATTGGGCTGAAAAAATCCGGGTTTCGGAACATTTTATTTTTTGACCATTTGGCTCCGACTTGCATTTTGGGCGATTTCGGGTTAATGAAGGAAGTGTCATCTCTAGTGCTCCAAAAGGGCTGAAGCTTTGTAAGTAGCTTAGTTATGTCTATTAAGGGCGGGAAATGCTAAAAAACGAGAATTTGGAGGACAATACGATCCATTCACCGTGTATGATTTGCAACCCGGCCTAACGTGTCGGACCCCTAAAACCTGACTCCGGGGGCTCCAAATGGTCTAGTATTCGTGGTTTATGTTTCATATGGTATTTGAGGATGATTGGGCTGAAAAAATCCGGGTTTCAGAACATTTCATTTTTTGACCATTTGGCCCCGACTTGCATTTTGGGTAATTTCGGTTTAATGATGGAAGTGTCAACTCTAGTGCTCCAAAAGGGCTGAAACTTTGTGGGTAGCTTACTTATCTCCAATAAGGCCAGGAAATGCTAAAAAAACGGGAATTTGGAAGCCAATACGATCCACTCACCGCGTGTGATTTGCAACACGGCCTAAAGTGTCGGACCCCTAAAACCTGTCTCCGGGGGCTCCATATAGTCTAGTATTCATCGTGCATGTTTCATATGGTATTTGAGGTTGATTGGGCTGAAAAAATCTGGGATACGGAACATTTCATTTTTTGACCATTTGGCCCCGACTTGCATTTTGGGCGATTTCGGGTTAATGAAGGAAGTGTCATCTCTATTGCTCTAAAAGGGCGGAATCTTTGTGGGTAGCTTAGTTCTGTCCAATAAGGTCGGGAAATGCTAAAAAACGGGAATTTGGAGACCAATATGATCCACTCACCGCGTGTGATTTGCAACACGGCCTAAAGTGTCGGACCCCTAAAACCTGACTCCGGGGGCTCTATATGGTCTAGTATTCGTCGTGCATGCTTCATATGGTATTTGAGGTTGATTGGGCTGAAAAAATCCGGGTTTCGGAACATTTCATTTTTTGACCATTTGGTCCAGACTTGCATTTTGGGCGATTTCGGGTTAATGAAGGAGGTGTCATCTCTATTGCTCTAAAAGGGCTGAAACTTTGTGGGTAGCTTCGGTATGTCCAATAAGGCCGGGAAATGCTAAAAAATAGGAATTTGGAGGACAATACGATCCACTCACCGCTGTGATTTGCAACCAGGCGTAACGTGTCGGACCCCTAAAACCTGACCTCGGGGGCTCCAAATGGTCTAGTATTCGTCGTGCATGTTTCATATGGTATTTGAGGTTGATTGGGCTGAAAAAATCCGGGTTTCGGAATATTTCATTTTTTGACTGTTTTGCCCCGACTTGCATTTTGGGCGATTTCGGGTTAATGAAGGAAGTGTCATCTCTTGGGTCTCCAAAAGGGCTGAAACATTGTGGGTAGCATAGTTATGTCCAATAAAGCCGGGAAATGCTAAAAAACGGGAATTTGGAGTCCAATACGATCCACTCACCGCGTGTGATTTGCAACCCGGCCTAACGTGTCAGACCCCTAAAACCTAACTCTGGGGGCTCCAAATGGTCTAGTATTCGTCGTGCATTTTTCATATGGTATTTGAGGTTGATTGGGATGATAATATCAGGGTTTCGGAACATTTCATTTTTTGACCGTTTGGCCCCGACATGCATTTTGGGCGATTTCGGGTTAATGAAGGAAGTGTCATCTCTAGTGCTCCAAAAGGGCTGAAACTTTGTGGGTAGCTTAGTTATGTCCAATAAGGTCGGGAAATGCTAAAAAACGGGAATTTAGAGGCCAATACGATCCACTCACCGTGTGTGATTTGCAACACGGCCTAACGTGTCGTACCCCTAAAACCTGACTCTGGTGGCTCCAAATGGTCTAGTATTCGTCTTGCATGTTTCATATGGTATTTGAGGTTGAATGGGCTGAAAAAATCCGGGTTTCGGAACATTTCATTTTTTGACCATTTGGCCACGACTTGCATTTTGGGCGATTTCGGGTTAATGAAGGAAGTGTCATCTCTAGTGCTCTAAAAAGGTTGAAACTTTGTGGGTAGCTTAGTTATGTCCAATAAGACCGGGAAATGCTGAAAAACGGGAATTTGGAGGCCAATACGATCCACTCACCGCGTGTGATTTGCAACACGGCCTAACGTGTCGGACCCCTAAAACCTGACGCCGGGGGCTCCAAACGGTCTAGTATTCGTCGTGCATGTTTCATATGGTATTTGAGGTTGATTGGGCTTCAAAAATCCGGGTTTCGGAACATTTCATTTTTTTACCATTTGGCCCCGACCTGCATTTTGGGGGATTTCGGGTTAATGAAGTAAGTGTCATCTCTAGTGCTCTAAAAGGGCTGTAACTTTGTGGGTAGCTTAGTTATGTCCAATAAAGCCGGGAAATGCTAAAAAATGGGAATTTCTAGGCCAATACGATCCACTCACCGAGTGTGATTTGCAACCAGGCCTAACGTGTCGGACCCCTAAAACCTGACCCCGGGGGCTCCAAATGGTCTAGTATTCGTCATTCATGTTTCATATGGTATTTGAGGTTGATTGGGCTGAAAAAATCCGTGTTTTGAAACATTTCATTTTTTGACAATTTGGCCCCGACTTGCATTTTGGGCGATTTCGGGTTAATGAAGGAAGTGTCATCCCTATTGCTCTAAAATAGCTGAAACTTTGTGGGTAGCTTAGTTATGTCCAATAAGGCCGGGAAATGCTAAAAAACGGGAATTTGGAGACTAATATGATCCGCTCACCGCGTGTGATTTGCAACAGGGCCTAAAGTGTCGGACCCCTAAAACCTGACTCCGGGGGCTCCATATGCTTTAGTATTCGTCGTGCATGTTTCATATGGTATTTGAGGTTGATTGGGCTGAAACAATTCGGGTTTCGGAACATTTCATTTTTTTACCATTTGGCCCAGACTTGCATTTTGGGCGATTTCGGGTTAATGAAGGAAGTGTCTTCTCTAGTGCTCTAAAACGGCTGAATAAGATCCACTCACCGCCTGTGATTTGCAACACGGCCTAACGTGTCGGACCCCTAAAACCTGGCTCCGGGGGCTCCAAATGGTCTAGTATTCGTCGTGCATGTTTCATATGGTATTTGAGGTTGATTGGGATGATAAAATCTGTGTTTCGGAATATTTCATTTTTTGACCATTTGGCCCCGACTTGCATTTTGGGGGATTTCCGGTTAATGAAGGAAGTGTCATCTCTAGTGCTCCAAAACAGCTGAAACTTTCTGGGTAGCTTCGGTATGTCTAATAAGGCCGGGAAATGCTAAAAAACTGGAATTTAAAGAACAATACGATCCACTCACCGCGTGTGATTTGCAACCCGACCTAACATCTCGGACCCCTAAAACCTGACTCCGGGGCTCCAAATGGTCTAGTATTCGTCGTGCAATTTTCATATTGTATTTGAGGTTGATTGGGCTGAAAAAATCCGGGTTTCGGAACATTTTATTTTTTGACCATTTGGCTCCGACTTGCATTTTGGGCGATTTCGGGTTAATGAAGGAAGTGTCATCTCTAGTGCTCCAAAAGGGCTGAAGCTTTGTAAGTAGCTTAGTTATGTCTATTAAGGGCGGGAAATGCTAAAAAACGAGAATTTGGAGGACAATACGATCCATTCACCGTGTATGATTTGCAACCCGGCCTAACGTGTCGGACCCCTAAAACCTGACTCCGGGGGCTCCAAATGGTCTAGTATTCGTGGTTTATGTTTCATATGGTATTTGAGGATGATTGGGCTGAAAAAATCCGGGTTTCAGAACATTTCATTTTTTGACCATTTGGCCCCGACTTGCATTTTGGGTAATTTCGGTTTAATGATGGAAGTGTCAACTCTAGTGCTCCAAAAGGGCTGAAACTTTGTGGGTAGCTTACTTATCTCCAATAAGGCCAGGAAATGCTAAAAAAACGGGAATTTGGAAGCCAATACGATCCACTCACCGCGTGTGATTTGCAACACGGCCTAAAGTGTCGGACCCCTAAAACCTGTCTCCGGGGGCTCCATATAGTCTAGTATTCATCGTGCATGTTTCATATGGTATTTGAGGTTGATTGGGCTGAAAAAATCTGGGATACGGAACATTTCATTTTTTGACCATTTGGCCCCGACTTGCATTTTGGGCGATTTCGGGTTAATGAAGGAAGTGTCATCTCTATTGCTCTAAAAGGGCGGAATCTTTGTGGGTAGCTTAGTTCTGTCCAATAAGGTCGGGAAATGCTAAAAAACGGGAATTTGGAGACCAATATGATCCACTCACCGCGTGTGATTTGCAACACGGCCTAAAGTGTCGGACCCCTAAAACCTGACTCCGGGGGCTCTATATGGTCTAGTATTCGTCGTGCATGCTTCATATGGTATTTGAGGTTGATTGGGCTGAAAAAATCCGGGTTTCGGAACATTTCATTTTTTGACCATTTGGTCCAGACTTGCATTTTGGGCGATTTCGGGTTAATGAAGGAGGTGTCATCTCTATTGCTCTAAAAGGGCTGAAACTTTGTGGGTAGCTTAGTTCTGTTCAATAAGGCTGGGAAATGCTAAAAAACGGGAATTTGGAGACCAATATGATCCACTCACCGCGTGTGATTTGCAACACGGCCTAAAGTGTCGGACCCCTAAAACCTGACCCCAGGGGCTCCAAATGGTCTAGTATTCGTCGTGCATGTTTCATAAGGTATTTGAGGTTGATTGGGCTGAAAAAATCCGTGTTTTGGAACATTTCATTTTTTGACCATTTGGCCCCGACTTGCATTTTGGGCGATTTCGGGTTAATGAAGGAGGTGTCATCTCTATTGCTCTAAAAGGGATGAAACTTTGTGGGTAGCTTAGTTCTGTTCAATAAGGCTGGGAAATGCTAAAAAACGGGAATTTGGAGACCAATATGATCCACTCACCGCGTGTGATTTGCTACACGGCCTTAAGTGTCGGGCCCCTAAAACCTGACTCCGGGGGCTCTATATGGTCTAGTATTCGTCGTGCATGTTTCATATGGTATTTGAGGTTGATTGGGCTGAAAAAATCCAGGTTTCGGAACATTTCATTTTTTGACCATTTGGTCTAGACTTGCATTTTGGGCGATTTCGGGTTAATGAAGGAAGTGTCATCTCTAGTGCTCCAAAGGCTGAAACTTTGTGGGTAGCTTCGGTATGTCCAATAAAGCCAGGAAATGCTAAAAAACGGGAATTTGGAGGCCAATACGATCCACTCACCGCGTGTGATTTGCAACACGGCCTAACGTGTCGGACCCCTAAAACCTGACTCTGGTGGCTCCAAATGGTCTAGTATTCGTCTTGCATGTTTCATATGGTATTTGAGGTTGAATGGGCTGAAAAAATCCGGGTTTCGGAACATTTCATTTTTTGACCATTTGGCCACGACTTGCATTTTGGGCGATTTCGGGTTAATGAAGGAAGTGTCATCTCTAGTGCTCTAAAAGAATTGAAACTTTGTGGGTAGCTTATTTATGTCCAATAAGACCGGGAAATGCTGAAAAACGGGAATTTGGAGGCCAATACGATCCACTCACCGCGTGTGATTTGCAACACGGCCTAACGTGTCGGACCCCTAAAACCTGACGCCGGTGGCTCCAAACGGTCTAGTATTCGTCGTGCATGTTTCATATGGTATTTGAGGTTGATTGGGCTTCAAAAATCCGGGTTTCGGAACATTTCATTTTTTGACCATTTGGCCCCGACCTGCATTTTGGGGGATTTCGGGTTAATGAAGTAAGTGTCATCTCTAGTGCTCTAAAAGGGCTGTAACTTTGTGGGTAGCTTAGTTATGTCCATTAAAGCCGGGAAATGCTAAAAAAACGGGAATTTCTAGGCCAATACGATCCACTCACCGAGTGTGATTTGCAACCAGGCCTAACGTGTCGGACCACTAAAACCTGACCCCGGGGGCTCCAAATGGTCTAGTATTCGTCGTTCATGTTTCATATGGTATTTGAGGTTGATTGGGCTGAAAAAATCCGTGTTTTGGAACATTTCATTTTTTGACAATTTGGCCCCGACTTGCATTTTGGGCGATTTCGGGTTAATGAAGGAAGTGTCATCCGTATTGCTCTAAAATAGCTGAAACTTTGTGGGTAGCTTAGTTATGTCCAATAAGGCCGGGAAATGCTAAAAAACGGGAATTTGGAGACCAATATGATCCGCTCACCGCGTGTGATTTGCAACAGGGCCTAAAGTGTCGGACCCCTAAAACCTGACTCCGGGGGCTCCATATGCTTTAGTATTCGTCGTGCATGTTTCATATGGTATTTGAGGTTGATTGGGCTGAAACAATTCGGGTTTCGGAACATTTCATTTTTTGACCATTTGGCCCAGACTTGCATTTTGGGCGATTTCGGGTTAATGAAGGAAGTGTCATCTCTAGTGCTATAAAGGGCTGAATAAGATCCACTCACCGCCTGTGATTTGCAACACGGCCTAACGTGTCGGACCCCTAAAACCTGGCTCCGGGGGCTCCAAATGGTCTAGTATTCGTCGTGCATGTTTCATATGGTATTTGAGGTTGATTGGGATGATAAAATCTGTGTTTCGGAATATTTCATTTTTTGACCATTTGGCCCCGACTTGCATTTTGGGGGATTTCCGGTTAATGAAGGAATTGTCATCTCTAGTGCTCCAAAACAGCTGAAACTTTCTGGGTAGCTTCGGTATGTCCAATAAGGCCGGGAAATGCTAAAAAACTGGAATTTAAAGAACAATACGATCCACTCACCGCGTGTGATTTGCAACCCGACCTAACATCTCGGACCCCTAAAACCTGACTCCGGGGGCTCCAAATGGTCTAGTATTCGTCGTGCAATTTTCATATTGTATTTGAGGTTGGTTGGGCTGAAAAAATCCGGGTTTCGGAACATTTTATTTTTTGACCATTTGGCACCAACTTGCATTTTGGGCAATTTCGGGTTAATGAAGGAAGTGTCATCTCTAGTGCTCCAAAAGGGCTGAAGCTTTGTAAGTAGCTTAGTTATGTCTATTAAGGGCGGGAAATGCTAAAAAACGAGAATTTTGAGGACAATACGATCCACTCACCGTGTGTGATTTGCAACCCGGCCTAACATGTCGGACCCCTAAAACCTGACTCTGGAGGCTCCAAATGGTCTAGTATTCGTCGTTTATGTTTCATATGGTATTTGAGGATGATTGGGCTGAAAAAATCCGGGTTTCAGAACATTTCATTTTTTGACCATTTGGCCCCGACTTGCATTTTGGGTGATTTCGGGTTAATGAAGGAAGTGTCAACTCTAGTGCTCCAAAAGGGCTGAAACTTTGTGGGTAGCTTACTTATCTCCAATAAGGCCAGGAAATGCTAAAAAACGGGAATTTGGAGGCCAATACGATCCACTCACCGCGTGTGATTTGCAACACGGCCTAATGTGTCGGACCCCTAAAACCTGACTCCGGGGGCTCCATATGGTCTAGTATTCATCGTGCATGTTTCATATGGTATTTGAGGTTGATTGGGCTGAATAAATCCGGGATTCGGAACATTTCATTTTTTGACCATTTGGCCCCGACTTGCATTTTGGGCGATTTCGGGTTAATGAAGGAAGTGTCATCTCTATTGCTCTAAAAGGGCGGAATATTTGTGGGTAGCTTAGTTCTTTCCAATAAGGCCGGGAAATGCTAAAAAACGGGAATTTGGAGACCAATATGATCCACTCACCGCGTGTGATTTGCAACACGGCCTAAAGTGTCGGACCCCTAAAACCTGACTCCGGGGGCTCTATATGGTCTAGTATTCGTCGTGCATGCTTCATATGGTATTTGAGGTTGATTGGGCTGAAAAAATTCGGGTTTCGGAACATTTCATTTTTTGACCATTTGGTCCAGACTTGCATTTTGGGCGATTTCGGGTTAATGAAGGAGGTGTCATCTCTATTGCTCTAAAAGGGCTGAAACTTTGTGGGTAACTTAGTTCTATTCAATAAGGCTGGGAAATGCTAAAAAACGGGAATTTGGAGACCAATATGATACACTCACCGCGTATGATTTGCTACACGGTCTTAAGTGTCGGACCCATAAAACCTGACTCCGAGGGCTCTATATGGTCTAGTATTCGTCGTGCATGTTTCATATGGTATTTGAGGTTGATTGGGCTGAAAAAATCCGGGTTTCGGAACATTTCATTTTTTGACCATTTGGTCCACACTTGCATTTTGGGCGATTTCGGTTTAATGAAGGAAGTGTCATCTCTATTGCTCTAAAAGGGCAGAAACTTTGTGGGTAGCTTAGTTATGTCCAATAAGGTCGGGAAATGCTAAAAAACGGGAATTGGGAGGCAATAAGATCCACTCAACGAGTGTGATTTGCAACACGGCCTAAAGTGTCGGACCCCTAAAACCTGACTCCGAGGGCTCCATATGGTCTAGTATTCGTCGTGCATATTTCATATGGTATTTGAGGTCGATTGGGCTGAAAAAATCCGGGTTTCGGAATATTTCATTTTTTGACCATTTGGCCCAGACTTGCATTTTGGGCGATTTCGGGTTAATGAAGGAAGTGTCATCTCTATTCCTCTAAAAGGGCTGAAAATTTGTGGGTAGCTTAGTTCTGTCCAATAAGGCCGGGAAATGCTAAAAAAACGGGAATTTGGAGACCAATATGATCCACTCACCGAGTGTGATTTGCAACACGGCCTAAAGTGTCGGACCCCTAAAACCTGACTCTGGGGGCTCTATATGGTCTAGTATTCGTCGTGCATGTTTCATATGGTATTTGAGGTTGATTGGGCTGAAAAAATCCGGGTTTCGGAACATTTCATTTTTTGACAATTTGGTCCAGACTTGCATTTTGGGCGATTCAGGTTTAATGAAGGAAGTGTCATCTCTATTGCTCTAAATGGGCAGAAACTTTGTGGGTAGCTTAGTTATGTCCAATAAGGTCGGGAAATGCTAAAAAACGGGAATTGGGAGGCCAATAAGATCCACTCACCGCGTGTGATTTGCAACACGGCCTAAAGTGTCGGACCCCTAAAACCTGACTCCGGGGGCTCCATATGGTCTAGTATTCGTCGTGCATGTTTCATATGGTATTTGAGGTTGATTGGGATGATAAAATCCGGGTTTCGAAACATTTCCTTTTTTGACCATTTGGCCCCGACTTGCATTTTGGGCGATTTCAGGTTAGTGAAGGAAGTGTCATCTCTAGTGCTCTAAAAGAGCTGAAACTTTCCGGGTAGCTTAGTTATGTCCAATAAGGCCAGGAAATGCTAAAAAACGGGAATTTGGAGGCCAATACGATCCTCTCGCCGAGTGTGATTTGCAATCCGGCCTAACGTGTCGGACCCCTAAAACCTGACCCCGGGGGCTCCAAATGGTCTAGTATTCGTCGTGCATGTTTCATATGGTATTTTAGGTTGATTGGGCTGAAAAATCCGGGTTTTGGAACATTTCATTTTTTTGACCATTTGGCCCCGACTTGCATTTTGGGCGATTTCGGGTTAATGGAGGAAGTGTCATCTCAAGGGCTCTAAAAGGGCAGAAACTTTGTGGGTAGCTTAGTTATGTCCAATAAGGCCGGGAAATGCTAAAAAAGGGAATTTGGAGACCAATATGATCCACTCACCGCGTGTGATTTGCAACACGGCCTAAAGTGTCGGACCCCAAAAACCTGACTCCGGGGGCTCCAAATGGTCTAGTATTCGTCGTGCATGTTTCATATGGTATATGAGGTTGATTGGGCTGAAAAAATCCGGGTTTCAGAATATTTCATTTTTTGACCATTTGGCCCAGACTTGCATTTTGGGCGATTTCAGGTTAATGAAGGAAGTATCATCTCTAGTGCTCTAAAAGGGCTGATACTTTGTGGGTAGCTTAGTTTGTCCAATAAGGCCGGGAAATGCTAAAAAACGGGAATTTAGAGGCCAATACGATCCACTCACCGCGTGTGATTTGCAACACGGCCTAACGTGTTGTACCCCTAAAACCTGGCTCCGGGGACTCCATATGGTCTAGTATTTGTCGTGCATGTTTCATATGGTATTTGAGGTTGATTGAGATGATAAAATCCGGGTTTCGGAACATTTCATTTTTTGACCAATTGGCCCCGACTTGCATTTTGGGCGATTTCGGGTTAATGAAGTAAGTGTCATCTCTAGTTCTCTAAAAGGGCTGAAACTTTGTGGGTAGCTTAGTTATGTCTAATAAGGCCGGGAAATGCTAAAAAACGGAAATTTGGAGGCCAATACGATCCACTCACCGAGTGTGATTTGCAACCCGGCCTAACGTGTCGGACCCCTAAAACCTTACCCCGGGGGCTCCAAATGGTCTAGTATTCGCCGTGCATGTTTCATATGGTATTTGAGGTTGATTTGGCTGAAAAAATCCGGGTTTTGGAACATTTCATTTTTGACCATTTGGCCCCGACTTGCTTTTTGGGCGATCTCGGGTTAATGAAGGAAGTGTCATCTCTAGTGCTCCAAAACTGCTGAAACTTTCTGGGTAGCTTCGGTATGTCCAATAAGGCCGGAAAATGCTAAAAACGGGAATTTGGAGAACAATACAATCCACTCACCGCGTGTGATTTGCAACCCGGCCTAACATCTCGGACCCCTAAAACCTGACTCCGGGGGCTCCAAATGGTCTAGTATTCGTCGTGCTATTTTCATATGGTATTTGAGGTTGATTGGGCTGAAAAAATCCGGGTTTCAGAACATTTTTTTTATTTGACCATTTGGCCCCGACTTGCATTTTGGGCGATTTCGGGTTAATGAAGGAAGTGTCATCTCTAGTGCTCTAAAAGGGTTGAAACTTTGTGGGTAGCTTAGTTATGTCAATAATGCCGGGAAATGCTAAAAAACGGGAATTTGGAGGCCAATACGATCCACTCACCGCGTGTGATTTCCAACACGGCCTAACGTGTCTGACCCCTAAAACCCGACACCGGGGGCTCCAAATGGTCTAGTATTCGTTTTGCATGTTTCATATGGTATTTGAGGTTGATTGGGATAATAAAATCCGGGTTTCGAAACATTTCATTTTTTGACCATTTGGCCCCGACTTGCATTTTGGGCGATTTCGGGTTAATGAAGGAAGTGTCATCTGTAGTGCTCTAAAAGAGCTGAAACTTTGTGGGTAGCTTAGTTGTTTCAAATAAAGACGGGAAATGCTAAAGAAGGGGAATTTGGAGACCAATATGATCCACTCACCGCCTGTGATTTGCAACACGGCCTAACGTGTCGGACCCATAAAACCTGACTCCGGGGGCTCCAAATGGTCTAGTATTCGTCGTGCATGTTTCATATGGTATTTGAGGTTGATTGGGATAAAAAAATCCGGGTTTTAGAACATTTCATTTTTTGACTACTTGGCCCCGATTTGCATTTTGGGCGATTTCGGGTTAATGAAAGAAGTGTCATCTCTAGTGCTCCAAAACTGCTGAAACTTTCTGGGTAGCTTAGTTGTTTCAAATAAAGACGGGAAATGCTAAAGAAGGGGAATTTGGAGACCAATATGATCCACTCACCGCCTGTGATTTGCAACACGGCCTAACGTGTCGGACCCATAAAACCTGACTCCGGGGGCTCCAAATGGTCTAGTATTCGTCGTACATGTTTCATATGGTATTTGAGGTTGATTGGGATGAAAAAATCCGGGTTTTAGAACATTTCATTTTTTGACTACTTGGCCCCGATTTGCATTTTGGGCGATTTCGGGTTAATGAAGGAAGTGTCATCTCTAGTGCTCCAAAACTGCTGAAACTTTCTGGGTAGCTTCGGTATGTCCAATAAGGCCGGGAAATGCTAAAAAAGGGGAATTTGGAGGCCAATACAATCCACTCACCGCATGTGATTTGCAACCCGCCTAACGTCTCGGTCCCCTAAAACCTGACTCCGGAGGATCCAAATGGTCTAGTATTCGTCGTGCAATTTTCATATGGTATTTGAGGTTTATTTGGCTGAAAACATCCGGGTTTCAGAACATTTTATTTTTTGACCATTTGGCCCCGACTTGCATTTTGGGCGATTTCGGGTTAACGAAGGAAGTGTCATCTTTAGTGCTCCAAAAGGGCTGAATCTTTGTGGGTAGCTTAGTTAGGTCCAATAAGGCCGGGAAATGCTAAAAAACGGGAATTTGGAGACCAATATGATCCACTCACCGCGTGTGATTTGCTACACGGCCTAAAGTGTCGGACCCCTAAAACCTGACTCCGGGTGCTCTATATGGTCTAGTATTCGTCGTGCATGTTTCATATGGTATTTGAGGTTGATTGGGCTGAAAAAATCCGGGTTTCGGAACATTTCATTTTTTGACCATTTGGTCCAGACTTGCATTTTGGGCGATTTCGGGTTAATGAAGGAAGTGTCATCTCTAGTGCTCCAAAAGGGCTGAATATTTGTGGGTAGCTTTGGTATGTCGAATAAGGCCGGGAAATGATAAAAAACAGGAATTTGGAGGCCAATACGATCCACTCACCGCGTGTGATTTGCAACACGGCCTAACGTGTCGGAACCCTAAAACCTGACTTTGGGGGCTCCAAATGGTCTAGTATTCGTCGTGTATGTTTCATATGGTATTTGAGGTTGATTGGGCTGAAAAAATCCGGGTTTTAGAACATTTCATTTTTTGACTATTTGGCCCCGACTTGCATTTTGGGCGATTTCGGGTTAATGAAGGAAGTGTAATCTCTAGTGCTCCAAAACTGCTGAAACTTTCTGGGTAGCTTCGGTATGTCTAATAAGGCAGGAAAATGCTAAAAAACGGGAATCTGGAGAACAATACAATCCACTCACCGCGTGTGATTTGCAACCCGGCCTAACATCTCGGACCACTAAAACCTGACTCCGGGGGTTCCAAATGGTCTAGTATTTGTCGTGCTATTTTCATATGGTATTTGAGGTTGATTGGGCTGAAAAAATCCGGGTTTCAGAATATTTTATTTTTTGACCATTTGGCCCCGACTTGCATTTTGGGCGATTTCGGGTTAATGAAGGAAGTGTCATCTCTAGTGCTCTAAAAGGGCTGAAGCTTTGTGGGTAGCTTAGTTATGTCCAATAATGCCGGGAAATGCTAAAAAACGGGAATTTGGAGGCAAATACGATCCACTCACCGCGTGTGATTTCCAACACGGCCTAACGTGTCTGACCCCTAAAACCTGACTCCGGGGGCTCCAAATGGTCTAGTATTCGCCGTGCATGTTTCATATGGTATTTGAGGTTGATTGGGTTAAAAAAATCCGGGTTTCGGAACATTTCATTTTTTGACCATTTGGCCCCGACTTGCATTTTGGGCGATTTCGGGTTAATGAAGGAAGTGTCATCTCTAGTGCTCTAAAAGGGCTGAAACTTTGTGGGTAGCTTAGTTATGTCCAATAAGGCCGGGAAATGCTAAAAAACGGGAATTTGGAGGCCAATACGATCCACTCACGGAGTGTGATTTGCAACCCGGCCTAACGTGTCGGACTCCTAAAACCTGACCCCGGGGGCTCCAAATGGTCTAGTATTCGTCGTGCATGTTTCATATGGTATTTGAGGTTGATTGGGCTGAAAAAATCCGGCTTTTGGAACATTTCATTTTTTGACCATTTGGCCCTGACTTACATTTTGGGCGATTTCGGGTTAATGAAGGAAGTGTCATCTCTAGTGCTCTAAAAGGCCTAAAACTTTGTGGGTAGCTTAGATGTGTCCAATAAGGCCGGAAAATGCTAAAAACGAGAATTTAGAGACCAATAAGATCCACTCACCGCGTGTGAATTTGCAACATGGTCTAATGTGTCGGACCCCTAAAACCTTACTCTGGGGGCTCCAAATGGTCTATTATTCGTCGTGCATGTTTCAAATGGTATTTGAGGTTGTTTGGGCTGAAAAATCCGGGTTTTAGAACATTTCATTTTTTGACTATTTGGCCCCGACTTGCATTTTGGGCGATTTCGGGTTAATGAAGGATGTGTCAACTCTAGTGCTCCAAAAGGGCTGAAACTTTGTGGGTAGCTTAGTTATGTCCAATAAGTCCGGGAAATGCTAAAAACGAGAATTTGGAGAACAATATGATCCACTCACCGCGTGTGATTTGCAACACGGTCTAATGTATCGGACCCCTAAAACCTTACTCCGGGGGCTCCAAATGGTCTATCATTCGTCGTGCATTTTTCATATGGTATTTGAGGTTGATTGGGCTGAAAAAATCCGGGTTTTAGAACATTTCATTTTTTGACTATTTGGCCCCGACTTGCATTTTGGGCAATTTCTGGTTAATGAAGGAAATGTCAACTCTAGTGCTCCAAAAGGGCTGAAACTTTGTGGGTAGCTTAGTTATGTCCAATAAGGTCGGGAAATGCTAAAAAACGAGAATTTGGAGACCAATATGATCCACTCACCACGTGTGATTTGCAACACCGTCTAATGTGTCGGACCCCTAAAACTTTACTCCGGGGGCTCCAAATGGTCTATTATTCGTCGTGCATATTTCCTATGGTATTTGAGGTTGATTGGGCTGAAAAAATGCGGGTTTCGGAACATTTTATTTTTTGACCATTTGGCCCCGACTTGTATTTTTGGCTGATTTCGGGTTAATAAAGGAAGTGTCATCTCTAGTGCTCCAAAAGGGATGAAATTTTGTGGATAGATTCATTATGTCCAATAAGAGAGGGAAATGCTAAAAAAGGGGAATTTGGAGGCCAATACAATCTACTCACCGGTTGTGATTTGCAACACGGCCTAACGTGTCGGCCCCCTAAAACCCGACTCCGGAGGCTCCAAATTGGTTTAGTATTCGTCGTAAATGTTTCATATGGTATTTGAGGTTGATGGGGCTGAAAAACTCCGGGTTTCGGAACATTTCATTTTTCGACCATTTAGCCCCGACTTGTATTTTGGGCGATTTCGGGTTAATGAAGGAAGTGTCATCTCCAGTGGTCCAAAAGGGCTGAAACTTTGTGGGTAGCTTAGGTATGTCCAATAAGGCCGGAAAATGCTAAAAATGGAAATTTGGATCCCAATACGATCCACTCACCGCGTGTGATTTGCAACACGGCCTAACGTGTCGGACCCCTAAACCCTGACTCCGGCAGCTCCAAATGGTCTAGTATTCGTCGTGCAAGTTTCATATGGTATTTGAGGTCTATTGGGATGAAAAAATCAGGGTTTTGGAACATTTTATTTTTTGACCATTTGGCCCCGATTTGTATTTAGGGCGATTTTTTGTTAATGAAGGAAGTGTCATATCCAGTGCTCTAAAAGGAATGAAAGTTTGTGGGTAGCTTCGGTATGTCCAATAAGGCCGGTAAATCCTAAAAAAGGGGGAATTTGGAGGCCAATACGATCAACTCAACGCATGTGATTTGCAACACGGCCTATCGTGTCGGACCCCTAAAACCTGACTCCGGGGACTCCAAATGGTCTAGTATTCATCTTGCATGTTTCATATGGTATTTGAGGTTGATTGGGCTGAAAAAATGCGGGTTTCGGATAATTTCATTTTTTGACCATTTGGCCCCGACTTGTATTTTGGGCGATTTCAGGTTAATGAAATAAGTGTAGTCTTAAGTGCTCCAAAAGGGCTGAAACTTTGTGGGTAGCTTTGGTATATCCAATAAGGCCAGGAAATGATAAAAATAGGGGATTTTGCGGCCAATACGATCCACTCACCGCGTGTGATTTGCTACCCGGCCCGACGTGTCGGACCCCTAAAACCTGATTCTCGGGGCTCCGAATGGTCTAGTATTCGTTGCGCATGTTTCATATGGTATTTGAGGTTGATTGGGCTAAAAAAATCCCTGTTTCAGAACATTTCATTTTTTGACCATTTGGCTCCGACTTGTATTTTGGGCGATTTCGCGTTAATGAAGGAAGTGTCATCTCCAGCTCTCCAAAAGGGCTGAAACTTTGTGGGTAGCTTCGGTATGTCCAATAAGGCCGGGAAATGCTAAAAACAGGAATTTGGAGGCCAATATGATCCACTCACTGTGTGTGATTTGCAACTGGGCCTAACGTGTCGGACCCCTAAAACCTGACTTCGGGGGCTCCAAATGGTCTAGTATTCGTCGTGCATGTTTCATATGGTATTTGAGGTTGATTGGGATGAAAAAATCCGGTTTTCGGAACATTTCATTTTTTGACCATTTGGCCCCGACTTGTATTTTGGGCGATTTCGCGTTAATGAAGGAAGTGTCATCTCCAGTGCTCCAAAAGGGCTGAAACATTGTGGGTAGCTTCGGTATGTCCAATGAGGCCGGAAAATGCTAAAAAAAACGGGAATTTGGAGACCAATACGATCCACTCACCGCGTGTGATTTGCAACACGGCCTAACATGTCGGACCCCTAAAACCTGACTCCGGCGGCTCCAAATGGTCTAGTATTCATCGTGCACATTTCATACGGTAGTTGAGGTTGATTGGGCTTAAAAAATCCGGGTTGAATTTTGAGCGATTTCGGGTTTATGAAGGAAGTGTCATCTCTAGTGCTCCAAAAGTGCTGAAACTTTGTGGGTAGTTTCTGTATGTCCAATAAGGTCGGGAAATGCTAAAAAACGGGAATTTGGAGGCCAATACGATCTACTCACCGCGTGTGATTTGAAACCTGACCTACTGTGTCGGACCCCTAAAACCTGACTCTGGGGGCTCCGAATGGTCTAGTATTCGTCGTGCATGTTTCATATGGTATTTGAGGTCTATTGGGCTGAAAAAATACAGGTTTTGGAACATTTCATTTTTTGACCATTTGGCCCCGATTTGTATTTTGGGCGATTTCGGGTTAATGAAGGAAGTGTCATCTCCAGTTCTCCAAAAGGAATAAAAGTTTGTGGGTAGCTTCGGTATGTCCAATAAGGCCGGGAAATTCTAAAAAACGGAAATTTGGAGTCCAATACGATGCACTCATCGCATGTGATTTGCAACACGGACTAACGTGTCGGACCCCTAAAACCTGACTCAGGGTTCTCCAAATGGTCTAGTATTCGTCGTGCATTGTTCATATGGTATTGGAGGGTTATTGGGCTTAAAAATCCGGGTTTTGGAACATTTCATTTTTTGACCATTTGGCCCCGAATTGTATTTTGGGCGATTTCGGGTTAATGAAGGAAGTGCAGTCTCCAGTGCTCCAAAAGGGCTGAAACTTTGTGGGTAGCTTCAGTATGTCTAATAAGGCCGGGAAATGCTAAAAAACGGGAATTTGGAGGCCAATACGATCCACTCACCGCGTGTGATTTGCAACACGACCTGACGTGTCGGACCCCTAACACCTGACTCCGGGGGCTCCAAATGGTCTAGTATTCGTCATGCATGTTTCATATGGTATTTGAGGTTGTTTGGGCTGAAAAATCCGGGTTTTGAAATATTTCATTTTTCGACCATTTGGTCTCGGCTTGTATTTTGGGCTATTTCGGGTTAATGAAGGAAGTGTCATCTCTAGTGCTCCAAAAGGGCTTAAACTTTGTGAGTAGCTTCAGTATGTCTATTAAGGTCGGGAAATGCAAAAAAGGGGAATTTAGAGGGCATTACGATCCACTCACCGCGTGTGATTTGCAACCCGGCCTAACGTGTCGGACCCCTAAAATCTGACTCTGGGGGCTCCAAATGGTCTAGTATTCGTCGCGCATGTTTCATATGGTATTTAAAGTTCATTGGGCTGAAACAATCCGGTTTTCGGAACATTTCATTTTTTGACCATTTGGCTCCGACTTATATTTTGGGCGATTTCGGGTTAATGAAAGAAGTGTAGTCTAATGTGCTCCAAAAGAGCTGAAATATTGTGGGTAGCTTCGGTATGTCCAATAAGGCCAGGATATGCTAAAAAAGGGGAATTTGGATGCCAATATGATCCACTCACCGCATGTGATTTCCTACTCGGCCTAACGTGTCGGACCCCTAAAACCTGAGTCCGGATGCTCCGAATGGTCTAGTATTCGCCGTGCATGTTTCATATGGTATTTGAGGTTTATTGGGCTGAAAAATCAATTTTTCGGAACATTTCATTTTTTGACCATTTGGCCCCGACTTGTATTTTGGGCGATTTCGGGTTACTGAAGGAAGTGCAGTCTCTAGTGCTTCAAAAGGGATGAAACTTTGTGGGTAGCTTCGGTATGTCCAATAAGGCCGGAAATGCTAAAAAACGGGAATTTGGAGGCGAATACGATCCAGTCACCGCGTGTGATTTGCTACCCGGCCCGACGTGTCGGACCTCTAAAACCTGATTTTGGGGGCTCCGAATGGTCTAGTATTCGTCGCGCATGTTTCATATGATATTTGAGGTTGATTGGGCTTAAAAAATCCCTGTTTCGGAATATTTTATTTTTTGACCATTTGGCCCCGACTTGTATTTTGGGCGATTTCGGGTTAATGAAGGAAGTGTCATCTCCAGTTCTCCCAAAGGGCTGAAACTTTGTGGGTAGCTTCGGTATGTCCAATAAGGCCGGGAAATGCTAAAAACGGGAATTTGGAGGCCAATACGATCCACTCACCGTGTGTGATTTGCAACACGGCCTAACGTGTCGGACCACTAAAACCTGACTCCGAGGGCTCCAAATGGTCTAGTATTCGTCGTGCATGTTTCATATGGTATTTGAGGTTGATTGGGCTTAAAAAATCCGGGTTTCGGAACATTTCATTTTTTGACCATTTGGCCCCGACTTATATTTTGGGCGATTTCGGGTTAATGAAGGAAGTGTCATCTCTAGTGCTCCAAAAGGGCTGAAACTTTATAGGTAGCTTCTGTATGTCCAATAAGGCCGGGAAATGCTAAAAATCGGGAATTTGGAGGCCAATAGGATCCACTCACCGTGTTTGATTTGTAACACGGCCTAACGTGTCGGACCCCTAAAACCTGACTCCGGGGGCTCCAAATGGTCTAGTATTCGTCGTGCATGTTTCATATGGTATTTGAGGTTGATTGGGCTGAAAAAATCCGGGTTTCAGAACATTTTATTTTTCGACCATTTGGCCCCGACTAGGGGTGGAAATGGGGCGGGTTATGGGTGGATGAAGCCACTCCATCACCCGCCCCGCGGGTAAAAAATTTCACCCGCTCCATCCATCACCCGCAAACCTCTTCACCCGCATCCGACCCGCGTGGGTGATGCGGGTGGAGCGGGTACCCAATGGGTATATAACTCTATACTAATCATACACTAATCCAGTATATCCCTTGCTATAACGTGGAAGAGCAAGCCGAGACCATATCCATTCTAATTGAAATTTGGTGGGTTTTTTTTGTAGAAGTTTAACTTAAAAAGGGTAAAATAGTAAAATCACACACATTATATATATATATATATGTATAAATTTGAGGGATTTATGCGGGTTTGCGGGGTGGGTGTGCGGGGCGGTTTAATGGGTGGGTTAATGGGGCGGGTTATGGGTGAAAAATCTTCACCCATAATCCATCCATCACCCGCTTCACCCGCACCTGCTCCACCCGTCACCCACTTTTTTGCGGGTTTTCACCCGCAAAATTAATGTGGGTAAAGCGGGTGGAGCGGGTACCCGCGGGTTATTTCCAGCCCTAGCCCCGACTTGTATTTTGGGCGATTTCGGGTTAATGAAGGAAGTGTCATCTCCAGTGCTCCAAAAGGGCTGAAACTTTGTGGGTAGCTTTGGTAAGTCCAATAAGGCCGGGAAATGCAAAAAAACGGGAATTTGGATCCCAATACGATCCACTCCCCGCATGTGATTTGCAACACGGCCTACCGTGTCGGACCCCTTATACCTGACTCCGGGGGCTCCGAATGGTCTAGTATTCGTCGTTCATGTTTCATATGGTATTTGAGGTTGATTGTTCTTAAAAAATCCCTGTTTCAGAACATTTCATTTTTTGCCCATTTGGCCCCGACTTGTATTTTAGGCGATTTCGGGTTAATGAAGAAAGTGTAGTCTCCAGTGCTCCAAAAGGGTTGAAACTTTGTGGGTAGCTTTGGTATGTCTAATAAGGCCGGGAAATGTTAAAAAACGGGAATTTGGAGGCCAATACGATCCACTCACCGCGTGTGATTTGCAACCCGCCTGACGTGTCGGACCCCTAAAACCTGACTCATGCGCCTCCAAATGGTCTAGTATTCGTCATGCATGTTCCATATGGTATTTGAGGTTTATTGGGCTTAAAAAATCCGGGTTTCGGAACATTTCATTTTTTGACCATTTGGCCCCGACTTGTATTTTGGGCGATTTCGGGTTAATGAAGGAAGTGTAGTCTAAAGTGCTCCAAAAGGGCTGAAACTTTGTGGGTAGCTTCGGTATGTCCAATAAGGCCAGGAAATGCTAAAGACAGGAATTTGAAAGGCAATACGATCCACTCACCGCGTGTGATTTGCAACCCGGCCTAACGGGTCGAACCCCTAAAACCTGACTCTGGGGGCTCCGAATGGTCTAGTATTCGTCGTGCATGTTTCATATGATATTTGAGGTTGATTGGGTTGAAAAAATCCGGGTTTTGGAATATTTCATTTTTTGACCATTTGGCCCCGACTTGTATTTTTGGCGATTTCGGGTTAATGAAGGAAGTGTCATCTCCAGTGCTCCAAAATGACTAAAAATTTGTGGGTAGCTTCGGTATGTCCAATAAGGCCAGGAAATGCTAAAAAATGGGAATTTGGAGGCCAATACGATCCACTCACCGCGTGTGATTTGCAACCCGGCCTAACGTGTCGGACCCCTAAAACCTGACTCTGGGGGCTCTGAATGGTCTAGTATTCGTCGTGCATGTTTCATATGGTATTTGAGGTTGATTGGGCTGAAAAAATGCATGTTTCGGAACTTTTCATTTTTTGACCATTTTACCCCGACTTGTATTTTGGGCGATTTTGGGTTAATGAAGGAAGTGTCATCTCCAGTGCTCCAAAAGGGCTGAAACGTTTTGGGTAGCTTCGGTATGTCCAATAAGGCCGGGAAATGCTAAAAAAGGATAATTTGGAGGCCAATACGATCCACTTACCGCGTGTGATTTGCAACCCAGCCTAACGTGTCAGACCCCTAAAACCTTACTCCGGGGACTCTGAAGGGTCTAGTATTCGTCATGCATGTTTCATATGGTATTTGAGGTTTATTGGGCTGAAAAAATCCGGGTTTCGAAACATTTCATTTTTTGACCATTTGGTCACGACTTGTATTTTGGGCGTTTTTGGGTTAATGAATGAAGTGTCATCTCCAGTGCTCCAAAAGGGATGAAACTTTGTGGGTAGCTTTGGTATGTCCAATAAGGCCGGGAAATGCTAAAAAAAGGGGAATTTGGAGGCCAGTACGATCCACTCATCGTGTGTGATTTGCAACACGGCCTAACGTGTCGGACCCCTAAAACCTGACTCCTGGGGCTCCAAATGGTCTAGTATTCGTCGTGCATCTTTCATATGGTAATTGAGGTTGATTGGGCTGAAATAATCCGGGTTTCGGAACATTTCATTTTTTGACCATTTGGCCCCGGCTTGTATTTTAGGCGATTTCGGGTTAATTAAGGAAGTGTAGTCCCCAGTGCTCCAAAAGGGATGAAACTTTGTGGGTAGCTTCGGTATGTCCAATAAGGCCGGAAAATGCTAAAAAACTTTGTGGGTAGCTTCGGTATGGTCTAGTATTCATTGTGTATGTTTAATATGGTATTTGAGGATGATTTGGCTTAAAAAATCCGGGTTTCGGAACGTTTTATTTTTTGACTATTTGGTCTTTCCTTGTATTTAGGGCGATTACGGTTAATGAAGAAAGTGTCATCTCTAGTGATCCAAAAGGGCTAAAACATTTTGTTGAGCCTTTAGTATAACAAATAAGGAGGGGAAATGTCAAAAAACAAGAATATCGAGGCCACGACGCGTCACATTCCTCGGGTGATTGGCATTAGGTCGAAGCTTACCCTAGCCTAAAAACATGTGTTCGGGAGCTCTAAATGGGCTAGTATTCATTGTGTATGTTTAATTTGGTATTTGATGATGATTTGACTAAAAAAATCCTAGTTTCGGAATATTTCATTTTTACCATTTGGTATTGTCTTGTATTTAGGGCGATTTCGGTTATACCTTAAAAAAATAATTATGAAATAATATTTTATTTCTTTTTATTTTCATCCAAAATGTTAAGAAATTCGACAAAAAGTTATCTGGCCGAAAAAAATGAAAACCTCAGGGGTATTTGGCTTAAATAATAAAAAACACAAGGGTACCTGTCGACATATGTCAAATTTTCGTACACCACACGAATTAGCCTTAACCTCAGCGGTATTTGGCAAAAATTCCGAAAAATCAATGAGTAAATAAACCTATGATTTTATACAACACATTAATTTTCCAATATATAAATTTTCTTAACAATAGGTATTGAACATATTTATATTGGTTAAAGATTATCTAATAAAGTTTTCACAATGTGTTGATCAAATTGAAATAATACTGTTAAAATTATAATGATCCACCAATAATACACTTAAATCAATTATTTTACTTGCCAAACAATAACATAATATAATTAAAATTATATGTATACGATCCATTAGTTATACAGAACTATCCATATAAAAACATGGACTTTTAAATAATATAAATTTACGACACTCTAAAAAATCTATTAAAAATATAACTCTAAATATGTGTGTGTATATATATATTTCAATTTTATATAATATTTTACCTAATTCGTTATATATCGCTATATTTTTTGAAGATCCCATTTTTATCCATCTATTTACTATTCTATCCCTTTTCTACTTGACATTTGCCATTTTCTTTTTTTTTTCTTTTTAGAGAATTTAAGTCACAATCTAAATTAAAAGTTGAAAACATAATTTATATTTCTTTAGATAACTAATTAGTATCTCCCATGTAGGTGATGGTTTTATAATCACGGGTGGTGAAGTGGATGTTCACCGCGAATTACAAAACATTATAAACATTATTATATAACTTCTTTTTTTTTCTTTTTAATTGGATTATATGGATGATATATTTGATTGTAATGCTTTAATTTTCTAATTATTTAACATTCGGGGTTGCTTTTTTTTATTACAAGGCGAGAGTTTAGGTGGCGTCAACTTTGGTTGTACCACCACCCAAGAGCTTCCTTTCGGACGAGAGCCAAAAGCTCAGAATCAGAACACCGCAACGAGGCATTAGAACTAAGACCAAGATGCATCAGCCGATCAACAGCTCGGTTGCCCTCTCTAAAAGTATGAGATAGAGACGACATCTCGAAAGAGCGAAGAAGAAAGATGGCCTCAGAAATCAAAATCTCAATCTCCCACAGACAATTTCAAGTAACCTTGAGGGTATTGATGACCACCCATTAGCCACACATTAGAAAATCCCTTTAAACGAAAAAACCCGTGAAGAAATATGTAGATGTAGAAAACATGGGATTCATTTACAAGTCTCAACCCTATTTCTTCACAATCAAATCCGTGATTGAAATCGAATACCTGAATTTTTTTTACCAAACACCCATATAAAAGTTCCAAGGAAACTCCAAACATTCGTTTTGATACAAGCTAGAAGAGTCATGCAATACAAAAATATATCAAGGTCAAAAGATACAATAAATTTTGTTTGGCTTCTAAATATTAATTGCAACTCCGCTACGAAACATATATCAAGCCGGAAAATAAAAACAAAAAAATATACTTACAGTCTGATGATGAGCAAAACAACGAAGGACAAAACAAAGTTCAATGTAAATCTCAAATCTTTCACAAATTACTTCCCTCTCTTGTGGATGCAACTAAAAGACTCAGAGGCCTAGGGTGTATAAGACTACATAAGCTCCCAATGGGGCTAGTTCATTTTACTTTGGATCTGTCGATGTACATGCACCAGAAACTCAACATACGAAAGGCCGGATGAACTCTTGTCTTCAACCATATACGAGAAGAAGAGCATTCCTGGAGAGTGCCCGAAAAATTGAGCAAGTCAGACAAGCAGAATGGAAGGAATATAATTAAACATAAATCGGATCCTCAGAAAAGAAAAACAATACAGTTTTGTTCAACTTCAAGACGATGAACTATAGGAGTTTGGTAATCCCATTTTCTGGACATGGTTGAGCTATAGGAGTTTGGTAATAATGTAAAATAAAATGTTGCACCATTAACAACACCATGAGATGGCACGGTTAAATAACTTAAGTGTGTCAACAGCTTTCACAGTTATGGAACAGGTGACAGGTTCAAGGTATTATTCACATTCAATGCTACAGAAAAAATACTGTATTACCGGGGTCAAAGATTTTTTGTTAATATTAGGAATAATCTCACGAGGGCTTCTCATCATCACTTTGTTCTCAATAAAGTCCCAAACCTACGAAAAAAGTTCTAAAAGCGATCCTATTAATCTTTGTAGATACAACTAAAATGTCTTAAGGTTAAAGACTCATGATAAAATCCCAAAGGCTGAAAATCATCACGAAACAATCCATAAAGGCTAGGGGACCAAACATGCAAGGCATTTTGACATTGTATAAGCTAAAAGTTGAAGGATCAATTTTGCAGCATTTGTCATGGGTTTGGAACTTTATTAGGAAAAAATAAAGGTATAAAGCACCATTGCACAACTCTTGAAGCTTGATGAATAAAGATGCATTTTACCCCAATTTGATCTGTTTTAAACTTTTAGTAGTTGAACATAAGGTGTTTATGGTAAAAAACAAATCTTTAACAAAAACAACCAACAATAATAACACCTCTAAAACTGAAACCTAGATTCAAGGCACAAGCATAAAGTAATTTGACTTTTAAATTCAGTAACTCGAAATGGGATTATCATCTTTAAGGGTATTATAAATGGTACTCCCTCCATCTCAAAATTTAAGTCGTTTTAGGATTTTGCACAAGTTTTAATAAAACACTCACCCCTCAATCAACATTATCATTCCACTAACTTTTTCAAAAATTTTATTATTTTAATACCCACTACAATTTTTAACCAATCAAAATCTTTAAGAAAGTCAACAATACACAAATCGATACAAATCATTACTATCCCCTACCTAGAAAACCTAAAACGACCTATATTTCGGGACAGAGGTAGTATTAAACTATAACTCACCTGAGGGATCTCCTTTCTTGCATAACTTCAAGCTGCAAAAGAATAAATATAGGTTCAGAAAGAGTGATTTATGGCATTAAAATTCCTTTAAACACATTGCAGACAGACATATCACCTGAGATAAGAGCATCTTTGTCGTCGTATCTCGTTGATGACTTCATTGAATCTCTTTGATAATGGATTGTCGTATTGCTGCAGCACAAGCTGAGTGGAAAAGAAAACATGTCATAAGATGGTAAATCACAGGGAATGTGTCAGCATTGTTGGACGTGATCTGAATAATTAACTTTCACATAGGATGACAGAGTGTGAGATCAGAAAACTAACAGACATCTTGCAGAAACAGTGATTTACTTGTAATCACAAGAAAACACACACAGAGAACACAATATCAGGGAAAACCTAAATGGAATCCAAGGCCTGCCAGAGAGAATAACCTCAAATGGCTACTAGAGAGCAAATGCTCAACTAGCATAAGGCAAAAATGTGTTACCAACTCAGGCAAGTGAAAGTTCAGTTTGCAGTTTAGACATTTCTCCTTCCTTTCTTGGTTTTTGTGTGTGTGTTATGAGGGAGAGGGGAACTGGAAAATGTTAGGGATAGGGATAGGAAGTTTATCAAAATTTATCCCTTTGAAAGAAAATAAACAGCATCAACAAAATGAGACCATATTAGCTAAAAAATCATATTAAAAACGGAATATCACCTGAGTAGGAATCTCATCAACTCTGGAAGCGCCAAAAAGCTGTTGGACAACTTGTGGATCAACAGAATTCCCAACATATATTAAAGCATCCATGCCATTCTCCAGAAGGTAGATGCCTTCATCACTTATATGCTCAGATGAAAGAGGAATTGCAGTAGGAATAACTGATTGGTCAATTTCCTGTTAATCAAAACATAAAAGAGAGAAGTTAAACAGCTGCATATAAAAAATGCTTTCAACAGTAAAGGCCAGCAGGTGGAGTTCGTACCTTAGATGCAAGATCGTGGACCGAAATCATTCTAGGATACACCAAGGGAACCGCCAATGGAACAGAAACGGAAGAAACGTAATTTACCCACCAGGAACGATCATCAACCCGACCGTCATTTCGCAAGCCAGTGCTCTTGATCAAAGCTGTGAAGAAGCCACGTGTATCACCAAAAGCAAGCACTCAAATGTAGAAAATGTCTTCTAGTTCTAAGTATACAATGTTTTGAAATTTCAAATATTTAGTTGGAAGGCGTATTCCAAATATGTAGCCCTAAACTTTAAGGGTAAGAGAATATTTAATTATTTAAATAGTCAAAACCAACTTCCAACCATTAAGTTTCTCAAAAAAGAAAAAAAAAAGGAAAATTGTTGTTAAATGTTCAATATTACAGATTAGACATCACGAGAGAATTCTTCATTTTACTCTATTTCCTGAAATCACAGAATCATCAGAAAGAGTTATCACAGATTCCTCTGTCCTGACACGATGAACAATCAGTGTAGTCTACCTCCAATACCAACTTTATAATATCATGCAGGTATTCTTCATATTGAAACTTCTAGTTAATTGTTTTTCAAAAAAATCATAGATACAAATCAAGCCAGTTATGCAGGTATAAGAATGGGAATGCTGAGAATCTTAACAAGATTAGAATAATAGGCATCTAGAGTATTGTCATTCTACTACTGTACTTCTTCACAACTTTTATCAAGAGCACTGGCTTGCAAAATGAGTCAGGGCCATCCTATAGTACTTCCACTATTGTCATTCTACTATAAAAAATAAGTCCCAAAAGTGAGTCCAAAGGCTACTTCCACAGTTCCACGGACTGACATACACAGATAAGACACCAGGAACCACCAATACAAAACTTGTCCAAGACATCAAACATAAATTCACCAGATATGTAATCCTGAGACAAAACAGGTAGAGAAACACGTACCAAGAGTATATAAAGGAAAAAGTTTGAGTGCCTCGGGAAGTATAAGTTGCCCAGATGATGATACTGTTGCACAAAACTTTCGATACGAGTGCAGAATTGTGATGCAGTGGTTTGTGAGTTGATCCCTGACTTGCAGGAGTGGAGTTGTTGGGATTTCAATTGCTACTATAAATGGGAAAGAGAGAAATATATTCAATTCAAGCAAGACAAACCAGTCAATCAAGATGGCACGTGCCAAACAGATAAAATATTACCTTGCTTCAAGAAACATGCAAACTGAGCATCCAAATCCGCTGATCGGAAAAGATTGGTCAACATACTTGTACACGGGAGAGAGATGTTTGTGACACGAATTCTTCTTTGACCGTATACAGTTGTATACAAAAGGGCACACTAAGAAGTAAAAGAGAATTCTTCAGTTTGGGAACAAGGAAAAATATTAACTGTAAGTAAAGTTACTAAAATCACTATCCAAGTCGTATGTTCCGAATCTTATGATCCAAAATTGATCCAGTGATCCAAATTGCATAATAAAATCACATATTCGTAAGATTGTAGTAGGGTTAATAACAAGTTCATACAAATTCTACTGTTTTTAGTGTTGTCGCCATTTGACCTGTTTACCATCAAACAGCCCATCATGAGACACTACCCTAACCAGTTTGTCATGTCTACCCACCAATATATCATTTACAAAATGATAAGGTTTTTTTTGGTACACTTCCAACGTTTGAATCATGGTTGCCGAATTCGTAGTTCGTTGAATTCGCAAACGTCGTACGATTCGAAATTCGCTCTTCAGAGAGAATTCAGTTCTAGTTCTTTTCCCCAATTTTGAACTTTATAAAAAAAAGGTGATGTTTTGTAATTAAAATTATAGGAGATTTTTCATAAACTTTATAAGTTAGGGGTAAGTTTTGTAATTTTTTTAAATCCTAACCCTAGTTGATGCAACTGTTCTTCTTCCTCCGCCTCTTCCCTCCCGAACTCTCCTAACACACTGACCTCCCGACCTCCATGCCTCAACGTTAATAAAATCACTGAAAAATCCAGCTCCTCTCTCTTCATTCTCGTGCTCTCTTCATGTACAGCTTGAATTCGCCCGATCCAATGAATTCCAGACGAATTTGTTCGCGAACGAACTGCGAATTAGTTCGGGCAAACTAGTTCGGAATTCGCAGGGGGGTGAGCGAATTTGGCAACCCTGGTTTGAATAATGAGATACTAATGATCCTTTTGGCTTTTAATATAAAAAAATAATACTAAATAACTTTTTCCATATTATGAAAATCAACTTCTTAATAATTAGTAAATGGGCATTTTATCGTGTTTAATTAACTATAAATACCTAGCATAATATCGAGCATTTGTCACCATAAGATCATCAGAAATATCATAACACTTTTACTTTTGGATCCTATGATCCTACAATCCAATAGTAGAACCTAATCGATTCAATAATAAAATCTTGATCTTGATATCATTTGCTAAAAGATTATCCTTAGAACTAGCCTTGATATATACCGAGAATTTCCCACATTCTTAAATAAGTTTTGCAGGTAGAGCCACCTTATGAAGAAATCACATCAACTAACCAACCAATCATTACCTGAAATGCACATTCAGAACCCTCTTGCAGTTTATCATCAAGCTTTAATGTAACCAATATGGTTTTGTCACAGTCAATCTGCCAACGGAAAAAAGTTCAGTTAAAAGCCAAAAAGAATGAAGCCCAGTGACACCATCATACAACTTTTTAAACTATTAAAATAAATTAGGTTGAGAATAGTCCATCTTCTCGTGCTAAAAATACAATATTATACCATAACTGCAAAAATTAAGGTATCTCTTTTTTATAGAAGAAAAAAATTATTAAGAAAGAACACATTTACGATGGCATTAAAAATAATTTCATTGAACAAGGAAAGAATGAACATGTCGATACACAGAAGGAATGTGCTGAATACATACTAACCCCGGGTAGATCAACATCTGTTGGAATACGTTTGCAGAAGTTTCCATAGTATTCCTGAACTTGAAGTCCCTATCAATAAAACAGCCAAAATTTTAAAGCATAGTAAATAAACAAGTCGAGCATATCAGTGCGAGCAGTATATATGCATTTGAAGACAGGATGCATATATCAAATAAGCATGTTGAGTGAAAAAATACAAGGAAAATAACATAATGGACTTCGTGATTGACAAACAAGTCAATAGAGAGCTTAAACTCAACAAACCTGGCTGCACCTCACACGCATTACTGCTTCAAAACCTTGAGGCCTTGTGACATTCCATCTTAGATCATTAAAAAGCTTTGCTGTATCAGAGACAGCAGAAAATGGGAAATAACAGTAGACCTGGATATCAAGAAAATTGTAAAAAAAATTAATCAAGAGTAAACCCGCAGATATGATCACCATCCTACTACAAACTCATGCAAACCAGGTTTTACTTGACCATTCCAACCCTAGAATCATTTGAAAAAGGAAAAAAAAAACTAATTGTTATGTGGCAGACCTCTTACAAGATCAATTTGGATTGGCTTGCCATTAATTTTCAAACAGAATGAGAAGAAGGATTAAAAAATATCAAAAAGAAAGAATTTAACTAACACACTCAGGGTGCATAATGCTATCAATTATTTGGGTCCATGATGAAATGTTGAGGGTGGGATTTAGAACTACTGATCTAGTGGCACTGAAAGAAAGACTAACTAAATTTTAGCTCAATAAGTGGAAATAAGTCACTTTCATAAGCAACTGAAACTTCATAACTATAAATTCAGCACTGAAGTGCATACATATGCAATCAGCATTGCTTTTCTAAGTCTGAAGCATGCAACATAGCGGGACAATTAAACAGCTAAGCATACAAGAAATCTAGAACCAGGAAACAGGGCCCCACACGAAATTCTCAAAATTGTGTCATCAAGGCAACAAATCAGATGTTAATCAACCGTACAACCAATGGTGAATTAGTACACGGCAACCACAAGACCACCACACACACGTACTGTATTTGAGATCAGAACTAGAATAGTTAGTGACATAGGTATCCACGAATACCTGCCCACCCGTGGTGCTTGGGACTACTGAGATAGAAGCAACATCTGCATAGGACTGGGTAGTCAAGAAAACGTCAACGCAGACCTGGCATTATTGGTAAAATCAAATCATCAGCTCATTAAATTATCTGAGGATCATGTGTGCAAAAGATATGTAATGAATTGAAACTCTCATCACATCAGAATCATAGGAATAAAACAACAAGAAGACGAGTTGGGAAAAATATTCAAGGTCACCTGAAATTCGGCAAATTCAATTGCCATTTCTTTCAGGGTTTTATCCTGTGGTTGGAGTAACTTATGTGCCTCCTGAAAATAGTCAACAAATAGAATGAAATAAATGGCTTAATATTTAAATGTACGAAAAAAATCTGTTAGAAAGTTAAAAAAGTTAAAACACAAAGGAAATTGACTTTGAAAGGTTGGATGAATTATTTTTAGAAGCATTAAACATGTTTGAGAAAGCTCATAGATTAGCATCACATATTTAGGAGGTATTACAGCAATGTTGACAACCGACAGAGTTATATTCGATAATAACAGGTCTATGGGACTATGGGGGTAAGATGCATGCACACACCCCAAGGGGGCTGCATATAAACCAATAATGGAAAACACGCATGCTATTCAAACTCATCAGCAGGAGAATACTGCCACAAGCACGTTTGCTATACAGTTCAGACTGTGCAAAAATAGTTAGCTCCCGAAGAAGGGCAGGTATTGATTGCACTGAGGATCAAATGTCCTTATGTAAACTAAAGTAGTAAACAACTGTATTAATTTTGCTTTGATGGAAAGCACCTTACAGGTTGTAGCCTTGTAGGCTACAGGTTGTAGCATGTCGGAAGCCATGCTCAATTTTGATAATGAACTGGACGAGTTCTGATTTATCCTGGATAAGTTTAGACTATCTCCTATCTCTCAAGTCTAACTGCTATGGCCACAATTACAATTTACAGGTGAAACCGAATCAGCTGATACACCTATTTCTTAGAAGTATCCAGATGGTTCGGAGCAAAAATAAATTATTCAGAATTGAAGGATTCTATATATTTGATAAAAATAACATCACATAACATATGCCAACAAAAGATAAAGCAATCCTTGAAATGTACCTTCTCTCCAGCACCAACACTAGTTCTACCTTCAGCTTCTCTGGCAGAAAGGGCAGCAACCCCAACAGAAGGCAAGACTGTATATATAAAAAAAAATCCATATAAATAAATTCACATGCATAATACCATCAGATTCAAGATCATACACTATAATGTCATTTATGTGCATTTTGTAAATAAACTAGGGTCAATTCACACACTCCATGTCCTTACCATTGCTATTGAGCCTAGGAGCAGCATTAAATAATTGTATTACACACCAATAAGTAAGGATCTGATAGAACTTAGAAGGCAGGAACTGATAATCAGTCTTTAATTCATGTACCACAGAGAAGAGCGGATTTCAAGTACAATTATAGACCAACATCAAATCATATTTAGTAATTGAAAGTTTGGAAGGATTCCATTGGTCTATGATAGTATTCTCTACTGAACATTCCACTATAATGGAGCAGCAGGATGGTTCCAAAGAGGTATCAACATTCAACAGGGACACATGAGATGTTGAAGATAAGCATGTGGGGGTGTTGGTTCACCATTTGAGTGAAGAAACCATTCAAGAGGTTTGCCTAGCTCTGCTATTTCAGGTTTTCAAAAGAATAAAAATCACCATCAAAGAAGAGTGGCTGTTTCTTTGTACCAGATGCCTTAATGATTCAGATGAAACAAAAGAACAGGTAGCTGATTAACATAATAAAGTTCCTCTCACTTGTTCATATCACTCACCGTATCGGTATTTAAGTAATATGGCATTTAGTTATGAGTTATGACAAAGAACTGGGTACAGAGTCACGCTAAATGAAAGAGGGTAGTCATTCATATACATGACAATTCATATTCTAGAAGTCTAGTTGGAATCCATATGCTTTGATTAGAAATTTAATAATAATCTCAAATGCACTTGACAACTTAACACACAGCATGATTTCTTTTATGAGAAAAATCACAAACACAGGTCTCAACCGAGTTGATAGAATAGGGTCTAAAAGACCCATTTTCCTTTAGTTAGGCCATTGAAAAATGGGGGAAAATAAAGGCAAATACCAACATGATACCAAAATTCCACATGCGGCAAGAAGTTGAAGTTGCTTATTCTCATGCATTGTTTAGATGCAACCAAAATTCCACATTCTACTTTTGCGTATACAATAGTTATAGCATAGAATAATGCTAGAAGACAGAATGCCTAAGAGGTTACCTGACTGAAATACCAAAAGCTTTCCTCCCATATTCTTCATTGCCAAAAAAGCAGCCTACAGAGCACCATGAGAGAAGATATGGGAATGCTTTCTTAGATCGTGAACCAGAACAAATAAACAAAAATGTAGAAGCATAAAAGATAAGCAGAGTGATTATGCATGATAACAAGAGGCATACAGAAACTACATACAAACAAGCAAAGACACACAAACAAACTCATGATAGAGAGTTATAAGTCTATCTTCCTTTTTTTTGGGGTCAGACTTCAGTCTATCTTCCTGTTAACTCAGAGTTTAATAACCTGACAGGCTGACACACATGACAACAAAAGAATACAAGAAAATATATTCAAGGAATAAAAAAGCAAAAGGCATTCGTTATCACGTCAGTAGACTCAGTGCGTCACACAAATGGGTTAAAAATAACATATAATGAGAGATGCTGCAAGTAGAACAAAAATATAAAGTGAAGAAAGAAAGGAAGGAAGAAAGAAAGGAAGGAAGAAAGAAAGGATAAGATCACTTTGCAACTCCTACCTTCATTGCTGCGCCAAAGGCTGAATCCGCAGTCTTGTTACTCTGAAACATGGTTGGGATGTTCTCTAGCAACAATTCTAAATGTTGACGACACTGAGTTCACAAAAAAATTAATAAATATTCCCTCCGTTAATTAAAACTTGTCATTGTAGGAAGTAAATCTTGTTAAGAAAAACTTGTCATTTTAGGTATTTTGTCATCTACTTTACAAAGTTGCCCTTGTAATGATTAGATAGTTGTTAGTTGTAGTTTTTTAGAAAGTAAAAAAGTAGAGTAATAATTAGGGGTATAAGTGTATTTTTGTTTGTTTTCTTAATAAGTGTGTAGATTTCTAAAATGACAAGTTTTAAGTAACGGAGGGAGTAATATTAAAAATATTTTTTTATTAAAAAAAACAATGAATGAAAATGAAGGGAACTGAAAGTGATAGTGATTTGAAAATGGAAATGACAAGGTGAATGCAGCTGAATCATGAAAATGCTTCAGAAAATAAAACTTATGCTTAAAGAGTAAACCTCAGAAAGTTGAACGATGACATCAGTTTGAAGAGGCGTATAAACATCTTGTATATCAGGAACTATAAGCATCAAAGGCTGCAAATTATTAAATAGTAAGATAAAAATATGTTAGGAACTCCTCACAAATTAGTTCAAATATTTAGATTAATTGAAAAATCATAAACAAATTTATATCCTTCTGTAGCTAATTGTTGAGAATATTTTTAACATAAACAAAGGTATGGTACATATAAAACAAACCTGCTGCAATGCCCGTTTCAAATTGTAAAAATGTATAGTTGAATCAAAAGTTGCAATCCCCACAAAAGTTCGAGGACCGTCCTGCAGTTGACAATGATATGACAAATGGATCATAGTGCAAGAGCCAAAGGGAGGTCCTTTAATTTTGTAAATGCATATAAGAGCACATTAAAACTATGTAGTTTAATAGAATAAAATTATTCAAAGTATAAATTCTGAACACTTTAATAGACTTGCATGCCAAAAAGAAGGCGAGTTCATTAATACAGTAACCTGCAGAAGAACTTCAAAATCCACAAATATGGTCAACAAAGTACGTGTATCATTGACACAGTCAAATGAAGGCGAGTTCGACAATCAAATACCTAAAAAACTAAGTAGATTTCCTGATTACTCCAAAATCCAAATCTATTTAAACTTTCATCACCCTGCCTCTACTTGAATCCTTAATAGCCCTCATTCATCTTGGAACTTAATCACCCAAACATCCAAGGCAGAAACACAGAAGAATCTATTAAGTAGGAGTTACATACAAAATTCCAACACAAAACTTCTGCTCAGTTTTATCAGATGAAAAATCAATTTTATGCCCAACGATTCAACTTCCATTGAAGATTTGGCAAACTGCTAAGCTTTCACAAAATGATAGGTATAAGCTCTACCCTTGACTGATATGAATGTGAAGAGAACAAAATAGAATCTATGCAGCTGTGAACTTACTGGAAGATCAGAAATGACTTGATTAATGGCACTACACGCTGCTGCAGTGGCACCTATCTGTATTGCATTCACGGATACATCAATGAGGAAGAAGAAAACAGCCGGCATTGGATCACGCACCTGATGAAACAGAGAAGTTGGAAAAAATGAATACTAGTCACCCATATTAACATACAGGATGTGTTGATCAAAAAGCAATGCATATATATACACAAGGCTGTAAAGGGGAAGACAGCTTAGCATGGAAAAGAGTATGGTAAAATCAAGGGCTCCAATATTTCAATACATAATAACAGACACAACCACAGTCGACCCCTCCATAATAACTAACCATGAATTCCTTGGAAGCAACAAATTCAACTGTTCCTCTGCATAACTCGGGTCTTTCGTCAGCATCTCTACGGCGACCATCAGGTCCTATATTGGAATGATAATCACGTGGAGTTTCATCAGTGTGCCCTGCAAAGACAAAGGGGGAGCAAATTGGAATGATAAGACAAGACTCTATTGCTAAGTTTTGGGGACTAATTCCTTCGAGATCGCATACATGAAAAGGGAGGAAGGTAGCAAATTTCATAAATCCCCCCCCCCCCCCACACACACACATAAACAATTATCACTTTTCTCCATTACCCCACATGGTTAGGGAATAATCAATGTCAAGTGAAACCAGCTCATACATCATAGCTTCAAAACTTCATTCTCCTGGATTAAAATGAAATTAACCTCCTCTACTAAAGTGTGATGCATTTTGATTGCATACACGCCATAAGGTCTTTCTAAAAAGTTGTTATCAACAGCCAAAAACACAAATGCAAAATTGAATATTCAGAAGTTCTCAAGTTATGGAAAGCTCACAGAAAGCTAAGTAGATATCAGGAATCTCAGAGAAATGATTCAAGGTCCCCTCTTGAAGATTTTTTTCATGATCATAGAAACATATATATGTCCTCTACTATAGTGCTACGCATTCCAATTGCATACAAGCCATTATGTCTTCATAATTTTCAAATGCTGAGACCTAAACTTCCCCTTCACCTTCGGCCCCTTAAATGAAGGCATAGCTGGCCATAAGATGAAGAAAAAAAGAATTCTTACACCCTAAATAAGGTACCCTTTTTTCATAAATGAGATGAAACGAATTTATACTAGGAAAAGAAATCCACTTATAATATGATCAATAGACAAATCCTTACCGCAAAGGTTACAAATGAATCGCCTTCCCTGATCAATAAATCTCATGAAAGGGTTTATATAGCCTTTGCAGCGTGAACAACGCACTGGGCCACCATCCCCAAAATCAACTAGCTGAAAGGAAGTTCAGAAACGGGTAAATACTGCACATCAAGAAGACTAATGACAACTTTTTTGGGGAGGTTTCCCAAATCTTTCAATCATAAATGTATGCATGCTTCAAGAAAATGGGAATTCCAGATCCCATATAGATAAAGGACCTGAATGTGTCCTACTAGCCAATCCAACTGTATTTCTTTAATTTGTTACAAGTTAATAGTAAAAACTTATTGATGTTTTGTTATTCCATCCTGATTGCATGCTGGAAAAGAAAGAGTTAAAACCAAGCTACAAGTTACGCCACCTGAATAGGCTCCTCATCTGGGTGTGGAAGAGCTAATGGCTGAACCAAAAGAGCTAATTGCATCCCAGATGTAGCCAAAAGATCCTTCGTACATGGGATCTGTCGAAGAACAAGAAACCAATCATTGCATTGACAAAGACGCTTTCTTCCCCTTTTATTGCATCTTTACAATAATAATTTACCTGATTAATTGTACACCTCATGTAGCGAGGGCTGCAATTTCCCGTGTCCCTAACAATATATTCACTCGTGGCAGGCTATGACATAGATAAGCAAAAATACAAAAAATAAAGAAATGATTAGAGTATAAGATCCCATGAGCACAAACATTTATGTTGGAAAAGAACAAAAAATCAATATTACTAAATATATGTTAGATCAAATTCTGTAAAAGTTCATCTAGATAGTATACCGGAGGAGGATTGGCTTGATTGTTCTGACGAGTTTCATGTAGGATCACGGATGAACTTGGAATAGGGCGTGGGATCTGGTTTGGATCAATTTTGTTGTGTCCGCCCATCGGACCAGTCTGGCCCATAGCAGGTTGAGACATGGGTTGGTTTGGCAGCATTCCTGGGGTTCCAAGTGGTGGTGCAGAACCAGGGAAAGCCAAAGGAGCCTGAAGAAACAAAGTTCAACTGTGAGAAAAAAATTAAAGGAATCTTATACTATAACATCAATTGTTTATCTATTTAATGAGAAGAATATTATTGCCTCTGCTTGTCTTTGTAAGGAACAAATGTAACACAATATATATTTATTTATTAAATACAAACATGCACTAGACAATGTCTAGACACCATAAAAGTAAAGACTGGCATGCACATCTATATAAAGTCTATACAGCATCCATCCTTCCCAAGTCTATGCCATAGTATGATCCCTGACACTTCAATTTCAATTTCCTATCAACTTATAATGGATTTGAAATGAAAAGTTAGTAAGACCACATGGCCAGAAGTATATCTTGTCTAGAAAAAAAGGCACATTTAAAGAATGCAAGTAAGATCAAGGTACATTTAAAGAATGCAAGTAAGATCACCTTTAAGGCAAAAATCTGAATTGATAGTAAAAATATCTATACACGATGGATCATAGAATAAAATTATTAAACGCAGACTAGATATGGTATGAACTATGAGATTAAAGAAATATGACAAATCATCTGAAGACTCTGAGTTTAGCCTTAAGTGGCCCCCTTCAAAGTTTCAAACATTGGAAAGATCCAACAATACCATAGTTAATTAAATTAAATGATAAATTCCTCTATGCTGTTTGCTAGGATTTTGCACATGAAAGTGGGTGATTTTGCACATGAGAGAGAAAATTAAATGATTCCCGTGAGAGAGAATTAAATTCCCTCCCTCCCTCCTTTTCAACTCGTAAGTTGCATCATAATTGAAAACAGAACCTCATAGTCTACCTGAAACATACAGAATAAAACATAAGTAGAACATGCACAAATTGTAGGCAAAGCTTACCTACCTGTTGGTGTTGTGCCTGCCATGGCTGTGACCCAAAAGGAGGACCAACTGATTGGGGTGCACCTTGAGATGAAATAGTAAAAGGAGAGGTTGGCTGGGATAAAGAGCTAGGAGATGCAGTACTCTCGCCACCCAGAACAGAGCGCATTGTTGGAGCCTGTAGCTGAGCCCTTATAGGAAACGTACCTGGTTGTGGCCCAGATGGTGACTGTTGGAAACCTGTGGAAGAAGGAAAACGAGGGACACCTTGCAAAGTTCCTGATGAGAGGGTAGATGGCCCATTAATGGTTGGACGAGATGCTGAAGAGAAAGGAGCAACTGGGCCAGCAGAGAACGGAGGAGAGCCAAACCCACTTGGCTGAGCACTTGGAAGTGGAGGTGCCACTGCAGAACCGCCCATGGGAAAAGATCCTCGTGGAGGACCACTCATAGGCAACGATCCTTGGGTAGGAGCACCCATGGGCAGCGATCCTTGGGGAAGAGCACCCATGGGCACTGATCCTTGTGAAGGAGCACCCATAGCCATAGGGACTGATCCTTGTGGAGGCCTAGAGACAAATGAAGGAGGCAGGCTGGCTAAGGGTGCAGCAGAGGGTCTACCAGCTAGGAAATTTGGAGGTTGACCATAAGGACTTTGCTGGGGTCCAGATGGGGGTACTGCTGCCCTAGAAACACCTGGTGGCGGAGGTCCTGGCCTGGAAACAGGTGACGGCCCAGGAAAACTAGCAGAAGGACCAGCAGCTTGAAAAGGAGGGGCTTGACCTAGAAAAGGTGACCTGGAAGGACCATGTCCAAATGAAGACACTGGTGCAGCAGCCTCAGGCTGGTTGATGTTCAAGTTCTGAAAATTTTGGGGCAGTGACGAATCCGTTGCTCTTTGAAGATTAGGGTTATAATTGGAAAAAGGAGGGCCTGGTGGTGCATTTCCAGGTCTAGGTGCCCCTGTAGGAGCAGGAGCCGACATGTTTCAAGACCTTTAAATTAAGCTGAGATCCTATGTGCTTTTGTTTTCACCTAAAAATACAAAACAAAAAGAAAGGTCATCCATCACCAATACTAACAAGTAACAACGACTACAAAATTGATTCATCCTATGATCTATCAGAACCACAACTGTAAAAATTGTGCACTTGAATCCATGCTTTCAACATTTCAAAATATCCCACTCTGCAATAGCTGTGGCAATCAACAATCATATTGAAAGTTAAATAGTCTTTATTGATAGCTTGGTTATAAACCCATCACTACTTCAAAAGAATCTAAGCCAAATCACTATATGCAAGGCATTTCGGTTTCAAAGCTTCCACCTTTGCACACGTGCAACAACCAAAAACTCAAATTAGAACTCTACACAGCAACTTATTTCGCACACGAAATTAAAGCAACGTCTACAGATCAAAACAAATAGCCGCAGACGTTGCAATTCAAAAAGCCCAACACTAAAACATATAACTCAATATGATTCTAAATAAAAAAATAAAAAAAAAACAATCTCACAACGACTCTCCAATTGTTACATCTCCACATATAAGACAATTTAGAAAAATTTGGAACAAGGGAGATAGTCATATCAAGCAATTGATGAATCTAACCAAACTTAACTTAATCAAGGCCATCAATTTCATGAAAAAGGGGATCGGGATGAATCCAGTCATCCAGATCGACGGCATGGAAGAGAAGGTAAGGATCCTCGACGCTAAATCTTTGTACAATTTTCATATCGGGAGAATTAGACGAAGAATTAAAGAGAGCGAAAAAAAAAGGTAAGTACTGACGCGAATCCGAAATTGAAACCGGGTTTGAGGATCGGAAACCACAATCAGGAGGAGATTGAACGGCGGGGGAACCGCAGATAGGGCAGACGGGGAGCTTGGTGGTATGGTGGAGGAGAGTATATATCAGGAGGCGACGTGAGGACCATATGGAGAAGACGATAATAAACTCACGCAAGTAAACGCACCTACAAATAGCACCAAAGTATTGCTATTGGCTTTTTTTAGAATGTGTGGTGCCATCAATAGCAATACTCTAGTATTATTTGTAGGCGAATTTACTTGCGTGAGTTTATTACCATCTTCTCCATTTGGTCCTCATGTCGCTTGTTATATACTCTCCTCCACTCCACTACACCACCACCAACCCAAGCTCTCCTCCGCTCTATCTCCGGTTCCTACGCTATCCAATCTCCTAAGCACGGTTCCCAATCCTCAAACCCGATTTCAATTTCGGATTTGCGTCAGCACGTACCTCCTTTTTTTTCTCCCATCAATTCTTTGTCTGATTCTCCTGATCTAGAAATTGTACCAGATTTAGCTTCAAGGATCCTTACCTTCTCTTCCCGGTCGTCAATTCGGATTATTGACCGGATTCATCCTAATCCTTTTTATGAAATTGATGGCATTGATTAAGTTAACTTTGATTCTCCCTCGTTCCAAATTTTCCTAAACTCCCTCATATGTGGAGATGTAACAATTAGAGAGTCGTTGTTAGATTGTTTTTTATTTAGAATCATATCGAGTTATATGTTTTGGTTTTGGCCTTTTTGAACTACAATGTCTGTTGTTATTAGTTTCGATCAGTAGACGCTACTTTAATTCCGCGTGCCAAATAAGTTGGCGTGTAGAGTTCTAGTTTGGATTTTTGGTTGTTGCACGTGTGCAATCCACTAGTTTAGTTGTTTAGGTTAAATTTACAACCCCCACCGTGACATAGCAATCCCCTTACAACACGGCAATTAGCTTGTCTCATCCACTCAAAGTTTCTTGGAACAACAATCAAGTCATCTACATATCAACAAGGAAGGAATTTAGTCTCACTATAAACACCACCAGTAACTCACAGTTTTGAGTAAATACTAGGAAACAAGCTTTACCATAATAACGTGTATACACAAACAGAGTTTTCAATAAGTTCACAGCTTAACAGCAGATTCACCAAGGTTTCATAAAGAGATCTTGGTAAAGTTTTTTGGAATATTCTTGTAACACCCTCGCTATATAAAATTTAAAAATTATTGAAACAATGTTTTTTTTAAGACTGACTTAAAAGGCCAAAAAGGAAGCATTATCAACACATACCACTCACATAAACAAAGCCAAGTAATCAGCACCAATCCTATGCATCATTGTAGAGCACATACAGATTTTTAGGAATCTTATGTAATATGCAGCATTTATGTACTCCCAAATCTTTGCTTAACAACCATGATATGGGTGCAGCCAAAAACAAGTATATGTCAACACAACATCACCTAATCTTAGTACATTTATACCAAAACATATTAACCTTCAATATTCCATGCCCCATTTCAGATAGAGAAATTAAAGAATTGACTCAAATGAGGCAATAAGAAATTCCACTTATATACTCCAACTTAAAACATTGATTAAAACAATTAGATCTACATGCATGAAGATCTAAAACATTGACATCACATACTACACAGGCAAGGCAAAAAAAAATCAAAGGCCACAAAACACAAGACAAATCTCTACAACTATTCAAAAAGATTCGCAGTTTCAGATCTCAAAGCGAAGTTAACAAAATCAATTGGCCAAAAAATATCAAAAAAATCGACTAAATGAAGAAATAAGTTTCGCGACCACCAGATCCATTAAACGAAAACAGAAAAAGATCAACAAAAACGGAAAAAAAAAATCGACATAACACGAGATCAACAGAAACAGATCCATTAAATAAGTTTAGCGACTTAACTACGGAAGTAAAACAAGCAGCAGAACAAATGAAATACCGAGATAAACAAAACGCAACAGATGTGGCATTGAAACGGAGATTTGAGACAGAAAGAGCGACACAAATCAACGGAAAGCTATGGACTGAAATTAATAGAAACAAAAGGAGTAAAATCGCTTACCGCTTACCAGAGGAGGAGGCGATTAGCGATTAGCGACACAAATCAATGGAAAGGATTGAAATTAATAGAAAAGAAAGGAGCAGAATCGCTTACCAGAGGAGGAGGCGGCGGGGAGTGGAACAGTAAAAACTCGTAAGCCTCTGCCTAGAAACTCAAAGAATCGAGCTCGAATAAGAGAATCACGTACCTAGAAATCAGCCGTAGTAACGAGAAGGGCCAATTCGAAGGGACTGAGATCGATTGGATTTTAGAGAGAGTTTGTGATTAGAAAATTTGTTCTGAAATTGGATGAACTGGTAATCGGCCTTAACGGCACTACATAAATGGTAGACGTGGCCACGATCAAGGGTCAATCCGTGACCGTCAAATTGTGAGTCGGTGATCCGATGGGTCCGGGTCAAAGGATCGGAGTAGGTTGCGGGTTAAGATTAGGGTCGGACATCTCTTAATCCGCCGCGGGAAAAAATCCTATGTGGCACGCTTTAGTAGATCTTAGGTGGGAAATTAATCTATCTATCTATCTATATCTTCTATATACATATACTAAAACCGATCCATTGTTGCCTACGTGGCGGCGCGTGGGTGAATTTGCTTACGTGGCGGCGCGTGAGTGTATCTCACAAAGCTTTCTCCCGTCAAAAAGGAAATCTAATAAAAATAATTAGATAATTCTAATCTAATATAATTAAAAATGATTAAATAATTATTTTATTTTACCATTAACTCATATAATTGGATAGATGGAATATCTTACATACCCTTAATTAGTTTTCATTCTAGGTTAGATTAATTTATAAATATATAGTGGAGTATTAATTAATCGTTATTTTGGTATATATATATATATATATATATATTAGATGGCTTGCTACATGTGGAAATAGCAATGACAATAGGGTCATTCACAACCGAAGTCAAAATTCCAATTCTCCAAGGGACCTATTTTTGAAAGAAGAAGAAAGAAAATCTTTGGATTTCATACCCAGCATAGACAATCTATATACATATACTAAAACCGATGCATTGTTGCCTACGTGGCGGCGCGTGGGTGAATTTGCTTACGTGGCGGCGCGTGAGTGTATCTCACAAAGCTTTCTCCCGTCAAAAAGGAAATCTAATAAAAATAATTAGATAATTCTAATCTAATATAATTAAAAATGATTAAATAATTATTTTATTTTACCATTAACTCATATAATTGGATAGATGGAATATCTTACATACCCTTAATTAGTTTTCATTCTAGGTTAGATTAATTTATAAATATATAGTGGAGTATTAATTAATCGTTATTTTGGTATATATATATATATTAGATGGCTTGCTACATGTGGAAATAGCAATGACAATAGGGTCATTCACAACCGAAGTCAAAATTCCAATTCTCCAAGGGACCTATTTTTGAAAGAAGAAGAAAGAAAATCTTTGGATTTCATACCCAGCATAGACAAGGTAAAAATATCTATCGTGCATGTATATAAAATATAGATAGATTTTACTTTTACAAATAATATTAAATATATTCTTCATCTTGCTTCATAGGAACGTCAAATTGTGAGTCTTGCAACTATTATTAGAATTGAAGATGAGCATGATTGGTTTTACAATGGCTGCAAGATTTGTGCGACCAAAGTTCAACGTCAAGGTGAAATTTTTTGGTGCAGAAAATGTGGGAAGGATGTCAACATTGTAAGTCCAAGGTAAATCAATTACACATATCTATTTATCGATCAATATATACAATAGTTAAATTTCTTTAATGACTATTCTAATACGTATTATTGTCAACTAAAATAGGTATATGGTCAAAATTCGAGTTGTTGATGACACCGACAGTGCTACTTTAGTATTGTTTGATCGCGAAGCCTTGCACCTATTCAAAATAACAGCTTCAGATTTACAAGAGAAATTTTTGGCAGAGGTTATTCTTTCAATTTTGCAATTAATACAAAAAATGTACTTATATATGGTATTAAATATTCAATATTTTAATTTGATATAAATTTATTAATTTTACAGGGTGGTGAAAGTAGCAGATGCCCCCAAAGAGATGAAGATGATAGTTAATAAGAAGTATTTGTTTAGAATCGAAATCGAAAAATTTAACATAGAGAAGAACTATAAAGTGTTAAATATGATGGATGATATATGATTCCTTGATAAATAAGTTTTTAAAGAGTCAAAATATTATACATGTATATTTTCGATATGCTTCTAAACTTATTACATTACTCCTAAAATATATAATGTTAGGCTCCTATCTAAAGATACTCGCAATATAATTTTTTTTTGTAGGATTCGAACTCATATAACAATGATGACAAAAGGGATCAGACGTTACTTCTTCGTATACTACTGTCCCCCTACAAAAACGATCACATCGAACTTTGGTTTTGAGTTCAGATTCAGAAGGGGAAGATGAAAATGTCAGCCAACGGTCTTCATCAAAAAAACAAGATTGCCCGACTTTCATGCACTCGTGACAAAATTTCAGTGAAGATAGAGAAAGATGATACCTCATTCTAATTATCATGCTTTAAAATTTCCCTTCTATTGTTTTTAATATTATTTCACTTTAGACACCATTGCGTTGCTTATGGAAAACATATACACTTAATTTTGTTTACGTTTTAATAACTATATTAAATTTATTTGACATTTTAGATGTCATTTGTTCATTTTTTTAATATTATAAATTATGTATTTTTTTCTGTCCATACATAATTTTTATCTTTCAAATTAATGTCAAATCATTATTTTTATTACACAAATTAAAGAGAGATTTTATCTTTCAAAAATACATAATTTGAATGAAGTAAAAAATATAAATATATTTTTATTATTATAAACATTTCCCTTTTTGGTCAACTGATCAAATGTCCATTAGTTATTCCATCATTTTCATATGAATATTTATCAATTTATTCACGAGATGTTAGATGACACTTGAATTATTGAATAATAATTATACAATAGGATAGCTAATTTTATTTTATAAAGCTCTCAATATCAAATTATTTCAATCTTTATAATTAATTTTTTAAAATTTCACAATATACCTTATATAACATCTTGCATTTAACATTATATAGTCAACATTTAATACATAGAAACAACCAACTAAATTCACCTCCCAACAAAAACAACATAACATACAGAAACATATATTCAATACACCGTAATCCCCGTGCTTGGGACGGGTCTTACACTAGTAAAATAATATGTTGTCTTAGAAAGTTATACATAAGCCACGGTCTATCTATATACTCCCTCCATTAATTAAAATTTGACGTTTTACTATTCATGCACGTTTTTTGAGGTGTTAAAAACTATATAAAATATTAGCTTTTTTAATATATTTTTAATAATTTCATACTTGTTACTGTTAAGTATGAATTTTTTAAAAACAAATTTTTTAAAAAAAGTTAATATTTCATATAGTTTTTATCATTCTAAAAAAACGTGCATGAATAGTAAACGACAAGTTTTAATTAACAGAGGGAGTATATTTTAGTTAATTAAAAAAAATATAATTAAAAAATATTTCTTAGTCATACTCATACTTATCAAAAATATTAATAGATAAATATATAGTATTTGATATGTGCTATTTTATTTATATATAGATTATTTTTTGGTGGAGAGAATTATTTATATCAAAATTTATTTAATCATTGTTATTTTATTTATATCTATATTGGCTTTGCTTATATTGCTGGTTTGTCGCCTTGTTGTTCTGCTATTCCATGTAAGTTTCTTCGGAACTTACTCAGATTGATCAGAAATCCTCTTTGCTTATATGTCCAAGATATACTAGGTGTTGCATATGCATAAGAGCATGTCATATAGTATCATGCTTAGGTTGCACCATCGAATGAGCATTCTTATTCTGTATGCGTTTGAAAATAGAATGGCCATTATCTGTGAGTTGTAGAGTCTTTGCTATGGTCAAGGACAGCCCAGCTTCATCGGGTTTATACCTATCGAGTCTTATGAGTCTCCACCCAAGGTATGGGAGTAGAAATGGAGTCGTCACCCTAGGTATGAGAGTGGTAGGAGTCGCCACCCTAGGTTTGGACGTGGTTTTTAAGTGGGATATGTCACTTGACATTCTTGGGCCATTTACTGTACCATCTGCATATATATATATATATAAACTGTCAACATGCTTGTATGATTTAAATTCTTCCCCTGCATTAGAAGCATGATATTAGGAATAGCGTATATGTGTGCTTATATGTGGGGAACAACAAAGTGCGGGCCTCAATCTGATCTTATGCCCCCTTAACGTTTTTAGGTGTATATGCATGACCCTACCTAGTGGTGTGTGTTGTTTGGTGTGGGATGTTTATGGCGAATAATTGAAAATGACTTGTCACTCGACTATATGAAAGTGTAGTAGATTAAACACATAACAAACATGTTTTGACCCGGCTCTGTCGTGGCACCTTGTATGCACGCGATTGTTGGTTTAAGCGGAGTTGTTTTCTCGACTTGGTACTTAGGACAGGTACATGTGTGTCAACACCGGGTCTCCAACGGACCTCACGAGAACTTTGGGTATGAAATCCCCCTTTTAACACTAAACTTTCGAATTTCAAACTTTCAACTTGTACTTGGTGCGCAAGATCCGAACGAAGGTATCCGACCTTCGAAACATAACCCGGGTTAATAAACTCGAGCCGTTACACATAGATCGCTGCATTGCTTGGAAGAGATAGCTTATAAGCAACTAGACCGACTTTCTCCACCACTTTGAAAGGGATATGAAAACGGGGGGAGAGCTTGTGGGGAGATATCGGCCTCACCGAGTGTTGGCGGTAAGGATGCAGCTTCAAATAGACCTAACCGTTGATCTAGAACTCTCTAGGGCTCCTATGGGAGTCTGCATATTGCTTCATTTGATTTTGAGCTCACATAATGTGTAACTTCGACATATTTATCACCTCCTCTCGCTTATATAAGCTTCTTTCCACCAATAACGACTTACTCTCCCTTATGAGATATGGGAGATGGGTGGGAGCTAATTGCCCGTACACAATCTCATGGGGGGCTTGATTGCGGAATGGTGCGTGGTATTGTACCACACCACTCAGCCAAAAGGACCCATTTCGACCACGAGCTTGGTACTTTCGACGTCATACATCGAAGGTAAGATTCCAGGGTCTTGTTAATTACCTCAATCTGCCCATCGAATTGTGGATGTTAGGCTAAGAAGTAATTTAGATCTACTTTGAATTCTAAAGAATTCTCTCCATACTTCACTCAAGAAAATAGGATCACGATCGATTACAATGGACTGAGGCATTCCTGCATGCAGCTTAAAGACATGATCCAAGTAGAGCTGGGCGAATTCCAAGGTTGTATAAGGGTGAGAGAGTGCTAGGAAGTGGGCATACTTGCTCAAGCGGTCAACAACAACCATGATGGTGTGTTTCCCTAAGGACGGGGGCAATCCTTCGATAAAATCCACGCTAATGGACTCCCAAATACCCTGTGGCACTTGTAAAGGTTATAACAGGCCTGGGGACAAAGACAGATCTAGGGGTGGGCTAGTGTGTGCTGCAGCCCACCCTATTTTTTTAGTAATATATATAATATAGGTATGTTTGTAGACATGTTGTTTCACTGACACAATTGATAGAGAGTTAAGACAGGAGAAAAGAAGGCGCGGGTTCGAATCCCCAACTCCCCATCTACCACAATATCATTCTTTCTTTTTTCTATACCATGAGGCTTCAATGTTGACAATCATCTTCTTCTTTGGTTCTCACAAAGCCTTTTTCTTTGCTATCAATGTTGACAGTCATCATATATTCCAAATTGATCATCCAAACACAACCTTTTATATTCCAAACGTTGTTATGGATGCTCTTATCATTTTTTGTTTTTTTCTCTTAGATAAAAAATGCATCTTTAATTTTTAAGTCAATAGATATAGTGACAAACAATGGAAAAAATTATATGTAAATCCAACCTACCCAAGATTGCAATCATGGTTTCGTGCCTGCTTGGGGATGCAACATTTGCGATTTTGTTGCGTTGACAAGTGTGGTAATTTCTCACATATTACTGCACCTCCTTGTTCATGTCTTTCCGGCAAAATAGAGACTTCTCCCGGTGTAGCGTAGCATCCCTACCTAGGTGACCCCCCAAAGCTGAATCGTGGAGCCAAAGCAAGATACGAGTCTTGACGGTAACAACATCTCCTATCACTAGTTTTTCCCTCCTCTTGAGTTCCTCATTTACAAAGGTAAACTTGGGGTGTGAATTGGGGTTGTTGTTAAGATCACTGATGATCTGTTGGAGAGGATTGTCAAAGTGCCAAAGGGCCTTGATGGATTCATAGAAACCCTGATGAATGTTTGACAAATTTATGTGCAGCAAATGAGCACCTTCAACCCGAGATAATGTGTCTGCGGCTACATTTTCAACCCCTTTTTTATACTGAATTTCATAATTGTAGCCTAGAATTTTAGAGAGCCACATATGATGGAATGGAGTTGTCACCTTATGCTCAAGGAGGAACTTAAGGCTCTTTTGATCGGTTTTGATCATGAACGTCAGTGAGCTAAGTAAGAGCTTCATGATTGCAAAGCATACACGATGACCATGAGTTCTTTTTCGTATATGGACAACACTTGGTGACGACGACCCAAAGCACGAATGATTTAGCAGATGGGGTGGTGATTTTGCATAAGTACATCCCCGATTCCCAAATTAGAGGCATCGGTCTCAACAACAAATCTTTTCGAAGTTAGGCAAAGCCAACATCGAGGCTGAAGGAAAATGCTGATTTGAGCTTTGTGAAAACTTCAATTGCTCCATTATACCAAGAGAATCCCTCCTTTAACATGGTTGTCAAAGGACCTCCTATTACACTATAATTAAGATCGGATAAATCGTCGGTAATAATTTGATAATCCGAGGAAGCTATGAAGCTGTTTCTAATTAGTGGGAGCAAACCACTCAGTTATATCTTGAATCTTCTTGGGATTGGTACTAACTCCTTGAGAGGAAATGAAGTGGTCGAGGTACTCTATAACTGTTGCCCCAAACATGCATTTAGACAGCTTCAAGAATAATTGCTGCTCCCTCAAAATTTCGAACACTGATTGCAAATGTTGAAGGTAGTTCTCCCAGGACTTGCTATATACCAACATATCATTGAAGAAGACCAACACAAAATACCTTGCTATATGATCTGCGCATGATTTACCATGTTTTATACTTACTTTTATTTCGAATTCTATCATTTATATGCATTATGGGTTGGGAATGCTACGAATTTGTGTAAGATATGCTTATTTGCAAGATATAGAGGTCTACACAACTTTTGGTTCAATTTTGCAGATTTCAGAACGAAATCGAAGCAAATGCAAGAAAGTGACGAGCTGAAGGAGACCTCGACGTCGACCATGACCCCTCGACGTCGACTGGGCAAGACTAACCTAAGCGCAAAACCTATATATATCATGCAAAGTTTCTTCCTACCAATAAATATACTCTTGAACTTGACAATTGGAATAAAGAAGGAAATTATCACCCTCTAATTAGATGGGATCATCTTTGCAAATCTAAACAAAATGGAAGAACAAGTATTAGGAAAGCCGAGGAAATCAACATAGCTTTACAATTTAAGCTACTGTGGAAAATAATTTCAAAACCAGATAATATATGGATCAAAATTGTTACAGAGAAATACCTTAATGAGTGCAACCTAATGCAATACAAAAAGAAACACTCCATATGTTGGCAATGGGCTAAACTCATGTCCCTAAGGGAGCTCTTTGGCTTAAGTGGCAAACAGGAGACGGGAACACCATCAACTTCTGGCTCAATAACTGGATCTTGGACACACCTCTTATTGAAATAGTCAAAAATAAAACTTGATAAATGAAATGACCAAAGTTAACGATTTCATCACTAATAATAAAACATGGAACAAGGAAAAGATTATGAGAGAACTAGGAAATCACTTAAACCAAGACACACTTAACAAAATAACAAACATTCCAATCCCAAGTAATAGTATTACAGATAGACTTTACTGGAGACCAAGCCCAAATGGGTGGTTTTCAACAAAATCATCAATCAATCTATATCTAACTATTAAAAGAGAATCATTTTTCATGAGGTGTCACTCTCTCTTTAAAAGTAGGTTATTCAATCAATTTTTTTATATAAAATTCAATTAATCCATGATCTTAGCCTAAATTATAATTTTAGTAGTTTTTAAAAAAACAATGGGATTAATTCAAAACATTAAATGGTTTTCTCAACCAATGAGTTTAATTCAAAACATTTAATTATCTGAACTTTTACTATTATTTTATAATATTAATTTAACATATTATTAAGATTTTATTTATAAAAAACCGCGCCATGGCGTGAGGATCATACTAGTTTTCTTCAAAATAAAAAAATGTCATTGTAAATCCGATCTAAACCGGATGTGGGACATAGATTGCACCCCTAAAATCAAACACTTTTTGTGGAGGGCATCCCAAGGAGAAACACCAACAAAAGGAAAATTGGAAGAACGTAGAATCGCAGTCCCTATGCAATGTGAGTTTTGTAACCACCATAGAGAAGATTTATTCCATTTATTTATGGATTGCAATTTCGTCAAAAACATTATCCAAAAAGTAGATGCTAGAATTTTTAAAGTTATCGACAAATGGAACAGAAATGTGAGAGACAAACACTCCATTATAAAAACACTAAAACAAACAATCGGTACTAAGAAAATAGGTATAATGGCAACCATGTGGTGGAGTATTTGGTACTTCAGAAATCAAATGGTTTTCAAGAACGAGGTGATGACTGCTAACAATATTATCAAATTTATCAAACAACAAATCCTTAATTGGAACACAACCAAAATTGACAAGGAAGAGACAAACATAATGCCTACATCTATTTATCCTAACAACTCAACTGGTTGTGAAAACATAAGGAAAAAAAGGTATTAAATGGGAAAAACCAAAAGGCTTAAGTTTTAAGCTAAATTTTGACGGGTCCTTTTGAGATAACGGGAGCTCCGCAATCGGTTTTGTGATCCGGGATCATGAAGCCAACTGGGTCTCGATGAAGGGTGTCAGCATCCCGTTGTGCTCGGTTATTAGAGCTGGGACTACAACTATGAGAGAGGGAATTCATAAAACACTAGAACTCGATATTCAAAACATCGAAATAGAAGGTGATAACCTTTGCATAATCAATGCACTAAAAGGTATCTGGAAATGCCCTTGGGAAGTCGAAATGATCATTTTCAATTCCCTGATAGAGTGATAGACCTCTGTCTATTTCAGTCAGTACAGATACGTGTTTAGGGAAATTAATAGCGTAGCGGACAGACTGACCCTTCTAGGTCATTCAACCACTATCACCAACCCTAACACAGATCTAGAACTGCAAGTTCTTATCCAAAAGGATATCTATGATGGACTACAAATCGTGCATAGTCCTTCCTAATCTCTTTTCAGTTTCAGAAAAAAAAGGGATTATTTATTTTTCTGTTTTTTGTGGCCCGTGTCATTACACCGCTTAAATAAGATCGGATTAGATCTGATCTGATCTGACCTTCATCGGGATGGAAGCTTGCGACAATCAATTTGTGCTGATCATTGGTTGTTCAACTGGTGGAATCGGCCATGCTCTGGCTTGTGCTTTCGCCGCCCAAAACTGCCCGGTGGTTTGTGCTTGTGCTTTCGCCGCCCAAAATTCCTAGTGCATTCAAACTGTTTGATTAAATGTCTAGGCCTTTATATCCAGCAGTTTATAACCTAGGTGGGGTTCAAGATATTAAGAATAGAAAGGCCCTATATTTTTTAATTCTTAATCATTAGCTTGCTTAGGAGGTGTGGGATCAAAATTATGATCTCAAACTTATACGAAATGGTCGAAATGAATTACCCATTGATAGAGGGGGAGCTCTTACTAGGGACTTGAATGCAATGCCTTTGGATATAGGGAAGTCTAATACGACTAATGTCAAGATATATCGGGTTTGTTGTTGGGGTCCAAGAAGCAGTTATAGAGTCTCAATTTTTGAAGCGAGAAATGGTTTTGGTTTTGTGTTCAACCCTGGAGGAATCGTCACTGGCGCTTTGTCTTTTCTTGAAGACATCAAAGATCGACTGATTTTGATGCCAAGTGCTACCTCTATTGGTGATGTACAAAGGATGTTAGATGTGCTATCGGTGTTAGTTGGTAGGGAGACCTCATTCCCATATAGAGGAAGATTTGGTGGTGTTCAAGTAGTGAAACAGAGTTTCCCCTACATTTCAGTGTTGTTTGGGGTGTATTCAGGGGGAATGTAACCACATAATGTCTACACATGCAGTTGTGTAATATTGGGTATGGAAAGCACTTCAAGTGTAGTTGTCCAATTTGTGGTTGTAGCACAGGATTGTCATTGAGCTACAAGTGCGACTGTGTAGCTAGTGTGGGTGTTGGATGGACATCAAAACCAAGCTGCAGCCACCAACATGTTCAGAGTATAAGGTGCAGAAGGCTTGTTTCCTAGTGCAACTTCTACCATTTTTTTTACTAGCCAATGTCCTGCTCATGTGGTAATCTAGATTGCAATTTTATAATTCATGGCTAGTGGCTATTATCACGTACAGGGAGCTGGCAGTTTTGTCACCCATGGCTACTATCACATATACTTCATGGTTTTCACTTTCATTTCATTTAAAGGTTAGAGTTTTATTTTTCGCAAGCTTTGAGGACAAAGCTTTTATAAAGGGTAGGTAATGTCATGTATAGAGATATATGTGTATAGATTAGTATAAATACCATAATAGCTTTGTAGTTATCACCTAATGAATTAATCAAGTGAAATCAATATCCCTTTTCTCCCTTAACCTTTACTCTCTCTCCCTTTCCTGTTACGTTCTTCTTCCTAAACTTTTTCTCTAACTCTAACTCCTCCTTCCCTAATCTCTACCTTTTCCTTTCAATCTCATATGTCTATGGCTTAATTTGAGTCGGGACATAACAAATGACATGTGGATAAAATAGATGTGATCATTGTCTAATATGGCTTAACTAACGTGTCAAAAAAAAAAACTCAAGTCGGATTGCACCAAAAAATGACACATATGCAAATTGTACTAGAGGAGATTTCAGATCTCTGTTTTAGTATATTATATAGATATATAGATTTTATCTTTAGTCATTAATATTGGTTATATTAATTTATTATATGTAATGATAAGATTTTATTATTAAATAATTAATTATACCACATCTTTTATGCACCACTTTAACATAGACCAACCTTTTGTTTAGTAATTATAATTAATTTAAATAATAAATTATTATCATATTTTAATTTGTTACATTTTGATAATATTTTGTGATATATTTAAATAAATATAAATAATTTTGATAAACTAAAGAATCTTATAAATATACCATGAAATCAATTAGGTTGAATCTAAACAGTTGCTAAATTTTAAATAATACGGAGTAATGTTTTTAAAAAAGAAGATAGAAATTCTTAATAACTTTTAATCCATATCATATAAACAATCAATTAAATATATAAAATATTATATTATTATTTATATAAATTATCATTGTTTTAATTGGTTACATCCGCACATGAGTTTCCACCACTATTCACATCAAATAATGATGGAGATATATAACAGATGGAGATATGAGGTTTTATTATTTTAAAAAAATTATCCACCTCATTTAAGTTGAGTTTGCCTTTAATAATAATTAAAAATAATTTAAATAATAAATTCTTATCAAATTTGGGTGAGTGAAATTCTGATAACATTTTTGTGATCTTTTACAAAATTATATAATCCACTTTATTTTTTCCATCGTTACCGGTTATAATATTATTAGCTAACAAAATATGTAAAATAAAGAATTTTTTCAAAATATTCACCCAAAAATAAATATTTATCAAAATATTCACACTTTCAAACGATTTAAAAAAATATTCATTTTTTTTAGATGAGTCAGAAAAATGCGATTTGGGGCCGCGTTTTATTTCCAAAATCCCGAAGTTGAAACTTGGAAAAATATGAACGAAAGAAATGCGATTTAAAACCGCGATTTTTGACCAAATCAGAGATAAACGCGAGTTCAAACCGCGTTTATTCCTTTTTTCCTTAATTAAAAAAAATATATATGTAAAACGCGGCCTACCTTTGAATTTTTTATATATAAAAAAAGGAAATAGTAGTAACTAGACTAAAATTTTGGCCCGTTTGCAAAACTAGACCACCCGGCCCAAAATTTGCAAAACTAGCAGGGGGCCCAATTTATTTGCAAAAAATGTCTGGTTGCCTTTTCAATTGTCACCGGCCAGAACAGGTCATCGGTGGGGCTCGTAACTGCTGTGCTGGGAAAGGGATTTAAAATCACAATCGGGGGAGGAGGGGAAGGGTTAGTCACTATTTGAAAGCGGGAGAGAGGAGAGCAAAATCCGGCGGAGAAAAGGAAGGAGCAAAGGAGAAGAAGGCTGCAGCGAAGAGAAATCTCGACCAAGGAGGAACCTAGATCGAAGGAGGGTAAGATTCATAGTCCCGGCCTGTGTAATTTCCACTACGAAATTGGGAATTTGGGGGTGCGATTTGGGGCGATTTTGGAAGAAATGCAAATGAAGGGTGATTGCATAGCAGTAGAGGAAGGAAATAGGTTTTAGATTTCGGGGGTAGGGCATGAGACGGTGGGAGAAGGGAAATAAAATGGAGGGCATTCGGATGGCTTAGGGTTAGTGGGTGTCGAGGAAGAAATTAGAGGGCATTCGAATGGGTTAGGGGTAGTGGTTGTCGGAGAAGAAATTGGGGACAAATAGGGAAGGAGGGGTTCAGAGATGGGGAGAGATACTAAGCAATGCAAAAATTGGGGGACTTGTGGTAGGGGAAGACTGCACATTGGTAGAAGGGAAGAAAGACCTAGGTTTGTTGAGTTACTGCAACATTGCTAGAATAATTTTATTAAATTGGTAGGATAGTTTTGTACAATTGGTAATGCCAGTTTAGGTGACCTGAATGTTTGAAAGTCTTTGTTGGCGGTGATTGTGATGCACGTACCCGCTGTGTAATCACAAAAAAAAAAATGGCCAAGATAGGGAAGAAGAAAGCCCACGTAGGACCTAGCAGTTAGGGGGAATGGTTGAAGGAGAGAAGAAGGGAAACTGTGAAGCACAAAAGGGATGGGAAGTTTGAAAATACAACTACTTAGAGTGAGGAAGGGTTGAATGAGAGAAGAGGGGACTTCGAAAGGAAAATTCAATCTGACAAGGCAGGAGAGGGAGAGGAGATGGATAAGGATGGGCAGGATGCTATGGCAGGGGAGGATGACAAGGGTGGGGAGGGGAATAAGGAGGCTGAGAAGGGTGGGGAGGAGGATAAGGAGGAAGAAAAGCAAGAGGGAGACGCGGTGTTACCAACTCAGTCTGATGTAAAACCCACGCAGGAAAAGGTAATACTTTGTGTTAGGTAGGATAGTTTTGTTCATTTGGTAGGACAGGGTTGCTTAGTTGGTATGACGGGTTATTTTGCATTGAGGTGGAATCAATTCTGAAATTGGTAGGATATGTCTGGTCATTTGGTAGGATAGTTATGTGGTTTTGGTAGGAAGGTTTTTGTGTTGTTGGTATGGTAGGATTGTTTTGTTCATTTGGTAGGATAGAGTTGTTCAGTTGTCTATGTAATAACTTTGTTGTAACCTGTGTTCTTTGATTCTTAATAAAAGGGTCATGAGTGGTGGGAGGCTCGGTTATGAGTATTTCCCCTTGGCTGGGAGTCGAGACGTCGTTCGCCCCTTCGAAGTCTTCCGAATGATGTCCATGGGAGGGAGTAGATGGGCTTGTGGGTTTGCAACATAAGGTGATGTGCAGTGCGATTAGCCAAGCTCGTGTGCCGGATTCATTATTGTAGAACTTGTAGGCTTCCAGGTCATCGTCGTCCCGGACTCGAATCGAAGTGGCCCGCCCCATCAAAGGAGGGAGGTAGGTGAGCTCAATGTCGTATAAGACCATGTCAACGTCAAATTTGGAAACAATCTTCTCCTTCAGCTGGTCGCAGCCAATATTCTGTGGCACCACCATAGCTGCACTACATGCCTCTCCCTTGAACACCAAGTTGCCACTTCCGGGAGCCCACCAACCGCCGAAGACGTCCTTCAGACATACCCTATCACCTGTGGCACGACACAGGAACAGAGCATCAGCCTGGGGGTTAGTTCTGTTATAACAAAAAGGAACAACTACGCAGAATAAGTACAAGATCACTTATCCATCGCTGCCACTGCCACCGGACAAACTACTTGTACTTTTCCAGGTATGGAAGGACAGTTTGCAACTAATGGTAGGACCGAGGTAGCCTATTGGTAGAATGGGAACTGTGCAGCTTCCAGAAATGAATGAGTGACGTTTCCCCTCACCTTTCCACTCATCTCCTATTCTGCCTCTCTGTTTACAGAGCAATTAATGGTGTTTCTCATCCATCACTCCAGCTTATATGTATTTGAGGGACACCCTTAATTGCAATCATTGCATTTTCCCCTCATTACTCATTAATGCTCCCCCTCCCCCAAGGCTTTAGCCTTTTTTGGCGCCAAATTGGCTATGACAGCCCGCCACTGTAGTCGTATAGAATCCCTCCAAATCTCTCCCACTTGCTGCTACAGTGCCAATTGGAGACTCCCTACTTCCCCAGTCGGTAAACCCCACAAAATTGCAAAAGTAACCCATGGGTTACTTTTGCAATTTCCACGCCTTGTGGTCTAGTTTGCCAAGTTGCCAAAAAATGGTCTACTTTTGCAAATTGGCCTAAAAAAACCCATCGTTTTGGTGTGGGCACTAGGCAGCTATTGTGCACCACGGCCACCAGCATCGCTGGCGCCCGAGACTGGCATTAGGTAGTAGAAGGGACCACATTCGCATCTGTGCACCACGACCACCACCATTGTCGACGCCCGAACTGGATCTAGAATCTGGCAAATCGAAATTTGGATGAACGATTGAAGGATTTGGAAGAAGGCGTGAATCATGTAACACTACTAGAAAAATAGTTAAATTTCGACGCCCTGTTCTCGACGTTATGCGTTAACGTCGAAAATTGTTGACAGTTTTCGATGGCGAAAATTTTTAACATTTTAATGTGTCGAAATTGACCCCTTTCTCGAATCTCGACACCTATGTGCGTCGAAAATGGCAATGATTAATTAATAAATATGAAACCCTCTGGATTCATCGGCCTCACAAAACCCACTCAATCAATGCCCCTCAGCCTCTCAACCTCAACATCCTCTTCGAGATCTTCTTCCAAATCGACTTCAACTCGAGATTCAACTTCGATTTCGTGCGAGGTTTTCAAATCCGACCTTTGACTCAATCGTCTTCTGTTGGAGAGGTCTTCCAATTCGATGCAGAATCTACATTCATCTTCCGTTTTGTTTTCTAGTTGGACGCCGATTCGAGAGTCGTCTTCCATTGGCAATGTTTCTCTACTCCACTTCTCCGTTGTCTCGCAGTCAGTTCGGTGCCTTTTTCAATTTGAAGAGCACCTAGCTTTTCTTTCAATTAGGTGCGATTTCTTTCTCTCACACTTCTAGAAACTATATCACTTAAAAAGTTAGGGTTTCGATTTCAATTGTATTAATTACAAAGTAACTTTTCACTGATCTGGGTGTGCTTGAAATTCCACCACTCTTTTGTTATTTTGTGGAGAAATTTATCTATGAATCTAAACTGTGAGAAATTTATACATGTTAATTTGATTTTTTCCTAAATCTAATGAATATTCATTTGAGAAATGCCATGTGTTTACCTCTCACATCTAGGTATGCATCCCTGAATTCCTTTCTCTATGTTCCAGTTCAACTCGTCTAAAGATGTTGATCCATGTTTAGATTCCTATTTTAGTTAACCTTAAAAGCTACTTAATTTCTTTTTTTGCATCATCATTCGATAGAACATTGATTTAAGATATCATTATTTCAGCTTAAATTCGAAGGTTCAAATATCCTCCTTAACATAGGTGTCCAAATCATCCTAACACTTTTAAGAACAACTTTTTGGAAGCTCTTTCTTGTCATGTTGGTTGATGTTAACAGACAGTTTGAAGTTATTTGCCATCTTGATGTTCAATTTGGAAATTAGGCCCTGTTTTGTCATTCTAAGTACTACTTTATATGATTCAAAGCTGCAAATTTCTTATTTCTTATCAAATGCTCATCGAGGGGATAAGTTACCAGATTTTCTACTTTTACTATGTACCCCTAAGACCATTGTTTTTTCCATTTTTTCATTCTAAAATAAGCTTAATTAATCTAAGTAATTTATGCATTCTTGTGGTCTTGCTGATTCAATGTTAAGACACTTCTAGTTTCCTTGAAATTTCAAATCTAAGTGGTAATTTGCGAGGTTTTTGAGGGACAAGGAAGCAACTGTCGTGCCTACGTTTTTCTCTGTTTTTATTTTCTGGTTAGTTTATGTTTTCATTATACTAAAATATTTGTGATTAACTTCGTATGTTTTATCCTCCACTCTGTAGCATTTTCACTATCCTGGATTGAAGTTGACTCCATGACCTAACCGAGGAAGACAAGGTTCTAATGTGGAGATTACAACATGACAAATGCGATTTCTTATGTTTGTATTTTGAAGGTTATTCTATTTCTTGTTCATCCTATGGTATTATAGATGCATAAGCTATTATTGAGTGATCCGCTTACTGTGAGGGTGTGTTTTAACTTTTATGTTTTCTTATCTTTGAATTCTTATAGAAATAAACATGTTGTTCTACATTATAGGGTATTTGTACTGGTTTGTTATGGATTAAGAACATTTATTAGGGGTATTTAAGGTGAAATTTTTATCAATATTAAGAAGAGCTGATAAAATACAAGATCCTTGCAGCAGTACCTATAGTTTTCGTGTACCTCATAAAAATTCTGATCCTGGCAACTACAGGGCCTCCAGTTTTCTGTCTTTTTTTTGTAAGCAAAGAGAGGCAAGCCTCTCAAAAGTCTATTTAGTTTATTTTCTGTCTTTATTTTTTTGTCTTTATTTTCTATTTTGTTTTTTATTATTATAACATGATGCATATTTTTGGTTAACTTTGTATCTTTGATCCTTGACTCTAAGAAAGATTTATGTTTTCACTATCTTAGAATATTGGATAGAAGTTGTCTCTTTTAGTGTTACCGAGCACATGATGGAGATTGCACATAATGTCTCAAAATTATGCCTATAGATTTTGGTCTCTTGAGTCTTGATTCGTCAAATCTTCTCAATTTGAAGAGTTTAATGCATTTTTTGTCTGCCACTGCATTTTTGCAACTATATTTTTTCCTTCCTATTGTTTGACTTCTTTGAGCTGAAAATGGAATTATCTGGTGCTTTTTGTATATACCTACTCCAAGGTGCGTCGATCCTTTTTCGTCTTACAAACGTCTCTTATGTGCTACGAGTTGAAATCGGAGTAGCTTCATCTTGTTTGTTATGGTTCTTGTGCCGACTGTTTTTCGGTGTTTGGTTTCAGAATTGCTTCGATGATGCTGGCCCTGTTGGTTGGACTATTGCAAAGGCGATTATGGTAGCTCAAGCTAAAGGACTTGCAAGTTCAGACTGAATTCACTAAAATTGGTTAGAGGGATGAAGAGAAAAATTATATTAGTGCAAAAATGCAAATCAAGTGTTGCAAGCTTAAGAATTGTAGATCCATATCAAATACCTGATCATATATTCAATTTCCTTGTTAAGAATTGAAAACCTTTGAAATGGTGTTAATGTACAAATTTATATTGTTTGTTATATTATTATTCTCAACTTAAATCACGTACCTTTTATTTAGAGTTTGTGTGTTTGTCAATCCCAAATTAAATCCCACATCGATCCGGAGAGGAAATGGGCAGGAGTGAACCAATATAAAAGTCAAGCCAGAAGGAAATTTCTATGGCAAATTAATTTGAAAGTTTTGACGCTCTGCAACGTTGAGATGGTCATTGCAAATTTCGACACCCAAGGCTGTTGGGATGTCAGCGCCAATTTTGACATCCAGGGGTGTCGGGAATAGTTTCGACAATTTTTTGTGTCGAAAATGGCACTTGCCATTTGTGACGCAAATATAGATATTTGTTGAAATATTCACACTTTTAAACTATTTACAAAAATATTCATTTTTGTCAGATGAATAAAAAATGATAGGTAATATTACATACACTTTTAAACTATTTACAAAAATATTTATTTTTTCTGAAATATTCAGACTTTTAAAATAAATACAGTTTCACAAAATATTTATAATATATTGATTAAATTTATTAATTTCATATTTTGAATGGATCTTATCGATTACGTATATTGTTAGTTAAATCAATGCATAAATCCAAAATGATAGGTAATATTACATAGGTTGTTAGTTTATGATTTAAATATACAATTCAAATATATATTTTTATTATAGTAACTAAATGTAGCAATTTCAACTTTTGAAAGAATTTCTCAATAATATAGTTAAATCAATAGATAAATTTTTTTTAGAATCTAGATAAATCTTAAATGTTACTCCGACAGTTTTAGTTTATGATTTTAAAATATTCTTTTTTTTCTCAAATGTTTTGATATAATAATTTATATTATTTAAAAAATCTATTATCAATAGTATAATCAGTTACAACTTACAAGGATTGAAATTGTAGAATTTTCAACTCAAAATTAAAAAGTTTAATAGAAATAAATTAAAAAAGTCTATGTCTATTTAAAAAAGATGACACGAATGCAATTTTTTACTATTTTCGACATTATTGTTAATTTGATGGATTTTATCTCATAACTTTTACATTTTATCAAAATGTAAGCTTTATCTCATTAATTAAATTTTTTTAGGGATATTCTGTTTAGTGCCCCTAAGTTTATGGCAATTCCGGTTGATGTCCCATACTTTTTTTGTCCGGTTGGTACCCCTGAGTTTTATCAAAAGTTCGGCTCATGCCCAAAATTCATATTTTCTCCCTTTTAATGAATAAAACCACCCTTTATTTTTTTTCTTTTTTTTTTCATAAAAATTAAAGCTCCTTTACTTTTAACATTGAATAAAACTACCTATTACTTAACTAAATTCATCTATTGTTTTATAATAGATGTAATGTGAAAAAAAAACAATAAATGTGAAGGAAAGCAAGGTAAAACTATACATTTTTTTTTAAAAAAATTAGCAATTAAAGTTAGTCATTATCCATTCTCTCTATATATATTTATAAAAAAAATTATCATCAATAATAAATTGATAATAATTTAACATTGTTTCATAAAATTAAATATAAAACCATATAAAATCAATAAGACAAATAAACAATTATAAAAATAAATTATTTTATTAAAGGTTTATTGGGATTTTATATAGTTAAAAAAAAATGACCAAAAGAGGAAAAAATCTACTTATTTGGTTAAATAACATAACCACTTAATTTAGTTTATAGTTAGATGATTGAAATATTTCAAGGAAATTAGTTTAACCTTCACATTTTAATATAAAAAAAATATAATTAATATAAAAAATACATAGTACGGAGTATAATTTTAAAGAAATCACACAAGAGTGCGAACAATAAGACTATTTATATATAAAAATAGAAGATTTTGAATAACTGTAAATAAATAATAAAACAATATAGATAAATCATACGGAGTAATAGAGATTATATAGATAAAGTAATTTGCTTACTGTGTATATAGTCTCGTCATGGTGCCAATAAAACTCCAGTCCAATATGTGGATTAGAAATAACACAACCAGTGGACTACTGTTCGTTCGAAAGTCATGAGTACAATTCATTCATTCATCCAAGATAACAATGCAAAGTAGTTTATTGTATAAAACGAGGCAATAAATTAGTAGAAATTAATAAGTGAAATCATTTGACCAACACCCACTTTAACATTAATAGTAGTTTTTGCAAGCATTGCGTTCCCACTTTTGAGTCGTCCACCCACCTCCATACCAACAGTATTCATTTTTCAAAGAAAAAGTTTCCAATACAAAGATCCTGCTTTTCTTATTCCTTATCACGTTCCCTCCCTTTCCAGTAAATCAAAAACTTGAATGAATTTAATAAAAACAAAAGGCAACACCTTTTTCGCCTTTTGCTTTCAACAAGATGGAATTCTCATCATTCTCACCACTTCAGACCTTTGCGCTGCCTAGCTTTACCCTCTTTCCATCACCAAAACATCATCCTAGCTAGCTATCTCCCAGACGCAGATCGACACAATCAACAGTGATGATATGAGCCAAAACAAGAATTAACCAAGCACAAAAGCTGTTTGTTTTGTAGTTAGTGTAGTATTCTTGAATTCAATTCAATGGGCATCTTCATCCGAAGCAGCTGCACCCTCCTCCTGGTAGTGGTAGTGGTAGTGGTAGTGATACCCTCTTGCTGTACTAGTGCCGCTGCTTCGGCTAAGTCAGTTCAAGAAAACAAGGATGCAGAGGCACTTCTCCTCTTCAAGAAGATGATCGACAATGACCCAAACGATGTCCTTTCAAGCTGGCTGATAACCAAGAATCCCTGCACTTGGGAGAGGGTCACCTGCAACCCCCTCGGTCGTGTTGCCACCGTCGACCTCAGCTGGTCTTTCCTGGGAGGAACCCTCAATTTCGCCCCCTTTGCTTCCCTTGACATGCTGACTGCTCTTAATCTGTCCGCCAACTACTTCTCCGATTCCGACTTCAACTCCTCCGCCCTCCTGCAACTCCCTTCCTCCCTCCAGGAGCTCCAGCTGTCCTCCACCAGGCTCCAGGGCGTCCTCCCTGCTTCAGACTTGTTCTCCCGTTGTCCTAATCTGGTCTCAGTTGACCTCTCCTTGAACAACTTCACTTCCTTCCATCCAAACAACTTGTTGTCCATCTCAGACAAGCTTGAGGTGCTAGACCTCTCCTCTAATAGGTTGGCAGGGCCTCTTGTATCTTCCTCTTCTTGTGGCTCGCTGTCGAGCCTCGATCTGTCGCACAATCAGATCAGTGGCTCTATCCCTGTATCACTTTCCAACTGCACCAACCTCAGGACATTGAATCTGTCTATCAATTTGCTCACTGGGGAGATCCCGAAATCACTTGGGAGACTCAACAGCTTGCAGAGGTTGGACGTGTCCCACAATTACCTGACCGGCACCATTTCTAGTGAGCCCTGCAACTCACTTCAGGAGCTGAGGCTGGCGTACAACAACATATCCGGGTTGATCCCCACCACACTGGCTTCTTGTTCTTGGCTTCAAGTTCTTGATCTCTCCAACAACAACCTGTCAGGATCATTTCCTGGATCAGTCCTGTCTAGTATGGGGTCGTTGGAGATGTTACAATTGAGCAACAATGCCATATCAGGGTCATTCCCCACCACGACATCGGCCTGTAAGAAGCTCAGGGTGGTGGATTTCAGCTCTAACAAACTCTCTGGTTCCATCCCACCAGAAATCTGCCCAGCTGGAGTACCTTCAGCCCTGGTTGGTATTAATTAATGAGTTAATTCACAATTCATCGTCATTGTCTTTGTCATTAATTTTCTTCTACTTTCGTACAGGAAGAGCTGAGACTTGCAGACAACCTATTTTCAGGGCAAATTCCAAAAGAGGTCTCACAATGTACAAAACTACGAACTCTGGACTTGAGCCTCAACTACCTAAATGGATCCATCCCGGGCGAGATAAGCAGGCTTGAGAATTTGGAGCGGCTAATAGCCTGGTACAACAACCTGGAGGGGGAGATCCCTAGAGAGATAGGGCAGTGTGGGAGCCTAAAAGACCTCATCTTGAACAACAACCTGCTCAGTGGCGAAATTCCGAAAGAGCTATTCAACTGCAGCAATCTGGAGTGGGTTTCACTCACCAGCAATGTGCTGAGCGGTGAGATCCCCACAGAGTTTGGGGTTCTGACAAGGCTAGCAGTGCTGCAGCTGGGCAACAACAGCTTGGAGGGGGAGATACCGTCAGAGCTGTCCAACTGCAGCAGTTTGGTGTGGTTGGATCTGAGCAACAACAGGTTAGCAGGAGAGATCCCACCAAGGATCGGGAGGCAGCAGGGGTCCAAGCCTTTGAGTGGCATACTATCAGGGAACACTCTAGTCTTTGTGAGGAATGTGGGCAACTCCTGCAAAGGAGTCGGCGGGTTGTTGGAATTTGCAGGCATCCGGCCAGAGAGACTGGTGCAGATCCCGACCCTCAAGAATTGCGATTTCACAAGGCTGTATTCAGGGCCCATACTCTCACTCTTCACACAGTATCAAACGCTGGAGTACCTTGATCTTTCTTACAATCAGCTCCACGGGAGCATCCCGGATGAGTTCGGAGAGATGGTGGCGCTGCAAGTGCTGGAAATCTCTTACAACAACTTGTCCGGAGAGATCCCTGCGTCTCTTGGCCAGCTCAAGAACCTTGGGGTGTTTGACGCCTCTCACAACCGATTGCAGGGCCCCATCCCTGATTCCTTCTCCAACCTTTCCTTCCTAGTTCAGATCGATCTCTCCAACAACCAGTTGACAGGTCAAATTCCGACAAGGGGACAGTTGAGCACTCTCCCTGCGACCCAGTATGCCAATAACCCGGGGTTATGCGGGGTACCGTTGGCCGAGTGCCCCACGCCGGACAGTCCTGGCAACGACAACAATAACAACAACAACAACAACAACAACAACACGAGGCGGAACAGAAGCAGTGGGGCGCCATGGACTAACAGCATTGTCCTCGGGGTTTTGATTTCAATCGCCTCCTTCTGCATCTTGGTCGTGTGGGCAATCGCCATGCGTGCCAGGAGGAGAGACGCCGAAGAGGCCAAGATGCTGCGCAGCCTCCAACGCGGAGAAACAGCGACGACCTGGAAGATTGACAAGGAGAGAGAGCCCCTAAGCATCAACGTGGCGACCTTCCAGCGGCAGCTAAGAAAGCTCAAGTTCTCGCAGCTGATAGAAGCCACAAACGGATTCTCGGCGGACAGTCTGATAGGGTGCGGTGGGTTCGGGGAGGTGTTCAAGGCGACCCTGAAAGACGGATCTAATGTGGCCATAAAGAAGCTGATACAGCTGAGCTGCCAGGGGGACCGGGAGTTCATGGCGGAGATGGAGACCTTAGGGAAGATAAAGCATAGGAATCTGGTCCCCCTGCTGGGTTACTGCAAGGTTGGGGAGGAGCGGCTCCTAGTGTACGAGTTCATGGAGTATGGTAGCCTGGAAGACATGCTACATGGTAAGAGCGGCAGCTCTAGGTTTCACCCCTACAAAGAGAGGAGGGCGCTGACTTGGGAGGAGAGGAAGCAGATCGCTCGTGGGGCTGCCAAGGGGCTGTGCTTTCTCCACCACAACTGCATCCCACACATAATCCACAGGGACATGAAATCAAGCAACGTGCTCCTGGACCAGGATTTGGAGGCTAGAGTCTCAGACTTCGGGATGGCAAGGCTGATAAGTGCCCTTGACACGCATTTGAGCGTGAGCTCTCTTGCGGGCACCCCAGGATATGTGCCCCCCGAGTACTACCAGAGCTTCAGGTGCACCTCTAAGGGGGATGTCTACTCCTTGGGAGTGGTGCTGCTGGAGTTGCTCACTGGAAAGAGGCCTACCGACAAGGATGATTTCGGGGATACCAATTTGGTTGGGTGGGTTAAGATGAAGGTGCGAGAAGGGAAGAGGATGGAGGTGATTGACCCTGAGCTGCTGCATTTGGCCAGCATTAATAATAAGCACAAGCCCACGCCCAAGCCGAAGCCGAAGCCGACCGACGATGACTCGGAGGCGGACGAAGGGTCGGCTGATGAATTAGAGGAGGTCAAGGAGATGGGGAGGTATCTTGACGTAACCTTGCTATGTGTTGATGACTTCCCTTCTAAAAGGCCTAATATGCTTCAAGTGGTTGCCATGTTGAGGGAGCTTGTCCCACCTGGCTCGGCCAATAGTTCCACTAGTAACAGCACTTGACCCAATCCCATATATATGCATTCTTCCCTCCCTTCCGTCAAGCTCTATTACAATTACAGTTACAACGTACTATATGTATACCCACAAATATATTGTTTCCGTCTTTCTCATCAGTATTGTTTTTGCATTGTTGTTTTGCTTAATTAATTAGCCTCCGTTTAAGTATTAGATATTGATATCGGATATATGGGTATCAAATCTGATATCCAATATCTAATATCCCGTTTGGTATTAGAGATATGGGTATCAACCTAAACCTAATTCCCCTTTCTTCCTCCCCGCTCCCCAAGCCATATCTTCAACTTCTAATCAAGAAACCTGCCACACTCGACCCAGAAGCGACCCAAAACTAATCTCAATCGCTGTGAAAACCAGCCACACTCGACCCAGAAGCGACCCATACCACACAAAACTAATCTCAATCGTTGAAAAAATCAGCCCACACAAACCAGATCTGGACAGGCGACCCACCGAACCGTCGGCGGAAACCAAGCCAGGAAAAGAAAGGAGGAACGCCCAGACCAGCCAAGCGACCTCTTTGCCCTCGTTGAGGGACTTGTGAGCGAAATCGGCATCGAGGTTGAAGATTCCCATGGATTGAGAAGAAGAGAGAAGGAAGAAGAGGGAATGAGAAGCGTACTGATATAAACCCATATCCCAATTTTTTGGGTATATGGAAGTGGGAATATTTACAAAGGGAAGAGTATATGAGTATATGGGGTATATCAATTTGATATCCATATACCAACATACCAAACAAATACCCATACCTGAAATCGGGATATGGATACCAAACAAGGGCTTAGTGCTTATCATCGATTGTGAAACTAGCTCTATCGGTTGCGCCTAAGCATATCTTTGTACATATTTGTACGAGAATGATGAAAATTATACAAGTGGTAAGATAAAGCAATGGGTGATCCACTCCTGTCTACTTAATTTGTGTTTAAAAGGCTTTTGGCTTTCTAGGTGGTCTTTGTTTGGTTAGATTCCTGATTCCATGTGAAGTGGTTGAAAAGCATCTTCATCCTCTTGCATACCGTTATTTTTTGTAACATCTTTATTTAGTATATTTAAAAATTAGAAATACCTTTTTTTGGCAATATATATATATATATTCTATTTACATTTATATAATATATTTATAGATATATTCATATATCCTATTTTTATCTAATACTATTAATTACACAATATCATTTCATACTGCATTTTTTTAACCAATGAGATTAATTTTTTGTAAATAAAGTTAATATTAACTACATAATATTGTTCCATTTTATATTAATTACACAATATCATTCCATCCTACATTTTTCTCTACCAATGGAATTAATTCAAAACTTTTTTTTAATAAAGTTAATTAACTATACAATATTATTTCATTCTATATTAATTACACAATATCATTTCAATCTATTTTTTTAAATTCAAAACTTAATTTTTAATAAAGTTAATATTAACTACACAATATTATTCCATTTTATATTAATTACACTATCATTTCATACTACATTTTTTACACAATGGGATTAATTCAAAACTTTATTTAATAAAGTTAATATTAACTATACAATATTATTTCATTCTATATTAATTATACAATATTATTTCAAGCTATTTTCTTTAAAAAATGGGATGAATTTAAAACTTTTTTTAAATATATATATAGTACGTTCCAAATATATGATTTTTTTTAGCAACCAATTAATCTCCATATATAATGAAAACCATGGTTATTAGGATCCCGATCCGGATCTTACGATCCTACGATCCTACGATTCTAGGCAAGGTTTTGATCCGGATCGGGCATATAGACTCCTTCGTGCTAGGATCTACCTAGGATCCTATGGGATCGGTAGGATCTACCTAGGATCTACCGATCCTAGAAAAAATATCCGATCCTAGCAAAAATCATATTTGTGTAATTGTGTTTGTTTTGTTTGGATATTGGGCCTTCTGGATACGATGAGCCTTTTTATTTTTTTTTATTTTTTGGCAGCCCATCTCCTTAGAAATTGAAGGCAGAAGAGTGAAGACGTTGAATTGAAACCCTAAGCTCTTTGTTTCGTTACTCAACTCGACAAATTCACGTCTAAGCGCCTGAAATTGTTCATGATGTGGTTAATTGCGATGATGACATTTGAAACTAGAGATGGCATTGGATATTTGGATGTGTGATTTATCTCTTGTATGTTTGTCATATTAAGACATTATCCTTGTCTGTTTGTCACCTTTTGAGACATTATTCTTGGCAAATTATGAATGTTAAATGCTTATTATTGGACTATTTTAGTTACTTAATTTGTTTAATGGAGGAAAAGCTTAGTTTTGTTTTAAAATTAAGGTATTTGTTTAGGATGGTTTGTTTTTATTTTATTATTTATTTTATTTTTAATTTTTGTCTAGGGTCTTACGATCATACGATCCGATCCTACGATCCGATCCTACGCCTTTGTCTCGATCCCACACTAGGATCCCGATCCTAAAAACCATGATGAAAACTATTTTTGTTTTTATAATAACCTTAATTTTTTGAATTTCACTCAACCAACCTAATCTACATAAAATTTCACATGATAAATTTTTTAAATATTTTTTTAACCAATGAGATTTATTTAGTCTAACTATTAAATGATAAATATTCCTACTTAGATATCATAATCACCTTAATTTTACGTTTTCCTCCAAATCAACTGAACCTAAAAAAATCCAACTATTAAAATTTGGACAAGTTTCTTTAATTAATCTATCTTCTATATCTAACTAATAAACCATAAGCATTTTTTATTAGGTGTTATAACTTATAAGCACGTTATTTTAGGATTTTCACTCAACCAACCTATTCTAATTAAATCTTAAAAACATGTAATTTTAGACATTTTTCATAAATATTATTTTTTTACTTACTTTATTAAATCTATTTTTCTATTTTATGTTAACATACAATAATAGTTTATTTCATTTATAGTGATAATTTTTTATACTTATAAAATTTTATTTTTATTTTTTTAAAAGAAAAATATGCGTCATGGCGCGGGTACTATACTAGTATAGGTTATATATGAAGCCGAATTAAGAAAGTGTTTTTCTAAATAAATATGGGTAAATCCCATAATTTATTTTTGAAATGGTTAAACTAAATACTACTCCGTATTATTTAGGGGCATTATTTCCCTAATCGAAATGTTTAACCTATGCTCTTATGAGATATGTTAAAAAATCCTTTGATTGATGAATGTTGTTTTTAAAAGAATTGATTTTGTTATTTAGGGGCTAAAGGCTCAACTTGTTGCTCGTTTGACATCTTTGTTAATGTAAATGGTTGTTCATATTAGCTACACAATGAAATTTTGGAAAAGAGTTATCAAGTTGAGATTGAGAAAGTTGGTGCAGGTTTCGAAGAATCGGTTCAAGTTCATGCTAGAAAGATCATTCGTGGAAGCTATTCATCTTATGAGGTGGCTGATTGAAGCCCACAAAGTCAAGAAGAAGAACCTGCACATGGTTTTCATAGATGTTAAGAAAGCCTATGAAAGAGTTTCAAGGGAGTTATTGTAGAGTTGTTTCGAACAAAAGGTGTGCCAAGGACTTATATCAAGATCATTAAAAACATGTATGATGGGGCCTTGAGATTCAGAGCACTTTGAGGTTTAGGATGGTTGACAATGTGACCTATTTAATTAGGGAGACATATTAGGATGCATTTAGCATAATTTAGATGTCCATATTGTATGTTTTAATACATATTTGCATTTTAGTGGTGGAGTAGGAAGCTGCACGTTTTTATTTATTATTTCAAGTAGATGCAGATCCGACGAGGAATGAAGAGACTCATGGATAAATGAAGAGTTAAGAAGAGGAAAACAAGTGAAGAACTCGGGAGCAGAATTGGAGTTCAAGTGCCTAAACGAAGAACAAGTCAACAAAAGTTGTCGCCCGACAAGATGAACTTGCAATGCATTTTCTGGAGGCTTTGGTGGTCTAGTTGACTATTATAAGTATGTGTTGGAGAGCTCTTTTCGAAACCTACAATTTTTGTGTTGATATCAAGACCAAATTCCAAACAAGAAAAATGTTGTGCTGAAAGAGACGAGCCTGTTGAGGTTTGGCCGCGCACCGCAGTGGAGTGTTGAGGAGTCGCGCCCGCGGCACTACAGAACGACGCAATTCGAATCGAGTCAAAGAAAATCCTGTCTAATCTAGCTAATTTCTATCTTATTAGTTCGATAGTTTTTAGGTATTGGTCAACCTTAGGCCTATAAACAAACATGTTTAGGTCTAGTTTTTCATTCATTGAGATTGAGAGATTGATAACTTGAGTTCTAGTAAGCCATGAGCAACTAAGCTCTTTTTGTTTTGCCTGCGGTTCAAGATTTTGTTGGTTGAATTAAGAGTTTTGTTTTCCAGTTATTTCTATCATTTATTTCAACTTCTTTGTGCTTAATTGCATATGTTTTTTATTTTATCTTTGACTGATCAACTTGGTAGAATTGCATCATCCTAAGGGTTTTGATTCTTGCATTTTGTGAAGCCTAATCTATCGTAGCAAACATATTCTTGTGGGATTCATTTAACAAAGCTTGAATGTGTAGGAAGTTGACATATCGTTTAGGATATTGATTCTTCTAGAAATTGGTATTGCCTTTATGGTAGGAAAATATTGGGACTTTGTGTTATTCCTCTGTTAAATTTTTCCATTGTTTAGATTGCTTAGGAGTGTAAGGGGTTATTAGAACTCATTTAGACTAATAATCTATTCAAACCAATATCTACAGTAATCGATGGGAAATAAATAACTGGAAGAAGATTCAATGATCGAGTAAACTAAAACAACGTTGTGAATTCGTAGGTAAAATCGCTTTTCTCTCTATTATCTCTAATATTATTTCTGATTAACTTGTTTATCATTTATTTATTATAAAAAAAACTCCTTCTTCTCCATTGTATGAAATACTTGTTTCTCTGTATGATATATCTATTACTTACCTACTATACTTGCATGTGACTTGTGAGTTTGAGTTTATTTTGACAAGTAAAACGACAACTTTTTCCTCCGTCAATGGTCTCCATCGGGGGTCCACTCTCATCCCTTTTCTCTTCAACATAATGATGGATGTTCGGTTAGGACTGATTTAGGGAGATGTCCCTTAGTTCATGCTATTTGCGAATGATGTAGTGGTAGTGGACAACATGAGAGTCAGTTTAGCGAATAAGTTTGAAAATTGGATAGGATGCTTGAAGCAAAGGATTTTCATATGACGACTAAGACTGAGTATATGCAGTGTAATTTTGGATCCCTAAAAGAGCTTGATATAGAAGTTATGTTAGGGGAGAGCAGGCACGGAACCAGAAATTAAATTTTGGGTGGGCTAGGTAGGTAATTTGTTTCTTATACGCATAATTGTCATTAAAAAACCCTTAATTTAATAAATAAATACTCCCTCTATTAATTAAAACTTGTCGTTTACTATTCATGTCCGCTTTTTTAGAATGATAAAAACTATATGAAATATTAACTTTTTTAAAAATTTGTTTTTACAAATTCATACTTTAGTAACAAGTATGAAATTATGAAAAAAAATATATTAAAAAAGTTAATATTTTATATAGTTTTTAACACCTCAAAAAGCGTGCGTGAATAGTAAAACATCAAGTTTTAATTAACGGAGGGAGTATATTTTTATTAATTTTCCTAAATTTTTTTACCTATTATTTTATTTTTGTAAAAATGGGGCGGGCTGGAGCCGACCCCAGATCGCCCCTCGGTCCGTCCCTGGGGGAGAGCATAGTCCCTAGGAAATAATGTTTCAAATATCTAAGGTCGGTTATGTAGAGTGATAGCAGGATTGACAAATATATTTAATATTGTATTGTATTTAGAAGGGTTGGCGAAAATGGTGAGATATGTCGGGAGTTTTATGCACTAGAAAGGTGCCTTGAGCTGAAGGGAAAATTTTGCAAGGTGATTGTCCATCCGATTTTGATATATGGTGCAAAGTGTTGGACAGTTACTAAGCCCCAAAAGCAGAAGATGTTGGTGACAGAAATGAGAATGTTGCATTGGATGTACTAGCATACAAAATATATTAGACAATATCATTAGGTTCTGCAGTATTTGGGATCTTTGAAAACATTCTCTCAAATAGTTTGGGGTAATAATTTTGTGACCACGGCTTTGTCGATTTTTCTATACTTTTATTTTGGTGTCTTTTGCATATTTTCTATTGTCTTTAGTTTGAGGGTGAAAAAGTGTGTATATTAAGACCTTCAAAGTTCACACTCCGCGTATTGCAAGATACATTGTGTTGTTGTTGTTGTAGCTTTTTAATACCCATATCAAAAAGCCAAATGTCTTAAATTTTGATACAAAGGGAATAAAGATGAATTCAACGTGCTATAATTAAGAGCATCTACAAGGGCAAAATCACCCTATTTGCTTGAGCATTTAGTGAAACCCCAAGTGTTTTTACTATTTTTGATTTACCCGCCAGGCAGATGATGGAATGATTCCAACGCATAACTCGCACTATTTCCACCCCAACTTCATTTACAAGGTTTGAATAATGTCTCATTTCCTCTTCTAAATAATTCAGCTAATAATGCGGCTGAAATTCATTGCTACCCCAAAATATGCCAACGGCCATTTACAAAAATGGAAACGAGCAGAGCTCCCTCGCCAAATTGCCTTCTAGTTCTTTCAACAGGCGAGCACAAAATTGAAAGAGAGCCCTGGCGGACAGCAGCTTCATATTGTTTCTCAGCCTACCTTTCGCAAATTCACATTCTTAACAAAATTACCCAATAATAAGTCTTAAACCAAAAGGGTTCATCAATTTGGGATAGGATCGGGGCTTTAGCTGTTAAGAGTAGACAGAACCCCTCCGCTTGCTGTTGGAATCACCACCTCCCACCCAGGACCTTTAAGGGGGTAAACATATTTCTCAGCTTCTTCAGGAGGAACATTTAGCAGCAAATCTCTACGGTCTATAACTCTCTCTAGATCCTCATCACTGATTTCCGTCTGTACCAGCCTATCTTCCTCGGCATCATCATCCTGGAGAAGTGCCAGCAGATCCTCCTCCTGCAATACAAATATCCAAAAAAAAACTTTCAATTTTATGTGTATAAGACGATCAATGAAAACTATCATCCTGAAAACTGCATTCATCAACCTTAAAAGCAATTAGTTCATAAATCATAATGTTCCTAGACCAGCCATGAAAAACCTTTCGTACTAGAGAAAGGAGGGAAGATAATTAATGACCACATACCTCTAAAACATCAGAAGTTTTGGTCCTTTCTTGCTGGAACTGCCCTTTTACAATAACCACGTGCTCAAGCTTCAACTTACTGAAAGCCCTCTTAAGCATACGGCCCTGCAAAAACAATAATCCACAGTATGAACTTCCAATGAGAGGAGGAAATTACAAAACTAAAAGGTTGAGTCATGGCAATTGTATACCTCAATAGACTGAGCAGTAGCAAGTCGGTAAACATGAACAGGCTTGGTTTGCCCGATTCTGTGACAACGATCCATAGCCTGCAGATCCATTTGGGGGTTCTACAGAGCATATGCAACATAGCAGCAACATTTAATATGAATGTGCAATCAAAAAGATGTAAAATGAATAGAAAAGGGAGGAAGCAGGCATTGATAACAATTACCCAGTCACTGTCATAAAGGATGCAAGTGTCTGCAGCAGTCAGGTTTATACCCAGCCCACCAGCCCTTGTACTGAGAATAAATACTCTGTAATCGCTATTGACATCATTGAACTCATTGATCTACCAATACAAGTGAAACTTGCATCAGGATACAAAACAATAACCTAACCCTTCCATCTAGAGAAGCATTCAGTGTAAACAAAGATGGGAACCATAAAAGGTTTGAAATAGTCAGGTTTAAGTTGTACTTCTGTGCCAGCTATTCATCAAAACACAAACAAAGACTACAGAAGCATCAACAACGCACAACAGTAGTTACCTCAAGCATCATTTTGGTTATAATAATTTAACTGTCAAAAGTGGCAACTTAAATAGCACCAAAAAGGAAAATGGGTGAATCCCTACCACTGTTAATCAATCCTCATATTCTATGGCCAAATAGACTCATTAAGATGAATTTAAAATACACTGTAAAGCCAAGGGCAAAGTTAATGAAAGTGGCTATATATCATCACAGCCTGCATAAAACCATCAGTACCCAACGTTCAATTCAAATCATACAACTAATAACAGTTTGCATGCAGGAGAAAGTGATAACTACATTCAATAATTCGTTTCAACGATATCTTAGAATTTTGCTCAAGCCTTATGATAATCAATTTGGATAGTAAAACCATTAGTATCCAACTAGCAGGCTGAAGAAATAGTTTGACCCACCAGAAAAAATTGCACCATGTAGATCGTATCTATCCAATAACGCTGCATCATTTATGCATGGAACCAAGAAATAGTTTTTTGCCAAGATAACAATGCACGAAAAATATAACATTTTTTTTAAATCTAGATGCTCTAAAAATAGGATAACATAGCACCACAAACTTGGTAGTAAATCTTAACATATACATACAGGTACTTTAATAAATGAAGCTGAATATGCCACGAATATATTCAAATTTGAAGGAAATACCTGTCTCTTCCTCTCCTCAAGCTTTACACCGCCATCAATTCTGCAAACCTTATATCCTTTCTCGCTGAGGTAATAGTCAATTATGTCTAAAACTTTTGTCCACTGAGAAAAAATTAGAACCTGCAAACCAAAATTGATATAATGTTCCAAAGAAAGCTGTTTAAATGCCTTTTTACCATGAGTAAAATAGACCCAAATCAGGAATACCTTATGCTTCCTTTCAAACATCCGTCCAAGCAAACGATCTAGTAAACGGAATTTTCCACAGTGTTCAACTATTTGCTCCATCGGTGGATAGAAGTCTGCCATGAATTTCAGAAGTTAATATCAACAGTCACTGTAAACTGCACAAAACTATCCGGTAACCAGTGCATAAAGGATACTTACATGATCCATCAAAGGCAGATTCCAAAAGGTCAGGATGGTTACAGTTTTTTCTTAGCTGAATCATTAGATTGTTAAGCTTTGCTCTTATGCCTTGACCTGTGTTTCATAGAACAAATACTAGTAGGAAGAAATTGATATGGAGCAGCAATGGCTGCTGCCAAATAAGAGTAAGAAGGGGTAATACATAAAGGCTGCAAATCCAGAAGCAGAAAACAGGAGTTCTGGCTGAAAGGGTACAAATGTGTGTCGGGTAAAACAAGAGGAAACCTAATTCTATGGCATATCAAATAGTCCTTTGCATACAGAATTCACTCTTGTGCAAACAAAAGGAATTGTGGCTTATGACCACAAATTTGACAAATTTCTCAGTAAACTGAACGGATCCTATGGTAATATGATATGAAAAACTGAATGCAAGAAGCACTTACAAGCACCACCAGCACTGTTCAGCAAATGATTCTCCAATGTCTTGTTCAGCAAGTGGTCCTGGATATTTCTTTGATGCTCAGTCAAGTTTGCATACAAGATTATCTCTTTTTTCCTAGGAAGCATTTGTTCGACTTCTGACTTCATTCTCCGAAGAAGAAAAGGACGCAAAATACCATGAAGTTTTTTCACCACCTATGACAACCAAAATCTTCATAAGAATGAAACGTAAAAGCTAGATAAACATCACATTGAGGGTTGCATACTTGACTGCGCCTTTTCTCCTCCAACTCCTCTCTCTCTGCTTCATTGCTACATTTCCCAGACAGATCAAACCTGGACAGGATTTCACAAGGAAAGAACAATGGTTAGGCAAAAAGCTAAATTGATGATCAAAATATCGATGTACTCTTAACACTTCTGCAGTCATGAAAGTAACAGTTAACACAATACAATCAAAACAATCTCCATAATAAAAACAATGGTAAGGAAACAAGAGAGACCACAAGATACCAAGATTCAAATTCCGCATGGGATGAAAATATGTCAGGCAAAATAAAATTCAACAGCGACCACAGCTCTGCTAAGTTGTTCTGAAGAGGCGTTCCAGTTAACAGAAGCTTGTTTTCGCAGGGCAGAAGCTTCAAATGCTTCAGTAACATGCACTTTGAGTTTTTCAGACGGTGCCCCTTCAGAAATGAGATGCCAATAGAGTAGTCAGTGAAACCACTAAACAACAGCGGGGAACAAGAAATTGAAATATACTATAGTCTAGGTAAACTTTACCTCGTCTACCACAATATATTTCCAATTATAGTGCCTTAAGTATTTCTTAGCATCATTTAAGGCAACCTCATATGAAGTGATAACAATGGGAAATTTTGGCCCAATGGCTTTTGGCATATGCTTCATTCGTAAATCATTCCTTGCATTTTTATCACCATGATAGATTATTGCATTCATTGAGGGAACAAACCTGAAAAAGTAAGAATAAGTATTCATTGTGCTATATTTACACTCATCCAATGGGTTGTCACTGATAGATGATATCTTGTTTTCACCTGTTTATCTCATTTACCCAGTTTGAGAGAGTGGAAAGTGGAGCAATGACAAGGTACGGTCCATCCAAGCCATTCCCTTTGAGATGAGCAAGAAAGCCAATAGTTTGAATTGTTTTACCCAGCCCCATCTGATCGGCAAGGATTCCATTCAGTCCATTTTGCCACAGGGAAATCAACCATTTGACTCCCTTGATTTGGTAAGATTTTAACTTCCCACCAGTCAACAAGGGTATGAGCTCAGCCTGCTCCTTTTCTACCCTCTCAGCCTCTGAAAGGTTAGTGTTTTCTCCATCATTACCTTCCTGATTTCTTGTGAGCATGGCAGCAACTGCTCTCTTGGCTTTTTTCTGGTACAAATCATCACTGTTATGAGTATCTCAAATAAACTTCTTTTGATCCGCTCAAATACAGATAATGATATATGGAATCTCTCTCATTCATTTCTTCAAAAGTATTAGGCAACATAGAAATATTATAGATAAAAATGTAGGCAGCTTTCCGACCAACAAAGGATTGGCCAATTAGAAAAACTAAGATAATTTTAGTATTGACAAATGCAAAGTAATGGTAAGAGAAGGCTTACGTCGTTATACTGTGCTGCAGTTTTTTTGGATCCTCGACCTCTTTTTTTGCCTTTTTTACCATTACCATCTTGCTCTTCCACTCCATTCTATATAGACCAATCACATAAGTAACAAGGGTAAAGTAAATAGTGCAAATAAAAATTCAAACCCATAGAGGCATAAGGACAAACCAAAGTGATGTCATCCATCTTTTCAAGCAAAAACTCTGAATACAACTGAGTTTGAGTTAGCAATTCATCCAGTTTTGTATACTGGGTTTCATTCAGATGAGTAACATCTTCAGGAGGCTTCTCCACATCTGGCTCCTCTTCCTTTACTCTAGCTTCCATAAGCTTTTCTTCTTCTGCTGTCATAGCTGATGATATAAGTGTAGAATCACCATTTTTAGCTTCAAGCAGCATATTATCATTCAATATATCCGGTTTCTCCTGTACACATCATTATGGTCAGCATGTCAATGTGGTTGAATTTTTTTTATTGAGGAAAAAAAAAACTAGAACATCAAGCAGGAGTATTCAGAGTTTTAGGCACATAATTAGAGGCAAGGACGAAAGAAAAGGGAATGCTACAAAAATGAGGTCAAAAACAGGGGCAGGTCTCAACTCCATCACAGGGGGAGCAATCGAATATATGCGTAGGTTAGTAAAAGAAACTTGGAAATGGAGACAGGGCAGCAAACCTCATCTTCTAGAACGGATGTAGGAGAATCAGCAGGCGGATCCGTCTTCACACCAGCATCAGCGACGGTGGCCATTTTTCAAAACCCTAATCTCCCTGTTGAAACTCCAAATGAACAAAAACTTGAGAAATCAAGTGAAAGAACTTGCAACAAATAGAAACACATATCGCAACAAAACAAAAAACCCTCCGGCTCGACAACAAGGGAAAGGGAATGGAGATCTAGGGTTCCATACACGATTACCGAAACTGTTACAGAAAAACGCCGAAAAGAGATTGAAAAAGAGGGGCTTGAACTTAAAAGGGGGCAGAGAAAAACAAAGGTACCGAGGAGAGGAGAGGCGACAGCAGATTATGGGGAGATCTTTAATGGATGTCTCCAGGAAATGGTGAAATTGCTGGGGTGGGGAGCCTGGAGAGAGGGTGGGAATGTGGGAACTGAGAAGCCACAAACCCACGACATACCCAATAAAATGGGTGGGCTCTGCTGTTTTTGGCGGGAAAGTTAATATTCCTATTTTACCCTTCATTTTGCCTTTATTACGTTCAGGGGACCGTCATTTTCGAATACCAATGGCCCGTTTGGTCTGCATTCCCGAGAATCAGAATTAGACCTGTCAAACGGGTCATTCAGATCGGGTTTGGGTCGGATCACTTCGAGTCCCGGGTAATACGGGTTTTGAGTATTTCCGGGTTGAAACGAACCCGGGTTTCGGGTCATTTCGGGTTGGTCAATATTTTCTTTTTTAAATTAAAAAAATCATAATTTGATAATTTTACGATAAATTTAAAAATCTAAAATTAAAGACATTGTTCATAAGTTCTAGTGCTTGTAATTATATACTATATCTGATCTAAAATATTTGATTTTCATTATTTCTCGTAATTTTTTAATAAAATGTAATAATATATAAATATCAAAATTTTAAATAATAATTTTATTGACCAAAAAAAATTTAAATAATTTTTTAAAAATAATTTTATTAAAAATTTGATATTCTATATATTATTACATTTTAGCAAAAAAACATTTGATTTTTTTATTATTTCTCATAATTTTTAATAAAATGTAATAATATATAAAATATCAAATTTTCAAATAATTTTTTTAAAATAATTTCATGCAATTAGTAATAACCATAGAATTTTTTTAATATTTTAATATTTTTAGAATTTTTATTTTCTTAAAAAAGTCTGTTGAAAAACAAAAAAATCAAATACTATCGATCGGACGAAGTATTACACAATACAAATAAATATAAAAGTTGATTTGAAAATGAAAGATCAAGTGAGTGTAATTATAAAATGTAATAAATTAGAATCTCCATAAAAAAAATTAATCATATATAATTATAAATCAACCGGATCAATCGGGTCAGCGGGTCAATTGGGTAAATCGGGTCAAAATTACCGGGTCAGTCGGGTCATCGAGTCGAAACCCAGATTACCCAGAAAATTTCCGGGTTTTCGGGTTCAGGTCAGAAAAAATTTCCGGGTTAAAATTTCCGGGTTCGGGTCGGAAGTTTTCCGGGCGTTCGGGTCGGGTCAACCGGGTCGGGTTGTGTTTTGACAGGTCTAATCAGAATGGATGATTCTCGATTTAAATATTTGGTATGACAAAAAATTAGAATCAGAATGATTCTTGAAAATCATCCATTTTTTATTTTGGGGCTAATTTCATTCCCATCAAAATACTATGGAATCCTCCATTCCCGATTTTGGGACTTATTATTATTATTGTTATTGTTGTTGTTGTCGTCGTCGTCATCATCAACATCATTATTGCTTTTAGTGGGTAGCCGAGATACTATCTAGGCACTCACTCCCTTAGCGATAACAAAACTAAGTCTTTAAAAATATAAGTGGCAGCACGAGCCCCAATATCCTGAGATATCGAGAATTTCTTAATCTGCTTCAGCAAGGTAACAATATCTGTATCTAGCTCTCCCAACAAAGAGAAGAAGGATAGGAAACCATAACCAGCCGCAATACACAAATCTCGATACTTGGCATACTTATGTCGAGCAGCATCAACAAGAACATGACCGGGCACAAAGTCATTCATCTCAGATTGAGTCAAAGGTGAGGATCCCGTCAAATCGACCCACACATCCCACCCGTTGTCCCATAAATAAAGAAGCAAATCCGCCGGACAAAGGGGCTTATCATGCATATCAACCTCCTTACCGGCGGAAATCCTTGTCCTGTAACAAATATCCAATAAAGTATTGCGCACGAGGTTATTATTATTATTATTATTATTATTATTATTATTATTATTATTATTATTATTATGTCAGGAATGGTTCATTTCGATAGCATACCAAACAATCGGCCTCGAGAATGGATTAGAATTTTGTTTTAAAAAAACTAGGAAGTAGAATTCTTGGGAATTTCAATTCCACCAAAATGGATGAATTGAAATTACTACGTGGGGTGGTTAAACCGAAATTCACCCTCTTTTATTTATTTCAAAAAATCTTTTCTTTTTCTTTTTAAATCACAAATTACATATTTGTCCATACTTTAAATAAATAGTTTTTATTAATAAGGGTTACAAAACTAATTTTACACAAATTCTCATGAAAGTTCATACTCAATCAAACAGAACGTATGATTTTAATTTACAGGAAATATTGTTTTTATCCTTATCTTCTTCTATATATAATAATAAAATATTATTTTTGTCACAAATTTTTTCCTCCAAAATACCCCAACGCCCTAATACTTATAAAATCAGAAGCAAAATCTTCACAAAAGAATTAGTCACGTGGCCTTTTTGAGCAATCCCATAAGCACCCATGTTCTTCGTCCTCTACAATTATTCAACCGCTTTGAACTCTCTCTCTCCGCAGTACGAAGCCTTGATAAGAAATGACTTCAAGTACATGCTTCCCTCTCCAATGGTCTCTACCAAGGTGTTCACCTTACCATACATCCCAACAGAAATTGGGTTTTCCTATCCTTCATGGAGGTAGTCTTCCTCCCTACTTCACAAACACGAAGGTAACAACCGATTAGGTATTCAAATTGGGAGCCCAATGCTGGAAAACGATTTGAGAGATTATCAATCAAAACCCTCTTCATCAAATCTCGGCTGAGCAGCAAGTCCTCACCTTCGCTGAGAATTTCGGCAGACGGGAGCTCGAGGTAGCGTTCATGGAATCACGAGGGATACAAGCTAGGTTATGTAAATTTGTTCTTGCCTCATTATGGCTTTTGGTTCACAACCTTCCATCTGTTTTCATGGAATATAGGATGTCTTGTGTCTCCTTTACCAGCCATTTTTTTTAGTGAGAATTTATGGAGAGAAGGTTGGTTTGCAATTTAGATGGTGAGTTGGGATGTGTGGATGGAAGAAGTCGTGGGGAGGTTGGAGTCACTAAAGCAGTTGTGCTTTGTCAGACCCATCAAACATTGCAATGTCGGCTTCAAGGTCGGACTTGAGGCGAGGCCCAACAAGCCTTCGCCTCAGGCCCATCTAGCATAAGGGGCCCAAGTTTTTTTTTTTAATCTATACTAATTATAAAACGAGGAGCAAGGCAATCCTAAGTGGATGCACGAGGGAGCTCGGATCCACATGTCAGAACTTGAAGCATGCTACATCATTTCTAACTTCAACTCTTTTCCACTTAACATCTACTTGGCACCACATGACACCTAATCATCTCTAATAACTACCTCTTAATTACATCCCACTAACCCCACTAACAACCCGCTATCAAGCTATTTATTTAATAAATAAAAAATAAAATGAATGATATAATTAAGGAATAAAACTAAATGATATATTTTTTTCTATAATTCATTTCCAATTTATAATATTATAAATAAATAAATATTTTTGAAAATAAAAATTATTTAGAATTTTATTAATAAGCCTCATATATTTAGAATTTTATGATTAACCATCTATATTTATAATCAATGGAGTTTATGATTAACCCTCGTATATTTATTTGTTTATTTTAAATAAATGTCTTTTCTTTTATTTTGAATGCATTAGTCCCTAGAGTTTACGCAGAGTACTAGCCTATGATTTTTCTTCATTTTTATGTTCTAATTGTATGTTCATGAGCACATTATAAAAATCTATAATCCATTGTAATTTTACATTGGATTAGTATTTAAAAATTATTTGATTAAGGAATTATAAATAAAATTTCCAACAAACCATTATTTTTGTTTGTATTATTCCATCATATCCATATATGATGGAATTCTTTTATGCTTTTTTTAACATATCACTACCACTTAACTTAAAAAAAACACTTACATTAAAAATTTAGAATGTAACTAAAAAATTTAAACAAATACCCGTGTCTTAGACATGGGGCTTGCACTAGTAGTATATATATGTGAAAAAGGGAAACAACGGAAAGAAGCCTAAAAACCCTAAAATCACCTTTCGAACGCCGCCAACAATACCCAAAAGAAATCCAATCGATGAGTTTGAAATCAAACCCCAATCTCTATCCCTTTTTGAAATCTGACCCCCACAAGTTGTTCGATTGTCAAATTCGCCAAAAAATTGTGGATCAATGTCATGCTTCAAATTTGTTGGTGGTTGATTGCCTTCGTTCTTGGGTCAAGCGGATGAAGAGTAGAGACGATGTTGAAAAATGGAAGTGGAAGCTCCAAAGAAGAAGAGATCTGGAATATTACGGATCTATATTGGCGATCTTGAGCGCCCTCTGTTTTTTTCGGCATTTATCGTGTTCTTTCCTATCCCCCCCCCCCAAGAGTTGCATTGATAGTTTTCATTCCTGGCGAGGTTAATTTGTAGCGGTGGCAGTGCCGCCTTCAACCGTGGTGCGGGCATTCGCTCCCCTTACCCACGCCACGAGATTGTAAGGTGATGTAGTTCTTCTACTATGGCTGCGAAGGCTATCTTCTTTGGGAGAAGGTTCCTGATCCGATCTAAAATTTTGAAAAAAAAAAGATCAATGAACCATGGATAAAGTTGAAAGAAACCAGTCATCTCTTTCTCCTTACAATTTAGGTGCGAGCTTTGTTACAGTTGCAACAATTCCACCCCATCTTTATTGTATAATATAAAGCTTCCAATGCCCCTTGTCCTAAGGCAAATTATATCCATGGGCACATTACACATATAATTTGTGAATGAAATTTTGATATTATATATAACTGAATTCATTGGAGCCAAAAAGTCAGATGGCCCATATTTGATAAGAGGGCTTTACTCATATGGAAAACAATTATATGAAGATAAAGAGAGAAAATTGAAAGGGTGATTTGTTCTTCATATAGAGCCCAACTTTCGTCTCTCGCCTCAGGCCTGTAAATTCTCAGGTCCGGCTCTGGTCGCCTTCAAGTCTAATGCCTTTGAGGTGTTCGATGAATTGCATCAATGGGACAGAGCCTTTGTTAATGTCTGAATCTCGCGCAGAGCTCATCTTTCAAATGGCTCAATGATTTCCCCAACTGTGGTAATTTTGAGAATTTTTATTTGTTTATGTTTGCTTTGTATTATTCATTGTCTTTGAAAGTTTGGAATTTGTGTGTTGATGGTCAAATGTGGGTTGATTACTTAAGTTTTTCCATTCTTCCCTTTTAATGCTCTTTTGAACACTATGTATTCCTTCTTTTAATTATGAATTTATTTGATATTCTTTTGTATTTATTCAACTCAGTTTTTATAAAACTAGTTGTTTTTATCTCTTTTTTTTTTCTAGCTATATTTGTTCTTAGTTTAAGGAAATTGATGAGGATGATGAAAAAGGAATCCAAGGAGTTTTTAAATTCGTTTTTTGTCGAGTACTTAAAAACATTGTTGGCTTGTGCCGTCGTATTGATGACGAGCTCTCTAAAGAGGTGAGGAATGGGTAACTAACTACATAAATATTTGATCTTTATCTCACCTACATGATATCTCTATTTATTTTTTTTAACTGTGATGTGGAATCCTATTAAGTTTATCATTAATGATTTGTAAATTCGTACATTTTACTTTGTTTTTTATTGCTTTTTATATCTTTGGTGGCATCAATAGATTTTTTTAATTAGAAAATAATTTAAGGTCCAAACAAAATGACATCTCGAGGGACCGATAAAGTTGACAAACGACGAACCGTCAAACGTACAAAGTAAAATATAAAAACGGTGCAATATAAAAGTGACAAGCAAACATACTCAAGCGAACAAGCGAGCCTAACCCAAAAAATATTGGAGACAACATAGACTAATACTCGAAGCCAAGCGTGGTGGCATCAATAAATAAATTTATATAGGTGAGTTGTTTCCTAATAGGGGTCCATAGAGAGAGGCACATTTACTCGATAGAAAGTTTTATTTGAATAAAATGGGTTTGATATAGCAAAAATTGGTGTGCATTGCAACTTGCAAGCAATGTAAAGACCGAGATTTTTAAATACTATTTTTATAATTATAAATTTCACCCCGATTTAAAATTTATTTAATTTCTCTAAGACTTTGAAATTTTTTGAAAATCTTCGTCCTCGAGCAAGCGATTTTATGTTATTCTTTTGAGACGAATTTCGGCATGGACTCGTTATTCGATTTGAAAACGAATTTACCCCGCTTTATTATTCCGAGGCTTGAAAATATTTTTGAGAATTGTTATTTAATTCAGTTTTTGATGTTTATTTTAAATTTATTTTAATCGCGTCGGATTAAGGTCGGAAAGCGGGTTTCAGAGTTTATTTCCGGATATTAATTTTGACTTTTATACTCACTCCTACACTCAACCTCTCCATCTAGGGGTGGCCACGGGTCATTGACCCGCCGAGTCCGAGTCAAAGGGTCAAAGGGTCGAAGCGGGTTGCGGGTTAGGGTTACGGTCGGAGGAAAGTGAACCCGTGACCCGACGAGTCAGACCCGCCGACTCAACCCACCATTCCAAAGTTTTTTTTTGAAATTTTTTTTTTAAAGTTTATAATTATTATTATGTATATTATTCTTAGAATAATTCATAATTCATAATATATATATAAACATAAACTAATTTGCAATGTGCAATGTGAGTCAAAAGCACTCTTACCCTTCCTTTTTTATAGCTTTGGAAGGCTTCCTCTATTCTCTCATTTCCAATGTGGGACAAGAGCCTTCTCTCACATTTGTCCCACATTGAAAATTGAGAGTTAGAATGAGAAGGGATAGAGATATATATGGTGCACCCCATCTTCCCATAACCCTCACTTCACTTTAAAGTTTATTTCCTACATTGGAAATGAAGTAAAGTGTTAGAAATCTTACATCCTACATTTATATTGTAGTGGATAAAGAGTTTTGTAGAGATATAAAATTTCTCATGTTTTTTTCCACTTCATATTGAAATGAAGTGGATATAGAAAGTAATATGTAGAAAAAAATCTTTGCATATCATTTTTTTTATTATTTATTAGTCAAAATGTTTAAAAAAATAATTTTTTTAAAAAATATGATAGCCCGCTGGGTCAACGGGTCGACCCAAACCCATCAACCTGTGGTTTTCTCAGGTTAGGGTTCGGGTCATGTCCCCGGGTTTTCGACCCGACGGGTCGGACCCGTGGCCACGTCTATCTTCATCCACTCCCTCCGACCATCTCTATTGCAGCTGCTAACCCATCCCTCACACCCCCTCTCTCTGTTCTCTTTGTACCCATTCCGCCTACTCTTTGCACACCCAACACACAAACCCCCTCAGGATACAAACCAAAAAGCTCTCTCTTTTATCAAACCCAAACCCATTCTCTTTAGGTGGTTCAAAGCAACAACACCCCCATTCGGCCATTCCATTCCACCTTCTCCTAGATTCAACGACACCACCACCTCTACTCCCTCCTTCTAGCTACCATCACCCCCATTTCAAAGTTCACAACATAGTTCCCTCCCTTCTTATAAACACACTCATTCTTCCACTCTTCTCCCATCTATGCTTCCTCCTCCCCGGTTCCATTAAACACAAATAACCCCAACGCCCTCTCCTTTTTCTCAGCCCCAAAGACTACCGCTCGGAGAGCCATCACCACCTACGATCGTCGATCGAGGGTCCAAACTTTGTCGCGTCACCCACTCACCCATTTGCTCAACAACCAGGAACTCCGAACCGAGGGACGACACCGGGTTGCGATCGAGCAACCCAAGCCCCGACGAGCTCTCACGAAGCTCCGACGACCGCCACACCTAATCCCCTCGGTGAGCTTCCCACGCTTTCTTTCAATTCCTGTTTTGTTTTGTGTGCTTTCTGCTTAATCTGGTCAAGAAGGGAGAGAGAGAGAGAGAGAGAGAGAGAGAGAGAGAGAGAGAGAGAGAGAGAGAGAGGGAACCAGGGGCGGAGGGAGGGGGGCATGCGGTGGCTCCAGCCCCCCCCCCCCCCGAAAAAAAATGTATATGTATATATAGTAGATGAACTGGTATATTGTAGCACGCCAGCACAATTGGTTTGACGTGTATATGGGAGAGTAAAGATCTGGGGTTCGAATCCCCTTCCCGCCCTCACAATATTCATTTTTTTTAACCTTCTTCTCTTACACCCTCAGTTTGTGAATTGGGTTTGGCATTGTAGTTAGTAAAAAAAATTTTGAGCCCCCCCTAAATATATTCCTGGCTCCGCCCCTGGAGGGAACGAATCGGAGAAGTCATTGCGAGCCCAGGCCGGAGGTCAAAGGAAGGAAGTCGAGGAGGGAGCAATGAAGATTTATCAGAATCTCGAACAGAGGAGCCGGAAGAAGGGGGGCTAATGAAGATTGAAGAAGATGAACTGTGGGCCACGCCGCCTTGCCATCTCACCATCTGGGGCCCGCTTTTTTTTTTCTTTTCTTTTTTGATTTGCCTTATTCTGATTTGGGTCCGAGTGAAGGTGTGGGAGAATGGCCGGGTCTTGGGCTTTTATTTTGTCTTGATTTGTTTGGGTTAATTTTGATTTCAGAATCTGGAAAAAGTGGCAAAATGGTTTTGGGCCGCCCCTATTCTCTCTATTTTCTACCACTCTAGTTGGCCTTTCTACTACCCTTCTTTTCCAACTAGATTTCGCGAGTTGGAAAAGAAGGGTAGTAGAAGGGTGATCGAGTATAGTAGAAAATAGAGAGAATATGGGCGACTAGAGTGTAAGTTGTGATGGGTGATAGAGTTCTTTTGATGGGTATAGAGGGACCTTTTTAGGTATACAGTTCCATTTTACGTGAGACTCTTGGTATAGTCTCATCTTTTGTACTATAGTGTTCTCATCACATCTCTGTATTTACCTTTTTAAGGTCCGGGTTGGATTTTGTTCTTTTTATTTTATTTTGGTTTCGGTTTAGGTTAATTTAAAAAGGGGTAGTTCTATTTATTTGAGTATCTGTATTTATTTAATTATTAATTGCCAATTTATTAAATATTTAATTGTGTAATCAATTGATTGATTATTTGATGATCTTTAAATGGTTAGTTTAAAAATAAACTATTTGAAATATTTCTCAAGGTGTGGGAATTTGTTAAAGCTTTAGAATAACGATTTTTTAAATAAAATGAATTATGCCGGACTTGATTTAATAATATTATATTATGAGATTAATCTAAGGTTTTGAAATGTTCTAACTTGAATAGTTGAATTTAATACGATTTATCTTACATGTTTTATTATAGATAAGTTTATCATATAAGATCAAAGATAAGATATATTTTGTTTAGATTTAAAGTTATCCTTTTGCGCCTTATTTGATAGATTTGTCCTAATAAGATTAGAATTAGGTAAGATTATAGACATACCCAAGAGATATTCAACACAATTCAATTGATTATCCTGACTGAGTGACCAGTAATCCTTAAGGTTAAGGACAGGGTGCTTGGCCAACAGGGGTGCGAGAAGATCCGGGGTGAAGTCTCAACTAGCAGGGCTAAGGTCCAAGGGAATAACGGTAATTTGTTTAAACGGTATACTATGTTTTCTTATTAATAGGTTTATCGCTTATCAATTAGTGTAGGTGACACGTCTTGTAATTCTCCTCTGCTTTCGAGAAACTGATCCTTAATGACATATCACAGTGTGGAGGTAGCCAATTTGGTGAACCACGAACAATTATGTGTCCTTTTGTCACAAAGTGATCGATATCACACTATGCCAAATCACATCTCAGGCGACGGACCAACGTCGTCGCCTGAAAGGGATTTTCGTCGCTAGAGCATTCAGGTGACGGTATTCCGTCGCCTGAAGTGTCGTCCTTTCAACGTCATCCCTAGAGCATTCAGGCGACGGTAATAATGACGTTCGTCGCCTGATGAGTCTTGGGCGACCAAAAAAGCGTTCGTCGCCTGAGAACATTGTCAGACGCTTAGGGCCACTTGAGCCCGCCTATTAGCATTCAAGCGACAAATTATGTCCGTCGCCTGAATACTATTATCCGTCGCGTTAAATAAAACCTGATTATTTTTTTCTCCATTCAAGCGACCACTTATATGCTACGTTCGTCGCCTGAGAATAATTTGATTTAAAAAAAAAATTTGAATGATCTTGCTGTATTTACCACATGAGATACTCATACCAAACATGCACACATACAATACACAATCTACATGAATCTTAACACTTCGCCAAAAATATGGACAAACGCATTCATTTACAAGCACAAACTATCCTAAGTTTACCCATTCACAGTTCACAACCATTTCACAACCATTTGCAACCAACCACAATCTAAGAGTTCACAACCATTTCCCATTCAAACTGGAGTAAAAAAATTAACACAGTTTGCAAAATAGTTCAAAGGATAGTGTTCAAGAGTCAAGTAACCTGAGAGCTTCTTTCTGACTTGTCAAACTCGTTCATCTCTAATGCCACCACACAAACCTATATAGAGAAGAGAGAGAGTTAAATGAAACACATATTATATATACATTAAGAGAGAGAGTTAAATGAAACAAAATAGAAGTTAAATGAATAGAAGTTAATGAATTTGAATAAAGTAATCACCTTTTAGCACTTTTGAATGAAACACATATTCTAGATTTTAATACTCCTTTATAACACTTATGAATTTGAATAAAGTAATTACCTTGTAGATCTTATGGTAGAAAACTTCAAGTAATCTAAGTTCTGCATCTGAGCTTGACAACTCCACCTGATTCATAAATGCATAAAAAACAGTCAAGGTACCTTTCGCACAGGGAAGACAGCAGCATTAGAACCGGCCATCATTTTGTCGAGAGATAGAAGAATTCAGCCTACTTATGCTAGAAGAGTGTAAGAGCAACATATGAATGTGTCATTTCACATATCTATCATCACTCAAGAACTCAGCAAGTGGCAAGTCTAATTATGTGCCAAAAAACTCATGGGGGCATCAATATTTTTATACAACACAAATTGATTTCAAGGCAGCCAACAAAATTTCTTTCATATATATATGATGTCATCTAAAAGCATGAAGATCAACATAATAATCAATGTTAATCCAAAGAATCAAAAAGAGACGGATCCTCATCGGAGTTAGGAGATCATTTACCTTTGTCTTCGGCTCATTAACCACTTCTTGTACTGAACTTTGCTTGGGTAATTTTATATTGTGTATTGAAACCTATATCAACAAGCATTAAATCAGATATGCTAGTGATCAAGAAAAAAAGAATATGGAGGAGAATATCGGCCTAAAAAAGGATGAGATATTCTATATTCACCTCATCAAGCATGGAAAAAAACTAATGCTTCTGATTAAGTCAGTGAGTACCCCTCATTCCTTGTAAGCAGGGGAATGATAGGATTAAAAATGAAAGGAAACATAATCTAGAATATTGAAGTATCAAGGACAAAAATCAAGTTAAACTAACCACAAAACTCACACTTGTATGACATGAAACAATACAACAGCATCAGCTATCAAATAACCGAGAATCAACAACCTAACTCAAACAGATGCATACATTCATTTCACCTCATCAAGCATGGAAAAAAAAACTGATGCTTCTGATTAAGTCAGTGAGTACCCCTCATTCCTTGTAAGCAGGGGAATGATAGGATTAAAAATGAAAGGAAACATAATCTAGAATATTGAAGTATTGAAGACCATGATAAATTGAGCTAAAACTTAGTTTTCATGGCACTCGTGCATGATTGAACAGCAAAGCACTCATGTCATGATTGAATAACATCCAGAGGCTTATCCTAATTACTAAGGCAATTGCAAAGTACAGAGTAAACCAGTAAATACTCAACCATAGAGGCAAACAATGACAACCAATACATATTGGAAACTGGAAAGTAATAGTTACCTGCAAAAAATTAACAAAGTTAGTAGGTGTAATTTCTGTATGACATCCTATATGAACCTCAAAACTTCTAAGAATGTGCTCAGGTTCCACCTTATTACAGCACATTGCTTTGATGATTCACTGCAAAAAACCAAATCTTAATTTGTAGCAGATGATAAAGAATAGTCAAATTTCGTTGTTACTACTACCAGAAGAGCAAATAAGACTATTTCTATAGTTCTAATTTCGATTCCTGTGGACTAGGATTATGCCTAGAACAAATGATTCTGAATTCAAATATCGTAAACTGCATATTTACCTAAAATTTCCACTTAAGAGACCACGAAAATAAAAGCAGTGTTCAATAAGCCTGGAATTCAATGCAATAAGTCAGCAACGGAAGTAGAAAGCAACAGTTGATCAATTTGGAACAAAGTAAACAGTAAAGAGCTAGTAGGAGAACTTGCTTGTGGTCTCAGAAGAGTTGGATTTGATTGCTTCGCCTTCTTCGTCTCGTAGGTCTCTACATTGCAGCAATTTAGTGCAGTCCTTTAAATCGTCTGGTGTTGAGGAGCTTGAGGCCATCAACAGAAATGCAAAGGGTGCAGAGGCTGTCGGATGAGCACCAAAAGGGGCCAGAAATAAGGGTTTTAGGGTTTCAAATTGGGGTTTAGGGTTTCGAATTGGGGGATTAGGGTTGAGTATTGTGGCTGAAGAGGAGGAGGAGGGTTTGGGGTTCGAAGAGAGAGGACGAGATGAGAGCTGAGGTGTTGGTGCAGAGGTCGTCGGAGGGGCAGAAGAAGGGTTTAGGATTGAGTATTAGGGCTGAGGAGGAGGAGAAGGGTTTAGGGTTGAAATCGCTGGCGTGGAGACGAAGAGAGTTAGAGAGAGGACGAGATGAGAGACGATGTGTTGCCGGCGGCAAGTGGACGTGGTGACCACCGACGACGCCGTCTTTCCTCCTCTTCAATTCCATCGGTGAAATGGGTGGCCAGGAGAGGGAGAGAGAGAGAGAGAGAGATAGACGGAGTGAAAGGATGAAAAGTCGATCCATGGCGACTGAGAGAATGAAAGGCGAAGACCTGAGATCTGAGATCTACAATAATAAGGTTGAGTTTGGAGAGAGAAGCACAACAGAGCGGCTGGGGAGTTGGAGAGGATAAGGTGAGTGGCGGCCAAACCTAAAAATTTTGGTTATATACTTGCATCACTCAAGCGAGGGACAAAAAAATACAAGTTCCTCGCTTGAATATTTTTAAAACTTTTGCAAAATTTAGGCGGAAATACTCAGCGCCATATACTCAAGCAACCAACGTAATTATATTGTTCGTCGTCTGAACCAGATTTAAATTTTAAGGAAAAAGTAAGCGCGAAAATTGGCGGCATTGCGAAATCCATTAGAGCCACCACTTTATCCTAAGTTCGTCGCCTAAATGTGATTAAGTGAGTAAATTTTTTGTCTCACTTCAAACAAACTAAACTTTTTTTTATAAGCCAAATAATGAAAATTTATATATAGCATCTACCACAAAAATCTATATAAAACATCCAAAATCATATATATATATATATATATATATATATATATATATATATATATATATATATATATATATATATATATATATATATATATATATATAACCTATGTGTTTTTTTACAAATATTGCACCATTTAGTATGGTTTTATTACCTAAATTACCTAATTAGTCATAAAACTAAATATTACTAAAATAGGCTTTTTAAATTTACATTTATTTTAGACTTCTTCAAGGAAAAAATAATTACATTTTAGGAGCTAAGAGAAAAAAAATCAAGAATAAATTATCAATTGGAAATTTTACATCTATATTGATTTTATACATCCTATAATTACAATCCCAATCTCGATATTGATCTCAATCTCAATACCAATCTCGATATTGATCTCAATCTAATCTTGATATTGATCTAAATTCTCAACCGAAAATTGGAAATTTATATGTAACATCTACCATAAAATCTATATTTAATAAGCAAACACTCAATATCAATCTTAGTCTTAATCTCAAACTCAAATGGAAATTATAATTATAAATATAGCTCTAGTTAAGTAATTTAGTATTGTTTTTAAAAATATTATGAACATTACCTAATGAATATGGTTGTATAAAAACATTATAAATATAATAAGATTATAATTTGCAATTCACAAAATCTATGTTTAATGACCAAACTCTCAATCTCAATCTCGATCTCGATCTTAGACGAAAATTAGAAATTCATATATAAAATCTACTACACAACCTACATTTAACAACCAAAATCACAATCTCAAGTCAAAATTCGTATATTATATATATAACAAACAAAATCTCAATCTCAATCTCGATCTCAAACGAAAATTGGAAATTCATGTATAACATCCATCACAAAATATATATTTATCAACCAAAATATCAATCTCTATCTTGATCTGAATTTGAATCTCGATTTCGATTTCAATCTCAATCTCAAACGAAAATTGAGAATTCATAGATAACATCTATCACAAAATCCATATTATCAACCAAAATATCAATCTCAATATCTATCTTGATCTCAATTTGAATCTCGATCTCGATTTCAATCTCAATCTCAGACGAAAAATGAGAATTCATATATAACATCTATCACAAAATTCATATTATCAACCAAAATCTCAATCTCGATCTCAATCTCAAACTCTATCTTGATCTCGATTTGAATCTCGATCTCGACCTCAATCTCAAATGAAAATCGAGAATTCATATATAACATCTATCACAAAATCTATATTAACAACCAAAATCTAATCTCGATCTCAATCTCTATCTTGATCTCGATTTGAATCCCAGTCTCGATCTCGATCTCAATAACTATATAACATTATAAATCATGAGTTAACATAATTATAATTGATAAATATAACATATATGCTTTTTTTCAAATATAGCACTAGTTAGTATGGTTTTATAAAAAAAATACCTAATTAATGTTATACTATGGTTTTCACTTTATAAAAATATTACATACTTAATTTATAATTTATGGCATTATAAGTTATGATTTTATAAAATTATGATTATAAAATATATGAATATAATATTAACAAATACATGAACTCGTATAAACACATCTATCACAAAATTTATATTTAACATATATGTTTTTCTTTTACAATATCTCGATCTCGATCTCAAACAAAAATTGGAAATTCATATATAACATCCATCACAAAATATATATTTATCAACCAAAATATCAATCTCAATCTCAATCTTGATCTCAAAATCTATATTAACAACCAAAATCTCAATCTCAATCTCAATCTCAAACTCTATCTTGATCTTGATTTGAATCTCAATCTCGATCTCGATCTCAATATCGATATCGATCTCAATCTCTATCTCAATCTCAAACAAGAATGAAGAATTGATATATAACATCTATCACAAAATCTATATTAATAATCAAAATCTCAATTTCGATCTCAATCTCTATCTTGATCTCAATTTGAATATCCCAATCTCGATCTCGATCTCGATCACTAATATAAAATTATAAATTATGATTTAACAACCTTATAATTGATAAATATAAAATATATGAAATATAGCACTAGTTAGTATGGTTTTATAAAAAAAAATTGCCTAATTAATGTTATACTATGGTTTTAACTTTATAAAAATATTACATAACTAATTTATAATTTATGACATGATAAGTTATGATTTTATAACATTATGATTATAAAATATATGAATATAATATTAACAAATACATGAACTCGTATAAAAACATTATAAATATAGCTTTAGTTAAGTAGTTTAGTAGTATTGTTTAAAAAAAAAAAAATTAAAAACATTACATAATTAATTTAAAATTTGTAACATTATAAATTATGGCTTAAAAATATTAAAAATATAATTTATAAGATTAAAATTAAATAATTAAATTTAAAAATATAAAATATTTTAATGATGTATAAGATTGACCCACTTTTATCCCTCATTCAGACGACCAACATTGACTAGACATGTAATCTCCATCGCCTGAGTGTATAGCATTAAATGTCTTATACCTACCACACACTTAGGCAACGAACCTCTTCATATGTCCGTCGCCTGAATAAATGTATTAAATTGACATTCTTTCAGGCGACGAGATCTCCACCTTTGTTCGTCGCCTGAGTGCATAGTGTTAAATGTAGTATACCTACCACACTCAGGCAACGAACCTCTTTATATGTCCGTCGCCTGAATAAATATATTAAATTGACATTTTTTCAAGCGACGAGATCTTCACCTCTGTTCGTCGCCTGAATGTTCGGTCTGACATAAGTTGTTGGGCCCTATTCTCAAGTGACCATTTTCCTTTCTTTGTTCGTCGCCTGAAAATGTTCGTCGCCTAAGCTATATTCAGGCGACGAACTTTGATGGATTATGGTTGCCCAAATATGAATTGAGCTGGGTTCAAAGGCCCTTTTAGTCAGGCGACGACCTTCTCTAAGTCCATCGCCTGAATACAATTCAGGCGACGGACATTCGAGAGTCCGTCGCCTGAAATGTAATTTGGCATAGTGTCATAACAATGGTTGAGCCATGGTTGGGCTCGAACATACACCAACAAATTTATTCTATGCCATATTTATTCTAAAATCGATCATGATATGATTCCAAACCACATTAATTTATCATGAAAATTTATTCGATCTATGCCATTTTTTTTCAATTCCTTTTTAAAATCGATCACCATCGATCATTGCATTAACGTGCATGAAAATTAATCGCAATTAACACAGACAAATGAGTACGGAGTACGTACTGAACAATTCTGATGTCCAAGAAGAAGAAACTTAATTAGTTTCTTTATATACTGTATAATATATATGGATAATGAAATGAAATGCGAAATCCCCCATCAATTCTACGAATAAAAATTCATCATATATATATATATATATGATCATATGAGGCCTGCGAGCAGACTTGAATCAGTGTGGTTGTGCAAATTAATGATAGATGATAGATCGACGGAAAATGGAAGTTGTAATTCGGAATTTTTTCTGCGCGCACGTACATGAATTGATGATCTGGCCGGTATGGTCCACGCGAGCACGCACGTACGTACACTAGAGACTTAAATAAATTGAGAGATGGGTCGATGCATGTATGAATTGGAGCCACCAAATTCGTTAAAGGGTGCGATATATATGGCCGGAATCCTCAAACATGGCCACAGAAATTCTCAAAACCCATATATTCATGATTCTGTAGCTTCACTATCATGTGTTGTATGCCGACACCACCTACGGAAGAAGTACAAACGAACAAACGTATAAATTATTTATCAATAAATATATACGTAGATCTATACGTACGTACACTTAATTTGGTCTTTGCATTATATTAATAGTTAGATTAAAAATTAAAATCAAAGAAAGTATATAAGAATGCATGCATATATATATATATATAGTAGGTACGTTAAGTACGTACGTACCTAAGGTGATTGAGCTAACAAAAATGGTGGAGGCTAGGATGAAGACGATGATGGAAGTTCTTCCGAGCAAAGCAATGAGCTTCCTGACAACATGCTGTCCAGTGAAAGCAGCTAGTGTCGCCACCAAAACAAAGTAGGAAGCTGCATATATATATATACATATGGGATGGATAGGTATTAGCTAGGGAAGGGAAGGGAAGGGTATAGCTAGCTAGAGCTAGGCCAGTTAATTTAATTAGCTAGCTAGAGTTTGGAGTGGTACGTACCATATGGAACCGGGAAACGCTTGAGGATATAATACTGGACGACGGACATGGAAGAAGAGAAGACCATGGAGAAGGTGGAAGTAGCACTGGCGACCTGAGGAGGAATGCCGAGTTCGAGAAAGAGGGGTCCCAAGATGAAGCCTCCCCCAAGTCCAAGTAAGCCACCCACCACTCCAGCCAATACTCCAAGAGAGCAATAAAAGAAAAGCTGGTGGACCTTCCAATTTGTCATTTCATGGTCTTTCCCTTTAGATGATATCACCCTGCTTCCTTTGTATAGTGATACCGCTTCAAATACTGTCACTGATAGTGCTATTGGAACCTAAACGCGTACATCGATCATACACATATCATTATCGATCATATCATATCATATCAGAGTATACGTACGTAGTACGTACGTGTTACAATTAATTAATTGGCTAATTAATTAATTAAACTCATCGATCAACTTCATTTAATTTCATCAGCTTGCAGCTTGCTAATTTGCATGTACCTAGCTAGCTAATACGTACCTGTAGTGCGTTCAATATCCAGAAAGCAGTGGAGCAGGGTGCAGCATATGTCTGCATCGTACACGTACCGGCCATAAATCAGTATTCATTATCATTATGTGCACCATATATATATATACACACACTGTATATATAAAGGTGTACGTACGTACGTACCTTGATGATCTGGATTGCGAGAAAGGCCAGCCAAACAAAAATAAGCAGAGCCAACTCTTTCCAGTAGATATTGTGGAGCAAAGAGACCTGGTTTCAATATTCATATATTGATTGAGTGCTCAGACAACACTGTAAAATAAATAGTTTATCTACTCAATTTACTAAGTCAGGTTTCCTGTCATGGATAATGGAATTTGAACGAACCCTCATATCTTGTGTATTGGAGGGCCCACTTGGTAACGGTTTGTAATCACCACCAGAGTTTTGATCTGCAGCTCACCAAGTTAGCAAATAATTCTGGTGTTATATATATAAATAATCAGTTTAATCACAATTCACACTATAAAAAAATGTTCACACCAGATTCATCCTCTATACATATAATCAAGGAGAAGTCGTTTATGTAAGATGACGGTTTCTCCTTAATTGTAGTATTTTTAACCAATAGAAAAAAAAATCATTACACGTTGTGTTGTGGTTGACTCTACAAAAAAAATTCCCGAAAAAAAATTATTAGAATAAATATTGTTATAATTTATAGAAAATTATCATAAATCAAAATCTTTGTGCTATATATAGATAGAGAGAGAGAGAGAGATGGGATAAATCTTGTGTAAGCCAACCTTATTGTGTAATTTGTGATCGAGCAAATATGGAGTGTTTGATTAAGAAGATCAAATGATTGAGATTAAAAGTAAGTTGTGAACAGTGACTTTATTTGTAGGTACCAAGTGATTATTCCTTCGTACATATATGCATATGAATAATCCTTTGTTATACACGAATAATCGATTGATACTGCGAATAATTTCTCTTCTCACAAATTACACCGTAAGGGTTGCTTTACACGAGATCATATATTAGTTAATTACTAAAAAAAATACTCCGTATAAATCAAAATTATTTCATAATCATACTTACCGAAAATATTACTCCAGTTAAGAAAAATATGTCTTTTTAGGGAGAAAACCTTGTTAAGAAAAAAATGTCATTTTGTTTATTTTTTTGTTCACTTTTTTATCTTGCTCCGGTTTAATCAATATACTAATATATGCTTAAGATAAAGCTTAACCCAATTTCTTTAGACATCAATATATTATTACAAGATCAATATAGCAATATATATTTGAGATGAGATTATATTCAATTTCATTAGATATCGATATATATTTAAAAGATTTTTATCAAATTTTGTTAAATATGATATGAATATACTGTATTATATTAGGTTTTCGTATTTGTCCCAAGGGCGGAAAATAAAATCCTAAACATAAATAAATCGATCTTATCACAATAATCTTTATTATATCTATATATCTATATCTATATAAACTCTTAATTTAGAAGAGTTTACACTAGTACAAAAGGGGGGGCTGGAGTACGCTTTTTTTATGCATGGGAGTACGCTTCTCTTTCTGTACTTATAGCGGCCGCACTCCCAAATGAGTACGCTTCTTATTAAACTGTTCTCATAAATTTAAGTACGGTTTTGATGTGAAAGCGTTCTTAAAATTGGCGTGTGATTTAGTACGGTTTTTAAGTACGGTTGCTCTGAAAGCGTTCTTAAAAATTTAGTACGGTTTTGACGTGAAAGCGTTCTTATTAAGTGTACTTAATAATAAAAATAAAAAGCCTACCTTTTTATGCTTTCATATATCTAAGACTCGAACCTGCGACCTCTTGCACCCAATCGGTCCGCTTCACACGCCTACCACTTGAGCTACGGAATTTAGTTGTCCCTTTGTTCATTTACTTAATCTTATTACAAAAAAAAATCCCAAATTTTGGTTTTGGGAAGACACTTTTCTTATAAAACCGTACTCATTTTCATTTTTTTAAGATCAGTTTTAGAAAAACTGAGTTAAATATTTTTTTACAAATAAACGAGAACGGTTTTAAAAAAAGTGTGTTCCCAACAAGAACACTTTTTATGTAAAATCGTACTCATAATTTTTTAAACCTTCATCAAGAACACTTTTCTTATCAAACCGTACTTAAAACAAAAAAACAAGTACGCTTGTTAAAAACCGTGTTCGTAATTGTCAAATTTAACACAGTTGTAATTTCAAGTGTACTAAATTTTCTTTTTTTAACCACGCTTTTCTTAATAACCGTACTAATTATTTTTAAAAGAAAAACAAGAACGGTTTTTACTAAGAACTGTACTTATATTTGGTTGTGGGAGTACACTTTTCCTATGAAACCGTACTTAAAACAAAAAACAAGAACACTTGTTAATAAGCGTACCCAATTTAGTGTACTCCGGTCCCCCTTTTTGTACTAGTGTTAGGATGATGTGTCAATCTTGGAGACATTTTAGGAGTCTTGACCAATCATATTTTTTTTTTGCCATTTTTCTTTGATTTTCTTTAATTCTCATTTTTTTTTCTTCTTTTTCCTTTAATTCTCTTTTTTTATTTAATTTTACTAACTATCTATATAAACTCTTAATTTAGAAGAGTTTAGGATGATGTGTCAATCTTAGAGGCATTTTAGGAGTCTTGACCAATCATATTTTTTTTTCCATTTTTCTTTGATTTTCTTTAATTCTCATTTTTTTCTTCTTTTTCCTTTAATTCTCTTTTTTTATTTAATTTTACTAACTATTGGGCTTAATTCAAAACATTGAATTCAATCTAATATAAATATTGGGCTTAATTCAAATTTATTTACTAACTATTGCGCTTAATTCAAAATATTGAATATAACTATTGATTATGACACATCACATTTAAACAATCTTATAATTGGTATTATTATTACTGAATAATTTAAAATATCTATATTTATGTATTATACTTTACATAAGATTTTTAAAAAATAATTTTCTGAGATAATTATAAGATACATTTATTGTAAAGTTTTTTATGATTTTATCTTAAAATTTATTAATATTTTATATTATTTTTATATATACTATTTTAGTTTTTAAAAAAAATGCGCCATGGCGCGGGAATCGTACTAGTTACTATATTAAAAGAGAAGCATTTGTGCCACATGTCCTCTCCATGTTCAAAGTTATTTTTGGAAATATTATTTACATAATATTATTTATTATGGCAACTATATTTTCTAATATTATTTTTTGTGGAAAATTTTCTAATATTAATTACCCAATATTATTTGATGTTAAATTTTTTAACCAATGAGATTAATTCAAAGCTTTTATCTTTCACTATTTATTATCTATTTTTCTCTTTATCTTTTTAATCCAATTGTATTTTTTAGATTATTTTTAACACATTTACTAATCATCTATATCTATATCTGTTATATATAATAAAGGAGAAGTCGGCTGAGACATGTGGCGCTTTCTCCTTAATCGTAGTCATATGAACCAATCAATTTTTTTGAAATAATCAATACATGCATAAGATAAAATTTTATTCTTACTCTATTTAATCAATATATCTATATATGCATAAGATAAAATTTGACCCAATTTGATTAAATATGGATATATTTTTAGAAGACATTAACTAATTTTAAAATATATCCATAAGATAATTTTTTTCTAACTCTATTTAATCAATATATCTATATATGCATAAGATAAAATATGACCCAATATTAATTTGATTAAATATGGATATATTTTTAGAAGATATTAACTAATTTTAAATACTATTATATAAGATAAGATTTTACCTATTTTCACTATATATGAACATATTTTTAGAAGATAATAACTTTATCAATATATTACATGGACATACTAATTAAATAACTTTATCAATAATTTCATCAATATGAATATATTTTTAGAAGATAATTTTTTTTGACAAAATTGAAATAATACTTAGCATGGTCATAATAATACTTCATCAATATGAACATATTTTTAGAAGATAAAAGGTTTTGGATAAATTGAAATAATACTTAGCAGTGTAAAAGTTATCAACTTATGAAATTCAATAAGAAATAAATTTTCCTATATATCTTGAAGGTATTGATATATTTATGAGATATATTTTTGGATTTTATACATATATAATTATGGATAGATTTTTAGATTTTGACCTATATATATATTTTGTTAATGTTATTTCACAAATGTTGACGTATTTTCCCTTCTTTTTGGTGTTGTTATTGTGGATTATTTACGACTTTGTTTACGATTTCCTTGGTAAGCTTTTCGAAATAATGTGCTGATTGGTTACAAGGTATGTTATTTTTGTTGTTTTCACTAATATATACTAGCTTTTCATATGTTGTCAATAAAGTATAAATTCATTCAGATTTGAGAAATTAGCAGTATGAAATAAATTAATTAATTGAATAAACGAGTTTTATTATCAAATTTATTTACATTAAAAAACCGCACACAGTGCGGGTACTGAACTAGTACTATATTAAAAAAGAAGCATTTGTGCCACATGTCCTCTCCATGTTCAAAGTTATTTTTGGAAATATTATTTACATAATATTATTTATTATGGCAACTATATTTTCTAATATTATTTTTTGTGGAAAATTTTCTAATATTAATTACCCAATATTATTTGATGTTAAATTTTTTAACCAATGAGATTAATTCAAAGCTTTTATCTTTCACTATTTATTATCTATTTTTCTCTTTATCTCTTTAACCCAATTGTATTTTTTAGATTATTTTTAACATATTTACTAATCAATGGGTTTAATTCAAAATATTGTATTAAATTTAATGTCCATGATTAATCTATATCTAAATATTATTTATATAAAAAAACCGCGTCATGAAGTGAGGATCGTACTAGTTTTCTATTTAAGAGATAAAGACATAACTAATGATATATGTTTTCTCATTTTATTTTAGGAAAACATCTAACAACGTACTTTACCAAATCTAACTATGAATCTAATTAGCAAAAGATTAGTTTCTCCATCTTCCTAGATTCATGAAATAAATAAATAGATTCATTTGGCCAAAGCTTTCTGATTTTATAAACATTTCACTAAATTATTGGATTTAATCATTTTTTTAAGATTGACCCATTTTCAGTTAGAGTTTTCTTCTCTAATAAGAATATACTTAAATTGATTTATTTTGTATACGGAGTATTATTTTGACATGTATGTCTACACTCAAATAGCATTTTCCCGAAAGATTAAATATATATTAATGCCAAAAGATTTATTAAAATATTATTAAAAAATGATAATTGAAGCAACAGTGAAGAGAAAATGGAGTTAGAGATCCTGGAAAGATAAAAATTCATTTATAAATATTCAATCTTGATGGAAATCATACTATCATAAGAAAAGAAAAAAAAACCTTGATGGTTGAATATCAAAGAAAAAAAATACCTTAGATATAAACGGTAGAGTTTGCACCTTTGTGAGATATCTATATTAATCCTATCTTTTCAGCCAATCAATTTTTTTTTCTTTCTTCTCCTTGATGGTAGATTTTTTTTTTTTGCAGTTGATTTTCATTTTAACATACCTATATAATACCTATATAATGAGTTTAATTCAAAATATTAGATTAATAAATAACCTATATCTATTTGTAAATCTTTCTATACTATCATAATGGAGCTCATCTTGAATGAGCTTATTACACCACCCTTCTTTTATAAGTTTGTTCATATAAGTTTGATTCAAATATTAAACTAATTATTTATTTAATTGTGTAATATTTGATATTTTAGAGATATGCACAAAGATTAAGAAATATCTTCCACCTTTAAATTTCCACATCAAATAATTTTTACTCCCCATCACATTTAATATGCACAAATGTAATTTGGTTAAACAAAAAAAACAGAGTAATATTGATATATTAGTGCAAAAGTAAAACATGAATGTAATTATTACTTCTAAAATATGTAGTATCAAATATTGTTGATCAAATTTCACCCACTAAAACATTAAATATTTTTTTATCGGAGGGAGTATTTTTTAAAAATCGTGGCATGGTGCGAGAATTGTACTAGTTTTTGTAATTAAAGCTTAAGGTTAGAATTTAAATTTAATTGCAAGATATTTTTTTACAAGTCATGTTAATATGAAATTTAATTAATATTAAAAAAAATCCGCACAAACGTCCCGGGTGGTGGACTAGCTAGTATATACGGAGTATACATAGCCAGTTTTGTACCTGCTGGTCTGCCCTCGGGTTCCTGAATCTTGGCTGCATCCTGAAAAGCCATGAAATTAAACAAGAGGGATGAGATGGAAAGTAATAACAGATTTAAGGGTTGGGTTCCCAATTAAGTCACCTTCTTCATCTGCGTTTCTCTCTTCCATGTATCAACTCCTTTAAAGAAAGCTTTGGTGGATGTAGCTGTCATATATATATATCGGTTAATACGTACATATATGTTAACTTATATATACAGTACGTATTAATAGTGCTGCTGGCGCGCAGATAGAAGCTAGATTATGTACATGTATGTATAATATGTATGTATATATGACGACGTAAGTAGGCACGGCACGGAGTACATATATACATACCGACAAAAAGGATGATAAGAAGCACAGTGACCATCCAATCAGCGAAGATGACATTGAAGGCGACTCCAATGCTGATACCTAGCATCAGCATTGGCTGAAATAACAAAGCAAGGTCATAGTCTATGATCGGCATGTCCAAGGTGGGATGTCTCAGCCTTAAATTGTAGTAGACTGCTGAACCAGATGCACCCATAATCATACCTGCACCCGCGCCCGCGTTATATATGCATAACGATCGACCGAGTTTAAGTAATTAGCTAATTAGCTTAGCTGAATAATATAATATAATATATAGATATATATATTATCGATCGACTTAATTAAACCGTATATGTATATATATGTACGTATCAATATATACTATACCCACATTTGGAAATGGCAGTGGATGATTTGGGATCAAAACCAATGATGAGAGTGAGCATAGGAACAAAGATGCCGCCTCCTCCAACCCCTCCAACACTCCCTAATGCCGCCCCTAGGAAACCTATCATCGAACCCACCACTACTTTCCACCCAAACTCCATCTCCTGCACATACATATGCGCGCAATTCAAGTACGCTAGCTCAGCTCAGCTCACTCATCAATTCAATTCAATTCAATTCAATATATTGAGAGATTGATTTAAGAATAATTAAGATCATATATATATATATATATATATATATATATATATATATATATAGAAACAAGGCGCGCAGAATCTTACTGGCCAGACAGGCTCGTATGAAGAGTTGCCGTTCTCCCAGAGGAAATGATACAGCTTGGTAACAAATCCTTGTCCAGCATGCTTACTAATTGAATCGCTGTCGTCTTTCAAGGGCCTCTCTGCTTGAGTAGTACCCATGAATACGATAGCAAGGAGGGTGCAAACAGCCAGCAGCCGCCAAACTGCAGCTCGTAACGCTTTTGGCTGCTTCAATTGAATCCTACCCATGACGAACACAAGATCGATCGATCGATCGATCGAGAGATGTCCCAGCTGCTCTTAATTGGCTAGCTTCTTCGATCGATCAGAAGATGAGAAAAAAGCTAAGGTATATGTATGCTTCAAAGTTGCATATGTTTTGCCTTCAATTTATAAGGGAAGATTCACTTCTTGTTATTAATTATGACTTGCTACACGTGGACTGCAGAAACTCAACGTACAACTGAAGGAATTTGTCTTCATTTTCCTTGAGGGTGAGGGTGAGGGTGGGTCATAGCTTTGAGAAGCTTCCAGGAAGCTAAGTAATTTTAGGCAAAAACGTACGTACAGACCCTCTTTCTGTTACTGTGTGGTGGTGAATCTCAAGAAATTTCCCAGTCTAAGACAAAACGTTCACTATATATGCAATGTAGCAGTAAGTACATACAGTGAAGGTTCATAACCATTTCAAAATTTTGGCTGTTTCTCGTTTCCCTTGTAACTACTCGACTCCAGTTGATTTTTTGTGGAGGTGTATACTACAAGTTATCTGGTCTGGTATCACTACTTCTCCCTCCTCCTCATTGTTTGTTTTATGAGTTTATACTTCCAGCGTCTACTTGAAAATCTCAAAAGCCATTTTCATTTAATTCCCCTACTGTGTCTGTCTACGAGAGGATCAAGGACAACTTTACGTTTCCTTTTGTTGGCATCAGTATCAGTGACTGAATTTCTGTCTACAATCCCAATGAAGACATCCATCTTTCCATTTTGGCACTACAATAGAAGAATACTTGTTTCTACCAATAATATACTGTACAGTATATAAATAGAATACTTGTAAGTTGTAACGCACAAATATTCCACAAATTACGAGTAGACGGATATATAGTTATCACAAATCAACTACAGCAAATCCAATTCAACATGCCAATGACCGATCAAGGTCCGAAAAATGCTCAAAATCCCTTAATCTCAGGGGAGCAAACACAATTACAAATGCAACAGGTAAAGTACATTAGCTACCTCAAAAGTATGTGATGTAAAATGCACAACCAAGGTTTTCATCCAGTCCTAGATACTCAAGTTAATCAGCGCGGTCGTCGAGATTATATTCCTCCTCTACCTGATGATACCTATCGGGGTAATGATTGCTACCATCCTCGCCCTCTTCACTCCTCTGATCATACTCTCTGCGGCTTTGGTAGTGTTCATACTGCTTTCCCTCCGGCTCAGCTTCACGGTGCCTGTGGCCATGCTCAGATCGATCATACCATCCTTGGTCCTCTTCCCCGTGATCATAACCCCGCTCCCTTTCAGTATGCCTATCCAGGCCGGTTTTGGATTCAAGTCGATCATACTCAAACTCTCTATCATGAGATTGAGAACGACCACTATAAGCATAGTCACCATCTCCCATTTCATATTCTCTCTCTCGATCCCGTGGGCGATGATCACGATCACGCTCTCGCTCCCTTTCACGGTCACGACCGCGATCTCTACCCCTATCCCGATCACGTGTCCGATCACGTTCATGATGCTCACGGTCACGGCCACTGTGATCCCTCTCCCTATCTCTGTCTCTAGCCTTTTCACGGTCTCTATGGTGCCTGTCCTCCCTATGCTCACGATCTCTTGGCCTGTCATGGGATCTCTCTCGAGACTTCTCACGCTCCCTTTCTTTGTCCCTGCCCCTTTCTCGGGATTTCTCCCTCTCCCTGTAAAATGATACATTAAAAACTTCAATAGATAACAGGGTCAAGCAGTGCATGAAAATGATCCTAGTATCACTGAATGAGGTTATATATACCAATAGGTAGAGGGCACAATATTTCTAGAGAAAATGCCCGCATGGGCTCGTACCTTTAGTTAAGAATCTAAAACAAAGATGTCTGAGCAATACTACCAAATAAGTAGAGAGCATTTGCAAAAGAAAAAAATGTATAAAAAAATGATATTACGGAGCATTAAAATCACAATTCGAACCTATCATCCCGTGTTCTAGGTTCTTGCGACTGAGATAGACCACCAGCTTGGACCTCTCTGAAACAAAGATATGGCAAACATTATGATACAGTCCTAAAAATGCATCAGAAACAATCAGAAAATGAAGCAAGCATATGAAGGTTTTGCTCATTAATGACCTAATTATTCAACTCAAGCCTTCCACGTGTATTGTAACTTCAAAGTTGCTAAAAGCCGGATTTATAGTGGATTTCATCCCAGTCTTAAAAACAATATATTAAATTAAAAATATCAAGTTCAAAGAACCTAGAGAGATGATCCAGCTGACCTCGTTGACTGTCTCTGATTAGTGTCTTCACCTCCAACGCGTGTAGTTCCTAATCCACCACCAAGTCTGCGAGGTCGCCAATTTGGAACAGTTCGTCCACGCTCTACATCCACAATAACCCTCCTCCCATCGATTTTCCTTCCATCAGCTTGTTTATATGCAGCTGTTTGCATGTGATAATTAAAGAGGTAGAAAATGAGCAGATAGCTATCAAATCAATTATGTTGGAGAAGAAGAAAAGGTAAAAATTTGACATGAAACCAGAAACCTTTCATATCCCGTGTGTGAGTGTACTCTACAAAAGCATACCCTCTTGGCTTGTTTGACTTTTGATCATATATCATCTTAACCTGCAATGCCCGGAAAGAAAATACTTACAGATGTAAATTTTGGCTACTATTTGATAGAATAAAATGCATAACTTAGTTTCCTCTGCACCTAAAGATAGTTTTATAGATGCGTCTACAAAATCCTCTATATGGCACGGCAAAAAGGCAATATGCCTCACTAGCCGCGCTCACCTTTAGGAATAAAGCTCTCCATGTCATATGCACCATCACCTCTGCTAGTGACGTAGAAATATTGTTGATTGTGGCAAACTACCAGTCTTGAACAGACTACCAACCCTTACCAAGGTAAATTATTTATATTAACGATGTTCCCCTTACGGGGGTAATTTATTGCAAGACAATTTCCCATCATAAAGAAAATTAAGGGACAGCAAACAGTTGGAAGATACTAAGAAAATACCAGGATCCTTTCTCAACAGATGATAAGTTTTTGATGGCCTTTACAGAAAAAGTGAAAATTCAGTAAGAGATGTAGGCAGTAGTTAACTAAATTCAAAGGTTTGATATAGATAACAATTCCAATAGTTTTACCCAAGTGCAGTTTAGAGGAAGAATTCAGTCCCATTCGCCACAAGGCAAAATCCAGCAGCTCCGATCAACTTATTAGTTCAGCATTGCCATGCAAGGATGAAGTTCCACATTTTATGATCATACCACAGAAAGGAACAGCAATGAAAATAAGTCGAAGAGAGAAATGGCTCTTCAAGAAATTCGCTCTGAAGTTGGAAGTTCACCTTTCAGTATAACTAAAATCTAATACTTCCCATCCCCATGACCATGAGTATTGCTCAGACATCATTGTTTTAACATGCTAGAAAATGTCGGCATACATGATCAATAAGGTCAATGTAAATTGCATGATTTCAAACACATAAAAAAGATGCAGATTAGAATCCAAGTCCCCTCAAAACAGGAATGGTAAAAGAAATAATGGGAAAAAGCACTGCAATACCCAAAAAAAAAAGCCAAAGTTAAAAAATAAGGAAGAAAAAAGGCAATAGCCTGATACCATAATGGGAAATACTAGGATTTACAACAAACAAGATTTGCAATGCTTTGCGGTTACCAAATCAAAATAAATTTTGTTTCAAGGTGAAGAAAAACATGAACAAAGAATTCAATACAATAAAACCTCACACCAAAGTTAAAAGGGTAATAACCTGATACCATCAAGGTTTGCTCATAAATACCTACCCTCTTTATTGGTCCATAACTTTCGAACTCCCTTTTCAGTCTGCTCTCAGTGGTCTCATAACTCTGTATTCAGAATAAAACAGCATTTCTAAGTTTATAGAACCTTCAATAGAACAAAAAGATAGGAGATAAAAGAAGAGAAATAACTCACAAGCCTTGCAACAAAGAGTGTTTTATAGGGATCCCCTGCCACATTTACATCATTTGTCGGATCATCTGCAAAAGCAATAGAAAGTTAAAACAGAAACATCAAAAGAAATAAAATTTTAGAAAAAAATGTTCAGGGATGGAATGGAAAAAGATTGTCACATTTCTCTAGCTCCTCAGCCGCCTTTGCAGTACCCTTCTCAAGACGCAACCGATGTATTCTAGCCTTTTTTTCAGCCTGTTCAGAGTAAATTTCTTAAAAGGAAATCAAAAAATAGATAGCACTGTTATAAAAAATAAGTCTTGTCATTACCTCTATATAAACTATGTTTCACCACATAGAGCAGAAACATGTGTGGTAGTGATGGTTTAACAAGGTTCAAAATTATTACGGAGCCAGCATGATCATAATTATCATAGAATGTAGACAAATGCTCAAGCCAAAGCATAACCAATGGAACAAAGACATGGACCATTATCATAGCCAAAGCATAACCGATTGAACAAAGACATCAACCATTATCATTTCAATGTTCCAATAACACACATAAATATAAAGTTTCAAAACTGACATGCAGCGGCAGAATGAAATTCTCACGCTGTTCTACTCTTTAAGAATGTATAATGACTACTATTCCATTTTAGATTTCTAGTTGATGATCAATATCAACAATATAGAAGATTTGATTGAATGAGACACTATTGCAGAGTAAAAGCACAAGAAAATAAATTCAAATTCAGACACACAAGTCAACGGAATCTTATAAAAAAGCAGCGAAGAGAAGAAGCATATACTGGAGTTTCAACTTTCGGAACTGGAGGGGCATATTCAGGATCTGTAGGTTCAGCAAAGTTGCTCACGAATTGTGCAATACCTGTCATAAAAGAACCCTAAAATACACACTTGAATGCGAACAAGTCAACGTGAGCATTTGAACTAAAAAGAGTGATTACCGTTATAGGGTGGACATTGTCTCTTCTCCGGGGGTGGCTTGTACTCCAAAGGCGGACGGGGCTCAAAGAGCTTCAATAAATTGGGCGTCAGACCAGTTGGGTGACTCTGTCCAATCTGCAAGAAAGCATATAAACATCTTACAATCCTAAAGAAGGTTTCGCATATAAGATCTTAAAAGAACCACCAGCGTAATTCGAGTGAGATTAGGGTTTTCCAAAGAATCGCCAACAGTTGAGCATTCACAGTCACAAACAATAAAGAAGCGATAAATTGAAAGAAAAGCCGCAGAACTTGAAGAAAGAAACAAGGAGAAAATAGAATGGGGATTGGCATACCAATTTGAGCTGGAGAACATTGACACGAGCCTGAGCTTTGGGGCGAGCCTGAACGCTTGCGCTTTGATTGCGCACGAAAGCATCGTTAGAGTCATCCATAGCGTAGCGAAGGAATTAGGGTTCCAGACTTCCAGTTCCAGGTGCTGGAGATCTCAAAGATGGAAGGAACATTCACCGATTCACTGAAACTTCGACTTCGATCATGCTGAAATCGAAGCGGCGCCAGATAAAGACCCATTTTCAGTCTGGACTACGACCCTGCCCGCTTCTTTGCTGGGCCTTTTTTATAATGTTATTGGGCCTTCATTCGTAAAATGGAAATGGGTAGGTATTTGTGAGAACTTGTAGTTCGGCGTATGTATTTAGGTTAACATTAGGAGGAGGAGTTAAATGTCTCAGTTGATCCCGTCTATCCACAGTGTTTTTTTTTTTTTTTTTGAGCAAATCTATCCACAATGTTATTAATTTCCCTGTAAACATAACAAATGTGAACCGAAGAAAATTTGAGAAGGTCGAGACAAGAGTCATAAATAATCATTTCACTCTTCCAATGACAATTCCAAGTACCTTAAAAATGCAGAGGTTATCCTCTTTAATTTCGATATTTTGAATATTTCTAGCAATGACTTCTTTTATAGTTCTATACAAAGCAATACAATGACATAATTGCAATTGCTTTGTTAGTTTTGAGGCATGTGGCGCGTGCACTGTGATCTTTGATAATATAGCCTATGGACGTTTCTCCGAAGTCGAGTCTAGAGCCATCAAAATTAAGTTTGAAGTGATTTTCCTTAGGTTTTTCCATTTAATATTTTTTTTCGAGCTATTGTTGGTGCACCAGGGGGTCTATTCTTAGGGTGTTTTGTCCTCTTATTCGTTTTTTTGAATTTAGCCAGTTTAGGATGGGTTTCTTTGTGAATGTTGTTATTGTTTTGGGGTTTCCCACTTCATTTCTGAAAATTGTTTGGTTTCTAAAGTACCATGTGCTCCATCATGTCATTGCCAATTTGGTAAAACAGTTTATCCTCATGGCTTGTTTTAGGTCGTTAACCACTTCTTCTACGTTTTTATTATCACTTTTGTAGTTGTTAACTCTTTGGGTTTCAAGATCATTTGCAACAATCCTTGAGCAAGGACAATCTAGGAGAATGTGGAAAAGATCTTCATGTGGGTGATTGCAGAATTCATATTGCATGGGGACTGCAATTTTTCTTTGTTCTACTTTCGCTTTTGTTGGTAGTATGTTATTAATGACTTTCCATAAAAAAATCTTTATTTTTGGTGAGAGATCTAGTTCCCACAACCATTCATAGTTTGTTTTGCAGTGCTCTTTTTTTTTCCTGTGAATAAGCTCTATAGCTAAACTTGTGCTAAACCAACTACTTTTACTTGTTCTCCGATATAATCGATTTTTTATCTCCTTTGTTGGTATAGGGATTTTGTGATTCTTTTAATTAGATTTAGTTTGAGATATTTTGACAGTCCTCTGTTAGCTTATTTACATCCAGTTTCTACTTTTTTTGGAAAAAACAAGTCATAAATTGGCGGACCAATCTTAGCACCTACCAATCCGTGTTAAAATTGGTCGTTGCTCGAGTACTTTTTCTTCGGGTAGTGTGTGTGTAAAACCTAAAGATCGATAAAGATATAGGCGTATATGCGGAAGCGTATGAAATCGAGCAAGTGAGACACAGATCTGATCGAATCAAGCAAGCCACAAAACGAACACAAGCGATTTTACGTGGTTCGGCTATGCCTACATCTACGGGGCCTCAAGAGATGGCCAAATCCACTATATATGAGTTCGTACAGGGACATATCAAGTAAGATATACAAAACTCCTAGATCTAAACATGCATGAGATCAGAAAGCAAGAGAGAAAGAGAATCCCCCTGTATGGGAACCAAGAGATCGAAGAAGTCTTCGATCTCGAACCCTAGATCGCCTGGAGAGGAGAGCTGCTGCCCAGAGCTTGGAGCGCCGGCCACCAGAGAACCACCAGGGACACCGTCGGCCACCTTCTTCGCTTCCTTGCTCGGAGAATCTTCAGGCAAAGGGAGAGGAACACCAAACCCTAGAAACCCTAGAAGAGAGAGCGTTTCTGGAAGATGAAGAGAGAGAGAGCACGAAACAGTACGACGGCCGCTGAGCACCTCAAGTAGCTTATATAGCTAGGTCAAACCCGGAGAGCTCCCTTCAAAGTGAAACGCTGCGTTCTATCCAAGACAACTGAGCACAAGGGATAGGGCCGGGCTCAAGCTTTGGGCTCCTCAGCTCCTTCGGCAATCATGGGCTCTATCCTCCGTAATGGGCCGAAAGCCCAATACCGAGAAATGTAACATCCTCTCTTACATTATACATATTATACATATAGCTTAACATATATTGCATATGTATTACCACACCATACTTTATACTTGTACTCGTTAGAGGATCAAGCTATCATAGCTCAATCTCAACTCAGTCGAGTATAAGATAAAGTATGCATCCATACATAGCATATATGTTTACTATATATAATATGTATGATCATCATAAACATACATGTTACAAGCATACACACAAAAATATACAAGTAACATAACACGTATACAAGACATAGGAAATTAACACATATCATTACAAATGCCCCTGTAATTTTCTAAGTCTTGCACTGGGCAGACTCAGCTTCATATTAAGTGGATTCTTATGCCAGGTCCGTCCTCAGCCCATGCTCACAATACAGATCAGGTGAGCTCCTCCAGATGGAGGGAGTTCCTACAAAACAAAAACTTTTCATGAGGAACAATCTTAGTGCCAAAATCTGCAGGATTATATCTACCATCAATCTTCTTAACATGAATCACATTATCTTCAACCTTTTCTCTGATAAAATGATATCTCACATCGATATGCTTAGTTCTTTCATGATACATGGGATCACGACATAAGTAAAGAGCACTCTGACTATCTATATGTAAAACAGAAGTATAGTGCTTCTTCTCAATCTCTTTCAGAATACCCTGCAGCCAGATAGCCTCTTTACAGGCTTCTGTTGCTGCAATGTACTCTGCCTCAGTAGAGGATAATGCAACTATGGGTTGCTGTTGGGATTTCCATGAAATACAATTACCAGCCCATGTATACACATAGGAAGTAATAGACTTTCTGGTATCCTTATTGCTAGCATAGTCAGCATCAACAAAACCATGTAAATCATAAGAGGAAGAATGTTCAGCATATAACAAAGATAATTTCACAGATCCAGCAAGATATTTAAGCAGATATTTCATGGACAACCAATGCTTCTCAGCAGGTTCTGACATGAACCTACTAAGAGTGCTAATGGCAAAAGCCAAATCAGGTCTAGTGCATATCATAGAATACATAACAGACCCTACTGCAGCATCATATGGGATAGATTTCATCCTTTTAGACTCAACCATAGACATTTTCTCTTTAAGCTTAGTTAAGTCAAGGTGAGGACCAAGAGGAATGTTATTCACTTTATCACAAGTCACATGAAATCTATCAAGCACTTTCTGAACATAATCACATTGATGCAACCAAAGCTTCTTATGCTTTCTATCCCTAACAATGGACATGCCCAGAATTTTCTTAGCAATGCCTAAGTCCTTCATATCAAAATGTTTTTGCAGATTCTTCTTAATGTCAAGGATGCCATTAGCAGACTTAGAAATAAGCAAGATATCATCCACATACAGAAGAACATATAACACAGGACCAGCATGCTTTAAACCTTTAAAGTACAAACATGTATCAAACTTACTTCTCTTGAAACCCAAGCTATACCTCATACATCTATCAAACTTGATGTTCCACTGACGTGGAGACTGTTTCAAGCCATATATAGACTTATTAAGTAAGTAGGCATAGTCAGGATGAACAGAATCAATAAAGCCCTTAGGCTGTTTCATATAGATGGTTTCATCCAAGTCACCATGAAGAAAAGCAGTTTTAACATCCATTTGTTCCAGTTCATAGTCATAGACAGCAGTCATAGCAAGCAACAATCTAAGAGTCTTATATTTCACAACAGGAGCAAAGATCTCATTGTAATCCTCTCCTTCCCTTTGAGTAAAACCTTTAGCAACCAACCTAGCTTTGTATCTAGGAGGGTCTGACTTAGAAATTCCCTCTTTAAGCTTAAAGATCCATTTACAATCAATCAATCTAGCATCAGCAGGTTTGGGAACCAAAGTCCAGGTTTTATTAACTCTCATAGAATCTATTTCTTCATCCATAGCATGCTTCCAGAATTTAAAATGAGCACATTTAACAGCTTGTTCATAAGTTTCAGGAGTATAACTTTGCACCACAGAAGAAACAAGACAAGCAAACTCAACAATGCTATTAATGAATCTTTTATTAGGAATGACAGTCCTAGGACTCCTATCCCTAGTCAATTGCCAATCAGTTAAATCATGTCTATGTGCAGCTGAAGAACTAGAATTTCCAGAACCAGAAGCAGACACAGATTCAACAACATCCTCATTCACAGAAGTAGGAGAGGTAGAAGAGGAAGGTAAAACAGATTCATTATTTGCTTCCCCACCCAATTGGTGAGGTTGCATAAGCACAGAAGCAGGAGGGGCAGGAGAAGAAATAGAGAGAGGAGGGGAGGGAGTAGAAGAATAACCACTGTCAAACTCATCTTCAGAATCAGAATTCATGTCCTTAGAGACATAAAACTGATCACAATCTTGTTCCTGCAAGTTAGTCTCAGATAACACAGGAGCAGAAGCCTTTTTAAAATGAAATTCATTCTCATTGAATATAACATTCCTACTCACAATTGTCTTATAAACACCAGGTTGGACAATAAGGAGTTTATAACCTTTGACATTGTCAGGATACCCAAGTAGCACACACTTTTGTGACCTGGGTTCCAACTTACCTTGATTGACATAAGAAAACACAGTGCAACCAAAAGGTTTCAAATGATCAAGTTTAGGTTTCCTGTTAGTCCATAACTCATAAGGTGTTTTAAAAGCAATCACAGAAGAAGGAGTTCTATTAATCAAATAAGCAGAAGTAATCACAGCTTCACCCCACAAACAATGTTTCAAACCAGAAGAGATTAACATGCATCTAGCTTTTTCAAGAAGAGTCCTGTTCAACCTCTCAGCTGTACCATTTTGCTGAGGGGTTCCATGAATGGTCAAATGCCTCTTAATACCATGCTCTTGACAGAATTGATTAAAATCAGAATTGCAAAATTCCAAACCATTGTCAGTTTTCAAACATTTCACAGATAATCCAGTTTCCTTTTCAACTCTAATTTTCCACATCTTAAAAGTTTCAAATGTCTCATCTTTAGTTCTCAACAAATACACCCAAGCATATCTGCTATAGTGATCAACAAGGGACATAAAATACCTTTTATGACCAACAATAGAGACTTGGGCAGGGCCCCAAAGATCAGAATGTATATAATCAAGGGGAGCAGTTGAGACATGCACAGAGGGCTTAAAACTTTTCCTAGTATGTTTACCAAGCACACAATTTTCACATAAATCAATGGTGCAAGGTTTAGAGTTCAGAATGCCAGATTTATGCAAATGTTCTAACCCTTTATTGCCTAAATGACCTAACCTGTTATGCCACATAAGAGTTTCACTTAAAGACATGCTTTTCACAGGATTAGAAGCAGTAAGAGCAGCAGCAGAAAAGTTCATCACAGGAGTAGCAAGCAATTCATATAAGCCACCTTTTCTTATGCACTTAATGACAGGCTTACCATCCTTAGTAACAACCCTCACACCTTTAGAACTGAACACATCATAATGCAATTCTTCAAGAGCACTTTCAGACATCAAGTTTCTTCTTAAAGCAGGAACCCATTTAACATCCTTAACAACTCTAACCACATTATCAAACATCTTTAAAGCAATAGAACCAACACCTTTAATTTTAAGAACAGAATGATCACCAAGCATAACAGTGCCACCATCAAAGCATTTAAGATCATGAAACCAAGACTTATGATAAGTAGCATGCATGGTACATCCAGAGTCCAAAATCCAGGTATTAGAATCAGCAGTATTTAATAATGCAAGCACTTCATGAGTATAATAAGGATGGGATTCAAACACAGCAGAAACATTAGACTGCTTAGCAGCAGCTTTTTCATCTCTTTTTCTTTTAAAACAATGTTTTTCAATATGACCAGACTTGGAGCAGTAAGAACACATCAAGTGAGATTTATCAGGCTTATCAGATTTAACAGTTTGGCTAGACTCAGGCTTACCAGTGTCCTTTTGAGGCTTATTCCTATTTTGGTTCTGGTTTTGGTTGTTATTAGGCTTATTGCTTCTGAATCTCCCTTTAGAAACAAGAACTTCATTCTTATTGTCAACTTTGGGGTCAGATCTAGACTCATATTTGTTTCTGAAAACCTTTAAACTATCATTTTTCTGAATGATGGACTCAAGGATAACCTTTTTCTCCAATTTATCAGTACTGTATTGAACAACATCTTTAAAGGTGTCAAACTGAGCAGGCAAAGCATTTAATAACAACACACACTGTTGAGTTTCCTCAACTTTATCACCACAACGCTCCAGATCTTGAATAATAGTCAAAAACTTATCCAGATTTTCAGATAAAGCACAGGACACATCCATTTTATAGGTAAACAACTTGTTGAACAGGTTAACTCGAGAAGGGAGAGATTTTACCAAGTAGAGGGCTTCAAGCCCATCCCACAGTTTCTCAGCTGTCTCAAAATTAAGAACCTGTCTAGCAACTTCATCTCCTAAGCGCAACATAATCTCACTGTGGGCCTGTTCATCAGTTTCCAAGATTTTTTCTTTTGAAGTTCCATCAGGAAACTTATTTGTCACAGCAACCCAGCATTTTTCTTTGATCAAGAATGCCTTCATTTTAATTTGCCACATAGCAAAGTCAGTGTGGCCATTGAAGGGCTTTAGATAGGTGCCTTTGTCGCCCATAATAACCAGTACCTCGTAAAACAAAGAAAACCAAGTTAGTATATGGGTAAAAGCACTCACAGATTCAAGAAAGTCTTGAATCTTGACAGCAACAAATAGATCTACGCTAGTAATGCAAGATTAAGCAAGATCTACACACCAAAAGCCAGAAATAAAGCACAGAACCCTAGATCTAGCAAACAAGGGTGTGGTATGTCACGTAGGGGGGGTGCGGCACCAGCGATGTCGCCTTTTAGGTCCGTCCGAGGCCCTACGCCCGTTCCCTATCCCTAGAACTCAAGAATGAGTCAGGAAATCAAGAACGCGACACTCAAGCTCTGATACCACGTTGTAAAACCTAAATATCGATAAAGATATAGGCGTATATGCGGAAGCGTATGAAATCGAGCAAGTGAGACACAAATCTGATCGAATCAAGCAAGCCACAGAACGAACACAAGCGATTTTACGTGGTTCGGCTATGCCTACATCCACGGGGCCTCAAGAGATGGCCAAATCCACTATATATGAGTTCGTACAGGGACAGATCAAGTAAGATATACAAAACTCCTAGATCTAAACATGCATGAGATCAGAAAGCAAGAGAGAAAGAGAATCCCCCTGTATGGGAACCAAGAGATCGAAGAAGTCTTCGATCTCGAACCCTAGATCGCCTGGAGAGGAGAGCTGCTGCCCAGAGCTTGGAGCGCCGGCCACCAGAGAACCACCAGGGACACCGTCGGCCACCTTCTTCGCTTCCTTGCTCGGAGAATCTTCAGGCAAAGGGAGAGGAACACCAAACCCTAGAAACCCTAGAAGAGAGAGCGTTTCTGGAAGATGAAGAGAGAGAGAGCACGAAACAGTACGACGGCCGCTGAGCACCTCAAGTAGCTTATATAGCTAGGTCAAACCCGGAGAGCTCCCTTCAAAGTGAAACGCTGCGTTCTATCCAAGACAGCTGAGCACAAGGGATAGGGCCGGGCTCAAGCTTTGGGCTCCTCAGCTCCTTCGGCAATCATGGGCTCTATCCTCCGTAATGGGCCGAAAGCCCAATACCGAGAAATGTAACATCCTCTCTTACATTATACATATTATACATATAGCTTAACATATATTGCATATGTATTATCACACCATACTTTATACTTGTACTCGTTAGAGGATCAAGCTATCATAGCTCAATCTCAACTCAGTCGAGTATAAGATAAAGTATGCATCCATACATAGCATATATGTTTACTATATATAATATGTATGATCATCATAAACATACATGTTACAAGCATACACACAAAAATATACAAGTAACATAACACGTATACAAGACATAGGAAATTAACACATATCATTACAGTGTGTCTCTGTCTTTAATGTTCGACAACTTGGTTGAGTTTGCTGTGTCCGAATTCGGGATAAGTTGGGGTCGTGGTAATGTGCAACGGGCAACTCCGTATCCGGGAGATTGGTCCTTGGAGTTTCGTGTTCACTACCTAGAGGAGGTAGAGTCCTGCTGTACCGCTAACCTGTGGTGCTTTCTTTTGGTGATGCTTAACTTCGTTTTTCGTCGGTGTCCTCAACCTTACAGTTGTAGTTTTGCTTAGTTTCTTTCATTTCAGAGTGCATGTTACGTCTGATTTCGCCTTTTTTGTGTTTTTCCTGTATTTTCGGTTTTATTATATGTTTTGACGGTTCATCCATCTTCCGACTTGTCGGCCTCTCAAGCTTCAGGTATGTTTGAGCTCAAATTGTTAGTTAGGGTGTGTTTGGCAACACAAATAACATTTTGGAGCCTTTTGTTTTAATATTATATAGTTTTAAATGAAATAAAGCTAACATTATTTGTTAATTAGCGTTTTGGAATTGAATTCCCACCAGCTACCCACCCAAGCTTTTCGGAGCTTCTCCTTTTATATACACAAATCTCCTCTTTTATCAGCTAGTTTTATCAACTACCCATTCAGCTAAGGTTATAAAACACATTACTAGCTTAATGTAACATATTTTACACAATAAATCGTTCAGCTTCAGCTACCAAACACACCCTTAGTAAAAAAAAGTAAGACATATTTTAAGGGTGCTCGCAGGTCGCCGGCCATAATACCGGACGTGCTTGGACAAGACATCCAACCCGTAAAGTGGGTTTAGCCTGGCTTACTCCCAGCGACACCAGGACAATATCTTGAGTAAAACCCGTCTCAAGCCCAGCCCGTACCCGCATTTTCTCGGGTCTAGTGCTCAGAGAGAGCTTCTCACGTTCGCAGGCGTGCATGATGATGTACTAAACTCCGAATTTAGACTTTTTATTATTTTGTTATTTTCTCAACTTCCTTTTAGGAATTGATAATTATTATTTTATTAGGATTTGTCGTATAAGGATTGAGATCGATGATATCTTGATCTCGCTCCCTTTTTACGTTCAAATGGATCAGGGCATCAGTTTAGGTCTTTTGCAATTTTGTGAAGAACCCTTTGAGGATTTCATAGTTTCAATTTAAGATTGATAATTTTTCCTTTAATCACGATTCTTCTATTGATTTTCATGTTTGAATCTTTGAATTGATCCTGATTAGTTCTCTCATTCTAGGGGTAGGGTGAACTCGACAATATTTTGATGAGTTTAGCTCGATGTTTACTTGAACTAACTCAAAATTTTATAAATTGATTTGATCTTAGTTGTTTAATCTAATAGATGTGAATTACTTAGAATCTTTTTGTTTTTAATAAAAGCGCGACTATAATCTTTTAGCCGTTTAATCTTTTTTGCATGATGATATGAGGGGTCGGATATGCTAACTACTTAGCTGTTTTTGTTTTTAATAAAAGCAAGGCTAGATGCGTGAGAGATCTCCATCTCTCCTTTCAAAAAAAAAAAAAAAAAAACTAAAGGATGGTGTTGGACTGTTGGTTTCAGAGGCACTTGGATTGGATCGAAGGATTATGTTTAGAGATGCCATTCTCCAGAATAGTTTGCAGAGTAACAATGAATAGATACTACAGTAGGTAGATTATAAATAAAATAATTAGCCAAAGCACTCATCTCCAGGTAAAGGCCCGGGGAGAGATCCGTTTTGAACAAACTGGAAGCCAAACACAAGGAGGATGGCAAGCAAACAGAGGTAGGACAAGCCTTCGACAGCTCCCAGTAAACCAAATGGACCATTCGGCAAACCCGACCCGGTTTTGGCCTTAGTGTACAATGACCATCCTACAATCCCCAAAACAACAAGGTAGCTTACCCCTTCAAGTGCACCTATGGAGCCTCCTGGGCCTGGCGGCAGCCCGCACCCCGTTGTCTTGAGTGCGTACAGGGACCACACGATCACTGGGGTTGACACCAAGCCGGTACCGATTGCCGCCTTCTCCAAGACTCCGTTTCCTGGTTCCTCACTGGCCCCCCTGGTCATGGCCACCACATTCACCTTCACCTTCACCTTCACCTTGCTGGATGATGACCATTGTGCAATGTCTCTGTGGGCGCTGCAGGGCAGGGAATTCGGAGCATATCGCTTTAATGTACAAGGGAGTGAGGCTGTTGCTCGAAGAGATGGAGAAATAATCATGTTATTGTTGGTGGCTTCCGATCCGATCAGCTCTACAGTGGAGAGTGGGAGAAATGGTTTCCCTGCTCCGTCTACTCTTACACGATCTACAATCTACATGGATGGAGTTGCTGATTTATCCTATCCTGGACCATACAAATCTTATCTATTCACATTTCACACTCGTGTGGGGTTCATGACCCCATCACCCAAAATAGACCTCTGTGTGTTAGTATTGTTATTTCTAATATTAATAAAAGCATCAATGCTTCTCATTTCTCAATTCTGAACTAGTACTGGTGTTTTCATTGCCCCAAAACACACTAATTCTCAACTTGAGGCTTGTGTGGTGGTGGTGGTTGCATTAAAGTAAAGAAACACAGCTACTATAATTTGCAACCAGCTAGCTTATTGCAAACAACTACTAAACGTCAGGCAACCTTGAGCCAACACCCATCATTTGGACAACTGAAACACGAAAACATGGTTTGGGTAGGAATTAGGATACATGATGAATCCAACCAAAATATCCAATCAATCTCAGACTTCATTGGGACTCAATCAGCTAACATTTCAAGCCAATGCCATACAGGGGAAAACCTCTGTTGTCACTTAAGCTAACATTTCACATTACTAAATTGGATCCTAGAGCTTATTTACAGGCTATTCATCTCTTCCTTGTTGACACATCAGCATATTCTCAGACTGCAGGATCAGATACCTTTACCCCCATTCTGATTTCCCGATTCTTTGAGTTCCGCAGGCCCTGTTGCCGAAAACTGCCCTGGGGGCTGAATTTTGACATATGGGGAAGACCCGGACGGTAACGGAGGCCGTTTCATCATCACAGAGCTTGTGCTTGACACTTGCATGGTTGAAAATTGGCTAGGCCCCCCTGAGCTAATAGCTTTCACTTCTTTGTTGAATTTTGTCTCCCCTTCCTGAGCGGCTGCATGGAATTTCTTGATCCGAATCCCTTGAAAACTCTGGCTTTCTCCACTCGTCCTCATGGTGCTACTGCTGCTTCCGCTACCACCACCACCACCACCACCACAACCACCAATACCACCACTAAATGATAGAGCAGGTTGCCAAGTTGACCCCTTTGTTAGAACAGTGTTATTAATTTTACTATCAGGGTCATCCCTGCTTGGTCTATTTGGCTTACTTTCAGGATTTCTGTCTCTGTCCAGTGGTACAAGTTCAGATGGATCAACCCTGGCCATGGAAGAACGGCCTGTTGGTAAAGTGGTTGTGGGAAACGCTTTTTCTGGTGGTACAACTGGGGTATAGTTGGATGGGAGGAGATCGTCCCAGTTTTCCAGAAGTTCCTTGTAAACTTTCCTTAAAGTGACTTCAGTGAGGCCTGTCACTTTGCATATCTCAGCCTGAGTTTTACGTCTATCTTCTAGTTGGCAAGCTAGGTAAATAGCAGCTGCAGATATGCTGATAGGGTTTCTCCGAGTACAAAAACATTTGTTCATTACAACCTCTCCAATATGAGTTGCAAGCTCCTAGCAAATTTTAAAATTGGTGAGTCGGTGTTAAAAGGCCATAAACAAGAAAGTGAGCATGACAATGATCACTCTAGCAACCCCTAAAGTTGAAAACAAGATTAACAGATTCTCAAAATACCACAAACTTATTTTATCCTCAAATAGTTTTCCGAGCCCTTATAGGTGAAGACTGAAGAACATCTATTCACCAAGTAAGAAAAACTGAACTTCTGCTTTTGGCAATAGCCATCCTTTTAAAAAAAAATAATAAGCTCATTATACTTTTTACTCTACCCTCGTTTAATCTTTAACTAGATTCAAAATCTCAAATCTTATCGCCAGCATCAGGAAAAAAATAGCCCAATTTGAAATTTGAAGAGCCAAAACCATTTTTTTTACTCGGATAAAGTTCAATATTCCAAACATCTGCGAATCAAACATAGCTTCAGTAGATTATGTAGCGCAACAGCTAATTTCCTCAAAACCATAGGATCCCCCACCCCAATAATTCTAATCATTCCTCATTAAACAAACTAGTGTATCTACAACGAGAGACTTTGGTGCCTTCAAAAGGAAATGAAGGATATTGGCACTAGAGTGCAAAGAACAATGGTGCCTTCAAGACAAAGTGTTTATTAAGAAAACAGCTTTTTCTTTCATTAGAAAATTTAAAATAAAAGACCCCTGCACTAGATATAAATAGTCAATTCCCAACAATAACCAGCAACGAATAAGCATCATCACAATCTGGAATGTAGAAAATTTTGAGTATAGAAGATTTTTCAAGTGACCCCAAATGATGATAAAGTCAAATAGGAAGCATCTAGAATTTTTAGTACAATGGGCATAGTTATATCAGCTTTTCAGGCCAGGCACTAGAAAAACGGTGCTGCATTTGGATATTGGATGGCAATCCTCAAGAATGGCGAAAACAAGGGTTATACAAGGGGCAGAGACCGTTCCTTCCAACACTGAAGTAAAAGCAGATTGATCAAGCAATTAGGAATTTTTCCCCATTAAAAAAAGAGTGCCCCTTAATAACTAAATTCACTATTTCCTTCACCGAATAATGTGTAGACGAAGGACCTTATATATGACAGAAAAGGTGCAACGATAAACTAGGGAGTTCTATAGCAATCTACCATTTCTAAGCGAACAGAATCTGCAAATACAAAAATAGTGAAGAAAGCTCTATCAAATTCTAAACAAACTCAAGAAAAAACATTTATGCTAATGTGCTAGTACCACGGGATTTTGTGTCTAGGTTCATGTATCAATGAGTTATGACTTGTGATATTCACCAACTAGTTGTGCATAAGCCTAATATAGGAATACCCCGCCGAGGACATTGACTTTTCAGAATTCATAGCACTAGCTCCTACGATTCTCAAACAAGCTAACAAAACAGAAGCCTGATTTTAATAGAGCTCAAAACTATAAGAAAAAGTGTTTTGTCAATATAAGAGAAATTTATTGGACAACAGACATGATGAGTAAGAACACCTGGGCAGATTTATTGAGCTGGAGAAGGTTGCAAAACCTCGGCATATGAACAGATATGGAATTGCTATTAATGGGTTGACTAAGTTGCAGAGCTTCTCCAAGGATTTTAATGTACTTGCCAATCTCCTTCTGGGGTAAATTAGCTGCAATAGAAATTTCCTGCATAGAATGAAATAGCTTACTAGAGGATCTCTTAAAACAAACCTGTACAGTACTATATATATATATCAATCTAACTGTCAGCCAACCGTTGAGGTAATGTGCAAAGACATCTAGTGCTAGCCACCAAAAATAAGACAGGAAACATCTCGACTCCATTTCCAATCAATCACACACACTTATTCAATACCAAACTTTGGCAATTTCTACAACCCTTGGCAAATGTAATTTGTAAAACACCAAACTTTGGCAAGAAAAGACCAAAAGTTTAGCAGCTTTCACCTAGATTTTCACACATCTAGACATTTGTAATTCTAAAAAAGAAAATCAGCCCTTTAGCCTTTACCTGAAGGGTTCTGGGCTCCTGAGCTTGCCTAATAGCCTGAACAAGGCAGGCAGTTGCGAGAGCTTCAACGCTCCGATTCCTCAAGCAAGTAGCAGAAGAGCAATCCCTAAACAATTGGAACGCATGATCGGATATATCATGTTCCAATCCAAGAATAGAGGCGACATCGACAATTTGCAGATAAGCCCTCAAATTGTCGACAACCACGCCATTAGAGGAAGAAGAACCGATGGAATTAGGGTTGGAAGAAGAGCCAGCCGCCTCGAGGACGCGTTCAAGCTCGGCGAGGTGGCCAGAGAAGGAGAAAGAAGAGAGGGCGTAGACGGGGCAGTGCTCCAGAGACCAGGTAGAGAAGGCGGTGATGAAGCCGGAGTGCTCAAAGGGGTCTTCGTCTCTATCGGCGTCAGAGGCGGGCGGAGGAGGGGTTGGGAGGTCGGAGGTGGAGAGGCAGAGAGGGGTGTCTTGCGCGCGGAGGTGGAAGAGGTGGTGGGATTGGGTATGTCGCTCTTCCATCACTCGACCGCAGGCGCCGCACTCTGTTATAGACCGCCCACTGGAGGTGGTGGCGCACCGGCCTTGCGCCGCTGCGCAGTAAGGGCACTTCATTTTGGGGGTTTCAGCATTTCAGAGAAGGGCAACAATAGGAACCCATTTGCCCTCCTGCTGCTCCTAATGTACTTGACACGCTCAAACGATGGGTAACTAGTATGACCCCGCCCCGAACTCGCGGTTTTTTATAAATAAAATCTTAATAATATGTTAAATTAATATTATAAAATAATATAAAAGTTCAGATAATTAAATATATTGAATTAAACCATAAATTACTAATATTAATTTTATGTTTTGAATTAATCCCATTATTTTTTTTAAAATACTAAAATTATAATTTAGGCTAAGATTATAGATTAATTGAATTTTATAAAAAAAATGATTAAATAACTTAATTTTAAGGAGAGATAACACCTCATCAAAAAAATGATTAAATAACTTACTTTTAAGGAGAGAGGAAGCAGCACCAGTCAGAAGCTCTCGCTGCACCACGGTAGAAGACCTCGAGATCAACTACCTTCTTCGTCTAAACACCACCGGGAATGGATAACAAGAGAATGAGAGCAAACCCTAGACAACCCATAAACCCTAGGAGCAGTGTCGGAACCTAACGTCTCTGGTCGAAGAGGCCAAAAAATATTTTCGGATTTTTTATATTTATTTTATACCAATTACAAAAAGCTAACATCTCTGGTCGAATGGCAAAAAAATATTTTCGGATTTTTTTATATTTGTTTTATACCAATTATAAAAAATTGTTTTGAAAATGAGTTATGGAGATTTGAACTCCCGACTTGTTGATTAAAATAATCATCATTTATCAACTAAACTAGAGGGATTAGTTGTTAAAATGCTTTTTTACTATTTACATAACATAAAAATATATTATATATAACATTAATTTTTTTCCGTTCGGGGGGCCATGGCCACCTCCCGCCTACACTAAGTTCCGCCACTGCCTAGGAGAGTGTTTAAAGAGACGGAGGAGAGAGAGATGAATCTGAAGAAGCAAGGAGTTGAAGAGAGCATTTATAGTTAGGTCACTGGACGAAGCACCCAAGTAAGCAAAACGCAGTGCTTCATATCCAAAACATGGGCTACCAGGCTCAACTCCTTAGTTGAAGATCATGGGCTCGATTTTGGGCCAAAGCCCACACACAGATTTCATCTCCATATTATCATACATATTATACATATATATTATATACTATATATATTATACACTAGGGTTGTGCATGATTCGGTCCAAACCGAATTTTTGGGCCGAACCAACACAAACCGAACCTAACCGAAGTTATTCGGTTCGGCTTTTGGTTCGAGAATTTCCATTTTTTGGTTTCGGTTCAGTTTGTGTTCTGTTTGGGATCGATTTGTGTTAAACCGAATTTTTTTATACACTACATAAATACATTGTATATATATATTTGTATACTTTATATATACACACATACTTACTATGTATACATATATATTTGCATTAGTGTATATGTGTATCAGTGTATATATACACTGTATTTGCATCAGTGTATATATATTTGTATACTATATTTGTATACTTTATATTGGAATATGTGTATATATGTGCATAAATACACTGTGTATATATATATATATTTGTATATTTTAATTTTTTTATGGAAATTTGTTTCAATTATGTTATAACCGAACCGAACATAAACCAAACCGACAAATCACCGAACTAAACCATTAGGTTTGGTTCGGCTTTCGGTTTGAAATTTTAAGATTTTCGGTTTCGGTTTGGTTCGACCTAGTTCGGTTAAGTTTTAGACCGATGCACAACCCTATTTTACACTATACTCTACTATTGTCCATTAGACCCGTTAGAAGATCAAGTCGATTTCTCGACTCAATGCAACTCAGTTGGATCCAACTACACCCGTGCATTGAGTCGAACCGAAACCGAAACGAAACTGTGCACTGAGTCCATTAACATAGACACGTGTCTTATTCTAATTAAAACATGTCATTGGCATGAGGACAAGTGTCGAACACGTCACTTAGGGGGCACAAGTGTCGAACATGTCACTTAGTGTCTTGCCTATAAATTAATAAAGATCGAGACCACACGAACGAGGGTCGGTATTTGAAATCTCGAGAGGGAGAGGGCGGGTTTCATGGCCCTACGAGCCTCCCCGAACGAGACTTGTCTCGGTAAAGCGAAGCCGGCATTTGATGGAGTCCGAGGGAGGAAGGTGGTCCGCGGAAAGCTCAGACTCGGATCGGCATAAATTATGGTACGCGGACGACAATCTCGTCGCGTATCAAAGGTAAACTTGATCATCTAGATTCGTCCGCACTCTACTTGATCCCAAAGTCCGCAATTACGGGATTCTCACAACATGCTTCATCATTGGCGTAGTCTGTGAGATGGACCTACTGATTTTTTTACCTTAATTGGATTCTATTATTTATAATTGGGTCCTATCGATCGATGATGGACCTACTGATTTTTTTATTTGGCATGTTGATCATATATGTTGATCCAAGGTTGACTTAAATCTAAATTGATAAATATATAAAGCATATGCAATGAACTATTCTCCCACTAGAAGCGATTCTCCCACTAGAAGCGATTTACCTGAGATTTTGTCTCGTTGTTGTAGGCGTGGGTCAGGCTAAGCCCGCTTAATGAGTTGAAAGTCGTGTCCAAGCCCGTGCGTGAATGTGGAAGCGGGCTACCCGCGGGTACCTGCAAACCTATTCAATTTTTCTTATTAAAGCTATAGTGAGCACCCCCCCTCCCCCCCAAAAAAAAGATGTTGTAAGCATGAACCAAGGGTTGTTGTAAGCCTGTAATTCAACATTCAACAATTCAACCCAAAAAAAAAACAGTCCCTACTATGGCGAAAAAAGTAACAAAAAACAGTCCAACATAAATTTTAATATATAGCAGGGGTTCCATAAATTTCAGAAATATTAGGGATTCCATAAATTAAATAAAAAAGAGCAATCGTACTCAGTATATGCTAAAATTTCAGATACATCCCGAGTCCCTACTATGGCGAAAACATAAATACGAGATTTCTAAAACCCAACCAAACTACCGAGTACCAAAGGAGTATGAGAGAGGTGAAACCAAGATGTGAAAGGTCGGACAACATTGTTGAAAGAAGATTGATGACGGGATGGGCCTTGTTGAAGGAAGATTGAAGAAGTGAAGAACTGAACTTAGGAGGCGATTAGGTGAAGGTGCGCAGTTGGGAGAACTCCAGGAGCAGAATAGGAGATGGAGATTTAGGGTACAATGTATAGGTGTTTACACTTTATTTTTTTCTTATTAAAATTAATAATTGATATTATTTATTATATATATTATAATTTTTAAAAAAATAGCGGGTACCGTTACGGGCCGCTACATTGCCCTTTCCAATCCGGGTCGGGCTTAGTAGCCCGCATGGGCTTTTCCCTTGTCCATGCCCACCCATTTCTGTGGGGGGCGGGACGGGTTGGGAGAGCCGACCCGTCTTTGTCAAGGTCTAACTAAGAGACATATATAGTCTCCATCTATATATATTTTTTCACTACGGTATTATTTATCATGTGTTGACATGTGAAATGAATTTAATTCTTTAATATGTGGGAGTAGTTGTTTCAATATAATAGAATGTCATATGTGAATGGCTACCTATTGCACTTAGTAGGATTGCTTTGTTGAAAAAATAACAGGGAAAAACAATTATCTCACATAACGGTTGCAAGGAGGTACAACCATTAAATTAGATATGTGCTAGTCAAACACGCATCAAAGTGACCCTGAATCTTGTCTTGATTTTTATATGTTTAGAAATCATGAAAGGCATTATTCTTAAATATGTCATTTTTGCCTGTACATATATTAATTGTATATTATATGGGCACAGTTGAAAAATCAGAATCGACATTCTAACTTTAAATTGCATACTCAAGTAGTCGAAATTGACACTCAGATATCCAAGTAGTCGGGGTCGACACTTAGATTTTACTTTCGTATTTCATTTCGATGAAATGATGTTCACCCTTACGGTCTGTCTAAATATGTATATGTATAGCTTTCTAACATAAAACATGCCTTGTTGACTTTTGAATTGGAGAACTGTGAGGCTGAGGATATCTATCACAATGTCATCTAATTGCAAAAAGAAACAAAGAAGATCGCAAAGCACTCTTCAAAATGTTTGTGAAGAAATACAAGAAGAAAGAGTAAAGGAGTGGTTGCACAATGAGCTACTACTGTTGAAAGTATATAGAAATGATGAAATATATTAATTCCTTACACTTGTTATTAACTTGACATACACATATTGAAGATCATTTATCTTGATTGGAGCTATCGGTCGTGGATGGCCTCCTGATTATAGCTTTAAACTCTCGGAGCACCACTTCGAAGATATTTGATAAGCCCCTTGACACTGACCCCATGCTCACAAAGGGCCTCCTGATTGTAGTTTTTAGTTCTCGGAGTTGCAAGTCAGTAGGTACCGAGTTGTAAACAACAAGCATGAAACAATAATTTGTTATATAAAAGCTCTCAATTAACAACCATATATCCAAACCAAATTGAAAATATTCAAAATAGCCTACAACTAACAACTAACAATTGTATATGATAGATCTACACCAAATTGAATACTTTTCAATTTAGTCAAACCCTAATATCTACAAATTCAACCCAAAAATGCAATCAGCAAGAGAGAAAGGCATGGAATTGAATCTAGGAAGAGAAGGGAGGAGACCTCCAGATAGAAATTAAAGAAGTGATGAGAGGGGAGAATTGAATATGTAAATATATATATAATGCAATATCAACACACGCAACCCAACGCTATCCTATCAAATAAATTACAAGACTCCCCCGTTGTAGTGGAAAGGAATCAGGATCGATCCACGAGGAAGCGAGTCAGCGGGTCCTGAGTAGTCTTGAAGAAACGTTCTCTGCAGTGTCAACCAGAAGTCCTCGATATCGACAAAAGTGGTCGATGTCGACAGAGATAGTCGATTTCTAACAACAGTGGCAGGTCTCAGGGTACCTCGACGTCGGGCACAACCTGCAAAACAAAGCCAAACAATCGACGTCGATTGGGAGCAGTCGATGTCGAGTAAGTAGCACAGTAGTCGACACAGGAAACCGTTGACTTTCATGCAACAGAAGCAGATCAGTTGATATCGACGGAAGCAATCGACGTCGAGAGCAACAACAGAAAAACATAAACGACAGTAACTTGTACGACAAAGAAAGGTCAAAAGACTTAGAGGATGGCAAAGAGACAATGATTAGAAAAGGTTCAAAGGCTGGATTTTGGGTTTGTAAACAATTAAAATAAAGCTTCCAAGGTTAGGGTTTACCTCGACAACAACCATGCATGCAACACACAAGAATCATAGAAAGGTTAAGTTTTTATTATCATACGATAGATTTCGCAAACAAATAGAATCATAGAGGCTTTCGCATAAAACCTATTTGTTTCCTCTACTTTTGCAGTGGATTGAGCATGAGATAGAAGATGATAATCACATAAGAAATCATAAATTCAAGCACACACATGCCTATTTTCGATCTCACCCCGACCCTATAAATGGGACGACTACTCACTATTTATCATGCAAAACATCATAATAAATAACAAAAACATAAAATTGTATTAAAATAAAACCTTAAACGTACAACCAAACTTAGTCTCTCTCTCTCTCTTCTCCTTCACACCACTCGGTTGCTCTCTCTCTCTCTCTCTCGCTTAATTGCTCAAGGATTGGATGATTAAAACCCTAGCCCTAATAGCGTTATTTATAATATAACTAACTTGCTTATTAAGAAAATATTTCTATCTTATTGGAAAATATGAAATCTCTATCTAAACTAAACTCTATCTAAATAATGTCTGATCTCATCATGAAAAGATAGAAGATTCCGTGCCTTGGATAAACCCTTAAAAGATTCAGGGTTAAATCCGCATCTTCTGCACGTCAACCAGTCGACGTCGAGTGGAGCAGTCGACATCGAGGGCTCCATTGGTGCACTCGATCTCGAGCAGTGGTCAACATGGGCAGCGAATTTCGACTGCTCTTCTTTCCATTCTAGTAGCTTGAATCTCCCCTTTTTGCAGTTGATGTTGAAGGGCATTGTTCGATATTGACCTCTCTTCCAGCTCATCTTCTTTCTTGCATTTGCTTCAATTCCGTTCCGAATTCTGCGAAATTAAACCAAAACTTGTGTAGACCTCTATATCTTACAAATAAGCATAAACCACACAAATTTATAGCATTCCCAACCCTAATGCATATAAATGATAGAAATCAGACTAAAAATAAGCATGAAACATGGTCAATTATGCGCACATCAAGAGGCAACCACCTTCCCTTTTACATTTACATGTATGCACATGGAGAGAGAACGACATGGCAGCCCGCAGCTTGCATAATTCAGAGATGCCTGAGAAGTCGAGATTTGAGAGAGGCCAAATTTGAACACTTATTGCCTTTGTCGAGTTGAGTCGGCTTTTCCAAATCTGGAGAGAAAGAGAGACGACAGATTTGGAAACTTATCACCTTCGCCGAGTCGAGTCGCCTTTGCTAGATCTGGAAAGAAAGAGAGGGCGGATCTGGGGACTTATTGCCTTCTTCGAGTCGAGTCACCTTCACGGTGGATTTGGAGAGAAAGAGAGAGGTCGAATTTGGTGAATTGGAGAGAGATTGTGTCTTTTGGTTCTCCAATTAATTAGGGTTTGAAATACTTAAGAAAGAAAACAACACAAATTTCAACAAAAAAAGGGATATTTTTTTTAGTAAAAAATGCAGCTTTGAACACCAAAATTGATGGGAATAGGATTCAAACCCCATGCCTGTTGCATTTAACAAAAGGATCTTGCGAGTCCCAAATCAAATGAGACAATTCACTTAGATGTTTCAAAGAAGACTATATAATACCAGTACTATCATTTTAGTACCGCACCTAAAAAAATTAAAAAATTAAACGGTTCCTGTCAAGTATTCGATAAGGGGCCTGCCCGAACCGAGTATGAACCATTTAATATCCTGTTTTAGCGATTCGTGTCATTTTCATGTCGTATCTTTTGAGTTTCATGTTTTTTCGTATCGTGTTGTCGTATTTTCGTGTCATGTCACTCGTGTCAGATTTTTCTGCACCCCTAAAATATTTTTGTACAATATAATTTTTCTCCTAAAATTTCTAAAATCACATAAGATAGCGAAAATTTTCAAAAAAGAAAAAGTTTACCTAAGTTGTTTTTAACGACTATATTATTTTTAAAAAAATTATGGGGAAGACTTGCTATTTTAATTAGCAACTTATCAATATTTTGGCTACTGTTCAAATAAGTTTCCATATATATAGGCCATTTCACTCTTTTTTTTTTACTAATTTGAAAAAAAAATCAAAACAGAATGGGATACAAAAGCAAGTGAACATAGTGGTAGGGAAACACTAGAGTCAACACACATTGAAAAAAAAATCAAAACAGAATGGGATACAAAAGCAAGTGAACATAGTGGTAGGGAAACACTAGAGTCAACACACATGGTACAAAAGAGATTGGGTTACTAATAACAGGAAAACCAAAACCTAGGTAAGGTACACAACAACAAACGATAACATTGTCTTCACATCACATATTATACATGAATCCTTTATTTTGCAGATACCTTTGTGTTGCGAGACATATATAGATATGCTCCCGGCCATAAAGGCTTAAGAGATGGACATATAGCTCCCTTTGTTGCAGCTAGCTTATTCCTCTTTCTTCTTCTTCTCTTCTTGCTACTTCTTCTTCCGTTTCTTCACGTTGTCTTCTCTTCTCTTCTTGTTCTCGGTGTCTCCTTTGCTCTTCCTTTCCCCGTTCTCTTTCTTCTTCTTCTTCTTCTTCTCGCCTTATTTCCTCTTCTTCTTGCCTTCTCTTCTCTTCCTCTTCTTTTTGTTCCCTCCTCTCCTCCTCTTCCTCTCGCCTTCTTCGTCTCTCCTTCTCATCTCGATGTCTTCTTTGTTCCTCCTCCTCTTGTCGCCTTCGTTCGTCCTCTTCCTCTTCCTTTCGCCGTCTTTGTTTCTCCTTCTCTTCTTGACGCCTTCTTTTTTCCTCCTCCTCCTCCTCCTCTCGCCTTCGTTCGTCCTCTTCCTCTTCCTCTCGCCATCTTCGTTTCTCCTTCTCTTCTTGATGCCTTCTTTCTTCCTTTTCCCGCCTTTTCTCCTCCTCTTTCTCCTGTTGTCTGCGTTCCTCCTCTTCCTCCCGTTGTTTGCGTTCCTCCTCTTCTTGCCTCTTTTCTTCCTCTTGGCGTCTTTGTTCCTCCTCTTCCTTTTCCCGCCTCCTCTGCTTCTCTTCCTCTTGCCGCTTCCTCTCCTCCTCCTCCTTTCTAACTTTCTCTTCCCTCTTGTCAATTTCTTGCTCTTCCTCTGCACAAGAAACACAATCCAATATAGTGGAGCTCTTCCGAGCACCCAGTAGCTTGCTAATTGTGGTGCTATTGAGGTTGAACGCAAGTTGCAACATCCGTTGGTTAAGAGCTCGGAGCACAGAGGCCTCCCCCGCTAGGAACTGGGGATGATTGTTAGTGTGAGAGGTGGTGAACCCCATGAACACCAATGTCTCATTGTTGAAAGACATGTGAGCCATTGGATGAAATCTAGGGATCACGAAGATGTCCCCTTCCTCCACCAAAAACCTAGCGTTATTGCATGTAATTGGCCTAGTCAAGTTGCTCGAACACACCACCCGCACCATCCCTCTTCCCTTGAGAACCACTCCGATCTCAGTTGCAGTTGGATTCCAATGTGGCGCCATCATTGCATTCTATAAATTAAAAAAACCAATCAATTACGTGTTGTACACTGTGATCTAGCTAGCTACCTTGCTACATATATATTCATGTATGCACATGCAGTGGCGGAGGGGGAGCTAGAAAATAATAAAAAAAATAATTTATATATATATATTTAGTATTTTAAAGTAATATAAAATCTTTAAATGATATTAAAAGTAAAAGTATTTTTTATCTCAATTGGTAAAGGAAGGAGTGGTAAAGGAAGGAGAATATAAGGTATTAGGTTCAAATCTCAACCCCTTCACTTTTTATTTTGTTCTATTACTCACAATTATATCAATTAAAAAAATATTATGTTTAAATTCTATATTTAACGTTTTCTTTCAATATTGTTTTAAAATTCTTGATTTTCCTATAGTTTTTGTTTCTCAAAACTATTTAAACAAAACATATCATAAATAAATAATAATTTTAGTGTTTTTTCAATATTTCTTAAAAAATCTTCTTAATAAGTAAATTGGAAGAAGTTAGCTAGGAACTAATGTATATGTGTATATATATGTGTGTTGGATGTGCTGGCGGACGCACTGACCGTGGTTAAGTTGACCATGAAAACCCCAATATTTGAAGGCTTGAGAGCGGGCAGGTCTTTGGAGGTGACTGCAGTGCTCCAGCCGTTGCAGTTTTTCACATCAGGATCTTCCTTGAAGAAGTTGAATGTTTTGGTCGACTTCTTCTTCTTCTTCTTGTTAAGCTCGTCATATTTATATTTCGATTCATATGAATGGAGATCCATCCCAAACCTCTTGATTCCATCCACAATTTTGGTTTCATCTTTAGAAGCAGCAGCTGCATGTACGATTGGAGGCGTCCTGCAGCTACCATTTGTTATTTCTTCTATGACTTCTTCTGAGACCTGCATTCACAACATACAATACCAATACTGCAATACATTAATTATATTAATCCTCCTCCATCCGCTCCAAATACACATTATAACAGGCACGTTACGTACTATCAATTAATTAAAGGTGGTAAGTTGAACACCGGAAACGCACGTGGGGTGCGCGGCACGAATGTGCGCATCCAGGGTGCGCCCAAGGGTGGTACGCCCGCTTCCGTTTTCGAGTCTTTCCACACATGTGGACATAAATAAATAAAAATATATATGCATATATAATTGATTAATTAATATTATATAATACATAGAAAAATAAAAATAAAACATAAAATGCACACATAGAGAAATATAAATAATAATTAATATTATATAATACATAGAAAAATAAAAAATAAAAAGTTATTTATTTTACATACATAACAAGGAAATGCCCTTTTTGACACAGTTTTAGAAACAGTTTCAGGCTCTTTGATTTATTTTTATATTTTTTTGCTATTTATTTTACATAAATAAATTATTTTTATTTTATTTATTTATTATATATTGTTTTTATTTATTTTATATAAATAAATTATTTTATTTATTATTTATTGTTGTATAATTTTATTTGTGAAATTATTTTATTTTATTGATTATTTATTGTTTTATACTTTCATTTGTTTTTTTTTACTCCACACGTGTGGAAACACGCGGGGATACACATGCTGTTGTGCCCCCTAAGTCTAGACCTGTCAACCGGGTCATTCGGGTCGGGTTTGGGTTTGGGTTCGGGTCATTCGGGTCCCGAGTAAATTGAATTTCGGGTAATTCAGGTTACCGGTCATTCCGGGTCGAGCCAAACCGGGTTTGTCCCGGGTTCGAGTTGACCCACTGGGTCAAAAAAAACTCGAACTTTTTAAAGAATTTTTAAAAATATTAAAATAATATCAAAATTAAATTGTAATATAAATATGTCAAATTAAACTAAATAATAATATTATAATTAAATTTATAAATATTTTTATATTAATATTATTATATTAATATTTTAAGCATAAAAAATCATATTTATAAAAATAAGTGTTCTAAACATACTATAATTGTAAAATATACTACCGTCGTTTGACTTTTCAACACGTATTTTAAGGAGCTAAAAACTATATAATATATTAAATTTTTTATTATTATTTTTTACAATTTAATACTTATTGCCAACAAATATTAAGTTGTAAAAAAATAATTTAAAAAAAGTTGATATTTTATATAGTTTTTAGCTTCTTAAATTACGTATAAAAAAGTCAAACGACATGTATTTTGGATCGGAGGGAGTATAAATTATTAATTTATGAGTGATCTTAACGAATACAATTGGATGACAAATTTATGTGGGTTCAATTTAATGTATGAGTGGTGTCTACATGGTGCTGACTCGCCGGGTCTATTTCGACCCAACGGGTCACCGGATCTTGACCCTAAAAGTCACGGGTAATTCGGGTTCGGGTCGATTTCGGGTCCCGTGTCTAAAACACCGGGTCAAAACCTATTAAATTACCGGGCGTATGGGTCGAGTTTTTCGGGTCGGGTCATACTTTGACAGGTCTACCTAAGACGCATGATACACATGCGGTTGTGCCCCCTAATTAAGACGCATCCAGAATGCGCACGCGGGTGTACGCATCCCGCATGCGGCCACAGATGTGCCTCGGTTAACCGTTATAATTAATGATATATATGATGGATAAAGTATCTATGCTGTACTAGCAGGGTGGCCTCGGCATTGCCTTGAAATTTTGAAGGCCCAAAGTGAAAAAACAAATTTTCTTATATATATATAGATAGATAGATAGCAGCGAGGTACCTGAAATGCGGCTTGAAGGAGGGTCTTATGGAAGCCTCGAAAGAGGTGGTGAATGAAGGAATAAGGTCCAATCCATTTGTCCTGGTCATGATCAGCATTGGAGAATATGGCATTGATGCGAAACCTTTGACGGTGGGATTCATCAAGGTCGTTGTGGATGAAGAAAAGGGTGCCTGATTCCAGACTATACACATCTCCTCGCCTCAGCTTTACCTCTTTCATCTCTCCTCCTCCGCCTAAACTACTGTAGCTTAACCTTGCACTCCCTATATATATATACACATATATATATATATATATATAGGCAAGAGTTCCAGTGAAACAAAGAATACGGTGAAACGGTGAAACGAATGAATATTGCATTATATTAATATGAATATGACATTATGTGGATATGAATATATGAATATTGTGGTGTGTGGATATGAATATGGTGTTATTCACTTTATATTATTTGAATATAAATAATAACGTATTCATATAACCATATTTAAATCATATTCATATTTACACAAGATAATATTCACATTTCTATATTCATATAACATAACATTCATATGAATATGACCCAATATTCATTCGTTTCACCGTTACACCGTATTATCCGTTTCATTAGAACCTTTCTCTATGTATATATATATATTGAGACAATTAATTAATTAATACAATTAATTACAACCTGTACAGCTAGCTATAGCTAGGGTGCCGGCGGGTGCGTATAATATACTTACCGGTGTGGACATAGAAAACCAAGTGAGCATGGAGGATTGCAGGGAGAAACAGAGAGTTTGGATCCAAACTTATGAACTGAAGCTGATATTTCTTCCTCCCCGACTCCCATCCGATTCCGTCGACGGAAGAGATGCTCCCGTACTCCGTAGTGACAATCTCTTTCCGGACATTCCGCTTCACCACTTCACCCGCGCCCACGCCCACGCCCACGCCCACATCATCATTATGCCTCCCTTCTCCGTACACAGAAATCAAACACAACACACCCCACAATATAATTATATATGAACAAGAACAAGGCCGCATCATATCATATATCTTAATTAAACCCCTTCTTTCTTTCTTTCTTTACTTTAATTAATTTGCATGACTCTCAAATCCGATCCGATCATATCCGGACCTGATCATCGATCGATCGATTGAGAAAGTATATATATATATGTATAAATGACGATTATATATATAATAATAATACTAATAATAATAATAATAATAATAATATAATTCACAGCTGAGCTGAGCTGGGGCATTTGATTGCATGCGAAACTAGCATGCATATCCAGGTGCAGCTTCCGAATCCATGCCATTTTGGCTAAAACTAAACATGCAAGCTACACGTGTCATCTTGCATGTTCAATACCTTCATGCAAACTAGCAGCTGGAACTTGTCCATTCTGTGATTTCGAATTCAGATCGATTCAAATTCCTATTCTCTGTTTTCCTGCAAATCGATCTTCAACTTCTTCCCACCCAAGATTTATCGCAACTGAATAGTCTGGATGTAATGTAATTTAATCAGGTCACAGTACTGGGAATTAAATTCTCAGTGTTTTAGAATTTGTTTTCTTTTTTTCATATTAGTCTAAAAAAATAAATTAAGAAATTTAAAATATTTTGAAATTTAGTCAAATGGGGCCTTTTTTCTAATCCAGCTTCTAAAAAAAATAATAAATACTAAAGAACTTAATAGTTTTTTAAAAAAATTTCTTAAGTAGAAAAAGAGGTGAAAACAAAAAAAAAATATACACAGGAAACAATTCTCCCTTTTTTAGGACGCTATTAGGTAGTAGATTAGCAGGGGCTAACACCACCCAAATAATTACCTTGTATAAAAAAAGAATTTTTAAATATTTATTTAATTTACCTCTTTCATCTATCAGAAGAGTTGGCTCACATATATTGTTCTAGTTCCAATACTTTTTCGCCTTCACTAGTTTCGACATTCGTTCTCTAGTTTTGTTCGTGGTAGTCTTGTCTTTGTTGATTTGGTTGTATTTCGCTTCTTTCATACTCCCTCCGTTTTGAAATATAAGTCCATTGACTTTTTACACGCTTTTTAAGGATCAAGTTAAAAACTATATAAAATAATATTTTTTTATTAATTTTTTTTACATAGCCTTATATATATATTACTAATAAGTAAATAGTTTTTAACTCCTTAAAATGCGTGCAAAAAGTCAATGGACTTATATTTCAAAATGGAGGGAGTAACAATTTGTCTATTTCTGTTCTTTTGGCCTCTCGTCTCACCGGACATATCCGGTGAGCGAATTCTTTCCAACTCAAAAAAAAATTTATTTAATTAGTAACTAAAAAAAATCTCCTCTTTTACCCCTCACGTGGCCTTCTCTCTCTCCTCTCGATTTTTTTTAAGATTAGCGAAAAAAACCAAAAAAAATTACAAAATAGTCAAGATCCCAAACTATTTTGAGAGTTAGTCGAAATAGGGTAAAGTCGTTGTTTGAAACAACGACATTAGCCCAGCTTAAAAAAAATTATTAAAATAACAAAGTCGTTGTTTGAAAAAACGACTTTGTATTTTTTATTTTTTAAAATTATCGGTTACATGTTAAAACTGGTGAAAAGCGAAAAAAACAAATATATATGGGAGAGTCATTGTTACAAACAACGACTCTCCCTTTTTTTTTTATTTTTTAACAAATCCCACCCCACCCTCCTTTTTTACATTTGGCGTGATTGGACTTTCTTCTCCGATTGATGGGGTTCTGGTTGTTCGAAGTCGGGATAGGCTGGGGTCGTGGTAGTGTGTATTGAGGCGTCTCCTTTTCTCGAAAGATTGTTTCATTGGAGGTTCGTCTTCACTGCCTACATGTGACTTCTGGTGTACCATTGGCCTGCGGTGCTGCTTCTGGGTTGTGCTTGGCTTCATTCGTCGTCTACGTCCTCATCTCGTTTGGTTTAGTTGTGTTTAGTTTCGCTTTGTAGAGTGTTATTGCCTGTATTTTGCACCATCTTTGTATTTTTGTTTGTTTATGATGGTTATCCGTCTATCGACTTTTCGGCCTTTGAGGCTCGGATATTTTTGGCCTCGAATTTTTACCTAATAAAAAAAAAATCCCCCCCCCCCCTCACTCTGTCTCGTAAGACCCCCTCGCAGCCTGCACAAAAAAAAAAAACTCTCCCTCTTAGACATCCTCTCCTCCTCTCTCTTTCTTTCCAATTGTGTTTGCCAAAACAGTGACTCTCCCCTGTATATATACTTTTTGTTTTTTCAGTGTTCTTTATATTTTATTATAATTTTGTTTAAAAAAATAGTAACATGGAGTAAAGTCGTTGTTTCAAACAACAACTTTACCTTAATTTGGCTAATTACCAAAATACTTTCAGATCTTAACTATTTTCCAAATTTTTTTCCCTTTTTGGCCATTTTGAAAAAAAAATTATCTCCTCTCTCTTTCTCTCTCCTTTTCTCCTCTTCTCTCTCGTAGCCTCTCACCCTCTCCCTCTCACTCTTTCTCTCGAATTTTTTTTGAAATATTCAAGAAAAAATAAATATTTACGAATAAATTTACGAATCGAAAGTATTTACAAAAATATTCAAAAGTGGCAGATTTTTCAGAGACACACGGTCTCCAAACGCGTTTTATTCGGAATTGGTACCTCACCCCTGAGAAATTTGGTCAAATTTAAAATTGTGATAGAAACGCGGTTTGAGATCGCGTTTCTAGTCTAATTCATGATAAAACGTGGGTTCGATTCACGTTTTACTTTTTGATTTTATTTATTAATTCAGAAAAAAAAAAGAATAAAGCGCGGTTTCCAACCGCGCTTTACTTATTTTATTATTTTTTTTTAAAAAGGAGAAGCAGGAGCCAGAAGGGGGACGGAGGAGGGGACTGGTGCAGTGAGGCGGCGCCGGCGAGCAAGGGGGACGGAGGAGGGGACTGGTGCAGTGAGGCGGCGCCGGCGAGCAAGGGGGACGGAGGAGGGAACTGGTGCAGTGGGGTTGTTGCTACCACTGGTGTCGCTCGGGGGGGACTGGTGCAGTGGGGCGGCGCCGACGAGCAAGGGGGACGGAGGAGGGGAGAGGGAGAGAGAGCAAGAGAGAGAGAGCGACGAGGGTTTGGGAGGAAGATGAGGCTCGGGCGGAGGCGGGGAGGTGCGCGCGCTGGCGGGGCGGAGGTGATGAGCAGCGGAGGACGAGGCGGTGGGGGCAGCGGACGCAGGAGAGGAGGAGTTGGGGGCAGCGGAGGACGAGGCCGGCTTCGTCGTCGAAGGAGGCGCTTAGCTCTCCGACTCTCCGAGCCTCCGAGGCATGAAGAAGATGAAGTGGGGGATGAAGGCCCCTCCTGCTTCTCTTTTTTTTTAAAAAAAAAAAAGTAAAGCGCGGCTTTGCTTTATTCATTCATTTTTTTTTGTTTTTTTTATAAATTGATAAATATAAGCAAACCGTAAAACGCGAATCAAACCCGCGTTTTATCATAAACTCGAATAGAAACGCGGTTTGAGACCGCGTTTCTATCACAGTTTTAAATTTGACCAATTTTTTTCAGGGGTGAGATATCAGTTGCGAATAAAACGCGGACTGAGACCGCGTGTCTATAAAAAGCCTGTAATTTTTGAATATTTCTGTAAATATTTTGATTTCGTGAATTTATTCGTAAATTTTTATTTTTTCTTGAATATTTCAAAAAAAAATTCCTTTCTCTCTCCTTTCCCTTTTCTCTCCTTTAATTACCATTTTTTTTCTAAAATTAACTAGACGTTTAAAATTTATATATAAAGAGTAGAGAACTTTGACTCTACCCTATATAATTTTTTTTGGTTTTTCATTATTCTTGTAGAAAATTTAATTTTTTTTATAAAAAATATTTTTTTTTGGTACTAAGGGAGGGCAGGTGCCCTCAAAATTTTATTGGGGAATTAGTAGTAAATACCCCATTGTTATAATTAGTTTGCAAAAATATCTACTTTTGAAAACAATTACATCCACATATAAAAATTTGCAATAATACTTTATTCAATTAGCAAAACTACCCCACCACCCAAAAAAGGTAAAATATTTTTAGTATGTATCTTTTTTCTGTTATATTTAAATTATATTAAATAATTAAAAATATTAAAAACTAAAAATATAGAAAAATAAAAAACCAGTACAACCCCCATATCTCTACCCAATCTCCATCTGATTATTGCATTCATCATGTCAATATTAATAATTGGCTTTGTCAACATTCATATTCATCCTGTCAATGTAATAATGTTATGGTGTCTAGATAAGAATATTGACATTCTTTTTTCTAATTATGGTTAATAATCAAGTAGATATGATTTAGGATAAAACCGTATCTTTAGTCAATCTGTCCCCGATTATTACTTCAATCCTATCAATATTGTAAATGTCTATCTTTGTCACCATGGACATTATTCCCGTCAATGTAAAATGTAAATAATTAACTTTGTCATCTTGGACATGCCTCTAATTTCTAATTATGGTTAATAATCTAGTAGTTAATTATGATTTTGGATAAAATCATATATTTAGTCTCTTTTAGATTATTGATTTCATCCTGTCATTACTAATGCTCGACTTTGTCATCATTAACATTTATCTTGTCAAAGTGAAAATTTTAAGTGTGGAGACGCACGTATTAACTTTCACTTTTTAATCCATTAATAAGATAATACTTTTACTCTGGTAAGTTGTTTGTAAGGGCTCGTTTGGTTGAATGGGGGAAGTACAATTCCCGGGAACTTACTTCCCATGAATTGAATTTCCGTGAAATGTACTTCCCATAAATTGAAAAAAGTTGTTTGGTTGAATTTTGTTTTTTAGAAATATAAGTAGGAAAATAAAGAAAATTACATTAAAAAGGGTGGAAGTTGAACTTACCTAGTCCCCCCTTAGGTAAGTGAACTTCCTACGATTTGGAGGAATTGAAATTCCTGGGAAGTTGAATTCATGTGTCTTTCTGTCAACCAAACACAAGAATATATTCTACTTCCTAGGTTTTTAAACTTTCTGTATTTTTAACCGAGTAACCAAACGAGGCCTAAGTTTCTGGAAAAAATATTAAAAGCATTATTTTAATAGATATTCATTTTTTAACTTTTCTTTTCCTTTTAAAGATTTTTACATTTAAATTTAAAGTTAATTTCATCCCTTATTTAGCACAAATGACCTACCTATCCTATTTTTGCTATTCTCACAAAACGAGTATACTTTTGCAAACAGAACACCGATTTTGGTGTATTTTCGCAAATCGGCCAATTTTATTTATGGATTAACCTAGATGGTTGGTAGTGCTTGAGTGCATAAGTTCCATTTTGTGATTGAGAAGGTAGCGTCCAATGAGTTGTCAGTCCGACACATCATGCCCAACCTATCAATGTGTTCATCAAACTCTTGGAAATAAGCAGTTTGAATTGTTTGTTTCTAATTAAGATTCATGTCGATCACTTCCCCTCCGTAAGCAAACTTTTGCAAGATATTTAAAGGATATATATATATTTATTTATTTATCTTCCTAGGTAAGGAGAGAAAAGGGTTAATGGGAAGTCCGGGGTTCGATCTATGTCTTGACCCTTTCTCTTGGGTGAAAAAATCAATGTTTACCTTACTTCTTATCATTCTCTTGAGTGAAAAAATCAAGGTTTACCTTGGTTCTTATTATTTTTTTTGTGGGCTTTGCAATAAATCGATGATATCGTCCGACAGGACGCTCTTGGGTAGTGGTTCAACCGCGGTTGTTCATTCCCAAATCTTTGCATTTTATTAAAAAAAATATATAAAAAAAAAGATTTGGATGATTGGATTTTCCTATAATCTCGGTTTTTTTTAATTAATACTCCGTACGGAGTAAAGATTTATCTAATTAATGAAAAGACATTAGTAATTAGACTTGGATTGGACATTAGTGATTAGACTATTAGAGTGAAGACGAGGGTTGGAGATTGTAGATCGAATAGAATGCAGTTTCTGTTCTGCCCTCGGATATCTTGAATGAATCTCAGCCCCAATTGGATTCCCCCACAACCCCTTTCCGAGTTCCCGTTGTGTCAACGCTTATAATTTCACTAACACACAGAGATCTTTACGAAATCCCAACTTACTCCAATTCGATATGGCCGGCGACACCCTCACAACTCTTCGATCTCTCATGTCTTCTCACTCTCCCCCTCTTCACGCCTTGGTTGTTCCTTCTGAAGATTACCATCAGGTATTCCCCTCTCTCTCTCTCTCTCTTCCATTTTATACTGTTTATGACTCCATACTTGCTTCTTTTTCCAAGTTCCATCCCGCATATGATCTTGTAAACTCTCGTTTTGCTATAAATTATTATAATTTTTGTTCGTGATTATAACTCCTTTTGATGATTTCGTCCTACAGAGTGAGTATGTCTCCCAGCGGGACAGGAGGCGCCAGTTTGTTACCGGATTCACCGGAAGTGCTGGTCAGTTCTCCTTTTTCCCTTTCCCTGTATTTCACTCAATATATCTGTAGATGAATACCTTATCAACCAATTTTTCATTTGATCATGTATTTCTTGTTTGATTGTGTATATTGCGGCAAATTGGACTAGTTTACGAATTGCCGCTAGCAGGACGATAAAAGATTGTAAATTTCGTTTGCCTTTTCAAAATTTCAAGTATTTTCCTATGGGAATTAGGAGCAAGTTTTTTTTTTTTTTTTTTTTTGTTGTTGTTGTTGTTTCTCATGAACGGTTTGTGTATCCCTTTGTATTTACATCCATTCTTCTAGTATCTTAAGCAATTAACTTTGGAATTAGGTCTGGCTCTCATCACCATGAATGAGGCACGACTTTGGACAGATGGGAGGTACTTCTTACAGGCAGAGAAACAGCTCAGTGATGATTGGCAGCTCATGCGCATGGGAGAAGATCCTGCAGTGGAGATCTGGATGGCAGATGTGAGTACCCTTCATTATCATCTTCTATTTTCCAAGTGGCCCTATTTCAATTGGAGCTTCTACTTTTAAATCTTGAAAACTTTTATTGACTATATTTTTGCGCAGTGGCCTGTACTAAAAGATCAGTATTTACATCTTTCTATTTTCTCTCATTCTCCCTCAGAATTTACCAGAAGCTGCAGCAGTAGGTGTTGATCCTTGGTGTGTATCTGTAGACACTGCACAGAGGTGGGAGCGAGCATTTGCTGGAAAGCAACAGAAAATAGTACAAACATCAACAAACCTGGTGGATGAAGTCTGGAAAGATAGGCCACCAGCAGAAGTCAACCCTGTTATTGTACAAGAGGTAGAGTTTTCAGGACGAAGCGTTTCAGAGAAGTTGAAAGATTTGAGAGGAAAGCTAGCACAAGAGAAAGCAAGTGGTATTATCATCACAGCACTAGATGAGGTAGAATATCTTATTCTATTTGACTCTTATTGGTTACCTTAAAATGATTACACGAAAAGCCCATTTAACTCTTGCCAGAGCAGTGATCTTCTTTTTTGCCTTTTGGTCGCATGATATGCCAGGTTGCTTGGCTGTACAATGTTCGTGGTAGTGATGTCCCATATTGTCCAGTTGTCCATGCCTTTGCAATAGTTACACCTGAGGCAGCCTTCTTGTATGTGGATAAGAGCAAGTTGTCTAATGAGGTCCGTCTGTATTTTCATCTATGGCTTGAGAAGACATCTTTTTTGTTTCTGTTAAGTGGGATTACACTGGGTTGATGAGTAATTTGTTGCTTGGGCAAATTAATTAAAACCAGAGCGTAAATCCCTGCTACAGTATATTGTTCTGGAATAATTTCGAGAATCTTATGATCTTCCCTCTTCAAATATAAAAAAGTTGGCTTCATATTAATGGGATTGTTTTTTCAGGTTCATATTTACTTGAAGCAGAGTGGAATTGAAGTTCGGGACTATCAGGCAGTGGGCTCAGATGTTGTCTTGCTTGCCTCTTATCAACTCGCTTTTTCCTCTGATGCTAATGTATCTCAAGATAAATATGCAAATGATATGCTGTGTGATACTGGCTTGCAAGCGAATGGTACAGATAGAGCACACAGATCTAACCTCATATGGGCCGATCCTAGTGCATGCTGCTATGCTTTATATTCAAAACTGAGTTCTGATCAGGCTCTTTTACAGCAGTCACCTTTGGCCCTTGCAAAAGCCTTGAAGGTAATGCTTCTTTTCCTTCCCTATAATCCATTTATGCAGATTGAAATTTTGTATTTTATTATATTAATTTTCGTTGTAATCCTTGATTTAAAAGCTCAGCTCAAAAAAGTATTTCATGTGGGCTTTCTACCCCAAATTCAATAGGAAGACGTTGAGTGATTCCTTTAGCAAGAGGAAAACACAATGATGTTAATTTGCAATGTTGGTATCTGTTGAGGAATATCTGTAGCAATTTCCCTGGCTAGTCCCTAGGTGTTGTATGCTTATCCTGCAGCCATTTAACATTCTTTTCCATTCGTAAATATTCTTTCCTTTCATCATCAAATGAAGTAGGTATTGACTTCCCAGAAAGACAAGAAGTCATTTTTAAAAATAGAATAGAAAAAGATGTGTAGGGTGGGTCTGTTAGAAGATTGATTGATAATTAATAAAATGGTGTTAACTTTGAAACTAATTAGAGATCAGTTTATGTTATCTTCTTGTCATAAAATTCAAGGAAACAAATTCCTGCAAATCTGCAACTTGTTGCACCACATCAGAATTATGATATATATTTTGTCAATACAGCTATTGCTGATTATCACGGGAAATCATTTGCATTTAGAAGAGTTATGTTAAACAACCACATTCACTCTGGAGTATTTGATAACATAAGCTTGTGTTAAGTGAAACAAGGTCCAACAGCCCATTAGCCATTTGGTTTCTTATAGGTTTAAGGATGTAAATGTGCAACTGTTTTTTATGTTAGATGTATAGTATGCGGGGAAATAATTTTAGATCAAATGAGATAAGAATGAGTTATCTGCAATAGTTAGTGGTGGTGATGGAGCTGAAAGGATGCTTGTTTCCCGTTATAATTAAGTTCTACCCATTGTTGATTTCTTGCTGATCATTTTCAGAATCCTGTTGAGATGGAAGGATTAAAGCAATGCCATATTCGAGATGGTGCAGCAGTGGTACAGTTCTTTGCTTGGCTTGATAAGCAGGTAAATTTGTTGAGGAAAAAGCTTGCAAAATGTTGTGGCTTGTGTTTAACACTATTTTTTGGATTTGGCATTTCTAAGATGTTGCAGAATTTGAGTTTGTTACCATTTTGAGCTACATCATTCCAGAAATATTAAAGATCTTTTGTACTTCCACAGTATTAGATTATAACATCAAACACCATTAGTTTTTATACACAGAGACCTGTGTAAGATCTAGTTTTGACATCTTGTGTTAAGAGGGGTTTTTTGTTGGTTTTTAAAATACCACTATAACTACTGAAAAACAATGGAATTAGGACTTTCATGTATCAGCCTACATCTACACTACCTTCAGGCACTTCCAGTATTTACATTTTTTGATAGAAGGTGTCAACACTTGTAAATCATCTTCATTGTCTACCTGGTATAAACTTTCACCTGGAAGGAATTGCATTTTTGTCTTTCCAAATATCGGCATTTCATTTGTTCATATTATGGGTAATACTAACTTGTAAGCCGGAGTTTATAGATATGTCATATGTATGCATTTTAGTAGCTCGCCTTAGATCTTCATCAGTTTCTTGTATTGCAAAAACTCATTCCAGCTCCATACTTGCAGATGCAAGAGCTTTATGGAGCTTCTGGTTACTTGGTAGAAGCAGAGACAGCATCTGGGAAAAGAGCTTCGTGAGTAGCTTTCAAGTAACAGATCATGTAAATTTTATTGCGCGCAAGCTCCATGGCTACACTGCTTATTCTCTCTCTCTTTCTGGCATGGTGTGACAGGGAAGCTAACAAATTGACAGAGGTGTCTGTAAGTGATAAACTAGAGGGATTTCGAGCGTCAAAAGAAGTAAGTCATGCAAGGCTCTTTTATATCTCACTTGGCATGATTGATGAACCTATCGTGCAATAATAAGTGATTCAATTATTTATTTGTAGCATTTTAGGGGGCTCAGCTTTCCTACTATTTCATCTGTGGGTCCAAATGCGGCTGTTATTCATTATTCTCCAGAGCCTAACACGTGTTCTGAGATGGATCCAGACAGGATATATCTTGTGGACTCGGGAGCACAGGTAGGTCAAAATGAATACCTAACTTTGACAAGGAAGTCACTGCCTACAAATGACCCCATTCTTTAATCTTTTGTTTACCTTCTCCTGTTGTTTGATTGAATGACATTTTAATTCAGTATGTAGATGGAACAACTGATATAACTAGGACGGTTCATTTTGGGCAGCCCTCTGCTCATATAAAGGCATGCTATACAGGGGTAGGTCTTTGCACTTTTTTCCTAATGAGTTTGCCTTCTGTAAGTGCAATTTGAAGGTACTGAATCTGAGTGGCGATACTTTTTTTTTCATTGGTTGCCGTATACAATTTGATTTTGTGACATGTTACTCCTTTAACAAGTGTTGTTATTTCTAATAATTCCAAAACTCATAGTTTGTTCTCAACACAGGTTCTCAAGGGTCATATTTCCCTAGGAAATGCTCGGTTTCCAAATGGAACAAATGGTAATGCTTCTCCTTTCACTTTTCAAGTTTATGAAATGATAACGATTAATTTAATCATTTAAGTGCTCATATTCCTAAAGAACAATTAGTGAATAGATTATCTTTTCATTAATGTGCTAGTTAACACTAATCGGTAATTTTGATAGGTGGTATAAAGGCTTCTAATCTAATATTCAGTTCAATTTGAATTTTTATAGGCCACGCGCTGGACATTCTTGCTCGGGTTCCATTGTGGAAGGATGGACTCGATTATCGACATGGTACTGGTCACGGGGTTGGTTCGTTTCTGAATGTTCATGAAGGTAAACTGAAATAATAGGACGTATTGACACTTGTTATGTTGTGTATATCGACATTAATGTTTTGACTGGCTTGACTCCAAAAATCATTTGTGCAGGCCCTCATTTAATAAGCTTCAGACCTCAGGCTCGGAATGTGCCATTGCAGGCCACCATGACAGTAACCGATGGTTAGTATCCTCGGCTTCTTATTTTTTATACTGCTGCATTATGTGTCATTTAGATCTCATTTTGAAGACCATTTTCCTCTCAATTTTCGTGTCATTTAGATCTCATTTTCAAGACCATTTTCCTTTCAATTTTCGGTTGAATGCTTCAGTTCAGGGGATTTCTCTTCCTTTTCTTCAAAATTTCATTTTGATCTGTTTTAAATTTGGTTTACAGAGCCTGGCTATTACGAGGATGGAGAGTTTGGAATAAGGTTAGAAAATGTGCTTATTGTTAAGGAGGCTGGGACCAAATTCAATTATGGGGACAAAGGTTACCTGGAGTTCGAGCACATTACATGGGTGAGTTTAGCTGTGCTATTCTAGTATTCTGAATTAGCTCCTATCCCTCTTTATCAGCCTTGAAATGAGAATTGTTGTTGTTATGATGATTTGGTGTTGGGATTTTCAGGCTCCATATCAAAGGAAGTTAATGGATCTGAGTCTTTTGTCCCCTGAGGAAATAAATTGGGTAAACAAGTATCATGGCAAGTGCAGGGAAATATTGGGACCTTATTTGAATGAAGCCGAGAGAGCCTGGCTCAAAGCAGCGACAGAGCCTATACCCATATCCATATCCATATGAGAGCGTAAACGAGTTTGGGCAAGTTGAAGAAGGTAATAAAAAATTATGTTTTTTTTTTTCCGATTTCTGAAAGGGATAGTGTTGGTGTTGTGGCATGGCACATATTTGATTATTCGTTTTTACTGCTTTTGTGTGTTGGAATACTGTTGGGTTAGTATTTGTTCATTAGAGAGCCCGCATCGTCCACCTCATGTACGTGCATGCTTCTTCCTAATCAACCCTCCAAAAAAAAAAAACATTACTTGTCGTGAGAGCTAGAGTGATGCACATGGAAACCCGTTGCGCATGAATGAATGTTGCAGTTTCGTCATACTTGTCCATGGACATGAACAATGTCCCCGCACCCTTCCCGTTGAGTGGCGGGCTTACTCCATCTGCTTAGCAGAGAGTCCCACTGCTCCCAACTGCGTCTAGCTATGCGAGCAAACCACTCCACTTATGACTTATCCGCTACATTTTTTTTTTGATTACCTCATTGTGAGCGCAACAACTGTTGATGAGGATGCCATCAGTGTTGGCCATCTTGGGGCCCATCTGGGAGTACTCAGTGTAGTCAGGCTAGGCTCAAGCCCAAACCTAAACCCAAACCCGGGGCAAGAAGATGGTCATATTGGATTTCTTTACATACATACTGGAATTGTACTGGCCACAGGGCTGGATCTCCTTGCCAAACGGTGGGCAAATAGAGCTTCCGCATGGAACTAGGATTGATCTTCTACCACGCTTACTTGATATCACCAAGTGTACATAGTAGAAGAAGATACTCCTACATTGTGTTGAATTTGCTTACAAAACACAACTTGTTTGCAAAAGATATCCAGGTGTGCATTTGTCCAAGACATGATAAGAGTATAAACATTTAAATGCTCGAATATGGAGCTTGATGATTTCAAAGACGAGACTTGCTTGCTAATAATGAAGGTGAAGTTGGGCACTTGAATGATGAACCTTTGTGGGCTAGTGCCTCCATTGCACTACTCTTAGCACGCCCCTCTCCTTGCAAAAGGTTTCTTCTCCCTACCACCTCCTTCCCCGACACCTCTCTCTTTGGTCGGATTGCCACTTCCAGTTCCTCCACCAACATTGTTGCATTCATTTGTAACACTCTCAAGTATAGATCATCTTTACAAATGAGAACTTGTAAATTTGTGTTAGAATCCAGGTTAGTGTTAAAGAGGCAACTCTATTAACTTTCCCGAAAACATAATGAATGAGGACCAAAGAATTTAAGTAGGTCTAGTCGGGAGACTCTGTTGAGCATTTCGATCCCATGGACAATTACAATCATCCAAAATTGCATTAATGATGATTTGGCTATCTCCTTCAATTTCAATATTTAGGTTATTTTTTTATGAGTTTTGGTATGCAAGGTGAGATGATGACAAGGACAATGTCCACATGTAGACCACGAAGGTAGTCTTGTATGCGAGTAGACCACGAGGGTATTCTCACTTGGTACTCAAGTAGACAAGGATTCGTAGTTTTTCGAAGAAGTGGACGAAGTCCCAAGTAATCTCGTGATTTCCTTTATGAAATGGTAAGTAGGATGGAATTGTCCTAGAATTAATCTAGATATAATCAAATTTTCAACAAAATAATAATATAGATATAAATAAAATAACAATTATTAAATATTTATCACTAATATTTTTGGTAAGTTCAGGTTTTTTATTTATATTTATTAGTATTAACTTAAGATAGGAGTATGTAAGATAGATTGTGACGTGTGATGACTTTTTTATAAGTTATGATAATATATTATTTTAATAATAAAAAATTCTATTAGAAAATTTTCTTACAATCAATCATATATATGAGGCTAGGGGTGGGGACGGGACGGGATGAGGGTCGTCCCGCGTCCCGTCCAGCGTAATTTTTACGGGACGGGATTCTATACTTTTTTTTCAATCCCGTGCGGGCCTTGTCCTTCGCGGAACGAGACCAGGACGGGACGGGCCCTGTCCCTCGAATAAATAACATTATAAAAAAATTTATAATTCTTATATATTTTGCGGATTTCAAAGGCACACCATACTTAAATGTATACTCCGTAATATTTTACGATTTTCCTTATATATACACATCGAACACATTATACCTATAATTACACAATACGTAGGATATATATACAAACACACAAAGATTATAGTATACCAAGTGTATATACACTGTATACAAAGGATGTATATATATACACACACTTACAGTGTGTATATGTGTGTGTACACACTGTTTTTTCTTTGGTAAGGTATATATACGTTGTAAATGGGTACATATATGTGAATATTACATACACATACTGGAAATGTATACATTATCATTATCATTATTATTATTATTATTATTATTATTATTTTTTTTTAATAATAATAATAATAATAAGGACTTTATTATGATGAAAAAAGATTTACATAAAGTTAGTTGGAAGCCTCGTAACAAATTGAGCTCCAATCCCTTTTTGAATAGTAAAACCAACTCTATGAAATATGAAATCACCATTATCAGGCTCTGCCTTATGACTCTTCATAACCAATTGAACCCGCTTCAGAAAACCAATAGCATCACCACCCAGTTCTCCAAAAGTGGAGAACGCGAATGCCATAAAACAATACCCCTTAGCAACACAAATATCTGCGTACTTCTTCTCCTTTCGTTCAGTGGCTTGAGAGACTGCCTTGCCGGGTACAAATGAATCATTGGCTCTAGTTGTGAACGATGAAGCCCCAACCACATCCACACAAGTGTCTCTACCCTTGTCCCACCCATAAACCAACAAATCTCCTGGCCTCAACTCAACACCATCTTCATTGCTCATACCCGTATGCGCTTCCTTCTGAACTGCGATGCCCGCTTTGTAACAAATGTCAGCCAAAACATCTCGGACCATGTTGTGTCGGTGCTTCGTCCCGATACCTCGACTGCAATGCAGAGCGTGATCTCCAAATGGGTCCATCTTGTCAAGCTCACAACTAGGACAGGTCGGATAGCCACTAAACATAGGGATCGAAAGATGGTATTGGAGGACAGAACGAAACTGGCGAGACGGCATAGTCTGAGCTAGACCCTCAATGGGTGTAGTCAACAAAAAATCATGCGCTCTGTCTCCTCTTGCCGCTTGCAAAACATGAAGCTGCCTTGGAGTCGGATTGAGTGTGGCCACTAAGTTCTCATCAATGAACTTGAAGCATCGATCCGCCAATACTGACATGATTTTTTTGGGAGCGGGGGATACAAACAATTCATTAATATCCGAACCAACACAGGCGACAAACCTCGAGATAGATTGGGTGAGGGTGCTGTCAGGGCAACTGTCCGGACATCCAGAAGGTGAAGACGTTGAATTACTCAAAATGGATGTTTGGAGATCAGCCGTTTGGAGACGAGATGCGATGAAAGCAAAATGACTAACATCCTCCGCCGAAAGCACCCCAAACCCACCAAGTTTTAAAGGAAGAGTCGCCTGACGCCACTGCCATTGACCAAACCCTGGGCCTCCTGCAGTAATTGCCTGCTCTAGGGAGACCCGAAGCTCATCATCAAAGCACCTTATAGCGCCAGGGAGGGCATGAGGGGGGCACGTTCGAAGGGAAAACATCAATCTGGAGACCCCGATACAGTTTCGTAGAAGGAGCAATTCGCACTGGGGATCTTCTAGCCTTCTAACAACCTTAAGAGCCTCTATAGATTTGTCAACCCTCTTCATAATCAAGCTATTGCAGAATGTAGCATTGTTGCTGGTCGGGCCGCCTAACAATTTCACCCCCAATTTGGGTCTAGAAATGTCAGATGGGAACAGACTAACTTCAAAGCTCCTCGGATCTTCAGTTGGCTAGAACAATTCAGTTTTCTGAATATTAATGAATAGCCCCAACTTCGGAACCTCTCTAACCACAATCTCAAGCGCCTTAGCAACCTCCCTGGTGTCACCTGATAGGGTACCATCATCTAAGTACCAAGCGTTAATGTCAAGAGCACATGCGATATTAATTTTGGTGACAAGCGGATGCAAAACTAAAGCAAACAAAAGGGGACCTAACGGATCACCCTGTTTCACACCTTGACAAGAGCGCAGAGAAACATCCTGCCAATACAGACGAGCGGGTTGGGCATAGCAGAATTCAACCCACGGAGCAATGGAGGGGCAACGGATGCGAACCTCCCGAATCAAAGCGCCTCTATCAATGAGATTAAAGGCGTTAGAAAAGTCCACGAGAAGCAATGACATGTCACTATCCATACCTTTATCTAACAAAAGCCTGTTAATAGAATGGAGGATAGCTTCGCCACCCCCCGACACACCCACACCAAACTGGTGTGTGCCCAAATATCTGCTGAGCTCCTTGGTGACGATAGAAGCCGTCGATTTGGAAACCAACCTCCTCCAAATAGAACCTACTGCAATAGGGCGAACACCCCCACATGGTTTTAGCAACGGCGTCAGGGGAGCACTCGCTACAAATTCCGCAAGCACGCGAGGGCACGCACCTGACAGGAAAAGGTTAACAACACCCGTGATGGCTCCAAGAAGATCACTAGCAATGTCGTCACATACCCCACCTAGAATCTCAACGAGATGTTGCGCTCGAAGCCCATCTTTCCCGCAAGAAGTACCTTTGGGAAAGCTCCTGATCCGATTGAGGACTAAATCTTTACTAACCGACAATGCAGGCAACAAGAGAGGATCAGATGAAACAACTGGTGGGGGGGGGGGGAATAGGATGCTTAGCAAGAAGCTCTGCGGCTGTGTCATCATTGAAGGGTGCAACCCCAGAGGAAGTGAGGACTCTAATAGCAGCAGCATAATGACCATCCCCCATTTTGCGTTTGCACTGAACTACATTCAACTCAAACTGAGACAAATCTTTTTTCCTTTTTACCAAACCAGAGCCGTAAGAGGCAGAGGGAGTGAGTATATCCTGAACTAGAGCTTGCATCCCTCCCGGCTCTCTCCACAAGGTCAAGGCAGCAGCCATAGACGCAACCTGATCCCTCTTCCTTCCAACAAACATGCCGTTAGGACGACCCCGCAAAGCAGCCGTATTAAGAACACATGCTGGGAGAACAAACAATTGAACCCAACAAGAAATATCTGATGGTTGAGCAATGACCTTAGAGAGAGCTTCAAGATACACCCTCCCAAACTCAAGACGGAGCTTGTAGGGGATACTTTTGGAAGTAACAAATCGTTGCTCAAGGAAACGCTCAAATAAATGCTCATCAAAAGTCAATCCCCTCGACCTAGATATAGCGACAATATGGGTATCAGGAGAGTCCCGACAACCAGGAGCCACCAAACATGGAGAACCAGACGGTCTAGGAATACCATGGATGACAAATGACTCTCCATTATCGCCACACCCCGGTCCCGCGATAGGGAGTCCTATACCTCCATGTTTACATGCCATCCTAACTGTATGATTACGCAAACATATATCACACAACCAACGGCCAGCCTGTTCAAGATTGGCAGCTAGCAGATCATAAACAAATATATCCGAAGAAATGATCCTCTTGTATTTCTCAACTGCCTCCGGCGTACTGAAATGTCTAGAGAGGTGATCAACAAAATACTTTGGTGTGAGACCGGTATTAGCCGGACGACCATCTCTACACCCTTCACTACCTCGAAAAGGACAATGAAACCGTTCACCCGATTGAGAGAGAGACATCCGGTAATAGCAATTCAACTCACAAATCGCCAACAAAACACTAGCAAGCAAGTAGCACACCAGTAGCAACTTAGCACGTACAAATCAAAAGCAATGTACACAACTCACAACTTAGCAAGTAGCACCCGCACAACACCACACACTAAGTTAATTAAGGAATTAATTAGTGAATTATCCAGGCGCAACAAGATTAACACACTGAAATACACCGGCCGGCACAATCGAATCAGCACATCAGACACCGCACAACCAAGTCAGATCGGCCAAGAGCAAGTCCAATTCAACAAGAGCAACGGCCGCACTGAACCAGAACAATCGGCACGAACGAAGAAAGAGTAACAACTAACAAACCTGAATCACAAACGGAGGACGTCGCGCCTTTGCCCAGACTCCGCCGAAGAAGAAGCGCCTTCGCCTAGGCCCCGAGGTTGAAGTAGTGTGGATTCCGGCCTCAGGTACATCAGCTCTGGCCACCGAGATCTTCCGGAGAGACGACCCTCGCCGTTTGCCTCCCTGATCGCCTAATCGCCTAATCGCCTATGCCCTAGCAGAAGGGGTAATAATAATAATAATAATAATAATAATAATAATAATAATAATAATAATAATAATAATAATAATAATATTATTATTATTATTATTATTATTATTATTATTATTATTATCATCATTATTATTATTATTATTATATATGCGGGACGAGACGGGATTGGCGGGATAAGGAGTCCTCGTCTCGCGTCCCGTCCCGCATAATTTTTGCGGGACGGGACTGAGACGGGATTCATTATTTTTTTTCAAATCCTACCGAAGCCGGGACGGGCCCGGAACGGGCCCAGAATTTGCGGGATTTATGTCCACCCCTATATGAGGCCACGTAAAAGGTTGTATTGTATATGTCAACTTATATAGATAAAAATTGATGACATGAGATTGTTATCCTCGTACACAGACCACTAGAATCATCGTAGTATATGCGTATGGGAATTAAGAGGATGAGAGAATCTCATTAGGGGAGGATTTTTATCCGTGTATATAACTGTATATGGTTAATTGGTTATATACCCCAATCGGAGTCGGACAATTGCTTATTTTGTCCTTACGGCTTAAGCCAACAATTCACAAACGACACAGTAATTATCTAAAATAAAAATGACCGAAATATTTGGGAGTCTAGTTTTTATTATTATTTATTTATTTGTTTATATGGTTACTTGGATTTCATTTTTTTTAGTCCACCAGAAGGATTTTTTTTTTTTTCCGCATATGTTGCATCTAGACCCGAGCAGATATGGGCTAACCCGTCTAGCCCGCCCAACTCGCTCTGTTAAATATGCGAGCTTGGGTAAGGCAATTGGTCCAAGCGGGCCGATAGGCCTGGCCCGGTTGGCCCATAGGGCCGGACTTGGGCTAAGGCTTAAGCCCAAACGGGCCGGGCTATATATATTTCTTATAATAATTTTTCATTGAAATGAACCTATATAAAGATTGTAGTGTGTAGTTTCACATTTGTGTAACTTGTATAGCTTTGTTTTTGTATAAAATTTCAATCTTTTGGGACACTTAGCACATTTGTGTAATTTGAAATCAAACGCAAAAATAATAAAATATAAATAATATTTTACGAAATTATAATAGGTAGCCCGGTGGGCTACCCGGCCCACCCATGTGAGGGGGCTTGGGCAAGAGATTTGGCCCAAAAACCGGGTCAAGCCCAAACCCAGCCCGCTAAAGTGAGTCAAGATATTCTCATAGGCTCGGCCCAAGCCCGCCAACCCGGCCATGCTCAGGTCTAGCTGCACCACTTGCATGATGATGAAGGGGAGTTAAGTTTTTCCATACTGTGTGTGTAATATTTTATTATCTTAGTTTTATAAGTAGGGGTGTACCCTCATTCATTGGTAATTGCTGGTGGGTGGTGATACCATTTGCTCACTTTTCTTAGACACGGCGCTTCTTGCTTTATACCTCTACAATACAAAGTCAGAAAGAATCATCTTACCTCACCCACCAGAGTTTTAGGATCTTTACCACCGACTCACCCATATGCAGACTACCACGAGGCTTGAAGAAAGGGTGAAGATTGAGTATGATGGACTTCAATTTCATCCAAATGCACGAGTATGTAATGTAACTATAATATAGTATGCTATTTACGGCCTGTAAATGATATGATGACAACAATAACAACAACAATAATAATAGGGTTACGTTGAAATAATAAAATTGCTATGCACATGATGAGCTACAACAACAGATCGACAAGAGAAGCACACATTTTGCTCCGACTTCAACACACCTGCAGCCACGCTTCCAGTTAGAGTGTGGAGAGTAATGAACCAATAAATCATTGCAGACCTCGCACGGGAGATACAGGCGAAGCGCCCACCACAGGAGATTTAAGAACTTGTTGCAAAAAACGTGCTGCGAGACGCTGTGCTACCCCACCTAGAACGCGACTGCCCAGATCACGTGCTTCTGCTTGTTGTAGTACCTGCGTGTGCAGACCCGATTTAACTGATCCACGTATATTTGTATCGTTAACAACTTATAAACAAGACTAAGGGCAAGAGGGTGACTCACCTGCAGTATTGGCTGCAAGATGGAAGGATCAAAATTCCTTGACGTTTGTAGGAGCCCCCATATCTGGAAAACCCGTTCCCTTAGCTCCATCAAACTCTCTTGTTCAGCACTACCCAACAAAAGAGGACCACTGGGTCCACGACTAATGACAAAGGGTTTTATAAAATCGGGGAAAGAATTATATGCATCAATCACATTCCCAAGGACTATAGCTTCAGTGACTCGAGCGGCTTCCTTGACCACTAGGATTCTTAGCTCTTCTCCATCCGGACCCAACAGCAACTTCAGGACGGGTTGTAGAGCATCTTTAGCAGAAAAATCCTGGTCCTTGCTCCCCTGAACAAGTAGGTTTTCTAGCCTATTCCACCTGCACAAAGCAACATGTAACCAACCTTTCAATGACTAGCATAAACAGATTCCTATGCATGCCAAATGTGGAAATAAATTTAAACCTGAACTTTCCGTCCTTGAATAACAACTCAATCAACGCATCCCTAAGGTATGGATTTGGATCGGTGAGAAGTCTCTTTGCAAAATATGGATACGAAGCAGCCAAAACCTTAAAATTGGGATCAGCATAAAGTGCTAAGCCTTCTAGGACAGTAAGCGACCTTAATATCAGAGCATAGTATGCTGGAACTGCAACAAATGTTAAGACATCAAAAATCAGTTCCACCATAGATGAAGCAACCCTAACGATATATATTAAACAAGGAAAACTCAATAGGATTTCATAGGTATTCCGCTCTTTAAGATTGGCATGTTATTCAAGTTATTAAATAGAAAACAAGGCTCACCGTTAAATGGGTACTGATAGAAAACAGCCCCAAGACCATCTACAAGTGTTTTAAAGTTGAGTTCACTAACGGTATAACTGAGAGCATCATCAAAGAAGTTTCGGAGCTCTGGCACAATTGGAGAAACATCCACATCAGGCGACAAGAAATCCAAAGCATAATAATCACGGGCCATAGCTTCATAGTCACGATTAACCATGTGGACAACATGACCAATGATTGCAAACCGGGCCTGTTCCGGGGTTTCACTCATCATTCCAAAGTCAATAAACGCAAGCTTCCCATCTGGGGTTGCCAAGAGATTACCAGGATGAGGATCCGCGTGGAAATATCCATACTCAAGTAACTGTCTAAGGCTGCATTGTATGCCTATATTAACAAGGTCCAAAACCTTCAACCCTTGGCTCTCAATTGCATCTTGTTCACTCAACTTTACACCTTCAATCCACTCCATTGTTAATACTTTTGCACTAGTGTAATCCCAGAAAATATCAGGCACAAGGACATCTTCCTTGTCTGCATATAGTTTCCTAAACCTTCTTGCATTTTGTCCTTCCTGAATATATCTGTTAGAATTAGCATCCAAGCCCAGAGAGAGTTTATAAAACAGAAGAAATAGGTATGATTTAAAGTAATGTGATAAAAAAAAAACTGATTCAATTTTATTAGTTTATCTTATTATTTTCATTTTCCTACATTTTCTAGTTATTTCCATAAAGTCCCACGGCCTAACTTTTAGGCACTTTCCCATTTAAGTTTAACCCATTTTCTCTCTAATTATCCTGAATTTTATTTTATTAAATCTTCTAGTTTAGTTATTGTGCTTTCCATTATAAAAGGTTAAATTATATGTATAGTCCATAAACTTTGCTATGTTTTCCTTGTTGGGCTCTAAACTTTAATTCATTCTATTCAAGTCCTAAACTATGCCATACTAGCATTAATTATCCTTTCGTTCATGCTTCCGTCAAATTGCCATTAGTTGGTTAGTTGGTTTGTCCTTCCACTGAGTTGACCTCCCAAGTCCCAACAGCCTCCAACAAGCCTATAAAATTTCATCCTCCCAACACTTGAGCCAAAACCACCAACACCAGCATTTCATCAAGGAGCACGCCACCAACATGAACTGCTACATCATGAGTGTTATTTGAATGAGTTCAAGGAGGGCAGGTTGCTTTGCCTCTTGACAAGGAGAGAATGAGAAACGGCTTCACTTTAGCTACATGCCATGACCATTTTTATTGTAAATCACCCCCAATATTAATATTAAAAATAACTAAATCACAAATTTTTGCTCGATATTTTTTCAATTAACACGAAATAGTTAATTCTCTTTCAATTACATTCCCCCAAATCACCGTGAATTGCCCTTGTATTGACAAACAAACACACCTTCAATTTTGCCACAATCTTCTACAGGCATCAGAACCCTAATTTCCCCCTAAAACAATTTGATGTAAATATCCGGAGGAAACCACATAAGCTGCCAAGTAGTATAGCATAGTTTAGGGATTTTATTATAATGAATCTATGTTAACAGATCAATAAGGAAAACATAGCAAAGTTTAGGGACTATAAATATAACTTACCCTTACAAAAAAAAAGGTTAATTGCATAAAAAAGCCCCACCTTATGTGATGTTGCAGTCACTAGCTAGACCCACCTAAAGTATTAGCCTGGTTTCAAAATGTAGCTTCAAACTCCCCTTCAATTAGAATTAAATACAAAAAACTACACAAAAACAAAACTAATATTTTTAAAATTTAATAATTTTTACAAAAATATTCCAACAAATCAATATCCAATTAAAGCCATCGCTGGGTTAATTATAAAAACTACATTACAACATATAAATTTTACAATAGGCTATTTTTTATTGCAAAATGGTTGTAACTTGTAAGGTAGTATTTATAATTACCCTGACAGTGACTTTAGTTGATGGGAATACTTTTGTGTAAAAAGTAATAAATTTCAAAAATATTAGGTTTTTTGGGTAGTTAATTCATACTAATTCAAGGGGAGTTTGAGGCTACTTTTCACAAACAGGTTAATACTTGAGGCTAAATTTTTTTATTTTGAAAGGCGGTGCTTTTTTCTGCAATTAACCCTTATAAAAAGGAGGTAGTAGAAATCTTGTAACTACTAGGCATGACTTTGATTTGAATTGAAATTGAAGATCTGGATTCTGGTTTCCTCATTGGCTGATTGCGAGATTCTTGCTATCATATTAGTAATTTAGTACTCTCTCCGTTTCATGGTAATTTGAACTTTAATATTCATGCACATTTTTTAGTATGATAGAAACAATATGAAACATCAAATTTTTTTAATAAAATTTTTAAGTATGACATTATAAAAAAAATGGATATTTTATAAACATTTTTTCATCCTTATAAACATGCATGAATAGTAAATGACAAACTATGGCTTGTAACTCCAACTATATAATACAAGGGAACAGTACTATAGCACTCTTATCAGGAGAGAAGTACTCGCTTATACGTGATTTCATGAAAAATAGCTGAAGTTCAGTAGCTAACCTGGACATAATTAAGCTCTTGGTAAACTCTTCTTGCAAATTCATCAACCAGAGCAACAACATCACTTGTCACAAAGTCCACATACTTATTTATGAAATATGCCAAACCTCTGATAAGATAAAAGTCAAGTCCTATAGAATCTTCAATGCCTGGCCTTTGAACCTTCACAGCAACTGTCTTTCCAGAGTACTTTAGCTGAGCTTTGTACACCTGGCCCAAACTAGCAGCCGCAATAGGATTTGGAGAAATGGATGAGTAAATGGAGTCAAGTGGGCGACCCAACTCTTTCTCGATGCATGAGAACGCTTCTGCATTTGCAAATGTAGGCAAAGCATCCTATATATTGCATAACAAGCATGAAATTAGTACTTTACCCCAGAAGATCCATAAATATGATTAGAAAATCAAACCCGTAGCAGATGTTACATTATCCAATTCTCAGTGACAATGAGTCATCAAATTTGCAACTGTTTTTATTTTTATGCCTCTGCACTTAACACACATAGTGCAAGAGTGGGGGATTAAGACCTACAAAGAAAGATCTAATGCAAAACTCACGCATCAGATAAGTAGACAAGACACTAGGAAACTTGAGCAGAAAACCACATATGATTTATTGGATACAAATAAAAAGACAACAGTGATTTCTAGCAGAGAGGAAAACAGAAGGGAATAGTATATTTCCACCAGGGCTCTATATTCACTTTTCCAATCCCATACTTTGTCTTCAGAGCCATAGTTGAATATTCCACAAGTTCATCGATATAAAAAAGTAATTAGTCCATCCATTCACCAATGTGGCAATGTTGATATAAACATTTATATAGTATATAAATTTGCAAATCCTCTTCTGCTATGGTTCCCTTCTTTCTATATATATTTCTTGTATTGATTGCTAAGAAATTTTGATTTTTTGAACTTAAGTATGAAACAACAATAAAAAAAAATTTAAAAATACATTCTAGGCTAAAAATAATTGAAACTGTAAGCGACACCATAATCTACTGTTGCCACCCCTAAATATAATTCTAACTGTGTTAGGAAATATGAGAGAAGAATGGATCCAGACTTGACTAGAATCTACAAAAGTGTGATATGATAATGATACATAGCTATTCGAGAGGGGCAGAGGATGAGATGATCATACTTGAAGTTCAGAGAGTTCATCGAGATACTCAGGTGGACAAATATCAGGTCGGGTCGACAAGCCCTGTCCAATTTTGACAAAAGTCGGACCAAGGTTGGTGAAAATGGTCCTAAGCTCAACAGCCCTCGATCTTTTGTTGGCATCAAATTTTCCATTCCGCTGATCCACCAACAAATTGAAGGCAAATGAACCTAAACCAAATAGTATCTTGAAAGTCCTTTGCACGACCTATCCATTTAATCGAAAATGGTATGTGAATGAAAGAAGGGAAAAGGTAGAACATACATGGGAAGATGAATGAACTGTGAAGTTAATAACCTTAAGAGGGCGAGAACCATATTTAGAAGAAAGAAGTTCAGGGCTATAAGTGGAAACTTGTGCAGCACGAGTCATTGCTTTTGCCTCCGCTTGCATATCACTAGTACGATCCCAACTAGCATTATTGTCCCTCCCAATAACCAAAGATGAAGAATAGGAAGAAGATTCGCCTTCAATTGGCACTTGTAAATCAATGGCCTTGGCATTAGCCTCTACCAATGCTGCCTTTACCTTGAACACAGTTGCTCTCCGAGGAGGAGGACACAATTGTAAATCTAATCTTTTGCCCCACCTCCGCCAGTGGATGTACATGAGAAATAAATGACTATTTGGCTTACATTTCTTCCTCTCTGAGTGGTTTCGCTACAAAACACAAAGAAAACAAATAAACCCTCTAGAAAATAACTACATTGCAACAAGGCATAGGCACTCTCTTCAAGGACAAAGGGTCAAAGACAATTCCAGTAACTAACATCAAACCATGCATAAATCCACCAAGGTTTATCCTACCACTAAATGTCTAAATTGGCAAATTTGTCCAACCCTCAATCTAAAATAATATAGAGAACATATTTTCAAGGACAAGAAAGTCCCGATTCTTGAAGAGAAGAAGATCTGATAAACATTCCCAGGTCCCAGGGGCCAATTTACAATTGGATATCGGGGATGAAGCATAAATATTTAGCATCTCCTTTAACAAAACACGATGCAATTTGAATCACAGGCAATCTGGTTAATAGGAAAACAGATGTTTATAAAAATGGAAATTGACAGCTCTCTTCCAACTTTCCTATTTTAAAAAGTTATCAGGTAACTGGTGAAAGGTAACTGGAAAGATTAACCCTCATGACTTGACCTATATTGCAGATCCAGCAGAAAGAAACCACCAATTAGCTTATATCATTGTTCATAAAGAATGCAAAAATACCAAGATTTAGGGGAGGGGACTAAGGGCACTAGAAATAGCCTATACAACAAGTAAATGATCAACAAAAACACGGTATTGTTCCACATCCTTTGTCCTTTGTCCAGACATATAACACACTCATCAAAATTCAAAAGATTAATGCATGAGCAACATATCATGTGTCAATTTAAAAACTGAATACCATCATAGGATCTGGGACTCAAAGAACCAAGAGATAGGAATAGTCTAGTAGAACAAAGATAGGTGTGAAGAGAAAACTGTAATTAAAATACAAATTCTCAATTTTAAGGCAATTGCGGAAGCGCTTGATTCCATGATTCTTTTCATTCAATCTAACACTTGTTCCTCAAGTAGCTTCTACCTTCCATTCCATCTATCCCTTGTGACTGGAGTTACCCTACTACCAAATCCAGAAAAACGTCCAACAGGTAGTAAACGGTAACTACTGATTTAAAAAAAAAATCTAAAGAATCGATCGTTCTCTCCCGTCCTTATCCATTGAACCTCAACAAATTAACACCTTCGTGATCACATGGCAACAGGACAACCAGGCCGAGAATTCAAGTAACTGAAAATTGCAAAAGAGGAAACGGGAATCCACATATGCTGATTTTTGGATAAAACAATACGGAGTATAAACTAGAGGAGCGAAAGTAAAATGGCGATTAAAAAATTATGTCCAATTGAGTGATAACATTTTGGCACAAGGTCGGAAAGAGGGGAAAATGAGAGACGTACCAAAGGAGGAGAGAGGGAGGAGAACGGAGCGAGTTGTTGGCCTAGAAAAGAGTTAGAAGAGAGAGGAGGAGAAGTAAAGGAGCTGTGAAGAACGGCCATGGATGCCAAAATGTCAGACTCTTGAGGTGTCGTCTTCTTCCTCAGCGACCTTATTATAGTTTGGTTCGATTCCGCAGGTGTGGAATTTGTGGACGGCAAAGGGTGCGAGTCACGCACGCGTTGGCACTAGTTTCGTGATATTAGGTGTTTGAGCACGGCGGCATATTTGGACCACTGATTAATTGGGCCAAGTCCAACATGTAAACCTTATCGGCCCACATCAATCAACCCCCGCCACTTGTTTTGTTTTTATTTAGATCTCTCTTTACATACATGCCTCAACACGCAACAATAACGCGTCCAACAAATTTTGTAATTGAGATCCTCAACGGAGCCCCTATCCCCGAGGATCTTAATTATACTTTCATTTCATTGATACCCAAGGTCAAAGATCCCTGTCGAATGAAGGATCTTCGCCCTATTAGTCTATGCAATGTCATTTATAAGATTATCTCAAAGGTTTTAGCTAACCGTCTTAAAAAGTGTCTGGGCAAGCTTGTGTCACAGAGTCAGAGTGCTTTTGTTCCAGGACGGATGATAACGGACAATGTATTGGCTGCGTTTGAGATTTTCCACTATATGAAGACTAGAAGAGGGGGGAGGGATGGTTATATGGCGCTGAAATTAGACATGGCCAAGGCGTATGATCGAGTAGAATGGGGCTATCTGGAGCACTGTATGGACAGATTGGGGTTCGATGGAAGATGGATAGAGCTCATAATGAAGTGTGTCTCCACAATTTCGTCCTCAGTATTGCTCGAAGGATTTCCAACAACGAGATTTCAACCGGCGAGAGGGCTACGACAAGGGGATCCGCTTAGCCCTTATTTATTTTTGTTGTGTGCAGAAGGGTTATCAGGGCTATTAAGGGCAAGCGAGGCACAAGGAAGATTGCAAGGGGTGGCGGTGGCTGCATCAGCCCCTAGGATTTCTCACTTATTTTTCGCAGATGATAGTGTGATTTTCGCGAAGGCGACCTGTCAACAGAGCACAGAAATAGAAAATATCCTCCGTATTTATGGAGCGGCGTCGGGACAACAGGTAAACCTGGCAAAATCAGAACTCTCGTTTAGCAAGAATGTGGGAGTGGAAAGGAGGGCGGAGGTTCAGCGGGTCTTGGGGATACGTGAGGTGGAAAAGCATGAGAAATATCTGGGGCTACCGACAATGATAGGGAGATCCAAGAAGGCAATATTCGGGCAATTGAAGGAGCGAGTTTGGAAGAAAGTTAGAGGATGGAAGGAGAAAGTGCTTTCACGGGCAGGAAAGGAAGTGTTGATTAAGTCGGTAGCGCAAGCCATACCTATGTATACGATGTCATGCTTTGCTATCCCGACGACACTGTGCAGGGAGTTAGAACAAATGATGTGTCGGTTTTGGTGGGGGGAAGGGATGGATAGGCAGAAAATTCATTGGATGAGCTGGAGCCGGATGTGTAGACCGAAGAATCAGGGAGGTTTAGGATTTCAGGATATGGAGAAGTTCAATATAGCGCTGTTAGCGCGCCAATGTTGAAGGATTATTGAAAACCCGGAGTCGCTAGTGGCTAGGATTATTAAGGCCAGGTATTTTCCAAGAACGTCATTGATGGAAGCCACCGTAGGGTACAATCCGAGCTATATTTGGAGGAGTCTTCTAAAGGGGAGGGAGGCACTTCAGAGGGGGCTGTTGTGGAGTGTGGGGAGGGGGGATAATATCTCAGTCTGGAGGGATGCTTGGCTACCAAGAGAGGGATTATTCAAGGTTATCACAAATCCCGTGGAGGGGACTGAGGAGCTGACAGTGGCAAACTTGATTGACTGGGAAATTGGTGAGTGGGATGAAGAAGCTATTCGGCATCTATTGTGGCCGGTAGATGCAGAGGAGGTGTTGAAAATCAGGCTGGTAGGGCTGAATAGGGATGACAAGAGGACTTGGTTTTTTTAAAAGAATGGGATATTCAGTGTACGATCAGCGTATCGGGCGCTACTGGACAGGCCCTTGGGGGACGGGGAAACTGCACAGTCAGATGAGGCACCATTGTCAAGGGTTTGGAACCGTATTTGGAAGTTGCAAGTTAGGCCGAGCATCTGGTCGTTTATGTGGCGGGCATGTAGAGAAATTATTCCTTGCAAGTATAACTTGTGCCGAAGACAAGTGACTACAGACGATAGGTGTGAGTTGTGTGGGGGAAAAGAGACGGTGATTCATGCAATTGTTCATTGCTTTGAGGCTAAGAGTGTGTGGAAGTTAATACCGAAATTTGCCAAGTTAGGGAGGAATATGAGTAATATGTTGGAAGTGGTGATGTACATGATTGAGAATGGCATGGCAAAGGACCTCGAGCAGTGGGCGATGGTAGCTTGGGAAGTGTGGCAGAGGCGGAACAAACGTGTATTTGAAGGGGAGAGGGTTGACCCACAGGTGGCGGTGAAGAAGGTGTGGGAAGAGCTGGAGGAATTCAGCAAAGCAAATGAGAAGGTGAGGGTGGAGGATAGGCTAGGAAGGGAGGAGGGTGAACAACGCTGGCTTCCACCGTGTCCGGGGTTCATAAAACTGAATTGCGATGCTTCGGTGGCGGCGGGCGGAGAGTGCGGAATTGGGTTTGTAGGGAGAAATGAGGGAGGAGATGTCATGATTGTGGGTGCAAGGAGGGTCCAGAGGACGGAGGAGGTTGCCGTGGCTGAGGCAGAGGCGCTACTATGGGAAATGAAGGAGGCTCAAGCGATGGGATCAACTCGGATTTGGATGGAATCTGACTGTCAAGAGGTCATAACGAGGCTGAGAAAAGGGACTGAAGTGAGGGGGGAGCTGGGGAAGGTCCTTGACGGGGTTAAGGAGATGGCAGGAATGTTTCAAGAGTGCCGATGGAGCTATGTACGTAGACAAGCAAATGTAGTAGCACATTGTTTGGCCAAAGTTAGGCCTGATACTGAATTTATTAGTAGTAGTATTGAAAGCTTGAATTCTGATGTAAGAAACGCTTTGATGTTGGATTCTATGAATAGTTGAATGGTGTTTTTGCTAAAAAAAAAAACAAATTTTGCACTAGTCCTCAAATTTATTAGCTCAAACAGCTTAATGTTGGGGAAGAGAGAGCGACATGGGGAATTTGTTCCACGTTTTCTTTTAGGCCTTTCAACCAATCGCTAGTGTAAAACATCTTCAATTGTTGTGCTAAAACATATCTGATCAAGAGAATTTAAATTTTAGAGGGAAGGAGAGGGTAGAGAAAGGAAATTGCAATTAGGAAAGTATCCGTTCTCCAATTGACTTGCTTGACAGTTCTTTGATCATCGAAGCCGCTCTGGTCGGTGTCCGACTACCATGGGTTCCACCCAGTCCTCTCTGATGGAGGGTACCACATCGCATATGGAAGTTGCGACTGTTGTTGTTGTCAATAACGCAAACAATGTTGCATCTTCGGCACCGTCGCATATAATCGAAACATAACCTGAAGGAATGCACCTATAGGTAGAACTCCATCCCCAAAGGGTGAAAAATGGACAGGAATCCTTGGCTGCTGCAACTGCATCTATTAACTTGTCTCCGACTTCTATTGAGGCAATGGTTATCAATACAAGGAAATCGTCATATAGCAGTATGGTCCGCATGGGTGGGAAAGGGGAGGCAATTTCTACGCCTCCACAATATGTCTTTGTTCCCTCACCAAATTACGATACGGAGGATGATGCCCCGGTGGATGAACAAGACCCTAAATGCCTAAACATTACTCTCACGGTGGCAGAGAAGAAAGCGCTCTAGTAGCCTTGGCTCGACACGCTGATTCTCAAATTCTTCGGGAATGGTCCGGGCTATATGCATATGCGTAAGCGACTAGAACATAAGTGGGGATTGTGTGGGCACTTCACACTAGTAGACATTAGGAATGACTTCTATGTGGCTAAGTTTGTGAACCAAGATCACTATAACCATGTCCTTACGCAAGGCCCTTGGGTGGTTGGGGATAGCTATTTGTCCATCCACAAGTGGGTCCCATAGTTTAATGCTAAGGAGGCGACCATTGACAAGCTTACAGTCTGGATACGAATCCCATGGATCAACATTGAGTACTTTGACATCCGATTTCTATGACATATCAGAAGTAAAGTAGGTATTGTATTACGGGTTGATCGGACCATAGAGGCTGCTAAACCTGGATAGTTCGTTCGTATGAGTGTTGAGGTTGATTTGTCAAAGCCTATGCTATTCAAGTTTAGGCTTGAATGGAAAGTTTGGCCGATACAATATGAAGGGATACGTTTGTTTTGTTTCAAATGTGGAAGAATTGGTCATTCTACTAGCACATGTGGTGTACAGGAGCCTGTTGACTCATCTACGCAAGAACATCCCCCTCTAAGGGGAGGCCTGATACACGTAAGATTGGCCTTTTGTGGGCCAACTCGATTCGAGGCGTTCTTCTTCATTGGAATGATTGGATCCTCGAATCAAGTTGGCCCACAAAAGGCCAATCTTGCATATATCAAGGCCAGCCAACTCAGGACAAATACGGAGGCTAGATGCAAGTCCCGAAATCTTCAAGTTGACGAACTCAGGCCCCACCTTCAACAAGTCATTCACTGGCGGCGAAGCAAAGTCAAAACACTGGATTCGCCAAACTAAAGTATAGAAGTAACAACCACATCGGGATAGCAAAGTCAAACTCTTCAACTGTTGAAAAGAGTAAGTCAAATGTGGGAGTCCCCATTGTAGAGGATGTTTCATGCCAACAAAAGAAAATGGGGTCAACATGTGGCTCGAGATTTCATATTTTATCGGTGATGGATAAGAACTCCCCTCCGGGTCCAAAAGAGGCAGTCGGACCACCGGAGGGGACTGTTAATAGGAGTGGTGCCCAGAATGATCAACGGCCTCATGATCGACCTCATCCCAGTCTTGGACCAGATGTCAACACATGCCCTACTTTGCACTTGGAGAGTCCTAGAGAGGCTCGCTGAAGCCTTTTCCCGCTTTACTGGTGTTGTTCAAGCCATTAATGCCTTCAAAGACATTGTTAATATAACACAAGGTGGTCATTTTAATTTTGGGTTTCCAATGGTTAGCTTAAATTTCTTAATTTGGAATGCTAGGGGCGCAGGTGGCCTTGAGTTCCTGTTATCACTTCGTGAGCTTATTAGACTTCATGATCCAAGAGTGATCAGCTTGGTCAAGACTCGGATCGATGGTTTACATGTTGATGAGGTATGCAGGCAGATTGAGTTTGATGGTGTCATCCGATCCAAAGTAGTCAGTTTTTTGGACGGTATTGAGTTACTATGTCGTAAAGACCAAGTCCGGGTCACTCCAATTTCTTTGCAGCCCCAATATCTTACATTGGAGATTGCGTGTATCATAGAAGACCTTTAGGTCCTTTCCGCAATCTATGGCAGTCCGTCATTTAGAGTTGTGGCAGAGCCTTGAGGAATTTGCTCAAGTTAATAATTTTCCATGGATGCTGATAGGCGATTATAATGTCACGAGATCAGATTCTGAGAGGTCTAGATATTCCTAAGGGAATCTTAGAACAACTAGACTATTTGGTGAAAGGCTTCAGTTGATAGATTTGGGATTTATTGGATCCCCATTCACATGGTCCACCGGAGACAACTCTAGAGATTACAAGGCTGCCCGCTTGGATAAAAGACTTTGCAATGAGACATGGCTATTCGGTTCCCCGAGGCTAAAGTGCGCCATTTGATTGTTGCTCACTCTTATCATTGCTCATTGCTTGTTGAGTTTAATGGGTCGATTGGAAGAGGTACGACAGATCGTCCATTTCGGTTTCAATCTGCTTGGATGGTACATGTCGATTACACCCGTTTGTAGACGCTAGCGTGGAACAAGTCTGTGGCACTCCCAGAGGCGCTCTCTTCCATAGAAGCCGAGTTCTAGAGTTGGAATAGAGAGGTTTATGGCAACATCTTTCATCGAAAGCAGAAGCTTTACAACAGGTTAGAAGGGGTTCGTCTCCACCTTGTCTCGGAAGCTCATGATAGCTTAATTCAATAAGAGAGGAAACTCCGGAAGGAGCTGAAGTTAACTCTCGAGCAGGAACAATTGCTTTGGTTTCAAAAATTTCGGGATGAGTTCCTAGTTGATGGGGATCGAAACACGCGATTCTTTCACCTATCAATGGTGATTCGGCGTCGAGCAAATTGGGTTGATTTTCTAACTTCGGATTATGGAGAGTAGACCACTAATACTGAGTCTTTAAAGGCGTTAACAATGAATTATTTTGCTGGCTTGTTCATAACAGAATCAGCTTCAGCTCCCAACTATGTGTTCTCGTTCGCCTTTCCGAGTCTCTCTCCAAGGGAATCTGATTCATTAGCGGCAGATTTTCAAAGGGAGGATGTGTGGGTTGCGCTATCTTCAATGTCCCCGTATAAAGCCCCGGGTCCCGATGGCTTTCCGACGCCATTTTTTCAGAAAAATTAGGGTCTTATCCGTGAGCAGGTGACTGAAATTATCCAGAGCGATGCTCACAGTTCTGACCTATTTCTATACTCAATGTAATTTTCAAAATCAAAGCGAAGATGTTAGTTGCTTGATTGAAACCGGTATTGTCGAAGCTTATCTCTCCCACCCAATCGATTTTTATTCAGAGACGCCAGATCTTGGATAATTATGTGGTGCTTCAAGAAGTAATTCATTCTATGTCTGCTCGTCGGACTGCATCAAAATGGATGGTTATTAAGGTTGATCTTGAGAAAGCCTACGAGCGCGTAAATTGGTCCTTTCTCCGCACCATTATTGGCACAGATGGTATACCAGATCGTTTGGTGGAAACTATAATGAATTGCCAAACCATGGGTACTACAAGGGCCTTATAGAACAGAAGGGCGATTGGTTCGTTTCGTCCAAAGCGATGAGTCCGTGAGGGAGATCCCCTGTCACTCTACTTATTTGTCTTATGCATGGAACGACTATTCTAATTGATCCAGGCAGTTGTTGATGCGAGTCTTTGGAAGCCTATTCGAATTCGAGGTGTCTCTCTATCCCATTTATTTTTTGCCGACGACCTTTTACTATTTGGGGAGGCCAGTTTGCTCCAAGCTCAAGCCGTTATGGGGTGCTTGAATCAATTTTGTGTTGAATCAAGGGAGAAAGTTAGTTTTGGCAAGAGTGCAGTCTTGTTTTCAAAGTGGTTAGATGAGGATTTGACGCATTAAATCAGCGGATCTTTGGGCATCCCGATGATGGATCAATTTGACAAGCATCTTGGCATGTCGATCATCAATGGTCATATGACTCGTGGGCATTACCAGTACTTAATTGAAAAAGTTTTGGCTCGGCTACGAGCATGGCAATCTAGGACACTTTCTCTAGCAAGGCATATAACATTATCTAGATCGGTACTCACTAGTCTCCCGGTTTATGTTATGCAGTCCACTTTGCTCCCGCGAGGGGTTTGCGATGATATCGATAGGATCATTCGCGGGTTTATTTGGGGGTCCTCTGCTGAGAATCGCAAAGTACATTTATTGGCAGGGATGTTATGTGTAAGCCAGTCAAAGAGGGGGTCTTGGTCTTAGAGATATGCGTTCGGCGAACACAACCATCTTAGCCAAGCTTGGATGGTGTATGCTATATGAACTGGAGACCCTCTGGTCGAGGGTCCTCAAAGGCAAGTATTGCGATAGTCGTTGTGATGTAGAAATGTTTAGAGATTCGCGTTCGTTCTTATATTTGGAGGGGCCTCTTACACGGATCATCGCTCCTCGAGTCAAAACTCCGAGTGGCTATCTGTAATGGACAACAAATCTTGTTTTGGGATCACTATTGGGCTTCTGCTAGACCGTTGATTGATTCTATCCTACAACAACCCCCGGATGAGCTACTTGGTTGTACAGTGGCATACCTATGGGTTCAGAATGAATGGGATTGGGCTCGATTGGAGGGTTTTATAGGAGTAGAGGAGAGACTTCTTTTGGATTCGTATTCTGTTTCGCCGGAACTTTTGGATTCGGACAAGCTCTTTTGGGGGTTTACCCCTTTTGGTGTGTTTTCTGTCAAGTCGGCCCTTGAGCAGAAGGGCTTCCAATTGAGGAGGACGAAGACAGAGTACGTGGTTTTCTAGTTGGACGAAGAGGAAGAGGGAGACGAGGGTGTCATCATGGGTGGGGACCCAGTTCCGAAGAAAGATAGTTTCAAGTATTTGAGATTTGTAATGAAGAGCAATGGAGGTGTAGACATGGATGTTAAGCATCGAATTCAAGTAGGTTGGGAGAAATGGAGGGTTGCGTCAGGAGTCTTATGTGACAGAAAAGTTCCACTCAAGCTCAAGAGTAAGTTCTACAAAGTGGTGGTGAGACCGACTTTATTATACAGGGTAGAGTGTTGAGCGATAAACAAGGCACAAGAATAGAAACTCATGGTGGCTGAGATGAGGATGCTTAGGTGGATGTGTGAGTTTACCTTGCTAGACAGAATCAGAAACGAGGACATCCGAGAAAGGGTATGAGTGACTAGTATTTAGGCTAAATTGCGAGAATCGAGACTCCGATGGTATGGACATGTTCAGAGGAGAGATCCAAGTGCGCCGGTGCGTATATGTGATAACTTGCTATTGAAAGCATTTTTCAGAGCAGAGGGCGTCTAAAGAAGAGTTGAGGTGAAGTGATTAGACATGATCTGGCCGTTCTATGACTCACCGAGGAGATGACACGCGATAGGATGCAGTAGAGAAATGTTATCCGAGTTGACGAGCACTAGTCGGATGTTGCGTTTCCCGCATCATGCTTCACTTCTATCACAAATTTCTTACGTGCATCTTTTTCTTCTTTATTTTTTATCTATATTTTTATTTTTTAATTCTAGTTTCTAGAGTGTGTTATCCTTTTTCCTTATTTTCCTCTTTTTGACGTTATGGAGTCGTGTGCGTCATTGATGTCTTGCCATGGGTCACTAGAAAACACTCTCTCGACCGAGTTGGGGCAAGGGTGCGTACAACTCGACTCCCCAGACCCTGCTCTGAGCGGGATATACTAGACTTCTTGTTGTTGTTGTTGTTGTTGTTGTTGTTGTTGTTGTTGTTGTTGTTGTTGTAGGGTCGACTAGTGGTGTGAGTTCTAGTGGTGTATGGTCCTTGATTTGGACATCGCCGATTCCACAAAGGGTCCGTTCTTTCTTATTCCTTGCAGGTCATGCTTATTTCCTCTGCAATTATAACCAAGTGCGTCATTCGTTATCTAATTCTGCAACTTGTAGTTGGCGTGAGCTTGATGAAACATGTCTTCATGTTTTTCGTGATTGCACTTTTGCTCATGATGTATGGGAAGAGCTTGGTCGAGGTCCTTTTCGAAATTAGTTTTTTGATAGCGAGTTAGTGCCTTGGCTAGTCAACAATCTCAATGAAGGTGTGCATTGGTCCACTACTTTCGGTTACACGCTCAGGTACCTATGGAAGGCCAGGAACCGGTGGGTATTTTCGACTGAGGCTATTGCAATCGTTACCACGTGGGTGCGGGAGGCTAGTAAGACATTTTTCACTACTATGTGTATGGTCCGTAGGGGGCTATCTATTCATAGCCCTACAGTGCCCTCACAAGCCAGAGCTTGCGTTCGTCTTGAGAGGGGTTGGGTGAAACTGAATGTAGCCAGTTGTTCGAAGGATAATCCCGGGCTATCTAGCAGTGGTGATGTCTTCAGGGATACTAATGGGGAATTTTTGAAGGACTTCTTCTTTACTTGTCGTACATGCTCAGCCTTGCGAGCCGAGTTGATGGCCATTTGACACGGGCTGATTCAAGCTGATGCGATGGGACTTAGAAGGATACATATCGAATCTGACTCTTCGGTTGCATTTACGCTCTTACCCGCAGCCACTCCACACACTCGTCCTGATCTGTATCTCATTCGAGCATGCAAAAAGTTCTTGTCAAGCTGCATTGGGAGGTAAGGAGTACACACGTCCCCCATCAGACCAACCGTGTAATAGACAAGTTAGCCAATATGGCATTATGCCAATCTAGTACCTTTGTGTCTTTCTCTACTCTTTTCTAGAAGGATTGCTCATAGTTGATACTATGATTGCAGATGTAACACTTAACCCATAAATCTCTATTATCAGACATTAGTCCTCTTTATTGACAAAAAAGGGAAATTTCATTTGATACCCCTGAGTTTTTTGAAAATTTTGGTTGGTGTCCCACACTTTTTTTTTGTCCTGATGGTACCCCTAAGTTTTGTCAAAAGTTCGGCTCATGCCCAAAACTCATATTTTCTTCTTTTTAGTGAATAAAACCACCCTTTATTATTCATTTCTTCATAAAAAAACCACTTACTTTTTTTTCGAGATAAAAAACCCTTACTTTTAACATTGAACAAAACTACCTATTATTTGACTCAATTCAATACAAAAGTGACAAAACCATCTTTATTTTTAAAATTTTACCAAATCACATATTATTTTCAAAAGTTTTATCGCAAAATCATCCTTGTCTCCAAAAAAATTAGAACAAAATCACTGCGGTTTTTTAAATTGTACAAAAGATCTATTATTTTTTCATACTTTGCAAAAACAAAAAACACTAATTATTTGCCAAAACAATATTTAACACCGATTATTTTCCAAAATAATATTTAACGTATAGCTCACTAACTTTAAACATTTGTAAATGTGATTGATGAATTTAACCAAATACTCGATTATAATTTTATTGAAAAAGAAAAGTAAATTACAATTTATTTATTTCATTTTCTTCTCTTATAATAGAAAAATTTAATAAAAGATTAATCATTCTTATCTTATTGTTTTATGTATTCCAAACAAAAGAAATGAATAACACCTTCTTTTATTATATAAGAAGTGTTTTTTTTTTGCATTTTTTAAAGTATAAAGGGTGATTTTATGCAAAGTATGATTTTATGAAGTATTTTTTTGTAAAGTATTGGTTAACTATTTTTGTTCACATAATAAGACGTGAGATTTGTGCAAAGTTTTATAAATAATTGGTGATTATGTACATTTAATGTTTGACAAATAATGATATTTGTTATTTACAAAATATGAAAAATATTTTACATGTCTTTTATGTAATGTTAAAAACAATAGTTGATTTTCTTAAAATAAAATGGAAACAATGGATGATCTTTTGCTAAAACTTTGACAATAATGTATGATTTTGTTAAATTTTTTACAATAAAGGTGGTTTTGTCACTTTTGTGTTGAATTTAGTTAAATAACAGGTAGTTTTGTTCAATATTAAAAGTAAAGGGGTTTTTATTAAAATAAATAAAGGGTGGTTTTATTTATTAAAAAGGAGAAAATATGAATTTTGGGTATAAGTCGAACTTTTGACAAAACTCAGGGGTACCATTCCAAAAAAAAAGTGTGGGACACCAACCGGAATTGTCATAAACTCTGTGCACCAAACTGAATTTCCCCCCCAAAAAAATTATATAAGGGCTTTAGACAAGATGGAGAAAGGGATATTGTCAAGATAAGTTCACCTAAATTACACACAGGTCCTTTTCATTTTTTTCAAACAATTGCATACAAAGTCCTTTCTAACAAAAATCAATTCCCAACCCATCCTCCATGTTAGGGTTTGAAATTGGAATTAAAATTGATGAAATTGGTTGTTTTTTGTGTCTTTTCTTTGATTGTCGTTGATTTGAGTGTTGTTTGAGTTGAAATATGTGTACAAATTGGAACGAAAATGAACGAAATTGGTTGATTTGTTTGCGATTTGTTAGGGTTTGAAATTGGAATTAAAATTGGTGAAATTGCTTGTTTTTTTGTGTCTTTTCTTTGAATGTCGTTGATTTGAGTGTTGTTTGAGTTGAAATATGTGTACAAATTGGAACGAAAATGAACGAAATTGGTTGTTTTGTTTGCGATTTGGGTGCGATTTTTTACGTCGTTCCTTTCAGGCATAAATCTCGTGAATTGCTGTCTACGTCGAGCTTAGTTCATGTCACCGAGGTGATGATGGAAGCTCATTTGCTATCACCGAGGTGATGATGGAAGCTCATTTGCTGTCACCGAGGTGATGATGGAAGCTCATTTGCTGCCACCAAGCTGATAATGGAAGCTCATTTGCTGTCACCGAGCTGATGATGGAAGCTCATTTGCTGTCACCAGCTGATGATGGAAGCTCAATTGATGTCACCGAGCTGATGATGGGGGCTCGGCTTCTTTTACCGAGGATTTGATGATGGCTCGATTATTGTTACCGAGGGGATAATGTTGGCTCAGCTACTGTCACCGAGGGGCTGATGGTGGCGCTGTTGTACGTCATCGAGGGGGGTTACTGTTATAGGAAATGAGTAAAGAATGCACTAAACAAAGCTAACACAAATTAAGTAAACATTTAGCTTAGCTAGAACTACTCTAATAAAAACCATCTGTTGCTATTTTACTCAAACTTAGGTATATTTATATGATAACTGCTGGTTAATAACAAGTGTCATATAGGTCTGCCAGTGTGGAGATTCTCAACTTCTCCTTGAGTTCTTCACATATCATTGCTTAATAGTGTGATTTTATTCTCTATTCTTTTCCATCTATTTTTGTAATTATGTTATTTTTAACTTTATTAATTATTTGAATATGTCAAATCTAAATTTTGAGGATATGTGGGAAGTGGTTGAAACAATTACTGGTAGATAAAACATTAAAATATGCATTAATCTGTTTCATGTCTGCTTAAGAACAACTAATTTGCTCTTTAGATAAAGTTATGATATTGATTTAGTCATTGAGAGTTACAATCAGATGTGGGGAAAACAACATTTTCTAAACTAATTTAGTCATTCAGTCTGTCTCATTCTTCTAAACATATGAGTTTGCATTATAACAAGATCCATTACATTTACCTCTATACAATTTAATGAATTTATGCAGTACGTGTGAAAACAAATTTCTAAATCACAAAGCCTCGACAACAGAAGCCGAGGAAATTTAAGAAGCTCGGCTTAAGTCAATGAGGCTATTTCATAACCTCACCAATATCCACCGAGCTCTCTCATTAACCTCACTCAATGGAGCCGAGGTTACTTATTTAGCTCGGCTTAAGTAAATGAGGTTTTAGACAAGATCTTCACAAGGGGTCCTTATATACCGCGGATAAACTAGATGAGTCTCCGTCATACCCTCGCTTTGATGCATCGAGGTTACTTATTCACCTCGTTTTGATGCACCGAGGTTACTTATGCACCTCATCTACATCTGCCGAGCTCCTTCATGTAACGAACTTCGACGGTTTTTTCGAACGAAGACCACAAATCGCCATTCGATAATCATGTAAAGCGACCGATATACCAATTCGTGTGCGATCAATTGATATTTTGATTAATTTCATCGATTTTAGGCTGTTTTCGATCAAAACAATTCGTTCGACAGATTTCGGTTTCGATTTGAGAAAAGAGAGTTTTGGGCCTTTTTGCAATGTGATCAGAAAAAATGAAAAGGACTTACGTGCAATTTACTTGAAATTATCTTGTCAATAGCCATTCGGACATCTTGCCTCTAACCTCACTCAACAAATTATTAGCTCAAATCTAAACAACGAAGCCAGAGTCTTCTTGCCACTGGATGTTGGTCTATTTGGTTCTTGCGGAGCCAAATCACTTTTTCGGATCTGCATCCCGCTTCAAAAACCCTAGCAATGGCGAACCTCTCGATCGGAATCTTAACTGTGTTCCTGGTTCTCCTCCTTCCTCTCTCACACGCCTTCAATCCAGAGACACCCACCGATCGACGGATCCTCGTCGTCCTTGACGATGTCTCTCTCCGGTCTTCCCATTCCATCTTCTTCAAATCTCTCAGTTCTCGGGGTTACGAGCTTGATTTCAAGCTCCCCGACGATCCTACCATTTCTCTCCAGCGCTACGGCCAGTACCTCTACGACGGATTGATCCTGTTCTCCCCCAACGCTGAAAGTAGGCTCTCAATCGGAAGGTTTTCTCTCTCTTTTTTCATTTTGGAGGTTTCAGTATTATGACTGATTTTTTTTGGATCTTTCTATCGCGTGAAGGTGTTGCTAAGTCTTTGAGTGTGAACGCTGTTATGGATTTCGTGGACTCTGGTCACGATTTGGTGGTTGCTGGTGATCTGAAGGCGTCTGATTTCATCAGAAATGTTGCATCCGAATGCGGTATTGATTTTGACGAGGTAATCCCTTTTCATCTGCTTTTCCACTCGCTATCCCTGCTTTTCATATCGACTGTTCCTGCAAACGACACTGATGGAAAACGTGAAAAAGGGGGCACTTTTCTGGAGCAATTTGATGCATGCGGGTTTGGTCCGGACTTCGTTTTAGTTACCTTGGTCCTTGGAGATTATTTTGGTAATGATGTTAGGATCAGTGGAAGAAAACACCAATTTGGACTTTAGAGCAATTTAGAACAACAACTGGTGAAAAGGATGAATCTTTTGCTGCAAAAATATAATACCTATTTGCTCTTCATCTTCTCTTATATGTCATTGCTGGTCTTTATCAATAGGATTCATCATCTGCGGTGTTAGATCATACCAGCTATGCTGTATCAGTCATTGAAGGAGATCACACATTAATTGCCAGTGACAGCTTCATAAAATCTGATGCCATACTAGGGAACAAAAAAATTGAGGTGAGTATCATCATCAGAATTCCTTGTTTTCGGAACAATTATCCTTTTTTTTTTTGTGTATTATTTTTTGCTTCCACACTTGAATACCATGATAATGTCTCAAAATTATTGCCATCTTGTCTCTAAATCTCATTTTCTGTGTACCTTAGGCTCCTGTTCTCTTTAGGGGAATCGCACACTCTCTCAACACTGCAAATAGCCTGGTATGTTCAAATTTCTTACTATCCAACTGTTGTTTATTTAGGTTTTTTGGCGTCGATGGTTTGCTTTGTGCGTTCTAATAATTTTCGAGTGATTGATCTTGACAGGTCTTCAGTGTTCTTTCTGCTTCCCCGTCTGCCATTTCTGCTAATCCAGTTTCCAAGTTGTCCAATCCACCAGCACTTACAGGATCCTCCATATCATTGGTTTCAGGCTTGCAGGTTCTATTCTATGTCTCATTCTAGACCTCCTAGCATAAATAAATAGTTGCAATTTGTCAATGAATCATGAACAACTGCAGCCTGCAGGTAATCTCTAATGGAGATGTTTCTTTTGTGTGTATGCAGGCCCGAAACAATGCCCGGGTAATAATTTCTGGCTCTTTAAGCATGTTCAGTGACAAGTAAGTGCCTGTTTAATATACATTTAAAAAAAATCTAATTGTTTAACGTTCTTTTTTCTTCTGAAATAAGTGGGATTTTTTTCTTTTCAATAGGTTTATAAGATCAAGTGTCCAGAAAGCTGGGAGTTCTATCAAGTAAGCACTCGTCATGTAGGATATATAAGCATATTATTTGGTACTGAAATTCTTTTGGTGTTGCCATGTTGCATTCAATGCATTGCATATAATCTGCGACAGTTTTGTTGGTGGCTACTTCTCTTCTTTATACATTTTTTCCTTCGTCATTTCGTTGTGCAAGAAATCATCAATTCATTCCTTATTATAGGTATGAAAAGTCTGGTAACGAGCAGTTTGTGACTGAAATAAGCAAATGGGTTTTCCATGAGAGAGGTCACCTGAAGGTATACCATTCTTGCTATATACTTGCATTGATTTGATCAGCATATCTACAGTAGGTATAGGAAAACCCAGAATGTTGCCAAAAACTGATTCTATGAGTATGGTCTAGAAGAGTTTACTTGGAACCGATAATCCAGAAAAGATACCTAGAAAATTCAGCATGCATTAAGCCACTAGCACAGAAGACCATTCTATGCATATGAAGATGAAGATCAGACAAGGGGGTGTTTTTGCTAATGATTAATCTCAATAAAACAGTGAATTAGTACCTTATTTCTATCCTGCTGCCTCCGATGATTCTATAGTTCTGGATCACCATATCCATTCATGATGATTTGATTTCATTGAACAAGCATGATATGCTGCACTGGTGCTATATTATTTTTGATATGCTACTTTCCTCCTGATCAGGCTGTCAACCTTAATCACCACAAGGTTGGTGAAACAAATGAAGCTTCCATGTACCGCATAAATGATGACCTGGTAATATTTCTTTAGCTCAATAATCCTGATATTTTGGAGGAATATGGCTCTAACAATTTTGACTTGGTGTAGGAATACTCAATTGAGATCTACGAGTGGTCTGGGACAAGTTGGGAGCCATATGTGGCTGATGATGTTCAGTTGCAGTTCTACATGATGAGTCCGTATGTTTTGAAAACACTCTCAACTGATAAGAAGGTGATCTTAGATTTGCACCCGTTTGCGCATCTCAGTTTCTGAATTAACTTAACACCTGAAGCTATTTGTGCTAGATTATTTGACTTGACATGTTTGCTTCACAGGGCCTGTATCATGCCTCATTTAAGGTGCCAGATGTATATGGAGTTTTCCAGTTCAAGGTTGAGTATCAGAGACTAGGGTACACTAGCTTGTCAGTCTCAAAACAGGTGATGACCTATGTTGATATACCATTCGATATCTAAAAAACTGAAATAATTAATGTAATGATGGTAGCAGAAGTTTGATCGGGACAAACTCTGCCCTTCCAACTCAAGTAGCAAAATCTTGTAATTATGTTGACGAAAATGTGTTTGCATACATGAAGGAGAATGGGAGTAACTCTTAAGTATCTTTGTCTGGCAAACCACACTATACCATTGATGCGGGGAATGGATATGTAGTACAGTATATAAACATCAGTTATGGAAAAAGGGATAGAGAAAAGATGTGTGATGAGAAGTGATGCAGTGGATAATGCTTAAGATATATGTGTGCAGAAACTCATGATTGATGTGATTTGTAACTCTTCTTACTGCAGATTCCAGTACGGCCATTCAAACACAATGAATATGAAAGATTCATAACCGTGGCGTTTCCTTATTATGGGGCTTCATTTTCAATGGTATACTTACTCTTCCAGTCTAATTTTTATTTTCCTTCCACGCAGGAATGGCTTCAATATCCTTTCTTAAATGCATGCCTTTTCAAATTGCAGATGGCTGGATTCTTCATCTTCAGCATTGCATACATATACAACAAATAATCTCCACACTAGGGGCGTAAGTTTGCCTTTGAACTTGCTAGTAAACACGTCATCCACATTCAGCGAGGAATGCACTTAAGTGACTATTTAGAAGGCTTTTGAACTTGTTGAGGCTAATTATCGGTCAATAGAAAGCTAGTTCCAATATAATTCTCAGGATTCAAAGCTAGTGAAGTCTGATAAGTGGACAACTGCATCTGTGGAAACTTATATTGGGTGATTTTGTACTATTTGAGCCTGTTTGCCTGGATTTTTGCTATTAGAAACTACTAGACAATTCCCATTCAAGCTGACCGCAAGCAAGCATGCTTTTTACTAACTTCTAGCCCAGCTCTTGCCTCAGACTTGAGCTTAAAACAGACCTGTATTGAAAACTTGCTCGTGCGCCCTATATCTAACCCATTTTTTCGACATAATCTTTCTAGTTCAAACCTGATCCATATGTGAAAGGCAGATGTTCAACCTTTGGCCATATATATTGGCCCCCGATCAAATATCCATATGTGCATATGCATCAGATGCGGCAGTAGGTGGCATCAGATTTTAAAGCTAAATCACCTGCAACAAGTCGATGGGAAGTTAAATGAAATTACGACTATTCCATTTTGTTCCTAGTTCGATTCATCTTCTCTTTGTTTTTCAACAGCCGGCATCATTTTCCTCACTTGAGATTTCTCATATTGAAACGGGGCTTCAAAAAAGAGGGAATCTTTTCCATAAAAAGTAGGAAAACGAGAATCCATGAATGGTAACTTAAATTAGATAGAGATACCAAACGGAGCGTTATCGAACCTTGAAAGTTTAGGATGTGGGGTTGTGGCCTGTGGGGGTGGGTGGGTGGGGGTGGAGTCATTCCTATTTTGTGATAAGATGATATTCTTGCTCCATTACTGGACACTGAATTTATACCTTTATTTGGGTTGCATAATGTTACTCTTCTCTTCTATCTAGGTAATGAAAATTAAATGTGAAACTACATATACATATACATCATACATAGATAGATAAAGATGAAATGTATATAACACGTGTACATTGGATACAGAACCCCCATCCAACCCCCAAATGCACAAGTTCCGATATTTGGATTAGACCATCCTCTTTGATTAGGTGGGAATTTAGAGACCTTCAAAATTCAATCCCATGCCTAATTAGGCCTCTCTCATCCATTCCCTATGGAGCCTTGGGAGTGTTAAGTGTACCCATACATTTATACAATACTATCCGCTGTTGTCCACTCTTGTTTCAAACCATTTCATCCTGTTTGTGATCTCTGATCAAAGTCTGGAGCAAGAAAATGAGCATCTTCAATGTGGGTTCATGGGTTCATGCATCCCCAACATTGAACCAGCCTGGGGTTGGGTCATACACTACATCTTCAACCCACCCCTTCATCAATGGAGTTCTCTTGTCTTTGCCTCGTTCTGTATCCACTCCTTCGTCTTCAACCCACTTCACAATCTCTGCTCTTCTCACCAAGCAAGAGCAAGACAACATCAGCATCAGCATCAACACACTACCGGGCAGCCTGTCTTCCCCTTTTGACTTCAACTCCTACGCTGCTCAGAAAATCAATTCTGTCAATAAAGCCCTCGACGCCTCCGTTCAGCTTAAACACCCGGAAAGGATCCACCAAGCCATGCGCTACTCCCTCCTCGCCGGGGGCAAGCGGGTCCGCCCCCTCCTCTGCATTGCGGCCTGCGAGATCGTCGGCGGCCACCAGTCCTCCGCCATGCCTGCTGCGTGCGCCGTCGAGATGGTCCATACCATGTCCCTCATCCACGACGACCTTCCTTGTATGGACAACGATGACTTCCGACGTGGAAGCCCCACCAGCCACAAGGTGTTTGGCGAGGACTTTGCCCTCCTCGCCGGCGATGGCTTGCTGGCTTTCTCCTTTGAGCACGTGGCCACTTCCACCCCCGAGACTGTTTCCCCCTCCCGGGTCGTCCAGGCCATCCGAGAACTCGCGATGGCCACTGGGTCTTTGGTGGATGGGCAAGCGTTGGACATTGAGTCCGGCGGGGTCGATAACATTGGGCTGGAGACTCTGGAGTTCATCCACATTAACAAGACAGCCAAGCTGCTGGAAGCGGCGGTGGTGATGGGTGCGATCCTGGGAGGTGGAAGTTACAAGGAGGTTGAGAGACTGAGGAAGTTTGCGAGGTGCGTGGGATTGCTGTTCCAGGTGGTGGATGACATACTGGATGTGACCAAGTCATCGGAGGAGTTGGGGAAGACGGCTGGGAAGGATCTGGTGGCCGATAAGCTGACGTATCCGAAGCTGTTGGGGATAGACAAATCGAGGGAGTTTGCGGAGGAGTTGAAACGGGAGGCAAGAGATCAGCTGGGGGGTTTTGATCAGGAAAAGGTGGCACCTTTGTTTGCATTGGCTGATTTCATTGCTAGTAGACAGAATTAGATATGTAGTAGGCATTCACCTTTCTTGAATTGCTTTGGTGTTTTGATATATGAATAAAAATAAATGTTGCACTTGTTCCCAATTCAGTTGATCCAATCCGACTAATTGCTGCCAAGGCTTTGATTTTGTTTGGCATCCAAATCCAATCCATTCCTTCCTTATTACATTTGATTTACTCTCTAGTGTTTTGATTTGGAAACGGGCCTATAAATTAGGAATCGGGCACATCATACGAGTGCCTTGATTTAATTTTACGTGTCAACCAAACTCTCATAATTGCATATAAAACTAGACAAAATTAGATGGACACAATTTCAAACACAACTAGTCTTATTGTCCGCGTGTTACGCGGCATTTTAATAAATATTATTTTATTATATATATTATCCTTGATTTTTTATAATTAAATTATGAAGATAAATAATAATTTGATTAAAAACTTTCTAGAAAACCAATATACATCCATTAAAATATATTAATTAAATAAATAACATCATTAACAAATTTAAAGCTAAAATAAACAAAATTGTGTTGCAACTAATAAAAATGTATGAAACTTAATAAAATAAAATAATTTATCCAAATATATTATTATTTAATAATTAGAGTTTTGTCTATGACTCCCCTAATAAATATACATTAAAATAAATGTTTTTATAAAGATATGGACAACTATTTATATTATTATAAAATCTGATTTGAAATACCAAAAATCATTCACTAATACAAACTTATAAATTTTAGAGTTATCCATAATTTGAATTAGAAGTAAAATATAGTCAAACTTATTATATATATATATGTAACGGCCCGGATATAAATATCCGGGATACGTTTCGAAGGTCGAATACCTTCGTTTGGATGTTGCAATTCAGGTACGGGTCGAGGTTTCAAACCTCTAATCAGTCGAAGTCTCAGAAATACAATTTAAACGAAAGTAAAGCGGAAGTACGGTTTAGATACAAAAGCTACGGCAGAGCCGGGTCAAAACCAAAACAAAGTGGGTGATTGCCATTTGTCAAGTTAGAATATATTAACCGGATTCTTCGATTCGCCAAAAGATTTCCCCGTCACAGAAGCATGGAGCAACAAGAGCGGTACCTAACACTATCCACGAAGTCAGGCCTGGTGATCGCCTGCGGGTCCTCTGACCGCGCTGAGGCCACATAACATGCCTATGCCTAAATAAAAGATGACTAATGCGGTACAAGATTTAAATCACACTATCATGCCCCTAGTATATGTAATATGCGGAAAAGAACTGTAAAAGGGCCCAAGACAATGCCAAGTGGCATATCCCTCTCCTACCTCTGCACCCCTTCCCGTTAGTGCAGAGACTGGCCAGTTCGTTGCTATAGCATAGCATATCCTCGTGGTGGTGCACTCACCCACGGTATCATCATCATAACATAAATTAAATATAAATTAAACAAGCCCGATGGTGCTGGGCTATCATCATGCTCATATCGACTCGATAGACTCAGGGCACCCGATGGGGCTGGGCTACCCTATGACCCTAGCAAAGACTCTAGGACTATCACAGATAACGACCGTTTTGTTTCAAACACACAAAGTAAACACATGCTCAATTCAATGTAATCCTAGCATGATACTACATGGCATGCTTTAATATGCAACAAAACTACACATTACATGACACATCAGGCAGGAGGTCCAGGTTACTGAGTAAGTCCCGTAGGATACTTATCTGTTGATGCAGAACAGCAAGATAACACAAGCAAGGGCCCAAATGCAAGTCCAAAGCAATCCAAAAGCAATACACACCTATCATCAAGCCATTTCCATAAGCTACCAGACCAACATTCATACACACGAACCCAAGTTCTCAACATCCTCAAAACCGACCGATAGTAAAACCGTTTTCCAAAATCTTTCCGATACGATCAAATCGTCCAAAATCATTCTTTCAATCAAACCCATTGATAAAATCATACCAACCATATTTTCAACTCATAAATCCCAATCTAAGTCAATTCATGTTCAAAATACTTTCTCAAATCATACTTGGCCAAATTCCGACATTAAACGTTTAAGCCTTAGAGTCAATTTCTCAAAATCATGTTATAAAATAATTCCGGCATTTATCTCTTTAAAATCCTCATCTTAAAATCATCTTACAAATCATTATATAATAACACATCTCAAGGAATATTTAAATATAATAAAATTGCCAAAATCACTTCATTTTAATAACCCACATTTATAAATCAAAATACTAAATTACTTTATAATTCTAAAACATATATTAAACACCACATTATATCAATATAAGATATATCAAATAATACCAATTTTAAACATTTTTAAAGTATATAAAATTTCCAGAAATATGATAATAATAAGCTAATAATTAAATACTAACATATACTATAACATATAATATATATATGTATAACATAACACAACCCTTTATGAAAACCCACCCAAAAGCCCAACAGAAGGAGCCCAGACCCGGAAGAGGGTCCGAGCCCATGACCCGGCCCACACCCCATTTCCCAAACTCACTCCCAGCTTCAAGTGAGCCGGCCATTTTTTTTTTAATAACCGAGCCGGCCGGAGAATTAAAAGGAATCAAACCCGTCTCCCCCAATACAAAAAGCGCTCTGCTCTTATGAAGAAAGAAACGGGAGAAGGAAGAGGGAGGAAAGGGGCGGCCGACGGCTCCCTTCTGACCCAACCCGTTCTTCCCCGGACCAGCACACCATTCCGACCACCCAGGACCCGAAAGAATGTAAACGCGAGTAAAGGAGAGGAAGAGGAATGAGACTCATCGAGCGACTCCGAGAGGACCTCTGGGGCTTCAATGGCGGATTCCGGCTCGACTACGATGGAGGAGGGTCCCTATGAGGCCTAGGAAGCATGAGAAAGATGAGTACGGGTTGATCTGAGGGGTTTGGCATCGAAATCGAATGGAAATCGAAAACAGACCTTCAATCGGAAACAGGGGATGATTGGTTGCGCTCGCGGCTCCGGCGGTGGCTCCGAGGTGCGCTTGGGCTTGGACGAGGCTCCTGGAGGTTCTACTCGGGGCTGCTGCTGCGGGCTCGAGCGACGGCTTCCTCCTCGGCCCGTCCTGCCTGCGGCACGAACAGAGAGGGTGCAGGGCTGCGCTTGATGACGGCGACGGGAGGAAGAGGGTGGTGGTGGCGGTCAGATGGTGTCACGGTGGTGTGCTGTGTGTGAGGAGGGGAATGCGGCAAGGGGAGGACAGTGTCTGTAATTGAAAGAGAAGAAGAGGGAAGAGAGTGGTGTTTGTGGTGGAATGCAGAACCGAAAAGAGGGAGAGAGAGATTGTGAGGGTGCTATTGCATTGTAGAGGAATCACTAGCAGCCAGGCTAAGGGTGAGGGAGGAGGGGACCAACTGATCTGGAGGGAGAGCAGCGAGAGAAAGAGAGAGAGAGAGAAGAAAAGAAAAGAAAAAGAAAAGAAATTAAAATATATGTGGTCCCAACAATACCCAATTCAAATTAGCGGAAAAGACCCGAATCCCGCTCGCCCGATCGAATCCCGACTGAAACAATTTTAATAAATCAAAGTTCGATCAAATTTCAAGATAATCGGAATTAAACAATTTCAATCAATTCGGAGCTTAATTAAATTTTATTAATACTCGGATTCGAAGTCGAAAATCAAATCCCGTCAAAAATCCTAATTTAATTTGATGCCGGAATGATTTTAAATTTTGAAGTTGTGCTCGAGGACGATTTTTCTCCCATTTTTATAAATTGAAATAAATAATAACATTTTAAATTAAAATACTACTAATATGATATCTAAAATATATTTGGTCTTTACATTTATCCACCTCTAAAAACAAGTCTCGTCCCCGAGACTAAAATAATTTTAAAGCAAAGGGAATGAAGTTTTAAAGTCGGTGAGTCCGAGGACCATGTCCAAGGATCTTGTAATCATCTCGGTTGCGTCTTCCGGGATTCTCACAACATCCTGGTCACGGTCGTGACATCTCCAAATGGGCCTTGTCGAGTGTGTAATAAGCGCCCCTATCACATCCTCGCTTCGACTTTTCGGAAGTGTCACAACTCTAAAAGCATTATAGCGTCCGACTAGGTCTTAGCATGCAATCTATAAGCGCCCCTATAAAATGCTTGTATCCACTTCGTGAGACGTCATAATGTAAATCCAGTTCGTAAATTCTCAAAGCGTTTTGTAAATGGAAAGGTTGTCATCCAAATCATTGAAACTCTCAACTTCTTTAAAACCCCGAGTTGGCCATTTTTTAAAATCACTCAAAATCTTCAAATCCGATGTTTAATCAAGCAACTTTACACCAAAACAAGTCAATTCCTTTCAAATCAAGATTTCGTCAAAATCTCCCAAACACCAAATCAGCTTCTCGCAAACCAATCAATCAAATTCAGAAGGTAGGAGGTGGAATCATCCACCTCTAAGGGCTAATCCCATATTCTCTTCCTAGGTTCCAAAATCGAATCAATCTATCAGTCTCAATTCAAGCAAGATGCATAAGCCATAAGAAATGCATAATTGTATAACCATCCAATCTCCAATCCACACATCACACAACAAGTCTCAACATATACCAGAGTGGTTCCACAAGGTCACATCAACATCTCCATATCATACTAAAGGTCGTAATATGCATCTCAACGACATAACAAAATCATAACAACGTCCCAACATCACACCAGAAATCATAAAAGTATCTCTCATCACAGAATCAATGAACCAAAACCCATTATCAACACATCAACACAACAAGGTCAGGTTATTAAGATTCAGAAAAGGGGAAGGTCAGTCAATATGTAAATCACCAAAACGTCAACATACTCACAAAACATCATCTCAACTAATACAATGTCATATAACGAGCACTTAGCAATCACGCACCATTATCTCATATATATATAAGTCAGATTCATGATCCAAATCAATATTCATCATTTAACATCTCCTGATCATAATATAACATCATGCTCTCACATAACAACATATCATTATTTCATGATTCATACAACATATCACAACATGCTTCTAGAACAACATAGTAGGATAGCAATGTATCACTATTTCATGATAATACTTGTCACTGTCAACTAGATTTCAAATATTGCCTATCAACATGTAATATCAGGCCATATCAGGTTTATCATGGTCGCTATCTAACATCATGCCAGTTCATTTTAATAAAACACATAATCAAGAAAGCTTTCACATCACTACCAGGCAAGATAACGCAAACCCCGCTCGCTCGTCTCCCACTCTCAAGCCAAGACCAACCTTCATCTAGACTCACCAACTCGGACAAAATCCCCAAAGAAATCCCAACTCATTTTGATACTCCAGTCTCACCCCTCATTTCACCAAGCGCTCTCACTAGCAATCCACCTCTAAGAATCCAACCCTCATCTCTGTTTTCACACCCGAGCACTCCTGCATACTATGTCCTCGATACCCCCAAAGGTCATTTCTTACATTTCTCACTCTTCCCAAGATATCACAACGTAGAACCCTTCTAACCACGCATCTTCAATAAAGTTTCCTCGGTCACTACCTAACCAGCCTATCCCTAATCATACCCTTATCCGAGATTCACCTAGGAGCTCATCGAAATCATCAAGCATTACCTCTTATAATTCCCGAACCCACTCGTTCCAACCTAAGTCAACACCCCTCTTCTGCAACTTTCCCTTACCACCGTCGATCATTCTAATCACTCAAAACCTTTCTCCACTCTCTGACCGCTCAACCAAAAGGACCTCACTCACATGTTCAAAGAAGAAGCAATAATGGACATTATTGCACATAAGGACTACATCATATCAACTAGCATAATTAAGCATTGCAACAAGTATCAAAAGTCTCAATTTACCGTCATGCTCGAAATTATCACATAACACCATATATGAATAAAGTCAATTCAAACTAGCAAGTTTCATCATAATCTTAGCTAATAAACAGTTCAGATTCTCGGCATTTGCTGTTCATACTATATAGGAAAGGAATTTAGATCATGCTTAGCAACTCAGAATAGCATCACATCAAGTCATCAAGGCACATTAGGATTGTAAGGCATCGAATCATATCATCATAGTCAACAGACAATCAAGCAACAGTCATCACGTCAACAAGCAGCTTTCAACATCAAGTTAGTGCAATATCATCATCAACAAGCTCAGAAAGGGTTAGTAATTCGAATAGAGGACGCTCCCACTTGCAAGTCATATCGTACTCAACAATCGTAATCCTCAAGGCGAGCTCGTTCCGTCGACATTATCGATCCTGAGGCCCGTGGGTTATGGGCCCACACTTCCGCTGCGCTGCTCTATCGCTATTTGTCTTCCCGATCCCTTTTTCCATGCGGTCGCTCATCCAAGGTAACGCGTAGGAGTTTAAGTTAGAGGAGATAGGGGAGTGGCAAGAGCGGACATCCCAATGTTCTCGGAGACAAAAATGGACCAAGCCAAAGATGACACGACTAGAGACAAGACTCTGACTCGGGAATAGTAACGATGCCTTTATGGAAGTCCATTAGGGTACCATTGTGACAAACAAGCATGAATTCACTATGAAGCATATCCATCACATCAATTCATACTAACATGTACCTATCTCGGGGAAACATTCGTGTTTATATCAAAGACACAATCAAGTCCTACGCTGATGTATGTGAAACAAGCTAACACTCTAGTATTCTATGGAAACAGATCTGCCTAGTAACTTCGAGCAAGATAGGCGGAACCAACAATGATCATATATGATTCGAAGTCAAGCGGAATTTAGTGAAGATAACGATCATCATGCATATGAACAATGTAAAAGCATGGTATACAAATCAACAACTGAGTCAAAATATATCATGGCAAGGTATATGATAATAATCAGATGACGCGTCATACAAGGACACATAAGAGCAGCATAGTATCTAGCACATCTAACAGCAATGATCACATATTAGGTCAAGCATGGCACGGAATCCTATGACGAGATCCATTTAGAGAGCATAGATCCTACATGATACTAGCGATACATAATGCGATACAAGCATAGTCAAGATTCATTAAGAGGAGTTCAACATAATGTTCACGAAACATGAGGCATCATCAAAAGTAACAAGATGGACATCATGGATGCTAGGTTATAATCATGCTAAGAAAGAACCATCATAGAGTACATATATGGTATGATAGTTGTCACATTATAGAACAAGCATGATGTGAAATCATGCAGCAGGTCATATTGGAAGTCATAAGCTCCACATGATACTAATAGCACAAATCGAACATGAGTACAACTAGAGTAATTCAACTAGGTTCATTCCGATATCCATGCGTCATGTATATGCAAAATCAGGATATAGAGTGGTGTGTGATCAAGCGAGGTGTCAAGTTATAGGTTCATACAAGCACGAGAAGCCATCATAGAGTAATAGACATTTTAACCATGTAAGCATGCTAGGTTCGACCATCACGGAAAGCTAGTCAATCATAGAACTCAACATTAAGCTAATCAGGACGAGTGAAACATGTTAAGAGAACGGAAAGAGGAAAGAGCCACACTATCAGGTACCTAGTTCAAGGGTGAATCAACAATAACGTAGGCAAAGGAGAATTCGCACAAGTCACAACCAAGGGCCCAACATGTTACTAGTGGTTCAATATAACATATGGTACATACATGCACTTGACTGGTTAATACGACGGTATGCAAGAGTTCATTCAATCACATCTCAACGACATAGTGGCACTAGAGGAAAACGCAACGAGGTATAGAGCAAGTCTAAGCAACATGGCTAGAATACGAGGACATGAGTTCCAATTGATGTATACTAGGGTAGAACATGTATTTATCAAGACTCGTTCACACTACCATATTCTCACTTAGCACAATTAACGCATAGCAGTTACTAGAATAATCAACAACAGTAAATCACAGAATAGGTGGGCATGCTATAGATTCTTGTCACAGAATGAATGATAAGCATCGAGGCATCATCGGCTAGCATGCTAAAGAGTACATCTTATGAGGCATTCATATAAAGAAGAGTCGATCACACTATCATGAACCTATTCAAGGGGAGTACATCAATTGTACAACTTCCTAACATATGACATCTATAATCGTGCCCTAGTATGACAATGTAATATACTAAACAGATCATGTTGGGATGATATGGACATAATAAATGTAGTTCAAACCTATACAATGGTCATCATGAGCATCAAAGTACATAAGCACAAATTCACACTAAGGATCAATTGTAGGTCAAGGAGTAGTGCATATAGAATCACACAATCATGAACAGGGCAATCAAGATAACCCGATAGGGGTCCATAAGGGCAACATTGACTCTCCCTAACTGACTCATCACCCATCTTTCCCGTGAGACTCGGATACGACTTTTCGTGGTAATAAGACACTAATGAATCGTCATAAGAATTGATAAGGACAACCTAGGAAACACTTACTTCCTCACTTGGAATGACATCAAAAGCCAACTTTCGATACTCTCCCCAAGTAACCCTCATATCCAACCATGATTTCCGAAACACTATGCTTACCAACCCGACTTCCTGTGGAGGAGACCGATACTCGAAGGGAGGACTCGACTGAGCTATCAAAGGATTCATAAGGAAAGGGGCGGTTCCACAAAACCGAGCTTAACCATATAAGAAGAAGAAGGGTACTCCCGCTATCCCATTCGCACAGATCTTTCAATATTCATTCAATAGTTAGAACATAACAATAAAATGTTTAGCATATCAAGCACTCAATCATAGAATCAGTTAATGACAATTACAATGATCTCCTTGAAGTCTTCCCGACCCATCTGTAAAGAACAAGCTAGTATTTCGCCTACCCGTTTCCGACTACATCCAATAGGGATGGTCTATCGCCTTTTCTACCCACTCGATCCCTTATTAGTTGGTTCTCCACTTTTATCATAAGCCAAGTTCATATTTAGTCCAATTGAGTTAGACATATTAAGTTCATTTTGCCCCTTTAAAACGCTTTCAAATCTTCGAAATCCATGGGCGGTTTTCCAAAACATACACCCGACCCTTGCGTACCCGAATTGCACAACCTGGCTCTGATACCAACTTTGTAACGGCCCGGATATAAATATCCGGGATACGTTTTGAAGGTCGGATACCTTCGTTTGGATGTTGCAATTCAGGTACGGGTCGAGGTTTCAAACCTCTAATCAGTCGAAGTCTCAGAAATACAATTTAAACGAAAGTAAAGCGGAAGTACGGTTTAGATACAAAAGCCACGGCAGAGCCGAGTCAAAACCAAAACAAAGAGGGTGATTGCCATTTGTCAAGTTAGAATATATTAGCCGGATTCTTCGATTCGCCAAAAGATTTCCCCGTCACAAAAGCATGGAGCAACAAGAGCGGTACCTAACACTATCCACGAAGTCAGGCCTGGTGATCGCCTGCGGGTCCTCTGACCGCGCTGAGGCCACATAACATGCCTATGCCTAAATAAAAGATGACTAATGCGGTACAAGATTTAAATCACACTATCATGCCCCTAGTATATGTAATATGCGGAAAAGAACTGTAAAAGGGCCCAAGACAATTCCAAGTGGCATATCCCTCTCCTACCTCTGCACCCCTTCCCGTTAGTGCAGAGACTGGCCAGTTCGTTGCTATAGCATAGCATATCCTCGTGGTGGTGCACTCACCCACGGTATCATCATCATAACATAAATTAAATATAAATTAAACATGCCCGATGGTGCTGGGCTATCATCATGCTCAGATCGACTCGATAGACTCAGGGCACCCGATGGGGCTGGGCTACCCTATGACCCTAGAAAAGACTGTAGGACTATCACAGATAACGACCGTTTTGTTTCAAACACACAAAGTAAACACATGCTCAATTCAATGTAATCCTAGCATGATACTACATGGCATGCTTTAATATGCAACAAAACTACACATTACATGACACATCAGGCAGGAGGTCTAGGTTACTGAGTAAGTCTCGTGGTGGTGCACTCACCCACGGTATCATCATAACATATATAAAAAAAATACGTAAATCTTGCCCGATGGTGCTGGGCTATCATATCATGCTCATATCGACTCGATAGACTCAGGGCACCCGATGGGGCTAGGCTACCCTATGACCCTAGCAAAGACTCTAGGTCTATCACAGATAACGCCGTTCTGTTTCAAACACACAAAGTAAACACATGCTCAGTTCAATGCAATCCTAGCATAATACTATATGGCATGCTTTAATATGCAACAAAACTACACATTATATGACACATCAGGCAGGAGGTCCAGGTTACTGAGTAAGTCCCGTAGGATACTTACCTGTTGATGCAGAACAGCAAGATAACACAAGCAAGGGCCCAAATGCAAGTCCAAAACAATCCAAAAGCAATACACACCTATCATCAAGCCATTTCCATAAGCTACCAGACCAACATTCATACACACGAACCCAAGTTCTCAACATCCTCAAAACCGACCGATAGTAAAACCGTTTTCCAAAATCTTTCCGATACGATCAAATCGTCCAAAATCATTCTTTCAATCAAACCCATTGATAAAATCATACCAACTATATTTTCAACTCATAAATCCCAATCTAAGTCAATTCATGTTCAAAATACTTTCTCAAATCATACTTGGCCAAATTCCGACATTAAACGTTTAAGCCTTAGAGTCAATTTCTCAAAATCATGTTATAAAATAATTCCGGCATTTATCTCTTTAAAATCCTCATCTTAAAATCATCTTACAAATCATTATATAGTAACACATCTCAAGGAATATTTAAATATAATAAAATTGCCAAAATCACTTCATTTTAATAACCCACATTTATAAATCAAAATACTAAATTACTTTATAATTCTAAAACATATATTAAACACCACATTATATCAATATAAGATATATCAAATAATACCAATTTTAAACACTTTTAAAGTATATAAAATTTCCAGAAATATGATAATAATAAGCTAATAATTAAATACTAACATATACTATAACATATAATATATATATGTATAACATAACACAACCCTTTATGAAAACCCACCCAAAAGCCCAACAGAAGGAGCCCAGACCCGGAAGAGGGTCCGAGCCCATGACCCGGCCCACACCCCATTTCCCAAACTCACTCCCAGCTTCAAGTGAGCCGGCCATTTTTTTTTAATAACCGAGCCGGCCGGAGAATTAAAAGGAATCAAACCCGTCTCCCCCAATACAAAAAGCGCTCTGCTCTTATGAAGAAAGAAACGGGAGAAGGAAGAGGGAGGAAAGGGGCGGCCGGCGGCTCCCTTCTGACCCAACCCGTTCTTCCCCGGACCAGCACACCATTCCGACCACCCAGGACCCGAAATAAGGTAAACGCGAGTAAAGGAGAGGAAGAGGAATGAGACTCACCGAGCGACTCCGAGAGGACCTCTGGGGCTTCAATGGCGGATTCTGGCTCGACGACGATGGAGGAGGGTCCCTATGAGGCCTAGGAAGCGCGAGAAAGATGAGTACGGGTTGATCTGAGGGGTTTGGCATCGAAATCGAATGGAAATCGAAAACAGACCTTCAATCGGAAACAGGGGATGATTGGTTGCGCTCGCGGCTCCGGCGGTGGCTCCGAGGTGCGCTTGGGCTTGGACGAGGCTCCTGGAGGTTCTACTCGGGGCTGCTGCTGCGGGCTCGAGCGACGGCTTCCTCCTCGGCCCGTCCTGCCTGCGGCACGAACAGAGAGGGTGCAGGGCTGCGCTTGATGACGGCGACGGGAGGAAGAGGGTGGTGGTGGCGGTCAGATGGTGTCACGGTGGTGTGCTGTGTGTGAGGAGGGGAATGCGGCAAGGGGAGGACAGTGTCTGTAATTGAAAGAGAAGAAGAGGGAAGAGAGTGGTGTTTGTGGTGGAATGCAGAACCGAAAAGAGGGAGAGAGAGATTGTGAGGGTGCTATTGCATTGTAGAGGAATCACTAGCAGCCAGGCTAAGGGTGAGGGAGGAGGGGACCAACTGATCTGGAGGGAGAGCAGCGAGAGAAAGAGAGAGAGAGAAGAAAAGAAAAGAAAAAGAAAAGAAATTAAAATATATGTGGTCCCAACAATACCCAATTCAAATTAGCGGAAAAGACCCGAATGCCGCTCGCCCGATCGAATCCCGACTGAAACAATTTTAATAAATCAAAGTTCGATCAAATTTCAAGATAATCGGAATTAAACAATTTCAATCAATTCGGAGCTTAATTAAATTTTATTAATACTCGGATTCGAAGTCGAAAATCAAATCCCGTCAAAAATCCTAATTTAATTTGATGCCGGAATGATTTTAAATTTTGAAGTCGTGCTCGAGGACGATTTTTCTCCCATTTTTATAAATTGAAATAAATAATAACATTTTAAATTAAAATACTACTAATATGATATCTAAAATATATTTGGTCTTTACAATATATATATTTATATATGAGAACAGAGGTACACAACACATATGATAGAAACGTTTTAATTAAAATTTATGTCTTTTGTATTAATTAAGAAATATCTTAAACCAATAATAGATATAGGTAAACGATAAATCTTTCTTATATTGAATCAGTTGCTAGGAAGTTCCATTTATTTTAATAGATTAGGTTAAATCAATAAAGATAGATTAAAAATATCATTTATATTCAATAATACTTGTTGTTTAGTATATTATATATATAAAAAATAATTTAATATATATATTAGAAAAGATATTATTTAATTCAATTTTTTTGTTAATTTAAGTGGACCTTGTTAAATAAGGTGACTTAAAGATATAAAATCATTAATTGATTAAATAATTTGGATAAAAAATAATTTTTTTTTGATGTAGTTAAAAGATATGAGTCCAACACATCAGTGAATTCGACCCGATATCAACACGTGGACTCTAGTCCAAAGTCTCTTTTTAGTGTATATAATATTATTTATATAGATTATTAAATTATATTTAAAAAATCAAACATAATTGATATTAATAATACCTATTTTCAAACATAGGGATTTGCTTCAAGTAATATAGCCCTTTAAAATATAAAAATGTTTATTTTTATTTTTAAAAATTTTGCAAAAATAGGCTACCAAATAAGAAGTCCAACTTCGACTTGAATCCCCATATCAATAAATCGTGATGTGAATTTAATATATTGAGATGAAATCAAACTAAAAAATAATCTTTTTTAAAGGGTCCATATTAAAACCTTAAAAATTATACTTTACCTAATTTCAATTTTGTAATACCTAGAACTTTGTTCGGAAGTTTGAAATGATCGTGATGAATTAGTACGAAAATTTTCATTTATTTTAAAATTTAAGTGATCGTGATGAATTATATATACATAATTTCAGTGCTTTTTCTATGGTATATTGATAAGGTTTTTTAGTCTATCAAAATTCATTAGATTTATTTAAATAGTCAAAAAATTGATCTGAATATAACTAATCAAGATATGATAATTTTTTTTATTTAAATCAATTGTGATTGTTAATAACATAAGTTAAATGATGTGGCTAAAGATATGAAATCATTAATTGATAACCAATTAAAATTTTATTCCTATTCTATTTAATTGATAGTATATGATTAAAATAAGATTTTATCAATTACATCAGATATGAATATATATTTAGAAGATATTGACCAATTTTAAATACTATTACAGCGAAAAAAAACCTTTACATATGAAAAGATATTATTTTATTTATAAAAATGTATAAATAGATAAAAGATTATGGTCAACGTACTCTCTTGTCTGATTTAGGCAATGAAATTGATTAAAATAATTCTTAGGGATTATCTAAGATGAAATTGGCGGAATAAAAGACAATAATCATTTTGTTATGATTGTATTTACCAAAAATCTATATGATGTATAAATAGCTAGATAAAATTTTAAGGCTATGAGTCCTTTCATATACGATCTAGCTTTATTGAAGGCTATAAGCCAATTCTCTATTATATATTTTGCATAGAAAATTTCAATTATATGTAGTTTATCAAAATTCATTAGATTTATTTAAATAAGTCAAAAATTGATCAAAATATAACTAATCAAGATATGATAAAATTTGGTTATTTAATTCAATTGTGATTGTTAATAACATAAGTTAAATGATGTGGCCAAAAATATAAAATCATTAATTTTTTGATATTTTATATTGTTTTAAAGCATATACTTTGAAATTTTGGATTTGATAACATGAATAAGATAATAAATTATTATATTTTCTTTTATCATAGTTATTACTAATGAATATGAGATTATAATTTTTTGATATTTTATATTGTTTTTAAAGCATATACTTTGAAATTTTGGATTTGATAACATGAATAAGATAACAAATTTCTCTCATGTATTATTTATATTTTAATTAGATATGATTTAGTACAAATATAGTCAAACATCATCATATTAATAAGTTTGAAATTAATAAAGATGAAAATAAAGTTTTTAACTCTTTAAAAAATATGTTAAAGTAAAAGGACATGTATTTTAAAATGGAGACATTATAAAGATAATTATTGATAACATGTAATATTTAATTAAATAAATTAACTTAGCATGTTCCATTTATTTTAATAGATATATATATATATAATAAATCTCTTTTATATTAAATAAATACTTAGTTGTTAGGAAATTAAAAAGTTAATTAAAAATATATATATGTAGCGTTATAAATTATATATATAAATTAACAATTTTTTTGTAAACATTTTTTCTCATAAGTTTTACCATGGCACATGGTGCGAAGGAATTGCAAATATACCATGCTATGAATATAGGTAGGCAGTGCGTAGTGCAATTTTATGAAAATTTATCAATTTGATATATTAATAATTAAAATAGATCTATTAAAATTTATCAATTTGATCTATTAAATAAATTAACTTAGCATGAAGATCTCTATTCGATTGATATATCTCAATCATTTAAATTGAAGATCTTTTTAAAGAAAAGATATAAAATTGATTGAAATTACACACAGATAAATAAATGACACAGTTGTATGACATGGCTTAAAATTATTGGACATTCATTAATTGACGTGCCAAAAAAACTCGGTTAGAATGCACCAGAGAACGACATGTAAGCGAATCGCACCAGAGCCCGCCACATAGGATTTCTACGCCTATGTTTTAGTATTATATAATAGGATTTCCACGCCTATGTTTTAATATTATATATTGATTAAATAAATCATTGACCATATAAAACGAGATTAAAAAGACAAAAATACTTGTCTTAATATCCAGCAAAACAATCTCCGAAAAAGTTTTGGAATAATCTAAAATTGTGATTGTTTGTGTATCAATTGAATATAAACTGAATTTAATTCTCCTACACCTAACGCCTAACTAATCTAAGATATTTATTTATAATGCTAACAAGATAAAAGTATTTTAAAATAAAAATATGGATAAATCCTAAAAGATAAAACACGAATCCATATTGACACATGAAATAAACATCAAAGCTTTTTGTTGAAACTATAGGATTTTGGGTCGAAACCCTTAGAGAACTTGTTGCAACCCATAAGGTACTCGGATACCAACCTGGAAGGTGGCTACGACATTAGATTTCTTCGAAATTAAAGTCTGAAATAACTAGATACCGACTCAGCAGAACATGTGGATGCCGACTCGAAACTTGACGTCTCACAAAGTGGATACAAGCATTTTATAGGGGCGCTTATAGATTGCTTGCTAAGACCTAGTCGGACGCTATAATGCTTTTAGAGTTGTGATACTTCCGAAAGGTCGAAGCGAGGATGTGATAGGGGCGCTTATTACACACTCGACAAGACACATTTGGAGATGTCACGACCGTGACTAGGGTGTTGTGAGAATCCCGGAAGACGCAACCGAGATGATTACAAGATCCTTGGACATGGTCCTCGGACTCACCGATTTCACACTCCTTCCCGTTGCTTTAAAATGATTTTAGTCTCGGGGACGAGACTTGTTTTTAGAGGTGGATAAATGTAAAGACTGAATATATAATTATATATATATATTATATTTTATTATTTTATTATTTTAATTAAATATGTATTATTTATTTCAATCGGTAGAAATGTGAGAAAAACCCGTCCTCGAGCGTAAGTTTTTACTTTAAAAATCATTCCGGCATCGTTTCGAGAATTTGGATTATAGCAGATTTAATTCCGCCTTCGAGCTCCGATTTTTGATAAATTAATTTAATTCCGTTATCTTGAGTTTAGTAATTGAAAGTTTGATTAAATTTGATTTAGTCGGGATTCGATCGGGCGAGCGGGTTTTGAGTCTGTTCCGCTAATTTTGAATTGGTATTGTTGGGACCACATATATATACTCATTTCTTTTCCTTTTTCTTTTCCTTTTTCTTTTCTCTCTCTCTCTCTCTCTCTCTCTCTCTCTCTCTCTCTCTCTCTCTCTCTCTCTCTCTCTCTCTCTCTCTCTCTCTCTCTCTCTCTCTCTCGGCAACCTTGCCTCCCCTCAAACTGCAAACTCACAGCTTGCAAATGGTCCCCTCTCCCTCCTCCCTCTCCCTTTCACTTGCCTTCTGCAGCAGACTGCACCACCCCTCCCCTCCCTCTTTCTGTTTACAAACCCAGACACACCACCACCCACCTCTACTTCACTCTGCTTCCCATCTCTTCACTTCCTTGCCCATTTCAACAATCCACAAAACACCCTCTTCTCTCCATTTCTTTGTTTTCTTTCACCCCTCCACACACAGAATCTCAGACCCCCAACAACCCAACATCTCCCTCCTCCTCCTTGTCACCTCCCTGCCACCAGCCAGCCACCTCCACAACCACCAGCACCACTTCCGACCCTGTTTTCCGCGAGCTGAAGCCGAGCTCCAACAGCTTCCAATCCCCCCTCCTTCCTCCGAGAAGTAGCAGCAGCATCCAGGAACCTCGACGAACCCCAGGAGCCACGCAGGAGGCCGGAGCCACACCCCTCGAAGCCGCCGAAGCCGCATCGCTCTGTTTTTCCGTTTAGGTCGGTTTTTGGATTCATTTTGTTTTTGAGTTCAGTCCCTTCAAATCACACTTCCAATCACCCCTTTACCTCTTCTAGACTCAAACCACCTCGGATGTTGGATCCTTGGAGCTTGACCGGCCACCGGAGCACCCTCGGAGTCGAAGATTCACGTGATCGGTAATCCCTCTTCCTCCCTCTTTCTCTTCTCGTCGTTTCATTCATTCCGTGTCAGGTGTGGTCGGAATCTTGGGGTGGACCTCTGGGTAGAATTTGGGGCGGAGAGGGTCGCCGGAGAAGCCGCGCTTCACCTCCCTTCTTCGTCTCTTCTTTCCGCCAGAGCAGAGGAAGGAGACGGGTTCACTTGAACCGGCCCTCCTTTTCTTATATTTTTGGCCGGTCTGGCCTTCCTTTTTCTCCTCTTCTCTTTTTCCGGTTCATTAAATCAAAGGGGATCCGGGTCATGGGCTTGGGTCCGGGTCTGGGTTGTGGGCTGGGTTGATAACGGGTTGGGCTGGGGTTTGTTTTTGGATGGGCTGTATATATATATATATATTATGTGTTAAATGTATGTTATATTATATATTGTATGTGATATTAATTATTATTTCTGATTTTAGGAAAAGGTATATATATATTTATATGTTCTGAAATTATCAATATATATATTTAAAAAGGTTTTAAAAGTGATATTTATTGATATGGAGTTATATATATATATATATTTAGATTGTTTTGAGCTTATATGGATAGTAAGTGTAAAACATTTGAATATTATTATAGTTTTGGAATTTGGTTATAATTGTACTATTCTGGAAATTAATCTCTATATATTGTTTATTTGTTTTAAAATAATATTAATTGGATTATTTAATTGATGCATTTTATGAGGATTTAAACATGTGAGTTAGGAATTTTAAAGTGAAATGTTGGTTTTGAATTATAAATATGATTTTGAGCATAGGTTATTTTGATGATTTAATATTGAAATTTATTTATATAATGTTTTTGAAATAAGAAACATGCCGGAATAATTTCTATAATGTGATTTTGAGAGACTAGTTTAAGGCTTAAACGTTAATGTCGGAATTTGGCCAAGTATGATTTGAGAAAGTATTTTGAACATGAGTTGACTTAATTTGGGATTTATGAGTTTGAAAATATGGTTGGTATGATTTTATCAATGGGTTTAATAGAAGAATGATTTTGGGCGATTTGATCGTATCGGGAAGATTTTGGAAAACGGTTTTACTATCGGTCGGTTTTGAGAATGTTGAGAACTTGGGTTCGTGTGTATGAATGTTGGTCTGGTAGCTTATGGAAATGACTTGATGATAGGTGTGTATTGCTTTTGGATTGCTTTGGACTTGCATTTGGGCCCTTGCTTGTGTTATCTTGCTGTTCTGCATCAACAGGTAAGTATCCTACGGGACTTACTCAGTAACCTGGACCTCCTGCCTGATGTGTCATATAATGTGTAGTTTTGTTGCATATTAAAGCATGCCATGTAGTATCATGCTAGGATTGCATTGAACTGAGCATGTGTTTACTTTGTGTGTTTGAAACAGAACGGCGTTATCTGTGATAGTCCTAGAGTCTTTGCTAGGGTCATAGGGTAGCCTAGCCCCATCGGGTGCCCTGAGTCTATCGAGTCGATATGAGCATGATATGATAGCCCAGCACCATCGGGCAAGATTTACGTATTTTTTTTATATATGTTATGATGATACCGTGGGTGAGTGCACCACCACGAGGATATGCTATGCTATAGCAACGAACTGGCCAGTCACTGCACTAACGGGAAGGGGTGCAGAGGTAGGAGAGGGATATGCTACTTGGCATTGACTTGGGCCCTTTACAGTTCTTTTCCGCATATGATATATACTAGGGGCATGATAGTGTGATTTAAATCTTGTACCGCATTAGTCATCTTTTATTTAGGCATAGGCATGTTATGTGGCCTCAGCGCGGTCAGAGGACCCGCAGGCGATTACCAGGCATGACTTCGTGGATAGTGTTAGGTACCGCTCTGGTTGCTCCATGCTTCTGTGACGGGGAAATCTTTTGGCGAATCGAAGAATCCGACTAATATATTCTAACTTGACAAATGGCAATCACCCACTTTGTTTTGGTTTTGACCCGGCTCTGCCGAGGCTTTTGTATCTCAACCGTATTTCCGCTTTACTTTCGTTTAAATTGTATTTCTGAGACTTCGACTGATTAGAGGTTTGAAACCTCGACCCGTACCTGAATTGCAACATCCGAACAAAGGTATCCGACCTTCGAAAGTTATCCCGGATATTTATATCCGGGCCGTTACATGAGATGCCCAAATGGCCCCGGAATGAAGGTAGTGTGCCTTTCTATAGGTGTTACGGACACGAGCTTGGTATTTTGGTCATAACAATAGCTGCGTTGGTCTGATCGGGCCATTTGAGAGCTCGTTGAAAAGCTAACTTCAAGGCCTACGGCTTTACTACGGACGTCTTCTAAGAAATCCTCCTAAAAGATGTCCAAAAAATCATTTTTCCACCACCTTGGATTCTCGACTTTTTTCAAATGGGGTAGTCCACAAAAAATCGCAAATCTCAGAAAATTTAAAACCCCTAATTCTTTTCCCTAGGCATGGTGTGATGCTAGTTAGGCGATAGGTCCATGAAAGGCCCACTTGAGAAGCCCAAATGGCCCCGCAATGAAGGTAGTGGGCCTTTCTCTAGGTGTTACGGACACGAGCTTTGTATTTTGGTCAAAAAAAGAGCTATGTGGGTCTGATTGGGCCATTTGAGAGCTCGTTGGAAAGCTAACTTCAAGGCCGATGACTTTGTTTCCTGAGAAATCTTCCTCGAAGATGTCCAAAGAGGGTAGTCCACACAAAAATCTCCAAATCTCAGAAAATTTAAAACCCCAAATTCTTTGCCCTAGCCATGGTGGGATGCTAGTTAGACGATAGGTCCATGAAAGGCCCACCTGAGATGCCCGAATGGCCCCGGAATGAAGGTAGTGTGCCTTTCTATAGTTGTTACGAACACAAGCTTGGTATTTTGGTCATAATAAGAGCTGCGTTGGTCTGATCGGGCCATCTGAGACCTCGTTGGAAAGCTAACTTCAAGCCCTACGGCTTTACTGTGGACGTCTCCTGAATAATCCTCCTCGAAGATGTCCAAAAAAATCATTTTTCCACCAACTTGGATTCTCGACTTTTTTCAAAGTGGGTAGTCCACAAAAAATCTCAAAATCTCAGAAAATTTAAAACCCCAAATGTTTTTCCCAAGCCATGGTGTGATTCTAGTTAGGCGATAGGTCCATGAAAGGCCCACCTGAGATGCCCAAATGGCCCCGTAAAGAAGGTAGTGTGCCTTTCTATAGGTGTTACGGACACGAGCTTGGTATTTTAATCATAACAAGAGTTGTGTTGGTGTGATCGGGCCATTTGAGAGCTCGTTGGAAAGCTAACTTCAAGGCCTATGACTTTAAAGAGGACATCTCCTGAGAAATCTTCCTCTAAGATATCCAAAAAAATCATTTTTCCACCAGTTTGGATTCTCAGATTTTTCCAAAGGGGGTAGTCCACAAAAAATCTCAAAATCCCAGAAAATTTAAAACCCCAAATTCTTTTCCCTAGGTATGGTGTGATTCTAATTAGGCGATAGGTCCATGAAAGGCCCACCAGAGATGCCCAAATGGCCCCGGAATGAAGGTAGTGCGCGTTTCTATAGGTGTTACAGACACGAGCTTGGTATTTTGGTAAAAACAACAGCTGCGTTGGTCTGATCGGGCCATTTGAGAGCTCGTTGGAAAGCTAACTTCAAGGCCTATGACTTTGTTTCCTGAGAAATATTCCTCGAAGATGTCCAAAACAATCATTTTTCCACTAGTTTGGATTCTCGACTATTTACAAAGGGGGTAGTCCACAAAAAATCTCAAAATCTCAAAAAATTTAAAGCCCCAAATTCTTTGCTCTAGCCACGGTGTGATTCTAGATAGGCGATAGGTCCATGAAAGGCCCAGCTTAGATGCCCAATTGGTCCCGGAATGAAGGTAGTGTGCCTTCCTATAGGTGTTACGGACACGAGCTTGGTATTTTGGTCATAACAAGAGTTGCGTTGGTCTGATCAGGCCATTTGAGAGCTCCTTGGAATGCTAACTTCATGGCCTACCACTTTACTGAGGACGTCTCCTATGAAATCCTCCTCGAAGATGTCCAAAAATATCATTTTTCCACCAACTTAGAGTCTGGACTTTTTCCAAAGGGGATAGTCCACAAAAAATCTCAAAATCTCAGAAAATTTAAATCCCCAAATTCTTTTGCCCTAGGCATGGTGTGATGCTAGTTAGGCGATAGGTCCATGAAAGGCCTACCTGAAATGCCCGAATGGCCCCGGAATGAAGGTAGTGTGCCTTTCTATAGTTGTTATGAACACAAGCTTGGTATTTTGGTTATAACAAGAGTTGCGTTGGTCTGATTGGGCCATTTAAGAGCTCGTTGGAAAGCTAACTTCAAGGCCTATGACTTTGTTTCCTGAGAAATATTCCTCGAAGATGTCCAAAACAATCATTTTTCCACTAGTTTGGATTCTCGACTATTTACAAAGGGGGTAGTCCACAAAAAATCTCAAAATCTCAAAAAATTTAAAGCCCCAAATTCTTTGCTCTAGCCACGGTGTGATTCTAGATAGGCGATAGGTCCATGAAAGGCCCAGCTTAGATGCCCAATTGGTCCCGGAATGAAGGTAGTGTGCCTTCCTATAGGTGTTACGGACACGAGCTTGGTATTTTGGTCATAACAAGAGTTGCGTTGGTCTGATCAGGCCATTTGAGAGCTCCTTGGAATGCTAACTTCATGGCCTACCACTTTACTGAGGACGTCTCCTATGAAATCCTCCTCGAAGATGTCCAAAAACATCATTTTTCCACCAACTTAGAGTCTGGACTTTTTCCAAAGGGGATAGTCCACAAAAAATCTCAAAATCTCAGAAAATTTAAATCCCCAAATTCTTTTGCCCTAGGCATGGTGTGATGCTAGTTAGGCGATAGGTCCATGAAAGGCCCAGCTGAGATGCCCAAATGGCCCCGGAATGAAGGTAGTGTGCGTTTCTATAGGTGTTACGGACACGAGCTTGGTATTTTGGTCATAAAAAGAGCTGCGTTGCTCTGATCGGGCCATTTGAGAGCTCGTTGGCAAGCTAACTTTAAGGCCTATGAATCTAAGGAGGACGTCTTCTGAAAAATCCTCCTCAAAGATGTCCAAAAAAATCATTTTTCCACATAATGGATTCTCGACTTTTTTCAAAGGGGGTAGTCCACAAAAAATCTCAAAATCTCAGAAAATTTAAAACCCCAAATTCTTTGCCCCAAACATGGTGTGATTCTAGTTAGGCAATAGGTCCATGAAAGGCCCACCTGAGATGCCCAAATGGCCACGGATTGAAGGTAATGTGCCTTTCTATTGGTGTTACAGACACGAGCTTGGTATTTTGGTCCTAACAAGAGTTGCGTTGGTCTGATCGAGCCATTTGAGAGCTCGTTGGAAAGCTAACTTCAAGGACTACGACTTTACTGAGGACGTCTTCTGAGAAAACCTCCTCGAAGATGTCCAAAAAAAATCAATTTTCCACCACTTTGGATTCTCGACTTTTTTCAAAGGGGGTAGTCCACAAAAAATCTCAATATCTCATAAAATTTAAAACCCCGAATTCTTTGCCCTAGGCATGGTGTGATGCTAGTTAGGTGATAGGTCCATGAAAGGCCCAACTGGGATGCCCAAATGGCCCCGGAATGAAGGTAGTGTGCCTTCCTATAGGTGTTACGGACACGAGCTTGGTATTTTGGTCATAACAAGAGTTGCGTTGGTCTGATGGGACATTTGAGAGCTCGTTGGAATGCTAACTTCATGGCCTACCACTTTACTGAGGACGTCTCCTATGAAATTCTCCTCGAAGATGACCAAAAAAATCATTTTTCCACCAACTTGGAGTCTGGACTTTTTCCAAAGGGGATAGTCCACAAAAAATCTCAAAATCTCAGAAAATTTAAATCCCCAAATTCTTTTCCCTAGGCATGATGTGATGCTAGTTAGGCGATAGGTCATTGAAAGGCCCACCTGAGATGCCCAAATGGCCCCGGAATGAAGGCAGTATGACTTTCTATAGGTGTTACGTACACGAGCTTGGTATTTTGGTCATACCAAGAGCTGTGTTGGTCTGATCGGGCATATTAGAGCTCGTTGAAAAGCTAACTTCAAGGCCTATGACTTTACTGAGGACGTCTCCTAAGAAATCCTCCTCGAAGATGTCCAAAAAAATCATTTTTCCGCCAGCTTGGATTCTCGACTTTTTCCAAAGGGGGTAGTCCAAAAAAAATCTCAAAATCTCAGAAAATTTAAAACCCTAAATTCTTGGCCTTAGGCATGGTGTGATGCTAGTTAGGCGATAAGTCCATGAATTGCCCACCTGTGATGCCCAAATGGCCCCGGAATGAAGGTAGTGTGCCTTTCGATAGGTGTTACGGACACGAGCTTGGTATTTTGGTCATAAAAAGAGTTGCGTTGGTCTGATCGGACCCTCTGAGAGCTCATTGGAAAGCTAACTTCAAGGCCTACCACGTTATTGAGGACGTCTCCTGATAAATCCTCCTCGAAGATGTCCAAAAAAATTATTTTTCCACCAGCTTGGATTCACTACTTTTTCCAAAGGGGGTAGTCCACAAAAAATCTCAAAATCTCAGAAAATTTAAATCCCCAAATTCTTTGCCCTAGGCATGGTGTGATGCTAGTTAGGCGATAGATCATTGAAAGGCCCACCTGAGATGCCCAAATGGCCCCGGAATGAAGGTAGTGTGACTTTCTATAGGTGTTACGGACACGAGCTTGGTCTTTTGGTCATAACAAGAGTTGTGTTGGTCTGATCGGACCATTTGAGAGCTCGTTGGAAAGCTAACTTCAAGGCCTACGACTTTAGTGAGGACGTCTCTTGAGAAATCCTCCACGAAGATGTCCAAAAAAATCATTTTCCACCAACTTGGATTCTCGACTTTTTTCATAGGGGGTAGTCCACAAAAAATATCAAAATCTCAAAAAATTTTAAACCCCAAATTCTTTGCCCTAGCCATGGTGTGATTCAAGTTAGGGGATTGGTCCATGAAAGGCACATCTGAGATGCCCAATTGGCCTCGGAATGAAGGTAGTGTGCCTTTCTATAGGTGTTACGGACACGAGCTTGGTATTTTGGTCATAACAAGAGCTGCGTTGGTCAAACGGCCCGATTGGACCAATGCAGCTCTTGTTATGTGTAAAATACCAAGCATTTGTCTATAACTCCTATAGTAAGGCACACTACCTTCATTTCGGGGCCATTTGGGCAACTCAGATGGGCCTTTGATGGACATATGGTATAACTAGAATCACAGCTTGCCTAGGGTAAATAATTTAGGGTTTTAAATTTTTTTAAATTCTGAGATTTTTCGTGGACTACCCCCTTTGGAAAAAGTCCACATTCCAAGAGGGTGAAAAATTGATTTTTTTGGACATCTTGGAGGAGTATTTCCCTAGAGACACCTCAGTAAAGTCATAGGCCTTGAAGTTAGCTTTCTAGCGAGCTCTCAAATGGCCCGATTGGACCAACGCAGCTCTTGTTATGAGCAAAATACCAAGCATGTGTCCGTAACTCCTATAGTAAGGCACACTACCTTCATTCTGGGGCCATTTGGGCAACTCAGGTGGGCTTTTCATGGACATATGGCATAACTATCATCACACCTTGCCTAGGGAAAAGAATTTAGGGTTTCAAATTTTTTGAGATTTTGAATTTTTTTCGTGGATTACCCCTTTTGGAAAAAGTCCGAATTCCAAGCTGGTGGAAAAAATGTTTTTTTGGATATCTTGGAGAAGGATTTATCAAGAGATGTCCTTTGTAAAGTCGTAGGCCTTGAGATTAACTTTCCAACGAGCTCTCAAATGGCCCGATCGAACCAACGCAGCTCTCTTTATTAGCAAAATACCAAATACATGTCCGTAACTCCTATAGTAAGGCACACTACCTTAATTACGGGGCCGTTTGGGCAACTCAATTGGGCCTTTCATGGACATATGGCATAACTATCATCACACCTTCCCTAGGGCAAAAAATTTAGGGTTTTAAATTTTTGGAGATTTTAAGATTGTTCGTGGACTCCAACTTTGGAAGAAGTCCACATTCCAATTTGGTGGAAAATTAATTTTTTTGGACATCTTGGAGGAGGATTTCTCAGAAGAAATCCTTAGAAAAGTCATGGGCATTGAAGTTAGCTTTTCAGCGAGCTCTCAAAAGGCCTGATCGGACCAACGCACCTCTTGTTATGTGCAAAATACCAAGTACGTGTCCGTAACTCCTATAGTAAGGCACACTACCTTCATTCCGGGTCCATTTGGGCAACTCAGGTAGGCCTTTCATGGACATATGACATAACTAGTATCACACCTTGCCTAGGGCAAAGAATTTAGGGTTTTAAATTTTTTTGGGATTTTAAGATTTTTCGTGGACTACCCTCTTTGGAAAAAGTCCAGATTCCAACCGGGTGAAAAAATGATTTTTTTGGACATCTTAGAGGAGGATTTCTCAAAAGACGTCCTCAGTAAAGTCATAGGCTTTGAAGTTATCTTTCCAGCGAGCTCTCAAATGGCCCGATCGGACCAACGTAGCTCTTGTTATGAGCAAAATACCAAGCACATGTCCGTAATTCCTATAGTAAGGCACACTACCTTCATTCTGGGGCCATTTGGGCAACTCAGGTGGGCTTTTCATGGACATATGGCATAACTAGCATCAAACCTTGCCTAGGGCAAAGAATTTAGGGTTATAAAATTTTTGAGATTTTGAGATTTTTCGTAGACTACCCCCTTCGGAGAAAGTCCAGATTCCAAGCTGGTGGGAAAATGATTTTTTGGACATCTTGGAGGAATATTTCAAAGAGAAATCCTTATTAAAGTCGTAGGCCTTGAATTTATCTTTCCAGCGAGCTCTCAAATGGCCCGATCGGACCAACGCAGCTCTTGTTATGACCAAAATACCAAGCACGTTTCCGTAACTGTTATAGTAAGGCACACTATCTTCATTCTAGGGCCATTTGGGCAACTCAGGTGGGCCTTTCATGGGCATATGGCATAACTAGCATCACACCTTTCCTAGGACAAAGAATTTAGGGTTTCAAATTTTTTGAGATTTTTAGATTTTTCGTGGACTGCCCCTTTTGGAAAAAGTCCGGATTCCAAGCTAGTGGAAAAATGGTTTTTTTGGATATCTTGGAGGAAGATTTTTCAAGAGACGTCCTCTGTAAAGTCGTAGGCCTTGAGATTAAATTTCCAACGAGCTCTCAAATGGCCCGATCGGACCAACGCAGCTCTTTTTATGAGCAAAATACCAAGCACGTGTCCGAAACTCCTAAAGTAAGGCACACTACCTTCATTCCGGGACCATTTGGGCAACTCAGGTGGGCCTTTCATGGACATATGGCATAACTATCATCATACCTTCCCTAGGGCAAAAAATTTAGGGTTTTAAATTTTTGAAGATTTTAAGATTGTTCGTGGACTCCACCTTTGGAAAAAGTCGACATTCCAATTTGGTGGAAAAATGATTTTTTTGGACATGTTGGAGGAGGATTTCTCAGAAGACGTCCGTAGTAAAGTCGTATGCATTGAAGTTAGCTTTCCAGCGAGCTCTCAAACGACCCGATCGGTCCAACGCACTTCTTGTGATATGCAAAATACCAAGTACTTGTCCGTAACTCCTATAGTAAGGCACACTACCTTCATTCTGGGGCCATTTGGGCAACTCAGGTGGGCCTTTCATGGACATATGGCATAACTAGCATCACACCTTGCCTAGGGCAAAGAATTTAGGGTTTTAAATTTTTTGGGATTTTGAGATTTTTCATGGACTACTCCCTTTGGAAAAAGTCCTGATTCCAAGCTGCTGGAAAAATGATTTTTTTTGGACATCTTGGAGGAGGATTTTTCATAAGACATCCGCAGTAAAGTAGTAGGCCTTGAAGTTATCTTTCCATCGAGCTCTCAAACGGCCCGATTGGACCAATACAACTCTTGTTATGTGCAAAATGCCAAGCACGTGTCCATAACTCCTATAGTAAGGCACACTACCTTCATTTTGGGGCTATTTGGGCAACTCAGGTGGCATAGACTGGCGCCTCTTAAGACCCCGGGTCTTACACCCCCCCCCACTGTACCCCCTTCTCGGGTCAATTTTTTTTTTTTCGCACCAATAATTTTTTTTTTTCGTGTAAACACTTTTTTTTTGCAAATATAACTTGAAGTTGTGCACATATAACATTATGTTATGCAAATATAACTTTATGTTGTGCAAATATAATAATTTCTTATGAGTAAATATGTAAATGGATAGATTATGAAATGCACAATTAAGATTATAAAGTGCAAAAATATAAAATTATAAAGTGCAAAAATAAGATCATAAAGTGCATGAATGAGACACAAGATGGGCTTTTGAAATCTATGTTTTAAATTTATTTTTTTACTTTTCAGAGTTTTGGTTCACCTCTCGCATAATTAGGCTAATAGATTTCAAATGATTTTTTTTCCGTAAAACAATTTCTAATTGAAGTGAATAAATGAAATGATAAAGTGCAATAATAAAATGACAAAGTGAAAGAATAAAATGATGAAGTGCATGAATAAGATTATAAAGTGCACAATTAAGATTATAAAATGCATAAATAAAATAATAAAGTGCAAGAATAAAATGACAATGTGTATGAATAATAATATGAAGTGCGCAGTTAAGATTATTGTTAATGTGTCTTGAATAATTTTTTACTAGCGACGGATCGGGGGTCCGGGGGGCAGCTCCACCCCACCTTTACGGTATGCAATGTTTATTTTAAACGGGCCTATCGTCTTTCTTCTTTTTTAAGTATAACAATTTCAAATTAAAGTGCATAATTAAGATTAAAAAGTGCATAATTAAGGTTAAAAAGTGCATAACTAAGATTATAATGTGCAATTGTGCATGATTAGCAATTTGGGATTGTTGTGTTCTTGTCTATTATGTAACCTATATGGGATTCGAACCTACATCTTTATGCATATGCACATCGCTCTACCAATTGAGCTAATAGGTCAATGAGGTATCTGAGTTGCAACTAATTTAACCTCCATATTTATCTTCATCAATTACTATAATGAATCCCAACAACCAAGATAACTAAATTAATCTATAAAGGTTTGCTCAAGTTACCATAGAAACACACGTTTACTTCATCATGTAAATGATGCTACTGTTCTCACCAATTTGGCAAATACAAAAAAGAACCCCAACAATTATGATAACTAAACTGAGCTATAAAAAGGTTTGCTCAAGTGTATGATTACTCACAAAATGATCAATTATCACGGGAAAAGGCACAAATTTGATTGATCAAACTATGGAACACACAAAATAGTAACGTGAGATAGATCACAAAATAGTAATTTGATTGATCACTCTCTAACTAGCAGGAAAATGCCTAACTAGTCTAGGCAAAACAAAAAATTACAAGATAGATTTCTGGATGATTTGAATGAAGGCTTAATGCCCATTTATACTACTTAGTGCTAAATGACAGGCACTGACACTAGCATTTACCCTCACAGCCTAACGCTTTCAATAAGTTCATAACAGCAAATGGTCACAGATCTGTCCTTCGACTTATAGACTCCTAGTTATGTACATATTAGATAGGAAGCAAAGGGAAGAACAACACTGAATTAGGGTATTGCATTCGCATATACAAATTTCCAAGAGATCATGTTGCCTCAATCGAATAATTAAAGAGAAAATAATTAACATCATGAACACAAACGATCACAGATCTACATAAGGATCTCAGTGCGAATCACACAATTAAACCAGCAGATCGAAGTGGCCAAACAAGAAATGAAGATCTCAAGCCAAAAACAAAATCTGCATAGATAGGGATTGGGAGAGAGCAAGAGATTGAGACACGAAACAAATCACCTTGAATCGTTACAAACAGAGATGAGAAACTGATGAGCACAGACGACGTGCACAGATGAGCGAGGAAACAACTCGGCATGCACAGATGAGCACAGACGACGACAGCAGAGAGCTAGAGTCGATGGATGAGCGAGAATACGACAAGAAGAGGGAGATGAGACGAGATTGAGTGAGAGAGAGAGACGGCAGAGCCTGGAGGCAATTGGGAGACTAAGGCCTTGTTTGGTTACTCGGTTAAAAACGTAGGAAGTTTAAAAACCCAGGAAGTAGAATATATTCCTGTGTTTGGTTGATAGAAAGACACAGGAATTCAACTTCCCAGAAATTTCAATTCCTCCATATCGTAGGAAGTTCACTTACCTAGGGGGGACTAGGTAAGTTCAACTTCCACCATTTTCAATGTAATTTTCTTTATTTTCCTATTTATATTTTTAAAAAAACAAAATTCAACCAAACGACTTTTTTCAATTCATGGGAAGTACATTTCACGGGAATTCAATTCATGGGAAGTAAGTTCCCGGGAATTGTACTTCCCGCATTCAACCAAACGAGCTCTAAGTAACAGAGAAAGAGAGAGAGAGAGAGCCGACAGATCCTGGAGTAGAAGAGGGTTAGGGATTATTGGAACGAGAGAGGGGAAGAGGGTTAGGGCTATTCAGTTGGGCCGGTTTGGGTTGTTTTTGTTTAAAATCAGGCCCGTGTTTGGTTTTCATAAAAGATAAAATTTTACACCTTAAGGAATTTTACACCTTAAAGACATTTTACACTTTAACCTCTCCCTATATATATATTGTATGGATCGTTTGTACACAAGCCTTAGGGTGTACCTTGTACACAATTATTATTCGGTGAAATGTGAAACATTATTTGGTGAAATTTGAAGCGTTATTCATATAAATTGTAAGTATTGTTTAGGGAATTGAGGTTTTTTTTATTTGAAATAGATGAATAAAAAAATAAACATTATTCGGTAAAATGTTACAAATTATTCAGTGGAATTGGGATGTTTTCCTCTGAACTGAACGGAAAAAGAAAACATAACATTTTTCGGTAGAATGTTTCATATTTCATCGAATAAAATTTGTGTACAATGTACACTCTAAGGGGTGTGTACACCCGAACCACACCCTATATATATATATATATATATATATATATATAGAGAGAGAGAGAGAGAGAGAGAATAGATCAAATATATGCAACTCTTATTGTGTATCATGTTAACAAACATGGGCCGTTGAATTAAGAAGATCAACGGATGAGATTAAAAGTAACTTCTAATTATTCGTTGGTATTGGGAGATTATTCGGTGGAATGAAATTATTCAGTGGTATTGGACGATTATTCGTTAGAATAAAATTTACATTTTTTACACTTTTTTTTACAGATGAATACTTATGTGAAAACAGACAAATAATCATGAACAAATAGATGAATAATTTATGAGTACATGATATTCGATAAGGGTTGTGTACACTGGAACTAATCTCTCTCTCTCTATATATATATATAAGATGGCATTTAGTCATAGAGAATTGGGGATAGAAAAGAATTTAATATTAACACAAAATTTTGACTCGGTATGCATATATTCCGACCTAACATCACGAAAATTTTAAAGTCAAGATGAATGTTTTAGGTCGACATCAAGATGTTTCATTCGACATCACAAAAAACAAAACTTTATCCATTTCGTAAACCTCAAAGTGTTTTGTAAATGGAAAGATTGTCATCTAAATCATGAAACTCGCGACTTCTTTAAAATCCCAAGTTGGCCATTTTTTTTAAAAACCGCTTGAAATCTTCAAATTCGATGTTTAATCAAGCAACTTTACACTAAAACAAGTCAATTCCTTTCCAAATCAAGATTTTGTCAAAATCTCCCAACAACCACATCAGTTTCTCGTATATCAATCAATCAAATTCAGAAGGTAGGAGGTGGAATCATCCACCTCTAAGGGCTAATCCCATATTCTCTTCCTAGGTTCCAAAATCGAATCAATCTATCAGTCTCAATTCAAGCAAGATGCATAAGCCATAAGAATGTATAACTGTATAACCATCCAATCTCCAATCAACGCATCACACACCAAGTCTTAACATATACCAGAGTAGTGCCACAAGGTCACATCAACATCTCCATATCATACTAAAGGTCGTAATATGCATCTCACAACATAACAAAATCATAACAACGTCCCAACATCACACTAGAAATCATAAAAGTATCTCTCATCACAGAATCAATGAACCAAAACCCATTATCAACACATCAACACAACAAGGTCAGGTTATTAAGATTCAGCAAGGGGGAAGGTCAGTCAATATGTAAATCACCAAAACGTCAGCATACTCGCAAAACATCATCTCAACTCATACAATGTCATATAACAAGCACTTAGCAATCATTCACCATTATCTCATATATATATAAGTCAGATTCATGATCCAAATCAATATTCATCATTTAACATCTCCTGATCGTAATATAACATCATGCTCTCACATAGCAACATATCATTATTTCATGATTCATACAGCACATCACAACATGCTTCTAGAACAACATAGTAGGATAGCAATGTATCATTATATCAGGATTATAGTTGTCACTACCAATTATGATTCAGTATTGTATATCAACATGTAATATCATGCCACAACAGGTTTATCATGGTCACTATCTAATATCATGCCAGGTCATTTTAATAAATCATATAATCAAGAAAGCTTTCACATCACCACCAGGCAAAATAAACGCAAACCCCGCTCGCTCGATTTCAATTCCTACATCAAAACCAGCCTCATCTAGATTCACCAACATCAGCTCAGGTAGCATCCTCAAAAGAAGTCCTAATTCGTTTCAATACCCTAATCTCGCCCCTCATTCCACCAAGAACTCTCACTAGCAATCCACCTCTAAGAATCCACTACTATCTCTAACCTCACACTCGAGGGCCCTCTCATACTATATCCTTCATACTCTTAAAAGCCATTCCTTACACTTCCACACTCCCAAGATTTCACAAGTATCATGCCCTGCTAACCGCACATTCTCTAGTAAAATTCCTCGATCACCGCCTATCCGACCTATTCCTAACCATACTCTCACCCAAGATTCACCTAGGAGCTCATCGAAAATCATCAAGCATCACCTCTTAAAATTTTTGAACCCACTCGGTCCAACCTAAGTCAACACCTCTCTTCGGCAGCTTCCCCTTACCACTGTCGATCATTCTAATCGCTCAAAACCTTTCACCACTCTCTGACCGCTCAACCAAAAGGACCTCACTCACATGTTCAAAGAAGAAGCAATCATGGACATTATTGCACATAAGGACTACATCATATCAACTAGCATCATTAAGCATTGCAACAAGTATCAAAAGTCTCAATTTACCGTCATGCTCGAAATTATCACATAACACCATATATGAATAAAGTCAATTCAAACTAGCAAGTTTCATCATAATCTTAGCTAATAAACAATTCAGATTCTCGGCATTTGCAGTTCATACTTTATAGGAAAGGAATTTTGATCATGCTTAGCAACTCAGAATAGCATCACATCCAGTCATCATGGCACATTAGGACTGTAAGGCACCGAATCATATATATCATCATAGACACCGGATAATCAGGCAATAATCATTACCAAGTCATCACATCAACAAGCAACTTTCAACACCAAGTTAGTGCAATATCACCATCAACAAGTTCAGAAAGGATTAGCAATTCGAATGGAGGAATCTCCCACTTGTAAGTCATATCGTACTCAAGAATCGCAACCCTCGAAGCGAGCTTGTTTCGTCGACCTTGTCGATCCTGAGGCCCGTGGGTTATGGGCCCACGCTTCCGCTGCGCTGCTCTATCGCTATTCGACTTCCCGATCCCTTTTTCATGCGGTCGCTCGTCCAATATAACGCGTCGAAGTTTAAGTTAGCGGAGATAGGGGAGTGACAAGAGCGGACGAACTAATGTTTCTTTCGGAGAAGGAATAGGCCAAAGCTAAAGACGACATACCTAGAGACAAGACTCCGACTCGGGAATAGTAACGATGCCTTTATGGAGTCCATTAGGTTACAACTGGTGACAACAAGCATGAATTCACTATGGAGCATATCCATCACATCAATCCATACTAACATGTACCTATCTCGGGGGAAACATTCGTATTCATATCAAAGACACAATGAAGTCCTACGCTGATGTAGGTGAAACAAGCTAACATTCTAGTATTCCATGGAAACAGATCTGCCTAGTAACTTCGAGCAAGATAGGCGGAACCAACAATGATCATATATGATTCGAAGTCAAGCGGAATTTAGTGAAGATAACGATCATCATGCATATGAACAATGTAAAAGAATGGTATACAAATCAACAAATGAGTCAAATATATCATGGCAAGGTATATTATAACAATCGGATGACGCGTCATACAAGGACACATAAGAGCAGCATAGTAACTATCACATCTAACAACAATGATCACATATTAGGTCAAGCATGGCACGAAATCCTATGACGAGATCCATTTAGAGAGCATAGATCCTACATGATACTAGCGATACATAATGCGATACAAGCATAGTCAAGATTCATTAAGAGGAGTTCAACATAATGTTCACGAAACATGAGGCATCATCAAAAGTAACAAGATGGACATCATGGATGCTAGGTTATAATCATGCTAAGAAAGAACCATCATAGAGTACATAGACATCTTTACCATGTAAGCATGCTAGGTTTGATCGTCACGGAAAGCTAGTCAATCATCGAATTCAACATTAAACTCATCAGAACGAGTGAAACATGTTAAGAGAATAGAAGGAGGAAAGAACCACACTATCAGGGACCTAGCTCAAGAGAGAATCAACAATAATGTAGGCAAGACATAAATGTGCATAAGTCATAACCAAGGATCCTACACGTTACTAATGGCTTAACATAACATAGGGCACATACATGCACTTGATTGATTACTCGACATTAAGCAACACTTCAATTCAATCACATTCCAATAATTTAGGAGCATGGGGGAAAGTGTAGCACGGTATAGTGCAACTCTAAGCAACATGGCTAGAATATGAGGACATGAGTTCAAATTGATGTATACTAGGGTAGAACATGTATTTATCAAGACTCGTTCACACTACCATATTCTCACTTAGCACAATTAACGCATAGTAGTTACTAGAATAATCAACAACAGTTAATCACAGAATAGGTGGGCATGCTATAGATTCTTGTCACAGAATGAATGATAAGCATCGAGGCATCATCGGCTAGCATGCTAATGAGTACAATCTTATGAGGCATTCGTATAAAGAAGAGTCGATCACACTATCATGAACCTATTCATGGGGAGTACATCAATTGTACAACTTCTTAACATATGACATCTATAATCGTGCCCTAGTATGACAATGTAATATACTAAACAGATCATGTCGGGATGATATGGACATAATAAATGTAGTTCGAACCTATACAATGGTCATCATGAGCATCAAGGCACATAAGCACAAATTCACACTAAGGATCAATTGTAGGTCAAGGAGTAGTGCATATAGAATCACACAATCATGAACAGGGCAATCAAGATAACCCGATAGAAGTCCATAAGGGCAACATTGACTCTTCCCAACTGACTCATTACCCATCTTTCCCGTGGGACTCGGATACGAGTTTTCCGTGACAAGAGGACACTGATGGATCGTCATAAGAATTGATAACGACAGCCTCGTAAACATCTCACTCTCTAGCTCGGAATTTCATCAAGGACCGTCTTCCAATACTCTCTCGACAACCTCTATATTCAATCATGATTCCCGACACCATGTGTTTACCAACCCAATTCCGTGGAAGACCGATATTCAAAGGGAGGACTCGATTGAACTATCAAAGGGTTCATAAGGAAAGGGGCGGTTCCACAAAACTGAGCTTAACCATATAAGAAGAAGAAGGGTACTCCCGCTATCCCGTTCGCACAGATCGTTCAATATTCATTCAATAGTTAGAACATAACAATCAAATCTTTAGCTTATCAAGCACTCAATCATAGAATCAGTTAATGACAATTATAATGATCTCCTTGGAGTCTTCCCGACCCATCTGTAAAGAACAAGCTAGTATTTCGCCTACCCATTTCCGACTACATCCAATAGGGATGGTCTAGCGCCTTTCCTACCCACTCGATCCGTTATTAGTTGGTTCTCCTCTTTTATCATAAGCCAAGTTCACATTTACTCCAATTGAGTTAGACATATTAAGTTCATTTTGCCCCCTTTTAAAACGCTTTCAAATCATCGAAATCCATGGTTGGTTTTCCAAAACATACACCCGACCCTTGCGTACCCGAATTGCACAACCTGGCTCTGATACCAACTTTGTAACGGCCCGGATATAAATATCCGGGATACGTTTCGAAGGTCGGATACCTTCGTTCGGATGTTGTAATTCAGGTACGGGTCGAGGTTTCAAACCACTAATCAGTCGAAGTCTCAGAAATACAATTTAAACGAAAATAAAGCGGAAATACGGTTTAGATACAAAAGCCTCGGCAGAGCCGGGTCAAAACCAAAACAAAGTGGGTGATTGCCATTTGTCAAGTTAGAATATATTAGCCGGATTCTTCGATTCGCCAAAAGATTTCCCCGTCACAGAAGCATGGAGCAACCAGAGCGGTACCTAACACTATCCACGAAGTCAGGCCTGGTGATCGCCTGCGGGTCCTCTGACCGCGTTGAGGCCACATAACATGCCTATGCCTAAATAAAAGATGACTAATGCGGTACAAGATTTAAATCACACTATCATGCCCCTAGTATATATCATATGCGGAAAAGAACTGTAAAGGGCCCAAGACAATGACAAGTGGCATATCCCTCTCCTACCTCTGCACCCCTTCCCGTTAGTGCAGAGACTGGCCAGTTCGTTGCTATAGCATAGCATATCCTCGTGGTGGTGCACTCACCCACGGTATCATCATAACATATATAAAAAAATACGTAAATCTTGCCCGATGGTGCTGGGCTATCATATCATGCTCATATTGACTCGATAGACTCAGGGCACCCGATGGGGCTAGGCTACCCTATGACCCTAGCAAAGACTCTAGGACTATCACAGATAACGGCCGTTCTGTTTCAAACACACAAAGTAAACACATGCTCAATTCAATGCAATCCTAGCATGATACTACATGGCATGCTTTAATATGCAACAAAACTACACATTACATGACACATCAGGCAGGAGGTCCAGGTTACTGAGTAAGTCCCGTAGGATACTTACCTGTTGATGCAGAACAGCAAGATAACACAATTAAGGGCCCAAATGCAAGTCCAAAGCAATCCAAAAGCAATACACACCTATCATCAAGTCATTTCCATAAGCTACCAGACCAACATTCATACACACGAACCCAAGTTCTCAACATTCTCAAAACCGACCGATAGTAAAACCGTTTTCCAAAATCTTCCCGATACGATCAAGTCGACCAAAATCATTCTTCAATTAAACCCATTGATAAAATCATACCAACCATATTTTCAAACTCATAAATCCCAAATTAAGTCAACTCATGTTCAAAATACTTTCTCAAATCATACTTGGCCAAATTCCGACATTAACGTTTAAGCCTTAAACTAGTCTCTCAAAATCACATTATAGAAATTATTCCGGCATGTTTCTTATTTCAAAAACATTATATAAATAAATACCAATATTAAATCATCAAAATAACCTATGCTCAAAATCATATTTATAATTCAAAACCAACAATTCACTTTAAAATTCCTAACTCACATGTTTAAATCCTCATAAAATGCATCAATTAAATAATCCAATTAATATTATTTTAAAACAAATAAACAATATATAGAGATTAATTTCTAGAATAGTACAATTATAACCAAATTCCAAAACTATAATAATATTCAAATGTTTTACACTTACTATCCATATAAGCTCAAAACAATCTAAAAATATATATATATAACTCCATATCAATAAATATCACTTTTAAAACCTTTTTAATATATATATTGATAATTTCAGAACATATAAATATATATATATACCTTTTCCTAAAATCAGAAATAATAATTAATATCACATACAATATATAATATAACATACATTTAACACATAATATATATATATATATATATATACAGCCCATCCAAAAACAAACCCCAGCCCAACCCGTTATCAACCCAGCCCACAACCCAGACCCGGATCCAAGCCCATGACCCGGATCCCCTTTGATTTAATGAACCGGACAAAGAGAAGAGGAGAAAAAGGAAGGCCAGACCGGCCAAAAATATAAGAAAAGGAGGGCCGGTTCAGGTGAACCCGTCTCCTTCCTCTGCTCTGGCGGAAAGAAGAGACGAAGAAGGGAGGTGAAGCGCGACTTCTCCGGCGAACCTCTCCGCCCCAAATTCTACCCAGAGGTCCACCCAAAGATTCTGACCACACCCGACACGGAATGAACAAAACGACGAGAGGAGAAAGAGGGAGGAAGAGGGATTACCGATCACGTGAATCTTCGACTCAGAGGGTGCTCCGGTGGCCGGTCAAGCTCCAAGGATCCAACATCCGAGGTGGTTTGAGTATAGAAGAGGTAAAGGGGTGATTGGAAGTGTGATTTGAAGGGATTGAACTCAAAAACGAAATGAATCCAAAAACCGACCTAAACGGAAAAACAGAGCGATGCGGCTTCGGGGGCTTCGAGGGGTGTGGCTCCGGCATCCTGGGCGGCTCCTGGGGTTCATCGAGGTTCCTGGATGCTGCTGCTACTGCTCGGAGGAAGGAGGGGGGATTAGAAGCTGTTGGAGCTCGGCTTCAGCTCGCGGAAAACAGGGTCGGAAGTGGTGCTGGTGGTTGTGGAGGTGGCTGGCTGGTGGCAGGGAGGTGACAAGGAGGAGGAGGGAGATGTTGGGTTGTTGGGGGTCTGAGATTCTGTGTGTGGAGGGGTGAAAGAAAACAAAGAAATGGAGAGAAGAGGGTGTTTTGTGGATTGTTGAAATGGGCAAGGAAGTGAAGAGATGGGAAGCAGAGTGAAGTAGAGGTGGGTGGTGGTGTGTCTGGGTTTGTAAACAGAAAGAGGGAGGGGAGGGGTGGTGCAGTCTGCTGCAGAAGGCAAATGAAAGGGAGAGGGTGGAGGGAGAGGGGACCATTTGCAAGCTGTGAGTTTGCAGATTGAGGGGAGGCAGGGCTGCCGAGAGAGAGAGAGAGAGAGAGAGAGAGAGAGAGAGAGAGAGAGAGAGAGAGAGAGAGAGAGAGAGGGAGAGAGAGAGAGATAGAAAAGAAAAAGGAAAAGAAATGAGTATATATATGTGGTCCCAACAATACCAATTCAAAATTAGCGGAACAAACTCAAAACCCGCTCGCCCGATCGAATTATAACTAAATCAAATTTAATCAAACTTTCAATTACTAAAGTCAAGATAATGGAATTAAATTAATTTATCAAAAATCGGAGCTCGAAGGCGGAATTAAATCTGCTATTATCCAAATTCTCGAAACGATGCCGGAATGATTTTTAAAGTCAAAACTTACGCTCGAGGACGGGTTTTTCTCACATTTCTACCGATTGAAATAAATAATACATATTTAATTAAAATAATAAAATATAATATATATAATTATATATTCAGTCTTTACATCTTAGGTGGGCCTTTCATGTCCTATCGCCTAACTAGAATCACACCATACCTAGGGAAAAGAATTTGGGGTTTTAAATTTTCTCGGATTTTGAGATTTTTTGTGGATTACCCCCTTTGGAAAAAGTCGAGAATCCAAACTTGTGGAAAAATGATTTTTTTGGAAATCTTAGAGGAATATTTCTCAGGAGATGTCCTCTTTAAAGTCATAGGCCTTGAACTTATCTTTCCAACGAGCTCTCAAGTGGCCTGATCACACCAACACAGCTAATGTGATGACTAAAATACCAAGCTCGTGTCCGTAAAACCTATAGAAGGGCACACTACGTTCATTCCGGGGCCATTTGGGCATCTCAGGTGGGCCTTTACTGGACCTGTCACCTACCTAGCATCACACCATGCTTAGGGCAAAGAATATGGGGTTTTAAATTTTGTGAGATTTTGAGATTTTTTGTGGACTACCCCCTTTGAAAAAAGTCGAGAATCCAAGTTGGTGGAAAAATGATTTTTTTGGACATCTTCAAGTAGGATTTCTCAGGAGACGTCCTCAATAAAGCCGTAGGCCTTGAAGTTAGCTTTCCAATGAGCTCTCAAATTGCCCGAACGCAGCTCTTGTTATGACCATAATACCAAGCTCGTGTCCGTAACACCTATAGAAAGGCACACTACCTTCATTCCGGGGCCATTTGGGCATCTCAGGTAGGCCTTTCATGGACCTATCGCCTAACTAGAATCACACCATACCTAGAGCAAAGAATTTGGGGTTTTAAATTTTCTGAGATTTTGAGATTTTTTGTGGACTACCCACTTTGGAAAAAGTCGAGAATCCAAGTTGGTGGAAAAATGATTTTTTTGGACATCTTTGTGGAGGATTTCTCAAGAAACGTCCTCAGCAAAGCAGTAGGCCTTGAAGTTTGCTTTCCAACGAGCTCTCAAATAGCCCGATCAAACCAACAGAGGTCTTGTTATGACCAAAATACCAAGCTCGTGTCCGTAAAACCTATAGAAAGGCACACTAGCTTCATTCCGGGGCCATTTGGGCATCTCAGGTGGGCCTATCATGGACCTATGGCCTAACTATAATCAAACCATACCTAGGGCAAAAAATTTAGGGTTTTAAATTTTTTGAGATTTTGAGATTTTTTTGTGGACTACCCCCTTTCTAAAAAGTCGAGAATCCAAACTGGTGGAAAAATGATTTTATCGGACATCTTCGAGGAAGATTTCTCAGGAGACGTCCTCGTTAAAGTCATAGGCCTTGAAGTTAGCTCTCCAACGAGCTCTCAAATGGCCCGATTAGACCAACACAACTCTTGTTATGACCAAAATACCAAGCTCGTGTCCGTAACAGCTATAGAAAGGCACACTACCTTCATTTCGGGGCCATTTGGGCATCTCAGGTGGGCCTTTCATGGTCCTATCGCCTAACTATCATCATACCATGCATAGGGAAAAGAATTTGGGGTTTTAAATTTTCTGAGATTTTTAGATTTTTTGTGGACTACCCACTTTGGAAAAAGTTGAGAATCTAAGCTGGTGGAAAAATAATTTTTGTGGACATCTTTGAGGAAGATTTCTCAAGAGACGTCCTCGTTAAAGTCTTAGGCCTTAAAGTTAGCTTTCCAACGAGCTTTGAAATGGCCCGATCAAACCAACACACCTCTTGTTATAACCAAAATACCAAGCTCGTGTCTGTAACACCTATAGGATGGCACACTACCTTCATTCCGGGGCCATTTGGGCATCTCAGGTGGGCCTTTCATGGACCTATCGCCTAACTAGAATCACACCATACCTATGGGAAAGAATTTGGGGTTTTAAATTTTTCTGTGATTTTGAGATTTTCTGTGGACTACCCCCTTTGAAGAAAGTCGAGAATCAAAGTTGGTGGAAAAATGATTTTTTTTTGACATCTTCGAGGAGGATTTCTCAAGAGACGTCCTCGATAAAGCTGTAGGCCTTGAAGTTAGCTTTCCAACGAGCTCTCAAATGGCCCGATCAGACCAACACAACTCTTGTTATGACCAAAATACCAAGCTCATGTCCGTAACACCTATAGAAAGGCACACTACCTTCATTCCGGGGCCATTTGGGCATCTCAGGTGGGCCTTTCATGGACCTATTGCCTAACTAGAATCACACCATACCTAGGGCAAAGAATTTGGGGTTTTAAATTTTCTGAGATTTTGAGATTTTTTGTGGACTACCCCCTTTGGAAAAAGTTGAGAATCCAAACTGGTGGAAAAATGATTTTTTTGGACATCTTCGAGGAAGATTTCTTAGGAGACGTCGTCAGTAAAGCCGTAGGCCTTGAAGTTATCTTTCCAACTAGCTCTCAAATGGCCCGATCAGACCAACGCAGCTCTTGTTATGACTAAAATACCAAGCTCGTGTTCGTAACACCTATAGAAAGGCACCCTACCATCATTTCGGGGCCATTTGGGCATCTCAGGTGGGCCTTTCATGGACCTATTGCCTAACTAAAATCACACCATACCTAGGGCAAAGAATTTGGGGTTTTAAATTTTCTGAGATTTTGAGATTTTTTTTGGACTACCCCCTTTGGAAAAAGTTGAGAATCCAAACTGGTTTCCGGCATACGAAATAGTGGATGTATCTTTTCCACCAGGCAAGAAGGGATTATTTATTATCGAACCCGTTCGTATACCTGTAAAACATAATGTAGAATTTCTTCCACAACAACGAAAGCACGTTTTCACCCTTGCTGAATAACTTAATAGAATTGATATGGGCCTTTCATGGACCTATTGCCTAACTAAAATCACACCATACCTAGGGCAAAGATTTGGGGTTTTAAATTTTCTGAGATTTTGAGGTTTTTTTTGGACTACCCCCTTTGGAAAAAGTTAAGAATCCAAACTGGTGGAAAAATGGTTTTTTTGGACATCTTCGAACAAGATTTCTCAGGAGACGTCCGCGTTAAAGTCATAGGCCTTGAAGTTAGCTTTCCAACGAGCTCTCAAATGGCCCGATCAGACAAACGCAACTCTTGTTATGATCAAAATACTAAGCTCGTGTCTGTAACACCTTTGGAAAGGCACACTTCCTTCATTCTGGTGCCATTTGGGCATCTCAGGTGGGCCTTTCATGGACCTATCACCTAACAAGAATCATACCATGGCTAGGGCAAAGAATTTGGGGTTTTAAATTTTCTGAGATTTTGAGATTTTTTGTGGACTACCCCATTTGGAAAAAGTTGAGAATCTAAGCTGGTGGAAAAATGATTTTTTTGGACATTTTCGAGGAAGATTTCTCAGGAGTCGTCCTCAATAAAGTTATAGGCCTTGAAGTTAGCTTTCCGACGATCTCTCAAATGGTCCGATCAGACAAACACACCTCTTCTTATGACCTTAATACCAAGCTCGTGTCCGTAACACCTATAGAAAGGCACACTACCTTCATTACGGGGCCATTTTGGCATCTCAGGTGGGCCTTTCATAGACCTATCGCCTAACTAGAATCACACCATACCTAGGGCAAAGAATTTGGGGTATTAAATTTTTCTGAGATTTTGAGATTTTTTGTGGACTACCCACTTTGGAAAAAGTCGAGAATCCAAGTTGGTGGAAAAATGATTTTTTTGGACATATTCGTGGAGGATTTCTCAAGAAACGTCCTCAGCAAAGCCGTAGGCCTTGAAGTTAGCTTTCCAACGAGCTCTCAAATGGCCCGATCAAACCAACGCAGGTCCTGTTATGACCAAAATACCAAGCTCGTATCCGTAAAACCTATAGAAAGGCACACTAGCTTCATTCCGGGGCCATTTGGGCATCTCAGGTAGGCCTTTCATGGACCTATCGCCTAACTATAATCAAACCATACCTAGGGCAAAAAATTTAGGGTTTTAAATTTTCTAAGATTTTGAGATTTTTTGTGGACTACCCCCTTTCTAAAAAGTCGAGAATCCAAACTGGTGGAAAAATGATTTTTTTGGAAATCTTCGAGGAAGATTTCTCAGGAGACGTCCTCATTAAAGTCATAGGACTTGAAGTTAGCTCTCCAACGAGCTCTCAAATGGCCCGATTAGACCAACACAGCTCTTGTTATGACCAAAATACCAAGATCGTGTCCGTAACAGCTATAGAATGGCACACTACCTTCATTCCGGGCCATTTGGGCATCTCATGTGGGCTTTTCATGGACCTATCGCGTGACTAGCATCATATCATGCATAGGGAAAAGAATTTGGGGTTTTAAATTTTCTGAGATTTTTAGATTTTTTGTGGACTACCCCCTTTGGAAACACTTGAGAATCTAAGCTGGTGGAAAAATAATTTTTTTGGACATCTTTAAGGAAGATTTCTCAGGAGACGTCCTCGTTAAAGTCTTAGGCCTTAAAGTTAGCTTTCCAACGAGCTTTGAAATGGCCCGATCAAACCAACACACCTCTTGTTATAACCAAAATACCAAGCTCGTGTCTGTAACACCTATAGAAAGGCACACTACCTTCATTCCGGGGCCATTTGGGCATCTCAGGTGGGCCTTTCATGGACATATCGCCTAACTAGAATCACACCATACCTATGGGAAAGAATTTGGGGTTTTAAATTTTTCTGTGATTTTGAGATTTTTTGTGGACTACCCCATTTGAAAAAAGTCGAGAATCAAAGTTGGTGGAAAAATAATTTTTTTGGACATCTTCAAGGAGGATTTCTCAAGAGACGTCCTCGATAAAGCTGTAGGCCTTGAAGTTAGCTTTCCAACGAGCTCTCAAATGGCCCGATCAGACCAACACAACTCTTGTTATGACCAAAATACGAAGCTCGTGTCCGTAACACCTATAGAGAGGCATACTACCTTCATTCCGAGGCCAATTGGGCATCTCAGATGTGCCTTTCATGGACCAATCCCCTACCTTGAATCACACCATGGCTAGGGCAAAGAATTTGGGGTTTAAAATTTTTTGAGATTTTGATATTTTTTGTGGACTACCCCCTATGAAAAAAGTCGAGAATCCAAGTTGGTGGAAAATGATTTTTTTGGACATCTTCGTGGAGGATTTCTGAGGAGACGTCCTGAATAAAGCCGTAAGCCTTGAGGTTTGGTTTCCAACGAGCTCTCAAATGGCCCGATCAAACCAACGCAGGTCTTGTTATGACCAAAATACCAAGCTCGTGTCCGTAAAACCTATAGAAAGGCACACTAGCTTCATTCCGGGGCCATTTGGGCATCTCAGGTAGGCCTTTCATGGACCTATCGCTTAACTATAATCAAACCATACCTAGGGCAAAAAATTTAGGGTTTTAAATTTTCTGAGATTTTGAGATTTTTTTTCGACTACCCCCTTTCTAAAAAGTCGAGAATCCAAACTGGTGGAAAAATGATTTTTTTGGACATCTTCGAGGAAGATTTCTCAGGAGACGTCCTCGTTAAAGTCATAGGCCTTGAAGTTAGCTCTCCAACGAGCTCTCAAATGGCGCGATTGGACCAACACAGCTCTTGTTATGACCAAAATACCAAGCTCGTGTCCGTAACAGCTATAGAATGGCACACTACCTTCATTCCGGGGCCATTTGGGCATCTCAGGTGGGCTTTTCATGGACCTATCGCCTGACTAGCATCATATCATGCATAGGGAAAAGAATTTGGGGTTTTAAATTTTCTGAGATTTCTAGATTTTTTGTGGACTACCCCCTTTGGAAAAACTTGAGAATCTAAGTTGGTGCAAAAATAATTTTTTTGGACATCTTTAAGGAAGATTTCTCAGGAGACGTCCTCGTTAAAGTCTTAGGCCTTAAAGTTAGCTTTCCAACGAGCTTTGAAATGGCCCGATCAAACCAACACACCTCTTGTTATAACCAAAATACCAAGCTCGTGTCTGTAACACCTATAGAAAGGCACACTACCTTCATTTCGGGGCCATTTGGGCATCTCAGGTGGGCTTTTCATGGACATATCGCCTAACTAGAATCACACCATACCTATGGGAAAGAATTTGGGGTTTTAAATTTTTTTGTGATTTTGAGATTTTTTGTGGACTACCCCCTTTGAAAAAAGTCGAGAATCAAAGTTGGTGGAAAAATAATTATTTTGGACATCTTCGAGGAGGATTTCTCAAGAGACGTCCTCGATAAAGCTGTAGGCCTTGAAGTTAGCTTTCCAACGAGCTCTCAAATGGCCCGATCAGACCAACACAGCTCTTGTTATGACCAAAATACCAAGCTCGTGTCCGTAACACCTATAGAGAGGAATACTACCTTCATTCCGAGGCCAATTGGGCATCTCAGATGTGCCTTTCATGGACCAATTCCCTAACTTGAATCACACCATGGCTAGGGCAAAGAATTTGGGGTTTAAAAGTTTTTGAGATTTTGATATTTTTTGTGGACTACCCCCTATGAAAAAAGTCGAGAATCCAAGTTGGTGGAAAATGATTTTTTTGGACATCTTCGAGGAGGATTTCTGAGGAGACGTCCTCAATAAAGCCGTAAGCCTTGAAGTTTGCTTTCCATCGAGCTCTCAAATGGCCCGATCAGACCAACACAACTCTTGTTATGACCAAAATACCAAGCTCGTATTTGTAACACCTATAGAAAGGCACACTACCTTCATTCCGGGGCCGTTTGGGCATCTGAGGTAGGCCTTTCATGGACCTATCGCCTAACTAGAATTACACCATACATATGGCAAAGAATTTGGGGTTTTAAATTTTTCTGTGATTTTGAGATTTTTTGTGGACTACCCCCTTTGGAAAAAGTCGAGAATCCAAACTGGTGAAAAAATGATTTTTTTGGACATCTTCGATGAAGATTTCCCAGGAGACGTCCTCGTTAAAGTCATATGCCTTGAAGTTAGCTTTCTAACAAGCTCACAAATGGCCCGATTAGACCAACGCAGCTCTTTATATGACCAAAATACCATGCTCGTGTACGTAACACTTATAGAAAGGCACACTACCTTCATTCCGGGACCATTTGGGCATCTCAGGTGGGCCTTTCATGGACCTATCTCCTAACTAGAATCACACCATGGCTAGGGAAAAGAATTTGGGGTTTTAAATTTTCTGAGATTTTGAGATTTTTTGAGGACTACCCCCTTTGAAAATATTCGAGAATCCAAGTTGGTGGAAAAATTATTTTTTTGGACATCTTCGAGGAGGATTTCTAAGGAGACATCCTTAATTAAGCCGTCGGCCTTGAAGTTAGCTTTCCAACGAGCTCTCAAATGGCCCGATCAGACCAACACAGCTATTCTTATGACCAAAATACCAAGCTCGTGTCCGTAACACCTATAGAAAGGCGCACTACCTTCATTCCTTGGCCATTTGGGCATCTCTTGTGGGCCTTTCATGGACCTATCGCTAACTAGCATCACACCATGTGTAACTAGCATGAGCACCCCCCATTGGAAAAAGTTCAGAATCTAAGTTGGCGGAAAAATGATTTTTTTGGACATCTTCAAGGAAGATTTCTCAGGAGACGTCCTCGTTAAAGTCATAGGGCTTGAAGTTAGCTTTCCAACGAGCTCTCAAATGGCTCGATCAGACTAACACAACTCTTGTTATGACCAAAATACCAAGCTCGTGTCCGTAACACCTATAGAAAGGCACACTACCTTCATTCCGGGGCCATTTGGGCATCTCAGGTGGGCCTTTCATATTTGCAGACGAATGGTGTTATCCAACATAGGATGTAATTGCGAAAGTTCGGAGAGATCTAGCTGCTAACCCGCGAGTCCTACAATATATACAGTTGGCAGGATTTCACTGTATATACAAGCTTGGGTCCACGTTCGAGATAGATAATGAATTAACGACAAGTTTAATAGAGAGATGGAGACCTGAGACCCATACCTTTCACTTGAACGTTGGGGAGGCGACAATCACGCTCCAAGATGTGTCAGTTCTATTTGGTCTGCGTGTTGATGGTCTTGTAGTTACTGGTTCTGCATGGTACGATTGGCCAACCATTGCAGAAACACTGCTTGGGCAACGACCCCCGGCGAATCAGATTAGGGGATCTTCGGTGAAGGTGGCCTGGCTACGACAGTTGCTTTAGGTGCCCTTACCAGAAGATGCTGAGGAACAAGCCATTCATTGCCAAGCTAGGGCATATATTTTGTTGATTATGGCTGAGGTTCTGTTTGCTGATAATAGTGGTGGCCAGGTGCAACTACTATACCTTCCATTGCTAGCAGATTTGGAGGCTTGGCTATGACGCTTAGCTTCGTGTCTTGATCTTTGCGGAGGAACCCGAGAATCTTACCCCTAATGAAATTTGAGGTGACATTGCGGTTATCTAGCTGTAAAATGTCTGCTGCACAGTTAGGCGCATGAGGCCCACTGTAATTGACAACTGACCATATTTTAACAGTTCTGTCTACACGACGAGCAGACAATCTCCACGGGCACCCACAACTGTCCTTCCTATCACAGACGAATGTGTACCAATCTAGACTCGCTTTTTTTGTACGATATGGCTTCCTCATTTTAACAGAATACTCCGTCAACTCACATTTCAACTCGCCGAGTGAGTTGAATAGTTGCCCGCGAAAAAACTGTCTTCCATCATCTTCTTGAACTTGCGAATTTAGTTCTTGCCAAGAATTTATTATCATTGGATCAGATTCCACAATATGCCAATTGGGATTAATGGCCTCATCCTCAATCACAGTCATCGCCGCCTCCCTAGTTGCTTCATCGTCCTCCTCATACTCGTCCAAGTCGTCTTCGTGAAAGGTATGGGTCTCAGGGTTGCATACACTATATCCGAAGCATTTACAATCCCGACACCTCGACTTTCGCAAAAGCACCAAAACCCTAAAAACTCCAAACTCCTACTCGCTATGAGATTGTTCTTTGTAAAATTGGATGATTAAAACAATAGCCCCTAAGGGTCTATTTATAAGGCTTAATCCTCGCTATTCAAGGAAAGCATCTTCTATCTAAAGCTAAAAGATATAAATAATGTAAAAGATATAAATGCGTAAATAAAAGATATAAATCAGTTTATGGTAGAACATGAACTCCTCCTATGGTAACAAGATCTTCTCCCAATGTGGATAAATGTTGATGATAGATGATAGATTTCGTGGCCTTTATCCTCTCCTCGTACTTGGATTAGCCCACGTCGTGCTCGGCCCAACAGAGTGGAGGTCGACATCGACTAGGATGGTCGACGTCGAGTAGCTTTTACTCGACCTCGAGATGTTCAGTGGAGCTCGAGTGCCTTTCCTCGTGAATCTTCAGATATGCATTCCTCCTCTGGTCGACGTCGAGTAGCATGGTCGACGTCGAGTAAGTCCTGATCGAGCTCGAGTAGCTCGTCGTCCTCAGTAGTGTGTCAGTTCCACACTTAGTCATTTTTGCTCAATCTTCAGGTCGACGTCGAGTAAGTCTGGTCGACGCCGAGTTCCTCTGCAGTAGACTCCTTCTTCTTGGTTTTGTCTCGAATTGTCTCCAAATTCTGCAACATTGCACAGAAACTTGTGTAGACCTATATTTTATGGAAATAAGCTCAAACTACACATATCTAATATATTCTTGAGCCCAAAATATGCAAAATGCTCGAATAAGGAGTAAAATTACGCATAAACACACGGTTACTTTTGCGGACATCATTAATTGGGGCCCAAATTTTCGTGTTTTAAGCCTGTCGCATATTTCGACGTTTTCTCATAGGGAGTAGTACATGAAAATCTTTCGAAATCTTAAACAATCTGAAATGGCAAATCCTCTACTCTAATGACTCTGTAACGTGGAAGATACAAGTTTTATATTGTATTTATTGAATCGGGGCCCAAAATTCCGTGTTTTAAGCCCATCGCATATTTCGACATTTTCTCATAGGTACTGTACACGAAAATCTTTCGAAATCTTAAACAATCCAAAATGGCAGATCCTCTATTCTAATGATTCTATAACTTGGTAAATACAAGTTTTATATTGTATTTATTGAATCGGGGCCCAAAATTACGTGTTTTAAGCCCGTTGCATATTTCGACATTTTATCATAGGGTACTGTACACGAAAATCTTTCGAAATCTTAAACAATCCAAAATGGCAGATCCTCTACGCTAATGACTTTGTGACTTGCTAGATACAAGTTTTGTATAATATGTATTGAATTGGGGCCCAAAATTTAGTGTTTTAAGTCCGTCGTACTTTTTGACATTTTCTCATAGGGTACTGTACACGTAATTCTATCGAAAGCTTAAACAATCCAAAATTGCATATCCTCTACTCTAATGACTCTGTAACTTGGTAGATACAAGTTTTATATTGTATTTATTTAACCGGGGCCTAAATTTCCGTGTTTTAAGCCTGTCGAATATTTCAATGTTTTCTCATAGGGTATTGTACATGAAAATCTTTCGAAATCTTAAAGAATCCAAAATGAAAAATCCTCCACTCTAATGACTCTGTAACTTGGAAGATACAAGTTTTATTTTGTATTTATTGAATCGGGGCCCAAAATTCCGTGTTTTAAGCCCATCGCATATTTCGACGTTTTCTCATAGGGTACTGTACACGAAAATCTTTCGAAATCTTAAACAATCCAAAATGGAAGATCCTCTACTCTAATGACTCTCTAAATTGGTAAATACAAGTTTTGTATTGTATTTATTGAATAAGGGCCCAAAATTACATGTTTTAAGCCCGTCACATATTTCGACATTTTCTCATAGGGTACTATACATGAAATCTTAAACAATTTAAAATGGAAAATCATCTACTCTATTGACTCTGTATCTTTGAAGACACGGGTTTAATATTGTATCTATTGAATCGGGGCCCAAAATTACGTGTTTTAAGCCCGTCACATATTTCGACATTTTATCATAGGGTACTATACATGAAAATCTTTCGAAATCTTAAAAATTACAAAATGGCAGATCCTCTTCTCTAATGACTCTATAACATGGTAAATACAAGTTTTATATTGTATTTATCAAATTGGGGCCCAAAATTACGTGTTTTAAGGCCGTCGCATATTTCGACATTTTCTCATAGGGTATACTGTACACGAAAATCTTTCGAAATCTTAAACAATCCAAAATGGCAGATCCTCTACTTTAATGACTCTGTAACTTGGTAGATACAAATTTTGTTATGTATTTATTTAATCGGGGCCCAAATTTTCGTGTTTTGAGCCTGTCGCATATTTCGACGTTTTCTCATAGGGATTAGTACATGAAAATCTTTCGAAATCTTAAACAATCCAAAATGGCAAATCCTCTACTCTAATGACTCTTTAACTTGGTAGATACATGTTTTATATTGTATTTATTGAATCGGGGCCCAAAATTCTGTGTTTTAAACCTGTAGCATATTTCAACGTTTTCTCAAAGGATAATGGCAGATTAAATATGGGCCCCGATTCAATAAATACAATATAAAACTTGTATTTACCAAGTTATGGAGTCATTAGAATAGAGGATCTGCCATTTTGGATTGTTTAAAATTTCGAAAGATTTTCGTGTACCGTACCCTATGAGAAAATATCGAAATATGCGACAGGCTGAAAACACGGAATTTTGGGCCCCGATTCAATAAATACAATATAAAACTTGTATCTTCCAAGTTACAGAGTCATTAGAGTAGAGGATTTGCCATTTTGGATTGTTTAAGATTTCGAAAGATTTTCGTGTACAGTGCCCTATGAGAAAATGTCGGAGTATACGACGGATTTAAAACATGGAATTTTAGGCTCCGATTCAATAAATACAATATAAAACTTGTATCTACCAAGTTACAGAGTCATTAGAGTAGAGGATATGCAATTTTGGATTGTTTCAGATTTCGATAGAATTACGTGTATAGTACCCTATCAGAAATTGTCCAAACGTACGACGAACTTAAAACACAAAATTTTGGGCCCCAATTCAATAAAGATTATATAAAACATGTATGTAGCAAGTCACAGAGTCATTAGAGTAGAGGATCTTCCATTTTGGAATTTTAAAGATTTCGATAGATTTGCGTGTACAGTACCATATGAAAAAATGTCGAAATGTGCGACAGACTTAAAACATGGAATTACGTGTATAGTACCCTATGAGAAAATGACGGAGTATATGACGGATTTAAAACATGTAATTTTAGGCTTCGATTCAATAAATATTATATAAAACTTGCATCTACCAAGTCACAGAGTCATTTGAGTAGAGGATTTGCCATTTTGGAATGTTTAAAATTTCGATAGATTTGCGTGTACAGTACCCTGTGAGAAAATGTTGAAATGTGCGACGGATTTAAAACATCGAATTTTAGGCTCTGATTCAATAAATACATTATAAAACTTGTATCTACCAAGCTACAGAGTCATTGGAGTAGAGGATATGCCATTTTGGATTGTTTAAGATTTCGATAGAATTACGTGTATAGTACCCTATGAGAAAATGTCGGAGTATAGGATGGATTTAAAACATGGAATTTTAGGCTTCAATTCAATAAATATTATATAAAACTTGCATCTACCAAGTCACAGAGTCATTAGAGTAGAGGATCTGCCATTTTGGAATGTTTAAGATTTCGATAGATTTGCGTGTACAGTACCCAATGAGAAAATGTCGAAAGCTGCGATGGATTGAAAACATGAATTTTTAGGCTCTGATTCAATAAATACATTATGAAACTTGTATCTACCAAGTTACAGATTCGTTAGAGTAGAAGATATGCCATTTTGGATTGTTTAAGATTTCGATAGAATTACGTGTACGATACCCTATGAGAAAATGTCGAAATGTGCAACGGACTCAAAACACAGAGTTTTAGGCTCCGATTCAATAAATACAATACAAACCTTGTCTATACCAAGTTATAGAGTCATTAGAGTAGAGGATATGCAATTTTGGATTGTTTAATATTTCTTTAACGACCCGGATATAAATATCCGAGATACGTTTCGAAGGTTGGATACCTTCGTTCGGATGTTGCAATTCAGCTACGGGTCGAGGTTTCAAACCTCTAAAGATCACTTAGTATTCAAAGCGGGGATTTCGAACCCCAATCAATCAAAGTTAGAGAAATTCAATTTAAACGAAAGTAAAGCTAAAGTGAGGTTTAGATACAAGAGCCACGGCAGAGCCGGGTCAAAACCAAAACTTATATTCTAAAGTCGTATAACCAAATTAGCGGCGTTAGACAGATTCTTTGACATTTTCTCATTAGTTCATTTCCATATATTGTAAATTAGGATCATGTTATATAAAACTTGTATCTAGCAAGGCACAGAGTCATTAGAGTAGAGGAATTGCCATTTTGGAATGTTAAAGATTTCGATAGATTTGCGTGTACAGTACTCTATGAGAAAATGTCGAAATGTGTGACAGACTTAAAACATGGAATTTTAGGCTTCGATTCAATAAATACAATATAAACCTTGTATCTACCAAGTTACAGAGTCATTAGAGTAGAGGATATGCAGTTTTTTATTGTTGAAGCTTTCGATAGAAATACGTGTACAGTACCCTATAAGAAAATGTCGGAGTATACGACGGATTTAAAACATGGAATTTTAGGCTCCGATTCAATAAATATTATATAAAACTTGCATTTACCATGTCACGGAGTGATTAAAGTAGAGGATCTGCCATTTTGGAATGTTTAAGATTTCGATAGATTTACGTGTACAGTACCCTATGAGAAAATGTAAAAATGTGCGACGGACTTAAAACACGGAGTCATTACAGTAGAGGATCTGCCATTTTGGAATGTTTAAGATTTCGATAGATTTGCGTGTACAATACCCAATGAGAAAATGTCGAAATGTGCGACCAACTTAAAACACGGAGTTTTAGGCTCCGATTCAATAAATACAATACAAACCTTGTATCTACCAAGTTACAGAGTCATTAGAGTAGTGGATATGCAATTTTGGATTAATTAATATTTCAATAGAATTACGTGTACAGTACCCTATGAGAAAACGTCAGAGTATACGATGGATTTAAAACATGGAATTTTAGGCTCCGATTCAATAAATATTATATAAAACTTGCATGTACCAAGTCACGGATTCATTAGAGTAGAGGATCTGCCATTTTGGAATGTTTAAGATTACGATAGATTTGTGTGTATAGTACCCTATGAGAAACTGTCGAAATGTGCGACGGATTTAAATCATTGAATTTTAGGCTCTGACTCAATAAATACATTATAAAACTTGTATCTACCAATTTACAGAGTCATTAGAGTAGAGGATATGCCATTTTGGATTGTTTAAGATTTCGATAGAATTACGTGCACAATACCCTATGAGAAAATATCAGAGTATATGATGGATTTAAAACATGGATTTGTAGGCTCCGATTCAATAAATATTATATAAAACATGCATCTACCAAGTCACAGAGTCATTAGAGTAGAGGATCTGCCATTTTCGAATGTTTAGGATTACGATAGATTTGCGTGTACAGTACCCTATGTGAAAATGTCGAAATGTGCGACGGATTGAAAACATGGATTTTTAGGCTCTAATTCAATAAATACATTATAAAACTTGTATCTACCAAGTTACAATGTCATTAGAGAAGAGGATATGCCATTTTGGATTGTTTAAGATTTCGATAGAAATACGTGTACTATGAGAAAATTTCGAAATGTGCGACAGACTGAAAACACGGAATTTAGGCTCCGATTCAATACATACAATATAAAAAATGTATCTACCAAGTTACAGAGAAATTAGGGTAGAGTATATGCCATTTTAGATTGTCTATGTTTTCGATATAATTACGTGTATAATACCCTATGAGAAAATGTCAAAATGTACGATGGACTTAAAACACAAAATTTTGGGCCCCAATTCAATAAATATTATATAAACCTTGTATCTAGCAAGTAATAGAGACATTAGAGTAGAGGATCTGCCATTTTGGAATGTTAAAGATTTCTATAGATTTGTGTGTACAGTACCATATGAGAAAATGTCGAAATGTCTGACCGACTTAAAACATGGAATTTTAGGATTCGATTCAATAAATACATTCTAAACCTTGTATCGACCAAGTTACAGAGTCATTAGAGTAGAGGATATGCAATTTTGGATTGTTTAAGCTTTCAATAGTATTACGTGTACAGTAGCCTATGAGAAAATGTCGAAGTATACGACGGATTTAAACATGGAATTTTAGGCTACGATTCAATAAATGTTATATAAAACTTGCATATACCAAGTCACGGAGTCATGAGAGTAGAGGATCTGCCATTTTGGAATGTTTAAGATTTCGATAGATTTGTTTGTGCAGTACCCTATGAGAAACTGTCGAAATAGGCGACGGATTTAAAACATTGAATTTTAGGCTCTGATTCAATAAATACATTATAAAACTTGTATCTACCAAGTTACAGAGTCATTAGAGTAGAGGATATGCCATTTTGGATTGTTTAAGATTTCGATAGAATTACATGTACAGTACCCTATGAGAAAATGTCGAAATGTGCGATGGACTTAAAACAAGGAATTTTAGGCTCCGATTTAATAAATACAATACAAACCTTGTCTCTTCCAAGTAATAGAGTCATTAGAGTAGAGGATATTCAATTTTGGATTGTTTCATATTTCGATACAATTAAATGTACAGTACCCTATGAGAAAAAGTCGAAATGTACGATGGACTCAAAACACAAAATTTAGGGCCCCAATTCAATAAATATTATATAAAACTTGTATCTAGCAAGGCACAGAGTCATTGGAGTAGAGGATTTGCCATTTTGGAATGTTAAAGATTTCGATAGATTTGGGTGTACAGTACCCTATGAGAAAATGTCGAAATGTGTGACAGATTTAAAACATGGAATTTTAGGCTTCGATTCAATAAATACAATATAAACCTTGTATCTACCAAGTTACAGAGTCATTAGAGTAGAGGATATGCAAGTTTGGATTGTTTAAGCTTTCGATAGAATTACGTGTACAGTACCCTATGGGAAAATGTCGGAGTATACGACGGATTTAAAACGTGGAATTTTAGGCTCCCATTCAATAAATATTATATAAAACTTGCATTTACCAAGTCACTGAGTCATTATAGTAGAGGATCTGCCATTATGGAATGTTTAAGATTTCGATAGATTTGCGTATACAATACCCTATGAGAAAATGTCGAAATGTGCGACGGACTTAAAACACGGGGTTTTAAGCTCCGATTCAATAAATACAATACAAACCTTTTATCTAACAAGTTACAGAGTCATTAGAATAGAGGATATGCAATTTTGGATTGTTTAATATTTCGATAGAATTACGTGTACAGTACCATATGAGAAAATATCAGAGTATACGACGGATTTAAAACATTGAATTTTAGGCTCCTATTCAATAAATATTATATAAAACTTGCATATACCAAGTCTCGGAGCCATTAGAGTAGAGTATCTGCCATTTTGGAATGTTTAAGATTTCGATAGATTTGCGTGTATAGTACCCTATGAGAAACTGTCGAAATGTGCGACGGATTTAAAACATTGAATTTTAGGCTCTAACTCAATAAATACATTATAAAACTTGTATCTACCAAGTTACATAGTCATTAGAGTAGAGGATATGCCATTTTGGATTGTTTAAGATTTTGATAGAATTACTTGTACAATACCCTATGAGAAAATGTCGGAGTATATGATGGATTTAAAACATGGAATTTTAGGCTCCGATTCAATAAATATTATATAAAACTTGCATCTACCAAGTCAGAGAGTCATTACAGTAGAGGATTTGCCATTTTGGAATGTTGAAGATTTCGATAGATTTGCGTGTATAGTACCCTATGAGAAACTGTAGAAATGTGTGACGGATTTAAAACATTGAATTTTAGGCTCTCTCTCAATAAATACATTATAAAACTTGTATCTACCAAGTTACAGAGTCATTAGAGTAGAGGATATGCCATTTTGGATTGTTTAAGATTTCGATAGAATTACGTGTACAGTACCCTATGAGAAATTGTCGGAGTATACGATTGATTTAAAACATGGAATTTTAGGCTTCGATTCAATAAATATTACATAGAACTTGCAACTACCAAGTCACAAAGTCATTAGAGTAGAGGATCTGCCATTTTGGAATGTTTAAGATTTCGATAGATTTGCGTGTACAGTACCCTATAAGAAAATGTCGAAATGTGCGACAGATTGAAAACATGGATTTTTAGGCTCTGATTCAATAAATACATTATAAAACTTGTATCTATTAAGTTACATAGTCATTTGAGTAGAGGATATGCCATTTTGGATTGTTTAAGATTTCGATAGAATTACGTGTACAATACCCTATGAGAAAATGTCGAAATGTGCGACGGACTTAAAACAAGGAATTTTAAGCTCCGATTCAATAAATACCATACAAACCTTGTCTCTACCAAGTTAAAGAGTTATTAGAGTAGATGATATTCAATTTTGGATTGTTTCATATTTCGATAGAATTAAGTGTACAGTACCCTATGAGAAAAAGTCAAAATGTACGACGGACTCAAAACACAAAATTTTGGGCTTCAATTCAATAAATATTATATAAAACTTGTATCTAGCAATTCACATAGTCATTAGAGTAGAGGATTTGCCATTTTGGAATGTTGAAGATTTCGATAGATTTGCGTGTGCAGTACCCTATGAGAAAATGTCAAAATGTGTGACAGACTTAAAACATGGAATTTTAGGCTTCGATTCAATAAATACAATATAAACCATGTATCTACCAAGTTACAAAGTCATTAGAGTAGAGGATATGCAATTTTGGATTGTTTAAGCTTTCGATAGAATTACGTGTACAGTACCCTATGAGAAAGTGTCGGAGTATACGACGGATTTAAAACATGGAATTTTAGGCTCCGATTCAATAAATATTATATAAAACTTGCATTTACCAAGTCACGGAGTCATTACAGTAGAGGATCTGCCATTTTGGAATGTATAAGATTTCGATAGATTTGCATGTACAATACCCAATGAGAAAATGTCGAAATGTGCGACGGACTTAAACGACGGAGTTTTAGACTCCGATTCAATAAATAAAATACAAACATTGTATCTACCAAGTTACAGAGTCATTAGAATAGAGGAAATGCAATTTTGGATTGTTTAATATTTCGATAGAATTACGTGTACTGTACCCTATGAGAAAACGTCGGAGTATTCGACGGATTTAAAACATGGAATTTTAGGCTCCGATTCAATAAATATTATATAAAACTTGCATATACCAAGTCACGGATTCATTAGAGTAGAGGATCTCCCATTTTGGAATGTTTAAGATTTCGATACATTTGCATGTTTGGTACCCTATGAGAAACTGTCGAAATGTGCGACGGATTTAAAACATTGAATTTTAGGCTCTGACTCAATAAATACATTATAAAACTTGTATCTACCAAGTTACAGAGTCATTAGAGTAGAGGATATGCCATTTTGGATTGTTTAAGATTTCGATAGAATTACGTGTACAGTACCCTATGAGAAAATATCAGAGTATATGATGGATTTAAAACATGGAATTTTAGGCTCCGATTCAATAAATATTATATAAAACTTGCATCTACCAAGTCACAGAGTCATTAGAGTAGAGGATCTGCCATTTTGGGATGTTTAGGATTACGATAGATTTGCATGTACAGTACCCTATGTGAAAATGTCGAAATGTGTGACGGATTGAAAACAAGGATTTTTAGGTTCTGATTCAATAAATACATTATAAAACTTGTATCTACCAAGTTACAGAGTCATTAGAGAAGAGGATATGCCATTTTGGATTGTTTAAAATTTCGATAGAAATACGTGTACTATGAGAAAATTTCGAAATGTGCGATAGACTAAAAACACGAAATTTTAGGCTCCGATTCAATACATACAATATAAAACATTTATCTACCAAGTTACAGAGAAATTAGGGTAGAGTATATGCCATTTTCGATTGTCTATGTTTTCGATATAATTACGTGTATAGTAGTACCCTATGAGAAAATGTCGAAATGTACGATGGACTTAAAACACAAAATTTTGGGCCCCAATTCAATAAATATTATATAAACCTTGTATCTAGCAAGTCACAGAGTCATTAGAGTAGAGGATCTGCCATTTTGGAATGTTAAAGATTTCTACAGATTTGCGTTTACAGTACCCTATGAGAAAATGTCGAAATGTGTGACCGACTTAAAACATGGAATTTTAGGCTTCGATTCAATAAATACATTCTAAACCTTGTATCGACCAAGTTACATAGTCATTAGAGTAGAGGATATACAATTTTGGATTGTTTAAGCTTTCGATAGAATTACGTGTACAATACCCTATGAGAAAATGTCGAAGTATACGACGGATTTAAACATGGAATTTTAGTCCACGATTCAATAAATATTATATAAAATTTGCATATACCAAGTCACGGAGTCATTAGAGTAGAGGATCTGCCATATTGGAATGTTTAAGATTTCGATAGATTTGTGTGTACAGTACCCTATAAGAAACTGTCGAAATGTGCGACGGATTTAAAACATTGAATTTTAGGCTCTGATTCAATAAATACATTATAAAACTTGTATCTACCAAGTTACAGAGTCATTAGAGTAAACGATATGCCATTTTAGATTGTTTAAACTTTCGATAGAATTACGTGTACAGTACCCTATGAGAAAATGTCGGAGTATACGACGGATTTAAACATGGAATTTTAGGCTACGATTCAATAAATATTATATAAAACTTGCATATACCAAGTCACAGAGTCATTAGAGTAGAGGATCTGCCATTTTGGAATGTTTAAGATTTCGATAGATTTGCGTGTACAGTACCCTATGTGAAAATGACGAAAAGTGCCACGGATGGAAAACATGGATTTTTAGGCTCTGATTCAATAAATACATTATAAAACTTGTATCTACCAAGTTACAAAGTCATTTGAGAAAAGGATATGCCATTTTGGATTATTTAAGATTTCGATAGAAATACGTGTACTATGATAAAATCTCAAAATGTGCGACAGACAAAAAACACGATATTTTAGGCTCCGATTCTATAAATACAATATAAAACATGTATCTACCAACTTACAGAGTCATTAGAGTAGAGCATATGCCATTTTCGATTGTCTATTATTTCGATATAATTACGTGTATAGTACCTTATGAAAAAATGTCAAAAAGTACGACGGACTTAAAACACTAAATTTTGGGCCCCAATTCAATAAATATTATACAAAACTTGTATCTAGCAAGTCACATAGTCATTAGAGTAGAGGATATGCCATTTTGGAATGTTAAAGATTTCGATAGATTTGCGTGTACAATACCCTATGAGAAAATGTCAAAATGTGCGACAAACTTAAAACATGGAATTTTAGGATTCGATTTAGTAAATACAATATCAACCCTGTATCTACCAAGTTACAGAGTCATTAGAGTAGAGGATATGCAATTTTGGATTGTTTAAGCTTTCGATAGAATTACGTGTGCAGTACCCTATGAGAAAATGTCGGAGTATATGACGGATTTAAAACATGGAATTTAATCTTCGATTAAATAAATATTATATAAAACTTGCATCTACCAAGTCACAAAGTCATTAGAGTAGAGGATCTGCCATTTTGGAATGTTTAATATTTCGATAGATTTAGGTGTACTGTACCCTTTGAGAAAATGTCGAAATGTGCGACGGATTGAAAACATGTCTTTTTAGGCTCTGATTCAAGAAATACATTATAAATCATGTATCTACCAAGTTACAGAGTCATTAGAGTAGAGGATATGCCATTTTGGATTGTTTCAGATTTCGACAGAATTATGTGTACAATACCCTATGAGAAAATGTTGAAATGAGCGACGGAATTAAAACAAGGAACTTTAGGCTACGATTCAATAAATACAATACAAACCTTGTCTCTACCAAGTTACAGAGTTATTAGATTAGAGGATATTCAATTTTGGATTGTTTCATATTTCGATAGAACTAAGTGTACAGTAGCCTTTGAGAAAAAGTCGAAATGTATGACGGACTCAAAACACAAAATTTTGGGGCCCAATTCAATAAATATTATATAAAACATGTATCTAGAAAGTCACAAAGTTAGATTAGAGGATTTGCCATTTTGGAATGTTAAAGATTTCGATAGATTTGCGCGTACAGTACCCTATGAGAAAATGTCGAAATGTGTGACAGACTTAAAACACGGAGTTTTAGGCTCCGATTCAATAAATACAATACAAACCTTGTATTTACCAAGTTACAAAGTCATTAGAGTAGAGGATCTTCCATTTGGAATGTTTAAGATTTCGATAGATTTGCGTGTACAATACCATATGTGAAAATGTCGAAATGTGTGACGAATTTATAACATGGATTTTTAGGCTCTGATTCAATAAATACATTATAAAACTTGTATCTACCAAGTTACAGAGTCATTAGAGAAGAGGATATGCCATTTTGGATTGTTTAAGATTTCGATAGAAATACGTGTACTGTGAGAAAATGTCAAAATGTGCGACAGACTAAAAACACGGAATTTTAGGCTCCGATTCAATACATACAATATAAAACAAGTATCTACCAAGTTACAGAGTAATTAGGGTAGAGCATATGCCATTTTCGATTGTCTACGATTTCGATATAATTACGTGTATAGTACCCTATGAGAAAATGTCGAAATGTACGATAGATTTAAAACACAAAATTTTGTGCCCCAATTCAATAAATATTATATAATCATTGTATCTAGCAAGTCACAGATCTGTGACTTGCTAGATTTGCGTGTACAGTACCCTAATGACTCTAGAGTCATTAGAGTTGAGGATCTGCATTTTGGAATGTTAAAGATATCGATAGATTTGCATGTACAGTACCCTGTGAGAAAATGTCGAAATGTGTGACCGACTTAAAACATGGAATTTCAGGCTTCGATTCTATAAATACATTATAAACCTTGTATCTACCAATTTACAGAGTCATTAGAGTAGAGGATATGCAATTTTGGATTGTTTAAGCTTTCGATAGAATTACGTGTACAGTACCCTATGAGAAAATGTCGGAGTATACGGCGGATTTAAACATGGAATTTTAGGCTACAATTCAATAAATATTACATAAAACTTGCATATACCAAGTCACGAAGTCGTTATAGTAGAGGATCTGCCATTTTGGAATGTTTAAGATTTCGATAGATTTGCGTGTACAGTACCCTATGAGAAACTGTTGAAATGTGCCACGGATTTAAAACATTGAATTTTAGGCTCTGATTCAATAAATACATTATAAAACTTGTATCTACGAAGTTACAGAGTCATTAAAGTAGAGGATATGCCATTTTGGATTGTTTAAGATTTCGATAGAATTACGTGTACAATACCCTATGAGAAAATGTCGGAATATATGATGGATTAAAAAAATGGAATTTTAGGTTGCGATTCAATAAATATTATATAAAACTTGCATCTACCAAGTCACATAATCATTAGTGTAGAGGATATGCCATTTTGAAATGTTTAGGATTTCGATAGATTTGCATGTACAGTACCCTATGTGAAAATGATGAAATGTGAGACGGATTGAAAACATGGATTTTTAGGCTCTGATTCAATAAATACATTATAAAACTTGTATCTACCAAGTTACAAAGTCATTAGAGAAGAGGATATGCCATTTTGGATTGTTTAAGATTTCGATAGAAATACGTGTACTATGAGAAAATTTCGAAATGTGCGACAGACTAAAAACACGGAATTTTAGGCTCCGTTGCAATAAATACAATATAAAACATGTATCTACCAAGTTACAGAGTCATTAGAGTAGAGCATATGCCATTTTCGATTGTTTATGATTTCGATATAATTACGTGTATAGTAGTACCCTATGAGAAAATGTCGAAAAGTACGACGGACTTAAAACACTAAATTTTGGGCCCCAATTCAATACATATCATACAAAACTTGTATCTAGCAAGTCACAGAGTCATTAGAGTAGAGGATCTGCCATTTTGGAATGTTTAAGATTTCGATATATTTTGGATTGTTCACGTAATTCTATCGAAATCTTAAACAATCCAAAAATGCATATCCTCTACTCTAATGACTTTGTAACTTGGTAGATACAAGTTTTATATTGTATTTATTGAATTAGAGCGTAAAATTCCATGTTTTAAATCAGTCGTATATTCCGACATTTTCTCATAGGGTACAGTAGTACACGTAAATCTATCGAACTCTTAAACAATCGAAAATGGCATATCATCTACTTTAATGACTCTGTAACTTGGTAGATACAAGTTTTATAATGTATTTAGTCTATTAGAGCCTAAAAATCCATGTTTTCAATCCGTCGCACATTTCGACATTTTCTCATAGGGTATTGCACACGCAAATCTATCGAAATCTTAAACATTCCAAAATGGCAGATCCTCTACTCTAATGACTCTGTGACTTGCTAGATACAAGTTTTGTATGATATGTATTGAATTGGGGCCCAAAATTTAGTGTTTTAAGTCCGTCGTACTTTTCGACATTTTCTCATAGGGTACTACTATACACGTAATTATATCGAAATCATAAACAATCGAAAATGGCATATGCTCTACTCTAATGACTCTGTCACTTGGTAGATACATGTTTTATATTGTATTTATTGCATCTGAGCCTAAAATTCCGTGTTTTTAGTCTGTCGCACATTTTGAAATTTTCTCATAATACACGTATTTCTATCGAAATCTTAAACAATCCAAAATGGCATATCCTCTTCTCTAATGACTTTGTAACATGGTAGATACAAGTTTTATAATGTATTTATTGAATCAGAGCCTAAAAATCCATGTTTTCAATCCGTCTCACATTTCATCATTTTCACATAGGGTACTGTACACGCAAATCTATCGAAATCCTAAACATTCCAAAATGGCAGATCCTCTACTCTAATGACTCTGTGACTTGGTAGATGCAAGTTTTATATAATATTTATTGAATCGGAACCTAAAATTCCATGTTTTAAATCCATCATATATTCCGACATTTTCTCATAGGGTATTGTACACGTAATTCTATCGAAATCTTAAACAATCCAAAATGGCATATCCTCTACTCTAATGACTCTGTAACTTGGTAGATACAAGTTTTATATTGTATTTATTGAATCAGAGCCTAAAATTCAATTTATTAAATCCGTCGCACATTTCAACAGTTTCTCATAGGGTACTGTACACGCAAATCTATCGAAATCTTAAACATTCCAAAATGGCAGATCCTCTACTCTAATGACTTCGTGACTTGGTACATGCAAGTTTTATGTAATATTTATTGAATCGTAGCCTAAAATTCAATGTTTAAATCCGCCGTATACTCCGACATTTTCTCATAGGGTACTGTACACGTAATTCTATCGAAAGCTTAAACAATCCAAAATTGCATATCCTCTACTCTAATGACTCTGTAACTTGGTAGATACAAGGTTTATAATGTATTTATAGAATCGAAGCCTAAAATTCCATGTTTTAAGTCGGTCACACATTTCGACATTTTCTCACAGGGTACTGTACACGCAAATCTATCAAAATCTTTAACATTCCAAAATGCAGATCCTCAACTCTAATGACTCTGTGACTTGCTAGATACAAGGTTTATATAATATTTATTGAATTGGGGCACAAAATTTTTTGTTTTAAGTCCGTTGTATATTTCGACATTTTCTCATATGGTACTATACACGTAATTATATCGAAATCGTAGACAATAAAAAATGGCATATGCTCTACCCTAATTACTCTGTAACTTGGTAGATACATGTTTTATATTTTATGTATTGAATCAGAGCCTAAAATTCCGTGTTTTTAGTCTGTCGCACATTTTGACATTTTCTCACAGTACACGTATTTCTATCGAAATCTTAAACAATCCAAAATGGCATATCCTCTTCTCTAATGACTCTGTAACTTGGTAGATACAAGTTTTATAATGTATTTATTGAATCAGAGCCAAAAAATCCATGTTATAAACTCGTCACACATTTCGACATTTTCACATATGGTATTGTACACGCAAATCTATCGAAATCTTTAACATTCCAAAATGGCAAATCCTCTACTCTAATGACTCTGTGACTTTCTAGATACATGTTTTATATCATATTTATTGAATTGGGCCCCAAAATTTTGTGTTTTGAGTCCGTCATACATTTCGACTTTTTCTCATAGGCTACTGTACACTTAGTTCTATCGAAATATGAAACAATCCAAAATTGAATATCCTCTACTCTAATAACTCTGTAACTTGGTAGAGACAAGGTTTGTATTGTATTTATTGAATCGTAGCCTAAAGTTCCTTGTTTTAATTCCGTCGCTCATTTCAACATTTTCTCATAGGGTATTGTACACACAATTCTGTCGAAATCTTAAACAATCCAAAATGTCATATCCTCTACTCCAATGACTCTGTAACTTGGTAGATACAAGATTTATAATGTATTTCTTGAATCAGAGCCTAAAAAGACATGTTTTCAATCCGTCGCACATTTCGACATTATCTCAAAGGGTACTGTACACGTAAATCTATCCAAATATTAAACATTCCAAAATGGCAGATCCTCTACTCTAATGACTTTGTGACTTGGTAGATGCAAGTTTTATATAAGATTTATTTAATCGGAGTCTAAAATTCCATGTTTTAAATCCGTCATATACTCCGACATTTTCTCATAGGGTAATGCACACTTAATTCTATCGAAAGCTTAAACAATCCAAAATTGCATATCCTCTACTCTAATGACTCTGTAACTTGGTAGATACAAGGTTGATATTGTATTTATTGAATCGAAGCCTAAAATTCCATGTTTTAAGTCTGTCGCACATTTTGACATTTTCTCATAGGGTATTGTACACGCAAATCTATCGAAATCTTTAACATTCCAAAATGCAGATCCTCAACTCTAATGACTCTGTGACTTGCTAGATACAAGGTTTATATAATATGTAAAGGCTCGGATTTTAAATCCTAATTTATCGGGAAAAAAATGAAATTTAAGATTTAATTAAATTGGATTTAAAACCCGTTTAACAGATTCCGACCTGAATTTAAATGTTTGAGGAACGATTCCGTCTTTTTGCCTCGAAAATTCAAAATAAATATTGGATGGTGATATCCTTTTAAGTTTTAAAAATCTAATTGATCGGGAAAGCAAGAGTCGGGGAAACTAACATTCGGGGATTAATTTTCGGGGTTCGAAATTCGCGTATTCGGGATTTAATTCCGGGTATTGGTTACCAAAACCCACACTCAATATCCCACCCACTCCCATCACTCACCCCTTCCCCTCACCTTCTGATCACTTTCACCCTCACCCTTATGCCATCCTCACCATCACTCTCCTCCTTCACCATCTCCCTCCCCCTCTCCTTCACATTCACCCTCTCCATCACCAAATCCACCGCCACCTTGCCGCCACCACCATCACACCATCGTCATCGCCGCACCACACACCACCATCACCACCTTGACGTCGCACCAACACCATCACACGCACACCCCTTCCGCATCTAGCAGCTGCAGCACCACCTTCCCGACGTCCGCCGCCGCCCAGGAGCCGCCAGCACCACCACCGGAGCCACCGCCGCCGCCGACGCACACCCAACCTTCTCCTCCTTCGTCCCCTTGCGAAGCTAACTTCCGGTAAGCGTTTCTCGTCCGTTTTCGATCGGATTTGTTCCTGAGCTTCACCATCGTGCTCACCTCTGTCCGGTGTAGGTCTGACGAGCTATCGCGAGCCACCGAAGGCGCCCAGAACTCTGATCGAGAGCTCCAAAGTCGTGAAAAATCCACCGGTGAGCTTCCACTTTCTTCCTCGTTTCGATTCGTTTTCGAGCCTATTTGATGTTTAGATTAGTCGGGTGTGAGTGAGGGCTGAGTACGGGATGAGAGGGGGGTAGAAATGGGGAAAAACCTGCGCTCCAACGACGAGGGCGAACCAGCCCGACGAACGGAGGTTGAAGACGAAGGCCGCGGGCGCGGCCAAGCAGGCCGCGGGCGCGGCCAAGCAGGCCGGGGCGCGGCCAAGCAGGCCGCGGGCGCGGCCAAGCAGGCCGGGGCGCGGCCAAGCAGGCCGCGGGCGCGGCCAAGCAGGCCGGGGCGCGGCCAAGCAGGCCGCGGGCGCGGCCAAGCAGGCCGGGGCGCGGCCAAGCAGGCCGCGGGCGCGGCCAAGCAGGCCGGGGCGCGGCCAAGCAGGCCGGGGCGCGGCCAAGCAGGCCGCGGGCGCGGCCAAGCAGGCCGGGGCGTGGCCAAGCAGGCCGCGGGCGCGGCCAAGCAGGCCGGGGCGTGGCCAAGCAGGCCGCGGGCGCGGCCAAGCAAGCCGCGGCCGCGGCCGTCTGGCAGCGGCCGCGACACTGTTTCCCTTGGGTCGGTTTTGGCGCGACTTCTTGGGCCGGTTTTGTAATTTAAAATTATTTATTTAATTAATTAATATTATTTGAAGATTAAAATATAAAATATTATTTAGTGTATTTTAAATAAATATAATATTATTGAAGGTTTAAATTATAACATTATTTGGACTTGGAGGTTTAAAAAGAATTTGGAAAAGAATTTCAAGGTCGAAAAGTGATTTAATAAATAAATTGATAAAGGGAATTTAGCGAGTATTTTCAAGGGTCGGAATTCTTAACTATTTAATTCGGATTTGAAACGGTTTTGGAACTAACTTGGGGATAAGACCTATTTGATGACTGACTAGCATGATAATAAAATCGTTTGACTAACGGTATGGTATGTATGACTAATAGCATGATATTGTGGTGATTTTTAGAAGAGATTTAATGATCGATACTTGTGATGATAATGATATATGTCCTTATGGAGAGTAGGAGTATGGAAAGGTAATATGCGAATTCGGCTACGAATGATATAGAGGTTATCTTAAGCTGATAAGATGACGGATTATATATGTTGAACGGTATGAGATGGGAGATGATTGATCAGGACGAACTGGAAGTATGATGAATGCGAACTTGTTTATTTATCTGTGTGTATGAGTGTGTGATATATGTGTTCAGAGAAGCTATAGAATTATACTCAGTGTATTCTCGTTATGTATTAGGTGATATTCTGTGATCGTGACTACTGTGTGCTGGATTCTTCTTTTGTTGATCTTCTAGCCAGGTAAGTACCTCCGGGGCTTACTCAGTAACCAGGACCTCCTGCCTGATGTGTCATATAGTATGTAGGTGTTGCATATGCATAAAAGCATGTCATGTAGTATCATGCTTAGGAATTGCACTTACGATTGAGCATTCTTATTCTGTATGCGTTTGAATGCAGAACGGTCGTTATCTGTGAGTACTAGAGTCGTTGTTAGGGTCATAGGACAGCCCAGCTTCATCGGGCGTTGTCCTCCTTGAGTCATTTATATATGTATCACGAGATACGAGATGAGCATGAGATACGATATGATGATGAGATGTGATATGCTATAGCATCGAACTGGCTAGTCTCCACCCTATCTGGAAAGGGGGTGGTGGTAGAAGAGGGATAAACCACTTGGTATTCTTTGTTAAGGCCTTACTTCATATTTTATATATATATGAAGTAGGAGCATGATAGTGTGGTTAACATTTCAGTACTGCATGAAGGCATTCTTATTTTAGGTATAGGCGTATTATATGTCCTCAGCGCGGTCAAAGGACCCGCAGGCGAACACTTGGCCTGACTTTGTGGTATAGTTTCAGGTACCCGTTCCATAACTTGATTTCGTGTTGTTATGACGGGGTCCATTCATATGGCGGAGAGTGAGTGTTTGAACCCTGACTTCACCAGATTCACACTTTTGGGATTTCTTCCTAATTATACTCTGTTTTGATCCGGCTCTGCCGCGACACTGTTTGTATTATTTCAGAATTTATGTCATTTGCATGATAAAAGATTTTCCGCTTTGTAGACTTAGGATAGGTACAGGGGTTACCCCGGGGTCTCCAGCAGACCTTCCGAATTTGGGTGCGAAATCCCGCTTTAAACTACAAATCCTTGATTTCAAACCTTCAACCTGTACTCGGGGCGCAAGATCCTAACGAGGGGTTTTATCCCTCGAAACGTAACTTGGGAATCATAATCCCGGGCCGTTACAAAGGTGGTATCAGAGCCGAGGTTTTGCAATACGAGTACAATAGGTTGAAGATGGTTTTGAAAATCGCCCAATGATTTCAAATTGTTTTGGAAATGTTTAAAGGGGCAAAATGAATTTAATTGGACTTAAAACCTAAATGAATAAAGGGGAAACAATCTCGTGGGTAGAGACCAAAGCGATAGACCTCCCTTATGGATGTAGAACTCGGGGAACGGTAGGCAAAATACTAGCTTTTATTTACAGTTGGGCCTGGAAGACTCCAGAGAGTTTGCACCACGGAGGTTGGAGAAGTTGGGTTAGGAGGCCGTGAGGTATTTGGCCCTGCGGTCAGCCGTCCCTCGAAGGACGGCATAGATCGTCTCTGTGTTTACATATGCAATTGGGCCTGAGGGCGATCCTCCTCGAAGAGGATCATATTAATATCGCTGATTGCTTCCGTGCTGAGTGCTGTTATGCTTAAGATAGGGAACTATTTGGTGTGCCTTAACTTGAACATGTAAATGACTGAATGTGCAAACGGGATAGCGGGAGAAAACTTTGTCCTTATGTAGACAAAATTCCTTTCTTGTCGGAATAGTCCTCCCATAGTTCAACCCCCATGATGATTCTGCTTCCGTCATCCATCACACCAAAACATCCAGGCTTGTAGCAAGGTCGAAAAGCGTCTGCCCTCCCTGTTTCGAACCCTGTTCTATTCTAGCATCGATGCTTCTATCCAGTCTCATACCTAAGATTGATGTCCACGTGAAATTTGGGTTGGTCAACTAACTACCTTCGAAAATCGTGTCGAATTTTAGGGATACCTAAGTATGTTAGGGAAGGCGATTATTGAAATGATCCGAGTTAGAAGTGAGTTGTCTTATGGAGTCATCCCTCTCAATTCTTATAATGATCAATCGTGTCTTCTTCCACAAGAGTCTAAACACGAGTCTACCCTTCCCTCTCAGAAGCAGTGTGAATGTCCTTGTGTCCTACCGAACGAGCCATACTAGCGTCCACGGGTAAATGGGGTGATGAGTCAGTGATTGCCCTTGAAGAATTCTGTCAGGTTATGATAGTAGCCCTCTTTGTGATTGCATGACATGACTTATTAGTATACTCCAGCATGACTTGCCATATATCTTGCATGATTACCCTTATGAATGAATATATATGCCGAATGTATGAATCCCTATGATAGTCATTCTCCATTGAATTAGGTCCATGATAGTGTGGTCAACTCTATTTGATTGTATACCCCATACAATGATCTCCTTAGCATGATTAGTTGATGATGCCTCGATGCTTATCATGCCTTCTGTGACGTCCTCTCGTGCTTACATGAACATATGACCTAACGCCTTATATGACCACACACCACGCCACATAATGACTTCGTATGCACATGATGCATGAATGCTAGGTTGGACCTATTTGGATTACCTTGACTGTATACCATGCTCGTGCAATTGTTCATATATGAAATGCTTGTGATACTTATTAAACTTTGCGTGACCTCGTATCTTGCATGATCATTACTAGCCCTTCGCATGAGTATGTGCCAAGCATGACTCTTACATGAGATGATAGATCGTCAGTTTTCTCGCGTGCACGTCCGTGTAGAAATTGATTATATGTACATGTATGAATGCACATGTTGTTATCCCTTGAGGTAGGTATATGATAGTGCGAAAATTAATATGACTGATAGGCTCCATGATGAATACACGCTTTCTTGTCGCAATTATAACCTCATAGACTTTCCATAAGGGCATCGTTGTCATTCTCGGGTTGAAACCTTGTCTCTGGTTTCGTCGTCTTTAGTCTTGGTCCGTGTCTGAATCTGTAAGGAAATTGTGTTGTCCGCCATTGCCCTGCCCTATCACCGTTGAATTGGAACTCTGTGTGATAGTTCTAGAAATAACATGATGATGAATTATGAGGTGTTGACGTTCTGAGTTAACAATTACTGCCTGAGTGCTTTGCCTATAAAACGTAAATTTCAAATGTGGGACCATGATCTAGTGATATGATATGATAGATGATAGGCTCTGTTAGTGTATGATGATGAACCATTGTGATGTTGATATGATATTATCCTTGCTGTGGTTGTTAGCATGATGCAATTTTATGAGTTGGCTCGATTATGTCTATATGTATAATGATTCGCAATATTATTGAGTATAGTGATACCTTGAGTTGCTTGATGTGATCGACGATGTATTGATAATGTGGTAGATATGGAATATTATCCAGTGTAACGTACGATATGTGAGATGGATTCCATGAATGTTCTGCTTGATTATGTGGGATGAGGACCTTAGGTAGAATGACCAGAGAGCAGTGAGAGGATTTGGGTTGCCGAACTTATCTACGACAGTATGAACAAGAGAGGTAGGGAGGCGATGTTAGCTTAAATGAGACCGAGCGAGTTCTAGGATTGATAAGAGATAGTGGTTAGTGGATTTCAGACGAGCTTCTAGGTAGGCCTTAGGAGAGGAGTAGGATTACGATGGCAGGTTTTGAGCGAGAGGTGTTGGTACAGGCAGGTAGCATAGGAGAGTAGTGGGTTGAGGACTAGGCTAGTTTCACTAGGGTAACTTTGGGAGTTGGTATGTGTACATACGGTTAGGGTAGCTCTTGAGTTGGATAGGAAAGTTAGATGTGATTAGGGAATTAGTATAGAGGAGGTATTGTTAGGTGGATTAGGGTGTAAGGAGTAGTACCTAGGTAATCTAGGAGTGGATTGTGGGAGAAATTAAGGATGATCGACTAAGGAATGTGAAAGAAATCATATAATTTGGGAATAGACTATAGGTGTTGTGGTTGAGAACGATTTCTGTAAGGAAGGAGGTTGAAGAATTGCTAAGGATGAGTAGTATAGGGTTGCTCGAAAAATCATAGATCTTGGGGATTAAGTTGTACGATATTGGAATTGTCAGCAAGGTGCGTATTTGGGGGCTGCTTAGGTAAGTTTGGGAATGTTTGGCAAATTGTGAGTGAAGGATTCTAGATGCGTTGTTGGAGGACTTTAGCATAGGTAATGAATCAAGGTTGATGTGTGGAAATTGTTTTGGCTATTGAGGTATTGATGAGGTAAGATGAATCTTCGAGGAAAGGCTGGTGGCAGAATTTTCGAAGGTTTGGCGAGATTGCGGTAATTAAGAAATTCGGATGAGGATGTCATAAGAATTTGTGAAAATGAGGATCGGTACATAAGGGCTTGCGCGGTAGAGATTTCGAGGTTCGAGGAAGTGTGATCTAGGGAAATTTGGGAACATGCGAGCATGAGAAAACTAATCTAGGTAGAGGGTGTCGGAAATTCTATAGGTCGGAGGATTACGGAAGACTTGGTAAATTTGCAATGCTATGGTTAATTCGGAATTAGGATGACATCGAGTTTCCTTGGGAATAATGGATAGAGGCTTAAAATGTCGTGGTTAAGAAGTGATAGCTTGGGGGGAAATTTGAAGTTTGAGGAGATGAGGTACTAGAGTAGGACAGCTTGCGGAGTCGCGATTGGTTAAGGTTTCGTGAGGTCCGGAATGGAGAATTTAGGCTGGTGGCAGGTGAATTATCACGATCTTTTGGGAAAAGAATTGCTGTAACGGCCCGGATATAAATATCCGGGATACGTTTCGAAGGTCGGATACCTTCGTTCGGATGTTGCAATTCAGGTACGGGTCGAGGTTTCAAACCTCTAATCAGTCGAAGTTTTCATAAATTCAGTTTAAACGAAAGTAAAGCGGAAATACGATTTAGATACAAAAGCCACGGCAAGGCCGGGTCAAAACCAAAACAAAATTCTAAAGTCGTATGGCCAGATTAGCGGGGTTAGACAAATTTCTTTGCAATCGCCGGGGAACATTCTCACGCCATATAAACAGGGGGCAATCATACCTAAAACCAATTGGTGCGAGCGGGGTCAGACCGAGGCCCCAACACGCTCTATCCAGCAAGCGAACATACACATACGCTAATAATAAAGATGATGCAGATGCGGAATTTAAATCACACTAGCATGATCCTAATTTAAAATATGCGAGAAATAACTGTAAAGGCGCCCAAAGAATGCCAAGTGGCATGTCCCTCTCCTACCTCTGCACCCCTTTCCGTTAGTGCAGAGACTGGCCAGCTCGATGCTATAGCATATCATATCTCATCATCATATCATATCTCATCATCATATCATGTCTCATCATCATATCATATATCATCATCATAACATAAATTAAAATAAACATGCCCGATGGTGCTGGGCTATCATCATGCTCATCTCGACTCGATAGACTCAGGGCACCCGATGGGGCTGGGCTACCCTATGACCCTAGCAAAGACTCTAGGACTATCACAGATAACGGCCGTTCTGTTTCATACGCGTAAAGAAATAGAATGCTCAATCACAAGTGCAACCTAGCATGATACTACATGGCATGCTTTAATGCTGATGCAACACCTAGTATGTCATACATTCACAAGCCGGTAATCTCTTTCGAATCCGAGTAAGCCCATAAAGGAACTTACCTGAATAAGCCGAACAGCAGAGAACAAGGCAGAAGCAGAACCCAAGTAATGGATCACCAGTAGTAAGCAACGTCCAACATTCACAAACACCTAATAACATATAAATGCATAAGTCTACCTATTTCACACAAGGCGCCCCTAACTATCATTCATATCTCGTCTCATATCCCATTTTAAATTATTCCATCTCATTTCATCACAAACCATATCTCATTTCATCATCTCATTTTCAAAACAACCTCTCGAAGAACTCAACTTAGAAAATTAAACAACTCTTTTAAATCGCTTATCTAAATCCCGACATTAAACATTTAACCCTTAAGGCCCATTTTTCCAAAAATCATGTTATAAAATAATTCCGGCATGTTTCTCATTTCAAAACATTATATAAATAAATCCCATTATTAAATAATTAAAATAACTCTATGCTCACAAATCATATTTATAAGTCAAGACCAACAATTCACTTTAAAATTCCCAACTTACATATTAAAATTCTCATAAAATGCATCAATCAAATAATCCAATTTATACCCTTTTTGAAAACAATACACAATATATAACGATTAGTTTCCAGAATTTATAATTATAACCAAATTCCAAAATAATAATAATATTCAAATAAGGATATAACATATCATATAATCAATATATACAATTTAAATCCTTAACCAACTTATAAAATCATACCATTTAAAATAATTCCGACATAACCTTCTTTAAAAATCCAAATCTTAAAATCACCCTTATAACATAATATAATAACTTACTTCAATTAAAATTACTTTTAAAATCCTCTAAACTATATAAATTAATAAACACAACATATAACTATATATATACGTACATTTTCTAAAATCAAAACCATATACACATGTCAAAAGAAAAAGCCCAGCCCAACCAAAAGGAAAACAAGGAAGGGGATCCGGCCCTTTACAGAACCCGTTTAAAGAAATGGTATAACCCGCTGAATAGAACCGGATCTGGCCCAGAACCGAGCCCAAGGAAAGAATGAACAGAGTCATCCCCTTCCTTTGAATGGGCAGAGCTTCTGAAGTGACGGAAAGGGAACCGGAAGAAGGGAGAAGGGATTCCCAAGTCTCTAGTGGTCCGTTCGGCTCGAAATCTTACCCAGAGACCCACAAGTAGATTCCGGCCACACTCATCATAGAAAGGTTAAAACGAGATCAAGAAGGAAGGGAGGAGGAGAGATTTACCGAGCTCTGAGGAATAACTCCGGCGAGGGTGCTCAGGGCGGCTTCTGGCTTCTATCGACGAGGGGAGAACCTTGATAAGGGCCTAGGGCGATAGGAGATGATGTAAAAGATCGCCTTTGCTCAGATTCAAGCCAAGAACGAAGGAAATCGAGGATTTACCTATTCGGAACCAGTGCGAGAGGGAGAGAGGAAGAGGGTGGCGGCTCGACGGCGCTGGCTGCTCCCTGGCGGATCTGGGCTTTCCTGGGGCGTCGTGAGGAGTGCTTCTGGCCGAGGAGGAGGCTAGGAGAGCTCGGCGGGTGCTCGGCGTGAGCTCGTGGAAAACAGGGGACGTGAGTCCCTCGGCTCTACAGGAGAAGGGATGGGATGAAGAAGATGGGGGAAATGGTGGTGCTTGGATCACAGAAGGATGCTCCCGAGAGGTGCCCGAACCTGCACTCGAGCCAAGCGAAGGTGGTGGCGGCAAGAATACCTCAACAAGGGGGTCTAGGAGTTTTGTGTTTGGGGTTCTGTTTACCCAGAAGAAAGAAAGAGGAGGGTGGGCTTGAGCTTCTTTGGGGGTGGGGGTTTGTTTGGGTGTTTGAAGACAAAAGAAATGAGGAGGGGAGGCTGAGGCAGTGCTGCAGTAAGGCAACTGAAAGGGAGAGGGAGGAGGGAGGGGGACCATTGCATCTTGCAAGCTGTGTGTGTGATTGCAGGCAAGCTGCCGAGAGAGAGAGAGAGAGAGAGAGAGAGAGAGAGAGAGAGAGAGAGAGAGAGAGAGAGAGAGAGAGAGAGAGAGAGAGAGAGAGAATAAGGAAAAAGGTAAAATAAAATAGGGAATAAAAGAGTTCCCCATAAGATATTTTGAACCCGAAAAAATATCCCGAAACCCGCTCGCCCGAACGAATCCCGACTAAATCGAATTTAATTAAATTTAATTCAATCAAGATAATCGAAAAAAATTAAATAATTTTCAATCAATACTCGTAGCTCAAATTAATTTTTTAGTAATGCTCGATCTCGAAAGCGAAAATCAAAATCCATTTCTAAAACCCAATTCAAAACTTTATAGAAGTTCGTTTAAATAAAATTCAGTTGCTCGAGGGCGGAAATTTCAAAATTTCGAGAATCTAAATTTTAAAGCCGAACATAATTTGGGGTTTGGGCATCTCAGGTAGGCCTTTCATGGACCTATCGCCTAACTAGAATTACACCATACATATGGCAAAGAATTTGGGGTTTTAAATTTTTATGTGATTTTGAGATTTTTTGTGGACTACCCCCTTTGGAAAAAGTCGAGAATCCAAACTGGTGAAAAAATGATTTTTTTTGGACATCTTCGAGGAAGATTTCCCAGGAGACGTCCTCGTTAAAGTCATATGCCTTGAATTTAGCTTTCTAACAAGCTCACAAATGGCCCGATTAGACCAACGCAGCTCTTTATATGACCAAAATACCATGCTCGTGTACGTAACACCTATAGAAAGGCACACTACCTTCATTCCGGGACCATTTGGGCATCTCAGGTGGGCCTTTCATGGACCTATCTCCTAACTAGAATCACACCATGACTAGGGAAAAGAATTTGGGGTTTTAAATTTTCTGAGATTTTGAGATTTTTTGAGGACTACCCCCTTTGAAAATAGTCGAGAATCCAAGTTGGTGGAAAAATTATTTTTTTGGACATCTTCGAGGAGGATTTCTAAGGAGACATCCTCAATTAAGCCGTCGGCCTTGAAGTTAGCTTTCCAACGAGCTCTCAAATGGCCCGATCAGACCAACACAGCTATTCTTATGACCAAAATACCAAGCTCGTGTCCGTAACACCTATAGAAAGGCGCACTACCTTCATTCCTTGGCCATTTGGGCATCTCTTGTGGGCCTTTCATGGACCTATCGCTAACTAGCATCACACCATGCGTAACTAGCATGAGCACCCCCTTTGGAAAAAGTTCAGAATCTAAGTTGGCGGAAAAATGATTTTTTTGGACATCTTCAAGGAAGATTTCTCAGGAGACGTCCTCGTTAAAGTCATAGGGCTTGAAGTTAGCTTTCCAAAGAGCTCTCAAATGGCTCGATCAGAAATCTGTAACTTGGTAAATACAAGTTTTATATTGTATTTATTGAATAGGGGCCCAAAATTACGTGTCTTAAGCCTGTCGCATATTTCGACATTTTATCATAGGGTACTGACAATCCAAAATGGTATGTCCTCTACTCTAATGACCCTGTAACGTGGTAGATACAAGTTTTATATAATATTTATTGAATCGGAGCCTAAAATTCCATGTTTTAAATCCTTCGTATACTCCGACATTTTCTCATAGGGTATTATACACGTAATTCTATCGAAATATTAAACAATCCAAAATTGCATATCCTCTACTCTAATAACTTTATAACTTGGTAGATACAAGTTTTATATTGTATTTATTGAATTAGAGCCTAAAATTCCATGTTTCAAATCAGTCGTATATTCCGACATTTTCTCATAGGGTACAGTAGTACACGTAAATCTAACGAACTCTTAAACAATCGAAAATGACATATCATCTACTTTAATGACTCTGTAACTTGGTAGATACAAGTTTTATAATGTATTTAATCTATTAGAGCCTAAAATTCCATGTTTGAAATCCGTCGTATATTCCGACATTTTCTCATAGGGTATTGTACACGTAATTCTATCGAAATCTTAAACCATAAAAAATGGCATATCCTCCACTCTAATGACTCTGTAACTTGGTAGATACATGTTTTATATTGTATTTATTGAATCGGAGCCTAAAATTCCATGTTTTAAGTCTATCGCACATTTCGACATTTTCTCATAGGGTACTGTACATGTAATTCTACCGAAATCTTAAACAATCCAGAATGGCATATCCTCTACTCTAATGACTCTGTAACTTGGTAGATAGAAGTTTTATAATGTATTTATAGAATTAGAGCCTAAAAATCCATGTTTTCAATCCGTCGCACATTTCGACATTTTCTCATAGGGTATTGCACACGTAAATCTATCGAAATCTTAAACATTCCAAAATGGCAGATCTTCTACTCTAATGACTCTGTGACTTGCTAGATACAAGTTTTGTATAATATGTATTGAATTGGGGCCCAAAATTTAGTGTTTTAAGTCCGTCGTACTTTTTGATATTTTCTCATAGGGTACTATACACGTAATTATATCGAAATCATAAACAATCGAAAATGGGATATGCTCTACTCTAATGACTCTGTCACTTGGTAGATACATGTTTTATATTGTATTTATTGCATCGGATCCTAAAATTCCGTGTTTTTAGTCTGTCGCACATTTCGAAATTTTTCATAGTACACGTATTTCTATCGAAATCTTAAACAATCCAAAATGGCATATCCTTTTCTCTAATGACTTTGTAACTTGGTAGATACGAGTTTTATAATGTATTTATTGAATCAGAGCCTAAAAATCCATGTTTTCAATCCGTGGCACTTTTCGTCATTTTCACATAGGGTACTGTACACGCAAATGTATCGAAATCTTAAACATTCCAAAATGGCAGATCCTCTACTCTAATGACTCTGTGACTTGGTATATGCAAGTTTTATATAATATTTATTGAATCGTAGCCTAAAATTCCATGTTTAAATCCGTCGTATACTCCGACATTTTCTCATAGGGTTGTACACGTAATTCTATCGAAAGTTTAAACAATCCAAAATGGCATATCCTTTACTCTAATGACTCTGTAACTTGGTAGATACAAGTTTTACAATGTATTTATTGAATCAGAGCCTAAAATTCAATTTTTTAAATCCATTGCACATTTCGACAGTTGCTCATAGGGTACTGTACACACAAATCTATCGAAATCTTAAACATTCCAATATGGCAGATCCTCTACACTAATGACTCCGTGACTTGGTATATGCAAGTTTTATATAATATTTATTGAATCGTAGCCTAAAATTCCATGTTTAAATCCGTCGTATACTTCGACATTTTCTCATAGTGTACTGTACACGTAATTCTATCGAAAGCTTAAACAATCCAAAATTGCATATCCTCTACTCTAATGACTCTGTAACTTGGTCGATACAAGGTTTAGAATGTATTTATTGAATCGAAGCCTAAAATTCCATGTTTTAAGTGGGTCACACATTTCGACATTTTCTCATAGGGTACTGTACACGCAAATCTGTAGAAACCTTTAACATTCCGAAATGGCAGATCCTCTACTCTAATGACTCTGTGACTTGCTTGATACAAGGTTTATATAATATTTATTGAATTCGGGCCCAAAATTTTGTGTTTTAAGTCCATCGTACATTTCGACATTTTCTCATAGGGTACTATACACGTAATTATATCGAAAACATAGACAATCTAAAATGGCATATACTCTACCCTAATTTCTCTGTAACTCTTTAGATACATGTTTTATATTGTATGTATTGAATCGGAGCCTAAAATTCTGTGTTTTTAGTCTATCGCACATTTCGAAATTTTCTCATAGTACACGTATTTCTATCGAATCAGAACCTAAAAATCCTTGTTTTCAATCCGTCACACATTTTGACATTTTCACATAGGGTACTATACATGCAAATATATCGTAATCCTAAACATTCCAAAATGGCAGATCCTCTACTCTAATGACTCCGTGACTTGGTAGATGCAAGTTTTATATAATATTTATTGAATCGAAGTCTAAAATTCCATGTTTTAAATCCATCATATACTCTGATATTTTCTCATAGGGTACTATATATGAGAAAATGTCGAAATGTGCGACGGACTTAAAACAAGGAATTTTAGGCTCCGATTCAATAAATACAATAAAAACCTTGTCTCTAACAAGTTAAAGAGTCATTAGAGTAGAGGATATTCAATTTTGGATTGTTTCATATTTCGATAGAATTAAGTGTAGAATACCCTATGAGAAAAAGTCAAAATGTACGACGGACTCAAAACACAAAATTTTGGGCCCCAATTCAATAAATTTTATATAAAACTTGTATCTAGCAAGGCACAGAGTCATTAGAGTAGAGGATTTGCCATTTTGGAATGTTAAAGATTTCGATAGATTTGCGAGTACAGTACCCTATGAGAAAATGTCAAAATGTGTGACAGACTTAAAACATGGAATTTTAGGCATCGATTCAATAAATATAATATAAACCTTGTATCTACCAAGTTACAGAGTCATTAGAGTAGAGGATATGCAATTTTAGATTGTTTAAGCTTTCGATAGAATTACGTGTACAGTACTCTATGGGTAAATGTCGGAGTATACGACGGATTTAAAACGTGGAATTTTAGGCTCCGATTCGATAAATATTATATAAAACTTGCATCCACCAAGTTAGAGAGTCATTAGAGTAGAGGATCTGCCATTTTGGAATGTTGAAGATTTCGATAGATTTGCGTGTATAGGGTACTATGAGAAACTGTCGAAATGTGCGACGGATTTAAAACATTGAATTTTAGGCTCTGTCTCAATAAATACATTATAAAACTTGTATCTACCAAGTTACAGAGTCATTAGAGTAGAGGATATGCCATTTTGGATTGTTTAAGATTTCGATAGAATTACGTGTACAGTACCCTGTGAGAAATTGTCGGAGTATACGATTGATTCAAAACATGGAATTTTAGGCTCCGATTCAATAAATATTACATAGAACTTGCAACTACCAAGTCACAGAGTCATTAGAGTAGAGGATCTTCCATTTTGGAATGTTTAAGATTTCGATAGATTTGCGTGTACAGTACCCTATGAGAAAATGTCGAAATGTGCGACGGATTGAAAACATGGATTTTTAGGCTCTGATTCAATAAATTCATTATAAAACTTGTATCTACCAAGTTACAGAGTCATTGGAGTAGAAGATACGCCATTTTGGATTGTTTAAGATTTCGAAAGAATTACGTGTACAGTACCCTATGACAAAATGTCGAAATGTGCGATGGACTTAAAACAAGGAATTTTAGGCTCCGATTCAATAAATAAAATACCAAACTTGTCTCTAACAAGTTAAAGAGTCATTAGAGTAGAGGATATTCAATTTTGGATTGTTTCATATTTCGATAGAATTAAGTGTAGAACCCTATGAGAAAAAGTCAAAATGTACGACGGACTCAAAACACAAAATTTTGGGCCCCAATTAAATAAATATTATATAAAACTTGTATCTAGCAAGGCACAGAGTCATTAGAGTAGAGGATTTGCCATTTTGGAATGTTAAAGATTTCGATAGATTTGCGAGTACAGTACCCTATGAGAAAATGTCAAAATGTGTGACAGACTTAAAACATGGAATTTTAGGCATCGATTCAATAAATATAATATAAACCTTGTATCTACCAAGTTACAGAGTCATTAGAGTAGAGGATATGCAATTTTAGATTGTTTAAGCTTTCGATAGAATTACGTGTACAGTACTCTATGGGTAAATGTCGGAGTATACGACGGATTTAAAACGTGGAATTTTAGGCTCCGATTCGATAAATATTATATAAAACTTGCATCCACCAAGTTAGAGAGTCATTAGAGTAGAGGATTTGCCATTTTGGAATGTTGAAGATTTCGATAGATTTGCGTGTATAGGGTACTATGAGAAACTGTCGAAATGTGCGACGGATTTAAAACATTGAATTTTAGGCTCTGTCTCAATAAATACATTATAAAACTTGTATCTACCAAGTTACAGAGTCATTAGAGTAGAGGATATGCCATTTTGGATTGTTTAAGATTTCGATAGAATTACGTGTACAGTACCCTGTGAGAAATTGTCGGAGTATACGATTGATTCAAAACATGGAATTTTAGGCTCCGATTCAATAAATATTACATAGAACTTGCAACTACCAAGTCACAGAGTCATTAGAGTAGAGGATCTGCCATTTTGGAATGTTTAAGATTTCGGTAGATTTGCGTGTACAGTACCCTATGAGAAAATGTCGAAATGTGCGACGGATTGAAAACATGGATTTTTAGGCTCTGATTCAATAAATACATTATAAAACTTGTATCTACCAAGTTAGAGAGTCATTGGAGTAAAAGATAGGCCATTTTGGATTGTTTAAGATTTCGAAAGAATTACGTGTACAGTACCCTATGAGAAAATGTCGAAATGTTCGATGGACTTAAAACAAGGAATTTTAGGCTCCGATTCAATAAATAAAATACCAAACTTGTCTCTAACAAGTTAAAGAGTCATTAGAGTAGAGGATATTCAATTTTGGATTGTTTCATATTTCGATAGAATTAAGTGTAGAGTACCCTATGAGAAAAAGTCAAAATGTACGACGGACTCAAAACACAAAATTTTGAGCCCCAATTAAATAAATATTATATAAAACTTGTATCTAGCAAGGCACAGAGTCATTAGAGTAGAGGATTCGCCATTTTGGAATGTTAAAGATTTCGATAGATTTGCGTGTACAGTACCCTATGAGAAAATGTCAAAATGTGTGACAGACTTAAAACATGGAATTTTAGGCATCGATTCAATAAATATAATATAAACCTTGTATCTACCAAGTTACAGAGTCATTAGAGTAGAGGATATGCAATTTTAGATTGTTTAAGCTTTCGATAGAATTACGTGTACAGTACTCTATGGGTAAATGTCGGAGTATACGACGGATTTAAAACGTGGAATTTTAGGCTCCGATTCGATAAATATTATATAAAACTTGCATCCACCAAGTTAGAGAGTCATTAGAGTAGAGGATCTGCCATTTTGGAATGTTGAAGATTTCGATAGATTTGCGTGTATAGTACACTATGAGAAACTGTCGAAATGTGCGACGGATTTAAAACATTGAATTTTAGGCTCTGTCTCAATAAATACATTATAAAACTTGTATCTACCAAGTTACAGAGTCATTAGAGTAGAGGATATGCCATTTTGGATTGTTTAAGATTTCGATAGAATTACGTGTACAGTACCCTATGAGAAATTGTCGGAGTATACGATTGATTCAAAACATGGAATTTTAGGCTCCGATTCAATAAATATTACATAGAACTTGCAACTACCAAGTCACAGAGTCATTAGAGTAGAGGATCTGCCATTTTGGAATGTTTAAGATTTCGGTAGATTTGCGTGTACAGTACCCTATGAGAAAATGTCGAAATGTGCGACGGATTGAAAACATGGATTTTTAGGCTCTGATTCAATAAATACATTATAAAACTTGTATCTACCAAGTTACAGAGTCATTGGAGTAAAAGATAGGCCATTTTGGATTGTTTAAGATTTCGAAAGAATTACGTGTACAGTACCCTATGAGAAAATGTCGAAATGTTCGATGGACTTAAAACAAGGAATTTTAGGCTCCGATTCAATAAATAAAATACCAAACTTGTCTCTAACAAGTTAAAGAGTCATTAGAGTAGAGGATATTCAATTTTGGATTGTTTCATATTTCGATAGAATTAAGTGTAGAGTACCCTATGAGAAAAAGTCAAAATGTACGACGGACTCAAAACACAAAATTTTGAGCCCCAATTAAATAAATATTATATAAAACTTGTATCTAGCAAGGCACAGAGTCATTAGAGTAGAGGATTCGCCATTTTGGAATGTTAAAGATTTCGATAGATTTGCGTGTACAGTACCCTATGAGAAAATGTCAAAATGTGTGACAGACTTAAAACATGGAAATTTAGGCTTCGATTCAATAAATACAATATAAACCTTGTATCTACCAAGTTACAGAGTCATTAGAGTAGAGGATATGCAATTTTGGATTGTTTAAGCTTTCGATAGAATTACGTGTACAGTACTCTATGGGTAAATGTCGGAGTATACGACGGATTTAAAACGTGGGATTTTAGGCTCCGATTTAATAAATATTATATAAAACTTGAATCCACCAAGTCAGAGAGTCATTAGAGTAGAGGATCTGCCATTTTGGAATGTTGAAGATTTCGATAGATTTGCGTGTATAGTACACTATGAGAAACTGTCGAAATGTGCGACGGATTTAAAACATTGAATTTTAGGCTCTGTCTCAATAAATACATTATAAAACTTGTATCTACCAAGTTACAGAGTCATTAGAGTAGAGGATATGCCATTTTGGATTGTTTAAGATTTCGATAGAATTACGTGTACAGTACCCTATGAGAAATTGTCGGAGTATACGATTGATTTAAAACATGGAATTTTAGGCTCCGATTCAATAAATATTACATAGAACTTGCAACTACCAAGTCACAGAGTTATTAGAGTAGAGGATCTGCCATTTTGGAATGTTTAAGATTTTGATAGATTTGCGTGTACAGTACCCTATGAGAAAATGTTGAAATGTGCGACGGATTGAAAACATGGATTTTTAGGCTCTGATTCAATAAATACATTATAAAACTTGTATTTACCAAGTTATAGAGTCATTGGAGTAGAGGATAGGCCATTTTGGATTGTTTAAGATTTCGAAAGAATTACGTGTACAGTACCCTATGAGAAAATGTCGAAATGTGCGATGGACTTAAAACAAGGAATTTTAGGCTCCGATTCAATAAATAAAATACGAAACTTGTCTCTAACAAGTTAAAGAGTCATTAGAGTAGAGGATATTCAATTTTGGATTGTTTCATATTTCGATAGAATTAAGTGTAGAGTACCCTATGAGAAAAAGTCAAAATGTACGACGGACTCAAAACACAAAATTTTGAGCCCCAATTAAATAAATATTATATAAAACTTGTATCTAGCAAGGCACAGAGTCATTAGAGTAGAGGATTCGCCATTTTGGAATGTTAAAGATTTCGATAGATTTGCGTGTACAGTACCCTATGAGAAAATGTCAAAATGTGTGACAGACTTAAAACATGGAAATTTAGGCTTCGATTCAATAAATACAATATAAACCTTGTATCTACCAAGTTACAGAGTCATTAGAGTAGAGGATATGCAATTTTGGATTGTTTCATATTTCGATAGAATTAAGTGTAGAGTACCCTTTGAGAAAAAGTTAAAATGTACGACGGACTCAAAACACAAAATTTTGGGCCCCAATTCAATAAATATTATATAAAACTTGTATGTAGCAAGGCACAGAGTCATTAGAGTAGAGGATTCGCCATTTTGGAATGTTAAAGATTTCGATAGATTTGCGTGTATAGTACCCTATGAGAAAATGTCAAAATGTGTGACAGACTTAAAACATGGAAATTTAGGCTTCGATTCAATAAATACAATATAAACTTTGTATCTACCAAGTTACAGAGTCATTAGAGTAGAGGATATGCAATTTTGGATTGTTTAAGCTTTCGATAGAATTACGTGTACAGTACTCTATTGGTAAATGTCGGAGTATACGACGAATTTAAAACGTGGGATTTCAGGCTCCGATTTAATAAATATTATATAAAACTTGCATCCACCAAGTCAGAGAGTCATTAGAGTAGAGGATCTGCCATTTTGGAATGTTGAAGATTTCGATATATTTGCGTGTATAGTACACTATGAGAAACTGTCGAAATGTGCGACGGATTTAAAACATTGAATTTTAGGCTCTGTCTCAATAAATACATTATAAAACTTGTATCTACCAAGTTACAGAGTCATTAGATTAGAGGATATGCCATTTTGGATTGTTTAAGATTTCGAAAGAATTACGTGTACAGTACCCTATGAGAAAATGTCGAAATGTGCGATGGACTTAAAACAAGGAATTTTAGGCTCCGATTCAATAAATAAAATACCAAACTTGTCTCTAACAAGTTAAAGAGTCATTAGAGTAGAGGATATTCAATTTTGGATTGTTTCATATTTCGATAGAATTAAGTGTAGAGTACCCTTTGAGAAAAAGTTAAAATGTACGACGGACTCAAAACACAAAATTTTGGGCCCCAATTCAATAAATATTATATAAAACTTGTATCTAGCAAGGCACATAGTCATTAGAGTAGAGGATTCGCCATTTTGGAATGTTAAAGATTTCGATAGATTTGCGTGTACAGTACCCTATGAGAAAATGTCAAAATGTGTGACAGACTTAAAACATGGAAATTTAGGCTTCGATTCAATAAATACAATATAAACCTTGTATCTACCAAGTTACAGAGTCATTAGAGTAGAGGATATGCAATTTTGGATTGTTTCATATTTCGATAGAATTAAGTGTAGAGTACCCTTTGAGAAAAAGTTAAAATGTACGACGGACTCAAAACACAAAATTTTGGGCCCCAATTCAATAAATATTATATAAAACTTGTATGTAGCAAGGCACAGAGTCATTAGAGTAGAGGATTCGCCATTTTCGAATGTTAAAGATTTCGATAGATTTGCGTGTACAGTACCCTATGAGAAACTGTCAAAATGTGTGACAGACTTAAAACATGGAAATTTAGGCTTCGATTCAATAAATACAATATAAACCTTGTATCTACCAAGTTACAGAGTCATTAGAGTAGAGGATATGCAATTTTGGATTGTTTAAGCTTTCGATAGAATTACGTGTACAGTACTCTATTGGTAAATGTCGGAGTATACGACGAATTTAAAACGTCGGATTTCAGGCTCCGATTTAATAAATATTATATAAAACTTGCATCCACCAAGTCAGAGAGTCATTAGAGTAGAGGATCTGCCATTTTGGAATGTTGAAGATTTCGATAGATTTGCGTGTATAGTACACTATGAGAAACTGTCGAAATGTGCGACGGATTTAAAACATTGAATTTTAGGCTCTGTCTCAATAAATACATTATAAAACTTGTATCTACCAAGTTACAGAGTCATTAGATTAGAGGATATGCCATTTTGGATTGTTTAAGATTTCGATAGAATTACGTGTACAGTACCTACCCTATGAGAAATTGTCGGAGTATACGATTGATTCAAAACATGGAATTTTAGGCTCCGATTCAATAAATATTACATAGAACTTGCAACTACCAAGTCACAGAGTCATTAGAGTAGAGGATCTGCCATTTTGGAATGTTTAAGATTTCGATAGATTTGCGTGTACAGTACCCTATGAGAAAATGTCGAAATGTGCGACGGATTGAAAACATGGATTTTTAGGCTCTGATTCAATAAATACATTATAAAACTTGTATCTACCAAGTTACAGAGTCATTGGAGTAGAAGATAGGCCATTTTGGATTGTTTAAGATTTCGAAAGAATTACGTGTACAGTACCCTATGAGAAAATGTCGAAATGTGCGATGGACTTAAAACAAGGAATTTTAGGCTCCGATTCAATAAATAAAATACCAAACTTGTCTCTAACAAGTTAAAGAGTCATTAGAGTAGAGGATATTCAATTTTGGATTGTTTCATATTTCGATAGAATTAAGTGTAGAGTACCCTTTGAGAAAAAGTTAAAATGTACGACGGACTCAAAACACAAAATTTTGGGCCCCAATTCAATAAATATTATATAAAACTTGTATGTAGCAAGGCACAGAGTCATTAGAGTAGAGGATTCGCCATTTTGGAATGTTAAAGATTTCGATAGATTTGCGTGTACAGTACCCTATGAGAAAATGTCAAAATGTGTGACAGACTTAAAACATGGAAATTTAGGCTTCGATTCAATAAATACAATATAAACCTTGTATCTACCAAGTTACAGAGTCATTAGAGTAGAGGATATGCAATTTTGGATTGTTTAAGCTTTCGATAGAATTACGTGTACAGTACTCTATTGGTAAATGTCGGAGTATACGACGAATTTAAAACGTGGGATTTCAGGCTCCGATTTAATAAATATTATATAAAACTTGCATCCACCAAGTCAGAGAGTCATTAGAGTAGAGGATCTGCCATTTTGGAATGTTGAAGATTTCGATAGATTTGCGTGTATAGTACACTATGAGAAACTGTCGAAATGTGCGACGGATTTAAAACATTGAATTTTAGGCTCAGTCTCAATAAATACATTATAAAACTTGTATCTACCAAGTTACAGAGTCATTAGATTAGAGGATATGCCATTTTGGATTGTTTAAGATTTCGAAAGAATTACGTGTACAGTACCCTATGAGAAAATGTCGAAATGTGCGATGGACTTAAAACAAGGAATTTTAGGCCCCGATTCAATAAATAAAATACCAAACTTGTCTCTAACAAGCTAAAGAGTCATTAGAGTAGAGGATATTCAATTTTGGATTGTTTCATATTTCGATAGAATTAAGTGTAGAGTACCCTTTGAGAAAAAGTTAAAATGTACGACGGACTCAAAACACAAAATTTTGGGCCCCAATTCAATAAATATTATATAAAACTTGTATGTAGCAAGGCACAGAGTCATTAGAGTAGAGGATTCGCCATTTGGGAATGTTAAAGATTTCGATAGATTTGCGTGTACAGTACCCTATGAGAAAATGTCAAAATGTGTGACAGACTTAAAACATGGAAATTTAGGCTTCGATTCAATAAATACAATATAAACCTTGTATCTACCAAGTTACAGAGTCATTAGAGTAGAGGATATGCAATTTTGGATTGTTTAAGCTTTCGATAGAATTACGTGTACAGTACTCTATTGGTAAATGTCGGAGTATACGACGGATTTAAAACGTGGGATTTCAGGCTCCGATTTAATAAATATTATATAAAACTTGCATCCACCAAGTCAGAGAGTCATTAGAGTAGAGGATCTGCCATTTTGGAATGTTGAAGATTTCGATAGATTTGCGTGTATAGTACACTATGAGAAACTGTCGAAATGTGCGACGGATTTAAAACATTGAATTTTAGGCTCAGTCTCAATAAATACATTATAAAACTTGTATCTACCAAGTTACAGAGTCATTAGAGTAGAGGATATGCCATTTTGGATTGTTTAAGATTTCGATAGAATTACGTGTACAGTACCCTATGAGAAATTGTCGGAGTATACGATTGATTTAAAACATGGAATTTTAGGCTCCGATTCAATAAATAAAATACCAAACTTGTCTCTAACAAGTTAAAGAGTCATTAGAGTAGAGGATATTCAATTTTGGATTGTTTCATATTTCGATAGAATTAAGTGTAGAGTACCCTTTGAGAAAAAGTTAAAATGTACGACGGACTCAAAACACAAAATTTTGGGCCCCAATTCAATAAATATTATATAAAACTTGTATCTAGCAAGGCACATAGTCATTAGAGTAGAGGATTCGCCATTTTGGAATGTTAAAGATTTCGATAGATTTGCGTGTACAGTACCCTATTAGAAAATGTCAAAATGTGTGACAGACTTACAACATGGAATTTTAGGCTTCGATTCAATAAATACAATATAAACCTTGTATCTACCAAGTTACAGAGTCATTAGAGTAGAGGATATGCAATTTTGGATTGTTTAAGCTTTCGATAGAATTATGTGTACAGTACTCTATGGGTAAATGTCTGAGTATACGACGGATTTAAAACGTGGAATTTTAGGCTCCGATTTAATAAATATTATATAAAACTTGCATCCACCAAGTTAGAGAGTCATTAGAGTAGAGGATCTGCCATTTTGGAATGTTGAAGATTTCGATAGATTTGCGTGTATAGTACACTATGAGAAACTGTCGAAATGTGCGACGGATTTAAAACATTGAATTTTAGGCTCTGTCTCAATAAATACATTATAAAACTTGTATCTACCAAGTTACAGAGTCATTAGAGTAGAGGATATGCCATTTTGGATTGTTTAAGATTTCGATAGAATTACGTGTACAGTACCCTATGAGAAATTGTCGGAGTATACGATTCATTTAAAACATGGAATTTTAGGCTCCGATTCAATAAATATTACATAGAACTTGCAACTACCAAGTCACAGAGTTATTAGAGTAGAGGATCTGCCATTTTGGAATGTTTAAGATTTTGATAGATTTGCGTGTACAGTACCCTATGAGAAAATGTTGAAATGTGCGACGGATTGAAAACATGGATTTTTAGGCTCTGATTCAATAAATACATTATAAAACTTGTATCTACCAAGTTATAGAGTCATTGGAGTAGAGGATAGGCCATTTTGGATTGTTTAAGATTTCGAAAGAATTACGTGTACAGTACCCTATGAGAAAATGTCGAAATGTGCGATGGACTTAAAACAAGGAATTTTAGGCTCCGATTCAATAAATAAAATACGAAACTTGTCTCTAACAAGTTAAAGAGTCATTAGAGTAGAGGATATTCAATTTTGGATTGTTTCATATTTCGATAGAATTAAGTGTAGAGTACCCTATGAGAAAAAGTCAAAATGTACGACGGACTCAAAACACAAAATTTTGAGCCCCAATTAAATAAATATTATATAAAACTTGTATCTAGCAAGGCACAGAGTCATTAGAGTAGAGGATTCGCCATTTTGGAATGTTAAAGATTTCGATAGATTTGCGTGTACAGTACCCTATGAGAAAATGTCAAAATGTGTGACAGACTTAAAACATGGAAATTTAGGCTTCGATTCAATAAATACAATATAAACCTTGTATCTACCAAGTTACAGAGTCATTAGAGTAGAGGATATGCAATTTTGGATTGTTTAAGCTTTCGATAGAATTACGTGTACAGTACTCTATGGGTAAATGTCGGAGTATACGACGGATTTAAAACGTGGGATTTTAGGCTCCGATTTAATAAATATTATATAAAACTTGAATCCACCAAGTCAGAGAGTCATTAGAGTAGAGGATCTGCCATTTTGGAATGTTGAAGATTTCGATAGATTTGCGTGTATAGGGTACTATGAGAAACTGTCGAAATGTGCGACGGATTTAAAACATTGAATTTTAGGCTCTGTCTCAATAAATACATTATAAAACTTGTATCTACCAAGTTACAGAGTCATTAGAGTAGAGGATATGCCATTTTGGATTGTTTAAGATTTCGATAGAATTACGTGTACAGTACCCTATGAGAAATTGTCGGAGTATACGATTGATTTTAAACATGGAATTTTAGGCTCCGATTCAATAAATATTACATAGAACTTGCAACTACCAAGTCACAGAGTTATTAGAGTAGAGGATCTGCCATTTTGGAATGTTTAAGATTTTGATAGATTTGCGTGTACAGTACCCTATGAGAAAATGTTGAAATGTGCGACGGATTGAAAACATGGATTTTTAGGCTCTGATTCAATAAATACATTATAAAACTTGTATCTACCAAGTTATAGAGTCATTGGAGTAGAGGATAGGCCATTTTGGATTGTTTAAGATTTCGAAAGAATTACGTGTACAGTACCCTATGAGAAAATGTCGAAATGTGCGATGGACTTAAAACAAGGAATTTTAGGCTCCGATTCAATAAATAAAATACGAAACTTGTCTCTAACAAGTTAAAGAGTCATTAGAGTAGAGGATATTCAATTTTGGATTGTTTCATATTTCGATAGAATTAAGTGTAGAGTACCCTATGAGAAAAAGTCAAAATGTACGACGGACTCAAAACACAAAATTTAGAGCCCCAATTAAATAAATATTATATAAAACTTGTATCTAGCAAGGCACAGAGTCATTAGAGTAGAGGATTCGCCATTTTGGAATGTTAAAGATTTCGATAGATTTGCGTGTACAGTACCCTATGAGAAAATGTCAAAATGTGTGACAGACTTAAAACATGGAAATTTTGGCTTCGATTCAATAAATACAATATAAACCTTGTATCTACCAAGTTACAGAGTCATTAGAGTAGAGGATATGCAATTTTGGATTGTTTAAGCTTTCGATAGAATTACGTGTACAGTACTCTATGGGTAAATGTCGGAGTATACGACGGATTTAAAACGTGGGATTTTAGGCTCCGATTTAATAAATATTATATAAAACTTGAATCCACCAAGTCAGAGAGTCATTAGAGTAGAGGATCTGCCATTTTGGAATGTTGAAGATTTCGATAGATTTGCGTGTATAGTACACTATGAGAAACTGTCGAAATGTGCGACGGTTATAAAACATTGAATTTTAGGCTCTGTCTCAATAAATACATTATAAAACTTGTATCTACCAAGTTACAGAGTCATTAGAGTAGAGGATATGCCATTTTGGATTGTTTAAAATTTCGATAGAATTACGTGTACAGTACCCTATGAGAAATTGTCGAAGTATACGATTGATTCAAAACATGGAATTTTAGGCTCCGATTCAATAAATATTACATAGAACTTGCAACTACCAAGTCACAGAGTCATTAGAGTAGAGGATCTGCCATTTTGGAATGTTTAAGATTTCGATAGATTTGCGTTTACAGTACCCTATGAGAAAATGTCGAAATGTGCGACGGATTGAAAACATGGATTTTTAGGCTCTGATTCAATAAATACATTATAAAACTTGTATCTACCAAGTTACAGAGTCATTGGAGTAGAGGATAGGCCATTTTGGATTGTTTAAGATTTCGAAAGAATTACGTGTACAGTACCCTATGAGAAAATGTCGAAATGTGCGACGGACTTAAAACAAGGAATTTTAGGCTTCGATTCAATAAATAAAATACCAAACTTGTCTCTAACAAGTTAAAGAGTCATTAGAGTAGAGGATATTCAATTTTGGATTGTTTCATATTTCGATAGAATTAAGTGTAGAGTACCCTATGAGAAAAAGTCAAAATGTACGACGGACTCAAAACACAAAATTTTGGGCCCCAATTAAATAAATATTATATAAAACTTGTATCTAGCAAGGCACATAGTCATTAGAGTAGAGGATTCGCCATTTTGGAATGTTAAAGATTTCGATAGATTTGCGTGTACAGTACCCTATGAGAAAATGTCAAAATGTGTGACAGACTTACAACATGGAATTTTAGGCTTCGATTCAATAAATACAATATAAACCTTGTATATACCAAGTTACAGAGTCATTAGAGTAGAGGATATGCAATTTTGGATTGTTTAAGCTTTCGATAGAATTATGTGTACAGTACTCTATGGGTAAATGTCGGAGTATACGACGGATTTAAAACGTGGAATTTTAGGCTCCGATTTAATAAATATTATATAAAACTTGCATCCACCAAGTTAGAGAGTCATTAGAGTAGAGGATCTGCCATTTTGGAATGTTGAAGATTTCGATAGATTTGCGTGTATAGTACACTATGAGAAACTGTCGAAATGTGCGACGGATTTAAAACATTGAATTTTAGGCTCTGTCTCAATAAATACATTATAAAACTTGTATCTACCAAGTTACAGAGTCATTAGAGTAGAGGATATGCCATTTTGGATTGTTTAAGATTTCGATAGAATTACGTGTACAGTACCCTATGAGAAATTGTCGGAGTATACGATTGATTTAAAACATGGAATTTTAGGCTCCGATTCAATAAATATTACATAGAACTTGCAACTACCAAGTCACAGAGTCATTAGAGTAGAGGATCTGCCATTTTGGAATGTTTAAGATTTCGATAGATTTGCGTGTACAGTACCCTATGAGAAAATGTCGAAATGTGCGACGGATTGAAAACATGGATTTTTAGGCTCTGATTCAATAAATACATTATAAAACTTGTATCTACCAAGTTACAGAGTCATTGGAGTAGAAGATAGGCCATTTTGGATTGTTTAAGATTTCGATAGAATTACGTGTACAGTACCCTATGAGAAAATGTCGAAATGTGCGACGGACTTAAAACAAGGAATTTTAGGCTCCGATACAATTAATACAATACCAAACTTCTCTCTAACAAGTTAAAGAGTTATTAGAGTAGAGGATATTCAATTTTGGATTGTTTCATATTTCGATAGAATTAAGTGTAGAGTACCCTATTAGAAAAAGTCAAAATGTACGACGGACTCAAAACACAAAATTTTGGGCCCCAATTCAATAAATATTATATAAAACATGTTTCTAGCAAGGCACGGAGTCATTAGAGTAGAGGATTTGCCATTTTGGAATGTTAAAGATTTAGATAGATTTGCGTGTACAGTACCCTATGAGAAAATGTCAAAATGTGTGACAGACTTAAAACATGGAATTTTAGGCTTAGATTCAATAAATACAATATAAACTTGAATCTACCAAGTTACAGAGTCATTCGTGTAGAGGATATGCAATTTTGGATTGTTTAAGCTTTCGATAGAATTATGTGTACAGTACTCTATGGGTAAATGTCGGAGTATACGACGGATTTAAAACGTGGAATTTTAGGCTCCAATTCAATAAATATTATATAAAACTTGCATCCACCAAGTCAGAGAGTCATTAGAGTAGAGGATCTGCCATTTTGGAATGTTGAAGATTTCGATAGATTTGCGTGTATAGGGTACTATGAGAAACTGTCGAAATGTGCGACGGATTTAAAACATTGAATTTTAGGCTCTGTCTCAATAAATACATTATAAAACTTGTATCTACCAAGTTACAGAGTCATTAGAGTAGAGGATATGCCATTTTGGATTGTTTAAGATTTCGATAGAATTACGTGTACAGTACCCTATGAGAAATTGTCGGAGTATACGATTGATTTAAAACATGGAATTTTAGGCTCCGATTCAATAAATATTACATAGAACTTGCAACTACCAAGTCACAGAGTCATTAGAGTAGAGGATCTTCCATTTTGGAATGTTTAAGATTTCGATAGATTTGCGTGTACAGTACCCTATGAGAAAATGTTGAAATGTGCGACGGATTGAAAACATGGATTTTTAGGCTCTGATTCAATAAATACATTATAAAACGTGTATCTACCAAGTTATAGAGTCATTGGAGTAGAGGATATGCCATTTTGGATTGTTTAAGATTTCGATAGAATTACGTGTACAGTACGCTATGAGAAAATGTCGAAATGTGCGACGGACTTAAAACAAGGAATTTTAGGCTCCGATTCAATTAATACAATACCAAACTTGTCTCTAACAAGTTAAAGAGTCATTAGAGTAGAGGATATTCAATTTTGGATTGTTTCATATTTCGATAGAATTAAGTGTAGAGTACCCTATGAGAAAAAGTCAAAATGTACGACGGACTCAAAACACAAAATTTTGGGCCCTAATTCAATAAATATTATATAAAACATGTTTCTAGCAAGGCACAGAGTCATTAGAGTAGAGGATTTGCCATTTTGGAATGTTAAAGATTTCGATAGATTTGCGTGTACAGTACCCTATGAGAAAATGTCAAAATGTGTGACAGACTTAAAACATGGAATTTTAGGCTTAGATTCAATAAATATAATATAAACCTTGTATCTACCAAGTTACAGAGTCATTAGAGTAGAGGATATGCAATTTTGGATTGTTTAAGCTTTCGATAGAATTACGTGTACAGTACTCTATGGGTAAATGTCGGAGTATACGACGGATTTAAAATGTGGAATTTTAGGCTCCGATTCAATAAATATTATATAAAACTTGCATCCACCAAGTCAGACAGTCATTAGTGTAGAGGATCTGCCATTTTGGAATGTTGAAGATTTCGATAGATTTGCGTGTATAGTACCCTATGAGAAACTGTCGAAATGTGCGACGGATTTAAAACACTGAATTATAGGCTCTGTCTCAATAAATACATTATAAAACTTGTATCTACCAAGTTACAGAGTCATTAGAGTAGAGGATATGCCATTTTGGATTGTTTAAGATTTCGATAGAATTACGTGTACAGTACCCTATGAGAAATTGTCGGAGTATACGATTGATTTAAAACATGGAATTTTAGGCTCCGATTCAATAAATATTACATAGAACTTGCAACTACCAAGTCACAGAGTCATTAGAGTAGAGGATCTGCCATTTTGGAATGTTTAAGATTTCGATAGATTTGCGTGTACAGTACCCTATGAGAAAATGTCGAAATGTGCGACGGATTGAAAACATGGATTTTTAGGCTCTGATTCAATAAATACATTATAAAACTTGTATCTACCAAGTTATAGAGTCATTGGAGTAGAGGATAGGCCATTTTGGATTGTTTAAGATTTCGAAAGAATTACGTGTACAGTACCCTATGAGAAAAGTCGAAATGTGCGACGGACTTAAAACAAGGAATTTTAGGCTCCGATTCAATAAATAAAATACCAAACTTGTCTCTTACAAGTTAAAGAATCATTAGAGTAGAGGATATTCAATTTTGGATTGTTTCATATTTCGATAGAATTAAGTGTAGAGTACCCTATGAGAAAAAGTCAAAATGTACGACGGACTCAAAACACAAAATTTTGGGCCCCAATTCAATAAATATTATATAAAACATGTTTCTAGCAAGGCACAGAGTCATTAGAGTAGAGGATTTGCCATTTTGGAATGTTAAAGATTTCGATAGATTTGCGTGTACAGTACCCTATGAGAAAATGTCAAAATGTATGACAGACTTAAAACATGGAATTTTAGGCTTAGATTCAATAAATATAATATAAACCTTGTATCTACCAAGTTACAGAGTCATTAGAGTAGAGGATATGCAATTTTGGATTGTTTAAGCTTTCGATAGAATTACGTGTACAGTACTCTATGGGTAAATGTCGGAGTATACGACGGATTTAAAACGTGGAATTTTAGGCTCCGATTCAATAAATATTATATAAAACTTGCATCCACCAAGTCAGACAGTCATTAGTGTAGAGGATCTGCCATTTTGGAATGTTGAAGATTTCGATAGATTTGCGTGTATAGTACCCTATGAGAAACTGTCGAAATGTGCGACGGATTTAAAACACTGAATTTTAGGCTCTGTCTCAATAAATACATTATAAAACTTGTATCTACCAAGTTACAGAGTCATTAGAGTAGAGGATATGCCATTTTGGATTGTTTAAGATTTCGATAGAATTACGTGTACAGTACCCTATGAGAAATTGTCGAAGTATACGATTGATTTAAAACATGGAATTTTAGGCTCCGATTCAATAAATATTACATAGAACTTGCAACTACCAAGTCACAGAGTCATTAGAGTAGAGGATCTTCCATTTTGGAATGTTTAAGATTTCGATAGATTTGCGTGTACAGTACCCTATGAGAAAATGTTGAAATGTGCGACGGATTGAAAACATGGATTTTTAGGCTCTGATTCAATAAATACATTATAAAACGTGTATCTACCAAGTTATAGAGTCATTGGAGTAGAGGATATGCCATTTTGGATTGTTTAAGATTTCGATAGAATTACGTGTACAGTACGCTATGAGAAAATGTCGAAATGAGCGACGGACTTAAAACAAGGAATTTTAGGCTCCGATTCAATTAATACAATACCAAACTTGTCTCTAACAAGTTAAAGAGTCATTAGAGTAGAGGATATTCAATTTTGGATTGTTTCATATTTCGATAGAATTAAGTGTAGAGTACCCTATGAGAAAAAGTCAAAATGTACGACGGACTCAAAACACAAAATTTTGGGCCCCAATTCAATAAATATTATATAAAACATGTTTCTAGCAAGGCACAGAGTCATTAGAGTAGAGGATTTGCCATTTTGGAATGTTAAAGATTTCGATAGATTTGCGTGTACAGTACCCTATGAGAAAATGTCAAAATGTGTGACAGACCTAAAACATGGAATTTTAGGCTTAGATTCAATAAATATAATATAAACCTTGTATCTACCAAGTACAGAGTCATTAGAGTAGAGGATATGCAATTTTGGATTGTTTAAGCTTTCGATAGAATTACGTGTACAGTACTCTATGGGTAAATGTCGGAGTATACGACGGATTTAAAACGTGGAATTTTAGGCTCCGATTCAATAAATATTATATAAAACTTGCATCCACCAAGTCAGACAGTCATTAGTGTAGAGGATCTGCCATTTTGGAATGTTGAAGATTTCGATAGATTTGCGTGTATAGTACCCTATGAGAAACTGTCGAAATGTGCGACGGATTTAAAACACTGAATTTTAGGCTCTGTCTCAATAAATACATTATAAAACTTGTATCTACCAAGTTACAGAGTCATTAGAGTAGAGGATATGCCATTTTGGATTGTTTAAGATTTCGATAGAATTACGTGTACAGTACCCTATGAGAAATTGTCGAAGTATACGATTGATTTAAAACATGGAATTTTAGGCTCCGATTCAATAAATATTACATAGAACTTGCAACTACCAAGTCACAGAGTCATTAGAGTAGAGGATCTTCCATTTTGGAATGTTTAAGATTTCGATAGATTTGCGTGTACAGTACCCTATGAGAAAATGTTGAAATGTGCGACGGTTTGAAAACATGGATTTTTAGGCTCTGATTCAATAAATACATTATAAAACGTGTATCTACCAAGTTATAGAGTCATTGGAGTAGAGGATATGCCATTTTGGATTGTTTAAGATTTCGATAGAATTACGTGTACAGTACGCTATGAGAAAATGTCGAAATGAGCGACGGACTTAAAACAAGGAATTTTAGGCTCCGATTCAATTAATACAATACCAAACTTGTCTCTAACAAGTTAAAGAGTCAATAGAGTAGAGGATATTCAATTTTGGATTGTTTCATATTTCGATAGAATTAAGTGTAGAGTACCCTATGAGAAAAAGTCAAAATGTATGACGGACTCAAAAGACAAAATTTTGGGCCCCAATTCAATAAATATTATATAAAACATGTTTCTAGCAAGGCACAAAGTCATTAGAGTAGAGGATTTGCCATTTTGGAATGTTAAAGATTTCGATAGATTTGCGTGTACAGTACCCTATGAGAAAATGTCAAAATGTGTGACAGACTTAAAACATGGAATTTTAGGCTTAGATTCAATAAATATAATATAAACCTTGTATCTACCAAGTACAGAGTCATTAGAGTAGAGGATATGCAATTTTGGATTGTTTAAGCTTTCGATAGAATTACGTGTACAGTACTCTATGGGTAAATGTCGGAGTATACGACGGATTTAAAACGTGGAATTTTAGGCTCCGATTCAATAAATATTATATAAAACTTGCATCCACCAAGTCAGACAGTCATTAGTGTAGAGGATCTGCCATTTTGGAATGTTGAAGATTTCGATAGATTTGCGTGTATAGTACCCTATGAGAAACTGTCGAAATGTGCGACGGATTTAAAACACTGAATTTTAGGCTCTGTCTCAATAAATACATTATAAAACTTGTATCTACCAAGTTACAGAGTCATTAGAGTAGAGGATATGCCATTTTGGATTGTTTAAGATTTCGATAGAATTACGTGTACAGTACCCTATGAGAAATTGTCGGAGTATACGATTGATTTAAAACATGGAATTTTAGGCTCCGATTCAATAAATATTACATAGAACTTGCAACTACCAAGTCACAGAGTCATTAGAGTAGAGGATCTGCCATTTTGGAATGTTTAAGATTTCGATAGATTTGCGTGTACAGTACCCTATGAGAAAATGTCGAAATGTGCGACAGATTGAAAACATGGATTTTTAGGCTCTGATTCAATAAATACATTATAAAACTTGTATCTACCAAGTTATAGAGTCATTGGAGTAGAGGATAGGCCATTTTGGATTGTTTAAGATTTCGATAGAATTACGTGTACAGTACTCTATGAGAAAATGTCGAAATGTGCGACGGACTTAAAACAAGGAATTTTAGGCTCCGATTCAATTAATACAATACCAAACTTGTCTCTAACAAGTTAAAGAGTCATTAGAGTAGAGGATATTCAATTTTGGATTGTTTCATATTTCGATAGAATTAAGTGTAGAGTACCCTATGAGAAAAAGTCAAAATGTACGACGGACTCAAAACACAAAATTTTGGGCCCCAATTCAATAAATATTATATAAAACATGTTTCTAGCAAGGCACTGAGTCATTAGAGTAGAGGATTTGCCATTTTGGAATGTTAAAGATTTCGATAGATTTGCGTGTACAGTACCCAATGAGAAAATGTCAAAATGTGTGACAGACTTAAAACATTGAATTTTAGGCTTAGATTCAATAAATACAATATAAACCTTGTATCTACCAAGATACAGAGTCATTAGAGTAGAGGATATGCAATTTTGGATTGTTTAAGCTTTCGATAGAATTACGTGTACAGTACTCTATGGGTAAATGTCGGAGTATACGACGGATTTAAAACGTGTAATTTTAGGCTCCGATTCAATAAATATTATATAAAACTTGCATCCACCAAGTCAGAGAGTCATTAGAGTAGAGGATCTGCCATTTTGGAATGTTGAAGATTTCGATAGATTTGCGTGTATAGGGTACTATGAGAAACTGTCGAAATGTGCGACGGATTTAAAACATTGAATTTTAGCTCTGTCTCAATAAATACATTATAAAACTTGTATCTACCAAGTTACAGAGTCATTAGAGTAGAGGATATGCCATTTTGGATTGTTTAAGATTTCGATAGAATTACGTGTACAGTACCCTATGAGAAATTGTCGGAGTATACGATTGATTTAAAACATGGAATTTTAGGCTCCGATTCAATAAATATTACATAGAACTTGAAACTACCAAGTCACAGAGTCATTAGAGTAGAGGATCTTCCATTTTGGAATGTTTAAGATTTCGAAAGATTTTCGTGTAGAGTACCCTATTAGAAAATGTTGAAATGTGCGACGGATTGAAAACATGGATTTTTAGGCTCTGATTCAATAAATACATTATAAAACTTGTATCTACCAAGTTACAAAGTCATTGGAGTAGAGGATAGGCCATTTTGGATTGTTTAAGATTTCGAAAGAATTACGTGTACAGTACCCTATGAGAAAATGTCGAAATGTGCGACGGACTTAAAACAAGGAATAATAGGCTCCGATTCAATAAATAAAATACCAAACTTGTCTCTTACAAGTTAAAGAGTCATTAGAGTAGAGGATATTCAATTTTGGATTGTTTCATATTTCGATAGAATTAAGTGTAGAGTACCCTATGAGAAAAAGTCAAAATGTACGACGGACTCAAAACACAAAATTTTGGGCCCCAATTCAATAAATATTATATAAAACATGTTTCTAGCAAGGCACACAATCATTAGAGTAGAGGATTTGCCATTTTGGAATGTTAAAGATTTCGATAGATTTGCGTGTACAGTACCCTATGAGAAAATGTCAAAATGTGTGACAGACTTAAAACATGGAATTTTAGGCTTAGATTCAATAAATATAATATAAACCTTGTATCTACCAAGTTACAGAGTCATTAGAGTAGAGGATATGCAATTTTGGATTGTTTAAGCTTTCGATAGAATTACGTGTACGGTACTCTATGGGTAAATGTCGGAGTATACGACGGATTTAAAACGTGGAATTTTAGGCTCCGATTCAATAAATATTATATAAAACTTGCATCCACCAAGTCAGACAGTCATTAGTGTAGAGGATCTGCCATTTTGGAATGTTGAAGATTTCGATAGATTTGCGTGTATAGTACCCTATGAGAAACTGTCGAAATGTGCGACGGATTTAAAACACTGAATTTTAGGCTCTGTCTCAATAAATACATTATAAAACTTGTATCTACCAAGTTACAGAGTCATTAGAGTAGAGGATATGCCATTTTGGATTGTTTAAGATTTCGATAGAATTACGTGTACAGTACCCTATGAGAAATTGTCGGAGTATACGATTGATTTAAAACATGGAATTTTAGGCTCCGATTCAATAAATATTACATAGAACTTGCAAATACCAAGTCACAGAGTCATTAGAGTAGAGGATCTTCCATTTTGGAATGTTTAAGATTTCGATAGATTTGCGTGTACAGTACCCTATGAGAAAATGTTGAAATGTGCGACGGATTGAAAACATGGATTTTTAGGCTCTGATTCAATAAATACATTATAAAACGTGTATCTACCAAGTTATAGAGTCATTGGAGTAGAGGATATGCCATTTTGGATTGTTTAAGATTTCGATAGAATTACGTGTACAGTACCCTATGAGAAAATGTCGAAATGTGTGACGGACTTAAAACAAGGAATTTTAGGCTCCGATTCAATTAATACAATACCAAACTTGTCTCTAACAAGTTAAAGAGTCATTAGAGTAGAGGATATTCAATTTTGGATTGTTTCATATTCGATAGAATTAAGTGTAGAGTACCCTATGAGAAAAAGTCAAAATGTAAGACGGACTCAAAACACAAAATTTTGGGCCCCAATTCAATAAATATTATATAAAACATGTTTCTAGCAAGGCACTGAGTCATTAGAGTAGAGGATTTGCCATTTTGGAATGTTAAAGATTTCGATAGATTTGCGTGTACAGTACCCTATGAGAAAATGTCAAAATGTGTGACAGACTTAAAACATGGAATTTTAGGCTTCGATTCAATAAATACAATATAAACCTTGTATCTACCAAGTTACAGAGTCATTAGAGTAGAGGATATGCAATTTTGGATTGTTTAAGCTTTCGATAGAATTACGTGTACAGTACTCTATGGGTAAATGTCGGAGTATACGACGGATTTAAAACGTGGAATTTTAGGCTCCGATTCAATAAATATTATAAAACTTGCATCCACCAAGTCAGAGAGTCATGCGAGTAGAGGATCTGCCATTTTGGAATGTTGAAGATTTCGATAGATTTGCGTGTATAGGGTACTATGAGAAACTGTTGAAATGTGCGACGGATTTAAAACATTGAATTTTAGGCTCTGTCTCAATAAATACATTATAAAACTTGTATCTACCAAGTTACAGAGTCATTAGAGTAGAGGATATGCCATTTTGGATTGTTTAAGATTTCGATAGAATTACGTGTACAGTACCCTATGAGAAATTGTCGGAGTATACGATTGATTTAAAACATGGAATTTTAGGCTCCGATTCAATAAATATTACATAGAACTTGCAACTACCAAGTCACAGAGTCATTAGAGTAGAGGATCTGCCATTTTGGAATGTTTAAGATTTCGATAGATTTGCGTGTACAGTACCCTATGAGAAAATGTTGAAATGTGCGACGGATTGAAAACATGGATTTTTAGGCTCTGATTCAATAAATACATTATAAAACGTGTATCTACCAAGTTATAGAGTCATTGGAGTAGAGGATATGCCATTTTGGATTGTTTAAGATTTCGATAGAATTACGTGTACAGTACCCTATGAGAAAATGTCGAAATGTGCGACGGACTTAGAACAAGGAATTTTAGGCTCCGATTCAATTAATACAATACCAAACTTGTCTCTAACAAGTTAAAGAGTCATTAGAGTAGAGGATATTCAATTTTGGATTGTTTCATATTTCAATAGAATTAAGTGTAGAGTACCCTATGAGAAAAAGTCAAAATGTACGACGGACTCAAAACACAAAATTTTGGGCCCCAATTCAATAAATATTATATAAAACTTGTATCTAGCAAGGCACAGAGTCATTAGAGTAGAGGATTCGCCATTTTGAAATGTTAAAGATTTCGATAGATTTGCGTGTACAGTACCCTATGAGAAAATGTCAAAATGTGTGATAGACTTAAAACATGGAATTTTAGGCTTCGATTCAATAAATACAATATAAACCTTGTATCTACCAAGTTACAGAGTCATTAGAGTAGAGGATATGCAATTTTGGATTGTTTAAGCTTTCGATAGAATTATGTGTACAGTACTCTATGGGTAAATGTCGGGAGTATACGACGGATTTAAAACGTGGAATTTTAGGCTCCGATTCAATAAATATTATATAAAACTTGCATCCACCAAGTCAGAGAGTCATGCGAGTAGAGGATCTGCCATTTTGGAATGTTGAAGATTTCGATAGATTTGCGTGTATAGGGTACTATGAGAAACTGTCGAAATGTGCGACGGATTTAAAACATTGAATTTTAGGCTCTGTCTCAATAAATACATTATAAAACTTGTATCTACCAAGTTACAGAGTCATTAGAGTAGAGGATATGCCATTTTGGATAGTTTAAGATTTCGTTAGAATTACGTGTACAGTACCCTATGAGAAATTGTCGGAGTATACGATGGATTTAAAACATGGAATTTTAGGCTCCGATTCAATAAATATTACATAGAACTTGCAACTACCAAGTCACAGAGTCATTAGAGTAGAGGATTTGCCATTTTGGAATATTTAAGATTTCGATAGATTTGTGTGTACAGTAGTACCCTATGAGAAAATGTCGAAATGTGCGACGGATTGAAAACATGGATTTTTAGGCTCTGATTCAATAAATACATTATAAAACTTGTATCTACCAAGTTATAGAGTCATTGGAGCAGAGGATAGGCCATTTTGGATTGTTTAAGATTTCGAAAGAATTACGTGTACAGTACCCTATGAGAAAATGTCGAAATGTGCGACGGACTTAAAACAAGGAATTTTAGGCTCCGATTCAATAAATAAAATACCAAACTTGTCTCTAACAAGTTAAAGAGTCATTAGAGTAGAGGATATTCAATTTTGGATTGTTTAATATTTCGATAGAATTAAGTGTAGAGTACCCTATGAGAAAAAGTCAAAATGTACGACGGACTCAAAACACAAAATTTTGGGCCCCAATTCAATAAATATTATATAAAACATGTTTCTAGCAAGGCACAGAGTCATTAGAGTAAAGGATTTGCCATTTTGGAATGTTAAAGATTTCGATAGATTTGCGTGTACAATACCCTATGAGAAAATGTCAAAATGTGTGAGAGACTTAAAACATGGAATTTTAGACTTAGATTCAATAAATACAATATAAACCTTGTATCTACCAAGTTACAGAGTCATTAGAGTAGAGGATATGCAATTTTGGATTGTTTAAGCTTTCGATAGAATTATGTGTACAGTACTCTATGGGTAAATGTCGGGAGTATACGACGGATTTAAAACGTGGAATTTTAGGCTCCGATTCAATAAATATTATATAAAACTTGCATCCACCAAGTCAGAGAGTCATTAGAGTAGAGGATCTGCCATTTTGGAATGTTGAAGATTTCGATAGATTTGCGTGTATAGGGTACTATGAGAAACTGTCGAAATGTGCGACGGATTTAAAACATTGAATTTTAGCTCTGTCTCAATAAATACATTATAAAACTTGTATCTACCAAGTTACAGAGTCATTAGAGTAGAGGATATGCCATTTTGGATTGTTTAAGATTTCGATAGAATTACGTGTACAGTACCCTATGAGAAATTGTCGGAGTATACGATTGATTTAAAACATGGAATTTTAGGCTCCGATTCAATAAATATTACATAGAACTTGAAACTACCAAGTCACAGAGTCATTAGAGTAGAGGATCTTCCATTTTGGAATGTTTAAGATTTCGAAAGATTTTCGTGTAGAGTACCCTATTAGAAAATGTTGAAATGTGCGACGGATTGAAAACATGGATTTTTAGGCTCTGATTCAATAAATACATTATAAAACTTGTATCTACCAAGTTACAAAGTCATTGGAGTAGAGGATAGGCCATTTTGGATTGTTTAAGATTTCGAAAGAATTACGTGTACAGTACCCTATGAGAAAATGTCGAAATGTGCGACGGACTTAAAACAAGGAATAATAGGCTCCGATTCAATAAATAAAATACCAAACTTGTCTCTTACAAGTTAAAGAGTCATTAGAGTAGAGGATATTCAATTTTGGATTGTTTCATATTTCGATAGAATTAAGTGTAGAGTACCCTATGAGAAAAAGTCAAAATGTACGACGGACTCAAAACACAAAATTTTGGGCCCCAATTCAATAAATATTATATAAAACATGTTTCTAGCAAGGCACACAATCATTAGAGTAGAGGATTTGCCATTTTGGAATGTTAAAGATTTCGATAGATTTGCGTGTACAGTACCCTATGAGAAAATGTCAAAATGTGTGACAGACTTAAAACATGGAATTTTAGGCTTAGATTCAATAAATATAATATAAACCTTGTATCTACCAAGTTACAGAGTCATTAGAGTAGAGGATATGCAATTTTGGATTGTTTAAGCTTTCGATAGAATTACGTGTACGGTACTCTATGGGTAAATGTCGGAGTATACGACGGATTTAAAACGTGGAATTTTAGGCTCCGATTCAATAAATATTATATAAAACTTGCATCCACCAAGTCAGACAGTCATTAGTGTAGAGGATCTGCCATTTTGGAATGTTGAAGATTTCGATAGATTTGCGTGTATAGTACCCTATGAGAAACTGTCGAAATGTGCGACGGATTTAAAACACTGAATTTTAGGCTCTGTCTCAATAAATACATTATAAAACTTGTATCTACCAAGTTACAGAGTCATTAGAGTAGAGGATATGCCATTTTGGATTGTTTAAGATTTCGATAGAATTACGTGTACAGTACCCTATGAGAAATTGTCGGAGTATACGATTGATTTAAAACATGGAATTTTAGGCTCCGATTCAATAAATATTACATAGAACTTGCAAATACCAAGTCACAGAGTCATTAGAGTAGAGGATCTTCCATTTTGGAATGTTTAAGATTTCGATAGATTTGCGTGTACAGTACCCTATGAGAAAATGTTGAAATGTGCGACGGATTGAAAACATGGATTTTTAGGCTCTGATTCAATAAATACATTATAAAACGTGTATCTACCAAGTTATAGAGTCATTGGAGTAGAGGATATGCCATTTTGGATTGTTTAAGATTTCGATAGAATTACGTGTACAGTACCCTATGAGAAAATGTCGAAATGTGTGACGGACTTAAAACAAGGAATTTTAGGCTCCGATTCAATTAATACAATACCAAACTTGTCTCTAACAAGTTAAAGAGTCATTAGAGTAGAGGATATTCAATTTTGGATTGTTTCATATTCGATAGAATTAAGTGTAGAGTACCCTATGAGAAAAAGTCAAAATGTAAGACGGACTCAAAACACAAAATTTTGGGCCCCAATTCAATAAATATTATATAAAACATGTTTCTAGCAAGGCACTGAGTCATTAGAGTAGAGGATTTGCCATTTTGGAATGTTAAAGATTTCGATAGATTTGCGTGTACAGTACCCTATGAGAAAATGTCAAAATGTGTGACAGACTTAAAACATGGAATTTTAGGCTTCGATTCAATAAATACAATATAAACCTTGTATCTACCAAGTTACAGAGTCATTAGAGTAGAGGATATGCAATTTTGGATTGTTTAAGCTTTCGATAGAATTACGTGTACAGTACTCTATGGGTAAATGTCGGAGTATACGACGGATTTAAAACGTGGAATTTTAGGCTCCGATTCAATAAATATTATAAAACTTGCATCCACCAAGTCAGAGAGTCATGCGAGTAGAGGATCTGCCATTTTGGAATGTTGAAGATTTCGATAGATTTGCGTGTATAGGGTACTATGAGAAACTGTTGAAATGTGCGACGGATTTAAAACATTGAATTTTAGGCTCTGTCTCAATAAATACATTATAAAACTTGTATCTACCAAGTTACAGAGTCATTAGAGTAGAGGATATGCCATTTTGGATTGTTTAAGATTTCGATAGAATTACGTGTACAGTACCCTATGAGAAATTGTCGGAGTATACGATTGATTTAAAACATGGAATTTTAGGCTCCGATTCAATAAATATTACATAGAACTTGCAACTACCAAGTCACAGAGTCATTAGAGTAGAGGATCTGCCATTTTGGAATGTTTAAGATTTCGATAGATTTGCGTGTACAGTACCCTATGAGAAAATGTTGAAATGTGCGACGGATTGAAAACATGGATTTTTAGGCTCTGATTCAATAAATACATTATAAAACGTGTATCTACCAAGTTATAGAGTCATTGGAGTAGAGGATATGCCATTTTGGATTGTTTAAGATTTCGATAGAATTACGTGTACAGTACCCTATGAGAAAATGTCGAAATGTGCGACGGACTTAGAACAAGGAATTTTAGGCTCCGATTCAATTAATACAATACCAAACTTGTCTCTAACAAGTTAAAGAGTCATTAGAGTAGAGGATATTCAATTTTGGATTGTTTCATATTTCAATAGAATTAAGTGTAGAGTACCCTATGAGAAAAAGTCAAAATGTACGACGGACTCAAAACACAAAATTTTGGGCCCCAATTCAATAAATATTATATAAAACTTGTATCTAGCAAGGCACAGAGTCATTAGAGTAGAGGATTCGCCATTTTGAAATGTTAAAGATTTCGATAGATTTGCGTGTACAGTACCCTATGAGAAAATGTCAAAATGTGTGATAGACTTAAAACATGGAATTTTAGGCTTCGATTCAATAAATACAATATAAACCTTGTATCTACCAAGTTACAGAGTCATTAGAGTAGAGGATATGCAATTTTGGATTGTTTAAGCTTTCGATAGAATTATGTGTACAGTACTCTATGGGTAAATGTCGGGAGTATACGACGGATTTAAAACGTGGAATTTTAGGCTCCGATTCAATAAATATTATATAAAACTTGCATCCACCAAGTCAGAGAGTCATGCGAGTAGAGGATCTGCCATTTTGGAATGTTGAAGATTTCGATAGATTTGCGTGTATAGGGTACTATGAGAAACTGTCGAAATGTGCGACGGATTTAAAACATTGAATTTTAGGCTCTGTCTCAATAAATACATTATAAAACTTGTATCTACCAAGTTACAGAGTCATTAGAGTAGAGGATATGCCATTTTGGATAGTTTAAGATTTCGTTAGAATTACGTGTACAGTACCCTATGAGAAATTGTCGGAGTATACGATGGATTTAAAACATGGAATTTTAGGCTCCGATTCAATAAATATTACATAGAACTTGCAACTACCAAGTCACAGAGTCATTAGAGTAGAGGATTTGCCATTTTGGAATATTTAAGATTTCGATAGATTTGTGTGTACAGTAGTACCCTATGAGAAAATGTCGAAATGTGCGACGGATTGAAAACATGGATTTTTAGGCTCTGATTCAATAAATACATTATAAAACTTGTATCTACCAAGTTATAGAGTCATTGGAGCAGAGGATAGGCCATTTTGGATTGTTTAAGATTTCGAAAGAATTACGTGTACAGTACCCTATGAGAAAATGTCGAAATGTGCGACGGACTTAAAACAAGGAATTTTAGGCTCCGATTCAATAAATAAAATACCAAACTTGTCTCTAACAAGTTAAAGAGTCATTAGAGTAGAGGATATTCAATTTTGGATTGTTTAATATTTCGATAGAATTAAGTGTAGAGTACCCTATGAGAAAAAGTCAAAATGTACGACGGACTCAAAACACAAAATTTTGGGCCCCAATTCAATAAATATTATATAAAACATGTTTCTAGCAAGGCACAGAGTCATTAGAGTAAAGGATTTGCCATTTTGGAATGTTAAAGATTTCGATAGATTTGCGTGTACAATACCCTATGAGAAAATGTCAAAATGTGTGAGAGACTTAAAACATGGAATTTTAGACTTAGATTCAATAAATACAATATAAACCTTGTATCTACCAAGTTACAGAGTCATTAGAGTAGAGGATATGCAATTTTGGATTGTTTAAACCCTATGGGTAAATGTCGGAGTATACGACGGATTTAAAACATGGAATTTTAGGCTCCAATTCAATAAATATTATATAAAACTTGCATCCACCAAGTCAGATAGTCATTAGAGTAGAGGATCTGCCATTTTGGAATGTTGAAGATTTCGATAGATTTGCGTGTATAGGGTACTATGAGAAACTGTCGAAATGTGCGACGGATTTAAAACATTGAATTTTAGGCTCTGTCTCAATAAATACATTATAAAACTTGTATCTACCAAGTTACAGAGTCATTAGAGTAGAGGATATGCCATTTTAGATTGTTTAAGATTTCGATAGAATTACGTGTACAGTACCCTATGAGAAATTGTCGGAGTATACGATTGATTTAAAACATGGAATTTTAGGCTCCGATTCAATAAATATTACATAGAACTTGCAACTACCAAGTCACAGAGTCATTAGAGTAGAGGATCTGCCATTTTGGAATGTTTAAGATTTCGATAGATTTGCGTGTACAATACCCTATGAGAAATTGTCGAAATGTGCGACCGATTGAAAACATGGATTTTTAGGCTCTGATTCAATAAATACATTATAAAACTTGTATCTACCAAGTTACAGAGTCATTGGAGTAGAGGATAGGCCATTTTGGATTGTTTAAGATTTCGAAAGAATTACGTGTACAGTACCCTATGAGAAAATGTCGAAATGTGCGACGGACTTAAAACAAGGAATTTTAGGCTCCGATTCAATAAATAAAATACCAAACTTGTCTCTAACAAGTTAAAGAGTCATTAGAATAGAGGATATTCAATTTTGGATTGTTTCATATTTCGATAGAATTAAGTGTATAGTACCCTATGAGAAAAAGTCAAAATGTACGACGGACTCAAAACACAAAATTTTGGGCCCCAATTCAATAAATATTATATAAAACTTGTATCTAGCAAGGCACAGAGTCATTAGAGTAGAGGATTCGCCATTTTGAAATGTTAAAGATTTCGATAGATTTGCGTGTACAGTACCCTATGAGAAAATGTCAAAATGTGTGATAGACTTAAAACATGGAATTTTAGGCTTCGATTCAATAAATACAATATAAACCTTGTATCTACCAAGTTACAGAGTCATTAGAGTAGAGGATATGCAATTTTGGATTGTTTAAGCTTTCGATAGAATTATGTGTACAGTACTCTATGGGTAAATGTCGGAGTATACGACGGATTTAAAACGTGGAATTTTAGGCTTCGATTCAATAAATATTATATAAAACTTGCATCCACCAAGTCAGAGAGTCATGCGAGTAGAGGATCTGCCATTTTGGAATGTTGAAGATTTCGATAGATTTGCGTGTATAGGGTACTATGAGAAACTGTCGAAATGTGCGACGGATTTAAAACATTGAATTTTAGGCTCTGTCTCAATAAATACATTATAAAACTTGTATCTACCAAGTTACAGAGTCATTAGAGTAGAGGATATGCCATTTTGGATAGTTTAAGATTTCGTTAGAATTACGTGTACAGTACCCTATGAGAAATTGTCGGAGTATACGATGGATTTAAAACATGGAATTTTAGGCTCCGATTCAATAAATATTACATAGAACTTGCAACTACCAATTTACAGAGTCATTAGAGTAGAGGATTTGCCATTTTGGAATATTTAAGATTTCGATAGATTTGTGTGTACAGTAGTACCCTATGAGAAAATGTCGAAATGTGCGACGGATTGAAAACATGGATTTTTAGGCTCTGATTCAATAAATACATTATAAAACTTGTATCTACCAAGTTACAGAGTCATTGGAGTAGAGGATAGGCCATTTTGGATTGTTTAAGATTTCGAAAGAATTACGTGTACAGTACCCTATGAGAAAATGTCGAAATGTGCGACGGACTTAAAACTAGGAATTTTAGGCTCCGATTCAATAAATAAAATACCAAACTTGTCTCTAACAAGTTAAAGAGTCATTAGAGTAGAGGATATTCAATTTTGGATTGTTTCATATTTCGATAAAATTAAGTGTAGAGTACCCTATGAGAAAAAGTCAAAATGTACGACGGACTCAAAACACAAAATTTTGGGCCCCAATTCAATATATATTATATAAAACATGTTTCTAGCAAGGCACAGAGTCATTAGAGTAGAGGATTTGCCATTTTGGAATGTTAAAGATTTCGATAGATTTGCGTGTACAGTACCCTATGAGAAAATGTCAAAATGTGTGACAGACTTAAAACATGGAATTTTAGACTTAGATTCAATAAATACAATATAAACCTTGTATCTACCAAGTTACAGAGTCATTAGAGTAGAGGATATGCAATTTTGGATTTTTTAAGCTTTCGATAGAATTTTGTGTACAGTACTCTATGGGTAAATGTCGGAGTATACGACGGATTTAAAACGTGGATTTTTAGGCTCCAATTCAATAAATATTATATAAAACTTGCATCCACCAAGTCAGAGAGTCATTAGAGTAGAGGATATGCCATTTTGGAATGTTGAAGATTTCGATAGATTTGCGTGTATAGGGTACTATGAGAAACTGTCGAAATGTGCGACGGATTTAAAACATTGAATTTTAGGCTCTGTCTCAATAAATACATAATAAAACTTGTATCTACCAAGTTACAGAGTCATTAGAGTAGAGGATATGCCATTTTGGATTGTTTAAGATTTCGATAGTATTACGTGTACAGTACCCTATGAGAAATTGTCGGAGTATACGATTGATTTAAAACATGGAATTTTAGGCTCCGATTCAATAAATATTACATAGAACTTGCAACTACCAAGTCACAGAGTCATTAGAGTAGAGGATCTGCCATTTTGGATTGTTTAAGATTTCGATAGATTTGCGTGTACAGTACCCTATGAGAAAATGTTGAAATGTGCGACGGATTGAAAACATGGATTTTTAGGCTCTGATTCAATAAATACATTATAAAACTTGTATCTACCAAGTTATAGAGTCATTGTAGTAGAGGATAGGCCATTTTGGATTGTTTAAGATTTCGATAGAATTACGTGTACAGTACTCTATAAGAAAATGTCGAAATGTGCGACGGACTTAAAACAAGGAATTTTAGGCTCCGATTCAATTAATACAATACCAAACTTGTCTCTAAAAAGTTAAAGAGTCATTAGAGTAGAGGACATTCAATTTTGGATTGTTTCATATTTCGATAGAATTAAGTATAGAGTACCCTATGAGTAAAAGTCAAAATGTACGACAGACTCAAAACACAAAATTTTGGGCCCCAATTCAATAAATATTATATAAAATATGTTTCTAGCAAGGCACAGAGTCATTAGAGTAGAGGATTTGCCATTTTGCAATGTTAAAGATTTCGATAGATTTGCGTGTACAGTACCCTATGAGAAAATGTCAAAATGTGTGACAGACTTAAAACATGGAATTTTAGACTTAGATTCAATAAATACAATATAAACCTTGTATCTACCAAGTTACAGAGTCATTAGAGTAGAGGATATGCAATTTTGGATTGTTTAAGCTTTCGATAGAATTATGTGTACAGTACTCTATGGGTAAATGTCGGAGTATACGACGGATTTAAAACGTGGAATTTTAGGCTCCAATTCAATAAATATTATATAAAACTTGCATCCACCAAGTCAGAGAGTCATTAGAGTAGAGGATCTGCCATTTTGGAATGTTGAAGATTTCGATAGATTTGCGTGTATAGGGTACTATGAGAAACTGTCGAAATGTGCGACGGATTTAAAACATTGAATTTTAGCTCTGTCTCAATAAATACATTATAAAACTTGTATCTACCAAGTTACAGAGTCATTAGAGTAGAGGATATGCCATTTTGGATTGTTTAAGATTTCGATAGAATTACGTGTCCAGTACCCTATGAGAAATTGTCGGAGTATACGATTGATTTAAAACATCGAATTTTAGGCTCCGATTCAATAAATATTACATAGAACTTGCAACTACCAAGTCACAGAGTCATTAGAGTAGAGGATCTGCCATTTTGGAATGTTTAAGATTTCCATAGATTTGCGTGTACAGTACCCTATGAGAAAATGTCGAAATGTGCGACGGATTGAGAACATGGATTTTTAGGCTCTGATTCAATAAATACATTATAAAACTTGTATCTACCAAGTTACAGAGTCATTGGAGTAGAGGATAGGCCATTTTGGATTGTTTAAGATTTCGAAAGAATTACGTGTACAATACCCTATGAGAAAATGTCGAAATGTGCGACGGACTTAAAACAAGGAATTTTAGGCTCCGATTCAATAAATAAAATACCAAACTTGTCTCTAACAAGTTAAAGAGTCATTAGAATAGAGGATATTCAATTTTGGATTGTTTCATATTTCGATAGAATTAAGTGTAGAGTACCCTATGAGAAAAAGTCAAAATGTACGACGGACTCAAAACACAAAATTTTGGGCCCCAATTCAATAAATACTATATAAAACTTGTATCTAGCAAGGCACAAAGTCATTAGAGTAGAGGATTCGCCATTTTGGAATGTTAAAGATTTCGATAGATTTGCGTGTACAGTACCCTATGAGAAAATGTCAAAATGTGTAATAGACTTAAAACATGGAATTTTAGGCTTCGATTCAATAAATACAATATAAACCTTGTATCTACCAAGTTACAGAGTCATTAGAGTAGAGGATATGCAATTTTGGATTGTTTAAGCTTTCGATAGAATTACGTGTACAGTACTCTATGGGTAAATGTCGGAGTATACGACGGATTTAAAACGTGGAATTTTAGGCTCCGATTCAATAAATATTATAAAACTTGCATCCACCAAGTCAGAGAGTCATGCGAGTAGAGGATCTGCCATTTTGGAATGTTGAAGATTTCGATAGATTTGCGTGTATAGGGTACTATGAGAAACTGTTGAAATGTGCGACGGATTTAAAACATTGAATTTTAGGCTCTGTCTCAATAAATACATTATAAAACTTGTATCTACCAAGTTACAGAGTCATTAGAGTAGAGGATATGCCATTTTGGATTGTTTAAGATTTCGATAGAATTACGTGTCCAATACCCTATGAGAAATTGTCGGAGTATACGATTGATTTAAAACATCGAATTTTAGGCTCCGATTCAATAAATATTACATAGAACTTGCAACTACCAAGTCACAGAGTCATTAGAGTAGAGGATCTGCCATTTTGGAATGATTAAGATTTCGATAGATTTGCGTGTACAGTACCCTATGAGAAAATGTTGAAATGTGCGACGGATTGAAAACATGGATTTTTAGGCTCTGATTCAATAAATACATTATAAAACTTGTATCTACCAACTTATAGAGTCATTGGAGTAGAGGATAGACCATTTTGGATTGTATAAGATTTCGATAGAATTACGTGTACAGTACCCTATGAGAAAATGTCGAAATGTGCGACGGACTTAAAACAAGGAATTTTAGGCTCCGATTCAATAAATAAAATACCAAACTTGTCTCTAACAAGTTATAGATTCATTAGAGTAGAGGATATTCAATTTTGGATTGTTTCATATTTCGATAGAATTAAGTGTAGAGTACCCTATGAGAAAAAGTCAAAATGTACGACGGACTCAAAACACAAAATTTTGGGCCCCAATTCAATAAATATTATATAAAACTTGTATCTAGCAAGGCACAGAGTCATTAGAGTAGAGGATTCGCCATTTTGGGATGTTAAAGATTTCGATAGATTTGCGTGTACAGTACCCTATGAGAAAATGTCAAAATGTGTGATAGACTTAAAACATGGAATTTTAGACTTTGATTCAATAAATACAATATAAACCTTGTATCTACCAAGTTACAGAGTCATTAGAGTAGAGGATATGCAATTTTGGATTGTTTAAGCTTTCGATAGAATTACGTGTACAATACTCTATGGGTAAATGTCGGAGTATACGACGGATTTAAAACGTGGAATTTTAGGCTCCGATTCAAGAAATATTATATAAAACTTGCATCCACCCAGTCAGAGAGTCATGCGAGTAGAGGATCTGCCATTTTGGAATGTTGAAGATTTCGATAGATTTGCGTGTATAGGGTACTATGAGAAACTGTCGAAATGTGCGACGGATTTAAAACATTGAATTTTAGGCTCTGTCTCAATAAATACATTATAAAACGTGTATCTACCAAGTTACAGAGTCATTAGAGTAGAGGATATGCCATTTTGGATTGTTTAAGATTTCGATAGAATTACGTGTACAGTACCCTATGAGAAATTGTCGGAGTATACGATTGATTTAAAACATGGAATTTTAGGCTCCAATTCAATAAATATTACATAGAACTTGCAACTACCAAGTCACAGAGTCATTAGAGCAGAGGATCTGCCATTTTGGAATGTTTAAGATTTCGATAGATTTGCGTGTACAGTACCCTATGAGAAAATGTCGAAATGTGCGACGGATTGAAAACATGGATTTTTAGGCTCTGATTCAATAAATACATTATAAAACTTGTATCTACCAAGTTACAGAGTCATTGGAGTAGAGGATAGGCCATTTTGGATTGTTTAAGATTTCGAAAGAATTACGTGTACAGTACCCTATGAGAAAATGTCGAAATGTGCGACGGACTTAAAACAAGGAATTTTAGGCTCCGATTCAATAAATAAAATACCAAACTTGTCTCTAACAAGTTAAAGAGTCATTAGAGTAGAGGATATTCAATTTTGGATTGTTTCATATTTCGATAGAATTAAGTGTAGAGTACCCTATGAGAAAAAGTCAAAATGTACGACGGACTCAAAACACAAAATTTTGGGCCCCAATTCAATAAATATTATATAAACCTTGTATCTAGCAAGGCACAGAGTCATTAGAGTAGAGGATTCGCCATTTTGGAATGTTAAAGATTTCGATAGATTTGCGTGTACACTACCCTATGAGAAAATGTCAAAATGTGTGATAGACTTAAAACATGGAATTTTAGGCTTCGATTCAATAAATACAATATAAACCTTGTATCTACCAAGTTACAGAGTCATTAGAGTAGAGGATATGCAATTTTGGATTGTTTAAGCTTTCGATAGAATTATGTGTACAGTACTCTATGGGTAAATGTCGGAGTATACGACGGATTTAAAACATGGAATTTTAGGCTCCAATTCAATAAATATTATATAAAACTTGCATCCACCAAGTCAGAGAGTCATTAGAGTAGAGGATCTGCCATTTTGGAATGTTGAAGATTTCGATAGATTTGCGTGTATAGGGTACTATGAGAAACTGTCGAAATGTGCGACGGATTTAAAACATTGAATTTTAGGCTCTGTCTCAATAAATACATTATAAAACTTGTATCTACCAAGTTACAGAGTCATTAGAGTAGAGGATATGCCATTTTGGATTGTTTAAGATTTCGATAGAATTACGTGTACATTACCCTATGAGAAATTGTCGGAGTATACGATTGATTTAAAACATGGAATTTTAGGCTCCGATTCAATAAATATTACATAGAACTTGCAACTACCAAGTCACACATTCATTAGAGTAGAGGATCTGCCATTTTAGAATGTTTAAGATTTCGATAGATTTGCGTGTACAGTACCCTATGAGAAAATGTCGAAATGTGCGACGGATTGAAAACATGTATTTTTAGGCTCTGATTCAATAAATAAATTATAAAACTTGTATCTACCAAGTTACAGAGTCATTGGAGTAGAGGATAGGCCATTTTGGATTGTTTAAGATTTCGAAAGAATTACGTGTACAGTACCCTATGAGAAAATGTCGAAATGTGCGACGGACTTAAAACAAGGAATTTTAGGCTCCGATTCAATAAATAAAATACCAAACTTGTCTCTAACAAGTTAAAGAGTCATTAGATTAGAGGATATTCAATTTTGGATTGTTTCATATTTCGATAGAATTAAGTGTAGAGTACCCTATGAGAAAAAGTCAAAATGTACGACGGACTCAAAACACAAAATTTTGGGCCCCAATTCAATAAATATTATATAAAACTTGTATCTAGCAAGGCACAGAGTCATTAGAGTAGAGGATTCGCCATTTTGGAATGTTAAAGATTTCGATAGATTTGCGTGTACAGTACCCTATGAGAAAATGTCAAAATGTGTGATAGACTTAAAACATGGAATTTTAGGCTTCGATTCAATAAATACAATATAAACCTTGTATCTACCAAGTTACAGAGTCATTAGAGTAGAGGATATGCAATTTTGGATTGTTTAAGCTTTCGATAGAATTACGTGTACAGTACTCTATGGGTAAATGTCGGAGTATACGACGGATTTAAAACGTGGAATTTTAGGCTCCGATTCAATAAATATTATATAAAACTTGCATCCACCAAGTCAGAGAGTCATGCGAGTAGAGGATCTGCCATTTTGGAATGTTGAAGATTTCGATAGATTTGCGTGTATAGGGTACTATGAGAAACTGTCGAAATGTGCGACGGATTTAAAACATTGAATTTTAGGCTCTGTCTCAATAAATACATTATAAAACTTGTATCTACCAAGTTACAGAGTCATTAGAGTAGAGGATATGCCATTTTGGATTGTTTAAGATTTCGATAGAATTACGTGTACAGTACCCTATGAGAAATTGTCGGAGTATACGATTGATTTAAAACATGGAATTTTAGGCTCCGATTCAATAAATATTACATAGAACTTGCAACTACCAAGTCACAGAGTCATTAGAGTAGAGGATCTGCCATTTTGGAATGTTTAAGATTTAGATAGATTTGCGTGTACAGTACCCTATGAGAAAATGTTGAAATGTGCGACGGATTGAAAACATGGATTTTTAGGCTCTGATTCAATAAATACATTATAAAACTTGTATCTACCAAGTTATAGAGTCATTGGAGTAGAGGATAGGCCATTTTGGATTGTTTATGATTTCGATAGAATTACGTGTACAGTACCCTATAAGAAAATGTCGAAATGTGCGACGGACTTAAAACAAGGAATTTTAGGCTCTGATTCAATTAATAGAATACCAAACTTGTCTCTAACAAGTTATAGATTCATTAGAGTAGAGGATATTCAATTTTGGATTGTTTCATATTTCGATAGAATTAAGTGTAGAGTACCCTATGAGAAAAAGTCAAAATGTACGACGGACTCAAAACACAAAATTTTGGGCCCCAATTCAATAAATATTATATAAAACATGTTTCAAGCAAGGCACAGAGTCATTAGAGTAGAGGATTTGCCATTTTGGAATGTTAAAGATTTCGATAGATTTGCGTGTACAGTACCCTATGAGAAAATGTCAAAATGTGTGACAGACTTAAAACATGGAATTTTAGACTTAGATTCAATAAATACAATATAAACCTTGTATCTACCAAGTTACAGAGTCATTAGAGTAGAGGATATGCAATTTTGGATTGTTTAAGCTTTCGATAGAATTATGTGTACAGTACTCTATGGGTAAATGTCGGAGTATACGACGGATTTAAAACGTGGAATTTTAGGCTCCGATTCAATAAATATTATATAAAACTTGCATCCACCAAGTCAGAGAGTCATGCGAGTAGAGGATCTGCCATTTTGGAATGTTGAAGATTTCGATAGATTTGCGTGTATAGGGTACTATGAGAAACTGTCGAAATGTGCGACGGATTTAAAACATTGAATTTTAGGCTCTGTCTCAATAAATACATTATAAAACTTGTATCTACCAAGTTACAGAGTCATTAGAGTAGAGGATATGCCATTTTGGATTGTTTAAGATTTCGATAGAATTACGTGTACAGTACCCTATGAGAAATTGTCGGAGTATACGATTGATTTAAAACATGGAATTTTAGGCTCCGATTCAATAAATATTACATAGAACTTGCAACTACCAAGTCACACAGTCATTAGAGTAGAGGATCTGCCATTTTGGAATGTTTAAGATTTCGATAGATTTGCGTGTACAGTACCCTATGAGAAAATGTCGAAATGTGCGACGGATTGAAAACATGGATTTTTAGGCTCTGATTCAATAAATACATTATAAAACTTGTATCTACCAAGTTACAGAGTCATTGGAGTAGAGGATAGGCCATTTTGGATTGTTTAAGATTTCGAAAGAATTACGTGTACAGTACCCTATGAGAAAATGTCGAAATGTGCGACGGACTTAAAACAAGGAATTTTAGGCTCTGATTCAATAAATAAAATACCAAACTTGTCTCTAACAAGTTAAAGAGTCATTGGATTAGAGGATATTCAATTTTGGATTGTTTCATATTTCGATAGAATTAAGTGTAGAGTACCCTATGAGAAAAAGTCAAAATGTACGACGGACTCAAAACACAAAATTATGGGCCCCAATTCAATAAATATTATATAAAACTTGTATCTAGCAAGGCACAGAGTCATTAGAGTAGAGGATTCGCCATTTTGGAATGTTAAAGATTTCGATAGATTTGCGTGTACAGTACCCTATGAGAAAATGTCAAAATGTGTGACAGACTTAAAACATGGAATTTTAGACTTAGATTCAATAAATACAATATAAACCTTGTATCTACCAAGTTACAGAGTCATTAGAGTAGAGGATATGCAATTTTGGATTGTTTAAGCTTTCGATTGAATTATGTGTACAGTACTCTATGGGTAAATGTCGGAGTATACGACGGATTTAAAACGTGGAATTTTAGGCTCCAATTCAATAAATATTATATAAAACTTGCATCCACCAAGTCAGAGAGTCATTAGAGTAGAGGATCTGCCATTTTGGAATGTTGAAGATTTCGATAGATTTGCGTGTATAGGGTACTATGAGAAACTGTCGAAATGTGCGACGGATTTAAAACATTGAATTTTAGGCTCTGTCTCAATAAATACATTATAAAACTTGTATCTACCAAGTTACAGAGTCATTAGAGTAGAGGATATGCCATTTTGGATTGTTTAAGATTTCGATAGAATTACGTGTACAGTACCCTATGAGAAATTGTCGGAGTATACGATTGATTTAAAACATGGAATTTTAGGCTCCGATTCAATAAATATTACATAGAACTTGCAACTACCAAGTCACACAGTCATTAGAGTAGAGGATCTGCCATTTTGGAATGTTTAAGATTTCAATAGATTTGCGTGTACAGTACCCTATTAGAAAATGTCGAAATGTGCGACGGATTGAAAACATGGATTTTTAGGCTCTGATTCAATAAATACATTATAAAACTTGTATCTACCGAGTTACAGAGTCATTGGAGTAGAGGATAGGCCATTTTGGATTGTTTAAGATTTCGAAAGAATTACGTGTACAGTACCCTATGAGAAAATGTCGAAATGTGCGACGGACTTAAAACAAGGAATTTTAGGCTCCGATTCAATAAATAAAACACCAAACTTGTCTTTAACAAGTTAAAGAGTCATTAGATTAGAGGATATTCAATTTTGGATTGTTTCATATTTCGATAGAATTAAGTGTAGAGTACCCTATGAGAAAAAGTCAAAATGTACGACGGACTCAAAACACAAAATTTTGGGCCCCAATTCAATAAATATTATATAAAACTTGTATCTAGCAAGGCACAGAGTCATTAGAGTAGAGGATTCGCCATTTTGGAATGTTAAAGATTTCGATAGATTTGCGTGTACAGTACCCTATGAGAAAATGTCAAAATGTGTGATAGACTTAAAACATGGAATTTTAGGCTTCGAATCAATAAATACAATATAAACCTTGTATCTACCAAGTTACAGAGTCATTAGAGTAGAGGATATGCAATTTTGGATTGTTTAAGCTTTCGATAGAATTACGTGTACAATACTCTATGGGTAAATGTCGGAGTATACGACGGATTTAAAACGTGGAATTTTAGGCTCCGATTCAATAAATATTATATAAAACTTGCATCCACCAAGTCAGAGAGTCATGAGAGTAGAGGATCTGCCATTTTGGAATGTTGAAGATTTCGATAGATTTGCGTGTATAGGGTACTATGAGAAATGTCGAAATGTGCGACGGATTTAAAACATTGAATTTTAGGCTCTGTCTCAATAAATACATTATAAAACTTGTATCTACCAAGTTACAGAGTTATTAGAGTAGAGGATATGCCATTTTGGATTGTTTAAGATTTCGATAGAATTACGTGTACAGTACCCTATGAGAAATTGTCGGAGTATACGATTGATTTAAAACATGGAATTTTAGGCTCCGATTCAATAAATATTACATAGAACTTGCAACTACCAAGTCACAGAGTCATTAGAGTAGAGGATCTGCCATTTTGGAATGTTTAAGATTTCGATAGATTTGCGTGTACAGTACCCTATGAGAAAATGTCGAAATGTGCGACGGATTGAAAACATGGATTTTTAGGCTCTGATTCGATAAATACATTATAAAACTTGTATCTACCAAGTTACAGAGTCATTGGAGTAGATGATAGGCCATTTTGGATTGTTTAAGATTTCGAAAGAATTACGTGTACAGTACCCTATGAGAAAATGTCGAAATGTGCGACGGACTTAAAACAAGGAATTTTAGGCTCCGATTCAATAAATAAAATACCAAACTTGTCTCTAACAAGTTAAAGAGTCATTAGAGTAGAGGATATTCAATTTTGGATTGTTTCATATTTCGATAGAATTAAGTGTAGAGTACCCTATGAGAAAAAGTCAAAATATACGACGGACTCAAAACACAAAATTTTGGGCCCCAATTCAATAAATATTATATAAAACTTGTATCTAGCAAGGCACAGAGTCATTAGAGTAGAGGATTCGCCATTTTGGAATGTTAAAGATTTCGATAGATTTGCGTGTACAGTAGTACCCTTTGAGAAAATGTCAAAATGTGTGATAGACTTAAAACATGGAATTTTAGGCTTCGATTCAATAAATACAATATAAAACTTGTATCTACCAAGCTACAGAGTCATTAGAGTAGAGGATATGCAATTTTGGATTGTTTAAGCTTTCGATAGAATTACGAGTACAGTACTCTATGGGTAAATGTCGGAGTATACGACGGATTTAAAACGTGGAATTTTAGGCTCCAATTCAATAAATATTATATAAAACTTGCATCCACCAAGTCAGAGAGTCATTAGAGTAGAGGATCTGCCATTTTGGAATGTTGAAGATTTCGATAGATTTGCGTGTATAGGGTACTATGAGAAACTGTCGAAATGTGCGACGGATTTAAAACATTGAATTTTAGGCTCTGTCTCAATAAAGACATTATAAAACTTGTATCTACCAAGTTACAGAGTCATTAGAGTAGAGGATTCGCCATTTTGGAATGTTAAAGATTTCGATAGATTTGCGTGTACAGTACCCTATGAGAAAATGTCAAAATGTGTGATAGACTTAAAACATGGAATTTTAGGCTTCGATTCAATAAATACAATATAAACCTTGTATCTACCAAGTTACAGAGTCATTAGAGTAGAGGATATGCAATTTTGGATTGTTTAAGCTTTCGATAGAATTACGTGTACAATACTCTATGGGTAAATGTCGGAGTATACGACGGATTTAAAACGTGGAATTTTAGGCTCCGATTCAATAAATATTATATAAAACTTGCATCCACCAAGTCAGAGAGTCAAGAGAGTAGAGGATCTGCCATTTTGGAATGTTGAAGATTTCGATAGATTTGCGTGTATAGGGTACTATGAGAAACTGTCGAAATGTGCGACGGATTTAAAACATTGAATTTTAGGCTCTGTCTCAATAAATACATTATAAAACTTGTATCTACCAAGTTACAGAGTCATTAGAGTAGAGGATATGCCATTTTGGATTGTTTAAGATTTCGATAGAATTACGTGTACAGTACCCTATGAGAAATTGTCGGAGTATACGATTGATTTAAAACATGGAATTTTATGCTCCGATTCAATAAATATTACATAGAACTTGCAACTACCAAGTCACAGAGTCATTAGAGTAGAGGATCTGCCATTTTGGAATGTTTAAGATTTCGATAGATTTGCGTGTACAGTACCCTATGAGAAAATGTCGAAATGTGCGACGGATTGAAAACATGGATTTTTAGGCTCTGATTCGATAAATACATTATAAAACTTGTATCTACCAAGTTACAGAGTCATTGGAGTAGAGGATAGGCCATTTTGGATTGTTTAAGATTTCGAAAGAATTACGTGTACAGTACCCTATGAGAAAATGTCGAAATGTGCGACGGACTTAAAACAAGGAATTTTAGGCTCCGATTCAATAAATAAAATACCAAACTTGTCTCTAACAAGTTAAAGAGTCATTAGAGTAGAGGATATTCAATTTTGGATTGTTTCATATTTCGATAGAATTAAGTGTAGAGTACCCTATGAGAAAAAGTCAAAATATACGACGGACTCAAAACACAAAATTTTGGGCCCCAATTCAATAAATATTATATAAAACTTGTATCTAGCAAGGCGCAGAGTCATTAGAGTAGAGGATTCGCCATTTTGGAATGTTAAAGATTTCGATAGATTTGCGTGTACAGTAGTACCCTATGAGAAAATGTCAAAATGTGTGATAGACTTAAAACATGGAATTTTAGGCTTCGATTCAATAAATACAATATAAAACTTGTATCTACCAAGCTATAGAGTCATTAGAGTAGAGGATATGCAATTTTGGATTGTTTAAGCTTTCGATAGAATTACGAGTACAGTACTCTATGGGTAAATGTTGGAGTATACGACGGATTTAAAACGTGGAATTTTAGGCTCCAATTCAATAAATATTATATAAAACTTGCATCCACCAAGTCAGAGAGTCATTAGAGTAGAGGATCTGCCATTTTGGAATGTTGAAGATTTCGATAGATTTGCGTGTATAGGGTACTATGAGAAACTGTCGAAATGTGCGACAGATTTAAAACATTGAATTTTAGGCTCTGTCTCAATAAATACATTATAAAACTTGTATCTACCAAGTTACAGAGTCATTAGAGTAGAGGATATGCCATTTTGGATTGTTTAAGATTTCGATAGAATTACGTGTACAGTACCCTATGAGAAATTGTCGGAGTATACGATTGATTTAAAACATGGAATTTTAGGCTCCGATTCAATAAATATTACATAGAACTTGCAACTACCAAGTCACAGAGTCATTAGAGTAGAGGATCTGCCATTTTGGAATGTTTAAGATTTCGATAGATTTGCGTGTACAGTACCGTATGAGAAAATGTCGAAATGTGCGACGGATTGAAAACATGGATTTTTAGGCTCTTTTTCAATAAATACATTATAAAACTTGTATCTACCATGTTACAGAGTCATTGGAGTAGAGGTTAGGCCATTTTGGATTGTTTAAGATTTCGAAAGAATTACGTGTACAGTACCCTATGAGAAAATGTCGAAATGTGCGACGGACTTAAAACAAGGAATTTTAGGCTCCGATTCAATAAATAAAATACCAAACTTGTCTCTAACAAGTTAAAGAGTCATTAGAGTAGAGGATATTCAATTTTGGATTGTTTCATATTTCGATAGAATTAAGTGTAGAGTACCCTATGAGAAAAAGTCAAAATATACGACGGACTCAAAACACAAAATTTTGGGCCCCATTTCAATAAATATTATATAAAACTTGTATCTAGCAAGGCACAGAGTCATTAGAGTAGAGGATTCGCCATTTTGGAATGTTAAAGATTTCGATAGATTTGCGTGTACAGTACCCTATGAGAAAATGTCAAAATGTGTGATAGACTTAAAACATGGAATTTTAGGCTTCGATTCAATAAATACAATATAAACCTTGTATCTACCAATTTACAGAGTCATTAGAGTAGAGGATATGCAATTTTGGATTGTTTAAGCTTTCGATAGAATTACGTGTACAGTACTCTATGGGTAAATGTCGGAGTATACGACGGATTTAAAACGTGGAATTTTAGGCTCCGATTCAATAAATATTATATAAAACTTGCATCCACCAAGTCAGAGAGTCATTAGAGTAGAGGATCTGCCATTTTGGAATGTTGAAGATTTCGATAGATTTGCGTGTATAGGGTACTATGAGAAACTGTCGAAATGTGCGACGGATTTAAAACATTGAATTTTAGGCTCTGTCTCAATAAATACATTATAAAACTTGTATCTACCAAGTTACAGAGTCATTAGAGTAGAGGATATGCCATTTTGGATTGTTTAAGATTTCGATAGAATTACGTGTACCCCTATGAGAAATTGTCGGAGTATACGATTGATTTAAAACATGGAATTTTAGGCTCCGATTCAATAAATATTACATAGAACTTGCAACTACCAAGTCACAGAGTCATTAGAGTAGAGGATCTGCCATTTTGGAATGTTTAAGATTTCGATAGATTTGCGTGTACAGTACCCTATGAGAAAATGTTAAAATGTGCGACGGATTGAAAACATGCATTTTTAGGCTCTGATTCAATAAATACATTATAAAACTTGTATCTACCAAGTTATAGAGTCATTGGAGTAGAGGATAGGCCATTTTGGATTGTTTAAGATTTCGATAGAATTACGTGTACAGTACTCTATGAGAAAATGTCGAAATGTGCGACTGACTTAAAACAAGGAATTTTAGGCTCCGATTCAATTAATACAATACCAAAATTGTCTCTAACAAGTTAAAGAGTCGTTAGAGTAGAGGATATTCAATTTTGGATTGTTTCATATTTCGATAGAATTGAGTGTAGAGTACCCTATGAGAAAAAGTCAAAATGTACGACGGACTCAAAACACAAAATTTTGGGCCCCAATTCAATAAATATTATATAAAACATGTTTCTAGCAAGGCACAGAGTCATTAGAGTAGAGGATTTGCCATTTTGGAATGTTAAAGATTTCGATAGATTTGCGTGTACAGTACCCTATGAGAAATCTATCGAAATCTATCGAAATCTTTAACATTCCAAAATGTTGAAGAGTCATGCGAGTCATTAACATTCCAAAACGGTAAATCCTCTACTCTAATGACTCTGTGCCTTGCTAGATACAAGTTTTATATAATATTTATTGAATTGGGGCCAAAAATTTTGTGTTTTGAGTTCGTCGTACATTTTGACTTTTTCTCATAGGGTACTCTACACTTAATTCTATCGAAATATGATACAATCCAAAAATGGAATATCCTCTACTCTAATGACTCTTTAACTTGTTAGAGACAAGTTTGGTATTGTATTTACTGAATCGGAGCCTAAAATTCCTTGTTTTAAGTCCGTCGCACATTTCGACATTTTCTCATAGGGTACTGTACACGTAATTCTTTCAAAATCTTAAACAATCCAAAATGGCCTATCCTCTACTCCAATGACTCTGTAACTTGGTAGATACAAGTTTTAAAATGTATTTATTGAATCAGAGCCTAAAAATCCATGTTTTCAATCCGTCGCACATTTCGACATTTTCTCATAGGGTACTGTACACGCAAATCTATCGAAATCTTAAACATTCCAAAATGGCAGATCCTCTACTTTAATGACTCTGTGACTTGGTAGTTGCAAGTTATATGTAATATTTATTGAATCGGAGCCTAAAATTCCATGTTTTAAATCAATCGTATACTCCGACAATTTCTCATAGGGTACTGTACACGTATTTCTATCGAAATCTTAAACAATCCAAAATGGCATATCCTCTACTCTAATGACTCTGTAACATGGTAGATACAAGTTTTATAATGTATTTATTGAGACATAGCCTAAAATTCAATGTTTTCAATCCGTCGCACATTTCGACAGTTTCTCATAGTACCCTATACACGCAAATCTATCGAAATCTTCAACATTCCAAAATGGCAGATCCTCTACTCTCATGACTCTCTGACTTGGTGGATGCAAGTTTTATATAATATTTATTGAATCGGAGCCTAAAATTCCACGTTTTAAATCCGTCGTATACTCCGACATTTACCCATAGAGTACTGTACACGTAATTCTATCGAAAGCTTAAACAATCCAAAATTGCATATCCTCTACTCTAATGACTCTGTCACTTGGTAGATACAAGGTTTATATTGTATTTATTGAATCTAAGCCTAAAATTCCATGTTTTAAGTCTGTCACATATTTTGACATTTTCTCATAGGGTACTGTACACTCAAATCTATCGAAATCTTTAACATTCCAAAATGGCAAATCCTCTACTCTAATGACTCTGTGCCTTGCTAGAAACATGTTTTATATAATATTTATTGAATTGGGGCCCAAAATTTTGTGTTTTGAGTCCGTCGTACATTTTGACTTTCTCTCATAGGGTACTCTACACTTAATTCTATCGAAATATGAAACAATCCAAAATTGAATATCCTCTACTCTAACGACTCTTTAACTTGTTAGAGACAAGTTTGGTATTGTATTAATTGAATCGGAGCCTAAAATTCCTTGTTTTAAGTCCGTCGCACATTTCGACATTTTCTCATAGAGTATTGTACACGTAATTCTATCGAAATCTTAAACAATCCAAAATGGCCTATCCTCTACTCCAATGACTCTATAACTTGGTAGATACAAGTTTTATAATGTATTTATTGAATCAGAGCCTAAAAATCCATGTTTTCTATCCGTCGCACATTTCGACATTTTCTCATAGGGTACTGTACACGCAAATCTATCGAAATCTTAAACATTCCAAAATGGCAGATCCTCTACTCTAATGACTCTGTGACTTGGTAGTTGCAAGTTCTATGTAATATTTATTGAATCGGAGCCTAAAATTCCATCTTTTAAATCAATCGTATACTCCGACAATTTCTCATAGGGTACTATACACGTAATTCTATCGAAATCTTAAACAATCCAAAATGGCATATCCTCTACTCTAAGATTCGCATCTCTTACAACCAACGCAGTCCTGACTCTTTAACTTGGTAGATACAAGTTTTATAATGTATTTATTGAGACAGAGCCTAAAATTCAATGTTTTAAATCCGTCGCACATTTCGACAGTTTCTCATAGTACCCTATACACGCAAATCTATCGAAATCTTCAACATTCCAAAATGGCAGATCCTCTACTCTAATGACTCTCTGACTTGGTGGATGCAAGTTTTATATAATATTTATTGAATCGGAGCCTAAAATTCCACGTTTTAAATCCGTCGTATACTCCGACATTTACCCATAGAGTACTGTACACGTAATTCTATCGAAAGCTTAAACAATCCAAAATTGCATATCCTCTACTCTAATGACTCTATAACTTGGTAGATACAAGGTTTATATTGTATTTATTGAATCGAAGCCTAAAATTCCATGTTTTAAGTCTGTCACACATTTTGACATTTTCTCATAGGGTACTGTACACGCAAATCTATCGAAATCTTTAACATTCCAAAATGGCGAATCCTCTACTCTAATGACTCTGTGCCTTGCTAGATACAAGTTTTATATAATATTTATTGAATTGGGGCCCAAAATTTTGTGTTTTGAGTCCGTCGTATATTTTGACTTTTTCTCATAGGGTCTACACTTAATTCTATCGAAATATGAAACAATCCAAAATTGAATATCCTCTACTCTAATGAATCTATAACTTGTTAGAGACAAGTTTGGTATTGTATTAATTGAATCGGAGCCTAAAATTCCTTGTTTTAAGTCCGTCGCACATTTCGACATTTTCTCATAGGGTACTGTACACGTAATTCTTTCGAAATCTTAAACAATCCAAAATGGCCTATCCTCTACTCCAATGACTCTGTAACTTGGTAGATACAAGTTTTATAATGTATTTATTGAATCAGAGCCTAAAAATCCATGTTTTCAATCCGTCGCACATTTCGACATTTTCTCATAGGGTACTGTACACGCAAATCTATCGAAATCTTAAACATTCCAAAATGGCAGATCCTCTACTCTAATGACTCTGTGACTTGGTAGTTGCAAGTTCTATGTAATATTTATTGAATCGGAGCCTAAAATTCCATGTTTTAAATCAATCGTATACTCCGACAATTTCTCATAGGGTACTGTACACGTAATTCTATCAAAATCTTAAACAATCCAAAATGGCATATCCTCTACTCTAATGACTCTGTAACTTGGTAGATACAAGTTTTATAATGTATTTATTGAGACAGAGCCTAAAATTCAATGTTTTAAATCCGTCGCACATTTCGACAGTTTCTCATAGTACCCTATACACGCAAATCTATCGAAATCTTCAACATTCCAAAATGGCAGATCCTCTACTCTCATGACTCTCTGACTTGGTGGATGCAAGTTTTATATAATATTTATTGAATCGGAGCCTAAAATTCCACGTTTTAAATCCGTCGTATACTCCGACATTTACCCATAGAGTACTGTACACATAATTCTATCGAAAGCTTAAACAATCCAAAATTGCATATCCTCTACTCTAATGACTCTGTAACATGGTAGATACAAGGTTTATATTGTATTTATTGAATCTAAGTCTAAAATTCCATGTTTTAAGTCTGTCACACATTTTGACATTTTCTCATAGGGTACTGTACACGCAAATCTATCGTAATCTTTAACATTCCAAAATGGCAAATCCTCTACTCTAATGACTCTGTGCCTTGCTAGAAACATGTTTTATATAATATTTATTGAATTGGGGCCCAAAATTTTGTGTTTTGAGTCCGTCGTACATTTTGACTTTTTCTCATAGGGTACTCTACACTTAATTGTATCGAAATATGAAACAATCCAAAATTGAATATCCTCTACTCTAATGACTCTTTAACTTGTTAGAGACAGGTTTGGTATTTTATTTATTGAATCGGAGCCTAAAATTCCTTGTTTTAAGTCCGTCGCACATTTCGACATTTTCTCATAGGGTACTATACACGTAATTCTTTCGAAATCTTAAACAATCCAAAATGGCCTATCCTCTACTCCAATGACTCTGTAACTTGGTAGATACAAGTTTTATAATGTATTTATTGAGTCAGAGCCTAAAAATCCATGTTTTCAATCCGTCGCACATTTCGACATTTTCTCATAGGCTGTACACGCAAATCTATCAAAATCTTAAACATTCCAAAATGGCAGATCCTCTACTCTAATGACTCTGTGACTTGGTAGTTGCAAGTTCTATGTAATATTTATTGAATCGGAGCCTAAAATTCCATGTTTTAAATCCATCGTATACTCCGACAATTTCTCATAGGGTACTGTACACGTAATTCTATCGAAATCTTAAACAATCCAAAATGGCATATCCTCTACTCTAATGACTCTGTAACTTGGTAGATACAAGTTTTATAATGTATTTATTGAGACAGAGCCTAAAATTCAATGTTTTAAATCCGTCGCACATTTCGACAGTTTCTCATAGTACCCTATACACGCAAATCTATCGAAATCTTCAACATTCCAAAATGGCAGATCCTCTACTCTAATGACTCTCTGACTTGGTGGATGAGAGTTTTATATAATATTTATTGAATTGGAGCCTCAAATTCCACATTTTAAATCCGTCGTATACTCCGACATTTACCCATAGAGTACTGTACACATAATTCTATCGAAAGCTTAAACAATCCAAAATTGCATATCCTCTACTCTAATGACTCTGTAACATGGTAGATACAAGGTTTATATTGTATTTATTGAATCTAAGTCTAAAATTCCATGTTTTAAGTCTGTCACACATTTTGACATTTTCTCATAGGGTACTGTACACGCAAATCTATCGTAATCTTTAACATTCCAAAATGGCAAATCCTTTACTCTAATGACTCTGTGCCTTGCTAGAAACATGTTTTATATAATATTTATTGAATTGGGGCCCAAAATTTTGTGTTTTGAGTCCGTCGTACATTTTGACTTTCTCTCATAGGGTACTCTACACTTAATTCTATCGAAATATGAAACAATCCAAAATTGAATATCCTCTACTCTAATGACTCTTTAACTTGTTAGAGACAAGTTTGGTATTGTATTAATTGAATCGGAGCCTAAAATTCCTTGTTTTAAGTCCGTCGCACATTTCGACATTTTCTCATAGGGTACTGTACACGTAATTCAATCGAAATCTTAAACAATCCAAAATGGCATATCCTCTACTCCAATGACTCTATAACTTGGTAGATACACGTTTTATAATGTATTTATTGAATCAGAGCCTAAAAATCCATGTTTTCAATCCGTCGCACATTTCAACATTTTCTCATAGGGCCTGTACACGCAAATCTATCGAAATCTTAAACATTCCAAAATGGCAGATCCTCTACTCTAATGACTCTGTGACTTGGTAGTTGCAAGTTCTATGTAATATTTATTGAATCGGAGCCTAAAATTCCATGTTTTAAATCCATCGTATACTCCGACAATTTCTCATAGGGTACTGTACACGTAATTCTAACAAAATCTTAAACAATCCAAAATGGCATATCCTCTACTCTAATGACTCTGTAACTTGGTAGATACAAGTTTTATAATGTATTTATTGAGACAGAGCCTAAAATTCAATGTTTTAAATCCGTCGCACATTTCGACAGTTTCTCATAGTACCCTATACACGCAAATCTATCGAAATCTTCAACATTCCAAAATGGCAGATCCTCTACTCTAATGACTCTCTGACTTGGTGGATTCAAGTTTTATATAATATTTATTGAATCGGAGCCTAAAATACCACGTTTTAAATCCGTCGTATACTCCGACATTTACCCATAGAATACTGTACACGTAATTCTATCGAAAGCTTAAACAATCCAAAATTGCATATCCTCTACTCTAATGACTCTGTAACTTGGTAGATACAAGGTTTATATTGTATTTATTGAATCTAAGCCTAAAATTCCATGTTTTAAGTCTGTCACACATTTTGACATTTTCTCATAGGGTACTGTACACGCAAATCTATCGAAATCTTTAACATTCCAAAATGGCAAATCCTCTACTCTAATGACTCTGTGCCTTGCTAGAAACATGTTTTATATAATATTTATTGAATTGGGGCCCAAAATTTTGTGTTTTGAGTCCGTCGTACATTTTGACTTTCTCTCATAGGGTACTCTACACTTAATTCTATCGAAATATGAAACAATCCAAAATTGAATATCCTCTACTCTAATGACTCTTTAACTTGTTAGAGACAAGTTTGGTATTGTATTAATTGAATCGGAGCCTAAAATTCCTTGTTTTAAGTCCGTCGCACATTTCGACATTTTCTCATAGGGTACTGTACACGTAATTCTATCGAAATCTTAAACAATCCAAAATGGCATATCCTCTACTCCAATGACTCTATAACTTGGTAGATACACGTTTTATAATGTATTTATTGAATCAGAGCCTAAAAATCCATGTTTTCAATCCGTCGCACATTTCAACATTTTCTCATAGGGCCTGTACACGCAAATCTATCGAAATCTTAAACATTCCAAAATGGCAGATCCTCTACTCTAATGACTCTGTGACTTGGTAGTTGCAAGTTCTATGTAATATTTATTGAATCGGAGCCTAAAATTCCATGTTTTAAATCAATCGTATACTCCGACAATTTCTCATAGGGTACTGTACACGTAATTCTATCGAAATCTTAAACAATCCAAAATGGCATATCCTCTACTCTAATGACTCTGTAACTTGGTAGATACAAGTTTTATAATGTATTTATTGAGACAGAGCCTAAAATTCAATGTTTTAAATCCGTCGCACATTTCGACAGTTTCTCATAGTACCCTATACACGCAAATCTATCGAAATCTTCAACATTCCAAAATGGCAGATCCTCTACTCTAATGACTCTCTGACTTGGTGGATGAGAGTTTTATATAATATTTATTGAATTGGAGCCTCAAATTCCACATTTTAAATCCGTCGTATACTCCGACATTTACCCATAGAGTACTGTACACATAATTCTATCGAAAGCTTAAACAATCCAAAATTGCATATCCTCTACTCTAATGACTCTGTAACATGGTAGATACAAGGTTTATATTGTATTTATTGAATCTAAGTCTAAAATTCCATGTTTTAAGTCTGTCACACATTTTGACATTTTCTCATAGGGTACTGTACACGCAAATCTATCGTAATCTTTAACATTCCAAAATGGCAAATCCTTTACTCTAATGACTCTGTGCCTTTCTAGAAACATGTTTTATATAATATTTATTGAATTGGGGCCCAAAATTTTGTGTTTTGAGTCCGTCGTACATTTTGACTTTTTCTCATAGGGTACTCTACACTTAATTGTATCGAAATATGAAACAATCCAAAATTGAATATCCTCTACTCTAATGACTCTTTAACTTGTTAGAGACAGGTTTGGTATTTTATTTATTGAATCGGAGCCTAAAATTCCTTGTTTTAAGTCCGTCGCACATTTCGACATTTTCTCATAAGGTACTGTACACGTAATTCTATCGAAATCTTAACCAATCCAAAATGGCATATCCTCTACTCCAATGACTCTGTAACTTGGTAGATACAAGTTTTATAATGTATTTATTGAATCAGAGCCTAAAAATACATGTTTTCAATCCGTCGCACATTTCGACATTTTCTCATAGGGTACTGTACACGCAAATCTATCGAAATCTTAAATATTCCAAAATGGCAGATCCTCTACTCTAATGACTCTGTGACTTGGTAGTTGCAAGTTCTATGTAATATTTATTGAATCGGAGCCTAAAATTCCATGTTTTGAATCAATCGTATACTCCGACAATTTCACGTAGGGTACTGTACACGTAATTCTATCGAAATCTTAAACAATCCAAAATGGCATATCCTCTACTCTAATGACTCTGTAACTTGGTAGATACAAGTTTTATAATGTATTTATTGAGACAGAGCCTAAAATTCAATGTTTTAAATCCGTCGCACATTTCGACAGTTTCTCATAGTGTACTATACACGCAAATCTATCGAAATTTTCAACATTCCAAAATGGCAGATCCTCTACTCTAATGACTCTCTGACTTGGTGGATGCAAGTTTTATATAATATTTATTGAATCGGAGCCTAAAATTACACGTTTTAAATCCGTCGTATACTCCGACATTTACCCATAGAGTACTGTACACGTAATTCTATCGAAAGCTTAAACAATCCAAAATTGCATATCCTCTACTCTAATGACTCTGTCACTTGGTAGATACAAGGTTTATATTGTATTTATTGAATCTAAGCCTAAAATTCCATGTTTTATGTCTGTCACACATTTTGACATTTTCTCATAGGGTAATGTACACGCAAATCTATCGAAATCTTTAACATTCCAAAATGGCGAATCCTCTACTCTAATGACTCTGTGCCTTGCTAGATACAAGTTTTATATAATATTTATTGAATTGGGGCCCAAAATTTTGTGTTTTGAGTCCGTCGTACATTTTGACTTTTTCTCATAGGGTACTCTACACTTAATTCTATCGAAATATGAAAAATCCAGAATTGAATATCCTCTACTCTAATGACTCTTTAACTTGTTAGAGACAAGTTTGGTATTTTATTTATTGAATCGGAGCCTAAAATTCCTTGTTTTAAGTCCGTCGCACATTTCGACATTTTCTCATACTGTACACGTAATTCTTTCGAAATCTTAAACAATCCAAAATGGCCTATCTTCTACTCCAATGACTCTGTAACTTGGTAGATACAAGTTTTATAATGTATTTATTGAGTCAGAGCCTAAAAATCCATGTTTTCAATCCGTCGCACATTTCGACATTTTCTAATAGGGTACTGTACACGCAAATCTATCGAAATCTTAAACATTCCAAAATGGCAGATCCTCTACTCTAATGACTCTGTGACTTGGTAGTTGCAAGTTCTATGTAATATTTATTGAATCGGAGCCTAAAATTCCATGTTTTGAATCAATCGTATACTCCGACAATTTCACGTAGGGTACTGTACACGTAATTCTATCGAAATCTTAAACAATCCAAAATGGCATATCCTCTACTCTAATGACTCTGTAACTTGGTAGATACAAGTTTTATAATGTATTTATTGAGACAGAGCCTAAAATTCAATGTTTTAAATCCGTCGCACATTTCGACAGTTTCTCATAGTGTACTATACACGCAAATCTATCGAAATTTTCAACATTCCAAAATGGCAGATCCTCTACTCTAATGACTCTCTGACTTGGTGGATGCAAGTTTTATATAATATTTATTGAATTGGAGCCTAAAATTCCACGTTTTAAATCCGTCGTATACTCCGACATCTACCCATAGAGTATTGTACACGTAATTCTATCGAAAGCTTAAACAATCCAAAATTGCATATCCTCTACTCTAATGACTCTGTAACTTGGTAAATACAAGGTTTATATTGTATTTATTGAATCAAAGCCTAAAATTCAATGTTTTAAGTCTGTCACACATTTTGATATTTTCTCATAGGGTACTGTACACGCAAATCTATCGAAATCTTTAACATTCCAAAATGGCAAATCCTCTACTCTAATGACTCTGTGCCTTCCTAGAAACATGTTTTATATAATATTTATTGAATTGGGGCCCAAAATTTTGTGTTTTGAGTCCGTCGTACATTTTGACTTTCTCTCATAGGGTACTCTACACTTAATTCTATCGAAATATGAAACAATCCAAAATTGAATATCCTCTACTCTAATGACTCTTTAACTTGTAAGAGACAAGTTTGGTATTTTATTTATTGAATCGGAGCCTAAAATTCCTTGTTTTAAGTCCGTCGCACATTTCGACTTTTCTCATAGGGTACTGTACACGTAATTCTTTCGAAATCTTAAACAATCCAAAATGGCCTATCCTCTACTCCAATGACTCTGTAACTTGGTAGATACAAGTTTTATAATGTATTTATTGAATCAGAGCCTAAAAATCCATGTTTTCAATCCGTCGCACATTTCGACATTTTCTCATAGGGTACTGTACACGCAAATCTATCAAAAACTTAAACATTCCAAAATGGCAGATCCTCTACTCTAATGACTCTGTGACTTGGTAGTTGCAAGTTCTATGTAATATTTATTGAATCGGAGCCTAAAATTCCATGTTTTAAATCAATCGTATACTCCGACAATTTCTCATAGGGTACTGTACACGTAATTCTATCAAAATCTTAAACAATCCAAAATGGCATATCCTTTACTCTAATGACTCTGTAACTTGGTAGATACAAGTTTTATAATGTATTTATTGAGACAGAGCCTAAAATTCAATGTTTTAAATCCGTCGCACATTTCGACAGTTTCTCATAGTACCCTATACACGCAAATCTATCGAAATCTTCAACATTTCAAAATGGCAGATCCTCTACTCTAATGACTCTCTGACTTGGTGGATGCATGTTATATATAATATTTATTGAATTGGAGCCTAAAATTACACGTTTTAAATCCGTCGTATACTCCGACATTTACCCATAGAGTACTGTACACATAATTCTATCGAAAGCTTAAACAATCCAAAATTGCATATCCTCTACACGAATGACTCTGTAACTTGGTAGATACAAGGTTTATATTGTATTTATTGAATCTAAGCCTAAAATTCAGTGTTTTAAGTCTGTCACACATTTTGACATTTTCTCATAGGGTACTGTACACGCAAATCTATCGAAATCTTTAACATTCCAAAATGGCAAATCCTCTACTCTAATGACTCTGTGCCTTGCTAGATACAAGTTTTATATAATATTTATTGAATTGGGGCCCAAAATTTTGTGTTTTGAGTCCGTCGTACATTTGAACTTTTTCTCAAAGGGTACTCTACACTTAATTCTATCGAAATATGAAACAATCCAAAATTGAATATCCTCTACTCTAATGACTCTTTAACTTGTTAGAGACAAGTTTGGTATTTTATTTATTGAATCGGAGCCTAAAATTCCTTGTTTTAAGTCCATCGCACATTTCGACATTTTCTCATAGGGTACTGTACACGTAATTCTTTCGAAATCTTAAACAATCCAAAATGGCCTATCTTCTACTCCAATGACTCTGTAACTTGGTAGATACAAGTTTTATAATGTATTTATTGAATCAGAGCCTAAAAATCCATGTTTTCAATCCGTCGCACATTTCGACATTTTCTCATAGGGTACTGTACACGCAAATCTATCGAAATCTTAAACATTCCAAAATGGCAGATCCTCTACTCTAATGACTCTATGACTTGGTAGTTGCAAGTTCTATGTAATATTTATTGAATCGGAGCCTAAAATTCCATGTTTTGAATCAATCGTATACTCCGACAATTTCTCATAGGGTACTGTACACGTAATTCTATCGAAATCTTAAACAATCCAAAATGGGATATCCTCTACTCTAATGACTCTGTAACATGGTAGATACAAGTTTTATAATGTATTTATTGAGACAGAGCCTAAAATTCAATGTTTTAAATCCGTCGCACATTTCGACAGTTTGTCATGGTGTACTATAAACGCAAATCTATCGAAATCTTCAACATTCCAAAATGGCAGATCCTCTACTCTAATGACTCTCTGACTTGGTGGATGCAAGTTTTATATAATATTTATTAAATCGGAGCCTAAAATCCCACGTTTTAAATCCGTCGTATACTCCGACATTTACCCATAGAGTACTGTACACGTAATTCTATCGAAAGCTTAAACAATCCAAAATTGCATATCCTCTACTCTAATGACTCTGTCACTTGGTAGATACAAGGTTTATATTGTATTTATTGAATCTAAGCCTAAAATTCCATGTTTTAAGTCTGTCACACATTTTGACATTTTCTCATAGGGTACTGTACACGCAAATCTATCGAAATCTTTAACATTACAAAATGGCAAATCCTCTACTCTAATGACTCCGTGCCTTGCTAGAAACATGTTTTATATAATATTTATTGAATTGGGGCCCAAAATTTTGTGTTTTGAGTCCGTCGTACATTTGAACTTTTTCTCAAAGGGTACTCTACACTTAATTCTATCGAAATATGAAACAATCCAAAATTGAATATCCTCTACTCTAATGACTCTTTAACTTGTTAGAGAGAAGTTTGGTATTGTATTAATTTTATCGGAGCCTAAAATTCCTTGTTTTAAGTCCGTCGCACATTTCGACATTTTCTCATAGGGTACTGTACACGTAATTCTTTCGAAATCTTAAACAATCCAAAATGGCCTATCCTCTACTCCAATGACTCTATAACTTGGTAGATACAAGTTTTATAATGTATTTATTGAATCAGAGCCTAAAAATCCATGTTTTCAATCCGTCGCACATTTCAACATTTTCTCATAGGGTACTGTACACGAAAATCTATCAAAATCTTAAACATTCCAAAATGGCAGATCCTCTACTCTAATGACTCTGTGACTTGGTAGTTGCAAGTTCTATGTAATATTTATTGAATCGGAGCCTAAAATTCCATGTTTTAAATCAATCGTATACTCCGACAATTTCTCATAGGGTACTGTACACGTAATTCTATCGAAATCTTAAACAATCCAAAATGGGATATCCTCTACTCTAATGACTCTGTAACATGGTAGATACAAGTTTTATAATGTATTTATTGAGACAGAGCCTAAAATTCAATGTTTTAAATCCGTCGCACATTTCGACAGTTTGTCATGGTGTACTATAAACGCAAATCTATCGAAATCTTCAACATTCCAAAATGGCAGATCCTCTACTCTAATGACTCTCTGACTTGGTGGATGCAAGTTTTATATAATATTTATTAAATCGGAGCCTAAAATCCCACGTTTTAAATCCGTCGTATACTCCGACATTTACCCATAGAGTACTGTACACGTAATTCTATCGAAAGCTTAAACAATCCAAAATTGCATATCCTCTACACGAATGACTCTGTAACTTGGTAGATACAAGGTTTATATTGTATTTATTGAATCTAAGCCTAAAATTCCATGTTTTAAGTCTGTCACACATTTTGACATTTTCTCATAGGGTACTGTACACGCAAATCTATCGAAATCTTTAACATTACAAAATGGCAAATCCTCTACTCTAATGACTCCGTGCCTTGCTAGAAACATGTTTTATATAATATTTATTGAATTGGGGCCCAAAATTTTGTGTTTTGAGTCCGTCGTACATTTTGACTTTTTCTAATAGGGTACTCTACACTTAATTCTATCGAAATATGAAACAATCCAAAATTGAATATCCTCTACTCTAATGACTCTTTAACTTGTTAGAGAGAAGTTTGGTATTGTATTAATTGTATCGGAGCCTAAAATTCCTTGTTTTAAGTCCGTCGCACATTTCGACATTTTCTCATAGGGTACTGTACACGTAATTCTTTCGAAATCTTAAACAATCCAAAATGGCCTATCCTCTACTCCAATGACTCTATAACTTGGTAGATACAAGTTTTATAATGTATTTATTGAATCAGAGCCTAAAAATCCATGTTTTCAATCCGTCGCACATTTCAACATTTTCTCATAGGGTACTGTACACGAAAATCTATCAAAATCTTAAACATTCCAAAATGGCAGATCCTCTACTCTAATGACTCTGTGACTTGGTAGTTGCAAGTTCTATGTAATATTTATTGAATCGGAGCCTAAAATTCCATGTTTTGAATCAATCGTATACTCCGACAATTTCTCATAGGGTACTGTACACGTAATTCTATCGAAATCTTAAACAATCCAAAATGGCATATCCTCTACTCTAATGACTCTGTAACTTGGTAGATACAAGTTTTATAATGTATTTATTGAGACAGAGCCTAAAATTCAATGTTTTAAATCCGTCGCACATTTCGACAGTTTCTCATAGTGTACTATACACGCAAATCTATCGAAATCTTCAACATTCCAAAATGGCAGATCCTCTACTCTAATGACTCTCTAACTTGGTGGATGCAAGTTTTATATAATATTTATTAAATCGGAGCCTAAAATTCCACGTTTTAAATCTGTCGTATACTCCGACATTTACCCATAGAGTACTCTATGGGTAAATGTCGGAGTATACGACATTTACCCGTAGAGGATATGCAATTTTGGAGTATACGACATTTACCCATAGAGTACTCTATGGGTAAATGTCGTATACTCCGACATTTACCCATAGAGTACTCTATGGGTAAATGTCGGAGTATACGACGGATTTAAAACGTGTAATTTTAGGCTCCGATTCAATAAATATTATATAAAACTTGCATCCACTAAGTCAGAGAGTCATTAGAGTAGAGGATCTGCCATTTTGGAATGTTGAAAATTTCGATAGATTTGCGTGTATAGTACACTATGAGAAACTGTCGAAATGTGCGACGGATTTAAAACATTGAATTTTAGGCTCTGTCTCAATAAATACATTATAAAACTTGTATCTACCAAGTTACAGAGTCATTAGAGTAGAGGATATGCCATTTTGGATTGTTTAAGATTTCGATAGAATTACGTGTACAGTACCCTACGTGAAATTGTCGGAGTATACGATTGATTCAAAACATGGAATTTTAGGCTCCGATTCAATAAATATTACATAGAACTTGCAACTACCAAGTCACAGAGTCATTAGAGTAGAGGATCTGCCATTTTGGAATATTTAAGATTTCGATAGATTTGCGTGTACAGTAAGTACCCTATGAGAAAATGTCGAAATGTGCGACGGATTGAAAACATGTATTTTTAGGCTCTGATTCAATAAATACATTATAAAACTTGTATCTACCAAGTTACAGAGTCATTGGAGTAGAGGATATGCCATTTTGGATTGGTTAAGATTTCGATAGAATTACGTGTACAGTACCTTATGAGAAAATGTCGAAATGTGCGACGGACTTAAAACAAGGAATTTTAGGCTCCGATTCAATAAATAAAATACCAAACCTATCTCTAACAAGTTAAAGAGTCATTAGAGTAGAGGATATTCAATTTTGGATTGTTTCATATTTCGATACAATTAAGTGTAGAGTACCCTATGAGAAAAAGTCAAAATGTACGACGGACTCAAAACACAAAATTTTGGGCCCCAATTCAATAAATATTATATAAAACATGTTTCTAGAAAGGCACAGAGTCATTAGAGTAAAGGATTTGCCATTTTGGAATGTTAAAGATTACGATAGATTTGCGTGTACAGTACCCTATGAGAAAATGTCAAAATGTGTGACAGACTTAAAACATGGAATTTTAGACTTAGATTCAATAAATACAATATAAACCTTGTATCTACCATGTTACAGAGTCATTAGAGTAGAGGATATGCAATTTTGGATTGTTTAAGCTTTCGATAGAATTATGTGTACAGTACTCTATGGGTAAATGTCGGAGTATACGACGGATTTAAAATGTGGAATTTGAGGCTCCAATTCAATAAATATTATATAAAACTCTCATCCACCAAGTCAGAGAGTCATTAGAGTAGAGGATCTGCCATTTTGGAATGTTGAAGATTTCGATAGATTTGCGTGTATAGGGTACTATGAGAAACTGTCGAAATGTGCGACGGATTTAAAACATTGAATTTTAGGCTCTGTCTCAATAAATACATTATAAAACTTGTATCTACCAAGTTACAGAGTCATTAGAGTAGAGGATATGCCATTTTGGATTGTTTAAGATTTCGATAGAATTACGTGTACAGTACCCTATGAGAAATTGTCGGAGTATACGATTGATTTAAAACATGGAATTTTAGGCTCCGATTCAATAAATATTACATAGAACTTGCAACTACCAAGTCACAGAGTCATTAGAGTAGAGGATCTGCCATTTTGGAATGTTTAAGATTTCGATAGATTTGCGTGTACAGGCCCTATGAGAAAATGTTGAAATGTGCGACGGATTGAAAACATGGATTTTTAGGCTCTGATTCAATAAATACATTATAAAACGTGTATCTACCAAGTTATAGAGTCATTGGAGTAGAGGATATGCCATTTTGGATTGTTTAAGATTTCGAAAGAATTACGTGTACAGTACCCTATGAGAAAATGTCGAAATGTGCGACGGACTTAAAACAAGGAATTTTAGGCTCCGATTCAATTAATACAATACCAAACTTGTCTCTAACAAGTTAAAGAGTCATTAGAGTAGAGGATATTCAATTTTGGATTGTTTCATATTTCGATAGAATTAAGTGTAGAGTACCCTATGAGAGAAAGTCAAAATGTACGACGGACTCAAAACACAAAATTTTGGGCCCCAATTCAATAAATATTATATAAAACATGTTTCTAGCAAGGCACAGAGTCATTAGAGTAGAGGATTTGCCATTTTGGAATGTTAAAGATTTCGATAGATTTGCGTGTACAGTACCCTATGAGAAAATGTCAAAATGTGTGACAGACTTAAAACATGGAATTTTAGGCTTAGATTCAATAAATACAATATAAACCTTGTATCTACCATGTTACAGAGTCATTAGAGTAGAGGATATGCAATTTTGGATTGTTTAAGCTTTCGATAGAATTACGTGTACAGTATTCTATGGGTAAATGTCGGAGTATACGACGGATTTAAAACGTGGTATTTTAGGCTCCGATTCAATAAATATTATATAAAACTTGAATCCACCAAGTCAGAGAGTCATTAGAGTAGAGGATCTGCCATTTTGGAATGTTGAAGATTTCGATAGATTTGCGTGTATAGGGTACTATGAGAAACTGTCGAAATGTGCGACGGATTTAAAACATTGAATTTTAGGCTCTGTCTCAATAAATACATTATAAAACTTGTATCTACCAAGTTACAGAGTCATTAGAGTAGAGGATATGCCATTTTGGATTGTTTAAGATTTTGTTAGAATTACGTGTACAGTACCCTATGAGAAATTGTCGGAGTATACGATGGATTTAAAACATGGAATTTTAGGCTCCGATTCAATAAATATTACATAGAACTTGCAACTACCAAGTCACAGAGTCATTAGAGTAGAGGATCTGCCATTTTGGAATGTTTAAGATTTCGATAGATTTGCGTGTACAGGCCCTATGAGAAAATGTTGAAATGTGCGACGGATTGAAAACATGGATTTTTAGGCTCTGATTCAATAAATACATTATAAAACGTGTATCTACCAAGTTATAGAGTCATTGGAGTAGAGGATATGCCATTTTGGATTGTTTAAGATTTCGAAAGAATTACGTGTACAGTACCCTATGAGAAAATGTCGAAATGTGCGACGGACTTAAAACAAGGAATTTTAGGCTCCGATTCAATTAATACAATACCAAACTTGTCTCTAACAAGTTAAAGAGTCATTAGAGTAGAGGATATTCAATTTTGGATTGTTTCATATTTCGATAGAATTAAGTGTAGAGTACCCTATGAGAGAAAGTCAAAATGTACGACGGACTCAAAACACAAAATTTTGGGCCCCAATTCAATAAATATTATATAAAACATGTTTCTAGCAAGGCACAGAGTCATTAGAGTAGAGGATTTGCCATTTTGGAATGTTAAAGATTTCGATAGATTTGCGTGTACAGTACCCTATGAGAAAATGTCAAAATGTGTGACAGACATAAAACATGGAATTTTAGGCTTAGATTCAATAAATACAATATAAACCTTGTATCTACCAAGTGACAGAGTCATTAGAGTAGAGGATATGCAATTTTGGATTGTTTAAGCTTTCGATAGAATTACGTGTACAGTACTCTATGGGTAAATGTCGGAGTATACGACGGATTTAAAACGTGTAATTTTAGGCTCCGATTCAATAAATATTATATAAAACTTGCATCCACCAAGTCAGAGAGTCATTAGAGTAGAGGATCTGCCATTTTGGAATGTTGAAAATTTCGATAGATTTGCGTGTATAGTACACTATGAGAAACTGTCGAAATGTGCGACGGATTTAAAACATTGAATTTTAGGCTCTGTCTCAATAAATACATTATAAAACTTGTATCTACCAAGTTACAGAGTCATTAGAGTAGAGGATATGCCATTTTGGATTGTTTAAGATTTCGATAGAATTACGTGTACAGTACCCTACGTGAAATTGTCGGAGTATACGATTGATTCAAAACATGGAATTTTAGGCTCCGATTCAATAAATATTACATAGAACTTGCAACTACCAAGTCACAGAGTCATTAGAGTAGAGGATCTGCCATTTTGGAATATTTAAGATTTCGATAGATTTGCGTGTACAGTAAGTACCCTATGAGAAAATGTCGAAATGTGCGACGGATTGAAAACATGTATTTTTAGGCTCTGATTCAATAAATACATTATAAAACTTGTATCTACCAAGTTACAGAGTCATTGGAGTAGAGGATATGCCATTTTGGATTGGTTAAGATTTCGATAGAATTACGTGTACAGTACCTTATGAGAAAATGTCGAAATGTGCGACGGACTTAAAACAAGGAATTTTAGGCTCCGATTCAATAAATAAAATACCAAACCTATCTCTAACAAGTTAAAGAGTCATTAGAGTAGAGGATATTCAATTTTGGATTGTTTCATATTTCGATACAATTAAGTGTAGAGTACCCTATGAGAAAAAGTCAAAATGTACGACGGACTCAAAACACAAAATTTTGGGCCCCAATTCAATAAATATTATATAAAACATGTTTCTAGAAAGGCACAGAGTCATTAGAGTAAAGGATTTGCCATTTTGGAATGTTAAAGATTACGATAGATTTGCGTGTACAGTACCCTATGAGAAAATGTCAAAATGTGTGACAGACTTAAAACATGGAATTTTAGACTTAGATTCAATAAATACAATATAAACCTTGTATCTACCATGTTACAGAGTCATTAGAGTAGAGGATATGCAATTTTGGATTGTTTAAGCTTTCGATAGAATTATGTGTACAGTACTCTATGGGTAAATGTCGGAGTATACGACGGATTTAAAATGTGGAATTTGAGGCTCCAATTCAATAAATATTATATAAAACTCTCATCCACCAAGTCAGAGAGTCATTAGAGTAGAGGATCTGCCATTTTGGAATGTTGAAGATTTCGATAGATTTGCGTGTATAGGGTACTATGAGAAACTGTCGAAATGTGCGACGGATTTAAAACATTGAATTTTAGGCTCTGTCTCAATAAATACATTATAAAACTTGTATCTACCAAGTTACAGAGTCATTAGAGTAGAGGATATGCCATTTTGGATTGTTTAAGATTTCGATAGAATTACGTGTACAGTACCCTATGAGAAATTGTCGGAGTATACGATTGATTTAAAACATGGAATTTTAGGCTCCGATTCAATAAATATTACATAGAACTTGCAACTACCAAGTCACAGAGTCATTAGAGTAGAGGATCTGCCATTTTGGAATGTTTAAGATTTCGATAGATTTGCGTGTACAGGCCCTATGAGAAAATGTTGAAATGTGCGACGGATTGAAAACATGGATTTTTAGGCTCTGATTCAATAAATACATTATAAAACGTGTATCTACCAAGTTATAGAGTCATTGGAGTAGAGGATATGCCATTTTGGATTGTTTAAGATTTCGAAAGAATTACGTGTACAGTACCCTATGAGAAAATGTCGAAATGTGCGACGGACTTAAAACAAGGAATTTTAGGCTCCGATTCAATTAATACAATACCAAACTTGTCTCTAACAAGTTAAAGAGTCATTAGAGTAGAGGATATTCAATTTTGGATTGTTTCATATTTCGATAGAATTAAGTGTAGAGTACCCTATGAGAGAAAGTCAAAATGTACGACGGACTCAAAACACAAAATTTTGGGCCCCAATTCAATAAATATTATATAAAACATGTTTCTAGCAAGGCACAGAGTCATTAGAGTAGAGGATTTGCCATTTTGGAATGTTAAAGATTTCGATAGATTTGCGTGTACAGTACCCTATGAGAAAATGTCAAAATGTGTGACAGACTTAAAACATGGAATTTTAGGCTTAGATTCAATAAATACAATATAAACCTTGTATCTACCATGTTACAGAGTCATTAGAGTAGAGGATATGCAATTTTGGATTGTTTAAGCTTTCGATAGAATTACGTGTACAGTATTCTATGGGTAAATGTCGGAGTATACGACGGATTTAAAACGTGGTATTTTAGGCTCCGATTCAATAAATATTATATAAAACTTGAATCCACCAAGTCAGAGAGTCATTAGAGTAGAGGATCTGCCATTTTGGAATGTTGAAGATTTCGATAGATTTGCGTGTATAGGGTACTATGAGAAACTGTCGAAATGTGCGACGGATTTAAAACATTGAATTTTAGGCTCTGTCTCAATAAATACATTATAAAACTTGTATCTACCAAGTTACAGAGCCATTAGAGTAGAGGATATGCCATTTTGGATTGTTTAAGATTTTGTTAGAATTACGTGTACAGTACCCTATGAGAAATTGTCGGAGTATACGATGGATTTAAAACATGGAATTTTAGGCTCCGATTCAATAAATATTACATAGAACTTGCAACTACCAAGTCACAGAGTCATTAGAGTAGAGGATCTGCCATTTTGGAATGTTTAAGATTTCGATAGATTTGCGTGTACAGGCCCTATGAGAAAATGTTGAAATGTGCGACGGATTGAAAACATGGATTTTTAGGCTCTGATTCAATAAATACATTATAAAACGTGTATCTACCAAGTTATAGAGTCATTGGAGTAGAGGATATGCCATTTTGGATTGTTTAAGATTTCGATTGAATTACGTGTACAGTACCCTATGAGAAAATGTCGAAATGTGCGACGGACTTAAAACAAGGAATTTTAGGCTCCGATTCAATTAATACAATACCAAACTTGTCTCTAACAAGTTAAAGAGTCATTAGAGTAGAGGATATTCAATTTTGGATTGTTTCATATTTCGATAGAATTAAGTGTAGAGTACCCTATGAGAGAAAGTCAAAATGTACGACGGACTCAAAACACAAAATTTTGGGCCCCAATTCAATAAATATTATATAAAACATGTTTCTAGCAAGGCACAGAGTCATTAGAGTAAAGGATTTGCCATTTTGGAATGTTAAAGATTACGATAGATTTGCGTGTACAGTACCCTATGAGAAAATGTCAAAATGTGTGACAGACTTAAAACATGGAATTTTAGACTTAGATTCAATAAATACAATATAAACCTTGTATCTACCATGTTACAGAGTCATTAGAGTAGAGGATATGCAATTTTGGATTGTTTAAGCTTTCGATAGAATTATGTGTACAGTACTCTATGGGTAAATGTCGGAGTATACGACGGATTTAAAATGTGGAATTTGAGGCTCCAATTCAATAAATATTATATAAAACTCTCATCCACCAAGTCAGAGAGTCATTAGAGTAGAGGATCTGCCATTTTGGAATGTTGAAGATTTCGATAGATTTGCGTGTATAGGGTACTATGAGAAACTGTCGAAATGTGCGACGGATTTAAAACATTGAATTTTAGGCTCTGTCTCAATAAATACATTATAAAACTTGTATCTACCAAGTTACAGAGTCATTAGAGTAGAGGATATGCCATTTTGGATTGTTTAAGATTTCGATAGAATTACGTGTACAGTACCCTATGAGAAATTGTCGGAGTATACGATGGATTTAAAACATGGAATTTTAGGCTCCGATTCAATAAATATTACATAGAACTTGCAACTACCAAGTCACAGAGTCATTAGAGTAGAGGATCTGCCATTTTGGAATGTTTAAGATTTTGATAGATTTGCGTGTACAGCCTATGAGAAAATGTCGAAATGTGCGACGGATTGAAAACATGGATTTTTAGGCTCTGACTCAATAAATACATTATAAAACTTGTATCTACCAAGTTACAGAGTCATTGGAGTAGAGGATAGGCCATTTTGGATTGTTTAAGATTTCGAAAGAATTACGTGTATAGTACCCTATGAGAAAATGTCGAAATGTGCGACGGACTTAAAACAAGGAATTTTAGGCTCCGATTCAATAAATAAAATACCAAACCTGTCTCTAACAAGTTAAAGAGTCATTAGAGTAGAGGATATTCAATTTTGGATTGTTTCATATTTCGATACAATTAAGTGTAGAGTACCCTATGAGAAAAAGTCAAAATGTACGACGGACTCAAAACACAAAATTTTGGGCCCCAATTCAATAAATATTATATAAAACATGTTTCTAGCAAGGCACAGAGTCATTAGAGTAGAGGATTTGCCATTTTGGAATGTTAAAGATTACGATAGATTTGCGTGTACTACCCTATGAGAAAATGTCAAAATGTGTGACAGACTTAAAACATGGAATTTTAGACTTAGATTCAATAAATACAATATAAACCTTGTATCTACCATGTTACAGAGTCATTAGAGTAGAGGATATGCAATTTTGGATTGTTTAAGCTTTCGATAGAATTATGTGTACAGTACTCTATGGGTAAATGTCAGAGTATACGACGGATTTAAAACGTGGAATTTTAGGCTCCGATTCAATAAATATTATATAAAACTTGCATCCACCAAGTCAGAGAGTCATGAGAGTAGAGGATCTGCCATTTTGGAATGTTGAAGATTTCGATAGATTTGCGTGTATAGGGTACTATGAGAAACTGTCGAAATGTGCGACGGATTTAAAACATTGAATTTTAGGCTCTGTCTCAATAAATACATTATAAAACTTGTATCTACCAAGTTACAGAGTCATTAGAGTAGAGGATATGCCATTTTGGATTGTTTAAGATTTTGATAGAATTACGTGTACAGTACCCTATGAGAAATTGTCGGAGTATACGATTGATTTAAAACATGGAATTTTAGGCTCCGATTCAATAAATATTACATAGAACTTGCAACTACCAAGTCACAGAGTCATTAGAGTAGAGGATCTGCCATTTTGGAATGTTTAAGATTTCGATAGATTTGCGTGTACAGTACCCTATGAGAAAATGTCGAAATGTGCGACGGATTGAAAACATGGATTTTTAGGCTCTGATTCAATAAATACATTATAAAACTTGTATCTACCAAGTTACAGAGTCATTGGAGTAGAGGATAGGCCATTTTGGATTGTTTAAGATTTCGAAAGAATTACGTGTACAGTACCCTATAAGAAAATGTCGAAATGTGCGACGGACTTAAAACAAGGAATTTTAGGCTCCGATTCAATAAATAAAATACCAAACCTATCTCTAACAAGTTAAAGAGTCATTAGAGTAGAGGATATTCAATTTTGGATTGTTTCATATTTCGATACAATTAAGTGTAGAGTACCCTATGAGAAAAAGTCAAAATGTACGACGGACTCAAAACACAAAATTTTGGGCCCCAATTCAATAAATATTATATAAAACTTGTATCTAGCAAGGCACAGAGTCATTAGAGTAGAGGATTCGCCATTTTGGAATGTTAAAGATTTCGATAGATTTGCGTGTACAGTACCCTATGAGAAAATGTCAAAATGTGTGACAGACTTAAAACATGGAATTTTAGGCTTCGATTCAATAAATACAATATAAACCTTGTATCTACCAAGTTATAGAGTCATTAGAGTAGAGGATATGCAATTTTGGATTGTTTAAGCTTTCGATAGAATTACGTGTACAGTACTCTATGGGTAAATGTCGGAGTATACGACGGATTTAAAACGTGGAATTTTAGGCTCCGATTCAATAAATATTATATAAAACTTGCATCCACCAAGTCAGAGAGTCATTAGAGTAGAGGATCTGCCATTTTGGAATGTTGAAGATTTCGATAGATTTGCGTGTATAGGGTACTATGAGAAACTGTCGAAATGTGCGACGGATTTAAAACATTGAATTTTAGGCTCTGTCTCAATAAATACATTATAAAACTTGTATCTACCAAGTTAAAGAGTCAGGACTGCGTTGGTTGTAAGAGATGCGAATCTTAGAGTAGAGGATATGCCATTTTGGATTGTTTAAGATTTGGATAGAATTACGTGTATAGTACCCTATGAGAAATTGTCGGAGTATACGATTGATTTAAAAGATGGAATTTTAGGCTCCGATTCAATAAATATTACATAGAACTTGCAACTACCAAGTCACAGAGTCATTAGAGTAGAGGATCTGCCATTTTGGAATGTTTAAGATTTCGATAGATTTGCGTGTACAGTACCCTATGAGAAAATGTCGAAATGTGCGACGGATAGAAAACATGGATTTTTAGGCTCTGATTCAATAAATACATTATAAAACTTGTATCTACCAAGTTATAGAGTCATTGGAGTAGAGGATAGGCCATTTTGGATTGTTTAAGATTTCGATAGAATTACGTGTACAATACTCTATGAGAAAATGTCGAAATGTGCGACGGACTTAAAACAAGGAATTTTAGGCTCCGATTCAATTAATACAATACCAAACTTGTCTCTAACAAGTTAAAGAGTCGTTAGAGTAGAGGATATTCAATTTTGGATTGTTTCATATTTCGATAGAATTAAGTGTAGAGTACCCTATGAGAGAAAGTCAAAATGTACGACGGACTCAAAACACAAAATTTTGGGCCCCAATTCAATAAATATTATATAAAACATGTTTCTAGCAAGGCACAGAGTCATTAGAGTAGAGGATTTGCCATTTTGGAATGTTAAAGATTTCGATAGATTTGAGTGTACAGTACCCTATGAGAAAATGTCAAAATATGTGACAGACTTAAAACATGGAATTTTAGGCTTAGATTCAATAAATACAATATAAACCTTGTATCTACCAAGTGACAGAGTCATTAGAGTAGAGGATATGCAATTTTGGATTGTTTAAGCTTTCGATAGAATTACGTGTACAGTACTCTATGGGTAAATGTCGGAGTATACGACGGATTTAAAACGTGGAATTTTAGGCTCCGATTCAATAAATATTATATAAAACTTTCATCCACCAAGTCAGAGAGTCATGAGAGTAGAGGATCTGCCATTTTGGAATGTTGAAGATTTCGATAGATTTGCGTGTATAGGGTACTATGAGAAACTGTCGAAATGTGCGACGGATTGAAAACATTGAATTTTAGGCTATGTCTCAATAAATACATTATAAAACTTGTATCTACCATGTTACAGAGTCATTAGAGTAGAGGATATGCCATTTTGGATTGTTTAAGATTTCGATAGAAATACGTGTACAGTACCCTATGAGAAATTGTCGGAGTATACGATTGATTTAAAACATGGAATTTTAGGCTCCGATTCAATAAATATTACATATAACTTGCAACTACCAAGTCACAGAGTCATTAAAGTAGAGGATCTGCCATTTTGGAATGTTTAAGATTTCGATAGATTTGCGTGTACAGTACCCTATGAGAAAATGTCGAAATGTGCGACGGATTGAAAACATGGATTTTTAGGCTCTGATTCAATAAATACATTTTAAAACTTGTATCTACCAAGTTACAGAGTCATTGGAGTAGAGGATAGGCCATTTTGGATTGTTTAAGATTTTGAAAGAATTACGTGTACAGTACCCTATGAGAAAATGTCGAAATGTGCGACGGACTTAAAACAAGGAATTTTAGGCTCCGATTCAGTAAATACAATACCAAACTTGTCTCTAACAAGTTAAAGAGTCATTAGAGTAGAGGATATTCCATTTTTGGATTGTATCATATTTCGATAGAATTAAGTGTAGAGTACCCTATGAGAAAAAGTCAAAATGTACGACGAACTCAAAACACAAAATTTTTGGCCCCAATTCAATAAATATTATATAAAACTTGTATCTAGCAAGGCACAGAGTCATTAGAGTAGAGGATTTACCGTTTTGGAATGTTAATGACTCGCATGACTCTTCAACATTTTGGAATGTTAAAGATTTCGATAGATTTCGATAGATTTCTCATAGGGTACTGTACACGCAAATCTATCGAAATCTTTAACATTCCAAAATGGCAAATCCTCTACTCTAATGACTCTGTGCCTTGCTAGAAACATGTTTTATATAATATTTATTGAATTGGGGCCCAAAATTTTGTGTTTTGAGTCCGTCGTACATTTTGACTTTTTCTCATAGGGTACTCTACACTCAATTCTATCGAAATATGAAACAATCCAAAATTGAATATCCTCTACTCTAACGACTCTTTAACTTGTTAGAGACAATTTTGGTATTGTATTAATTGAATCGGAGCCTAAAATTCCTTGTTTTAAGTCAGTCGCACATTTCGACATTTTCTCATAGAGTACTGTACACGTAATTCTATCGAAATCTTAAACAATCCAAAATGGCCTATCCTCTACTCCAATGACTCTATAACTTGGTAGATACAAGTTTTATAATGTATTTATTGAATCAGAGCCTAAAAATGCATGTTTTCAATCCGTCGCACATTTTAACATTTTCTCATAGGGTACTGTACACGCAAATCTATCGAAATCTTAAACATTCCAAAATGGCAGATCCTCTACTCTAATGACTCTGTGACTTGGTAGTTGCAAGTTCTATGTAATATTTATTGAATCGGAGCCTAAAATTCCATGTTTTAAATCAATCGTATACTCCGACAATTTCTCATAGGGGTACACGTAATTCTATCGAAATCTTAAACAATCCAAAATGGCATATCCTCTACTCTAATGACTCTGTAACTTGGTAGATACAAGTTTTATAATGTATTTATTGAGACAGAGCCTAAAATTCAATGTTTTAAATCCGTCGCACATTTCGACAGTTTCTCATAGTACCCTATACACGCAAATCTATCGAAATCTTCAACATTCCAAAATGGCAGATCCTCTACTCTAATGACTCTCTGACTTGGTGGATGCAAGTTTTATATAATATTTATTGAATCGGAGCCTAAAATTCCACGTTTTAAATCCGTCGTATACTCCGACATTTACCCATAGAGTACTGTACACGTAATTCTATCGAAAGCTTAAACAATCCAAAATTGCATATCCTCTACTCTAATGACTCTGTAAATTGGTAGATACAAGGTTTATATTGTATTTATTGAATCGAAGCCTAAAATTCCATGTTTTAAGTCTATCACACATTTTGACATTTTCTCATAGGGTACTGTACACGCAAATCTATCGAAATCTTTAACATTCCAAAATGGCGAATCCTCTACTCTAATGACTCTGTGCCTTGCTAGATACAAGTTTTATATAATATTTATTGAATTGGGGCCCAAAATTTTGTGTTTTGAGTCCGTCGTATATTTTGACTTTTTCTCATAGGGTACTCTACACTTAATTCTATCGAAATATGAAACAATCCAAAATTGAATATCCTCTACTCTAATGACTCTTTAACTTGTTAGAGACAAGTTTGGTATTTTATTTATTGAATCGGAGCCTAAAATTCCTTGTTTTAAGTCCGTCGCACATTTCGACATTTTCTCATAGGGTACTGTACACGTAATTCTTTCGAAATCTTAAACAATCCAAAATGGCCTAACCTCTACTCCAATGACTCTGTAACTTGGTAGATACAAGTTTTATAATGTATTTATTGAAAAAGAGCCTAAAAATCCATGTTTTCAATCCGTCGCACATTTCGACATTTTCTCATACGGTACTGTACACGCAAATCTATCGAAATCTTAAACATTCCAAAATGGCAGATCCTCTACTCTAATGACTCTGTGACTTGGTAGTTGCAAGTTCTATGTAATATTTATTGAATCGGAGCCTAAAATTCCATGTTTTAAATCAATCGTATACTCCGACAATTTCTCATAGGGTACTGTACACGTAATTCTATCGAAATCTTAAACAATCCAAAATGGCATATCCTCTACTCTAATGACTCTGTAACTTGGTAGATACAAGTTTTATAATGTATTTATTGAGACAGAGCCTAAAATTCAATGTTTTAAATCTGTCGCACATTTCTACAGTTTCTCATAGTACCCTATACACGCAAATCTATCGAAATCTTCAACATTCCAAAATGGCAGATCCTCTACTCTAATGACTCTCTGACTTGGTGGATGCAAGTTTTATATAATATTTATTGAATTGGAGCCTAAAATTCCACGTTTTAAATCCGTCGTATACTCCAACATTTACCCATAGAGTACTGTACTCGTAATTCTATCGAAAGCTTAAACAATCCAAAATTGCATATCCTCTACTCTAATGACTCTATAGCTTGGTAGATACAAGTTTTATATTGTATTTATTGAATCGAAGCCTAAAATTCCATGTTTTAAGTCTATCACACATTTTGACATTTTCTCATAGGGTACTACTGTACACGCAAATCTATCGAAATCTTTAACATTCCAAAATGGCGAATCCTCTACTCTAATGACTCTGCGCCTTGCTAGATACAAGTTTTATATAATATTTATTGAATTGGGGCCCAAAATTTTGTGTTTTGAGTCCGTCGTATATTTTGACTTTTTCTCATAGGGTACTCTACACTTAATTCTATCGAAATATGAAACAATCCAAAATTGAATATCCTCTACTCTAATGACTCTTTAACTTGTTAGAGACAAGTTTGGTATTTTATTTATTGAATCGGAGCCTAAAATTCCTTGTTTTAAGTCCGTCGCACATTTCGACATTTTCTCATAGGGTACTGTACACGTAATTCTTTCGAAATCTTAAACAATCCAAAATGGCCTATCCTCTACTCCAATGACTCTGTAACTTGGTAGATACAAGTTTTATAATGTATTTATCGAATCAGAGCCTAAAAATCCATGTTTTCAATCCGTCGCACATTTCGACATTTTCTCATAGGGTACTGTACACGCAAATCTATCGAAATCTTAAACATTCCAAAATGGCAGATCCTCTACTCTAATGACTCTGTGACTTGGTAGTTGCAAGTTCTATGTAATATTTATTGAATCGGAGCATAAAATTCCATGTTTTAAATCAATCGTATACTCCGACAATTTCTCATAGGGTACTGTACACGTAATTCTATCGAAATCTTAAACAATCCAAAATGGCATATCCTCTACTCTAATGACTCTGTAACTTGGTAGATACAAGTTTTATAATGTATTTATTGAGACAGAGCCTAAAATTCAATGTTTTAAATCCGTCGCACATTTCGACAGTTTCTCATAGTACCCTATACACGCAAATCTATCGAAATCTTCAACATTCCAAAATGGCAGATCCTCTACTCTCTTGACTCTCTGACTTGGTGGATGCATGTTTTATATAATATTTATTGAATCGGAGCCTAAAATTCCACGTTTTAAATCCGTCGTATACTCCGACATTTACCCATAGAGTATTGTACACGTAATTCTATCGAAAGCTTAAACAATCCAAAATTGCATATCCTCTACTCTAATGACTCTGTAACTTGGTAGATACAAGGTTTATATTGTATTTATTGAATCGAAGCCTAAAATTCCATGTTTTAAGTCTATCACACATTTTGACATTTTCTCATAGGGTACTGTACACGCAAATCTATCGAAATCTTTAACATTCCAAAATGGCGAATCCTCTACTCTAATGACTCTGTAACTTGGTAGATACAAGTTTTATAATGTATTTATTGAGACAGAGCCTAAAATTCAATGTTTTAAATCCGTCGCACATTTCGACAGTTTCTCATAGTACCCTATACACGCAAATCTATCGAAATCTTCAACATTCCAAAATGGCAGATCCTCTACTCTAATGACTCTCTGACTTGGTGGATGCAAGTTTTATATAATATTTATTGAATTGGAGCCTAAAATTCCACGTTTTAAATCCGTCGTATACTCCGACATTTACCCATAGAGTACTGTACTCGTAATTCTATCGAAAGCTTAAACAATCCAAAATTGCATATCCTCTACTCTAATGACTCTGTAGCTTGGTAGATACAAGTTTTATATTGTATTTATTGAATCGAAGCCTAAAATTCCATGTTTTAAGTCTATCACACATTTTGACATTTTCTCAAAGGGTACTACTGTACACGCAAATCTATCGAAATCTTTAACATTCCAAAATGGCGAATCCTCTACTCTAATGACTCTGTGCCTTGCTAGATACAAGTTTTATATAATATTTATTGAATTGGGGCCCAAAATTTTGTGTTTTGAGTCCGTCGTATATTTTGACTTTTTCTCATAGGGTACTCTACACTTAATTCTATCGAAATATGAAACAATCCAAAATTGAATATCCTCTACTCTAATGACTCTTTAACTTGTTAGAGACAAGTTTGGTATTTTATTTATTGAATCGGAGCCTAAAATTCCTTGTTTTAAGTCCGTCGCACATTTCGACATTTTCTCATAGGGTACTGTACACGTAATTCTTTCGAAATCTTAAACAATCCAAAATGGCCTATCATCTACTCCAATGACTCTGTAACTTGGTAGATACAAGTTTTATAATGTATTTATCGAATCAGAGCCTAAAAATCCATGTTTTCAATCCGTCGCACATTTCGACATTTTCTCATAGGGTACTGTACACGCAAATCTATCGAAATCTTAAACATTCCAAAATGGCAGATCCTCTACTCTAATGACTCTGTGACTTGGTAGTTGCAAGTTCTATGTAATATTTATTGAATCGGAGCCTAAAATTCCATGTTTTAAATCAATCGTATACTCCGACAATTTCTCATAGGGTACTGTACACGTAATTCTATCGAAATCTTAAACAATCCAAAATGGCATATCCTCTACTCTAATAACTCTGTAACTTGGTAGATACAAGTTTTATAATGTATTTATTGAGACAGAGCCTAAAATTCAATGTTTTAAATCCGTCGCACATTTCGACATTTCTCATAGTACCCTATACACGCAAATCTATCGAAATCTTCAACATTCCAAAATGGCAGATCCTCTACTCTCATGACTCTCTGACTTGGTGGATGCATGTTTTATATAATATTTATTGAATCGGAGCCTAAAATTCCACGTTTTAAATCCGTCGTATACTCCGACATTTACCCATAGAGTATTGTACACGTAATTCTATCGAAAGCTTAAACAATCCAAAATTGCATATCCTCTACTCTAATGACTCTGTAACTTGGTAGATACAAGGTTTATATTGTACTTATTGATTCGAAGCCTAAAATTCCATGTTTTAAGTCTATCACACATTTTGACATTTTCTCATAGGGTACTGTACACGCAAATCTATCGAAATCTTTAACATTCCAAAATGGCGAATCCTCTACTCTAATGACTCTGTGCCTTGCTAGATACAAGTTTTATATAATATTTATTGAATTGGGGCCCAAAATTTTGTGTTTTGAGTCCGTCGTACATTTTGACTTTTTCTCATAGGGTACTCTACACTTAATTCTATCGAAATATGAAACAATCCAAAATTGAATATCCTCTAATCTAATGACTCTTTAACTTGTTAAAGACAAGTTTGGTGTTTTATTTATTGAATCGGAGCCTAAAATTCCTTGTTTTAAGTCCGTCGCACATTTCGACATTTTCTCATAGGGTACTGTACACGTAATTCTTTCGAAATCTTAAACAATCCAAAATGGCCTATCCTCTACTCCAATGACTCTGTAACTCGGTAGATACAAGTTTTATAATGTATTTATTGAATCAGAGCCTAAAAATCCATGTTTTCAATCCGTCGCACATTTCGACATTTTCTAATAGGGTACTGTACACGCAAATCTATTGAAATCTTAAACATTCCAAAATGGCAGATCCTCTACTCTAATGACTGTGTGACTTGGTAGTTGCAAGTTCTATGTAATATTTATTGAATCGGAGCCTAAAATTCCATGTTTTAAATCAATCGTATACTCCGACAATTTCTCATAGGGTACTGTACACGTAATTCTATCGAAATCTTAAACAATCCAAAATGGCATATCCTCTACTCTAATGACTCTGTAACTTGGTAGATACAAGTTTTATAATGTATTTATTGAGACAGAGCCTAAAATTCAATGTTTTAAATCCGTCGCACATTTCGACAGTTTCTCATAGTACCCTATACACGCAAATCTATCGAAATCTTCAACATTCCAAAATGGCAGATCCTCTACTCTAATGACTCTCTGACTTGGTGGATGCAAGTTTTATATAATATTTATTGAATTGGAGCCTAAAATTCCACGTTTTAAATCCGTCGTATACTCCGACATTTACCCATAGAGTACTGTACACATAATTCAATCGAAAGCTTAAACAATCCAAAATTGCATATCCTCTACTCTAATGACTCTGTAACTTGGTAGATACAAGGTTTATATTGTATTTATTGAATCTAAGTCTAAAATTCCATGTTTTAAGTCTGTCACACATTTTGACATTTTCTCATAGGGTACTGTACACGCAAATCTATCGAAATCTTTAACATTCCAAAATGGCGAATCCTCTACTCTAATGACTCTGTGCCTTGCTAGATACAAGTTTTATATAATATTTATTGAATTGGGGCCCATAATTTTGTGTTTTGAGTCCGTCGTACATTTTGACTTTTTCTCATAGGGTACTCTACACTTAATTCTATCGAAATATGAAACAATCCAAAATTGAATATCCTCTAATCCAATGACTCTTTAACTTGTTAGAGACAAGTTTGGTATTTTATTTATTGAATCGGAGCCTAAAATTCCTTGTTTTAAGTCCGTCGCACATTTCGACATTTTCTCATAGGGTACTGTACACGTAATTCTTTCGAAATCTTAAACAATCCAAAATGGCCTATCCTCTACTCCAATGACTCTGTAACTTGGTAGATACAAGTTTTATAATGTATTTATTGAATCAGAGCCTAAAAATCCATGTTTTCAATCCGTCGCACATTTCGACATTTTCTCATAGGGTACTGTACACGCAAATCTATCGAAATCTTAAACATTCCAAAATGGCAGATCCTCTACTCTAATGACTGTGTGACTTGGTAGTTGCAAGTTCTATGTAATATTTATTGAATCGGAGCCTAAAATTCCATGTTTTAAATCAATCGTATACTCCGACAATTTCTCATAGGGTACTGTACACGTAATTCTATCGAAATCTTAAACAATCCAAAATGGCATATCCTCTACTCTAATGACTCTGTAACTTGGTAGATACAAGTTTTATAATGTATTTATTGAGACAGAGCCTAAAATTCAATGTTTTAAATCCGTCGCACATTTCGACAGTTTCTCATAGTACCCTATACACGCAAATCTATCGAAATCTTCAACATTCCAAAATGGCAGATCCTCTACTCTAATGACTCTCTGACTTGGTGGATGCAAGTTTTATATAATATTTATTAAATTGGAGCCTAAAATTCCACGTTTTAAATCCGTCGTATACTCCGACATTTACCCATAGAGTACTGTACACATAATTCTATCGAAAGCTTAAACAATCCAAAATTGCATATCCTCTACTCTAATGACTCTGTAACTTGGTAGATACAAGGTTTATATTGTATTTATTGAATCTAAGTCTAAAATTCCATGTTTTAAGTCTGTCACACATTTTGACATTTTCTCATAGGGTACTGTACACGCAAATCTATCGAAATCTTTAACATTCCAAAATGGCAAATCCTCTACTCTAATGACTCTGTGCCTTGCTTGAAACATGTTTTATATAATATTTATTGAATTGGGGCCCAAAATTTTGTGTTTTGAGTCCGTCGTACATTTTGACTTTTTCTCATAGGGTACTCTACACTTAATTCTATCGAAATATGAAACAATCCAAAATTGAATATCCTCTACTCTAATGAATCTATAACTTGTTAGAGACAAGTTTGGTATTCTATTAATTGAATCAGAGCCTAAAATTCCTTGTTTTAAGTCCGTCGCACATTTCGACATTTTCTTATAGGGTACTGTACACGTAATTCTATCGAAATCATAAACAATCCAAAATGGCCTATCCTCTACTCCAATGACTCTATAACTTGGTAGATACAAGTTTTATAATGTATTTATTGAATCAGAGCCTAAAAATCCATGTTTTCAATCCGTCGCACATTTCAACATTTTCTCATAGGGTACTGTACACGCAAATCTATCTAAATCTTAAACATTCCAAAATGGCAGATCCTCTACTCTAATGACTCTGTGACTTGGTAGTTGCAAGTTCTATGTAATATTTATTGAATCGGAGCCTAAAATTCCATGTTTTAAATCAATCGTATACTCCGACAATTTCTCATAGGGTACTGTACACGTAATTCTATCGAAATCTTAAACAATCCAAAATGGCATATCCTCTACTCTAATGACTCTGTAACTTGGTAGATACAAGTTTTATAATGTATTTATTGAGACAGAGCCTAAAATTCAATGTTTTAAATCCGTCGCACATTTCGAAAGTTTCTCATAGTACCCTATACACGCAAATCTATCGAAATCTTCAACATTCCAAAATGGCAGATCCTCTACTCGCATGACTCTCTGACTTGGTGGATGCAAGTTTTATTTAATATTTATTGAATCGGAGCCTAAAATTCCACGTTTTAAATCCGTCGTATACTCCGACATTTACCCATAGAGTACTGTACACGTAATTCTATCGAAAGCTTAAACAATCCAAAATTGCATATCCTCTACTCTAATGACTCTGTAACTTGGTAGATACAAGGTTTATATTGTATTTATTGAATCGAAGCCTAAAATTCCATGTTTTAAGTCTATCACACATTTTGACATTTTCTCATAGGGTACTGTACACGCAAATCTATCGAAATCTTTAACATTCCAAAATGGCGAATCCTCTACTCTAATGACTCTGTGCCTTGCTAGATACAAGTTTTATATAATATTTATTGAATTGGGGCCCAAAATTTTGTGTTTTGAGTCCGTCGTACATTTTGACTTTTTCTCATAGGGTACTCTACACTTAATTCTATCGAAATATGAAACAATCCAAAATTGAATATCCTCTAATCTAATGACTCTTTAACTTGTTAGAGACAAGTTTGGTATTTTATTTATTGAATCGGAGCCTAAAATTCCTTGTTTTAAGTCCGTCGCACATTTCGACATTTTCTCATAGGGTACTGTACACGTAATTCTTTCGAAATCTTAAACAATCCAAAATGGCCTATCCTCTACTCCAATGACTCTGTAACTTGGTAGATACAAGTTTTATAATTTATTTATTGAATCAGAGCCTAAAAATCCATGTTTTCAATCCGTCGCACATTTCGACATTTTCTCATAGGGTACTGTACACGCAAATCTATCGAAATCTTAAACATTCTAAAATGGCAGATCCTCTACTCTAATTAATGTGTGACTTGGTAGTTGCAAGTTCTATGTAATATTTATTGAATCGGAGCCTAAAATTCCATGTTTTAAATCAATCGTATACTCCGACAATTTCTCATAGGGTAATGTACACGTAATTCTATCGAAATCTTAAACAATCCAAAATGGCATATCCTCTACTCTAATGACTCTGTAACTTGGTAGATACAAGTTTTATAATGTATTTATTGAGACAGAGCCTAAAATTCAATGTTTTAAATCCGTCGCACATTTCGACAGTTTCTCATAGTACCCTATACACGCAAATCTATCGAAATCTTCAACATTCCAAAATGGCAGATCCTCTACTCTAATGACTCTCTGACTTGGTGGATGCAAGTTTTATATAATATTTATTGAATTGGAGCCTAAAATTCCATGTTTTAAATCCGTCGTATACTCCGACATTTACCCATAGAGTACTGTACACATAATTCTATCGAAAGCTTAAACAATCCAAAATTGCATATCCTCTACTCTAATGACTCTGTAACTTGGTAGATACAAGGTTTATATTGTATTTATTGAATCGAAGCCTAAAATTCCATGTTTTAAGTCTATCACACATTTTGACATTTTCTCATAGGGTAGTGTACACGCAAATCTATCGAAATCTTTAACATTCCAAAATGGCGAATCCTCTACTCTAATGACTCTGTGCCTTGCTAGATACAAGGTTTATATAATATTTATTGAATTGGGGCCCAAAATTTTGTGTTTTGAGTCCGTCGTACATTTTGACTTTTTCTCATAGGGTACTCTACACTTAATTCTATCGAAATATGAAACAATCCAAAATTGAATATCCTCTACTCTAATGACTCTTTAACTTGTTAGAGACAAGTTTGGTATTTTATTTATTGAATCGGAGCCTAAAATTCCTTGTTTTAAGTCCGTCGCACATTTCGACATTTTCTCATAGGGTATTGTACACGTAATTCTTTCGAAATCTTAAACAATCCAAAATGGCCTATCCTCTACTCCAATGACTCTGTAACTTGGTAGATACAAGTTTTATAATGTATTTATTGAATCAGAGCCTAAAAATCCATGTTTTCAATCCGTCGCACATTTCGACATTTTCTCATAGGGTACTGTACACGCAAATCTATCGAAATCTTAAACATTCCAAAATGGCAGATCCTCTGCTCTAATGACTCTGTGACTTGGTAGTTGCAAGTTCTATGTAATATTTATTGAATTGGAGCCTAAAATTCCATGTTTTAAATCAATCGTATACTCCGACAATTTCTCATAGGGTACTGTACACGTAATTCTATCGAAATCTTAAACAATCCAAAATGGCATATCCTCTACTCTAATGACTCTGTAACTTGGTAGATACACGTTTTATAATGTATTTATTGAGACAGAGCCTAAAATTCAATGTTTTAAATCCGTCGCACATTTCGACAGTTTCTCATAGTACCCTATACACGCAAATCTATCGAAATCTTCAACATTCCAAAATGGCAGATCCTCTACTCGCATGACTCTCTGACTTGGTGGATGCAAGTTTTATATAATATTTCTTGAATCGGAGCCTAAAATTCCACGTTTTAAATCCGTCGTATACTCCGACATTTACCCATAGAGTATTGTACACGTAATTCTATCGAAAGCTTAAACAATCCAAAATTGCATATCCTCTACTCTAATGACTCTGTAACTTGGTAGATACAAGGTTTATATTGTATTTATTGAATCAAAGTCTAAAATTCCATGTTTTAAGTCTATCACACATTTTGACATTTTCTCATAGGGTACTGTACACGCAAATCTATCGAAATCTTTAACATCCCAAAATGGCGAATCCTCTACTCTAATGACTCTGTGCCTTGCTAGATACAAGTTTTATATAATATTTATTGAATTGGGGCCCAAAATTTTGTGTTTTGAGTCCGTCGTACATTTTGACTTTTTCTCATAGGGTACTCTACACTTAATTCTATCGAAATATGAAACAATCCAAAATTGAATATCCTCTACTCTAATGAATCTATAACTTGTTAGAGACAAGTTTGGTATTTTATTTATTGAATCGGAGCCTAAAATTCCTTGTTTTAAGTCCGTCGCACATTTCGACATTTTCTCATAGGGTACTGTACACGTAATTCTATCGAAATCTTATACAATCCAAAATGGTCTATCCTCTACTCCAATGACTCTATAAGTTGGTAGATACAAGTTTTATAATGTATTTATTGAATCAGAGCCTAAAAATCCATGTTTTCAATCCGTCGCACATTTCAACATTTTCTCATAGGGTACTGTACACGCAAATCTATCGAAATCTTAATCATTCCAAAATGGCAGATCCTCTACTCTAATGACTCTGTGACTTGGTAGTTGCAAGTTCTATGTAATATTTATTGAATCGGAGCCTAAAATTCGATGTTTTAAATCAATCGTATACTCCGACAATTTCTCATAGGGTATTGGACACGTAATTCTATCGAAATCTTAAACAATCCAAAATGGCATATCCTCTACTCTAATGACTCTGTAACTTGGTAGATACAAGTTTTATAATGTATTTATTGAGACAGAGCCTAAAATTCAATGTTTTAAATCCGTCGCACATTTCAACAGTTTCTCATAGTACCCTATACACGCAAATCTATCGAAATCTTCAACATTCCAAAATGGCAGATCCTCTACTCGCATGACTCTCTGACTTGGTGGATGCAAGTTTTATAATATTTATTGAATCGGAGCCTAAAATTCCACGTTTTAAATCCGTCGTATACTCCGACATTTACCCATAGAGTACTGTACACGTAATTCTATCGAAAGCTTAAACAATCCAAAATTGCATATCCTCTACTCTAATGACTCTGTAACTTGGTAGATACAAGGTTTATATTGTATTTATTGAATCGAAGCCTAAAATTCCATGTTTTAAGTCTATTACACATTTTGACATTTTCTCATAGGGTACTGTACACGCAAATCTATCGAAATCTTTAACATTCCAAAATGGCGAATCCTCTACTCTAATGACTTTGTGCCTTGCTAGATACAAGTTTTATATAGTATTTATTGAATTGGGGCCCAAAATTTTGTGTTTTGAGTCCGTCGTACATTTTGACTTTTTCTCATAGGGTACTCTACACTTAATTCTATCGAAATATGAAACAATCCAAAATTGAATATCCTCTATTCTAATGACTCTTTAACTTGTTAGAGACAAGTTTGGTATTTTATTTATTGAATCGGAGCCTAAAATTCCTTGTTTTAAGTCCGTCGCACATTTCGACATTTTCTCATAGGGTATTGTACACGTAATTCTTTCGAAATCTTAAACAATCCAAAATGGCCTATCCTCTACTCCAATGACTCTGTAACTTGGTAGATACAAGTTTTATAATGTATTTATTGAATCAGAGCCTAAAAATCCATGTTCTCAATCCGTCGCACATTTCGACATTTTCTCATAGGGTACTGTACACGCAAATCTATGGAAATCTTAAACATTCCAAAATGGCAGATCCTCTACTCTAATGACTCTGTGACTTGGTAGTTGCAAGTTCTATGTAATATTTATTGAATCGGAGCCTAAAATTCGATGTTTTAAATCAATCGTATACTCCGACAATTTCTCATAGGGTACTGGACACGTAATTCTATCGAAATCTTAAACAATCCAAAATGGCATATCCTCTACTCTAATGACTCTGTAACTTGGTAGATACAAGTTTTATAATGTATTTATTGAGACAGAGCTAAAATTCAATGTTTTAAATCCGTCGCACATTTCGACAGTTTCTCATAGTACCCTATACACGCAAATCTATCGAAATCTTCAACATTCCAAAATGGCAGATCCTCTACTCTAATGACTCTCTGACTTGGTGGATGCAAGTTTTATATAATATTTATTGAATTGGAGCCTAAAATTCCACGTTTTAAATCCGTCGTATACTCCGACATTTACCCATAGAGTACTGTACACATAATTCTATCGAAAGCTTAAACAATCCAAAATTGCATATCCTCTACTCTAATGACTCTGTAACTTGGTAGATACAAGGTTTATATTGTATTTATTGAATCTAAGTCTAAAATTCCATGTTTTAAGTCTGTCACACATTTTGACATTTTCTCATAGGGTACTGTACACGCAAATCTATCGAAATCTTTAACATTGCAAAATGGCAAATCCTCTACTCTAATGACTCTGTGCCTTGCTAGAAACATATTTTATATAATATTTATTGAATTGGGGCCCAAAATTTTGTGTTTTGAGTCTGTCGTACATTTTGACTTTTACTCATAGGGTACTCTATACTTAATTCTATCGAAATATGAAACAATCCAAAATTGAATATCCTCTACTCTAATGACTCTTTAACTTTTTAGAGACAAGTTTGGTATTGTATTAATTGAATCGGAGCCTAAAATTCCTTGTTTTAAGTCCGTCGCACATTTCGACATTTTCTTATAGAGTACTGTACACGTAATTCTATCGAAATCTTAAACAATCCAAAATGGCCTATCCTCTACTACAATGACTCTATAACTTGGTAGATACAAGTTTTATAATGTATTTATTGAATCAGAGCCTAAAAATCCATGTTTTCAATCCGTCGCACATTTCAACATTTTCTCATAGGGTACTGTACACGCAAATCTATCGAAATCTTAAACAATCCAAAATGGCAGATCCTCTACTCTAATGACTCTGTGACTTGGTAGTTGCAAGTTCTATGTAATATTTATTGAATCGGAGCCTAAAATTCCATGTTTTAAATCAATCGTATACTCCGACAATTTCTCATAGGGTACTGTACACGTAATACTATCGAAATCTTAAACAATCCAAAATGGCATATCCTCTACTCTAATGACTCTGTAACTTGGTAGATACAAGTTTTATTATGTATTTATTGAGACAGAGCCTAAAATTCAATGTTTTAAATCCGTCGCACATTTCGACAGTTTCTCATAGTACCCTATACACGCAAATCTATCGAAATCTTCAACATTCCAAAATGGCATATCCTCTACTCTAATGACTCTCTGACTTGGTGGATGCAAGTTTTATATAATATTTATTGAATTGGAGCCTAAAAATCCACGTTTTAAATCCGTCGTATACTCCGACATTTACCCATAGAGTACTGTACACAAAATTCTATCGAAAGCTTAAAAAATCCAAAATTGCATATCCTCTACTCTAATGACTCTGTAACTTGGTAGATACAAGGTTTATATTGTATTTATTGAATCTAAGTCTAAAATTCCATGTTTTAAGTCTGTCACACATTTTGACATTTTCTCATAGGGTACTGTACACGCAAATCTATCGAAATCTTTAACATTCCAAAATGGCAAATCCTCTACTCTAATGACTCTGTGCTTTGCTAGAAACATGTTTTATATAATATATATTGAATTGGGGCCCAAAATTTTGTGTTTTGAGTCCGTCGTACATTTTGACTTTTTCTCATAGGGTACTCTACACTTAATTTTATCGAAATATGAAACAATCCAAAATTGAATATCCTCTACTCTAATGACTCTTTAACTTGTTAGAGACAAGTTTGGTATTTTATTTATTGAATCGGAGCCTAAAATTCCTAGTTTTAAGTCCGTCGCACATTTCGACATTTTCTCATAGGGTATTGTACACGTAATTCTTTCGAAATCTTAAACAATCCAAAATGGCCTATCCTCTACTCCAATGACTCTGTAACTTGGTAGATACAAGTTTTATAATGTATTTATTGAATCAGAGCCTAAAAATCCATGTTTTCAATCCGTCGCACATTTCGACATTTTCTCATAGGGTACTACTGTACACACAAATCTATCGAAATCTTAAATATTCCAAAATGGCAAATCCTCTACTCTAATGACTCTGTAAATTGGTAGTTGCAAGTTCTATGTAATATTTATTGAATCGGAGCCTAAAATTCCATGTTTTAAATCCATCGTATACTCCGACAATTTCTCATAGGGTACTGTACACGTAATTCTAACGAAATCTTAAACTATCCAAAATGGCATATCCTCTACTCTAATGACTCTGTAACTTGGTAGATACAAGTTTTATAATGTATTTATTGAGACAGAGCCTAAAATTCAATGTTTTAAATCCGTCGCACATTTCGACAGTTTCTCATAGTACCCTATACACGCAAATCTATCGAAATCTTCAACATTCCAAAATGACAGATCCTCTACTCGCATGACTCTCTGACTTGGTGGATGCAAGTTTTATATAATATTTATTGAATCGAAGCCTAAAATTCCACGTTTTAAATCCGTCGTATACTCCGACATTTACCCATAGAGTACTGTACACATAATTCTATCGAAAGCTTAAACAATCCAAAATTGCATATCCTCTACTCTAATGACTCTGTAACTTGGTAGATACAAGGTTTATATTGTATTTATTGAATCGAAGCCTAAAATTCCATGTTTTAAGTCTATCACACATTTTGACATTTTCTCATAGGGTACTGTACACGCAAATCTATCGAAATCTTTAACATTTCAAAATGGCGAATCCTCTACTCTAATGACTCTGTGCCTTGCTAGATACAAGTTTTATATAATATTTATTGAATTGGGGCCCAAAATTTTGTGTTTTGAGTCCGTCGTACATTTTGACTTTTTCTCATAGGGTACTATACACTTAATTCTATCGAAATATGAAACAATCCAAAATTGAATATCCTCTATTCTAATGACTCTTTAACTTGTTAGAGACAAGTTTGGTATTTTATTTATTGAATCGGAGCCTAAAATTCCTTGTTTTAAGTCCGTCGCACATTTCGACATTTTCTCATAGGGTACTGTACACGTAATTCTTTCGAAATCTTAAACAATCCAAAATGGCCTATCCTCTACTCCAATGACTCTGTAACTTGGTAGATACAAGTTTTATAATGTATTTATTGAATCAGAGCCTAAAAATCCATGTTTTCAATCGGTCGCACATTTCGACAATTTCTCATAGGGTATTGTACACGCAAATCTATCGAAATCTTAAACATTCCAAAATGGCAGATCCTCTACTCTAATGACTCTGTGACTTGGTAGTTGCAAGTTCTATGTAATATTTATTGAATCAGAGCCTAAAATTCCATGTTTTAAATCAATCGTATACTCCGACAATTTCTCATAGGGTACTGTACACGTAATTCTATCGAAATCTTAAACAATCCAAAATGGCATATCCTCTACTCTAATGACTCTGTAACTTGGTAGATACAAGTTTTATAATGTATTTATTGAGACAGAGCCTAAAATTCAATGTTTTAAATCCGTCGCACATTTCGACAGTTTCTCATAGTACCCTATACACGCAAATCTATCGAAATCTTCAACATTCCAAAATGGCAGATCCTCTACTCTAATGACTATCTGACTTGGTGGATGCAAGTTTTATATAATATTTATTGAATTGGAGCCTAAAATTCCATGTTTTAAATCCGTCGTATACTCCGACATTTACCCATAGGGTTTAAACAATCCAAAATTGCATATCCTCTACTCTAATGACTCTGTAACTTGGTAGATACAAGGTTTATATTGTATTTATTGAATCTAAGTCTAAAATTCCATGTTTTAAGTCTCTCACACATTTTGACATTTTCTCATAGGGTATTGTACACGCAAATCTATCGAAATCTTTAACATTCCAAAATGGCAAATCCTTTACTCTAATGACTCTGTGCCTTGCTAGAAACATGTTTTATATAATATTTATTGAATTGGGGCCCAAAATTTTGTGTTTTGAGTCCGTCGTACATTTTGACTTTTTCTCATAGGGTACTCTACACTTAATTCTATCGAAATATTAAACAATCCAAAATTGAATATCCTCTACTCTAATGACTCTTTAACTTGTTAGAGACAAGTTTGGTATTTTATTTATTGAATCGGAGCCTAAAATTCCTTGTTTTAAGTCCGTCGCACATTTCGACATTTTCTCATAGGGTACTGTACACGTAATTCTTTCGAAATCTTAAACAATCCAAAATGGCCTATCCTCTGCTCCAATGACTCTATAACTTGGTAGATACAAGTTTTATAATGTATTTATTGAATCAGAGCCTAAAAATCCATGTTTTCAATCCGTCGCACATTTCGACATTTTCTCATAGGGTACTACTGTACACACAAATCTATCGAAATCTTAAATATTCCAAAATGGCAAATCCTCTACTCTAATGACTCTGTGACTTGGTAGTTGCAAGTTCTATGTAATATTTATTGAATCGGAGCCTAAAATTCCATGTTTTAAATCCATCGTATACTCCGACAATTTCTCATAGGGTACTGTACACGTAATTCTAACGAAATCTTAAACTATCCAAAATGGCATATCCTTTACTCTAATGACTCTGTAACTTGGTAGATACAAGTTTTATAATGTATTTATTGAGACAGAGCCTAAAATTCAATGTTTTAAATCCGTCGCACATTTCGACAGTTTCTCATAGTACCCTATACACGCAAATCTATCGAAATCTTCAACATTCCAAAATGGCAGATCCTCTACTCGCATGACTCTCTGACTTGGTGGATGCAAGTTTTATATAATATTTATTGAATCGGAGCCTAAAATTCCACGTTTTAAATCCGTCGTATACTCCCGACATTTACCCATAGAGTACTGTACACATAATTCTATCGAAAGCTTAAACAATCCAAAATTGCATATCCTCTACTCTAATGACTCTGTAACTTGGTAGATACAAGGTTTATATTGTATTTATTGAATCGAAGCCTAAAATTCCATGTTTTAAGTCTATCACACATTTTGACATTTTCTCATAGGGTACTGTACACGCAAATCTATCGAAATCTTTAACATTTCAAAATGGCGAATCCTCTACTCTAATGACTCTGTGCCTTGCTAGATACAAGTTTTATATAATATTTATTGAATTGGGGCCCAAAATTTTGTGTTTTGAGTCCGTCGTACATTTTGACTTTTTCTCATAGGGTACTATACACTTAATTCTATCGAAATATGAAACAATCCAAAATTGAATATCCTCTATTCTAATGACTCTTTAACTTGTTAGAGACAAGTTTGGTATTTTATTTATTAAATCGGAGCCTAAAATTCCTTGTTTTAAGTCCGTCGCACATTTCGACATTTTCTCATAGGGTACTGTACACGTAATTCTTTCGAAATCTTAAACAATCCAAAATGGCCTATCCTCTACTCCAATGACTCTGTAACTTGGTAGATACAAGTTTTATAATGTATTTATTGAATCAGAGCCTAAAAATCCATGTTTTCAATCCGTCGCACATTTCGACATTTTCTCATAGGGTACTGTACACGCAAATCTATCGAAATCTTAAACATTCCAAAATGGCAGATCCTCTGCTCTAATGACTCTGTGACTTGGTAGTTGCAAGTTCTATGTAATATTTATTGAATCGGAGCCTAAAATTCCATGTTTTAAATCAATCGTATACTCCGACAATTTCTCATAGGGTACTGTACACGTAATTCTATCGAAATCTTAAACAATCCAAAATGGCATATCCTCTACTCTAATGACTCTGTAACTTGGTAGATACACGTTTTATAATGTATTTATTGAGACAGAGCCTAAAATTCAATGTTTTAAATCCGTCGCACATTTCGACAGTTTCTCATAGTACCCTATACACGCAAATCTATCGAAATCTTCAACATTCCAAAATGGCAGATCCTCTACTCGCATGACTCTCTGACTTGGTGGATGCATGTTTTATATAATATTTCTTGAATCGGAGCCTAAAATTCCACGTTTTAAATCCGTCGTATACTCCGACATTTACCCATAGAGTATTGTACACGTAATTCTATCGAAAGCTTAAACAATCCAAAATTGCATATCCTCTACTCTAATGACTCTGTAACTTGGTAGATACAAGGTTTATATTGTATTTATTGAATCAAAGTCTAAAATTCCATGTTTTAAGTCTATCACACATTTTGACATTTTCTCATAGGGTACTGTACACGCAAATCTATCGAAATCTTTAACATCCCAAAATGGCGAATCCTCTACTCTAATGACTCTGTGCCTTGCTAGATACAAGTTTTATATAATATTTATTGAATTGGGGCCCAAAATTTTGTGTTTTGAGTCCGTCGTACATTTTGACTTTTTCTCATAGGAATTTTAGAACATGGAATTTTAGACTTTGATAGATACAAGGAATTTTAGACTTTGATTCAATAAATACAATATAAACCTTGTATCTACCAAAAGGGTTTAGGGTTTAGGGTTTAGGGTTTAGGGTTTAGGGTTTAGGGTTTAGGGTTTAGGGTTTAGGGTTTAGGGTTTAGGGTTTAGGGTTTAGGGTTTAGGGTTTAGGGTTTAGGGTTTAGGGTTTAGGGTTTAGGGTTTAGGGTTTAGGGTTTAGGGTTTAGGGTTTAGGGTTTAGGGTTTAGGGTTTAGGGTTTAGGGTTTAGGGTTTAGGGTTTAGGGTTTAGGGTTTAGGGTTTAGGGTTTAGGGTTTAGGGTTTAGGGTTTAGGGTTTAGGGTTTAGGGTTTAGGGTTTAGGGTTTAGGGTTTAGGGTTTAGGGTTTAGGGTTTAGGGTTTAGGGTTTAGGGTTTAGGGTTTAGGGTTTAGGGTTTAGGGTTTAGGGTTTAGGGTTTAGGGTTTAGGGTTTAGGGTTTAGGGTTTAGGGTTTAGGGTTTAGGGTTTAGGGTTTAGGGTTTAGGGTTTAGGGTTTAGGGTTTAGGGTTTAGGGTTTAGGGTTTAGGGTTTAGGGTTTAGGGTTTAGGGTTTAGGGTTTAGGGTTTAGGGTTTAGGGTTTAGGGTTTAGGGTTTAGGGTTTAGGGTTTAGGGTTTAGGGTTTAGGGTTTAGGGTTTAGGGTTTAGGGTTTAGGGTTTAGGGTTTAGGGTTTAGGGTTTAGGGTTTAGGGTTTAGGGTTTAGGGTTTAGGGTTTAGGGTTTAGGGTTTAGGGTTTAGGGTTTAGGGTTTAGGGTTTAGGGTTTAGGGTTTAGGGTTTAGGGTTTAGGGTTTAGGGTTTAGGGTTTAGGGTTTAGGGTTTAGGGTTTAGGGTTTAGGGTTTAGGGTTTAGGGTTTAGGGTTTAGGGTTTAGGGTTTAGGGTTTAGGGTTTAGGGTTTAGGGTTTAGGGTTTAGGGTTTAGGGTTTAGGGTTTAGGGTTTAGGGTTTAGGGTTTAGGGTTTAGGGTTTAGGGTTTAGGGTTTAGGGTTTAGGGTTTAGGGTTTAGGGTTTAGGGTTTAGGGTTTAGGGTTTAGGGTTTAGGGTTTAGGGTTTAGGGTTTAGGGTTTAGGGTTTAGGGTTTAGGGTTTAGGGTTTAGGGTTTAGGGTTTAGGGTTTAGGGTTTAGGGTTTAGGGTTTAGGGTTTAGGGTTTAGGGTTTAGGGTTTAGGGTTTAGGGTTTAGGGTTTAGGGTTTAGGGTTTAGGGTTTAGGGTTTAGGGTTTAGGGTTTAGGGTTTAGGGTTTAGGGTTTAGGGTTTAGGGTTTAGGGTTTAGGGTTTAGGGTTTAGGGTTTAGGGTTTAGGGTTTAGGGTTTAGGGTTTAGGGTTTAGGGTTTAGGGTTTAGGGTTTAGGGTTTAGGGTTTAGGGTTTAGGGTTTAGGGTTTAGGGTTTAGGGTTTAGGGTTTAGGGTTTAGGGTTTAGGGTTTAGGGTTTAGGGTTTAGGGTTTAGGGTTTAGGGTTTAGGGTTTAGGGTTTAGGGTTTTAGGGTTTAGGGTTTAGGGTTTAGGGTTAGGTTTAGGGTTTAGGGTTTAGGGTTTAGGGTTTAGGGTTTAGGGTTTAGTAGGGTTAGGGGTTTTGGGTTTAGGGTTTAGGGTGTAGGGTGTTAGGGTTTAGGGTGTTGGGTTAGGGTTGGGGTTTGGGTTTGTGGTGGGTTTGGGGTTAGGTTGTTTTGGTTTAGGGTGTGGTAGGGTGTTGGGTTTGGGTTAGGGGTTAGGGTTTGGGGTTTAGGGGTTTAGGGTTTAGGGTTTTGGGTTTAGGGTTAGGGTTTTGGGTTTTGGGTTTAGGGTGTAGGGTTTGGTGTAGGTTTAGGGTTTAGGGGTTGAGGGGTGGTTGAGGGTTAGGGTTTTGGGTTTTGGGTGTTTTGGGTTTGGTTAGGGGTGTAGGGTTTAGGGGTTAGTTGGTTTAGGGTGTGGGTTTTGGGGTGGTGGTTGTGGGGTGTTGGGTGGAGGTTGGAGGGGTTAGGGTTTTGGGTTTGGGGTTAGGGGTTTTGGGTGGTGTGTGGGTGTGGGGGTGGTGGGTTGAGGGGTGGGTGTTGGGGGTGGGGGGTGGGGTTTTGGGGTTGGGTTTGGGTTTGGGGTGTGGGTTGGGTTGGGTTTGGGTGTGGGTGTGGGGGGGTAGTGGGGTTTGTGGGGTTGGGTGGGTTGTGGGTGGGGGTGTGGGTTGGGGTTTGGTGGGGGTGTGGGTTGGTTGGGGTGGTGGGTGGTGGGGGTGGGGTGGGGGTTGGGTGGGGGGTGGGGTGGGGTGGGTGGGTGGTGGGTGGGGTGTGGGGGGGTTGGTGGGTTGGGTTATGGGTTTTGGGGTTTGGGGGGTTGGGGTGGTTGGGTGTGGGTTGGTGTGGGGGTTGGGGGTGGGTTGTGGGTGGGGGTTGGGGGGTGGGGTTGGGGTGTGGGTGTTGGGGGGTGGGTGGGGTGGGGTGGGGTGTTTAGGGTTTAGGGTTTAGGGTTTAGGGTTTAGGGTTTAGGGTTTAGGGTTTAGGGTTTAGGGTTTAGGGTTTAGGGTTTAGGGTTTAGGGTTTAGGGTTTAGGGTTTAGGGTTTAGGGTTTAGGGTTTAGGGTTTAGGGTTTAGGGTTTAGGGTTTAGGGTTTAGGGTTTAGGGTTTAGGGTTTAGGGTTTAGGGTTTAGGGTTTAGGGTTTAGGGTTTAGGGTTTAGGGTTTAGGGTTTAGGGTTTAGGGTTTAGGGTTTAGGGTTTAGGGTTTAGGGTTTAGGGTTTAGGGTTTAGGGAGGGTTTAGGGTTTAGGGTTTAGGGTTTAGGGTTTAGGGTTTAGGGTTTAGGGTTTAGGGTTTAGGGTTTAGGGTTTAGGGTTTAGGGTTTAGGGTTTAGGGTTTAGGGTTTAGGGTTTAGGGTTTAGGGTTTAGGGTTTAGGGTTTAGGGTTTAGGGTTTAGGGTTTAGGGTTTAGGGTTTAGGGTTTAGGGTTTAGGGTTTAGGGTTTAGGGTTTAGGGTTTAGGGTTTAGGGTTTAGGGTTTAGGGTTTAGGGTTTAGGGTTTAGGGTTTAGGGTTTAGGGTTTAGGGTTTAGGGTTTAGGGTTTAGGGTTTAGGGTTTAGGGTTTAGGGTTTAGGGTTTAGGGTTTAGGGTTTAGGGTTTAGGGTTTAGGGTTTAGGGTTTAGGGTTTAGGGTTTAGGGTTTAGGGTTTAGGGTTTAGGGTTTAGGGTTTAGGGTTTAGGGTTTAGGGTTTAGGGTTTAGGGTTTAGGGTTTAGGGTTTAGGGTTTAGGGTTTAGGGTTTAGGGTTTAGGGTTTAGGGTTTAGGGTTTAGGGTTTAGGGTTTAGGGTTTAGGGTTTAGGGTTTAGGGTTTAGGGTTTAGGGTTTAGGGTTTAGGGTTTAGGGTTTAGGGTTTAGGGTTTAGGGTTTAGGGTTTAGGGTTTAGGGTTTAGGGTTTAGGGTTTAGGGTTTAGGGTTTAGGGTTTAGGGTTTAGGGTTTAGGGTTTAGGGTTTAGGGTTTAGGGTTTAGGGTTTAGGGTTTAGGGTTTAGGGTTTAGGGTTTAGGGTTTAGGGTTTAGGGTTTAGGGTTTAGGGTTTAGGGTTTAGGGTTTAGGGTTTAGGGTTTAGGGTTTAGGGTTTAGGGTTTAGGGTTTAGGGTTTAGGGTTTAGGGTTTAGGGTTTAGGGTTTAGGGTTTAGGGTTTAGGGTTTAGGGTTTAGGGTTTAGGGTTTAGGGTTTAGGGTTTAGGGTTTAGGGTTTAGGGTTTAGGGTTTAGGGTTTAGGGTTTAGGGTTTAGGGTTTAGGGTTTAGGGTTTAGGGTTTAGGGTTTAGGGTTTAGGGTTTAGGGTTTAGGGTTTAGGGTTTAGGGTTTAGGGTTTAGGGTTTAGGGTTTAGGGTTTAGGGTTTAGGGTTTAGGGTTTAGGGTTTAGGGTTTAGGGTTTAGGGTTTAGGGTTTAGGGTTTAGGGTTTAGGGTTTAGGGTTTAGGGTTTAGGGTTTAGGGTTTAGGGTTTAGGGTTTAGGGTTTAGGGTTTAGGGTTTAGGGTTTAGGGTTTAGGGTTTAGGGTTTAGGGTTTAGGGTTTAGGGTTTAGGGTTTAGGGTTTAGGGTTTAGGGTTTAGGGTTTAGGGTTTAGGGTTTAGGGTTTAGGGTTTAGGGTTTAGGGTTTAGGGTTTAGGGTTTAGGGTTTAGGGTTTAGGGTTTAGGGTTTAGGGTTTAGGGTTTAGGGTTTAGGGTTTAGGGTTTAGGGTTTAGGGTTTAGGGTTTAGGGTTTAGGGTTTAGGGTTTAGGGTTTAGGGTTTAGGGTTTAGGGTTTAGGGTTTAGGGTTTAGGGTTTAGGGTTTAGGGTTTAGGGTTTAGGGTTTAGGGTTTAGGGTTTAGGGTTTAGGGTTTAGGGTTTAGGGTTTAGGGTTTAGGGTTTAGGGTTTAGGGTTTAGGGTTTAGGGTTTAGGGTTTAGGGTTTAGGGTTTAGGGTTTAGGGTTTAGGGTTTAGGGTTTAGGGTTTAGGGTTTAGGGTTTAGGGTTTAGGGTTTAGGGTTTAGGGTTTAGGGTTTAGGGTTTAGGGTTTAGGGTTTAGGGTTTAGGGTTTAGGGTTTAGGGTTTAGGGTTTAGGGTTTAGGGTTTAGGGTTTAGGGTTTAGGGTTTAGGGTTTAGGGTTTAGGGTTTAGGGTTTAGGGTTTAGGGTTTAGGGTTTAGGGTTTAGGGTTTAGGGTTTAGGGTTTAGGGTTTAGGGTTTAGGGTTTAGGGTTTAGGGTTTAGGGTTTAGGGTTTAGGGTTTAGGGTTTAGGGTTTAGGGTTTAGGGTTTAGGGTTTAGGGTTTAGGGTTTAGGGTTTAGGGTTTAGGGTTTAGGGTTTAGGGTTTAGGGTTTAGGGTTTAGGGTTTAGGGTTTAGGGTTTAGGGTTTAGGGTTTAGGGTTTAGGGTTTAGGGTTTAGGGTTTAGGGTTTAGGGTTTAGGGTTTAGGGTTTAGGGTTTAGGGTTTAGGGTTTAGGGTTTAGGGTTTAGGGTTTAGGGTTTAGGGTTTAGGGTTTAGGGTTTAGGGTTTAGGGTTTAGGGTTTAGGGTTTAGGGTTTAGGGTTTAGGGTTTAGGGTTTAGGGTTTAGGGTTTAGGGTTTAGGGTT